>JAJVDD010000001.1:4950000-6380000 GCA_021432725.1 Brachionus angularis | reverse complement strand
TCTAATTATTATTGATCTTTTGTATAAAAAAAATTTATTTTTTTTTATTTGACTCTTGAAATTAAAATAAAAATAAAATTAAAATGTGATATTTTTATTCGAGAAAAAGCTTTAATTCCAGAAATAAGTAATTTATTTAAATTTGAATAATAAAAATAAACAAGAAAAATTTTGTTTTGTTTTTTTTTTTAAGTAATAATTATAAATTGAAATTTTTCTAATCAATAATTAATTGATGATTGATTGGTTATTGATTATGTATTGATTTGTAAATAAATCGATTATTGAAACTTTTTAATTTGATTTATTTTACGAGATAAAATAATTTGAAAAAAAAAAAATAAAAAAAAATTTTTTTTTTTAGTTATTAGTTTAAAGAATTAAAGATTAGATTAAATTTTTTTGATTATTTTGCTAAATTTGCTTTAAATATTAGAACTCAAAAATAGATTTTGACGTTTAATCTATTTTAATAATAAAAAATATAAAATATCTTCAAAAAATATCAATTTCGTTTTTTTCTAATTGGTTTGTATACTTTAAAACGCAATTAATTTTGCAACAAAAAAAAAATTTAAATATTTCAAAAAGATAATTTAAAAAACTTGAATGTTTTGTAATTTATTCAATTTAATTTAACCAAACTAGTTTTATCTTGACTGCTGTAAATTACATTTTACATTTTATAAATTAGATTTGATCATCGTGGATGTAGAATAACAAGAACATAATCTATGTTTTTTAAAGTTATTTCATTCATATTTGATTAGATCAAAAGAATAGAAAAAAATAAATAAAATTAATTGATTGCAATTTGAAATATTTTAATAAAATATTTATTATTATTATATTAATTAAAAAAATAAATAATATACTATATTTTTTGAGACTACCATGTGCTTGATTATTATTATTCATTGAGAATATTGTTTACCCACAATAAAAAATCTGAAAAACACAAAAAATAAATTTTCAACACATATTGGTTCTTACTAAACACAAAAGTATGTTTAACACAAAAAATTTATGTGTTAAAACCACAAATGTTTGCAAAACACAAAAAATAAAATTTTTTGATTTAATAATATATTTTAAAAAATTAATATTTAAATTTTAATAAATTTTGAAATAAGTTTTGCTTTATGAAATTAAATTTTAAAAAAATATATATTATATAAGTTAGTAATAACAATTTGAACAATATTTTATGGCATTTGAAATTTATTAAAAAATGATTTTACGTAATAAAAAAAATGTATCTGAATATTTAAATATTAATGTTAATAAACGAAAATATAAAAAAAAAAAAATAATCAATCCTCGAGATAATTCATTAAACGACGCGGAGCCTATTGAAACCTTACCTCAAAATGAAAATGACAATATAAAACCAAATAACTATAAAAATAGTTACCAATCATTTGACGAACCTAGTCAATTTACTGAAAACATCATAGCAAAGGATAATCAAACAATTAAAGAAGACAGTATATCATGTTCGAGTTCAAATACAGCTTCATCAACAACAAATAAAAGTGCAGATAATCAAACAATGAAGGATGATAGTATATCATGTACGAGTTCAAATACAGCTACATCAACAACAAATGGAAGCGCAGATGATATGGCAATATCTAGAAGTGAATCAGTCAACATGAACTCGGCTAAAGAAACTAAAACACAATCAAATGAATCTAAAATCAAGCCTAAAAAATTTATTCTAATTAAAACAATAAATGATAATGATGAATTAGATGAATTTTTTCAAAAAAATTTCTCATATACTCATGTAACCCACAGTCAAGATACCAGTTGCACTGTTGATATGTGCGAAAAAATAGAAAAACATCAAATGCGAATAATTTACAAATCATGCAATTGTAAAAAAGATTCATGCAAATTGAAAATTAAAATACTTAAGTGCAAATTTCAAAATCAATTTTTGATATACAAAAAATCAGAGCATAAAGGTAAATATTGGTAATTATATTATTATGATTTTAATAAACTATGAATTATATGTTTAGGACTTTTTCAAGTTGTTAATAAAACGCGAGGTGTCCTTGGTTCAATTAAGCGATATGTTCTGAAATTATTAAATACAGACGAAGATATTACTCCAAAACAGATTATTAGAAAAATAATTAAAAATTCAGATTTAAATTTACAAACGAGACCAAGTTTAAAACAGGTAAACTTTTTTAATTTTTAAGAACAAAAACTAACCAATTAAAATTTGCTATTTAATAATTTAATTATCTAATTTAGATTCAGAATTTAGTAAATTCATATAGAAATCGTTTTATTAAAGTTAATTCAATTAAATCAGTTTGTGAATTAATTAAAAAAAATTCATATAAATATAACATGACTGAAAATAAGCCTTTTTTTTTTAATATTGATTATGATGAAGAAGGTAGAGTTAGAATCGGTAAAGGTTCGGTTTCCCAGTGTTAGTGTTTGGTAGATCTGACATGATTCACAGATTTCATCCTATTGCTATTTGTATAAGTAGTCACGAACAGGAACAAGATTTTATTAAATTCTATACAGGTTTAAAAAATTTGGCTAATGAGTTAGATATAAATTTTGAGCCTACTCACATAGTACAAGACGCTTGGGAAGCATCTTATAATGCTGCAAAAAAAATATTTCCTGATGTTATAATTCTAATGTGTTATTTTCATGTGAAATTTAATTGTAAAAAAAATCGTAATCTTATTCCAAACATGCTTCATAAAACAGTATTTAAGGATCATATTGAAAGACTCCATATGAGTATATCTTCAGAGAAATTTATGGAAAATTATAAAATATTTGTGAAATTTTGTAAGGAAAATTGTCCTGATTTTATTCAATACTTTTTTAAAAGCTGGTGTTCTAGTAATTACATTTTCAGCTACTTTTAATCAAGCTTTTTTTAATTTTTTTATTGAAGAAAATTCGAAATTTACAAACTGGAAGATTTATTGTTGCCCTCCGGGCTATTCAGTATCGAATTCTGTAATAGAATCTTTTAATGAAGTAGTTAAACGAGATTTTACTCTTAGAAAAAAATTAAGTGT
This sequence comes from Brachionus angularis, assembly GCA_021432725.1. Lineage (NCBI taxonomy): Eukaryota > Metazoa > Rotifera > Eurotatoria > Ploima > Brachionidae > Brachionus > Brachionus angularis. The sequence continues at coordinate 6,376,935 of JAJVDD010000001.1, read as the reverse complement.
TTATCATTTTATAGAGAAAATTATGGAAATTGTTAAATATTATTCTTTGCGTGTTAATGAGCCCTTCGAGCATTATCCTAAGCCTAAAGCTCGTGTTTTGGCGATAGCTAAAAGTATGACACATTGGAGCTTATTCAAACTTGATGGTGTTAACACTTATATATTTGATGGATATTATAATGTAAACTCAAAAAAAAAAGAATGCAGTTGTAAATACTTTTTAAAATCTGCTTATTGTGCGCATACTTTAGCGCTACAAAGCTTACTTGAAGATGATAATTTTGCTAATAAACCAAAGCGTGGTCGAGTCAAGAAATCTGGTCTGTGGTATTCTAAAAACTAAACATCAAATAAATTTTTTTTTTAATCGATTCAAATATTTTCCTATTATATATCATAAATTATTAAAAATTTAAATATTTATTTTTTCAAATATATTATTAAATCAAAAAATTTTATTTTTGTGTTTTGCAAACATTTGTGGTTTTAACACATAAATTTTTTGTGTTAAACATACTTTTGTGTTTAGTAAGAACCAATATGTGTTGAAAATTTATTTTTTGTGTTTTTCAGATTTTTCATTGTGGGTATAAGGTAGACCCTTATTCATTGAATATTATAGTTTTAATAAGATGTCTTATATAGACTAAATTAGAAAATAAGAGTTTGGTCATTTAAAGATAAATATATACAGGTATTTTAGCAATATACATTTTTATTATACTGTAGTGGCTCAAATCATAAATTCTAATTTCCCTAAATATCTATTGGTTGCATTTTAATTTTTACCAAAAAGGAACCTTGATTATCATAACTTTATTAAAAATGATGTTAATGAATGACAACAATATATAAATATGATGATGTATTTTAATTTTGAAATTTTATAATAATTTGAAATATTTATTATAATTAAATAACTTTATACTAATAGATATTCTAATTGCTCCATCATCCAAAACTTTTGATATAATGATTCCCATTCACCATAGACATCATCAATTTCAAAAATTTGTTCAACTTCACATTTTAATCTAATTGCAAATGCCGCTGATGCATCACCCATAGTAATAACATCATCATTATTTTTTAAAGAAAAACTAATAACAATTTTATTATTTGGACAAGTTGTAAAACCTTCTGACCTACCACCAGCATCAAAATCTGAGCTTTTCAAAATTGAATGGTCAGAACATTTAAGTTTTTATTTTGTCAGTCCAATGTAATCTTCATCAGGATTCGTGTATGTTTTTTTTTTTATATCAACGCCTGTTACATAAGATCCCTGTTAGATAACAAGTTTTCTAATCTTAACAACTTCCTACTTTAATTAAAATTCTTTAACTTGAAATAATACATGACAAAAAATATTTTTAGCAATTTATTCATCTTGTACAATTATTTTTACAAAAATATAGTTAGGCTCTTTCATCCATAACTTTTTTTTTATTTTAATTTCCATGACGTGAATTTATAAATAAAAAAAATATGGCATTTATAGTTTAGTATCAATAGTAGTAAAATATAAATTTCAAATTGTTTTCAATTCTTGTATAAATTTAAAATATTTTTGATATTTTGATATTTTTGATACTTAACTTATCACTGCCAAAATTATAAATTTTTTTTTTTATAAGATAAGCTCAGTATTGTCCCGCTGGATCTTATGCAATCGGCGTTAATATAAAAAATAGTAAAGATTATATTGGCGTGGCAGAATTAAAACTTATTTGTTCTGATAATTCATTTTTGAAAAGCTCAGATTTTCCTGTTGGTAGTTGGTTAGGTCAGAAAACTTGTCCAAATAATAAAAGAGTTATTGGTTTTTCTTTAAAAGTAAGTGATGGGAATAGTCAAGGTGAATATGGTGATGTATCTGCAACAAGTGCAATTAGATTAAAATGTGAAGATGGACAAATTGTTGAAATTAATAGTGACTATGGTGTATGGGAATCATCATATCATGAATGTCCAAGTGGACAATATGTATATGGATTTGCAGCACAAGTACAACCAAATATTGACGGAGGAAATATTTCTGGATCTTCAAATGATATGACACTGCAGTAAATTATATTAAAATGTATTGCACATCTATCAATAACTAAAAAAAATTTTTAATTTAACAATTAGTTTTTAATTTAAAAATCTACTCAAAATCTTAACAAATAAAATCTAAAAAAAAAGTAAAACATTTATAAAGAAAATTTTATTTTATTTATTAAAATAATAAAAAAGATAAAAATTAACTATTAAAAATTCAAAATTCGATTTTAATTAGTTGTATTGTTAAAATTTTGAACATAATGTATTCTTAAAGCAAACGTTTCCTCATTGGTATCATTTTCATTATTAATAAAAACATATATTTCTACAAAACCAGTAAACGGATTTGGTAAGAATCTTAAAGCAAGTGTTTTTTGTTCATTTGCAGAGAATTTAATTCTTCTTTCTTTAAAAGTTAATAAATCATCTCGATTTGTGCTTAAAATGAAAACTCTTTCAGTCGAATAGGGATTTGTGTAAGAGACTCGTTTTTGAGAAGATAAATTCATATTAGAAGTAGCATTAGTAGACACTGGTAAAGTTAATTCGAATGCTTTTGATACAACTGGAGGTTTACAATTAACACTAATAAACCAACTATGAACTAGCTTCGACATTTCTAAATCAACTACATTTAAATAATAATGTTTAATACCAGTTTTGCTCGGCTGAACACCAACATTAATTTCTTGAACTGAATTAGCCGAGAGCATGAAATTATCTTCTGGAAAAGTAGACATTTCTTCTTGAATACTAGGAAAACATTTGACCAAACGGGACGATTGAGTACCTTTAAGAATTAGTGAAAATTTACTAGTTTGTCCTAAAAAACAAGCAACATCGACTCGTTGAAGTGAATGTACATAGATAAGCCAAACTTGTATTGGTACAGCCAAATATTGATCAGCATAAATTGCAAGATAAAATTTTTTAACACTAGGCGATGGTCCAGTAGCTGCTTTAATGAATATATCATGTGGTTCTGCAAAAGACACAGGTCTTGATTCACAAACAACATTTGGATCAGAAGATCTAACATAAATTTGTGATGTAGATTGATCAACAACAGTACCATTTAATTTTAAATCAGCTTCGGCTAAAACATGTGTTGTATTGGAAGCAAGAACTCGACTAGATGTCGGCAATCGGATGGTTTTTTTAAGAAATGAATGTTCACATTCATGAAATCTAAATGTCTGATTGACAACGTGTGGTTGTTGGTCAATAATGAGACGAAGAATAGAAATTGGATTGCCATCGTTCGATCTGAAATAAATCATTGTTTTTTTCATTTCGAATTTTGGTAGTGGATGATTATTTATTAAATTAGAATCATATATTATTAGTTTATTATCATTGTCGATTAAATAATCAGAATTTTCAGTTTTAAAAGTTTGATATTTAAATGGTATATTGATTGTTTCTTTTGGTCTAAGATACACTTGTGGATACATTTTTGCCTCGTTTTGTTGTTCTTGTTGTTTTTGTTGTTTATTAAACATATTGTCTTCTACTTGACTATATATTTGATTGAGTAATTTCAAGTGTCGCCATTCTTTTGAATCAGTTACCACTTGAATATCGTTGTTATTATCTTCAATGTAAATAGTTATTGTTTGTGGTTCATTGTAAGGATTTGTTATAACAAATTCGAAAAATTCAGCTATTCCAAAATTGGGATATATTGCGTATTCAGTTGTTATAAAATCATTCAATTTATTCATTATTTGATCATGTTTAGTTTGATTACGATAATATTCCATAATTCTTTTTTTTAAATTTTTTTATTAATATTAATTAACAAATTTGGAATATTATTTATAAATAAAAAATCTTTTTTTTAATCTATTCTTTAATAAGATTCAATTCTTTTTCTTGTTGCAAAAATAATTACGCTTAAATGAATTAGACTATATAGAAAAAAACGCAATTTATTTTGTTAAAATTTGAATATACTTTTCAATAACTTTCAATTGATATTAAATAATTATAATTTAAATTATTAATATAAAAAATGATTAATAATTCAAGTTCTGTTAAAATTAAGCTTCATTTTAATTAAATCTTTTCCTTAAATTGAAATAAAAGTTTATAAAAATAAAATATAAATAATTTCGCTTCTAAATAAATGTTTAAATGGTAAATAAACGCAACTAATTTTGCAACAAGTTATTAATTTCTGACAATTTTTGAATCTTAATTAAATTAAATGGTATGAATGATGTTTTTTTCAATCAATTAATTTACAAATAAAATTTGAATATAATTTTCTACTAACTGCAAGTCTTTGCTTCGTTCTTCAATAACTCGTTTATGATTTCCAATAAATTTAGGTGCAACATCAATTTCTTTAATTTTTCTAACCATTTCCATTCTATTAAGTTTTCTTTTTTTCAAAGGATCTAAAATATCATTTTGTTCCTTTTCAAAATTTGAAAATCAAATAAAAATAACTATTTAAAAGTATTTAATTCTATTTAATTATTTTCTATACATGTAAATTTTTATTAGATTTAGAAACAAGAGCTGCATGTATATCTTTAAAAGTATCAGCCATATGATGTGCTTTTGAGTAATGATGACTAATAAACCCTTCCGATGTAGTTTCATCTATTTTTTTACTAAGTAAACTAGCTCCAAATGAATTTAATGAACTCTTTGATGCTATTACTCTAGTAAATGGTAAAGGTGGTGCTAATGAAGTCTCTTTAATTGGATCACTTGGTTCTAATATAGGAGAGCCAACATTACCAATACGTAGATGTAATAAACCTTGAAATTTTATATGACTATTATTCGAATAGGCTGAAGCTTCTTTAAACTTTTCAAATAGAAAAAATAATTAATAGATTAGTTTTATTTAAATTTGAAATTTTTTAATATACTATATTTCCACTGTTAAGTCTAGAGTCGTCATCATATTCTGTACTAATTACATCCAATTCAAACATTGATTGAACAGCTTCTTTTCCTTGTCTTAATAAGTCTTTTAATTGTAAACTACAAGTACCAATTAAATGTAAACTATCTCCATCCCAAACATCTATATAAATCATTTGATGAGCTAAATATGATAAAAAGAGTTTTTTTTCACCAAATTTTAAGTTAGTTGGATCAACACTGTACGAAATCATGTAACCCGGAGACTCGTTTGATTTTTGATTTGAATTTAAATCAACATGTTTTAGAATAAATGGAGTACTATCAGACGACATTGAATAATCTTCAATTATTTTATCTAATTTTAATTTTGGTGTTTTAAATTCTGGAAAACGATAAAATTGAAAAGTTAAATAAATTGATTTTGGCTTGGCATCTGATAAGCCTTGTTTCAAAGATTGCATGGTTCGAGAAAATGCCAAAAATTGAAATATTATTTGATTACATGCGAGCATATCAGATTCTTCTTTATTCAAATCGAATTGTATAAATGTGCTTGAATCAATTACTTCAGCTATTTTTCCGAAACGGTTTAAAATAGATGGAAAATTGGCACTATGCAATTTAGCATATGCTGCACGTGACATTGTTCTACCACTATATATTTTTTTAAATTAAATTTTAGAGAAATAAAATTTTGTGTTGTTGCAAAATAAACTGCGTTTGCTAACAAACAATTTGAATACTAAATAACGCAATTAAATTTGCAACAATCATTTTAATAATAATTTAATTATTTACCCAATTTGACCAGGTGTTAGAGCCAATACTGGTTGATGCACTGCAGGATTGTAAATTGGATACAATTCCAAATTACCACCAAACAAACCCTAATTTAAATATACAAACTATTAAATTATTGATTAGAATTATTTTAGAATTATTCTTACAACTAATCGTTGCGATTCAGAAGCTTTGGCAAGTATTTGACTCATTAATAAATTGGCTTCGGGTGTTTGAAATTTGTCGTCTTGTTGTTGTTGTTGTTGTTGTTTAGGCAACATTGAATTGTACAAATCCATAACAGATTTAGAATACAAATTGTTTTTTAATTGTGTATCATTCAATTGTTTCTGAGTCTCATTTGAATCATAATCGTTGTTTCTATCGTAAATATCAATTTCATCCTCATAATGTCTTTGCTTGAAATTAACATGATTTCCTTTTTTAATATCAAATGTAATTTTACCAGGTGCTAATTTAGCCGATTGTTCATCATGCATTAAAGTATCAGGTCTTTTAAACACAAGTTTATTGTCTGGATTTAAGGTTTGCAAACCTTGTCCAAACATGTTTATCTCGACTCTTTGATCTTCCATTTGATAATTTAGATTACTCGAAAATGGACAATAACTAGCCCATCTAACAAGAACATGATGTGTTTCAAATTGTTTTTTAGTATCAATTTTTTTTATATTCTTTTCAATAAAATCAAAAAAAATAAAAAATAAATTTTATATACTGTATGGATAACTTGTTTATAAATTACTTTATTTTTTGGATCAATGTTTAAATTAATTTGTATTGGTATTGTTATAACATACTCTATCTGAAATACAATAGCGCACAATGGATCTTCAAATACTTGATCCAAAACAACACTATTTCTCATTACTAGTTTATTGGCATTTCTTTTTTAAAAATGAATATAAATGTTTTATAAAATTATTTATCATACTTTAAATAAAATAATTTATTTACGAATTTGTCGAATCTGTTTCAATTGTTTTAGGTCTAAGACTGCTTTTTAAACTTAATCGTTTATTGCTTGAAAATTGTGATGATTTATTGTTTAAATTTGGATCATCTACACTTAATTGAACCACATAAGGATCATGAACATATCTCCAACCATTGTGAACACCTATTTTTAATCTTCGTTCAGAAATTGTGATCATCGAAGGTTCTATTTTCATATTATCCCAAACAGATTTATCTTGTGCTATTAAATGTGTAAATTCGCTTTCAAATTTGTTTACATTCGGAGTTAAATAAACAAATAAATCATCTATTATAACAGACATTTGAGGCACTAGTCTAGGTTTTTCCAAAGAAGCTTTAAAATATTAAAATTCTAACCAAATATTTTTTTTAATTGTTTTTTTAATTTATATACTTTTAATAGACGAATCATTAAATATACCACCAATTTTGTCAAATCGACCAAGAAATATATTCTCTGGTAGAAACGATTTGATTATAGATAATTTTTTTTTTTGTGCAAAATTAAAATTTAAATAAAGACCAGTGATTTCATGTAAATGTTTATTTTCTTGAAAATAAATAAATTAATTAATTAATTTTAAAATGATTTATAATAAAAAATAGTAGTTGATAATTACTCTCAAATGGTTCTTCTAGATACAAAAGAGCTCTTGGTGTGCCTGCATAAAAGCCAAGTCTACGAATAGATTCGTTATTGCTTGCAAAAGGTCTAAAAGCAGACCAAGCTAAACTCTTTCGTTTACCATCTTTAGAATTTAGAACTAATTCAACAACAATTAATAAATGTTGATCTTTAAGAGCTGTACAAAAGTACACTGATTCGTTAAAACTCAAACTTGATATATCTTTTATTTTTTTACTCGGACTTGTCCATGTTAAACCAAAAAATCTCTTATAAAGCATATCAATTAAATTCAATTGTATTTCTAATTTACATTCCAAGTCGGTTTGTTGAAGTCTTTGAGACAAACCTTCAATAGATTCAAGATGTAACAAATAAAACTCAACTGAGGAATTATTTTCTTTGATAAACTCAAGACGAGCATCACATGGATTTAATATTTTACTTGATTTCATAAAAAATAATTCTTTCCATTCATTCATGTAATCTTCTTCAATATTTAAATCATTTCTATTCTTATTATTATTATGATTATTATAGTTGTTATGATTATATTCATCCATTTTTACTTTTCTTGGATTTTTCTCTTTTTCTCTTATTTTATTTTAAATTATTATATTTTTAGAATAAGAAATTTTAGAATTTTTTTAAAAATGATCTTGACTTGCTTATGTTGCTTAGCAACATATTTATAAATTTTTGTTTCATTTTTATTTTGTTATCTGCTATTATTTTATGGTTTTTAATTTTTTGTTTTTTGACCATTTATCAAAATAAAATCATGTTACTTAGCAACTTCATTAGTATAAAATTAAATAGATTACATTTGAAATAATTATAATTTATTGAATTATCAAATTTAACATTTTAGAATTGATCATGAATAATTTATTTATTTTGGTTTTAAATCAATGAATTAAAGTGCAACAAAATGTGAAATTTTAATTTTTATGAAAATAATTAATAAATGAGTAAAAAATCTTTAAATTTGAATTAAAATTTTAAATTCTTTTAAAATAATTTAATATTAGATTATTTGTTATGATTAATATATTAAATGGAGTTATTAAATAAGAAAAATTAATCAATAATAAAATAAAAAATGAAAGCAATCAATTCAATTAATATTAATTTATTGATAATATTTTAAAAATATTTTTAATTGTCTATTGTAGTACAATACATTTTGACATTGTTTACTGCAGAATCATCACCTGCAGGACTATTCCGTTGAGACCCATCAATATTTGGTTGTACTTGTGCTGCAAATCCATATACATATTGTCCACTTGGACATTCATGATATGATGATTCCCATACACCAGAGCCACTATTAATTTCAACAATTTGTCCATCTTCACATTTTAATCTAATTGCACTTGTTGCAGATACATCACCAAAAATATTATCATTTCCATTACTTACTTTTAAAAGAAAACCAATAACTCTTTTATTATTTGGACAAGTTTTCTGACCTAACCAACTACCAACAGGAAAATCTGAGCTTTTCAAAAATGAATTATCAGAACAAATAAGTTTTAATTCTGTCACTCCAATGGCATCCAATGTCACTCCAATTTGATTTGAAGTTTTTATATCAGCACCTATTACATAAGATCCAACTGGACAATTCTGAGCAGGATCCCAATTACCTTTGTTCGGCATTCTAGGGGTTCCCTCGGAAGTTATAACAGATTCTATTTTCTTAACTGTACATGCAGATTGAATCAAATACAACTTGTCAAATATTTGAACAAAAACTTGAAAAAACATAAATTTAATTTTTAAAATATAATAAAATTTTAAAGATTAGAAATTGAAATAATACCCAAAATTAATAATTTTAGCGATTTGTACATCTTTATTATAAATGATCAATTTTAATCCTTAAAATTTAGTTTTTAAATTTCTTTTTGAATTTATAAAATTTTATATTCTATCTATTTATATGATATTGTTTTTTTTTTCTAAACTAAAAATTAATTTAAGATGTCAAAATTCATTAAAATTTTATTGATATCTAGAAATTTTTAATTAAAAGACAAGAAAATATTTTGTTTAATTTCATTTAGAATAAAATTTAAAAAAATCAAGTTTTAATTTTTTTTTACATTAATTATTTTCTTGATTTGAAATTTTCAAATATTTTGAATATTTTTTGTTTAATTTTAAATTTTGTGATTAACAAATAATTATAATAATGTTTCCATCAAAAAAAAAATTTTTAATTATTATTTTTTTTCTAAAATTTGTTAAAAATTTTAGACAAAACTTATTTAAATTTTAAGTGATATTATGTGGTGTTTATGCTGATTGAATCAAAAAAATTATCAAATGTTTGAACAAAAACTTGAAAAAAAATATTTTTTATAATTTTATTCTAAATATTAATCAAATTAAATTAATATTAAAATAAAATCAGTTCTTGTTGCCTTACTGGTCAATTAATAAATTGGTTCTAAACCCTAATAAACAATTTTGTTTTTTTTTTTTTATGAAATAATAATGCTTAATAATGTAATAAAATAATAATGTTTTTTTTATAAAATTAAATTTAAAATTCAAAAATTCTTAAATTAATAAATGGTCAAAAAATGATTAATTAAAGATTCAAATCAAGAATCAAATAAAATAAAAGACTGGAATATCATAGAATAATCTTAATATTTTATTGTTTTAAATAATAAATAATAAAATTTTTAGAATTATTTAAAAGAAATATTTAGATTTAGATTCAATTCCTAAAAAATTATTATTATTTTACAACAAGAACACTTGATTAGTAAATTTATAAATTTTATTTTTATTTGTTCAAAATTCGATAAGCTTAATTTAAATTTAAATTCATAAAAATAATTAATTATTAAATTGATTTTATTTATTAACAATTTTAATTGATTTGAAAAATAGAAAAATAGAAAAAAAAAAAAATTAAATATAATAAATCATATAACGAAACGGAATTAATAGTATTTTAAATTGAATCATCAAAAATACACTTTTCTATTTACAAAATTAAATTTAAAAAGAATAAAGAAAAAAAAAATTAATTTAACAAATTTTTCCTATTAATTTGATTAGTAAATGGTTCTCGTTTATTTAAATATAAAATTGGATACAATTTATTAATTGTTTGTTTTATTAAATCAATTGAATTTGCAAAAATTGTTAATCTACCATTTGAATAAACACATGTACTTGTATTTAAATGATGCAATTTAAATTCAGCAAAATTTTTTAATTCTGGTTCATAAAAACACTCTTCTGGATAAAAAATAGCCAATTTTTTAATATCAACACAAAACTCTAATTGACAACTTGCCATTACATTTACTATTTTAAAATTTTTGAATTTTACTTGACTATTTAATTTTTGTAAAAGACGACAAACACGTCTTGCTGCTTTAATTGCATTTTGTTCTGATGTGGCACCACTACAATTTATTTTGCCAGTTGAATGAATCAATGAAGTTGTTTGAGGTTTTCTTAATTTCATAACAACTATATTTTTTGTACTTTTATATTCTACATTGATACTTTGTTGAGCTATTTGTTTTAAATCTAATTTACAATTTGTAGAAAACGAGCAAAGCATGTTGCTAATATAAACATCAATATTATTATTATTATTATTATTATTATTATTATTATTGGTAATGTTGTAATTGTTGTTGTTGTTGTTGTTGTTTTCATCTGTGTTTAAATTCATTTTAGTATTAATCTAATAGTAGTTGTAATAATTAGAATTAAAGTAATTAGAAAAATTTTCCAAGATTTAATAATTAATTAATTGTATTAAAAGTACGTGTTTATATTTAAAAACGTAAATTTTAAATAGCTTGTACAACTTTATTTTATATAAATAAATGAATAAATAAATAAATAGCAATTTGTTTTATTTCAATTAATAATAAACTAGATTACTACAATAGTTGTTCTTAATGTATCACAAACTAGCTAACTTACTAACTAACTAACTAAATAACTAACTAAACTAATTTCTATTTAAATAAAGTTTAAATATCAAGTTAAATATAATATTTATTTCTAATAAATAAAAAAATTGTCATTTTATTTTATTTTATAGAAAAAAATTATAAAATTTTAAAATTAGAAATTTTATTAAAATCAGTTTAATTTATTTTATTTAATTTTATACTTATACAATTAAAATGATCATTTGAAGTTTTTCTATTCTTTACAAGTTGTTGCATAATTAATTGCGTTTAAATAAATACTATTTATATTAAAATAGACGAAATTAATTTTACAACAATTTAAATAGTTCAAGTTTGTTTATAGTAATAAAAAATAATTCAAGTAATTTATTTTTTTGTTATTAAACTAAAATTTTTTAATTTAATAATTAAAATTCCTAAATAAAAACAATTTTACATTTTCTATGAGCAAAAAATAGCTGACAATATTCTATGAATATTTTCTATATTTTTTTTTTGAATTTTTTTAACCTTAACCTTTTGATAAAAATAAAATATTTCATTTTTTAAATGAAGACTAAATAATTTATATTAGATAAATTTAACAAATTTCTAATTTCTAATGGCGAAACTAAATTATTAATTCTAAAAAATGATTAAAAAATTTGCCAAATATGCTCCAAATAAAAGTAAAACATAAAAAAAAGCAAAATTTTTTTTTTTTTTCTAAAAAATGGAAATTTATTTTTAAAGTAAGTGCCAAAGATGTTGAAATTGAATTGATAAAAAGTAGAGAAGAAATAGTTAAAATAAATCAATCAATAAATTACTACCATGAGAACATAGATCGAAACAATGCTGAGAAGCTTCTTAAAGAATATTATAATAGTTATGGCGATGCTTTAGATGGTTTATTTTTGATAAGAAAATGTAGTGCTTCGCCTGGTGATTATAGTCTTTCTATGATATACAAATCGAATTGTTATCATTATAGAATAAATCATTCTATTGATGCTTATTATGTGCTTGACGATGGTCCACTTATACATGGTTTAGATGAATTAATAAAACATTATAGATGTGATCCACATGGTCTGCCTTGTAAATTAAATTATCGCTTTGTACCTAATACTTGTTTACCATCTACATCAAGAGTTCTAGGCAATACAAATCCATTACATTTGGCTGTTTCTTGTGTTTGTAATTAATACATTATTTATTTATTTATTTATTTGAAATAATTATTTTTTTAAAATTTAATTTGATAAAGCTGAAGTTAATAAAGTTAAATTGATATTGAAAAGTGCAAATAGACCTGATATAAATGAGAAAGATGATAATGGTAGGACTGCTTTGCATATAGCTTGTGAATATGATAATATTGATGCTGTTGAATTGCTTGTTGAATCGAATGCTTTGTGTAATATACGTGCTAGAGATGGCTCTACTCCTTTACATGTATATATTATTAAAATATTAACTTTGTCAATGATTATTTTGAAATATTTGGTTTTAATTAAAATTTAGACAGCAGCTGAATTTGGTAGTATACAATGTCTTGAATATTTATTAAATTGTGGTAAAGCAAATCCAATGGAGAGAAACATGACAAACAATTGGGTTGCTTTACACGAAGCAGCTTCAAGAGATCATTATACTTGTGTAAATGCATTGCTAAACCATGGTGTACCAGATAAACCACGCACAACTGATAATCAAACACCATTAGATTTAGCAATTGAAGGAGGACATAAAAAAACAGCTCAAATATTAAGATCTTTTATTCCTAATGAGCCTAAATTAAAACAAAATGAATTTTTACATGATTCTAGTATAACTCGTGATATAGCCAAGCAATTACTTGAAGCTTATAAGAATGAAAATGGACGTTACTTGGTTCGTAAAACACTAAGAGATGAGAATATATTTGTTTTGTCTTTGATGTATAATGGAGAATTTTTCAACTATGAAATATGTGTTAAAGATAATTTAATAAAACATTATTTTATTGATGATGGACCTTACTTTAAGAGTTTATCTCATTTAATAGAGCATTATTCAAAATATGAAGATGGCTTGCCTGGTCTATTAACCAAACCACTAGTTCCTTTTCAATCGAATTCATTCAATTTAACTAATGATTTTGTTTTACAAAAAAGTTCCAAAACATTAAAACAATCAAATGTATTAAATAATATTTCTACTTCATCTTCATGTTCTTCGTCATCTTCGTCATCATCGTTAATAAATCAATTTATGCAAACAAACATTTCAACAAATTCTAGACCAATTTGTAGTACAGACAATCAAATAAATAAAGCGAATTTATTCAAATGTAGAACTCTATTGAATGATCAGAAAAGAATTAGTGGTACTCAATTGGCTAGAAAATTGGCCAAAATTCAATTAAATGAAATTCAATTACAAGCTATAATTGGTGAAGGAGAATTCGGAACTGTTTATAAAGGAACTTATAATGGAAAACAAGTAGCTGTTAAAAAACTAAAAGATAGTACGGCAAGTAATGATTTCTTGCGTGAAGCAGATATTATGGGAACTTTGAATCATCCATGCATATTGAGAATATTCGGCATGGTACAAGACAAGTCATGTTTAATGATGGTACAAGAGCTTATGATTGGTTCTATATTGGAAAAGCTGTGGAATTCACCGCAAGACGTGTCCGAAACACATTTAAAATTATGGTCATCACAAATAGCACTTGGTATGCAACACATGGAAGAGCAAAAAATAGTTCATAGAGATTTAGCAGCTCGTAATGTTCTATTAGCTTCCATGTCACAAATAAAAATATCCGATTTTGGTCTATCAAGATCAACAGATGCTTTCACAAATGCATATACACAAAAAACAGAAGGAAAAATACCAATAAAATGGTACGCACCAGAGAGTATAGAACATTTAAAATTTAGTTCTAAATCTGATGTATGGTCGTATGGAATAACATTATGGGAAATGTTTTCTTATGGAGATCAACCTTATGGTAATATGAATGGAGGTGAAGTGTACATGTTTATACAGGCAAAGAACAGATTGCAGCGACCTAGTCATTGTCCAAAGAATACTTATAAATTAATGCTTCAATGCTGGGAATGGGACGAAGACAAAAGACCTACATTTAAAGAATTAAATTTATTCTTTCAAAACGATATTGATTATCAAAAAACTTTGCCTATTTTAAAACCATTTAGATAATTTTATTTTATTATTATTATTATTTAAAAATTTGAAATAAATAGCTTTATATTTTTTATTTTGTATAAAATTTACTCTATTTAAATTTTTCTCCTTTTTTTTTCTTAAATAAAAATTTTAAAATGAGATTATCTTGTTTTATCAAGTTTAAATAAGTGATGTGCTGATTGAATTCAAAAAAATTTATCAAATATTTGAACAAAAACTTGAAAAAAATTAAAATTTATTTTTTAATTTTAATTTTTATTTTAAAATATAATTAAATTCAATAGTTAGAAAAAATACTTTAAATAAATAATTTTTTACGATTTGTACATTAATTTTAGAAATTTCTTTATAAATAACTAAATTTTATTTTTTATTGATATGATATTGCTTTTTATGTTGAAAAAAAATTCATTTCAGTTGTTAAAATTTATTAAAATCAATTGATATTTAGAAATTTCAAATTAAAAGACAAGAAAATATTTTTTTTAATTATATTCAGAATTAAATTTATTTCTCTTTGTATTAATCTATAATATATAAATGCGTTGGGTTCAACTTTGTTTGTTTTTTTGGGCTTGTATTTTACTCAGGTATCTAAATTAATTTAGTTAGTATCTAATAATGAAGTATCTATTTATTAGTATCTAAATCATTTTTTTGGTATCTAATTTAATTTATCTGGTATCTAAATATTCGATTAAATGGAAAATAAAGAGTAAAAAATAAGGAAAAATAAATAGTTTTACGAGTTTATAATCATCAAATTGTTTTTAAACGTTGTATTATTTATTTTTACCTTTAAATTTTTTTTGGCAATTCCAAAACTGTTTAGATTAAGATTATGATTAAGTTTCTGCTTAGATAAATTATTTTAGATACTTAATCAATTAAATTAGATACTGCATAAATTAATTTAGATACCAATTCAGATAATTTTAGATACGAAATGTATTAATTTTAGCTACCTAGGTAAAAATATTCCGTTAGTTTGTTTGTATGCAGCATTTTTATTTTGGCTCAGGAGCGCGCTAAAATTACACACGATGGCTCATTCGATAGTCCTTGACCTGTAGGTGTGCGCAAAAATAGCCGTTTAGTTTTACCTTAATGCTTTGGCTTATTTTTTTCTTGGCTTTTCTAACTCTGCATCAGTATCACTATAATCATTATTTATTTCTTCTTGTATATCATTTTCTCTTTCATTCACTATTTCAACAATATCAGTGTCATTAAATGTTGATGAGATGGCTAAATCTTTTTCGAAAAATGCATAGTCTTCAAAAACAGAAATCTGATGAAATAATATTTTTATGTTTTAATTAAATTATTGAATCAAAAATTGCTTGTTGATCACATTCTTCATTATCATTACAAATGTCTATGTTAAATCCGCACTTTTTAAAGCAATTTTGAATTGTTGAAGATTTGATATTCTTCAAAATTAAAACAGTTATGTCAATAGCCTCTTTAACGTTTATTTCTTCAATTTCATTTGGATGAAAATCACCGTCAAGCTTTTCTAACAATCTTTGAACCATTTCGAACCTGTAATTATATTTAAAATTTGCAATTATTCCTTGATCTAGTGGTTCAAGCTTAGAAGTACAGTTAGGTAATTTTACGTTGCTATATTTGATATTAAAAAATGACCTTAAAAATTCCCCAAAAAGAGCAATATTTTTCTTCTTTGTGATTGCATTTTTTATCTTGTAGAAATATCTTCGATCATCCATGCTTTTTTGGTGTTATAAAACTAAAATTTAAAATTTTGCTTTTTTGCGAAATTTCATTAAACGGATTACACGTTATCATTAAAAATTTAATAAAAATAATATTTGTTGAATATTAAAATTTTTTTTGTTTTTTGTTTATAAAACATAATTGAGCAACAGAGCAAAATGAAAATTGAGCTAAATTTTTAACTCCACCTTAACTTGATTAACGGATTTTGTTTTTTAACGACTATGATCGATTATATAAAATTAAAATATTTACAATTTAAAAAAAATTTGGCATTCATTTAAAAATAAACATTAAAATAAATTTTTTTTTTAAATTAAATACAGTGAAAATTCGATTAAAAACAATTCGACTATGTAAAAATTCGATTTTATAGAATTCAAAAAAAGGGTGTTGTAAAATATTTTGTCTTGGTTTTGTAATAAAAAAAATTTTTTTTTTACTTAAAACTCTAAATTTAAAAAGTTTATCTTGAATTGTATTTTTTTTTAAATGAAAGCTAAAAAGTACCAAAATCATTAAAAAGATAGATATCTTAAACTATTTTTGCTTTGGAAAATTAAAAAACCAATCATATTGTGTAAAAATAAGACAAGATGTTTGTCATTATACCAATTCGATTAAAGAGAAAATTCGATATTTTCAATACTAAAAAAATTTTTTTTAAAATAATATTTTTATGTGAAATCATTTAAAAGCCTTGTTTTGTTTTCAAAAGGTTTGTTTAAAATTCAACCATTAAAAATTTATATCATCATAACTACGCCACTGCCGGTCCCAAGCCCGGGTAAGAGTAGGAGGGTGATGATTATCTCAAATCCTGTCGTACGTCTGTGCCGCTGGCTTTGACCATCACGGAGTATAGTAGGTTGGGAACGATCGCGGGAGCTTGTATTGTAACGCTGGCACTTTGCACATACTCTTAATAAGGCAAGGTAAAGTCAAATTAGGCGCTTGGTTTGGGGTTCCAAGCTATATGCCAAATAATGATCGAGTTTGCAGCTTCGGCTCAGATGAGTGGTTGTTATTTGTGCTGAACGTCCCCCGTCCTTATTAAGAGTATGTAGCCGTAATATCATCATAACTACGCCACTGCCGGTCCCAAGCCCGGGTAAGAGTAGGAGGGTGATGATTACCACTAACTAATAAAACATTATTCAATATATCCTTTACCATAAAATATGATCATGGTTAATTATAAATGTATTCAATATTTAAACAATATTATTCCTAATATCATAAGCAATATCCTATTTTCCTTATCTTAAAGCTATAAAAATATAAAATTATCTACAAAATGAGCTATTAAGCATTTCTCTAGCTTAAAAATTAAATGAGATATTTAACAGTTTATTTTTTAAAATATTTATTCCATTTTAATTATTCATTAAATATTAAAAATTTTATTTTTAAAAGCCACTAACTACGCCAAGGCCGGTCCCAAGCCCGGGTAAAGTAGGAGGGGTGGTGGTATTATGCAAAGTGTGGTACATTACGGGTGGTGAGGTCTACGGGCCTTATCTCAAATCCTGTCGTACGTCTGTGCCGCTGGCTTTGACCATCACGGAGTATAGTAGGTTGGGAACGATCGCGGGAGCTTGTATTGTAACGCTGGCACTTTGCACATACTCTTAATAAGGCAAGGTAAAGTCAAATTAGGCGCTTGGTTTGGGGTTCCAAGCTATATGCCAAATAATGATCGAGTTTGCAGCTTCGGCTCAGATGAGTGGTTGTTATTTGTGCTGAACGTCCCCCGTCCTTATTAAGAGTATGTAGCCGTAATATCATCATAACTACGCCACTGCCGGTCCCAAGCCCGGGTAAGAGTAGGAGGGTGATGATTATCTCAAATCCTGTCGTACGTCTGTGCCGCTGGCTTTGACCATCACGGAGTATAGTAGGTTGGGAACGATCGCGGGAGCTTGTATTGTAACGCTGGCACTTTGCACATACTCTTAATAAGGCAAGGTAAAGTCAAATTAGGCGCTTGGTTTGGGGTTCCAAGCTATATGCCAAATAATGATCGAGTTTGCAGCTTCGGCTCAGATGAGTGGTTGTTATTTGTGCTGAACGTCCCCCGTCCTTATTAAGAGTATGTAGCCGTAATATCATCATAACTACGCCACTGCCGGTCCCAAGCCCGGGTAAGAGTAGGAGGGTGATGATTACCACTAACTAATAAAACATTATTCAATATATCCTTTACCATAAAATATGATCATGGTTAATTATAAATGTATTCAATATTTAAACAATATTATTCCTAATATCATAAGCAATATCCTATTTTCCTTATCTTAAAGCTATAAAAATATAAAATTATCTACAAAATGAGCTATTAAGCATTTCTCTAGCTTAAAAATTAAATGAGATATTTAACAGTTTATTTTTTAAAATATTTATTCCATTTTAATTATTCATTAAATATTAAAAATTTTATTTTTAAAAGCCACTAACTACGCCAAGGCCGGTCCCAAGCCCGGGTAAAGTAGGAGGGGTGGTGGTATTATGCAAAGTGTGGTACATTACGGGTGGTGAGGTCTACGGGCCTTATCTCAAATCCTGTCGTACGTCTGTGCCGCTGGCTTTGACCATCACGGAGTATAGTAGGTTGGGAACGATCGCGGGAGCTTGTATTGTAACGCTGGCACTTTGCACATACTCTTAATAAGGCAAGGTAAAGTCAAATTAGGCGCTTGGTTTGGGGTTCCAAGCTATATGCCAAATAATGATCGAGTTTGCAGCTTCGGCTCAGATGAGTGGTTGTTATTTGTGCTGAACGTCCCCCGTCCTTATTAAGAGTATGTAGCCGTAATATCATCATAACTACGCCACTGCCGGTCCCAAGCCCGGGTAAGAGTAGGAGGGTGATGATTACCACTAACTAATAAAACATTATTCAATATATCCTTTACCATAAAATATGATCATGGTTAATTATAAATGTATTCAATATTTAAACAATATTATTCCTAATATCATAAGCAAAATCCTATTTTCCTTATCTTAAAGCTATAAAAATATAAAATTATCTACAAAATGAGCTATTAAGCATTTCTCTAGCTTAAAAATTAAATGAGATATTTAACAGTTTATTTTTTAAAATATTTATTCCATTTTAATTATTCATTAAATATTAAAAATTTTATTTTTAAAAGCCACTAACTACGCCAAGGCCGGTCCCAAGCCCGGGTAAAGTAGGAGGGGTGGTGGTATTATGCAAAGTGTGGTACATTACGGGTGGTGAGGTCTACGGGCCTTATCTCAAATCCTGTCGTACGTCTGTGCCGCTGGCTTTGACCATCACGGAGTATAGTAGGTTGGGAACGATCGCGGAGCTTGTATTGTAACGCTGGCACTTTGCACATACTCTTAATAAGGCAAGGTAAAGTCAAATTAGGCGCTTGGTTTGGGGTTCCAAGCTATATGCCAAATAATGATCGAGTTTGCAGCTTCGGCTCAGATGAGTGGTTGTTATTTGTGCTGAACGTCCCCCGTCCTTATTAAGAGTATGTAGCCGTAATATCATCATAACTACGCCACTGCCGGTCCCAAGCCCGGGTAAGAGTAGGAGGGTGATGATTACCACTAACTAATAAAACATTATTCAATATATCCTTTACCATAAAATATGATCATGGTTAATTATAAATGTATTCAATATTTAAACAATATTATTCCTAATATCATAAGCAAAATCCTATTTTCCTTATCTTAAAGCTATAAAAATATAAAATTATCTACAAAATGAGCTATTAAGCATTTCTCTAGCTTAAAAATTAAATGAGATATTTAACAGTTTATTTTTTAAAATATTTATTCCATTTTAATTATTCATTAAATATTAAAAATTTTATTTTTAAAAGCCACTAACTACGCCAAGGCCGGTCCCAAGCCCGGGTAAAGTAGGAGGGGTGGTGGTATTATGCAAAGTGTGGTACATTACGGGTGGTGAGGTCTACGGGCCTTATCTCAAATCCTGTCGTACGTCTGTGCCGCTGGCTTTGACCATCACGGAGTATAGTAGGTTGGGAACGATCGCGGGAGCTTGTATTGTAACGCTGGCACTTTGCACATACTCTTAATAAGGCAAGGTAAAGTCAAATTAGGCGCTTGGTTTGGGGTTCCAAGCTATATGCCAAATAATGATCGAGTTTGCAGCTTCGGCTCAGATGAGTGGTTGTTATTTGTGCTGAACGTCCCCCGTCCTTATTAAGAGTATGTAGCCGTAATATCATCATAACTACGCCACTGCCGGTCCCAAGCCCGGGTAAGAGTAGGAGGGTGATGATTACCACTAACTAATAAAACATTATTCAATATATCCTTTACCATAAAATATGATCATGGTTAATTATAAATGTATTCAATATTTAAACAATATTATTCCTAATATCATAAGCAATATCCTATTTTCCTTATCTTAAAGCTATAAAAATATAAAATTATCTACAAAATGAGCTATTAAGCATTTCTCTAGCTTAAAAATTAAATGAGATATTTAACAGTTTATTTTTTAAAATATTTATTCCATTTTAATTATTCATTAAATATTAAAAATTTTATTTTTAAAAGCCACTAACTACGCCAAGGCCGGTCCCAAGCCCGGGTAAAGTAGGAGGGTGGTGGTATTATGCAAAGTGTGGTACATTACGGGTGGTGAGGTCTACGGGCCTTATCTCAAATCCTGTCGTACGTCTGTGCCGCTGGCTTTGACCATCACGGAGTATAGTAGGTTGGGAACGATCGCGGGAGCTTGTATTGTAACGCTGGCACTTTGCACATACTCTTAATAAGGCAAGGTAAAGTCAAATTAGGCGCTTGGTTTGGGGTTCCAAGCTATATGCCAAATAATGATCGAGTTTGCAGCTTCGGCTCAGATGAGTGGTTGTTATTTGTGCTGAACGTCCCCCGTCCTTATTAAGAGTATGTAGCCGTAATATCATCATAACTACGCCACTGCCGGTCCCAAGCCCGGGTAAGAGTAGGAGGGTGATGATTACCACTAACTAATAAAACATTATTCAATATATCCTTTACCATAAAATATGATCATGGTTAATTATAAATGTATTCAATATTTAAACAATATTATTCCTAATATCATAAGCAATATCCTATTTTCCTTATCTTAAAGCTATAAAAATATAAAATTATCTACAAAATGAGCTATTAAGCATTTCTCTAGCTTAAAAATTAAATGAGATATTTAACAGTTTATTTTTTAAAATATTTATTCCATTTTAATTATTCATTAAAAGTTAAAAATTTTATTTTTAAAAGCCACTAACTACGCCAAGGCCGGTCCCAAGCCCGGGTAAAGTAGGAGGGGTGGTGGTATTATGCAAAGTGTGGTACATTACGGGTGGTGAGGTCTACGGGCCTTATCTCAAATCCTGTCGTACGTCTGTGCCGCTGGCTTTGACCATCACGGAGTATAGTAGGTTGGGAACGATCGCGGGAGCTTGTATTGTAACGCTGGCACTTTGCACATACTCTTAATAAGGCAAGGTAAAGTCAAATTAGGCGCTTGGTTTGGGGTTCCAAGCTATATGCCAAATAATGATCGAGTTTGCAGCTTCGGCTCAGATGAGTGGTTGTTATTTGTGCTGAACGTCCCCGTCCTTATTAAGAGTATGTAGCCGTAATATCATCATAACTACGCCACTGCCGGTCCCAAGCCCGGGTAAGAGTAGGAGGGTGATGATTACCACTAACTAATAAAACATTATTCAATATATCCTTTACCATAAAATATGATCATGGTTAATTATAAATGTATTCAATATTTAAACAATATTATTCCTAATATCATAAGCAATATCCTATTTTCCTTATCTTAAAGCTATAAAAATATAAAATTATCTACAAAATGAGCTATTAAGCATTTCTCTAGCTTAAAAATTAAATGAGATATTTAACAGTTTATTTTTTAAAATATTTATTCCATTTTAATTATTCATTAAAAGTTAAAAATTTTATTTTTAAAAGCCACTAACTACGCCAAGGCCGGTCCCAAGCCCGGGTAAAGTAGGAGGGGTGGTGGTATTATGCAAAGTGTGGTACATTACGGGTGGTGAGGTCTACGGGCCTTATCTCAAATCCTGTCGTACGTCTGTGCCGCTGGCTTTGACCATCACGGAGTATAGTAGGTTGGGAACGATCGCGGGAGCTTGTATTGTAACGCTGGCACTTTGCACATACTCTTAATAAGGCAAGGTAAAGTCAAATTAGGCGCTTGGTTTGGGGTTCCAAGCTATATGCCAAATAATGATCGAGTTTGCAGCTTCGGCTCAGATGAGTGGTTGTTATTTGTGCTGAACGTCCCCCGTCCTTATTAAGAGTATGTAGCCGTAATATCATCATAACTACGCCACTGCCGGTCCCAAGCCCGGGTAAGAGTAGGAGGGTGATGATTACCACTAACTAATAAAACATTATTCAATATATCCTTTACCATAAAATATGATCATGGTTAATTATAAATGTATTCAATATTTAAACAATATTATTCCTAATATCATAAGCAATATCCTATTTTCCTTATCTTAAAGCTATAAAAATATAAAATTATCTACAAAATGAGCTATTAAGCATTTCTCTAGCTTAAAAATTAAATGAGATATTTAACAGTTTATTTTTTAAAATATTTATTCCATTTTAATTATTCATTAAAAGTTAAAAATTTTATTTTTAAAAGCCACTAACTACGCCAAGGCCGGTCCCAAGCCCGGGTAAAGTAGGAGGGGTGGTGGTATTATGCAAAGTGTGGTACATTACGGGTGGTGAGGTCTACGGGCCTTATCTCAAATCCTGTCGTACGTCTGTGCCGCTGGCTTTGACCATCACGGAGTATAGTAGGTTGGGAACGATCGCGGGAGCTTGTATTGTAACGCTGGCACTTTGCACATACTCTTAATAAGGCAAGGTAAAGTCAAATTAGGCGCTTGGTTTGGGGTTCCAAGCTATATGCCAAATAATGATCGAGTTTGCAGCTTCGGCTCAGATGAGTGGTTGTTATTTGTGCTGAACGTCCCCGTCCTTATTAAGAGTATGTAGCCGTAATATCATCATAACTACGCCACTGCCGGTCCCAAGCCCGGGTAAGAGTAGGAGGGTGATGATTACCACTAACTAATAAAACATTATTCAATATATCCTTTACCATAAAATATGATCATGGTTAATTATAAATGTATTCAATATTTAAACAATATTATTCCTAATATCATAAGCAATATCCTATTTTCCTTATCTTAAAGCTATAAAAATATAAAATTATCTACAAAATGAGCTATTAAGCATTTCTCTAGCTTAAAAATTAAATGAGATATTTAACAGTTTATTTTTAAAATATTTATTCCATTTTAATTATTCATTAAAAGTTAAAAATTTTATTTTTAAAAGCCACTAACTACGCCAAGGCCGGTCCCAAGCCCGGGTAAAGTAGGAGGGGTGGTGGTATTATGCAAAGTGTGGTACATTACGGGTGGTGAGGTCTACGGGCCTTATCTCAAATCCTGTCGTACGTCTGTGCCGCTGGCTTTGACCATCACGGAGTATAGTAGGTTGGGAACGATCGCGGGAGCTTGTATTGTAACGCTGGCACTTTGCACATACTCTTAATAAGGCAAGGTAAAGTCAAATTAGGCGCTTGGTTTGGGGTTCCAAGCTATATGCCAAATAATGATCGAGTTTGCAGCTTCGGCTCAGATGAGTGGTTGTTATTTGTGCTGAACGTCCCCCGTCCTTATTAAGAGTATGTAGCCGTAATATCATCATAACTACGCCACTGCCGGTCCCAAGCCCGGGTAAGAGTAGGAGGGTGATGATTACCACTAACTAATAAAACATTATTCAATATATCCTTTACCATAAAATATGATCATGGTTAATTATAAATGTATTCAATATTTAAACAATATTATTCCTAATATCATAAGCAATATCCTATTTTCCTTATCTTAAAGCTATAAAAATATAAAATTATCTACAAAATGAGCTATTAAGCATTTCTCTAGCTTAAAAATTAAATGAGATATTTAACAGTTTATTTTTTAAAATATTTATTCCATTTTAATTATTCATTAAAAGTTAAAAATTTTATTTTTAAAAGCCACTAACTACGCCAAGGCCGGTCCCAAGCCCGGGTAAAGTAGGAGGGGTGGTGGTATTATGCAAAGTGTGGTACATTACGGGTGGTGAGGTCTACGGGCCTTATCTCAAATCCTGTCGTACGTCTGTGCCGCTGGCTTTGACCATCACGGAGTATAGTAGGTTGGGAACGATCGCGGGAGCTTGTATTGTAACGCTGGCACTTTGCACATACTCTTAATAAGGCAAGGTAAAGTCAAATTAGGCGCTTGGTTTGGGGTTCCAAGCTATATGCCAAATAATGATCGAGTTTGCAGCTTCGGCTCAGATGAGTGGTTGTTATTTGTGCTGAACGTCCCCGTTCTTATTAAGAGTATGTAGCCGTAATATCATCATAACTACGCCACTGCCGGTCCCAAGCCCGGGTAAGAGTAGGAGGGTGATGATTACCACTAACTAATAAAACATTATTCAATATATCCTTTACCATAAAATATGATCATGGTTAATTATAAATGTATTCAATATTTAAACAATATTATTCCTAATATCATAAGCAATATCCTATTTTCCTTATCTTAAAGCTATAAAAATATAAAATTATCTACAAAATGAGCTATTAAGCATTTCTCTAGCTTAAAAATTAAATGAGATATTTAACAGTTTATTTTTTAAAATATTTATTCCATTTTAATTATTCATTAAAAGTTAAAAATTTTATTTTTAAAAGCCACTAACTACGCCAAGGCCGGTCCCAAGCCCGGGTAAAGTAGGGGGGGTGGTGGTATTATGCAAAGTGTGGTACATTACGGGTGGTGAGGTCTACGGGCCTTATCTCAAATCCTGTCGTACGTCTGTGCCGCTGGCTTTGACCATCACGGAGTATAGTAGGTTGGGAACGATCGCGGGAGCTTGTATTGTAACGCTGGCACTTTGCACATACTCTTAATAAGGCAAGGTAAAGTCAAATTAGGCGCTTGGTTTGGGGTTCCAAGCTATATGCCAAATAATGATCGAGTTTGCAGCTTCGGCTCAGATGAGTGGTTGTTATTTGTGCTGAACGTCCCCCGTCCTTATTAAGAGTATGTAGCCGTAATATCATCATAACTACGCCACTGCCGGTCCCAAGCCCGGGTAAGAGTAGGAGGGTGATGATTACCACTAACTAATAAAACATTATTCAATATATCCTTTACCATAAAATATGATCATGGTTAATTATAAATGTATTCAATATTTAAACAATATTATTCCTAATATCATAAGCAATATCCTATTTTCCTTATCTTAAAGCTATAAAAATATAAAATTATCTACAAAATGAGCTATTAAGCATTTCTCTAGCTTAAAAATTAAATGAGATATTTAACAGTTTATTTTTTAAAATATTTATTCCATTTTAATTATTCATTAAAAGTTAAAAATTTTATTTTTAAAAGCCACTAACTACGCCAAGGCCGGTCCCAAGCCCGGGTAAAGTAGGAGGGGTGGTGGTATTATGCAAAGTGTGGTACATTACGGGTGGTGAGGTCTACGGGCCTTATCTCAAATCCTGTCGTACGTCTGTGCCGCTGGCTTTGACCATCACGGAGTATAGTAGGTTGGGAACGATCGCGGGAGCTTGTATTGTAACGCTGGCACTTTGCACATACTCTTAATAAGGCAAGGTAAAGTCAAATTAGGCGCTTGGTTTGGGGTTCCAAGCTATATGCCAAATAATGATCGAGTTTGCAGCTTCGGCTCAGATGAGTGGTTGTTATTTGTGCTGAACGTCCCCGTCCTTATTAAGAGTATGTAGCCGTAATATCATCATAACTACGCCACTGCCGGTCCCAAGCCCGGGTAAGAGTAGGAGGGTGATGATTACCACTAACTAATAAAACATTATTCAATATATCCTTTACCATAAAATATGATCATGGTTAATTATAAATGTATTCAATATTTAAACAATATTATTCCTAATATCATAAGCAATATCCTATTTTCCTTATCTTAAAGCTATAAAAATATAAAATTATCTACAAAATGAGCTATTAAGCATTTCTCTAGCTTAAAAATTAAATGAGATATTTAACAGTTTATTTTTAAAATATTTATTCCATTTTAATTATTCATTAAAAGTTAAAAATTTTATTTTTAAAAGCCACTAACTACGCCAAGGCCGGTCCCAAGCCCGGGTAAAGTAGGAGGGGTGGTGGTATTATGCAAAGTGTGGTACATTACGGGTGGTGAGGTCTACGGGCCTTATCTCAAATCCTGTCGTACGTCTGTGCCGCTGGCTTTGACCATCACGGAGTATAGTAGGTTGGGAACGATCGCGGGAGCTTGTATTGTAACGCTGGCACTTTGCACATACTCTTAATAAGGCAAGGTAAAGTCAAATTAGGCGCTTGGTTTGGGGTTCCAAGCTATATGCCAAATAATGATCGAGTTTGCAGCTTCGGCTCAGATGAGTGGTTGTTATTTGTGCTGAACGTCCCCGTCCTTATTAAGAGTATGTAGCCGTAATATCATCATAACTACGCCACTGCCGGTCCCAAGCCCGGGTAAGAGTAGGAGGGTGATGATTACCACTAACTAATAAAACATTATTCAATATATCCTTTACCATAAAATATGATCATGGTTAATTATAAATGTATTCAATATTTAAACAATATTATTCCTAATATCATAAGCAATATCCTATTTTCCTTATCTTAAAGCTATAAAAATATAAAATTATCTACAAAATGAGCTATTAAGCATTTCTCTAGCTTAAAAATTAAATGAGATATTTAACAGTTTATTTTTAAAATATTTATTCCATTTTAATTATTCATTAAAAGTTAAAAATTTTATTTTTAAAAGCCACTAACTACGCCAAGGCCGGTCCCAAGCCCGGGTAAAGTAGGAGGGGTGGTGGTATTATGCAAAGTGTGGTACATTACGGGTGGTGAGGTCTACGGGCCTTATCTCAAATCCTGTCGTACGTCTGTGCCGCTGGCTTTGACCATCACGGAGTATAGTAGGTTGGGAACGATCGCGGGAGCTTGTATTGTAACGCTGGCACTTTGCACATACTCTTAATAAGGCAAGGTAAAGTCAAATTAGGCGCTTGGTTTGGGGTTCCAAGCTATATGCCAAATAATGATCGAGTTTGCAGCTTCGGCTCAGATGAGTGGTTGTTATTTGTGCTGAACGTCCCCGTCCTTATTAAGAGTATGTAGCCGTAATATCATCATAACTACGCCACTGCCGGTCCCAAGCCCGGGTAAGAGTAGGAGGGTGATGATTACCACTAACTAATAAAACATTATTCAATATATCCTTTACCATAAAATATGATCATGGTTAATTATAAATGTATTCAATATTTAAACAATATTATTCCTAATATCATAAGCAATATCCTATTTTCCTTATCTTAAAGCTATAAAAATATAAAATTATCTACAAAATGAGCTATTAAGCATTTCTCTAGCTTAAAAATTAAATGAGATATTTAACAGTTTATTTTTTAAAATATTTATTCCATTTTAATTATTCATTAAAAGTTAAAAATTTTATTTTTAAAAGCCACTAACTACGCCAAGGCCGGTCCCAAGCCCGGGTAAAGTAGGAGGGTGGTGGTATTATGCAAAGTGTGGTACATTACGGGTGGTGAGGTCTACGGGCCTTATCTCAAATCCTGTCGTACGTCTGTGCCGCTGGCTTTGACCATCACGGAGTATAGTAGGTTGGGAACGATCGCGGGAGCTTGTATTGTAACGCTGGCACTTTGCACATACTCTTAATAAGGCAAGGTAAAGTCAAATTAGGCGCTTGGTTTGGGGTTCCAAGCTATATGCCAAATAATGATCGAGTTTGCAGCTTCGGCTCAGATGAGTGGTTGTTATTTGTGCTGAACGTCCCCGTCCTTATTAAGAGTATGTAGCCGTAATATCATCATAACTACGCCACTGCCGGTCCCAAGCCCGGGTAAGAGTAGGAGGGTGATGATTACCACTAACTAATAAAACATTATTCAATATATCCTTTACCATAAAATATGATCATGGTTAATTATAAATGTATTCAATATTTAAACAATATTATTCCTAATATCATAAGCAATATCCTATTTTCCTTATCTTAAAGCTATAAAAATATAAAATTATCTACAAAATGAGCTATTAAGCATTTCTCTAGCTTAAAAATTAAATGAGATATTTAACAGTTTATTTTTTAAAATATTTATTCCATTTTAATTATTCATTAAAAGTTAAAAATTTTATTTTTAAAAGCCACTAACTACGCCAAGGCCGGTCCCAAGCCCGGGTAAAGTAGGAGGGGTGGTGGTATTATGCAAAGTGTGGTACATTACGGGTGGTGAGGTCTACGGGCCTTATCTCAAATCCTGTCGTACGTCTGTGCCGCTGGCTTTGACCATCACGGAGTATAGTAGGTTGGGAACGATCGCGGGAGCTTGTATTGTAACGCTGGCACTTTGCACATACTCTTAATAAGGCAAGGTAAAGTCAAATTAGGCGCTTGGTTTGGGGTTCCAAGCTATATGCCAAATAATGATCGAGTTTGCAGCTTCGGCTCAGATGAGTGGTTGTTATTTGTGCTGAACGTCCCCGTCCTTATTAAGAGTATGTAGCCGTAATATCATCATAACTACGCCACTGCCGGTCCCAAGCCCGGGTAAGAGTAGGAGGGTGATGATTACCACTAACTAATAAAACATTATTCAATATATCCTTTACCATAAAATATGATCATGGTTAATTATAAATGTATTCAATATTTAAACAATATTATTCCTAATATCATAAGCAATATCCTATTTTCCTTATCTTAAAGCTATAAAAATATAAAATTATCTACAAAATGAGCTATTAAGCATTTCTCTAGCTTAAAAATTAAATGAGATATTTAACAGTTTATTTTTTAAAATATTTATTCCATTTTAATTATTCATTAAAAGTTAAAAATTTTATTTTTAAAAGCCACTAACTACGCCAAGGCCGGTCCCAAGCCCGGGTAAAGTAGGAGGGGTGGTGGTATTATGCAAAGTGTGGTACATTACGGGTGGTGAGGTCTACGGGCCTTATCTCAAATCCTGTCGTACGTCTGTGCCGCTGGCTTTGACCATCACGGAGTATAGTAGGTTGGGAACGATCGCGGGAGCTTGTATTGTAACGCTGGCACTTTGCACATACTCTTAATAAGGCAAGGTAAAGTCAAATTAGGCGCTTGGTTTGGGGTTCCAAGCTATATGCCAAATAATGATCGAGTTTGCAGCTTCGGCTCAGATGAGTGGTTGTTATTTGTGCTGAACGATCCCCGACCTTATGAAGAGTATGTAGCCGTAATATCATCATAACTACGCCACTGCCGGTCCCAAGCCCGGGTAAGAGTAGGAGGGTGATGATTACCACTAACTAATAAAACATTATTCAATATATCCTTTACCATAAAATATGATCATGGTTAATTATAAATGTATTCAATATTTAAACAATATTATTCCTAATATCATAAGCAATATCCTATTTTCCTTATCTTAAAGCTATAAAAATATAAAATTATCTACAAAATGAGCTATTAAGCATTTCTCTAGCTTAAAAATTAAATGAGATATTTAACAGTTTATTTTTAAAATATTTATTCCATTTTAATTATTCATTAAAAGTTAAAAATTTTATTTTTAAAAGCCACTAACTACGCCAAGGCCGGTCCCAAGCCCGGGTAAAGTAGGAGGGTGGTGGTATTATGCAAAGTGTGGTACATTACGGGTGGTGAGGTCTACGGGCCTTATCTCAAATCCTGTCGTACGTCTGTGCCGCTGGCTTTGACCATCACGGAGTATAGTAGGTTGGGAACGATCGCGGGAGCTTGTATTGTAACGCTGGCACTTTGCACATACTCTTAATAAGGCAAGGTAAAGTCAAATTAGGCGCTTGGTTTGGGGTTCCAAGCTATATGCCAAATAATGATCGAGTTTGCAGCTTCGGCTCAGATGAGTGGTTGTTATTTGTGCTGAACGTCCCCGTCCTTATTAAGAGTATGTAGCCGTAATATCATCATAACTACGCCACTGCCGGTCCCAAGCCCGGGTAAGAGTAGGAGGGTGATGATTACCACTAACTAATAAAACATTATTCAATATATCCTTTACCATAAAATATGATCATGGTTAATTATAAATGTATTCAATATTTAAACAATATTATTCCTAATATCATAAGCAATATCCTATTTTCCTTATCTTAAAGCTATAAAAATATAAAATTATCTACAAAATGAGCTATTAAGCATTTCTCTAGCTTAAAAATTAAATGAGATATTTAACAGTTTATTTTTTAAAATATTTATTCCATTTTAATTATTCATTAAAAGTTAAAAATTTTATTTTTAAAAGCCACTAACTACGCCAAGGCCGGTCCCAAGCCCGGGTAAAGTAGGAGGGGTGGTGGTATTATGCAAAGTGTGGTACATTACGGGTGGTGAGGTCTACGGGCCTTATCTCAAATCCTGTCGTACGTCTGTGCCGCTGGCTTTGACCATCACGGAGTATAGTAGGTTGGGAACGATCGCGGGAGCTTGTATTGTAACGCTGGCACTTTGCACATACTCTTAATAAGGCAAGGTAAAGTCAAATTAGGCGCTTGGTTTGGGGTTCCAAGCTATATGCCAAATAATGATCGAGTTTGCAGCTTCGGCTCAGATGAGTGGTTGTTATTTGTGCTGAACGTCTCCTGTCCTTATTAAGAGTATGTAGCCGTAATATCATCATAACTACGCCACTGCCGGTCCCAAGCCCGGGTAAGAGTAGGAGGGTGATGATTACCACTAACTAATAAAACATTATTCAATATATCCTTTACCATAAAATATGATCATGGTTAATTATAAATGTATTCAATATTTAAACAATATTATTCCTAATATCATAAGCAATATCCTATTTTCCTTATCTTAAAGCTATAAAAATATAAAATTATCTACAAAATGAGCTATTAAGCATTTCTCTAGCTTAAAAATTAAATGAGATATTTAACAGTTTATTTTTTAAAATATTTATTCCATTTTAATTATTCATTAAAAGTTAAAAATTTTATTTTTAAAAGCCACTAACTACGCCAAGGCCGGTCCCAAGCCCGGGTAAAGTAGGAGGGGTGGTGGTATTATGCAAAGTGTGGTACATTACGGGTGGTGAGGTCTACGGGCCTTATCTCAAATCCTGTCGTACGTCTGTGCCGCTGGCTTTGACCATCACGGAGTATAGTAGGTTGGGAACGATCGCGGGAGCTTGTATTGTAACGCTGGCACTTTGCACATACTCTTAATAAGGCAAGGTAAAGTCAAATTAGGCGCTTGGTTTGGGGTTCCAAGCTATATGCCAAATAATGATCGAGTTTGCAGCTTCGGCTCAGATGAGTGGTTGTTATTTGTGCTGAACGTCCCCGGCCTTATTAAGAGTATGTAGCCGTAATATCATCATAACTACGCCACTGCCGGTCCCAAGCCCGGGTAAGAGTAGGAGGGTGATGATTACCACTAACTAATAAAACATTATTCAATATATCCTTTACCATAAAATATGATCATGGTTAATTATAAATGTATTCAATATTTAAACAATATTATTCCTAATATCATAAGCAATATCCTATTTTCCTTATCTTAAAGCTATAAAAATATAAAATTATCTACAAAATGAGCTATTAAGCATTTCTCTAGCTTAAAAATTAAATGAGATATTTAACAGTTTATTTTTTAAAATATTTATTCCATTTTAATTATTCATTAAAAGTTAAAAATTTTATTTTTAAAAGCCACTAACTACGCCAAGGCCGGTCCCAAGCCCGGGTAAAGTAGGAGGGGTGGTGGTATTATGCAAAGTGTGGTACATTACGGGTGGTGAGGTCTACGGGCCTTATCTCAAATCCTGTCGTACGTCTGTGCCGCTGGCTTTGACCATCACGGAGTATAGTAGGTTGGGAACGATCGCGGGAGCTTGTATTGTAACGCTGGCACTTTGCACATACTCTTAATAAGGCAAGGTAAAGTCAAATTAGGCGCTTGGTTTGGGGTTCCAAGCTATATGCCAAATAATGATCGAGTTTGCAGCTTCGGCTCAGATGAGTGGTTGTTATTTGTGCTGAACGTCCCCGTCCTTATTAAGAGTATGTAGCCGTAATATCATCATAACTACGCCACTGCCGGTCCCAAGCCCGGGTAAGAGTAGGAGGGTGATGATTACCACTAACTAATAAAACATTATTCAATATATCCTTTACCATAAAATATGATCATGGTTAATTATAAATGTATTCAATATTTAAACAATATTATTCCTAATATCATAAGCAATATCCTATTTTCCTTATCTTAAAGCTATAAAAATATAAAATTATCTACAAAATGAGCTATTAAGCATTTCTCTAGCTTAAAAATTAAATGAGATATTTAACAGTTTATTTTTAAAATATTTATTCCATTTTAATTATTCATTAAAAGTTAAAAATTTTATTTTTAAAAGCCACTAACTACGCCAAGGCCGGTCCCAAGCCCGGGTAAAGTAGGAGGGGTGGTGGTATTATGCAAAGTGTGGTACATTACGGGTGGTGAGGTCTACGGGCCTTATCTCAAATCCTGTCGTACGTCTGTGCCGCTGGCTTTGACCATCACGGAGTATAGTAGGTTGGGAACGATCGCGGGAGCTTGTATTGTAACGCTGGCACTTTGCACATACTCTTAATAAGGCAAGGTAAAGTCAAATTAGGCGCTTGGTTTGGGGTTCCAAGCTATATGCCAAATAATGATCGAGTTTGCAGCTTCGGCTCAGATGAGTGGTTGTTATTTGTGCTGAACGTCCCCGTCCTTATTAAGAGTATGTAGCCGTAATATCATCATAACTACGCCACTGCCGGTCCCAAGCCCGGGTAAGAGTAGGAGGGTGATGATTACCACTAACTAATAAAACATTATTCAATATATCCTTTACCATAAAATATGATCATGGTTAATTATAAATGTATTCAATATTTAAACAATATTATTCCTAATATCATAAGCAATATCCTATTTTCCTTATCTTAAAGCTATAAAAATATAAAATTATCTACAAAATGAGCTATTAAGCATTTCTCTAGCTTAAAAATTAAATGAGATATTTAACAGTTTATTTTTTAAAATATTTATTCCATTTTAATTATTCATTAAAAGTTAAAAATTTTATTTTTAAAAGCCACTAACTACGCCAAGGCCGGTCCCAAGCCCGGGTAAAGTAGGAGGGGTGGTGGTATTATGCAAAGTGTGGTACATTACGGGTGGTGAGGTCTACGGGCCTTATCTCAAATCCTGTCGTACGTCTGTGCCGCTGGCTTTGACCATCACGGAGTATAGTAGGTTGGGAACGATCGCGGGAGCTTGTATTGTAACGCTGGCACTTTGCACATACTCTTAATAAGGCAAGGTAAAGTCAAATTAGGCGCTTGGTTTGGGGTTCCAAGCTATATGCCAAATAATGATCGAGTTTGCAGCTTCGGCTCAGATGAGTGGTTGTTATTTGTGCTGAACGTCCCCGTCCTTATTAAGAGTATGTAGCCGTAATATCATCATAACTACGCCACTGCCGGTCCCAAGCCCGGGTAAGAGTAGGAGGGTGATGATTACCACTAACTAATAAAACATTATTCAATATATCCTTTACCATAAAATATGATCATGGTTAATTATAAATGTATTCAATATTTAAACAATATTATTCCTAATATCATAAGCAATATCCTATTTTCCTTATCTTAAAGCTATAAAAATATAAAATTATCTACAAAATGAGCTATTAAGCATTTCTCTAGCTTAAAAATTAAATGAGATATTTAACAGTTTATTTTTTAAAATATTTATTCCATTTTAATTATTCATTAAAAGTTAAAAATTTTATTTTTAAAAGCCACTAACTACGCCAAGGCCGGTCCCAAGCCCGGGTAAAGTAGGAGGGGTGGTGGTATTATGCAAAGTGTGGTACATTACGGGTGGTGAGGTCTACGGGCCTTATCTCAAATCCTGTCGTACGTCTGTGCCGCTGGCTTTGACCATCACGGAGTATAGTAGGTTGGGAACGATCGCGGGAGCTTGTATTGTAACGCTGGCACTTTGCACATACTCTTAATAAGGCAAGGTAAAGTCAAATTAGGCGCTTGGTTTGGGGTTCCAAGCTATATGCCAAATAATGATCGAGTTTGCAGCTTCGGCTCAGATGAGTGGTTGTTATTTGTGCTGAACGTCTACCGTCCTTATTAAGAGTATGTAGCCGTAATATCATCATAACTACGCCACTGCCGGTCCCAAGCCCGGGTAAGAGTAGGAGGGTGATGATTACCACTAACTAATAAAACATTATTCAATATATCCTTTACCATAAAATATGATCATGGTTAATTATAAATGTATTCAATATTTAAACAATATTATTCCTAATATCATAAGCAATATCCTATTTTCCTTATCTTAAAGCTATAAAAATATAAAATTATCTACAAAATGAGCTATTAAGCATTTCTCTAGCTTAAAAATTAAATGAGATATTTAACAGTTTATTTTTTAAAATATTTATTCCATTTTAATTATTCATTAAAAGTTAAAAATTTTATTTTTAAAAGCCACTAACTACGCCAAGGCCGGTCCCAAGCCCGGGTAAAGTAGGAGGGGTGGTGGTATTATGCAAAGTGTGGTACATTACGGGTGGTGAGGTCTACGGGCCTTATCTCAAATCCTGTCGTACGTCTGTGCCGCTGGCTTTGACCATCACGGAGTATAGTAGGTTGGGAACGATCGCGGGAGCTTGTATTGTAACGCTGGCACTTTGCACATACTCTTAATAAGGCAAGGTAAAGTCAAATTAGGCGCTTGGTTTGGGGTTCCAAGCTATATGCCAAATAATGATCGAGTTTGCAGCTTCGGCTCAGATGAGTGGTTGTTATTTGTGCTGAACGTCCCCGTCCTTATTAAGAGTATGTAGCCGTAATATCATCATAACTACGCCACTGCCGGTCCCAAGCCCGGGTAAGAGTAGGAGGGTGATGATTACCACTAACTAATAAAACATTATTCAATATATCCTTTACCATAAAATATGATCATGGTTAATTATAAATGTATTCAATATTTAAACAATATTATTCCTAATATCATAAGCAATATCCTATTTTCCTTATCTTAAAGCTATAAAAATATAAAATTATCTACAAAATGAGCTATTAAGCATTTCTCTAGCTTAAAAATTAAATGAGATATTTAACAGTTTATTTTTTAAAATATTTATTCCATTTTAATTATTCATTAAAAGTTAAAAATTTTATTTTTAAAAGCCACTAACTACGCCAAGGCCGGTCCCAAGCCCGGGTAAAGTAGGAGGGTGGTGGTATTATGCAAAGTGTGGTACATTACGGGTGGTGAGGTCTACGGGCCTTATCTCAAATCCTGTCGTACGTCTGTGCCGCTGGCTTTGACCATCACGGAGTATAGTAGGTTGGGAACGATCGCGGGAGCTTGTATTGTAACGCTGGCACTTTGCACATACTCTTAATAAGGCAAGGTAAAGTCAAATTAGGCGCTTGGTTTGGGGTTCCAAGCTATATGCCAAATAATGATCGAGTTTGCAGCTTCGGCTCAGATGAGTGGTTGTTATTTGTGCTGAACGTCCCCCGTCCTTATTAAGAGTATGTAGCCGTAATATCATCATAACTACGCCACTGCCGGTCCCAAGCCCGGGTAAGAGTAGGAGGGTGATGATTACCACTAACTAATAAAACATTATTCAATATATCCTTTACCATAAAATATGATCATGGTTAATTATAAATGTATTCAATATTTAAACAATATTATTCCTAATATCATAAGCAATATCCTATTTTCCTTATCTTAAAGCTATAAAAATATAAAATTATCTACAAAATGAGCTATTAAGCATTTCTCTAGCTTAAAAATTAAATGAGATATTTAACAGTTTATTTTTTAAAATATTTATTCCATTTTAATTATTCATTAAAAGTTAAAAATTTTATTTTTAAAAGCCACTAACTACGCCAAGGCCGGTCCCAAGCCCGGGTAAAGTAGGAGGGTGGTGGTATTATGCAAAGTGTGGTACATTACGGGTGGTGAGGTCTACGGGCCTTATCTCAAATCCTGTCGTACGTCTGTGCCGCTGGCTTTGACCATCACGGAGTATAGTAGGTTGGGAACGATCGCGGGAGCTTGTATTGTAACGCTGGCACTTTGCACATACTCTTAATAAGGCAAGGTAAAGTCAAATTAGGCGCTTGGTTTGGGGTTCCAAGCTATATGCCAAATAATGATCGAGTTTGCAGCTTCGGCTCAGATGAGTGGTTGTTATTTGTGCTGAACGTCCCCGTCCTTATTAAGAGTATGTAGCCGTAATATCATCATAACTACGCCACTGCCGGTCCCAAGCCCGGGTAAGAGTAGGAGGGTGATGATTACCACTAACTAATAAAACATTATTCAATATATCCTTTACCATAAAATATGATCATGGTTAATTATAAATGTATTCAATATTTAAACAATATTATTCCTAATATCATAAGCAATATCCTATTTTCCTTATCTTAAAGCTATAAAAATATAAAATTATCTACAAAATGAGCTATTAAGCATTTCTCTAGCTTAAAAATTAAATGAGATATTTAACAGTTTATTTTTAAAATATTTATTCCATTTTAATTATTCATTAAAAGTTAAAAATTTTATTTTTAAAAGCCACTAACTACGCCAAGGCCGGTCCCAAGCCCGGGTAAAGTAGGAGGGGTGGTGGTATTATGCAAAGTGTGGTACATTACGGGTGGTGAGGTCTACGGGCCTTATCTCAAATCCTGTCGTACGTCTGTGCCGCTGGCTTTGACCATCACGGAGTATAGTAGGTTGGGAACGATCGCGGGAGCTTGTATTGTAACGCTGGCACTTTGCACATACTCTTAATAAGGCAAGGTAAAGTCAAATTAGGCGCTTGGTTTGGGGTTCCAAGCTATATGCCAAATAATGATCGAGTTTGCAGCTTCGGCTCAGATGAGTGGTTGTTATTTGTGCTGAACGTCCCCGTCCTTATTAAGAGTATGTAGCCGTAATATCATCATAACTACGCCACTGCCGGTCCCAAGCCCGGGTAAGAGTAGGAGGGTGATGATTACCACTAACTAATAAAACATTATTCAATATATCCTTTACCATAAAATATGATCATGGTTAATTATAAATGTATTCAATATTTAAACAATATTATTCCTAATATCATAAGCAATATCCTATTTTCCTTATCTTAAAGCTATAAAAATATAAAATTATCTACAAAATGAGCTATTAAGCATTTCTCTAGCTTAAAAATTAAATGAGATATTTAACAGTTTATTTTTAAAATATTTATTCCATTTTAATTATTCATTAAAAGTTAAAAATTTTATTTTTAAAAGCCACTAACTACGCCAAGGCCGGTCCCAAGCCCGGGTAAAGTAGGAGGGGTGGTGGTATTATGCAAAGTGTGGTACATTACGGGTGGTGAGGTCTACGGGCCTTATCTCAAATCCTGTCGTACGTCTGTGCCGCTGGCTTTGACCATCACGGAGTATAGTAGGTTGGGAACGATCGCGGGAGCTTGTATTGTAACGCTGGCACTTTGCACATACTCTTAATAAGGCAAGGTAAAGTCAAATTAGGCGCTTGGTTTGGGGTTCCAAGCTATATGCCAA
This sequence comes from Brachionus angularis, assembly GCA_021432725.1. NCBI lineage: Eukaryota > Metazoa > Rotifera > Eurotatoria > Ploima > Brachionidae > Brachionus > Brachionus angularis. Next base: position 6,338,881 of record JAJVDD010000001.1, on the reverse strand, counting down.
ATAATGATCGAGTTTGCAGCTTCGGCTCAGATGAGTGGTTGTTATTTGTGCTGAACGTCCCCCGTCCTTATTAAGAGTATGTAGCCGTAATATCATCATAACTACGCCACTGCCGGTCCCAAGCCCGGGTAAGAGTAGGAGGGTGATGATTACCACTAACTAATAAAACATTATTCAATATATCCTTTACCATAAAATATGATCATGGTTAATTATAAATGTATTCAATATTTAAACAATATTATTCCTAATATCATAAGCAATATCCTATTTTCCTTATCTTAAAGCTATAAAAATATAAAATTATCTACAAAATGAGCTATTAAGCATTTCTCTAGCTTAAAAATTAAATGAGATATTTAACAGTTTATTTTTTAAAATATTTATTCCATTTTAATTATTCATTAAAAGTTAAAAATTTTATTTTTAAAAGCCACTAACTACGCCAAGGCCGGTCCCAAGCCCGGGTAAAGTAGGAGGGTGGTGGTATTATGCAAAGTGTGGTACATTACGGGTGGTGAGGTCTACGGGCCTTATCTCAAATCCTGTCGTACGTCTGTGCCGCTGGCTTTGACCATCACGGAGTATAGTAGGTTGGGAACGATCGCGGGAGCTTGTATTGTAACGCTGGCACTTTGCACATACTCTTAATAAGGCAAGGTAAAGTCAAATTAGGCGCTTGGTTTGGGGTTCCAAGCTATATGCCAAATAATGATCGAGTTTGCAGCTTCGGCTCAGATGAGTGGTTGTTATTTGTGCTGAACGTCCCCCGTCCTTATTAAGAGTATGTAGCCGTAATATCATCATAACTACGCCACTGCCGGTCCCAAGCCCGGGTAAGAGTAGGAGGGTGATGATTACCACTAACTAATAAAACATTATTCAATATATCCTTTACCATAAAATATGATCATGGTTAATTATAAATGTATTCAATATTTAAACAATATTATTCCTAATATCATAAGCAATATCCTATTTTCCTTATCTTAAAGCTATAAAAATATAAAATTATCTACAAAATGAGCTATTAAGCATTTCTCTAGCTTAAAAATTAAATGAGATATTTAACAGTTTATTTTTTAAAATATTTATTCCATTTTAATTATTCATTAAAAGTTAAAAATTTTATTTTTAAAAGCCACTAACTACGCCAAGGCCGGTCCCAAGCCCGGGTAAAGTAGGGAGGGTGATGGTATTATGCAAAGTGTGGTACATTACGGGTGGTGAGGTCTACGGGCCTTATCTCAAATCCTGTCGTACGTCTGTGCCGCTGGCTTTGACCATCACGGAGTATAGTAGGTTGGGAACGATCGCGGGAGCTTGTATTGTAACGCTGGCACTTTGCACATACTCTTAATAAGGCAAGGTAAAGTCAAATTAGGCGCTTGGTTTGGGGTTCCAAGCTATATGCCAAATAATGATCGAGTTTGCAGCTTCGGCTCAGATGAGTGGTTGTTATTTGTGCTGAACGTCCCCCGTCCTTATTAAGAGTATGTAGCCGTAATATCATCATAACTACGCCACTGCCGGTCCCAAGCCCGGGTAAGAGTAGGAGGGTGATGATTACCACTAACTAATAAAACATTATTCAATATATCCTTTACCATAAAATATGATCATGGTTAATTATAAATGTATTCAATATTTAAACAATATTATTCCTAATATCATAAGCAATATCCTATTTTCCTTATCTTAAAGCTATAAAAATATAAAATTATCTACAAAATGAGCTATTAAGCATTTCTCTAGCTTAAAAATTAAATGAGATATTTAACAGTTTATTTTTTAAAATATTTATTCCATTTTAATTATTCATTAAAAGTTAAAAATTTTATTTTTAAAAGCCACTAACTACGCCAAGGCCGGTCCCAAGCCCGGGTAAAGTAGGAGGGTGGTGGTATTATGCAAAGTGTGGTACATTACGGGTGGTGAGGTCTACGGGCCTTATCTCAAATCCTGTCGTACGTCTGTGCCGCTGGCTTTGACCATCACGGAGTATAGTAGGTTGGGAACGATCGCGGGAGCTTGTATTGTAACGCTGGCACTTTGCACATACTCTTAATAAGGCAAGGTAAAGTCAAATTAGGCGCTTGGTTTGGGGTTCCAAGCTATATGCCAAATAATGATCGAGTTTGCAGCTTCGGCTCAGATGAGTGGTTGTTATTTGTGCTGAACGTGCCCGTCCTTATTAAGAGTATGTAGCCGTAATATCATCATAACTACGCCACTGCCGGTCCCAAGCCCGGGTAAGAGTAGGAGGGTGATGATTACCACTAACTAATAAAACATTATTCAATATATCCTTTACCATAAAATATGATCATGGTTAATTATAAATGTATTCAATATTTAAACAATATTATTCCTAATATCATAAGCAATATCCTATTTTCCTTATCTTAAAGCTATAAAAATATAAAATTATCTACAAAATGAGCTATTAAGCATTTCTCTAGCTTAAAAATTAAATGAGATATTTAACAGTTTATTTTTTAAAATATTTATTCCATTTTAATTATTCATTAAATATTAAAAATTTTATTTTTAAAAGCCACTAACTACGCCAAGGCCGGTCCCAAGCCCGGGTAAAGTAGGAGGGGTGGTGGTATTATGCAAAGTGTGGTACATTACGGGTGGTGAGGTCTACGGGCCTTATCTCAAATCCTGTCGTACGTCTGTGCCGCTGGCTTTGACCATCACGGAGTATAGTAGGTTGGGAACGATCGCGGGAGCTTGTATTGTAACGCTGGCACTTTGCACATACTCTTAATAAGGCAAGGTAAAGTCAAATTAGGCGCTTGGTTTGGGGTTCCAAGCTATATGCCAAATAATGATCGAGTTTGCAGCTTCGGCTCAGATGAGTGGTTGTTATTTGTGCTGAACGTCCCCCGTCCTTATTAAGAGTATGTAGCCGTAATATCATCATAACTACGCCACTGCCGGTCCCAAGCCCGGGTAAGAGTAGGAGGGTGATGATTACCACTAACTAATAAAACATTATTCAATATATCCTTTACCATAAAATATGATCATGGTTAATTATAAATGTATTCAATATTTAAACAATATTATTCCTAATATCATAAGCAATATCCTATTTTCCTTATCTTAAAGCTATAAAAATATAAAATTATCTACAAAATGAGCTATTAAGCATTTCTCTAGCTTAAAAATTAAATGAGATATTTAACAGTTTATTTTTAAAATATTTATTCCATTTTAATTATTCATTAAAAGTTAAAAATTTTATTTTTAAAAGCCACTAACTACGCCAAGGCCGGTCCCAAGCCCGGGTAAAGTAGGAGGGGTGGTGGTATTATGCAAAGTGTGGTACATTACGGGTGGTGAGGTCTACGGGCCTAATCTCAAATCCTGTCGTACGTCTGTGCCGCTGGCTTTGACCATCACGGAGTATAGTAGGTTGGGAACGATCGCGGGAGCTTGTATTGTAACGCTGGCACTTTGCACATACTCTTAATAAGGCAAGGTAAAGTCAAATTAGGCGCTTGGTTTGGGGTTCCAAGCTATATGCCAAATAATGATCGAGTTTGCAGCTTCGGCTCAGATGAGTGGTTGTTATTTGTGCTGAACGTCCCCCGTCCTTATTAAGAGTATGTAGCCGTTATATCATCATAACTACGCCACTGCCGGTCCCAAGCCCGGGTAAGAGTAGGAGGGTGATGATTACCACTAACTAATAAAACATTATTCAATATATCCTTTACCATAAAATATGATCACGGTTAATTATAAATGTATTCAATATTTAAACAATATTATTCCTAATATCATAAGCAATATCCTATTTTCCTTATCTTAAAGCTATAAAAATATAAAATTATCTACAAAATGAGCTATTAAGCATTTCTCTAGCTTAAAAATTAAATGAGATATTTAACAGTTTATTTTTTAAAATATTTATTCCATTTTAATTATTCATTAAAAGTTAAAAATTTTATTTTTAAAAGCCACTAACTACGCCAAGGCCGGTCCCAAGCCCGGGTAAAGTAGGAGGGGTGGTGGTATTATGCAAAGTGTGGTACATTACGGGTGGTGAGGTCTACGGGCCTAATCTCAAATCCTGTCGTACGTCTGTGCCGCTGGCTTTGACCATCACGGAGTATAGTAGGTTGGGAACGATCGCGGGAGCTTGTATTGTAACGCTGGCACTTTGCACATACTCTTAATAAGGCAAGGTAAAGTCAAATTAGGCGCTTGGTTTGGGGTTCCAAGCTATATGCCAAATAATGATCGAGTTTGCAGCTTCGGCTCAGATGAGTGGTTGTTATTTGTGCTGAACGTCCCCCGTCCTTATTAAGAGTATGTAGCCGTAATATCATCATAACTACGCCACTGCCGGTCCCAAGCCCGGGTAAGAGTAGGAGGGTGATGATTACCACTAACTAATAAAACATTATTCAATATATCCTTTACCATAAAATATGATCATGGTTAATTATAAATGTATTCAATATTTAAACAATATTATTCCTAATATCATAAGCAATATTTTCCAAATCATATTTTTAGACAATACTTTTTAACAATCTTTTAAAATAAATGAAATATAGATATACATAGATTATTAAATAAAGTAAGAAAACATTTTTTTGATCTTGAATATTATACTTTATTTTATTTTGTACCAATTCATAATAATTAATTGATTAATATATCTTTACTTGTTGTTAAAATTTACATTAGATACTTTGTTTTATCTTTCTTGGTTGTTTGTTTTTGTTGTAATTGAAATTATCTAATCATCATGTCCAGCAATTAATTAATAATTTTTTCGGAAGAATAGGAATATTTAAATAATTTTAGATTATAAATATTTTAGTTGGTTAGATCAAATAATTTGTTTATCTAATGTATTTAGTTATTGGTTTTTTGATGATGATGATAATGGTGAATGAAAATCCTTATTTAATAAATCTCCAAATCAACAATATATTCAAGGATTTTACTTTTGTAAAAATTTCAGTTAAATCAATTTTGGAATAATCGATGTTATAATTAATTACACACATATCAACAACAATCAAAAACAAAAACAATTTTATTTTGAATCTTAAAAATTCTAGTAATGATAATTATTTTAGAAAGAATTATGATAAATTGAATAATAATTATCGATGATTTTTAGTTAAAAATCATTATGAAAATTTCATTTCAAAATCATATTTAATTATTTTTTCTTAATTAAAATTTCTAATTATAATATATACTTTATGAATGTGATTATTGATAAATTTAAAATAATAGAAATTGAATAAAAAAATCAATTTGCTGATTGAAATTAGTTGATAATTTCTAAATTTGAATTAAACTCATATAATAATCTTTTAAATGGGTTTAGGATTTATTTATAGACTATATAATAAACTTGATTTGAAATTTTCTAGTTTTCAATGGCGTGAGTATAAATATAATATATATAAATATAAAAACATATATAAAAAAGAAAAAACATATTTAATCATTTTTATTAATGAATGTAAACATATATAATAAACTTACAACAAAATTTACATCGAAATTCGAATCTTGTTTTTATTTTATTTTATTTTATTTTAAAGGTTAAAAACAAAAATGAATTATGTATTTAAAGAAAAAAGAAAAAAAAATTATTTTAATATTTAATTAAAACTAAATAATGTCAGGAAAATTCTATTTGTTTCTAATAATTACTAAATAAATAATTTTCAACATTGTTCAGTAGATTGAAGCATTTTGAACATTTTTAAGCTCAAGGCTTACTAATTAAATAAATAAACAGTAATATATTTTATATTATTGTGTTAATAAATTATCTAACTTGAATTAATCTTGAATTTGAAATTATCATAAATATAATAAAAAGTATAATATTAGCATATATTTCGAAATAATAACAACACCACTAACAATAACAGCAGCAATAAGAAGAAGAAAAAAAATCGATTGCACAATAAATAAGCTTAATAAAAAAAAATAAAATAAAATGAAAAAATTATTAGTTTAAAGGCAAACATGTGCTATTTATTATTATTATTATTATTAATTCAATCAAGCAAAAATTGAACAAATCTTATAAAGTTTTTAATTTGCGTTTAGTTTCAACATTTTAAATGTTTTAAATCTTCTTGGCAACGTTTTATATATATATATTTGTTTATTATTTTAAGATATTTAAAACGCAAATAACAATAATAATAATAATAATAATAATAATAATAATAATAATAATATTAATATTAATATAATTAAAACAAAACGCCTTTTTTAGTTATATAACTCACTCTCTCTTGAAAGCTTCGACTCTAATTTTTCTAATATTGTTTAATTTATATTTATATATACCAATTTCTTAAAAAAAAATAACATATTGTATAATTTAGAGTTATGAGTTCTGTTGACTCGACAAATGAAGCGACTGGTACAAATAGACAAGAATCAAAATCTCCAATAAATGTAACACATTTAAATAAATTGTTGAAGCTTTCAAATCCAAATTTGCGCAAATCACAAGAGAAAATATCTCAACAACAACAACAACAACAACAGCAGCAAGAAGATGATACTGATCTTGAGATAGACGAGTCTATAGATCAGAATATATTAAATGCACATTTGTTAACACCGACTCCGTCTCCAGCCAATGATCTGGAACATAATAATGGCAAGAGAATACATCGTGTAGTGTTGACTGGTGGTCCTTGTGCCGGCAAGACTACTAGTATAAATAAAATAAAAAATTTTTTTGAAAATATTGGCTGGAAAGTTTTCTGTGTACCAGAAACAGCCACAATTTTGTTATCTTCGGGTATATATTTTTATGAGCTTGGAAAACATAGTATATTTAAAATTTTATTTTAAAATTGAAAAATAGATTTTCTAATTAATTAAATTAAGCAATTTGTTTTCAGGAGAATTTATTAAAAACTTTGCTTCAAATAGAAGATACAATTAATGAGGCAGCAAAGTTTTATCATAAAGAAAAAAATCAAAATGTAATTGTAATATACGACCGAGGTGCAATGGACCCGGTCGCTTATTTGGATGAAAACGATTGGGAATTGTTAAAGCAGAAAAATTCTTCATGGAATGAAGTAGACTTGAGAGATAATCGTTACGACCAAATAATACACTTGGTAGTTTTATTTTTAATAAATTTAAAAATTTAAAACTATTTTTTTTAATTATTTTATTTTTCAATATCAAGATAACTGCTGCAAGTGGTGCTGAGCAGTTCTATACTTTAGACAATAATTTAACAAGAACAGAAGGTATTGAAGTGGCACGCCAATTGGATAAGAGAATCGCAAAAGCATGGATCGGACACCCGTACAAATATGTAATAGACAATTGTACTGATTTTGAGATAAAAATAGCACGCGTTTTGCAAGCAGTATGCGATCGCGTAGGTCTTCAATTCAAAGGTTTCGATATCGGAAACAGAAAGAGAAAATTCTTGATAAAATCAATACCAGACATATTAGAGTTTCCGTCATTTCAAGATTTCAATGTGGTTCATAATTATTTAGTCTCTAGTTCGTCAAAAGTACAAGCAAGAATTCGAAAACGCGGACAATCAAGTTTATTTAATTTGAATTTAAATTTGAAATATAAATATTAAAGCTAAATTAATTTTTTTAAATAAAATAGACAACTGGTCTTATACATATACAGTTCGATTTACACAAAATGATCAAACTGTTGAAACACATAGACAAATAGATAAAAGAGAATATGCAGTAAAAATTAGAAAAAGAAAAAATCTTATTTTTTTTAAAAGTTTTATAAAAAAGATGTTGCTTAAAACAATTGATACGAATCATTATACAATATATAAGTTAAGAAGATGTTTTGAATGGTCGCATAGATATTTCCAATTGGACATGTACGAAGAGCCGTGTAATCCACAATGTAGAGGTTTGTCTATTCTAACTACTCGATGTATGGACGAAGATCTCTTATTACCCGATTTTCTCTCGATTGAGAAAGAAGTAACCAATGATCCGAACTATTCAATGTTCAATTTGTCACATAGAAATAATAATAATATTAATAATAGTAATAATAAAAAGCCTTGAGTTTTAGTTTATTTAATTTATTAAAATTATTTACAACATGAAAAAAAAAATGAAAATATAAATATATAAATATATTTAAATTTAGCTCAAAAAATAAATAATTTTATTTTTTAAAATGTGTTTTGGATAGATAACTTTTATTCGGTCCATTTACATTATAAGTAATATTGAACTCTGGTTCGAGTTCATTGGATAAATTAAATTCATACAAAATGTCATAAGTGTCCATGGAGCATAGGTGAGTTGCTTCTAATTTAAATGTGTTTTTATTTGCATCTACTTGATCTATGCCAAGTTTGTGAAAGAGTCGAATTGGTTCTTCTTTGAAATAAACATGAATATCTTTTAGATCAACAAGCCTGTAAATGTATTGTTTTGTAGCTTCGAAATTGCGACTCTTGTCTTCGTAAAATTCGAATAAACCATTTTCTTGGTAAATTAATTCGTTCGGATCAGAAGTCTTTTCAAATTTCGCCAAACCTTCCAGTTTACCGATATTCACAATTGTTCTATTTATTATCCATTTGCCTTCTAACAAATTGAAAATTTTACAAGCTAAATTTTTGTTCATTTCTATAATACTAAATGTTGAGTGTAAAATACAAAAATAAAGTCATAGCATTCTAAAATAAACTAACTAAATAGTTTCCATGTTACTAAAATTACACACAAGTAAAACACTTTCAAAGACAGTTGAGACACTTTTGCCGACAGTTAGCACTAGTTAGTTTGTTCAGCAAAAAACTGTTTTACTGTCTTTAAAAGTGTTTATTAATAAATGTTTATTTGTCATCGATTCTTTTTTTTTTAAATTAAGGAATTCAAAATAAATTTTTTTTGCTAATTTTATAAAATTAAAATGAAGTATAAAAAATTATTAATTGATAATGAAGATGGACAAGATTCGGCAAATTGGATTAAATCAGAGAAAAAAATTTACAACAATTTATTTGTCATAGGCTTAGCATGGTTCTTGTTGTTTACAGCTTTTCAATCAATGGCAAATTTACAATCAAGCTTAAATAGTGATCAGGGTATTGGTACTTTGAGCTTGAGTACAATTTACATAACTTTGGTCATATCATGTCTCTTCTTGCCACCAGTAATGATAAAAAAATACGGTCTGAAAAAAACAATTTTAATTTCTCAATTTGCCTATTTGATATTTATTGCTTCTAATGTTTATCCAAAATGGTACCTTCTCTTACCATCAGCAGTTATACTTGGTATATTTGCTGGTCCTTTGTGGACAGCAAAATGCACATATTTAACAGAAATAGCCGGATTTTATTCAAATATATCAGGAGAAAACAACGAAGCAGTGGTGAATAGGTTTTTTGGAATATTTTTTTCAATGTTTCAATTGAGTCAAATAGTTGGCAATTTGATAAGCTCAACAATTCTAAAACCCGAATTAGAATCAAATTTAACTTTGATTAAAAATTTAAAATGTGGCTATTACGATTGTCCAGGTAACGAACAAGAACAAGTTAAAATAAAAAAAGCTAAAATGAGTACTGTTTATTTGCTTTGCTTTGTGTATGTAGTACTTGGTTTGATTAGTATACTTGTGATTAGATTATTTCTTAGAGAATACAGAAATGTATCGAATAGGCAAAACGAAGAGAAAAATTTAATTAATTTTGATTTATTAATTAGTACAATTAATAATTTGAAAAATTTAAATCAAATCCTACTATTACCTATAACATTATGGCTAGGCTTTTCTCTAGCATTTATAGGCGCCGATTTTACCAAATCGTTTATAGCATGTTCCAAAGGAGTAGACAAAGTAGGCTATTCAATGATTTGTTTTGGAGTCTTGAATGTACTTGGAAGTTATTTATTTGGTAAATTGGTAAAACATGTTGGACGATTGCCGTGTATTTTATTCGCAGCTTGTCTTAATTATGTTTTGATATTTTTGATGATTAATTGGGATCTGAATGATGAAGATAAAGCTTATTATTTTTATTTGATACCAGGTCTTTGGGGTCTAGCAGACTCGGCTTGGCAAACTCAGATCAACTCAATATATGGTGTTTTATTTGAGAATAATCAAGAAGCTGCTTTTTCTAATTTTAGACTTTGGGAATCAGTTGGTTTTGCCGTTTCTTACGCTTATTCAAATTCGCTTTGTTTATCTTTAAAACTTAATTTATTACTATTTTATCTTACTTTAGGTCTAATTGGTTATTTATTGATTGAATTGAACGAACGAGCTTTAATCAAAATAAATTTAAATATAAAAAATTTATTTCTAGTTTTAGTTTTTGTAATTTTTTTAGTATTCTTAAAATATAATATTTTATAATCAAAATTTAATTGGAATTGTTATAATTATAAATAATATATTATAAATGATTTTTGAAATATTCATTAATTTATTGATTCAAATAAAGTAAAAAAAAAAAATAAGATTAGCTAATAATTAATTTATTTATACTGCAAGTAACCCAATGATAAACTGATTATCTTAAATTTTTGATAAGTTTTATTTTGTATTTTCTATCAAGTTAATATATACAGTATAATTTGATAATTTGATGACAATGTAAAAATTAACAAACTATAAATAAAAAACAAAATTGATGAAAGATTAGATTTATAAAAAAAATTATCAAGATAAGACTTAGAATGAATGATTTAAAAGTCGGTAGATGAGGAATGATATGTTTTATTTAACTGCAAATCAATTGAATTAAATATTATAAATATAATTTAAAATATTTAAAATAATTAATTAAAATAAAAAACAAAAAGCTTTTTGATTTATAAACTTCGATAAAAGTAGAATGAATAGAATAGAAAGAACCAAAACTTGAGAAGAATATATCATTCATTTTTTCTACAAGAGAATCTACAAATATTTTTGTTTGAAAACTACTGTAGCTGTTTTAATCATTAATTTCACCATCAAACTCTAATAAATTCAGATAATTTTGATCTTCTTTATTTTCTATTGTTTTTCATATTTTATTTATAATTTTGTCAAAAGTATCAAATGATTCGGAATTAGGCTTTTGATTTTTATTTTTTTTTGGATCGTAATTTATTGGTATATCAAAATTCATTTCAAATATTGTTTTAATTTTTTAAAACAGTTGATTTTATTTAGCTGTAATTTTTATTTTTTTATTCTATGGGAATATTGAATCATCATAATATCCTGGTAGTAAATTGTATGCTTTCCATTTAGTAAATTTGCTTTTTTCTTAATTATTTATATAATATAATATTTGGATCAATCTTTTAAATTAATATTAATACTATAGTTTTTAAAGAGATATTTTATGAATTTTGGACAATAAGAACAACAAAAGCTAAAAAATTATTTATAATATTTTAGAAGGTGTTCTAAAGTGGATATGTGGAGAATTTAATTAAAATATTGTTTGATTGGATGTAATTTAAAATTAATAAATAAAATTGCTAACTTTTTTTTCAAAAATTTCTTTATTTTTAAATTAATTTTTTTGTAATTTTATAAACAAAAAATAGTAATAATAAAAATAATAATAATATATTAAAAAACAGATAAATGAAAAAAAAAAACAGAAAAAAAACAACAAAAGAGTTTTTAAATTAGTTTTTTAATAATAATTAATCAAGTACAATATTAATAATAATAATAATAATATTAAGAAGTAGATGAAGAAGAAAAATATATGAATCAATAATTATTTTTTTTGTTTTAATTTTAATATAGAAAATGAATAATTCAACAATAACTAAATTATTGGTTTTTGTAAATTTAAAATTTTTTTTTGTTAAATTTTATTAAATTGGCACCAATAAAATAAGAAATTTTTTTTAAATTTTTTAAATTAAAAACAAAAAAAAAATAATTTAAAAATAAGAAAATAAAGAAAGAAAGAAAGAAAAAAAGAAAAAACGAACCCCTAATTTTAAAGATATTAATTATAATTTATTTTATTTTGATTTATTATTTGTTTTAATAGAAAGAATATAAATGACTTGAATATGACTTAAAACTAAAAAAATGATTCTCTTTTAAATTAAAAAAAAAAAAAAAGAAAAAAAAACGTTTATTTTAAATTTATTTACAAAAATATGATTGCTTGTTTTTTAAAATCATCTATTTCGTTAATTGATGTCCACGTAGTAGTAGAATGAGGAAATGTGTTTTATTTATTTATTAGAAACAAAACAAAACAAAAAATTAAAAATAAAAAGGGCGTTATAGTTTGCTGACGGATATAAATTTTTTTATTTTTTTAGAATGAGTATTTATTTTTTATTTTAATTATTTGATTATTTGTTTTGTTTTTTGTTTTTTTGTTATATTTAATTGGTTTATTGTAGAAAATCTTCATAAACGTTGTCTATAAGCAGATTATCATTAAAGCAATGAGAAGATAAATTATTTGTATGATGATTAATATGATGATGGTTCATGTGATGATGATGATGATGGTTTAAATGATTTATATGATTAATATGGTTAATATGATGATGATGATTAATTAAATAATTAAAATTTAAATTAAAATTATTAAACAAATTGTTTTGATTATTTTGTTGATTTGTAATTTGTGTTGTAGAATCGTTATTATTATTATTATTAAGATTAAGATTATTACTATTACTATTACTATTATTATTTGTCGATGTATTTGGTTGAAGCAGATTATTTAATTGAGGAGGTTGTGTTTGTATTTGTTGTAAATTTGAAAAAGACGATGATGTTGATGATGATGACGATGATGATTGTTGTTGTTGTTCTGTTTGATATACAAATAGATTGGACCCGTCATTAGAACTATATTTTTGAGAGACTTTTTTGAACCTTTGTAAAACAGGATAAATAAAATGAATAGCTTTGTTTGCTAGTTGAACAGAAGGAGCAGTTAGTGTTATAGAACCGGTGGTGAATAGTTTTAGAGTGGCTCTAAATTCTTTTATTTTAAATGTAGCGCCAGGATGTAATTCAGGTTCATAAGAACATTCTTGTTTAAATTCGTTGGCAATTTTATTAAGATCAATATCGAACGGCATAGAGCACGTGCCTAAAACATTAACAACCCGATAATTAGAGAGTTTAACTTTAAATTTCATTTTTTGTAATAGTCGACAAAACCGACGCGCAGCAATATAAGCGTCTTGTTCAGAGGTAGCACCAGTGCATGTTATTTTGCCTGATGACCAAATAGTAGCAGTACTAAGAGGTTTCCTCAGTCTCATATTGACCATATTATTTTCTCTTTTATATTCAACATGCATTCCTTCCATAGCTATTCGTCTTAGATTTAAATGACATCTTGTCGAATACGAACACACTACATTACTTATTATAATATCTATTTTATTATTATTATTATTATTATTAATATTTTCATTCTCTAATAGTTTATTCTGAATAGCATGGTTCATCTTTTGTATTTTTATTTTTAATTTTACTTTTAATTTTAATTTATCTGCTTCCTCTTTATTTTTTAAATTTATTTTTTATTTTATTTTTTTTTGTTTTATTTCTTCTTTATTTGTTTCTATATTTAGAAATAAATAAATATATAAATTAATTAATATATCATAATTTATTTTATTATTTTTTATTAATAATAATATTGAATTAGAAACCAAACTGTAAAAAAAAAGCCTCTAGTAATAATTATTAATAATATTAGAATTTAACATAATTTATTTATATAGAACAAGAATTTAACAATATAGTTCATCATGATTCTAAATCTCTTGTCTTAAATATATATTATTATTATTATTATTATTATTTAGCAACAATAACAATATAACAATAATAATATTAATAATAATAATAATAAATTAGAGAAAAAAACTAAAGAACGAAACAAAAACAAAATTAATAATTATTAATAATTTTTTTCCAAAAATTTTTTTTTATTTTATTTAAAAAAAAAAAGAAAAATTTTCAATTCTATTTATAGTAGAGTTTTTCTTTTTCGTTTGTTCATATATATTTTGCATATTGATTAATGTTAGTTTTGGTTGTTTTTGTTGTTGTTATATTATTATTATTTTTATTATTATTGTTGTTGTTGTTGTTTTATTTCAAATATATATATGTGAGTTGTTTCTAAATTATGTTAAGTCTTTAATATATGTATATATGTATTTGGTCACTTTCTCCCAAGCTCTCTCTCTCTCTTTCTCATTCTGTCTTGTGTGTTGTGTGTGTTTTAATAAAAGCGCTATGTTTAGTAGTATAAAGTAAAATTGATTGTCTTTATTTTTTTTTGATAAAATTTTGTTAAAATTCATATTCATTTTGTCTTTTTATGATATTCTTCTTTCTTATAATAAATGTGTGTTTATTTTAGAGTCCAGTATAAATATATAAAATTTTTAATTTTTAAATTGGGTTCAAAAGTTACTAAATACTAAAATGACATTTGATAACTCTTTAATTTTAAAGGTAACAAAAGGAGGAGAAATTATTTAAATAAAAAAAATTTTTCTTTTTTTTTTTTTTTTCAAAATTTTATTAAATAAATATTGTTAAATAAATTTATAAAAGATTATTATAAACTTGGTTTACTTGGTTGCTTGATTAATTGTCGCCATTTTGTATCTTTCTATTTGATAATTGTTTACAATTTACTATATTGACTTTAACACTTTAAATAAATACTATAATATATATATTATAATACTGTATATATACTACTATTTATGTAGTTGTTATCTTCTTCTATAAGTATAAAAAAATTGATAATTTTAATAATATATGATGATATTATTTCAATATACTGTACAATATTTTGATTGCATTTTTTTTAAATGCAAAGTCCATTTTGTATATAAATCAAAATTCGACCTTTTTTCTAATTGATCTTAATCATCATCTTATATACTTTATTTAATTAAGCTTAAAAATTGAATTAATATATTTTTAAATTTGAAACAGAAAGGCAACAAAATGGTGTTGTCAAATATTCTATTAGAAATTTTGTTGGCTCATCAGATTACAAAACGCCACTATATTGAAGCATTTGAATTGATTTAAAATAAATTTGAGTTGATTTTTTCTTGAAATATTTTCAATTAATAGTTAATAGTTAATCGTTATTTAAAAATATTGTTTAAAAATAAACTGAAAAATTGAACAAATAAAATTAAAAATCTAATTTTTTTTACAAAGATATTTAATTGTTGTTGAGATTGAATATTTATTTACATGACTCACAGCTTGTTATCTTCTTATTTTATTTATAAATTATATTTTATTTTGAATAAAGTTCAAATATGGACTCACAGATGTCACTATTAATAACCATATGTATTTGAATAATTTTAATAAAAAAAAAATATATTATTAAAACATATTAAATTACTTTATATGGAATTAAACTATTCAACAATGATTTTAATTGGTAATAAAAAGTAATTTAGTTAAAGTATCTTAGTGTGCTAAAACAACAACCAAAAAACTAGAAATTTATTTTATACATATTATCAAGATTTTAGATAAGTTTGAAGATTTTACTTATTATATAGATAAGTTTTGATCAATTGAGCATTTAAAATCAATTAGACAAGCTAGAAGCTAAACAAGTATAAATTTGGTAAAACTATTAAAAGAACAAAAATTATCTTATTGCTTTGCTATCTAAGCAAAAATCTATTTTTATAAACAATATACAATTATATATAACATGATAATATAAAATAACCATTCAACTTGTACCAAAAAAAAAATATATATTGTTTTGTTTTGTAGCTGATTTTGTAATATAATAATATTAAAAATATCTTTGTCCTTATTCCAAATGGTAACATGTGCTTGTATCTATTGAACACTAGTATGTAACTATTGTATGGAATTAGAGTTTTATGACATGAGCTTAACATCTAGTAAAAGTAGTTATATGTTTAATCTAAAAAAACTACCGTAAGTAATTTTAACAGTATTTTTACCATATAATTCGAATAAAAGTATTTCATATATATAGACAGTATGTGCTTTTATTTTATTAGAATAAATACGGAAAATAGATAAATCTTATTTTTAAAAAATTTATTAAAATTTAAATTTTAAAAAAAATTTAAGAAAATATTCTAAAATCTTATTGTAGATACTTAATTGAATCATCTTCTATATTGCAAATATATTTATTAATATTAATTCAATTAATTAACTTGTGAAGAACAAGTTTATTGCAAATAAATTGCTAATTTCAATTTAGAACAATAATAATAATAATAATAATAATATAAATAAATAAGACATAAAATCAAAATATGAATTTTATTTTGCTAATGCTTTGCTAAATGTACTTAATTTTAATAAAAAATAAAAAAAAAAAAAAAACATAAAAATCAGTATCAGACATTTAAAATATAAAAATTAATAAATTTAATTTTCTTTAATCTTTTTGAATTATTATTATTATTTGCTTTACCAAACAAACTTAAACAAGTGCCAACATAATAAACTTCTTCTTTAAAATAAAGTTTTTATTAAATTTTTTTGAAATGAAATAAAAATTTAATTTTCAGCATACAATTATTTAATAAATATAAATTAGACAATGAATATTGAAGATTGTTTAACATCTAATTCATCTAGTACAACAACAGCGACTGCTACAACAACAACCGAAACAGCAATAGCAGTTGCAATAGAAACAACAAGTGATGAGACAGCAGCTACATCAGAGACAGCTTCTAGTTCCGCATGCGAAAATAAACAAATTAAAAATTTAAAAAACAAATCAAACCAAACAGATTGTTTAGGTTTTTAAAAAAATAAAAATTTATTTTTTTTTCATTAAATTTTATTTTGAATAGAAACAAATTGTTCTCCAGCAAAAAGAACTCGTTTAATTAATGAAGAAGAACAACAAGAACAAGAACAAGAAGTAGAAAGAGAAGGAGAAGCATCAGCATCAACTGAATCAAGTTCATCTACAAATGTAAAAAATTTGTTTAAAAGTGTACGTCACAATACACACAAACCAATACAAAACAATGATATACAAAATCCACGTCAATTATTAGCACATCTTGTTCCCAATTTAGACATAAATAAAATACCTTCTAGTTTAGACGATTTCGATATTTGTAGATTAGTTTATAAAATAATGTCTCAACAAGAAGAACAAGAAGAGCATCAAGATGAAAACCATAAAGCAAATAATACTAATGCTGATTTAGATTTAAATAATTTAGATTTACCTTCTAGTTCGGCTGCTCTAAATCATGCTTCAGCAATTTCTTCTTTATTTTTAACACAACGTGATAAATTGACTGATATAAACACAATTGAACAATGTGTTGATTTAATTTCAAAATGTTCTAATATTATTGTATTGACTGGTGCTGGTTGTTCTGTGTCTTGTGGTATACCCGATTTTAGGTCACGTGATGGTATATATGCTCGTTTACGTATTGATTTTCCCGATTTACCAGATCCACAATCAATGTTTGATATATTCTATTTTGAGCATGATCCAAGACCATTTTTTAAATTTGCCAAAGAGATTTATCCAGGCCAATTTAAGCCATCTTTATCACACATGTTTATAAAGCAATTAGAATTGAACAATAAATTGTTAAGAAATTATACTCAAAATATAGACACTTTGGAGCTTACTGCTGACATTAAAAATGTTATACAATGTCATGGCTCATTTAAAACAGCCACTTGTACTTTATGTAAATATAAAGTTAATTGTGATTATATAAAAGAGAAAATATTTAATCAAGAAATACCATATTGTGATAAATGCCCCAGTAATAATAATAATAATAATGAATTAAATAAATCAAATAAAGAAGGAGAAGGAGAAGAAGAAGACGACTTGAATTTGAATAAACCACAAATAGGTATACTTAAACCAGATATAATATTTTTTGGAGAAGGACTGCCAGAAGAGTATCACAAGTCAATAAACGAAGACAAGAACAAATGTGACTTGTTAATTGTAATTGGATCTTCTCTTAAAGTAAAACCAGTTGCCAATATACCACATTTGTTGCCTAAAAATATTCCACAAATATTAATCAATCGTGAATCACTTAAACACATGAATTTTGATATTGAATTGCTTGGCGATTGTGATGTTATTGTGAACGAGTTGTTAATGCGTTTAGAACAACAAAAACAAAAATTAGAAAATTCTCAAATTGAATGGTCTCAAATATGTAAAGAAAAAATCTTACTAAATAAAATAGAAAATCAAGAAGCCGACAAATATCTATTTTATAATCTAAATTCAAATTCAAATTCAAACGAAGAAATCAATTTGAACGATTCTGATTTATCCGAGTATCAACTAAACCCAAATCGAATATTCAATAAAGATTATCTAAGTGAAAACTCATTTTTATATTTAAAGCCAAACATTTATATATTTCATGGAGCCGAAGTTTCAATAAGAAATATGAAAAAGAAAATAAAAAGACTAAGAAATTTGTGTGCAATTGATAATTTAGATGAAGTGAATAAACAAGATGGAGTGATTGATGACGTGAATCTGTTGGATACAGAAGATGAATTTAGTCTTGAAGATGAAACAGACGAAGACGAAGATAATGAAGAGTCAAGTGAGGAGGAAGAAGAAGAAGAAGAAGACGATGATGAAGATGAAGATGAAGAAGAAGATGATGATGATGATAATGATGAAAATGAAAGTGAAGAAAAAAGTAATTTAAAAAATTTACAAGATGATTACAACGAAGAAGATGATGAAGAAGATGACGAAGATTTTAATTTGGATCAAAAAACGACCGAAACCGATTCAAATAAAAATAAAGAAGAAACATAGAATAAAAAAAAATCAATATAGTCAATCAATGTTTGTAATTTAGACTAAATTTGTTTTGAATATTTTACAAAAAAAAAAAAAAAACAAATATTTTAATAAAACAAAATTGTAAATCTTGAAAAATTAAAAAAAAAAAAAAGTTATATATTATTTTTATTTGTATTATTTTTGATGGGTTTTTATAAAATTATATAATTTTTTTTTTAATTTTAATTTATATTATGTTTGAAAAAAAAATAAACAAATAAATAAAATAATATCTAAGCAAATTAATGCATTTAATATTAATATTAAATGAAATCCAATTTACCAATTTTTGTTATTAATACATGAGAAACTTTTAAACAATCTTTACAAAATTTATGTTAGACCATTAGTTAATTGATTTTTCAGCTTAAGCTAATTATGCATATTTATAATTAAGCGCAATGAAAGGAATTTATCTCACAAATAACCTTTAAACAACATATATTTATCCAGAACTAAAAAAAAAAACTAAATATATATAGAAATGCACAAAGCATGCTGAATACAATTGATTTATTTAATTATTTATTGAAAAGAATTAACCTTCTTTAAGGAAAAGTAAAATTAAGATAAAAATTTATAAAACACAGTAAGAATAATATGATTTATGATAAGCCTAAAAGAGATGTACAAATACAAACAACTCAGTAGTACTTTGTACTAAATTATAAGACTTCTTTTTAAGAATTAGAATATATATTGTGAAAAAATATTAAAAAGAAGGAAGTGTTAATAAGGAATTGTTATCAAACGATTAAGAACTAATTAATAATTTGATAGTTTGTTATAGAATAAAGAAAATCATCGGAAATAATAAAACATTCATATTATATTCCAATATAAAGATAATTTAATTAACTTCTTTTAAAAACCAATATTAAGCCAAAAGCAAAAAAAAAATAAAAATCTTATATTTAAAAATGTTTAAATCGGAACAAGTCAACTCAAGTTTAATCAACTCAAATGATTATCATTGCAGAATTAGTAGAAAAAATTTAACCAAAATGTTTTTTAAAGATGAAATTAAATATGAAACAAACTTGATTTTAAATGATTTTGAACAAAATAGATTAAAAATTTTATTAACTGTTGATTCTTGTTGCAAAAAACGAAAAAGATGCGAAAATGGTAAGTCTATTTAAATTATATTTTGATACATTTTTAATATGAAAAAATAAATTATTTTCTTTTTTTAATTTAATTAAAAAAAAAAGATGAATCTTTGGAAAATTCAAAAAAAAAATTAATTGTTGATTAATTTTATTTGCAATAAATAATTTAATAGTTTTTTTATATTATCAATTTTTTATTTAATGAATAAAATGATTGTTTAAACCTTAAAAATATTTCTTTAAAATTTCTTATTTATTTTAATAAATGAACAATTCTATATTTTAACAAAAATACAATATCTATTAATAAAAAGAATAAGATAATATTCTCAATTACGAAATTATAGTTAAAATTATTTATAAAAAAATTATGGAATTAAGTTATGGAATTTGTTTAATTTTAGTTTGAATTCAATTAGTATGAATTTTATTACATATTTGGGTCTAATTAATTTAATTTATATGATTTTACAATCTCGAGGATTTTCTTATACTAAAGCACATGTTATTAATAAATTTGTATAAATAAAATAAACACTTGATATAGGTTCATGTATATGTAAAATTTAATTTAATAAAAAATTAAAATTATTTAAAAAACCATTCATTTTTATTAACAAATTAAAAAAAAAAATTAAAAGCACTAGTTAGTGATTTTTGTATTTTCTAAAAAATGTATTACAGTGCTTTTGATAGTGATAATGATTATGATATTGGTTTTGAACCCGATTTTGATGATGATTGTTGCCTTGATATTGAATCTGATATATATTTAAATCATTCAAATTATTACTTACGAGAAGGAGCAGAAGAAGAAAAAGAAGAAGAAATAAGTATAGTTAATATTTCTAATAAGAATATATAAACATTAAAAATTAAAATCTAAAATAATTAAAATGAATGTTAGAAATAAAAACCATATGTGAACCAGAATTGGAAAAATTTAAATATTTTGATCCAGAATATAAACACAAAAATAATCAAATAAGAGTGAGTCATTGCATAGTAGAATACTTTGAAAGCATACAATATCAAATAGATATAAAAACTGAAACAGTATTTAGTGACTTGGATGATTTTGATGAAGTTGCGAACGAAATTCGATATAAACTTATTGGAATAGTTCGAGACATTACATTTTACAATCTAGACAAATATAGCATAAACATAAACAGTAAAGAAGTATATATAAATGCAAATGAAGTAGAAAATTTATTCAAAAAGTTTTGTTTCTATATAAGCAATAATCCTTTGCTAGATTTAAAAACAAATCTTGGTATTTTAATAATTACAAACCGTTTTATAAAGCATGAGCAAATAGAAAATTTAAAACAATTTCTAAACTATTTTTATAGTCGTAGCCAAGCTAAGAATAAGTCTGATTATAAAATAGACTTAGATTTGAATGTATTAATAAATAATTTTGTTCGCTTAAAATTAAGCGATAGTATAAACCATTTGGAAATAGATGTGAATGAATTTTTTACTCAAAAAGAACTAGACCTAAAACATTTAGGTTTAAAAAGTTTAAAAATTGAACAACTCGAATTGTTCAAGTATGTTGAACATTTGGACTTGTCTGAAAATGAATTGAAAAAATTGGATAAACAATTTTTAAAGTATTTTACAAATTTGAAAATTTTGAATTTAAAACACAACAAAATACAAAGATTAACCCCAATTGTGATTGCCAATTTATCCACCAATTTACAAGTGTTGGATATAAGTGAAAATTATTTATACAAAATAAATGCAAACATGTTTGAAAAATTGACAAATTTAAAACAATTGAATTTAAGCGGTTGTGTTATAAGTTATATAACTCGAAACTCGTTTAATTATTTGTTTAATTTGGAAAAATTAGATCTTAGTGATAATCCAATTGACATAATTGAGTCCTATCAGTTTAGACAATTGATAAATTTAATCCAACTTGATTTGTCTAGTACTCGAATTATTCAGCTAAAAGAAAACTCATTCAATTTTTTGTACAAACTAGAAACATTGGATTTAAGTAATTGTAGACTAGGCGAGCTCAAATCGAATGTATTCAAAGGACTATTTAATTTAAAAGAATTGAACCTATGCAAAAACTATATATGTAAATTAGAATCGAATTGTTTTAGTGGTATGCGTAAACTTGAAGTATTAAATCTTGAACATAACATGATACATCATATGGACTCAAGATTATTCAATGAGCTTAAAAATTTAACAAAATTAATTTTATCAAATAACAAAATTAGTAAATTAGAATCAAGAACTTTTTGTGCTTTGAAAAAATTAAGTGTGTTGTGTTTGAATGGTTGTAGAGTGAAGCTATTAAAGCCTGGTTTATTCAAAGATTTGACTCTATTGGAAGACTTGAATTTGGCTAATAATAAAATCGAATTAATCGAGAAAGACTCTTTTAAGAATTTGTTCAATTTGAAGCATTTGAATTTGAGCAATAATTTAATTAGATTATTGGATAATGAGTGTTTTGGTGATTTGAAAAATTTAATAGAGTTAAATTTAATGTCTAATAAAATAGACAAAATTGATGAAATCAATTTTAATAATGAATTATTCAATAATTTAAAAGTTTTTAATTTGGAAAATAATTTTATAGAATCAATAGACAAAAATTTAATGCTTAAATTAAACAATATATTAGATTTAAATTTAAAAAACAATTTAATTAATTAAATTTTTAATCTTCTCTTTTTAAATTTTATTTTTTTTAAAAGTTTTTTTTTTTATAAAATTAGTTGCAAAATTAATTGCGTTTAATATATATCTATTTGTATTCTAAATAAACGAAATTAATTTTGCAACATTATATTAGTACCATTATAAGTAATAGTTTAATTTTTATTTTTCTTATTAATATTATACCAAAATACAAGTTTTTTGCTTTTTGTATTTTTTAATTTTAAAATAAATCGATAAATTTAATTTAATAAACAATTGTCTTTAACAAAAATCCAGACATGTTTGCATTTGATTTATTTCAATTTGTTTATTATTATTATTATTCATATTATTTTATTCGAATTTATAATTTAAATATTTTATTTAAAATGTTAATTATCTGTTTGATTATAAACTAAAGTAAATCTTAAAAGATTTTTTATTTTTTTT
This sequence comes from Brachionus angularis, assembly GCA_021432725.1. NCBI lineage: Eukaryota > Metazoa > Rotifera > Eurotatoria > Ploima > Brachionidae > Brachionus > Brachionus angularis. Next base: position 6,315,769 of record JAJVDD010000001.1, on the reverse strand, counting down.
TATAAAAATATTAATTTTATATTTAAGAAGATTTAAATTTAAAAAAAAAAAAAAAAAAATTTATAAAACATAAATTAGCTTTTTGATATTTTTTCTATACTATAAAATATGTACTATATATATATATATATATATAATAATGTTGCAAAAGTATTTTCGTTTATTTATATATATAATATATATTATTAAACGTAATTATTTATGCAACATTATTATATAGAATAAGTAAAAACAAAATAAAAAAATGAATTAAATTTAAAAAAAAAGATAATTTAGAAAAGAGACTGAAAATGATTATTATTTCGATTTTAAAAAATTAAAATCAAGCAATGATAAATAAAAATAATCAAAATATAGATAAAATAAAATTTAAAAAACTGACAAGTGCTATACTGTATACTGTATTTTCAAAATATAAATATTCAAATTTATGATGTGATGTGTTTAGTTTTTTTTATAAAGATTAAAAATTTTCATATTTTATTTTATTTGTAATTTTAGATTTTAAATATCATATTAAATAGAATCAAGTGGTGTTATATACTGTATAGTTTAGTTATATAGTTTAGTTATATAGTTTATTTAAGAAGGAATAGTTGAAGTATATTTATTAAGAATATTTAATAAATAATATTCTTGTCTTTTCTATTAATAAACTATAGTATTAAGCTATGGTATTAAGCTATTAAGCTCTTTTCTATAAATATATATTCTTTTCTTAAAAAATTCATTTGTTTTAAATTTGATTTTAAATAAATACTATCTACTACTAATAATTTAATAATTTAATAATATAATAATATTCTCAAGATAATCATTAAAATTCAATAATTTCAATAAATAAATTTTCAATATAATAATAAATATAATGAATCAATGAATAATCAATAATCGATTGAAATTCAATATACAAAAAAAATAAAAAAAAAAAAAGAATAAAAATTACTTGATTGTTTTTAGTTTTTTTTTTTTTTATACGTTTCATCTCAAATTTCGAATTAAATAAAAGAAAAAATGAAAATTTCTATTAAAAACAATAATATACACTTAACTTATTCTTATTTATTTTTTAAAATATCAATTTTGATTTTCATCATCTTCATCTTCATCTTCATCATCATTTTCATGATCATGATATATTCAACAACAATAATAATAATAACAAAGATAACAACAACAACAACAACAATAATAGCAACAAGATCAAAATTTACAAATTAAATCAAAATAAATAAATAAATAAATAAATAAATATTTTGTTTAGTTGTAAAATTAATTTCGTTTATTATAATACACTTTATATTAAAATATAGCGAAATTAATTTTACAACATTTCAAATACAATAATTCAAAATTCCAACATAAAAACTTAATTATATATATTTATCTATAATATTTATATATGTAGTTATTATTAAATATATATATATATATATTTTTTTTTTTTGTTTCTTTTGAATTTTTTTCAAATAAGAAAATAATAGATTGAAGAAAAAGTAGATGAAGTAAAAGAAGAAGAAGAAGAAGAAGAAGAATGAAAAACATATTAAATTGCATAATTTGAATGCTAAATGAAAATGAAAATGAAAAAAAAAAATTTATATTTTTTCTGGTTATTAATTTTTCTCTATGAGAACAATGAAATAACCCATCAGGAATTTTAATATACAAAAAAAAAAAATAGTTTTATTAACAACTACAAAAACAACAAGCAAAAATAAAAAGAAAAAAAAATATAATAATAAAAATATATATCATATATATTTATATTTTGTATAGATATATATAATAGTTTATAAAATCTATACTATATTATCTATACTATATTATATTATACATATGATATTAGATTTATGTATATTAGATTTTTTTAAAATAGGTTTTTATCTTTTGAGACAAATTAATCGTTTTTTTTATTATTTCTTTATAGTTCTTTTTATTAAAATAATATAATTCTTTTTGAATAATACAGTATAAATAATAAATTAGAAATAATACTACAATAAGAAATATATATTTTATTATTATTATTATTATAGTTTGAGTGTAAGGTTTAGTTGTTGTCGTTGTTGTCGTCGTCGTAGTCGTCGTCATAGTTTCATTTTATTGAAAAATTTAAATGAACCTGTAAATTTAATTTAACTGATATTATTAAAATAAAATAGGTTAAAATGAAATGAATGAATAATATTCTATTCTATGTCAATATTGATTAATTTATTTTTAATATGTATATATATATATAGTTATAATTGTAGTTGTAGTTATAGTTGTAGTTGTAGTTGAAGTTAACCTTGATAAAAAAAAAAAAAGCTTTAGGTCAAAATTTAGAAATAGCATTTATTAATATATTAATAAAAATATTAATTTGCAGGTAAATAGAATAATTTATAATATACAATTTACTAATGAAATTTACACTAAAACAACATTTAGAAGTTTGTAATTAGTAAAAGTCTTTTTAATAATAATAATAATAATAATAATAATAATAATACCGATTTATTAGTTTATTGATCTAATCGAAGCTACCTTAAGTTATAAAGATGAGATGACTAAATTGAACTAAATTAATTCTAATTTAATTAGAATTAAGTATTTCGTTTAGTTATATTGTAATTGAATTCAAATAGACGCAATTAATATTGCAACATTATTTTCTAATTCTAAAATTATTTAATTATTTGTATTATACAGTAGTAGATTAATTATTCGATTGATAAGTTATTCAAGTTGAACATAAAAAAGTTAAAAAAAAAAAATAAAATAAAAATATAGATATTTAATTTTAAGTTTAATGTTTTGTTTGGCAAACAGGTGTATCTAGTCTTTATTAGTCTATATATAGTCTAATTTAGATTAAAATAGAAAAGAAAAGATAAGACTATAAGACTTTAAATTAGGTATTATTTGTATTTGGGCATATTTAGTTTTATTTTGCTTTAATATTTATTAATTTATTTATTAATTAATTTATTAATTAATTAGTAATCTTAAAGTCAACATATGAATAGATTATAGAATAATAGAAATACGAATCAAGAATAGAAAAATAAATAAGTAGAAAAAAAGGTCGTTAAGTGATGTGTGTTTAGATTTGTATTTGATGTTTGTATTTTATGACCATTTTTATGACCATTTTTAGTTAACAATAATAATAATAATAATAATAATAATAATAATAATAATAATAATAATAATAATAATAATAATAATAATAGTAATACTGTATCAAGACTTTTAAATTTTAGTCTCATTTTATTTTACTTTATTTTTTAAAACTCAACAACTACAACAACAACAACAATAACTACACTGCCGCCGCCTCATTTATTTTTTTTTTTTTTTCAATTTATATTTATTATTTATAATAATTTATTAAAATTAAAATTAGAATTTTTAATGTATTTTTTATAATTTATATTATTTTTTTTATATATTTTTATATATTTTTATATATACACGTAAGTAAAGGTGAGTATAATGGTTTAGCTATTTTAGCTATTTTAGCTATTATTCCTATTATTCATATTTTAGCTATTACTATATTTTCAATTGAAATTAAATACAATTTTTAATCACTTTTACGACATTTATTTTATTCATTTGATTTCATTATTAGATATATCATTTAATAATTTTGTAATAATAATAAGAATAAAATGATAGATTCGCCGCTAGATGTAGTTGATAGTTTCAATTATGAAGAATTAAAACTTGAATTTAATAAACTTAAGCAACAACTTGAAGAAGAAAAATCGAATAGCAAACAAGCGGCTGAATACGGCCTTTCTTTACTTGAAGAATTTAAAAAAATACAATCTAGAAATTATGAACTTGAAGACGAAATCCAAAGCTGCAAATCTGAACTTGAGTCTACCAATTTGGTAATTTTATTTATATTATATTTCTAAAGCAATACTTTACTTATTCGAGATTTCATCAATTTACTTCATCAATTTATTTCATGCTGATTTTCATGTGATTTTTATATTATTATTATTACACTGTCAGCATGATATTTCTTTCTTCCTTATTACAGTATATTTATTAATTCTTTATTCTCTCTTTCTCATTTCTCTCTTTCTCATATCTCTCTCATCATACACATATGTTTCTGTTTAAAGTTTATTCTTTAAATTCTTGAAACAGATGCTTCAAGTTCTATTTTGTTTATTTGTTTGTTTGTTTGCTTCTTTAGAATAATTTCAAATCAGATAGATATTTTTTTTTATTTATATATTTTTATTTTGTCTTTGCAATTTTGATTTTTGTTTGAGTTTGAAAAAGTGTTGTTGCAAAATTAATTTCGTTTATTAATACACAATTAGAATCTTATTAAACGAAATTAATTTTGCAACACTAAATAAAATAAATTCAAAAATTATTAGATAATCAAGTATGCTAATTGCTTCTATACTTTTTTTTTAAATAATATGTTAATATTTTTAAATAATTTTTTAAATAGAATATAAACATATTTGCAATTTATATGAAAAAAAAAAAAAAAGTATTTTTAAAAAGGTTAAAATTAAATATTAATTATTAAATCTTAATTAATAAAATTTGAAATTAATTTCTTTTTACTTTATCTTTAATATGCTCTTTTTTAAAGACTCTCTCATCATCATAAATCATAAAAAATCATAAATCCGATAAAATTATTTTATACTTTTTTAAACTTCATCCTAAAACATTTGCCATAAGGTATATTTCATATTGTTGCAAAATAAATTTCGTTTATTAAAATATAATTAGCATTCAATTAAACGCAATTAATTTTGCAACATGTTAATTATTGCTTAAAAATGAAAAATTCTAATAAAATATATCATAATAAATATATAATGTTAAAATTGAAATATTATAAAATTAAATTTTTAAGGCATTTTCAAAAATAAAACATGTGAAAAAATTAGAAGATGCAAAAGACGATAGTTTGGAACATAATTTACTAATCGAATCGGCCGACCGTGAAGAAAAACTGACAAAACATTTAACCACAATAGAACTAGAATTAAACAAAAGCAAACAAGAATTAGAAAGAGTTTACAACGAAAACGAAAAATTAATTCTAACACAACAAGAAACAAATCAAAAATACGAAGAATTAAAAGACAATTTGTTAAAACAAAAAAACGAAATAAAAGTATTAAAAGAACGCGAAAATCGTTTATTGGTAGATAACACAGAATTGGATGGTGAAAATGTTCAATTGCAAGAACAAATAGCAAAATTAAAAGAAGACTTGGTCGAATTGGACACAATAAGACACGAGAACAAAGCATTAGAAGAAAAACTAGAAACACTCGAATCTCAAATAGTAGAGCTTACAACACTTAAAAAAATAGTTGAAAAACAATTGGAAGAGTCGTTGAACTCGTTTAGAGAAGAACGAGAACACAAGTATCAGAAAAAAAGAGAATCACATGAACGAAGAGAGAAACAGAGTCTACAAGAGTTGCAGAATATAGCCAAAGATTTAAAATTTGATTATGACTATGAAGAAGACGAAGACGAACAAGATCAAGACGAAGACCAAGAAGAAGAAGATGGTGAAGACAATGTATTAGAAGTAAAAACAAATACACAAATAAACAATAAAGACAGTTTTCTATGTGAAATGCAATCTGTTAATGAAATAGAAATATTAGAGAAAAAGCTTGATGATTTACAAAAACAAAAAGACCTAGTCGATTCAGAGTTGACTACTTTCAAGTCAGATTTAAGTGTTTTGTTTAATAATATAAACTCGTTTAGAAAGAAATTGAATTCTACTATAGACGAGAACGATACTACTAATAGTAATAATAGTAATAATAGTAAAGATTCTATTAAACATGTTATAAGCCTAACAGATAAATTGAACAAAGATTTAGAATTGTTATTAAGCGAAGCGAACAATTCGAAAAAAAACGATCAAAGTGTAAGACTCGAATTGAATCAATTGAATGACTCAATTGATTCTATATTTAAATATTGTGAACAATTTAATCAAGATTTATGCAAATCTAATCAAGACGAAGCATTATCTGTACAAAGTCCAATGAATGCTGCTGAATTATCATCTAAATCAAAAGTAGATAGACTATTTGAGCTTATTAAGCAAATTAGACTTAATCATGACAAGAGTTGTATTGTTAATTCAAGTAATCAATCAAATCTACCGTCCCAATTGCCTACCGATGTACAAGAACTACAAGAGCAAATAATCAAATTAAAATCACTTTTGTCTACTAAACGAGAACAAATAGCTACTTTAAGAACTGTTCTAAAAGCTAATAAACAAACAGCTGAAGTTGCTTTGGCCAATTTAAAAAGCAAATATGAAAACGAAAAACTAGTTGTTACTGAGACTATGCAAAAACTAAGAAACGAACTTAAAACACTTAAAGAAGACGCAGCTACTTTTGCCACTCTAAGAGCCATGTTCACTGCACGTTGTGATGAATATGTAGCTCAATTAGATGAATCTCAGCGTATGCTACTAGCAGCTGAAGAGGAAAAAAAGACTTTAAATTCATTATTAAGACTTGCTATTCAGCAAAAGCTTAAATTAACACAACGTTTAGAAGATCTCGAAATGGACAATGAAAGACAAAACACTGGATCTAGTAATAATAGTAATAAACAAAAATCTCAAGATTTACAATCACAAGAGCAATTACTAAACGAAACTACAAACAGTTTGAATAATACAACTTTATCTAGTAATGATTCAAGTAGTAATCAAGACGAGTCATCTAATATTCCTTTTAGAACTAGTTTGCATAAAAGGCTTAAGAATATTGTAAGCCAAAATTAATAATAAAACAAAATATTTAAAATTATCTTATTTAAAATTTAATTTTTAATTAAATTTAAAAAATAACAAAAAAATTAATTAATAGTTTAATTTGGTATAAAATTTTAAATTCAAAAATTTATTATTTAAACTAATGACAATTTTTTTCCAATTATTTCAAAAATTAAGAGACTTTTAATTTGAACAGTTTTTTTTTTAAATTCAAAGTCAAAATGAAAGATAAGGTTTTATAAAATTTTAAATTAGATTAATTATTATAAAATGTAAATAAAAAATTTAATTTAATTTAATTTAATTAAATAGAATTTAATTTAAGAACAAAATTTAATTTTTTTTTTTTTAAATGTAATTTTTTATATATTTTAAATAAATTAAATTCAATTTTAAAATACAATTCATTCCGAAATTTAATTAATTTTAATATTAATTTTAATTTTAAAGACTCTTTTTATTATATGTAAAATTTTAATTATTTAATAAATTTTTAAATTTATATTTAGTAATAATTTAATTTTTTTTTCTTTGTTAAACTAAAATAAAAATATTTGTTATTATGAAATGTTTTGTATTTATGCTTATTATGTTATTACTTTTATTATTCAATTATTAATGTTTTGCTCAATTTTACCACAAGCAGCTGTCTTTATTGTTTATATTATATTAGCTAAAATGCTTGTTATAAATGAAATACAATATTCTATAAAATAAAATTTTTTAATATATTTTTTATAGATTTAGGCCAACAATATAATATATGTTTATGTATGCTCGCTTAAATACCAATTTTGTGAATTTTTTTAGTTCATGTAAGTATATCTTGATGTGAAAAATATTCTAACGGGTGTTCAAAAAGTAATGACCGCTTTTATTTTTGAATAAAAAAATAGGAAATAGTTATCCAAAACAAATGAAATTTTGTACACATAATCTATAGACTCTCCTCTTTATAAATCACTATTTTACTTAATACTGAGTTATTAAGCTCTTTAACATATCAGTCATCTTCGGATGTTACTCAAAACGTAAAATTTCCTCCTAGATTAAGATCTTTTGTATGTAAGTATTTTAGTATATTAAATAGAGATTTTGATAAGGATCAAAATAATACCAAGATCATCATTTCAAGTTATTTGGTTCAAAAGATATATTCAAAAAATCTTATAATTATATAATATTATTTAATTTAAAAAAACTGTTTTTCTAAATTAAAATTAAATATCTTTTTATAAGGCTTATCAATCAAGACCAAATTTTGATCATAAGTACATTATTTTATAAGGTTTTAAAAAAAATCTTTAATTTTTAATTTGATATTTATAATAGCTTAATTGATCTAATTTTAAAAAAGTATTCATTTTTCACTTTGGCTAATTTTTTTTAATTGATAATATATACGAACATAAAGTTTTTTTTTTTTTTTTGAAATATAAAAATATTAGCTTTTAAAAAAGATACAATGCTTGACGGTGGCTTCATATGATAATAAATATAATTTTTTTAAGACGAATTTTATTTTGCAACTTATTAAAATAATTAAATTTATTTGATTCCTAACATTAAAAATAAGACTTTCATTTGTTTAAAAATTTCATTTGTTTTGGATAACTATTTCCTATTTTTTTATTCAAAAATAAAAGCGGTCATTACTTTTTGAACACCCGTTATTTTGTGTATTTGTGTCTAAATGATGAAAAGTCTAAAAGTATCCTACATGAATAATGATTTAAATTTTGGCAACAAATCATTATTACTATCAATAAAACTTATTAATCTTCATATGCTTGAAAAGCTGAAAAACAAATAGAAGCACACATAGCAAGTAATACCAAGTTAAAAAAATACCATGCCAAATTATAGAGAACATTAATGAGTCATACTAAAATTGATTTATTTCTTAGTGTATTATATAAATTCTATTTAGTATGACTTTTTAGCCCTTTGATTTATTTTTAGAATTATAAATATGTGAGCAAAATAATAATTAAATAAAGGTGAACCTTTATTTTATTTTTATTATAACATAAAGATAATAATAATAATAATAATAATAATAAAATTCTGAATAATTATAAAAGCGTATTTATACAAGTATAAGTATAGGTTAGCTGTATGATCATTTACATGATCTATAGATCATGATATATTTTAATAGTTATTATTTGGTATATGCTTGTTCTCTTACTTGTTATTAAAAGATCTGCTTATCTATTAAAAATAGTTTTGGATTTTGTGTTAGGAATATCTTGTTTCTGCTTTTGAATAAAAAAAATTAAAAACATTTTTATTGATTGGTTTCAAGTACAGTATTTTATTTAGAACTTGATAAAATCAAAAGACTTCACTGGTATATGAGATTTTTCAGATTATATTTTTTGTAAAAAAACCATTTTTAATAAATGTCTGTGGAAGAATATATTTTTTAAAAGATAGACTGAGGTTTTAATGACAAATATTAAAGGTAAAAGATATTGTTTTAATAGATATGGGTGATTGGTTATTCTTTTTGGTTAAATAATTACTTGAAAAATGAAATACGGGGTTAGTTATTAATAATAAATAATAATGTTATGCTCGCGATTACGCGGCATAATTTATGATTATAGAGTAAAAAGATTAATTTAAGTCTTAGTTTATTTTATTTACAAAATATATTGGTTAGTTAAGTTAGTATTTAATTCTAAATTGACACATATATCTCTGCAGGTTAGATATTACAACAGTATTTATTATTAATTACTGAGGCCTCCGAAATAAAATTAATTTTGAAATTAAGTAAATAAATGTGTAAAGAAAAGAAAAAATTTTCTTTTATATATAAATATTAGTAATTGTTATTATTAAAATTTTAAAAGTATCGGTCTAATAATAATGTTTTTCTTCAAATGCCGCTATTCGACATGAAAACTACATCTTTAGTTTCGGAGATATCTATAAACTAGTGGTTCAACATACGGCTAATTACACCCCAACCACCGTTGGCCATCTGCGGTACGTAAATAGACGGATACATCATCGTGTGATAGCTGCTTTTAGTGGAGTTCCGTGGAAAGGCAGAGAGCTTAAATTCTAGATGAATGGAATTCCTTCCGAAGAACATCATTTTCGAATAAACAAGTTGAGCGCCACGGAAATTAAAGCCAAAACGGATGTACTGGAATGGGCACGTAAGAAATTATCAGACAGCCACGAGGAAATGTTACAACAACAAGATTGGGAAAGATTGACTGTTAATCGTCTACAAAGAGAACTTGATAATTTAAGAGCTGAAAATGAAAATACAAGAGAAACTCAGGTTGACCAGCTAATAGAAAAAAGAAGTAGGGAAGCGGTATTAAGGTAGGAGCTTTTCAACTCCTTGAAATAAATTGCCCAATTTTTTTGGAAGCAGTTGGCCGAAAAGACTAAATCGGATTTACTTAGATTATTACCATTACTAATTGTAATTCCGGGACCTCATGTCTTGGGGCAGGAAGGTATGTTACGCTCACAGTAATTAATAATAAATACTGTTGTAATATCTAACCTGCAGAGATATATGTGTCAATTTAGAATTAAATACTAACTTAACTAACCAATATATTTTGTAAATAAAATAAACTAAGACTTAAATTAATCTTTTTACTCTATAATCATAAATTATGCCGCGTAATCGCGAGCATAACAAAATCAATACCCTCAACAAATAATTTACATGTTGGTTGTAAAAATTAAATGATTATTAGAATCATTTATTATTCATTTATGCATAACTTATTGCACTTGTTCAACCTTTATTTTTTCATAAACTCAATTGATGATTTTCAAGTAGAACAAAACTTTATTTGAGCGAACTTCATTCAGAAACTTTATATTGGCTTTTTTATTGAATTAATTAAAATTATTTATTATAATTGAAAATTCTTATTATAAAATAAAAATAAATAATTTAAAATATATTAGCAAAAAGTAAACCATGGATAACAAATTCTATTTTTTTTTGATTTGAAAATTTTTGTTTCAAAACTTTATCAATTTTTATTCTCTTTTTTTTGGTATGTATTTATAATGGTAATTCTAAATTAAAACAACACCAAGAATCGACATTTTTTTTGATAGACATATGATAAGATATAAATGATTTTTCTATCCAGTTTTATTTCTTTTTGATAAAAATTAATAAAAATACTCTTTAAAAATTTTATTTAGAAATTTAAATTTAATTTTGATGAAAATAATTTTAAATGATGAATAAATTAATAAAATTGTTTTTTTTTGGTATTTTTTAAATTAAGTTTATTATAAAATCAGTGACCATAAAAATTATTATTTTTTTTTAAGTTATTATTCAAATATTTGATAAATTCTATTTTATTCATTCAGCATGTCCAGTTAAAAAAATACAAACTATAATAACTTCGGATGTTATTTCAGAAGTGATTATGCCAAACAGAGGTGATTGGGACTCTTCTCAATATTGTCCAGTAGGATCTTACGCGATTGGTTTTAATATAAAAACTGAAAACGCAGTAGATTATATAGGCGTTACGGAAATAAAAATGATATGCTCTGATAATTCATATTTAAAAAGTTCAGATTTTAATGTTGGTAATTGGTTAGGCCAAAAAACTTGTCCAAACAATAAAAAAGTTATTGGTTTTTCTCTAAAAGTAAGTGATGGCAGTGATAATGATTATAAAGATAAATCTGCAACAAGTGCAATTAGATTTAAATGTGAAGATGGAGAAATTATTGAAATCGATGATGGTAATGGTGAGTGGGAATCATCATATCATGATTGCCCAAGTGGACAATATGTTTATGGGTTTTCAGCACAAATTGAAGCTAATGTTGATGGAAAAAAGTTTTATGATGCTCATGATGATACTGGAATTAATAATATTAAAATTTATTGCACAACAATCAACTATTAAAATATTTATTAATTTTATTTCATTCATCGACTAAAAGGTAAAGTTTGACAAAAATCTTGGAAAACTTGAAAATGAAAAGTCTGGTTGCACATCTTATTCAGAGAATACCTAAACAAAGTCTAACTAAACATAAGAAAAGCTTGTTTATTTATTAATATGTTTATTAAATAATTTAGCTTATTCTTGCCTATTACTGTATGGCTTTTAAGTTAGACTGGTTCAATCTTGTGATCTTCCATGTTTTACATAATTCTAAAATTATACAATAATGATGCAAGCCCATGTTATTATTCTAATTTAATTAAAATTAAGAGTTTTACTATTCCAAAAAACTATAGTTTCTTGTTAATTATTATGTTATCATTTAAATTAATTTTTGATCATTTAATTACATTTAATAATTTATTAGCCTGGTTTTTCCAGATTTTAGTCAAACTTTCAACTTTACTCTCATTTATCTAATTATTAATTAATAATAATTATTAAGGTCTTTTTTAGTACATTTTAAATAATTTTTTATCTATTTTATTTAAAGTAAATTCTTTTTCTCTATTAAAATAAAATTATTTTCTTAAATCATTTAATAAAAATAAAAAACTTAAAAATTTATTTTAATTATCTAAATTAATTTTTTATAATAATCATGAACTGCTTTAATTAATTTATTGTATTTGTTTCAATAAATTTTATCTACTGGTTTGAATTTTATGAAAAATAAAATTTAGAATCTTGATCTCAAATGCTTATTTTTTAAATCGTGTTTTATTAAATGATATGTCAAAAAAAAAAGTTACCAAAGATAAAAATTTAAAACTTTTTTTATTTAAAAAAAAATAATTTATTTTTTTATAAAACTAATTCTTTAGGCTGTTCCCATGTAAACTCTTCTCGTCCAAAATGTCCATAACAACTTGTTTTACTATAAATTGGTTTCTTCAAATCAAGATCTCTATATTATCATATTTTAATAAAAGTATTATTTTTTTTTTAACTTAAATAATTTATATTCTAAAATTACTGGACTATTTTTCCTGGTCTTAAATCGAAATTTTTTCTTACAATTTCTAATAGCTCAGCTTCAGATCTTGTTGATGAACCGTATGAAAAGATTGTAATTGATAAAGGCTCTGCAATACCAATAGCATAGGAAATTTGAACTAAAACTCTTTTACAAAGACCTGCTTTAACCAAAGACTTGGCAACCCATCTAGCGGCATAAGCAGCACTTCTATCTACTTTTGTGTAATCTTTACCTGAAAAAGCACCACCACCATGTGCACCCCAGCCACCATAAGTGTCTACTATTATTTTACGGCCAGTCAAGCCAGCATCTCCTTGAGGTCCACCGATTACAAAATATCCAGATGGGTTCAAATGATAAATAGTTCTATCATCCAAATAATGAGCTGGCACAACAGTATTGACTACATGTTGCATGAGATCTTGTCTGATTTTATCCAAAGTGACATCTGGTGAGTGTTGAACAGATATTACAATTGTATGTACTCGGATTGGTACACAACTACCATCTTGAATTTTGTATTCGACTGTAACTTGAGTTTTGGAGTCTGGTCTAGCCCATGGTAAGAGACCTGATCTTCTTCCATCAGCAATAGCTCTATTTAGTTTATGAGCTAATACAATAGTTAAAGGCATGCATTCTTCTGTCTCATCAGTAGCATAGCCAAACATAAGACCTTGATCACCAGCACCAATTTCTTCTTCTTTTTTATTAACATGTACTGCTTGAGCTATATCAGGGCTTTGTTCTTCCATAGCTAACAAAACATTACATGATTTATAATCAAATCCTTTTTCTGATGAATCATATCCAATTCTTTTTATAGCATTACGAATTACTTTTTGATAATCAACATGAGCATTAGAAGTAATCTCACCACCAACTAGGATCATACCAGTTTTAGAAAATGATTCACAAGCAACTCTAGCATCTGGATCTTGTTCTAAATGAGCGTCAAGAACTGCATCACTCACTTGATCACATATTTTATCTGGATGTCCTTCTCCTACGGACTCTGATGTGAACAAAAATGTTTCATTATTTTTAACATTGTTATGTATTAAATGATCCATTTCCCGAGTTTGAAAAAAATCTTTTTTTTTTTTATTTTAAAAATTATCAAAGTTTAAAAAAATTAAATTTATTTTCTCTTTATATTTATACGTAACTAGTTACTATATTAGTTAATAATCTTACTATTTTAAATTTTTTGTGAATTTAAACAAAATTAAAATTTTTGCTTATAAATATAAATTTAATTGATTTTAAACATGGTATAGCTGTACATGTGCTTTTTAGAAGGAAAAATATAAAAAACATATACATTATATATATGTTTTATCTGGTACTAATTTAAATATTATATTAAAAGCCAAGCTTGATAATATAAAAAAAAGCAAGGAAAAATTAGATTTTTGTGAGTATAATCAAAAAATTTTAGCAAGCTTGTAAAAAAAAATTATTTATTTGAATAAATGAAATATCAAGATAAATAAAATAAAATTGGAAAAAAAAATTTTTTTAATTTTTTTTATTGTTAAAATTAGAATATTCATAAAGTAAATCGTATAAGACTAAATTTGAATTTTCCTTGGCCAAATCGAAAGCAGTCGATTGAGCATTCATTTTTAAATAAGGATCAGCATTTGATTGAATAAGTTTTAAAGCTATTTCGTTAAAATCGTTCCAAACTGCCAAATGAAGAGCTGTTGCGTTCATGCATTTAGGATTTGCTTTGTTTATATCCAATACTTTAACACTTTCATTGTGCTCCAATTTATCAATATTTGATAAAGATTCTAGTAATATTTCGACCAAGTTTATTTTGCCTTTATTAACAGCTGCATGTAAAGCAGTATTGCCAGAATCACAAGCTTCGTTTATATCAATTGTTGGCCACTTAATATATTAATATTAAAGTTAATTTATATCTTCTAGAATTTTTAGAAAAAAACTTTTTACTCTTTTTACTAAATAGTTGAGTATTTTTGGTTTTTCATTAATTACTGCTAAAAAGATTAAATTTCGATCCTTATCGTCTTTTTGATATGGATCACATTTTTTACTTGTAATCAAATAATGCAATACATCTGCTAAATCATGCCTTGTAAATAAAATAGAAATTTAATAGAATTAAGCTTTTATAATAACAAAGTGCAAAAAATGGATAAAAAATTTTATCAGGTAAAGCAACCAATTTTAATGAAAATAAAATCTATATGTATATTCTTTATTAATAATACATTTTGTATGTGCAGAGTAAATGCAGACTATATTATATATTTTGCAGAGTTAGATTTAGGCCTAAAGAATGAAATTTGTAACCATTTTTTGGTTGTTTGTTTGAATTAATTTACTTTTTCCTAAACGTTAAAAATTGGTTTAATTTAAGTAATTCTTATGCATACCAATCCCTGTCAATGCCTTGCTTGTATCATAAATTCTCAAATCAAAGGGGGTAACCCTCTTAAATCTAACCCTGAAATATTTATAACCCTTAAATACAATTTAAGAAACCTACTTGAAAACTGCTTGTAAATAATAATCATATTTTAAATTAGATGGTAGAATAGTACAAGTATTTAAATCGAGTTTGTTTGATAGTTTGGCAGATTTGCTTCTAATTTCTTTATTCTCATTTAGACTAGAAGACGAATTAGACGAAACAGAAGATCTTAAAGAAGAAGGCGACGAATTTTCGGTTTTATTTAAAACCGACAACGAAGACAATCGGCCATCTAATTGCTCGATTAAATTCGAATTCTTATTGTCTAGATTTTTATTTATTTTTATGTTTTGTTCAACTGATTTTCTATAAAATTTAACAATCGACCAGCACATGTTTATAAGTGCAAAAGATCGAATTGACAATAGCCATTGAGCAAATTGTTTATTCAAAGTTCTACATTTTACATCAGACAATAATTTTTTATAATCAATGTCTCGATCCGAACTTAATATATCTATAAAATCCAATACTAAATATGTTCCTCTAAAACTCAACAATTGAATTGGATATTCTTTAAATAGAGCTTTTAACAATTGATTTATATCATTGATTAACACTTTTTGACTATCTATGCCTATTTGAAATGCTTGTGTTACTTCGTCACTTATTATTGAATATTCCATTTCGATTAAGTTTCTTCTTTGTTTATCATTTAGTTTTACATGTTCATTATTGCCTAGCCAAAAATTACAAAATAAAATAAACGACTCGTATTTAATTGATTTGGTTGTTAAAGTGTTTGCTTCATACAAATTGGAATTGTCTTGATGCCATTTAAGCATTTTTTTTAAATATCTATTTGCTCTATTTAGCCAATCACTAACTACTGATGCATCAATATACGTTAAAATATCATCGAAATTGCCCGTAAATGATCTATTCTTAAATGATGATGTTAATTTTATATCATCATTATAATCTTCATCTTGTTCTTCTTGCTCTGCGCCTTCTAAACCATCCAAATCGAGTGGCTCAATTGACTTTTTAAGCTCTGAATTTAAACTATTTGAACTAGTTGTAGATTTTAATGGTGGTAATGGTTTTTTTGGATTGTTTAGTTTTAATTTTGGAAATGAATTGCGATTTAGCAATTGATCGCGGTCTTTTAAAATTAGACTCGAACTTGAATTTGATAATAAAGAATTGTTTTGTATAATATACTTTGAATTTGAGAAAAAAGAAGAATTAGAAGAAGATGGTGATATTGAGGCGAGTTTTATTTTTGACTTGGCCGAAGTCTGAATTGTTTGGTTTTTGATTGTGTTATTCAAGTGCACCGGTGGCTCGAATTCATTATCACTATCTTCTCTATACGTCAAACGTGATACATTTACTAAATCTCTTAAATCTCTAATAGCTCTCATTTTTATTTAATTTAAATATTAAAGCAAAAAAAATTCTATTTTTTTATATTTATTATTATTTCTTTTTTCTAATCAAATTCTATTTCGACTCTTATTTGAAATCCAGTTGCCATAGTTGTTGCCAAAAACATGTAAGGAAATCTTTGTTTATAGATTAAAGATTAGTTTAATTATTATTTATTTATTAATTAATTAATTTTTTACAGTTTAAAAGCTTTCCAGGCAAAGTTAAAACAAAATAGCATTAAAGGTGAGAGACGACAAGTTAAACCAGAGTAAAAATGCGATATACTTTTAGTTAAATAATAAAAAACCATCTAATTTATAAAATAAAATAAATTTTTGTTTATGTTAATTTTTAATTAACAAAAAAAAAATTATTAAGTATTAAACTTAAATAAAACGACTTGTAACTAAGCAATATAAAATGAAAAAAAAAATTTTTCGAATTATAATATTTTATATTAATTCGTGGCATTTTGAAATATTTGAAACATTTTTTCTTCAAAATAATGAAAATAGAAAATTTGTAAAATTTTTACTTTTTTTTTTTTATTGTATATTACGCAATTGATTTATTGAACAAATGTTGTTTCTAAATTAAACTTGTTAGATAATTATACTTTATTTATTATATAACATTAAGATAGATATTTATCTAATAATTATTATGTTAAAATAATATCAAAATAAAAATAAAAGTAAAAAATTTGAGTTTTAAATAAAAGAATGAATTAAAAATTTTATTATTATAATTTTGAGTAAAAATATTTTAAAATTTAAAAAAAAAATTATTTTAATAAAATGTCTTTATAAGATATTTTTTTAGGCAAAATTAAGTGTTCTTTCGATTTTTGAAATAACGTTTTATCTAATAACTAGCTCTTGAAATCAAATGCAAATGCCAAGTTATAAGTTAAATGTTATTTATTTATTTTTAAGTATTTATAAGAAAAATATCCAAACTAAATAAATAAAAATATTTGTATTTTATATAAACGAACATAAAAAAATGAGAACATAAGTCGTTTAATTAAGGCTAAGTAAAATTTTTGCACTGTTGATCAATTGTGTTTTAAATTTAATAATAAAGCTTTAAAAGTATTTGGAAAACTTGAAACCGAAATCCAGGCATAATGTTTATGTTGTAAGTGGTAATCATCACCCTCCTACTCTTACCCGGGCTTGGGACCGGCAGTGGCGTAGTTATGATGATATTACGGCTACATACTCTTAATAAGGACGGGGGACGTTCAGCACAAATAACAACCACTCATCTGAGCCGAAGCTGCAAACTCGATCATTATTTGGCATATAGCTTGGAACCCCAAACCAAGCGCCTAATTGACTTTACCTTGCCTTATTAAGAGTATGTGCAAAGTGCCAGCGTTACAAAACAAGCTCCCGCGATCGTTCCCAACCTACTATACTCCGTGATGGTCAAAGCCAGCGGCACAGACGTACGACAGGATTTGAGATAAGGCCCGTAGACCTCACCACCCGTAATGTAACACACTTTGCATAATACCACCACCCCTCCTACTTTACCCGGGCTTGGGACCGGCCTTGGCGTAGTTAGTGGCTTTAAAATTGAACTATTAATTAAAAAATCTAAATTTTGATATCTATTTGAGTTTTTATGCTATAGAATGGCAAATATCTTGTTATGTAGATAATTTCATGTTTTCATAGTGTTAAGATAAGGAAAATAGGAATTTTATTAATAGTTTTAAATATTTTAATGTGAACGAATACATTTGATTAAAACATTTATGAACAAATTTTTAAAAAATATATATATTATAATGTTATTAATAAGAAAATGATTTTGTAAAATATTTCCATTAATAAATTCAAGTAAAAATTAGGTTGCAATAAAATAAAAATAAATCAAATCATGATCCCATTTTATAAATAACTCAATATAGAAAAATTTAAAATAAACCAAAATTGATCAAAAATGAAAATTTAATAAAAAAAATTTAGTAATTATAAAATATAATAGTGGCCTAGAGTTCTTATCTATTAAAAATCGGACATTTCTTTTTATTGTAATTTTTAATATTTTCCAAGAGTAATCGATTGTCAGTTTCAGACAGTTAAAAAAAGTACATTTTAAATAACGTAATTTTAATTTTTTTGAATCATTTTAATAAAAATAATTTTTTCTATTTTGACTCAAAGTATGCCTTTTTTAGTAATTTTTGATACTCATCAGGTAAACTTCACACAGTCAAACCAAGCATATATTCTTAATCAGTGTATTTAAATAAATAAAAATAGATATTAAAATCAATGTCGTAGATAGACTACAAATTTTTTGAATTTTTTTTGAATAAATCTGAGTTTTTGATTCGGTATAACTATTCAGGTGAGTCAAGGGCTTTCGAATGAGCCATTGTGTGCAATTTTATCACGCTCCTGAGCCGAAATAAAAATACTGCATACAAACAAAGTTGAACCCACCGCATTTATACGTATATTATAGAATAGAATAGAAGAATAGATGACAATTTGCAATACAATTTCAAAATTATGAATTATTACTAAAAATTTTAGTCATCTTTAAAATGACTGAAATTGCTTAAATTTTATTTGATTTATAGAGTTTTAATTTTTTGTAATTAATGTATAAAGATTAACCAGTTTAAAATTTATTTATTTTATTAAATTTGCCACCAAGTGATTATATAATATAACCTAATTAATATAAACTAGAATAACTTTTAAAACATACCATAATTTATTTACTTTATTTAATACATCATTATATGTATAACTAATCTAATATATGTGAGAGTAATAATATAAATACGATTAGTATTTATACATTATTTTAGTAATAAAGATTCAGCATTCTCTATACTTTAGAATAAATAGCATTCTTAGTCACAAGCTTTTAAAATTAAAGCTTTTATAATATTAAATAAAATTTTTAAATTTTGGTCAAAAACGAAATTAGAAATAAATTTAGATATAGATTAATTCAATTTGTAGAGAAACTGGTTATTAGGAATATGTTATGCAGACAAAGTGTTTTATTTAAGCTGGTCAATAAATTTTTTGATTAATTAGTAATATTTTATTAGTTGATTGAGGCAAATTAATTTCAGTTTTTCGTTGACTTAATCTTTATTCAAAAGGATTCAATTCTAAAGGGATTAATTTGTCAATTAAAATTTTTGAAATGAGTATTTATTAATAAGCTATAATATTATTAACAATGAAAGATTATTTTGTAACGTTCATTTAGTTTGAATTTAACTTTTTCTGTATGGAAAAAATCTTTATATTATGACTGATATGTCTGCCTTATACAGTATAACACTTTAGTTGAATTTCTTTTTAAAAAGATTATAATTATTTGTGAAATTATATATAGCAGATAGATTAAACGATAGTTGATAAAATATTTTAAAGTTTTATTTATTTTTAAGAAATTCTTTAAATAGAATTTGTCAAATTATTAATTTAAAAAAAAATACTTGCGAGTAAAGATTTAATAAAAAATTATGGTGATTCTATTAGTTTATATATTTTTATATATAAATTTATTATATATTAGAAGTTATTTTCTAAATTTTTTTTTCTTTTTATTTTTTATCATTTTCTTTTTATTGATTTTTTGTTGCTTACATCCAAAAAGTTTAGATATATCCATAAAAACAATATAAGAATAAGATAATATTATTGATGATATGGCAATTATTGTTGATAATTTAATAAAAGCATTTATAACTGTTAATATTATTTGTTGATGTTCACATTTATCACCATAAAAATATTGAAAGCATTTACATTCCGTTGAATAAGTATAATTATTAGAATTGAATATTTCTTGACAATAACCATTATTATTACATGTTTCATTTAAACATAGATCTAATTTATTTTCACAATTTAAACCATAAAAATATTGTTGATTACATAAACATTTATATTTATTAGCATTAATATTGGAATTAGATTCATTTATATATTGATTATCAATACATATAGCATTATTTAAACATGGATTTGATGAACATGGTCTTAAATCATATTCACATGAATTACCAGTATAATTAGTTAAACATGAACATTTAAATTTATTTGAATATGATTCATATTTGCATATACCATGATGAGAACAATTTATTAAACAATCATTTAAATTAATATTGTTTAATGAAAGAAGTGTATTTATAAAGTTGATATTTTCATCTGATTGATTCAATGAAAATGTTATATTATTAATAAAATCAATATTTATTTTCGAAGTGCTTTTAAATGTATCAATCATTATAGTTGTGTAAAACTCAAATGTTTTGGCCAATAAAATTGTATTTGGATCATTTAGCATTAATTGAGAAACATTATTAGTTAGCATTAGAAGTGTCACTAATGAAGTTGTCTCGTTCATCAAATTAAAATTACTTTTTGTATTATTTAAGTCATTAAAATATGGCTTTACAGCAGTAGGGTCATAATTCATTAAAGAATCATTATTTGTCGTCTTTAAAGTTATCGTATTTTCCAAAGTTGTTAAATAATTTTCCATTAATAAACTAAAGTTTCTTTTGACTGTTGTTTGTGATAAGTTCATTTCATATACAATTATTTCTGTTTTTATATTATCAATAGAAATATTATTGGGTTTATAACTTATTAAAAATAATTTTATATTAAATATTCCACTTTTCTTAAACATATGACTAAAACTTAATTCATTTTTATTATTTTGATTTGTGTATAAAATATTGACTAAAAATCTATTTATTTTTTTTTGGTAAATTTGAGAAAGTAAAAATGAACTTTGATTTTTGTCTGAAAAAATAACAACATAATCTCTATATTGAACTTGAGTTGAAAAATCAATAGCTATTTCAGCATGCTCTTTATTTGGTAAGCTATATATTATTGGTATCGTATTTAAAGTTGATGTAAAATTTCCAAAATGAGTTTGATTAATATAGTTATATCCTTCATTTAAATATATATCAAAAGTTGTATATTTAAAGGATGCTTTTATTTCAATTAAATTGCTTGATACATTATTTAGAAAATTTGAGCAAGCTAGCAAATTGACACATTCATTTATTTTAATAAACTATAAATTAGAAAGTTTAAAAAATTTTAATTATAAAAATAATTTTTGTTATAAAAAATTTCACTGATAACTTAATGTAACCGGGTTTGGTACAAAATATTTCCATACCAATTACTCTTTGATTATTAAATAAAGAAAAACTATTTGTTAAAAATAAACCATGAGGAAACAATGTTAAACTTGAGTATTTATAACCTAAATCTTTGGGTAAAACTTTATTTATAAATTTTAAGTTTTAAAATGTTTTATAAATAGAGAATTTTTTCTATAATTTTACTATAATTAAAAAACGCTAGTTTTTTTGTGGTATTATCAGATATTAAAAAATTCAATTGAAAATTAAATAAAGAGACAAATTTTGGATTTATTGTTACATTACAATCGAAACTTTCATTTATTTTAACTTGATCAATACAGTTTAATATTATGTCCAATTCTGGCTCTTAAATCAAAATTGATTTTTATTATTTATTTTTTTTAATTTTAATTTATAAATGTTTAAACCATTTGTGAACAATAATGAATTATTTTTTAAATCTGTAAGTTTGATTGGTGTTGCAGTTTGAACCGTATTATTTAGGCTTATCTCTAAATTATAAATTCCAAATAAAGAATATTTGTATTTGATATAAAAATAAAACATATCAAAGTTATTTTCAATAACCAGATTAATCATAAATTTATTTTTAAGAGATGAATTGATTTTTATTTTAAATTCTTCTACATAATCACAACTAAAGCTATTAAAAGCTTCAAATGTGTTGTTTTCATAAACAATTCTTAAGATTATATTATTTCCATTAGGAGAAGATATAAATGGTATCCAACCTTTTTCAACTGTTAAATTACCTAATTCACTTGCATTAAATAGATTATAACCTGTTTTTGATTTTAATAAATTTGATTTAACTGTATTATTTGGATCAATTGTTAAATAGCGATTAAAATACGAATGCAAATATTTTGCACATGTTACTTCTAAAAATGTATTTTTATCACATTCAATAAATTTACCAATCTTAAATGTTTCAAATAATATACAAGTCTAAAATGTTAAAAATCAATAGACAATTTTTTTACTTGTAGATAAAAATATTCTTCATTTTCACATTGAAATTCAAAATAACTCAAGACGCCATTTTCTCTGATTTCTTCATTAAGTAAAATTAATACATTAAAATTTTTTAAAAATCTGAATGAATATTGTATCTGATTAATATTTTTGGCAATTTCTAATTTGTAAATTATTGATGATTCATTTTTATAATTTCCATCACCAAAATTAACCAAGAAATTGGGGCGTGTTTGATTAAAATTTAAATAGTAATATTTACAAATGAAATCTTCTTCATAAAAAACAATAAATGGACATTGGAGATAAGAAAAAAAAGCTAGGATTCAAGCTAGTTATTTAATTAATGTTATAATTATTATTAAAAGAAAAAAAAAAACCTGGTTTAATGAACATTTGAAAGAAATATAAGTTTGAAAAAACAAAGCCTAATTTAGCCATTTGAAATTTATATTTAATATTAATATTTTATTATGGTATAAATCAATATACTTTATAAATGAAAACTAAAAATTTTTTATTAAATTTTCAAGTAAATAAAATTTAAATAAAGAATATTAAAATATGTTTTTTTTTCCGGTAAGATTTTATAAAAAATCTAATTATATTTACTTATTTTAAAAATGTTTCTTTAGTTAATTAAAAACAAGTTAATTTTTCTTGGATCGATTGAAAATTTTTAATTTTTTAATTGATAAAAAAAAAAACAAATCAGTTTTAATAAGCGAAATATAGTTAAAAAATCCTAATTTTTATAATAAAATTTCATAATTTTTGGTTTTTCTTGATATTTAAATACTTTTTTTTTCTCTTGTAAAAAAATGTTTAATAAATCTAATATAATAAACAAAGTATAAATAATTATGATAGTTATAATGGCTATTATAGTTGTTAGTTTGATAATTGTTTTGACAATTTTGATTTCAATTTGTTGATGTTGACATTTATCACCATAAAAATACTGAAAGCATTTACATTCTGTTGAATAAGTATTATTTAAAGAATTAAATATTTCTTTACAATAACCATTATTATTACATGTTTCATTTAAACATTGATCTAATTTATTTTCACAATTTAAACCATAAAAATATTGTTGATTACATAAACATTTATATTTATTAGTATTATTATTGGAATTAGATTCATTCATATTTTGATTATCAATACATATAGCATTATTTAAACATGGATTGGATGAACATGGCCTTAAATCATATTCACATGAATTACCAGTATAATTAGTTAAACATGAACATTTAAATTTATTTGAATATGATTCATATTTGCATATACCATTATTAGAACAATTTATTAAACAATCATTTAAATCAATATTATTTTTGGAAAGAAGTGTATTTATATATTTGATATTATAATCTGATTGATTCAATGAAAATGTTATATTATTAATAAAATCAATTGAAAATATTATTCCACTTGTATTATTTGAATTATTTTGTATTGGTTCAGATATATAATTTGTTAATATTTTATCAGTTATCGTGGAAAACATATTTTTTGTTAAATAAATACTTTCAGTTGTATAATACTTTTCAAATGAGTTGTTCTTTTTTAAAACAGTTATTGTTTTTTCTACATTTGGAATATAATTATTTGATTCAATTAAATTTATTGTATATAAACCCTCTTTATTTAACTTTTTTTTTAAAAAAGTTTGATTTGTAATTTGTTGATTTTGATAAATAACTCTTGCATGAAATCTTAAAGGATGTGGGATACACAATCTTGATATTATTATTGAGTTAAAAGGTATTGTTCCATCATGGTAAAATGTAAAATCAGGATATTGTGTTAAAAATGAATTATCTATAGCTATTTCAGCATGTTCTTTGCCTGGTAAACTATATATAACCGGAATCATATTAGAAATACTTTTTAAATTTCCCAATTCACTTTGATTTATATAATTGTAACCCTCTAATAAATAAAACTCTTTTGTAGTATATTTAACTTGAACTGTCCTATACGCTATAAAGTAAGCAATGTTGCCTAAAAAGATTTGACATGGCTGACAATTATCTATAATTAAAAACTTGTAAAAAATATTTTAATTAATATTTTTTTCCTTATAAATATAATTTAAAAATATATTATTACTGATATTTGAATATAACCGGGTTTTAAACAATATATTTCAAATCCAAGCAAGTTTTCTTGATCTTTAATGCTAATGCTTGTTAATAATAAAATTCCGTTTGGAAAAATTGTTGAAGCAGATAATTCAAAATCAATAGTTTTTGGTACATCTTAATTTTAAATAATATGTAAATTTCTACATTTTTTTATATACTGAGGTGATTTGACACATCGACTTTTACCAAATTTTACCAAAATTTTGGTAAAATTATTTAAATTTTTTAAATTTATTAAATAATTTGGTAAAAGTCCTTGTTTCAAATCACCGCAGTAGTTATTGAGAAAATATATTTTTTCAAAATTTGTCAATTATTAATTAATTTTTTAAGCCTTAAATTATAAAAGTAAACTTACAATATGTATAAATATATAAACTACTTTCAGTTTGATTGTCATTAAAACTAAAATCCAGCTTTAAGAAATTCGCAGCTATGTTATTCCACGAATAACTAATATTACAAATAAATTCATCATATTCATATACTTCACTTGGACATGATAAATTTATGTTTAATTGAGATTCTATACAAGTGATTATATATTTTTGAAATTATTATAAATATTGAAATTTATTTATATTGTGTAATAAAATATAATTACTATTTTGAACATATTCTGGAATATTTTTTAATTGCTGAATATTTATTGGAGTACTTGTTTTATATTGATTATTTGTTATTACCACTAAATTGAAAATTCCTAATGTAAGGTAAGTTTTTTTAAATGTTATATAATCAAAATCACTATCATCAACAATAATATTTATCAATATTTTTGCTTTGTTCACTGAAAATTTTGACAGAGTTAAATTTGTGTATGAATCTGAATAGATATTATAAAAAGGCTGAATTAAATTCGATTCATAATAATGTTTAAAATAGAATCTTGTTTTATTAGGACTTGATATAAATGGAATCCAACCCTTTTTAACTATTAAATTTCCTAATAAAGTTGAATTGAAAAAATTATAACCGGGTTGTAAAATAAGTAATTTTGATTTGACTGAATTATTTGGATCAATATTTAATTCATTATGCACAAATCTAGATAAAAATTTGGCACATGAGGTTAATATTAAATAATTGTTTTTACATTCAGAAAAATACGCAACCTTAATTAATAAATTTTTTTTCTTTTAAAGAAAATTAATTTTTAAATAATTAAAAAAAACCTCTAGGTAAATCTGATTTGTATTTTCTGAATATAATTCAAAACCTGTTATTGTTCCATCTTTGTTAATTTCTTCATTTAGAAAAATTATAGTTGTTATGCTTTGACTAAACAAAACTTTATTTTTGACCTGTCTTACTTTATTAAATTTTATTTTAATAAACATTATGTAATATATTTCCGAAAATAAAATTTTTTAAATTTAAAAAAAAATACTATTTGAAGCTTGTGCTTTAGTCAAAATGGTCTTATTGCCATCTCCAAAATCAATTTCAAAACTAGTATTATTATCGTAACTAGTAAATTGATTATCGATCAGTAACTTACAATCAATTTCTTCGCCACATAAAGCACTTGATGGACAAAAAAGATACTGATCGATTATTAAATCTAATAAAATTATTTCAAGATTAGTAAAATCCAAAAAGTTTCATTTTTTATTAAAATTTACCTGATTTATAACTCACAAAAAATGCAAAATAAAGTAAAATTTCAAATTTTTTAAAATTCATTTTTTAAAATTTGACTGATTTCTTCAAACATCATTATCACTCAAAGAAAAACTTAAAAAATTAAGCTTTAGTTGAAAAATTTAATATAAAAAATAAAAAAATAATTTAATGAATTCTTTATAAATAATTTAAAAAAACATAATATGATCTGAATTGATTTTGTCAAATTTATTTATACAACATTTTAATTTCAAAGAAATTAAAGTGAAAATTGGGCTTATTTTTCAAAGATTAGTAAATCAATTATTAATGAAATCATAATATAATCAGAACAGATTTTGTCAAATTTACTTTTAAATTTTAAAATCTTATAAAAAACAATGTCTATTATTAATATTTTATAGATTTTTTTAAAATTTTTTAAAAAAACTTTTAAATAAAATGTGTTATCAATAATGTTTTAAAACATTTTTTTATTTTAAATAATTATGAAAAAGAAAAAAATCAATATTTATTAAGAAATCAATTTTCTGAGTTATTTTTTTTGTTTTGTTCATTTTAAATGAAAATTAAAATTTTTTCAAAATGTTATATTTTGACTAAATCAAAAATAATTAATATTGATTTAATGTCTGGTTTTTAATGATATTTTTTAATTTTTGTAATAAAATTTTTCAATATTTAATTCTTCTCGTTTTTCTTGTTTAAATAATTCTTTTTTCTTAAAACAATAAAAGAATTTTGATAAATCTAAAACAAAAGTCAAAATATAAATTAAAGTTATTGATATTATTGCTATTATTGTAGTTGATTTTACAACTATTTTAATAGCCTTTATTTCATTTTGTTGATTTTCACATTTATCACCATAAAAATATTGAAAGCATTTACATTCTGTTGAAAAAGTATTATTTAAAGAATTAAATATTTCTTGACAATAACCATTATTATTACATGTTTGATTTAAACATAGATCTAATTTATTTTCACAATTTAAACCATAAAAATATTGTTGATTACATAAACATTTATATTTATTAGTATTAGTATTGGAATAAGATTCATTTATATTTTGATTATTATCAATACATAAAGCATTATTTAAACATGGATTGGATGAACATGGTCTTAAATCATATTCACATGAATCGCCAGTATAATTAGTTAAACATGAACATTTAAATTTATTTGAATATGATTCATATTTGCATATACCATTATTAGAACAATTTATTAAACAATCATTTAAATCAATATTATTTTTGGAAAGAAGTGTATTTATATTGTTGATATTATCATTTGATTGATTCAATGAAAATATGGTTTTATCGATAATATTTGACTTTGAAGTGTTTTTTAATTTATCACTTATCATATTTTTGGGATATTGATAGGTTTGTGTATATGTAAATAGTTTATCAATCATTGTATTTGAACTTGTTTGAATTAAATCATAATTTTCATTAGTTAACATGTTAAATAGCTCAAATGAATTTGTTTTATTTATTAAGTTAATATCACTGGTTGTATAATTTATTGGATTAAGGTTTGTTATAATTGTTGTTGATGATAATAAATTAGTTTTGTTTATTGTTTTTAATATACTTGAATTATTTTCAGTAAGATATAAACTTGTTGTTAAATAATTTTGATAAGATTCAGTTGTATTAGTAGATAATAAAAAATAATCATTTGAAAATATTATATTATTTGTACTATTTGTATTATTATTAGATAATATTTCATATGTTACTGCAGTTGGAATATAATTTTCTGTTTCATTTATTTTCGAATAGTTTGTAAACAAATCAATTTTCTCAGTTGTCTGAAACTTATCATATTCGAAAACATCTAATATTTTACTTGTAACTGGATTATATTCATCTTTTACAAATATTTCTTTTGTTATTTCATAAATTAAAAAATTTTTCGGATTAAAATTATTATAAGCTAATGATATAGTAAAATTGCCATTTGCTTTAAAAATATGATTAAACTTTGTAATTAAATTGTTTGTTTGATTTTTATATATTACTTTTGCACAAAATCTTAATATTTTCATTGAATATATTTTTGATATTAAAATAGAGCTATAATTTTTATCCGTAAATATAAACGCATAATCTGCAACTTGAGAATAATTAGTATAATCAATTGAGATTTCAACAGGTTCTTGATTTGGTAAACTATATAATATTGGTATTACAATATAATTTGAAATGAAAGGTCCAATTTGAGTTTCATTTATAAAATTATAACCTTCATTTAAATATATAGCTGAAGTTGTATAGATTGTATTTAGTTTTAAATAATTCATATCATTTGACTGATTGCTTATATAATGAATGCAAATAGAATAAGAATTTAAGCATTCATTTATTTTAATAAACTTTATAAAATAAATTTTTAAAACTTAAGTTTAATCAAATTTTTTTTAAGAAACAAATTTACAGATAAATGTACATAGCCTGGTTTAGTGCAATATATTTCAAGTCCAGCTACAATCTGATTGTTCAATAAAGAAATACTGGTTGTTAGAAATATGCCATGTGGATAAAGTGTTGTACTAGAAAAGTTTAAATATTCTAAACTTGAAGGTGTATCTTTAATTTCACAATTAATACAAATTTTATTTGTATACTTATGTTATAATAAGTTTTACTGTAACTGTAAAAACTTATTGATTTAACAGTATTATCAGATATTTTAAAATTCAATCGAGAATTGGTAAAAGAAATCCAATTAATATTTATTGCTACTGTACAATCAAAGCTTTTATTTGTAAAAACTTGAATAGGGCAATCAAATGTTACATTAAATTCTGGATCTTTATTTGAAAAATAATTAAATAAATATTATAAATTCTAACATAAGAATATAAATTTTTTTATTAACCATTTTTTAGAAACTTATCTTCTCTTTTAGCATTAAGTCTTATTGGTGTAACAACCTTAATCTCATCATTTGATTTTATTTCTAAATTATATATACCAAATAAAGAATATTTATATTCTATAAAAATATAATCAATATTAAAATTATTATTTATTATTATATTGAATAAAATCTTGGTTTTTGTTAAATAAGATTTAGTTAAAGTTAAACTTTCTTTGTAATCACTAAAAATGTTATTGAAAGGTTCAGTAACCCTTTCAAAAACAAATCTTATGTTTGTTCCATTTAAAAAAGATATAACTGGTATCCAGTCTTTTTGTACATTCATATCGCCTAATTCAGTCATATTGAAGAAATTATATCCAATTTTGGATCTCAATAAATTTGACTTTATTAAATAATTTTCATTTAAAGTTAAATTTTCATGGTAAATACTACTCAAGTATTTAGCACATGATAATTGATTATTTGTAATTTTATCACATTCAGTAAATTTTCCAACCTTTAAATATTTTAATATTTTTCTAATTAACCAAATATTTAAATCAAAATTTGATTTTTATATAGAAGTTATACCCATAAGTAAAAATATTCTTGATTATCACAATGAAATTCAATAGCAGATACAATACCATTTTCTCTTATTTCATTATTTAATAAAATCAATGTACTAAGATTTCGTGATGCTGTAAAAGTGTTTGCATCAAGTTTTTTTGAAACTTTTAATTTATTGATTGTTGTTATATCATAAGATTGTCCATCGCCAAAATAAACAGAATAATTTAACTGTGTTTGGTTTGAATTTAAATAATATTTACAACTAAACTTTTCTTCATATACAGCGTTTAATGGACATTGAAGATATTCTTCAATATCTTTTAGTATAATTTTATTATTTGGATAAGCTTTATACAAAGAGATCTGTAAATTATACCTGGTCTGATTGAATTTATAACCAAAATTAAGATAAAGCAGTTTAAAATAAAAATCATTTTTTTTTTTTATAATTTTTTAAATCAAAATTTTCATTTTTAAAATATACATTTATATAATATTAATTATTATTGATTTTCGTATTCAAATATGTATTTTTAAAAATTTACTTGAAAAAAGTCATATACTAAAACTAAATAAAAATTTTTTGTTTCTTTTATTTGATTCAATTTTCAATCAATATTTATTATTTAATTATAAGTTTAATATGTCAATTGGGTCTGATGAAAAAAGTTTATAAAAATGTATTCTTTATTGCTTTTTTTAAAATTTATAAACTTAATTTATTTTGGAAAATTTCAAAATATAAAACAAAAAAAAAAGTATATTTATATAAATATATATTATCTAATTAATACACAAACTATAATGATGCAGCGATATCAATATTTGATTATAATATTTGGCTATATCGATTGATAACTTTAATGTAAAACAAATTATATATCAATATATCGAAGATAAAGTTTAAAAATTAAATAGATTTTATTTTGTATAATATATATCTATATTACTTTATTTTATTGATTATTTAAAGACTAAATGCTTAATTATACAAGAGTCTATAAATTTGAGAAAATATTACCTGTACTGCGAAAATAATTATTTTTTGTCTAAAATATTGATAAAATTAATTAGTTTTTGAATAAATTAATTTTTTTATACTTTGTTTAATTTATTATTAAAAAATAGTCTAAATTATTTATTTTTGTTCAAAATTATTAACTAATGTCTATTTTACTAGTACAAAAAAATAAAAATTAACAAAAAAAAATTATTGTTTTTCTAAACATTTTTTAGCTTTAGCTTTTCGTCCTGGTTTAGATTTAGCAGCTATCGGATTCTTAATATATTTTATTGGCATCTGAACTAAGTTTTGATTAACTGCTAGAGCTATGATATGATGACATTGACATTAATTAATTAATCAATTAGTAAATTTTTTTTTAATTATTTACCTATGAGAAAAACAGGAAAATTATGCCACATTAATTTATATGTTGCATCTGCGCAACAATGCTTTGTTTTTAATACTAATTTTAGAAGAGCTTTAGTCGAAATAGACAGACGGATAATTGTCGTATTTAAAACTTTTTCATTAATATGGATAACATGATCGATTACGAATGGTTCGTGTTCATTGTCTGGTATTAAACTATTGTTTTGTAACCATGTATCAAGATCACCATAACTAAACTTTTCTTTGCTATTATGTCCAGTCAACCGAGGTTTGAGGGTATTATTTAAAAAATTATTAATTTGCAAAATCGTTGGAATTTCTATGCCCGGAATGTATAAATCATTCACAATATCAGGATCCGTCTCAAATTTTTTAGGTTTTGTTGGCTCTAATCTTTCTCTTAAAGCGTATTTTAATCGGGTTGCAGTAGTTACACTTGATTTAAACAACATTTCGATTGTTTTTTTTGTTACATCATTAATACCAAATTGCCTCTTTTCCTTTATATGGTTATGATCAACAACACTTGTCCAAATCGATACGACTATGTCATCAGGATGGTACAAAATATAAATTAATTTTTTACAATCGGTGCTTATTTTACAATAGTAAATTTCCTTTAGTCCTTCTTTTGTTATACGTGAACGTGAATACTTCCAACAATCTTCATCTTCAATTTTTTTTTTGGCTGATTCAATGTTTTCATATTCTTTTTCTTTGTAATAAATATTTCTAACTCGTTTACCGTTTTCGTTTATAATATCTTCTTGAAAGTCATCATCTTCTTCTTCTTCTTCTGTTTCTATTTGTGGATTTTTTTTATTAAACGGAATAGCTATTTGAATATCGATTAGGTCCGTATTGCTTTCGTTAGAACTTGTTTCATTAAATTCGTTATTATTAAAATACTCGTTTAAACGTTTAATTAAATTTGATTTTTTTCCTGCGTATGAAATCTTTAACCGCTTGCATTCATTTTGTAAATCGACAATCTTCCAATTTTCATCAAATTTTGGCATTTTAAATAATCAAGTTTGAATAAAAATAAATTCATTATGTATTAAATTATATTTGTCAAAATAAAATTAAATTTAACATATATTAAAAATTTTAGACAAAAATTAATTATTTTAATTCAAAACAAAATTTATATTCTACTTAGTTCTACCTAATAAAAAATTTTTTTTTTTTAAACAAAAACTAATTAATTTAGAGAAAAAATAATAACTTTAAAAATACAGGTAATTATCATCCTATAAATTTTTTTAAGAAAATAAGCACATCTATATTCTCTGGCAAGAGTCAGAATCTTTTTTTACCCATATAATTTTTAGCATAAAATATAAATATAAAACAGCGATAATTTAAATCATGTTGGTAAATTGTTTAATAGCAGCAAAATTTAAAATTTGATTATACAAAATGTAATATGTGAATTTTTTATTGCGATATCGATATATCGCTGCATCACTAACATACCAGACTTTTTTGGGTTTTAAAGACCAAAACAACAATATAGTTTAATAAAAATTTATTTGAATAACTTTTATATAGATTCAAAGCACAAATAAATTTAAGAATATTGCATCTATATTCATAATTCTATTTAAACCTGAACAAACTTTGTTCAACAAAGTGATTTATCGTACAGCTATACATTTATATATGTATAAAGTATAAGGCAAAGTTGTTACCAGTTGTAAAATTTTTCAGAACCATTTATTGATATTACATATCTGATCTGGAAAAAAGCTATTTCAAATATAACTCATTTTTAAATAAGATAAATTATGTAATAAATAGTTACAATCACTTTTATAAAAAAAAAAAACAGATAAATTAAACTATATTTGCAATTTTGAATTAAAGTTTATTTTAAATTTTTATATCAAGTTATATGCAAAATTTTGATAAAGACAAAAACTTTTAAGTTTAATTTTTTTTGTATTTATATGATAAAAATTTGAAATCGTCATTTATAGAAATGAATAAAATAAAAAAAAAAAATATGATGATGAAGTAAAATTTTATTGGTCTAAGATTAATTAACCTCTTGTTTTATATTAAAAATATTATTTCTTTACTTGAAAACAATAAAGATATACATATAAAATTTACCTTTATATTCTATTAGATTTACTATTATATTTATAAAAATGATTATAAAACAAATTTTTTTATCATTAATATCAATCATATCGGTGATAAACTGTCATCAGAGTCACCATCAAGATCAACAAATGTATCAACATTACAACACACATCAGCAAAATTCAATGATGGAAAATATAAACAAAGATCACGTTTTGGAACACTTGGACGGTGTTATAAATAAACCAAAAGATCAAATGACTGTTGATGAGCAAAATTTTTACTATTTCAAATTGCATGACTACGATAACAATAATATGTTGGATGGTTTGGAACTAGTAAGCGCTTTTGCTCATAACGAAGAGCACAAGGATGATCATGCACAAAATAATGCAAATAATTCAAATCAACACAATGAACAGCAGCCTCAACCACCAAGAATATCTGATGACGAATTGATGAAGCTAATAGACGGCATAATGACCGACGAAGATAAAAACCACGATGGATATATCACTTATCAAGAATTTTTGCATGCTATTAAAGTTTAATTATTTTAATATTATTTAATAACCAAGTTTATTTTATATTCTTAATCTCATTTTAAATTATTTTGCGGCAGCGAATTTAATTGTTTTTGTTTATTTTTAAAGTTTTAGTTTAATAAAATATTTAGTCAAAAATAATTTTGCGCTTTTTTTTGTTCACAAAATTTTTAAAAGTTTATATTACATTGTTGCAAAATTAATTGCGCTATGTTGATATATGGTTGCATTGATAAATACGAAATTTATTTCGCAACAAGTTATAAATAATTCATAGATAAAGTTTATTGTTAAATAAGCAAATTTAAAAATGATAGAATATTAAAAGATCATACTATATAATTGGTAAAAGCTTAGTATTAGCTAAAGAAAAGAATAAATAATTTCATCTAAATCCTTGTAAACTACCTGAAGTAGTAAAACGTGTTTATAAATAATCTAAAAAAAAAGATTTATTTCGATCAATTAGCGCTTTTTATTATCACTCATTAAATAAATAGTTTTTTTTTATTCAAAGTTTTAAATTAAAAGAAAACGTTTTCTAAACTTTGATTTAAAAAAAGATAAATTTGATAAAAAAAAAACTTATCTTTTTTATTTTTTTTGATAAATCCAATATCGATCTTAAATATGGTAAATTTATAGATAGACTAAAATAAGAAAAAAAAAAATAAAAGATTAGAATCAAAATTGTTGTATTATTTTAATTTTGTTCAAGATAAAAAACTTTGCTAGTTTATAAAATTAATTAGAACAAGAAGCAATTTGAAATAGTTTCTTTAAGCTTTTTATCAAACAACCATGTGCACTTTATAAAGACGATTATTAGTTATCAAAGTGCCTATTAAAATTGGAATCATTTTAATCAGAAATAGAAAATTATTCTTAAATCTTTTTTAGGTCCTATGTTTATTTAAACTTTTATAAAAGTATATATATATATTTTTGTTATAATAAATTCTATTTTCTCATGCATAAAGAATTAATTATTTATAAAATGAAATGAAATCTTTCAATCTTGAAGAAAATATGTTCAAAACAATTAATCAAAGATTTTAAATAAAATATTTCAATATCAGTCAATCAATCTGAGATAATCATCTTAACTCAATTAAAAAAAAAACAAAACAAAACAAAATAAACCAAGTTTGTTTGAAACAATTACGTATTATTAAAAACTTGTTTATTTTTTTTTTGTTTTTTATTACGTTGTTGCAAAATAAATTGCGTTTTTTTAAAGATTATTATTTCTATTATAAAATAGATTTTGAGATATATTTAAAGTTTTAGAACTTGTAAAGTATGAAAAAAGTTTTATTAAAAACAAAAAAACGAAATTTATTTTGCAACAACATTCTTGGTATTTGGGAAAAGTAAAAGTATAATGTAAAATGTATTTAATTAATTAAAATACTTTTTATAAAGTTAAACAAATTTTAATTTAGTTTAATCTCTTCAAATTAGATTATTATCTAATTTAATTAATTAATAATAAAGCATATTCAAGAAATGAAATTTTCAATTAGATATTTGAAATAAGATAGAGAGAGAGAGAGAGAGATAGAGATAGAGTATTGTTGACAATACATGATCATGAGTACTTTACAAAAATGAATATTTTAAATATTCTAACATTTTGTAAAATATAAAAAAAATAAAAAGAATAAGAAATTTATATTAAAATCAAACAACGACTAGACATTTAAATACTGTATATAGTTAAAAAAGTTTAAAAAATTAAAAATTAAAAAAAAAAAGAAGAAGAATATTGACATAAATTTGTTGTTGTTGGTAGTTTATTTTTATATAACAATTATGTAATTGCTATAAATATCAAGTAGAACAAGTTTAATTAAAAACTTTTCTTTTTTATTTTATTTTATTTTATTTTTTTTTTAAATTTAACCCAATTTTAATTGAAGTAAAAATATTATAATATTAAAAATTTTAAAAATAAATTTAGACATTTCATAAAAAATTAGTTCAATACTCTCATAAATCAATAAATGAGTGATTTAGGACAGGTGTTGTATTTTATGTTTTTGAATTATTTTCATTGTTGTTGTTCTTGTTGTTGTTGTTCTTGTATGAATGTCTATTTGAAATAAAGAAAAACTAAAAAAATTTATTAAATTAATCCAACAAAAACAAAGGTGGTGTATCTTAAATTTATTTTAGAAATTGTAATTGTACAAATATTTATTTTAAATATTTCAGCTCAGACACACAGAATATAAAGCAAAGAAAAAAAAAAAAACAAAAAATGAAAAATCGATTTTTGTTTCAATCATAATTTAATTACTATTCCCATGTACCATGTACATAGTTGATATTATTTTTTTTTATATATTATAATTAAAAAATATTAAACAGGTATTTTCAAATTTGAATAAATCCCATAGTAACTTAATAATAATAATAATAATAATAATAATAATAATAATAATTAGAATTATTATTATTATTCAAATTAAAATTCAAATGAAATAAAAAGAATTATTTTTGCTTTAGTTAAAGCCGTATCATATCATTCATTCAAGTTTTTATTTATTTCAAATTACTTTACTCTTATTTGTTTTATATTGTATTAAGATATTTGAAATTTTTAAAGTTGAAGGTTTAAAACAAAAACTTTCTAAATGTTAAAACTAAATAGAAAAAAAAATACTACAAAAAAAAAAAGCAGTTTTTGTTATTGCAATCATTAGTTTTATTTAATTCTTTCTTAAGATTAAATTAGATTAAGATTTTTTTTTTAATTAGAAAAAGAACTTGTCCAAAGTATAATTGGGTCATTCTTTTCTTCTTCTTCTTCTTCTTTTATATTTTATTTAATAATCATTTATTTATAACTTAATAAAAAAATTCTAAAAAAAAAAAAAAATTTTTTAATTTAGAAAATTTATTAAAATAGAAAAAAAATGATGAAGTTAAAATGACTAATATTGCACAAAAGTTTCTTCTAACTAGTCCTCAAAAAGCATCATTTAGAAGTCGAAGTTTAAGTAAAGAAAAATCTAAAATGTTTATAAATAATAATAATTTAAATTCAAATCCGACCTCATGTTCTTCGTCAAATTCGTTTTCGTCGTGTTCATTTGGCTCAGTAATTGACTCGAACAATAATCAAACTGATTTACAATTGTATCCAAAATTGATTGCAGAAGAAAAAGAGAATTGCATAAAGTATGGAGAGCTACTAGTGCTCGGCTACAATGGTCATATAAGTAATAATTGTTCAAACAATAGACGAAAGAGTAAATTTATTTTAAAACGACGCGACAAAGCGAACGGAGTAAAACCGACCAGTCAACATGTTCTACAATCATCACAAGAAGTAGACAATTTAATACAAAAGAATCAAAATCATTCGGTAACTTATACATTATCGCGTAATCATACAGTCGTTGTGCAATACTCTAGCGACGATAAAACCGATATGTTTCAGATTGGTAGATCTTCCGAATCGGCAATTGACTTTATTGTTTTAGATACTCAAATTCCAAATTGTAAACCTCAACAACAACAATCGACTATATCGAGATTTTCGTGTAGGATTATAGTTGATAGAGAATATCCATACACAGCGCGTATATACGCAGCTGGTTTTGATTCATCGCGGAGAATATTTCTTGGTGAAAAAGCAACTAAATGGACTAATGATAAAGGTGAATTGGACGGTGTTACTACTAATGGAGTGCTAATAATGCATCCGAATAATGGTTTCACTGGTTCGGATAGTAAATCAAATGATTGGATGGAGGTGAGTGTTTGTGGTGCAGTATTTAGTTTGTCCGAATCAAGATTAGCACCATGCTTGAATAAAACTGGTAATTCTACTCCCGGAAAAACAAATATACTTAAAGATGGTACACTGATTGATTTGTGCGGTGCTACTTTACTTTGGCGATCAGTAGACAGTCTTAAAAGAACTCCGACCAAACACTATTTGGATATGAATTTGGAAAACATAAATCGATTAAGACCACAATGTCCTGTCGGTCTGAAAACATTAATATTCCCGAGTTCTGCATCACCAAATGCTCTTAAATTAAAATCCAATTATAACATAAGTGACCGAGTGCCAATGGTTTATCTTAAATGTGGTCATGTTCATGGACATCATGACTGGGGTATTAAGAAAGACAACGAACGTGAGTGTCCTTTGTGCAGAAAAGTAGGACCTTATGTAGAACTCACGATCGGTCTAGAGCCGAGTTTTTATTGTGATACAGATCTGAGTCAAAACGACTATGACAATAACAAGAATTTATTTAAACCTTACGCTTTTAGGCCTTGTGGTCACATGGCAAGCGAACAAACTTGTAAATATTGGAGTCGAATGTTCGTACCGCAGGGCACTACTCAAGGCTTAAGTTCTATATGTCCGTTCTGTGCTGTCAATTTGTGCAAAGAACAACCTTATGTAAAATTAATTTTTCAAGAAGGTGTCTAAATTATTTTTAAATTTAATTTTAAATTTTTCTTATTTCATTTTTATTTTATTTTTTTCAACCAAACTTTTTTCGTATTTTAAAAAAATTTTAAAATTTAAAAAAAAAAAAAAATTTTTTTTTTTTATTGTCTTTATTAAAACTTAACATTTTTTCGCCATTTACAGAGATTCACATTTTTTTCTTCTTTTTTTGTATATTATTTATTTAAAAAGTATAAAAATTTAAAAAAATTCATTTTTTTTTTCCATTTTAATTATTTAAAAAATAAATTAAATTTTAAATTAAAATTAAAATCTCATTTTTGTTTGTCTTTTTATTTTTATTTAAAAAAAAAATTTAAATAATAAAAAAGACTTGGAAATTAATATTGTCATGGGGTTATGTTTTCATTTAAAAGAACATTGTTTCTTATATTTAGCTTATTAATGAATGAATTTAAATATTCTATAACTAATGTTGCATATATTTGTGTAGATCTCGAATAGAGCTTTCTTTCTTGTTTTTAATGGTAGATTAGGAAGAGTCCAAAAGAAAAAATATCAGATATTTGTTGATTTATATTTTATCCATAAATTATGGAAAGTTTTCAAATACAAATATACTCGAGTTCAAACTTATAAGATAATTTGGCAAGAGTATATTGTTTAAATTTATTATAGATTAGATAATTTATTTGTTTTTATACAAATAAGATAAACAAATTTGAAATGATTTGAAAATTTATATAAAATTTTGCTAGAGAAAATCTAAAATAAGAATTTTGCAAGATTATATATTAACTTGGCTACAATTAAGATCCATTTTTCATCTTCCATTTTATTACTTG
Organism: Brachionus angularis; assembly: GCA_021432725.1. Taxonomy (NCBI): domain Eukaryota; kingdom Metazoa; phylum Rotifera; class Eurotatoria; order Ploima; family Brachionidae; genus Brachionus; species Brachionus angularis. The sequence goes on along the minus strand of JAJVDD010000001.1, from coordinate 6,276,449 downwards.
ATATTCTTTTGTGAGTTATAACAAAATTATTTCAATAGTATTTCAAGTAACTTTAAAACATTTTGAAATAAATAATAATATTTTAGACAATAAAATTCTAATTCTTTTTGATTTGTATCAATTTAAGGATAATTAAAAACTGATGAGTTTGATTGTGCACTTGTAACTAATGAGACATCAATGTCTTACTTCTAGTACAATTAACTAAAAAACAAATTAAAAGTTCTAAGAACATTAATAGCAAGATATTTAATTTGTAATGTAGCTTAAATATTTTTTGTATAAAATAGTTTTATTTCATTATTAAAAGTTACTAAAAATTTTATTACATACTTGATATTTTTCTATATAGTATCACATGATTATTAACTAATTACATAGCCAACAAGTTTATTTAATAAATTTGATAAAAAGCAAATTGACAAAATTTCTTTTGATTATTAAATTTAAACATTATTAAAATAATAATTTAAAAAAAATAAAAATTTTATTAATTAATTAATTAAATTTTAATAAAATTATAAATCAATTTCAATCAAATATAAATTTTAAAATAAAAAAATATATTTTAAGATTTACAAAAGAAAAAAAAAAGTTACATAAATTCGTTTAATTATAAAATTGGTTATAAAATCCTACTCATATTATATTATCAATTCAAATTTAAAAAATAAAATTTATAAAAAATATATTTATTTCAAACAACTCGCTTCTTTCTAGTTTTCTTTGGCTTAGCTTCTTCCATTTCTTCATCTGGATTAACATTCTCAACATTTTCATCATCCTTTAATATTAATTTGATTTAAATTTTAAAATAAATTTTCAATTTAGAACAATTTACTTGTATCTTCTTTAAAGCTTCGGTTAGATTGCTTGAGTTTTTAGTTGTTTTAGTAGACTTTTTATCCAATGTACCTGTTGTGCTACAACTCGAATAATCAGACACATTAGAAGCTTTAGTTTGCCTAGTTGGACGGTTTCTGAGCGGTTCTAATATAGGCGATTTTGTGATCATTTCAGTGATTCGATTTAAAGTACTTTTTTTCTTTGTTACACCAGCTTTCTTCACTGGTTTTGCTTCAACTGGCTCGTCGGTCTCCATCTGAATCGAGTCATCTACAAGTACTTCATGATTTACTGATTGTTTTTTCTTTTTTGGTTCTTGATCCAACTCGGCTAAAATGTCTTCTTGGTCTAAAGTTTTCTTCTTCGGTTTAGATAGACTAGATTTTGACTTTTTGGTTACTTGTTGATCACTATTTGCATCTGTAGTTAATTTTGATTTTGAGACTTTTTTAGACAATGAAGCTGTTGAAATAGATTTTTTTAATCCCGCAGGTTTTTGAGCTTCCAATTGATCCTGAATCTGTTCTGCTTCGTGTTGTTGCTGTTCATGTTCCAGTTTTTCTAGTTTAGATTTTAGTTTTTTAATTTCTTTTTCTTTCTCGCATTGTTGTTCATCGAAACGATCGATTTTATTTTGTGTAAACTGAAGTTCTATTAAACAAGACTCATAATCTTGTTTTAATTTGCTCAATTCTTGTTCCAAATTTGCTCTAGTCGATTCAGATTCGTTTAAATCTGATTTGGTTTTGCTCAAATCTTTTTCTAAATTAACCAACTGCTCTTTAAGACTAAACTTCTCTTTGTCAAGCTCTTGTTTTATTTTATTAAATTTAATATTCAAATCTTCCATAGTGTTGTTTAAATTGTTTAACTCTTGTTCGAGTATGTTATTTTTTTGATTTAATTTTTCATTTTTTTCATTAAGTGCTTTTAAATCCGAGTCTTGTTTTTCGGCTTGTTTTAATTTTAGTTTTAACTCTTGATCTAGTTTTGTACCAAAATCAATTTGTTTATCAAGCTCTGATTTTAAATGTTCTATATGATCATCTTTTTGTTGTAGAACATCGTTTAACTTGTCCATATCATGGTTCATCATGCTCATGTCTTTTCTGTATAAGTCTATAGTATCAAATAGCTCATTATCAGCATCTATACCAATAGATTTTTTTTTTATAGTCTCTGTCTGAATTGATTCATTTACATTTGAGACTATATAACTTGTTTGAATTTGGATCGATTGATTGACTGGCTTATAACTATCAACCATTAATGGATCTTCGTCAAATTCCATCATGTTTACTTCTTCGCTTTTTTGAGATTCCATAGCATCTAGTTCTTGTTTGTATTTGTTCATTTCTGAATTCATATTAACCATTTTCATGTCAAATTCTTTACGTAATTCATCTATTTTTGCTTGAGTTTTTCTCTCGTTTAAAGTCTCGATTAGATTTATTCGTTCTGAATAATCCGAGTCTAATTTTGATTTGTAATCTTGCATTTCTTTTTGGTAATGTGACTCAGTGTCTTCGACACGCTTTGACCAACGCTCGACCAACTGATTACGAAGATCTGACTCAAATTTGATTGCTTCTCGCTTGTTTCTGTCTATATGACATTTTAAATTGTCTATTATTTTTATCAAACCGGGTTTTTCGAGTGATTTCAAGTCGATCTCGTTCAAGTTTCTTATTAGCATGGTCGTGTCGGTTACTGATGTTTTATTTAGTGTTTCATTAAGCTTAGAATCAGTTAAAGTTTTATTTTTTGTGCCCGGTGTTTTGGGTTTTTTTACACTTTTTGGAGTCTTTGGATTTATTCTAGTTGATTCGATTTTACTCTTTGTTAGATCCGATGTTGTGTTTACAGTTATTTCTTCTTCTATTTCGATTTCGGTTTCTTCCTCGCTTTCTTCACCTTCACCTTCTGATTCTGTTTCTGTTTCAGTCTCTTCTTCTTCATCTTCGTCCTCATCTTCTTCTCCTTCTTCTTCTTCTTCTTCTTCTTCCATTGTATATTCTGTTGTTTGAGTTTGATTTTTAGTTTTGTTTGTTGTGTTTACTGTTTCGTTGACTGTTTCTTCAATTTCTGTTTCTTCTACTTCTGTTTCTTCTTCTGTTTCAGTTTCTTCCTCTTCTGATTCTTCTTCAGTCTCTCCTTCTTCCTCCTCTTCCTCTTCCTCAGTTTCTTCTTCTTCTTCTTCTAATTCGGTTACTTGTTGAGTTTCTTCACAAGTTTCTTCGCATGTTTGTTCACATGTTTCTTCCATTTCTTCTTCAGACTCTTCTTCATCTTCTTCGTCCTCTTCCTCATCCTCGTCTTCCTCCTCCTCCTCTTCTTCTTCTTCTTCTTCTTCTTCATCAGATTCTGTATCTTGTTTAGATTTATTTTTAGTATTATCTAGTTCCCAAGCAACTGTTAATCTATTATTGCTATTTTTATTCGAACCTGCTGTATTTGATTTTGAATCTTTTTCAGGTTCAATTTTATAATGAATCTTGTCATCATCGTTCAATCCGATTTGAATTTGATTTGCTATTGAGCTAAATTTTAACACATTTACATTCTCATCAAAAAAGTTAATCGATGGATTTAGATTAACTATCATTTTGACCATACCACGACCCTCAAAATAGGCTTGAAATAATCTAGTTAATTTATTAACTCGGTATGGTACTTGAAGTTGTAAATTTGGTTTAGAAGAATTTTTTTGATTTTGCATCATTGTTTCTATACATCGAGACAATGACATTAAAGAAGTGTTTATTGATGATGCTTCTTTTTGTGTTATACCAACAGCTTGTGTTTTTGAGCTTCGTTCTATACCTGCCAAATCACAAAAACTCAATTGGTTAATACTCACTGTAGAACCTGAATTGTTCACGTTTTGTTCAATGGTAACCAATTTTAAACAAAAAATAGCATGCGATCTTGATGATGCTAAATTAATAGAATTTGAAGATTTTTGAAGATTCTTTTCGCCATATTTTAGTACTTTAATTGCTTCATTAGTATTAAAGACTGGTATGTGCATCAAGCCTTCAACGTAAGGTATACGATTGAGATCTTCACGAATCTTCAATTGTTGGCGTTCGTTCAATAAAGTTGTTCGACTCTTGGTCGGTATTGTGAGCAGATCATAAACATTGTCATTGTACAACTCATAAAAACTTAGCCAAATAGCATACTTTTTATTAGTTGGTAGTTTGATCTGATTCAAATTAGAACTAGTTGTAGTTGAACAATAATTCGACAATGAGTCTAAAGAACCGAATTTTTTTGAAGACAATAAACTAGAATTAGAATCGATTTGATTTAAATTTTCGAATGATTCAACTCGATCTATGCTTTTGAAGGTCGATAGTTTTAGAATTTGTTCTTTGAAATTAAGCTCTGTATTTAATTCAGAGTCTGTTAGAGATGTAATTTCATTGAATTTATCCGGTTTAAATTGGTAAATAGATCTTTTTGTTTCTAAATTATCTTTTAATGAATCAAACAAGACATCCAAAGTTCTCGGAATGAGACCAGCATTTTGACTTGTTCCTTGCATAGTAAAAGTCTTGCCAGAGTTAGTCACACCGTAGCTGAATATAAGCAAATTATCTCCTTTAAAGAATTTTTCTATACAAGGATAAATTGTAGCTTTGAAAAAATCTTTTTGAGTTATTTCTGGTTGAAATACGTAAGAAAATGTATAAAGTGTTGAAGATAAATTTTGAACTTTTTCTTTATTTTGAGCATAAACAGAACCTTTTGGTGGAACTAAGGATATTGAAGTGTCTGAGTGAATTTTGAAAAATTTTTGATGGTTTTGTTTGGCTAATTCTTGTTCGGAAAGAGGTTTTAGTTTGAGGAAAATATGTATAGGTTCTGAGTGGTTAATAGATCTAAATTCTTCCTCATTGCAAAGGTTTTTAACCAAATCGTAAATGTTAGAGGTCTGATTGAGAGATTGTTGAAAATCTTCCTTGCCTAAGGAACTTGATTTTGAATCACGTGAATCACGATCTGAACTATCCGACGAGCTCTGATTATCATTCTTGTTCTCAGCTTCATTTACCATAAAACAGTATGAAGCTTCCATTTTAAAAGAAGAAGCAAAAATTATGGAATATATTTATTTATGAGCTTATGAAATTTAGTTTTTCAAATTTTTGAATTTTTTTTTCAAAGAGAAAAAAGCAAGTTGTATAAAATGTATTAGTATTTTTTAATAATCATATTAATTTAAATTTTTTAAATATAAATTTTAAATTTAGAATCATGTTTTCATTCAACTTTTGAAAACTTTCTTCTTTTTTTATATAAACAAATCTTATTGTCTTGAAATATTAAATAAAAGTTAATTCAAATCATCTTTTTTATTGTATCTTATGACTTGTATATATTTTAAGGTTAACTCACATTAGATGAATTTTTTTCTTAAATCAAAAAAAAATATTTTAATAGATAATTTGTTAAATATTTTTTATTATAAAAAATTATAGAGATTTAAGTTTAATAAATTAGGAAATTAATAATCGAGGAAAAGCTTATTGTTTAGATAATTCTCTCATTTTCATGTTTCAAATTCTTTCGTTTGTTTATAAAATATTTTGAAAATAAATCTAAAAATTTTGGCAAATAATTTTTTTTTTTTTAACTAAAAATTGGAAAGTAAAAATTTTTGTTAAGGATAATATTCATATTTTATAATTTTTTTTTGTTTTAAAATCTTCGGTTTTTTAACTTGTGTGTTGATAAAATATTTTGATAAATCTAAAAAAAGAAAAAATATATAAATTAATATAATAGCTATAATGGCTATTATTGCTGTAAATTTGGTAACTGTTCTGATAGTATTTATTTCATTTTGTTCGTTTTCACATTTATCACCATAAAAATACTGAAAACATTTACATTTTGTTGAATAAGTATTATTATTAGAATTGTATGCTTCTTGACAATAACCATTATTATTACATGTTTCATTTAAACATAGATCGATTTTATTTTCACAATTTAAACCATAAAAATATTGTTGATTACATAAACATTTATATTTATTAGTATTAATATTGGAATTAGATTCGTTTATATTTTGATTATCAATACATAAAGCATTATTTAAACATGGACTGGATGAACATGGCCTTAAATCATATTCACATGAATTACCAGTATAATTAGATAAACATGAACATTTAAATTTATTTGAATATGATTCATATTGACATATTCCATGATTAGAACAATTAATAATACAATCATTTAAATCAATATTGTTATTGGAAAGAAGTGTATTAATATTGTTGATATTATCATTTGATTGATTAAATGAAAATGTTACATTATTTATATAATTTGAATTATATTTGAATGTTTGTAAAATATTATTAGATAATATTGGAAATGTGACAAATGGATTTGTAAAATTAAAAAAATCAAAACTATTATTACTATATATTGTAGGAAAATTAGTTTTAGTTGTACAGATTTTTGATGAATTATAATTTGTTTGCGTTGATATCATGTTTGTTGTATTATAATCTGTGTTTAATTTAGCTGTTGTATTTTCTAATATTTTGAACTCTATATTTATTAAACTAGAATTACTTACATTTTGTAATTTTGTACTTGTGTTTTGACTAATAATAAATATTTTATCGTCTTCTGATTTTACTATTGTAAGAATATTTGATTCTTCCTCTATAATATTAAAGTTTGTAATTTTAAATGATATATTATAAATTCCTTGTTTATTGTAAACATATTGAAAAGTAATGTTGTTTCTTAATATTTCATCATAAATAACTCTAACATAAAATCTCCAATTACCATTTATTAATTTTGATAATACAATTGATCCATTTAAAGATCCATTATGAAAAAAAGTAAAATCTGTTAATTGACAATATTTTGAATTATCGATTGCTAATTCAGCATATTCTTTATCCTTTAAGCCAAATATTACTGGAAATAAACCATTATTTGATTTAAATATACCAATTAAACTCTGATTTATGAAATTATAGCCTTCGTTCAAATAAATCTCATTTGTTACATGATTTATTTTTGTTGTAAAATTTCTATAATAATAAGCTCCATCTCTCAATTTTAAGCTATAACAATTATAATAATTATTAGAACCACATTCAAGTATTTTTAAAAACTTAAAAATAATTATCAAATTTAATTTAATACTTTAAATAAATTTAATTTTATAAAATTAATTATAAAAATGAATATACTCCAATTTTAATATAACCAGGTTTTAAACAAAATATTTCAAAACCTTTTACTAATTTTGTTGTATTTAAACCAGCTAAATTAGCTATTAATACTCCATACGGATAAATTAATGAACTAGCTATTTTAAACATGATAGTTTCTGGTACAACTTTATTTAAAATTTTATTTACGAACTAAAATCTATATGCATAGAAAATTAATTAAATATTTTACAATAATTGTATAATCTGAATGATTTTTGTGTTTTATTATCCATAAAATCAAGATTTAAATCTAAAAAATTTGTGCTTATATATTCAGTTTCTATTGATATACTACAATCAAAACTTTGATTAGTTACAACAATGGTTGGACATGTCAATAAAGTTTTTTTATATGGTTCTTGATTAAAAATTTAGAAAAACAAATATTTTATTTAAGTTTGTTAAAGTTTTAGTTAAATTACCAATAACATAATTTGAATAATTAAATAATCTTTTGACTATTATTAATTTATTGTATTCAATTGAATTATTCATTTTGATTATTAATTTAAAAATTCCAAACAAAAAGTATGTTTTTGGTATTATAATATAATTGAAACTACAATCATTGATTATTAAATTAAATAGAAATTGTTTTCTTGTATCTGTAGTAAAACTATTTAAAGTAAAATTGCTATAATTTCCGGCATAAAGAGTCAAATAAATATCGTCCGTAAATTTTTCATAATAAATTCTAAATCTACTATTTACAGTTGTTATGAACGGTATCCAACCTTTTTTAACTTTCAAATCGCCCAACTGTGACTGATTAAAATAATTATAACCAGCATTAGCAGTCAAAAGATTCGATTTGACTGAGTTATTAATTTCAATATTTATTTCATTTAAAGCAAACGAATCCAAATATTCACTACATGATATATCAAAAGAGTTATTCGAACATTCAACAAAATTCGCTATCTTTCAAATAAATAAAATATAAGTTATATATTTCTCATAAAAAAAAATTTTTGTACTTTATATTAGATTTTATTACGTTTTTTTAAGACAAGGAAAAAAGACAAACCTATATCTATTATTATTACATCTAAAATGTTTTTTATTTTTGTTGTAAAAATATAAAAAAATATGTAAAACTTGGTAATTCAATTCAAAAATATTAATTAAACTTTTTTTTATTAGCTGGAAATAATTATCGTCTACATAAGGTGTTATAACAACTATAAGAGTCTAATAAATTACTTTTCGATTATTTTTCCTTAAAAACTTTTTGCTGAATAAGAAGAAATGATAAATTAATTAATTATAGCATAAATTTGATATTCCAATGAAATGTAACAAAATTGAGTAAAAAATGAATTTTCATTTTTCAAACCTCCAAATAAAAATCTTGTCTATCATAACTGTAAAATTCCAAGCCAGTTAAAACACCATCTTGCTTAATTATGTGATTTAAAAATATTATGGCACTGTAATAATTGTATACTGGTTGATATCTAATTTGATTTAGGCCTGGTTTTAGATCTACGGGTACTTAAATAAATTTATTCCTAGAGTTTTTGTGTAAAAGAAAATTTAAAAATTAATAAAATACATTTTTCATTTAATCCAACATCAGTTATATTTCTAATTTCACCATCAGAAAAATTAATTGTAAAATTATTTTCAGTTTGATCAGTATTCATAAAATAAAATTTGCATAAAAACTCTGAACCATAATTGATATATCTAAAAGGACAATTGACCAAAAAGCATATATCTATAGTTTTAAATTATTTATAAAATTTTTGATGCAAATAGAAAAAGTAAAATTTTATAAAACCTGTTGGTACGAATATAGAAATAATAATTATTTTTAAAAAAATTTTCATTTTTTGGAAAATGAAAAAAAGTAAAAATTTAACTATAATAAATCAAAAATAAAACTCATAAATTAATTATTCTTTTTTAAAACTGTTTATTTAAGAAATTTGTATTATAAAAATAAATTTTTTTAAAAAAATCAATAAAGAAATTTATTTTTAAATAAAATTTATTAGTTATTTTAAACTAAATTTTTAATTTCAATATTCTAAAAGCAGATATCACTTTTTTACTTAATTATGAGCAAGTTTCACTCTTTGTATGTAGAAAATTTATCAAATTAGATATTTTTTATTCAGACCAATATACTTAATTTAATGAAATGAATTGTTCTTGCAAATAAATTCTAAAATGGGGGTTGTTTTGCTTATTTGCTTATGATAACTATTTCAAAATTTGAAAAGAACCAAAATAGAGGTTTATAAAAAAAAGTGTTTATTCAGAAAATGTTAAAAATTAAAATCATTTTAACAAATATAATACATTTTTATTTGTGTTATGAGAATAGGTTTTTAGTTGAAAAAGATGCATCTTTTATTTATGAAAAATTTCTCAAAATCAAATTTTTTTCAAAATTCAAAAATTTTTCCGTGATTTGGAACGACTATTTGATTTGAAATATTTTTTATAATAAAAAGATTATTTAAACGTGATGACTAATGAATCCTTAATTCAATTAGTAAATCATTTTAGTTTAATTTAATATTTTAAATATTATTATTAATTTATTAGATGGACTTATAATCGACATCAAAGAAAAATTGAACAAACATTTATAATAAAGTAGAATAATATTTGTACTTCCATATTTTTGATTTATTAGTTTGAAATAAAAAAAAATTTCTAAATTTTAAAAAAGTATATATGATTAATAAGGATGATATTTATATTTTAAAATTTTTCTTAGTTTTAAACTTTTCGGCTTTTTAATATGTTTGTTCATAAAATATTTTGATAAATCTAAAAAAAGAAAAAAAATATAAATTAATATAATAGCTATAATGGCTATTATTGCTGTTAGTTTAGTAACTGTTCTGACAGTTTTTATTTCATTTTGCTCGTTTTCACATTTATCACCATAAAAATACTGAAAACATTTACACTGCGCTGAATAAGTATTATTATTAGAATTGTATGTTTCTTGACAATAACCATTATTATTACATGTTTCATTTAAACATAGATCTAATTTATTTTCACAATTTAAACCATAAAAATATTGTTGATTACATAAACATTTATATTTATTAGTATTAATATTGGAATTAGATTCATTTATATTTTGATTATCAATACATAAAGCATTATTTAAACATGGACTGGATGAACATGGCCTTAAATCATATTCACATGAATCACCAGTATAATTAGTTAAACATGAACATTTAAATTTATTTGAATATGATTCATGCTGGCATATTCCATGATTAGAACAATTAATAATACAATCATTTAAATCAATATTGTTATTGGAGAGAAATGTATTAATATTTTTGATATTATCATCTGATTGATATAATGAAAATGTTATATTGTTTTTAGATAATATTGGAAATGTGACAAATGAATTTGTAAAATTAAAAAAATCAAAATTACTAGTACTATTTATTGTGGTAAAAATAGTTTTTATAGAGGTTACTGTTGTTGAATAATTATTTAATTGATCATTTGTAAATGATACTTTTTTTGTTGTTTTTTCATCATTTATTATAGATAAAATATCATAACTTCTTGGATTATTTGTGCTTTCGAAATTAATTGAATTAGTTTTTTCTTGAGATTTTTCGTAGTTTGTTTTTGTTTGTGTTAATATTATGTTTTCTGTATTATAGTCAATGCTTAATTCATCAGTTGTACTTTCAAATTTTTTGCTTTCTAGATTTAAATTATTTGTAAAATATGTGTTTTCTAACTTATGACTTATATGATAAGATGTTTCATAATTGGTATGATCTTGAGTTTGTATTGAATATTTTGTTGTATTGTTATTTAAATTATTGAAATTGGTATGATCCATTGATAAAACGCTAGATCTTAAATTTGTATTTTGATAATATAACGTGCTTACGTTTAAAACAGAGCTATTAGTATCTAATTTGATTAAATTTGATGTTAGTAAATCATTTCTTATTGTTGTAAAATTATTATATATTTGAGATGTTCCATTTTTAATAAATGTTGTTAACTTATAGTTATCACCGACTAAAATGTTTGCTTCTAATCTTTCCAAAAAACTGTTATTATTAATCAAAAAAATATTATAATTACCAATTGTTTTGTAAATTTTATTAATAACTAAAAATGTTTTTAAATCTTGATTTTTATAAATAACCCTTGCATAAAACCTAACATACACGGTTCGAACCAATCTAGATAACATTATTGTTTTAAATGGTAGACCATCATGATAAAAAGGAAAATCAGAATAAAAAGGATATTTAGAAGTATCAATTGCAATTTCGGCATGGTCACTATTAGGTAAACTATAAACTACTGGAATCATACTTGTATTGGCATTAAAAATTCCGAAAACAGTTTGATTTATATAATTATATCCTGCTGATAAATAAAATTCGCTTGTAGTATAATATGAATTAGCTGTGAAATTGTAGAAATTTATGGCTCTATTAGTAATATAATTATAACAACTACTTTGACAGGAATCTATTTTAATAAACTAAAAAATAATAGAATTAAATATAAAGTATTATACATTTTTTCTAGGTTTATTTATAAATTACAGAAATTTTTACAAAACCAGGTTTTACACAAAACACTTCAAAGCCAATTACAATATTATTGTTTGTTTCTGTTAAACTGCTCATCAACATAATACCATTTGGATAAATTGTACTACTAGAAATATCATAATTAATAATCTTTGGAACATCTTTATATAATATAATAATAAATAATATAAAATCTGAAAATTTGGGTTTTACTAAATTCTGTTTAAATTACAATATGTATAAAATAAAACAGAACTATTTGAATCACTAAAATTAAAAGTTAGAGTTATCTTTGTAGCAGATACAAATTCAGTTTCTAGGCTAATATTACATTGAAAATTTTGATTAACAAGAACTTTATCTGGACATGATAATGAAGCATTTAATTTAGGTTCTTTAATTCAAAATAAAAAATTAAATTTTAATAATTAAAAAAAAAATTTTTAAAACCATTTTTGACATTGGTTGTAAAATTTCTAAAATTTTGAATCACAATCGGTAAAGAAAACTTTATTTGATCATCTGACATTATTTTCAAGTTGAATATACCAATTAAAGAATATACTTTTTTTATAATCATATAACTTAAATTGATATTATTCACAACTATGTTTATTAATAGTTTTCTATTATTCCAGGTGCAGTTTTCCATTCTTAAATTTTCATATTTATATGAAAATAAATTATAATAAATTTGGCTAGAATTTATTTCATGTGAAAATTTGTTTTTAAGATTTGATTTATTTGAAAATGATATAAATGGTATCCATCCCTTTTGCACTATCATATTTCCTAATTGAGTCGAATTGAAATAATTATAACCAGGCTTTATATCTAAAAGGTTTGATTTCACCGAGTTGTTTGCATCAACATTTAATTCATTTTGACTATATATGGAAAAATATTTTGCACATGATGTTTGAAAAAAAGGGTTTTTTGTACATTCCAGAAAATTTGCCACCAACATAATTAGAAAAATTTTAAATTTATTTAATCAAAATAATAATTTTAATTTCAAATACTTCTAAATATATTTGAGTTGAACTATATGAATAAATTTCAAAATCTGTTATTAAGCCATCTTGTTTTATTTCATCATTTAAAAGAATTATATTTGTAACATTAACAATAGAATACCAATAAAGTTGATTGCTTGTATCTTTTAAGTTTTTTAAAAAAAATTATTCATAAAATATTATTTTAAAAATTTAAGTGTCAAAATCCCATTTGGAATTAAAATAATCATATAATATATTGTTTTAAGTATTCAATTTCTAAGTTTTGTTTAAATAGATAACTAAAGAGTTTCAAAAACTGAGAAAGTTTATTTGTTTATAGCAAATGTGTTACGAGATGTTATATTTTTTAGAAGAATTTTATAACTCATCTAAATAAATATGAATTTTATTAATTGAATCATATTAGACTTAATATTTTAGGTTATTAGTTATAAACAATTTTGGAACTTTTGTGTTGAGTTTAGAAATAATAATTCGATATAGAATTACTTTTACTTAAATCTTCTTTTAAAAGAATATTAATTTTTTCTCCGTCTCCAAAGTCGACAGAATAATTTTTTTCTGATTGATTTTGATTTTGGAAAAACAAATTACACACCATTTCTTCATTGTAATAAACAAATAAGGGGCATTGTAGAAAAGGCTCATAGTCTATTTTAAATTTTATTTTCAATTTGAATTATATTAAATGCCTTGGTTATTATCAATTTAAATACCTGATTTTAAATAGTTCAATTTTAAATATAAAATAAAAAAAATAAAAAATTTAAAAAACATTTTTAAAAAAAATTAATTTTAATTTTTTTAACATTTTATATTGATCAGAAAAATAATAAAAACAAACAAAATTTTTCTTTTTCTTTTCTTTTATAATTTAATTATAAATTATTAATTTGCGAAAAAGCTTTATGGGTGAAAAAAAATACTTGGTTTAAATTTACTAAATAAAAAATTTGAATTGATTTTTTATATAACTGCTAAAAATTTTAATTGTTTTTTCTTACATTTCAAATTTTATAATAAAAATTTAAGCAATTAAAACAATTTTTTTTTGGTTTTAAATTAATATTTAATTTTAATTCAATATTTGTAAAAACAACCAAAAAACTATACCAATCGATAAAAAGGAACTGAAACTATTTTACTAATTAAATTTAATTTGTTTTATTTAGTTTTATATGGCGTTCAATTTAACAATGCATTTTACATATAATAAAAATTCATCTAATTATCCATAAAACAACGTTATGCAAGTTATCGTAAAAAAATTAATTTCTCGTTTGATTACGTTAATTGGTGTTAATTTATGTAAGATCTACTTATAAAATCTCATAGTATATAAAACTCAATACGGTTTAATTGGGTTTTAACTTTAATTTTTCGATACCATAATAATTTTATATTGAAAATTAAAATTTAAAGTTAAGAAATATTAAAAAATATTTTAAGCATTTCCATAAAAATACTGAAAGCATTTACATTCCTTTGGATAAATTTTATTATTGAAAAAGTATATTTCTTGACTATAACCATTATTATTACATGTTTGATGATAAAAATAATACAAAATCTGAACTACCTCATAACTCATTCAAATTTTAAGCTACAGAAACGCCTAATATCTTATTTTGTATATAAATTTTTATTTTTATAATATTAAGATAAGGAAAATACTAAATTACTTATAATTTCAAGTATAATATTCTTCAAAGATTGAAATAGGCTGATTAATGAACTATTTTGAATAATTTTTTTAAATTTAATTTGAATGCATTTTATTTCAATGGCTAAGTAAATATTTTGCTTAATTTTTATTTTGCTTTTTTACTCAATTATGTTTATATTTTATAAAATTCAACAAAATGTTTTTTTATATTAAATTTTGAATAATAATGTGTAATCTGTATTATGAAATTTACAGATTATCGCAATAAATTTTAAAAAATAAATCAGCAAAAGAAATCTGAGCAAATTTTTTACTTTGCCTTAACAATGCATTTTACAAATGATAAAAACAACGGTTTAATCGGGTTCTAACTTAAATTTTTCCGTACCAAAATAAATTTATATTAAAACTTAAAATTTAAAGTGAAGACATATGAAAAAAAAATTTTAGATACATTTTCATTAAATGTTTGAAAAAATTATATTTTGATATTGAAAAAAATTTTTAATAATTTTTAGATTTAAAATAGTATTTGAAGGAAAAAAACAATTTGAAATGAAACGAACTATAATTTAAGGCTAATAAATTTTGAATGCAATAATTTAGTTCATTTTTTAAAGTTTTTTTTATTTATACAGTGTTTTTACAAAAGGTCCAGAAACAGTAAATTTACTTAATTTTACGTAATTTTACGTAATTTTAAGTTAGTTTACGTTAGATTACGTAAGCTTACGTTAGATTTTGTTTGTAAGATAATGTAAGCTTACATTAACTGATGTAATTTTACATTATTTTAAATAAATTTTAGTAAAACCTTTCAAAAATGCTTACTTCCAAAAAAAATCAATTTTTAAAGATTTTCTTTATTTTTTTTTTTTAAAATTCAAATGAAAATAAAAAAGTTTTGCTTACTTTTTATCACCAAACTCAAAAAAGTAAGGCTATTATAAATTAGAATTATACATTTACCGAAAAATTAGCTTTTTGTATTGGAAGTAAGCATTTTTGCTTACTTTACTAAAATTTACTTAAAATAATGTAAAATTACATCAGTTAATGTAAGCTTACATTATCTTACAAACAAAATCTAACGTAAGCTTACGTAATCTAACGTAAACTAACTTAAAATTACGTAAAATTACGTAAAATTAAGTAAATTTACTGTTTCTGGACCTTTTGTAAAAACACTGTACTATTTAAAAATTTGAAATTAATAATAATTTTAAGAATAATATTTTTATTTTGATAATTTTCTTAATTTAAAATTCTTTGGCTTTTTAACTTGTTTGTTCATAAAATATTTTGATAAATCTAAAAAAAGAAAGAAAATATAAATTAATATGATGGCTATACAGGCTATTATTGCTGTAAGTTTGTTAACTGTTCTAACAATTTTAATTTCATTCTGTTGATGCTCACATTTATCACCATAAAAATACTGAAAGCATTTACATTCTGTTGAATAAGTATTATTATTAGAATTGTATGCTTCTTGACAATAACCATTATTATTACATGTTTCATTTAAACATAGATCAATTTTATTTTCACAATTTAAACCATAAAAATATTGTTGATTACATAAACATTTATATTCATTAGTATTAGTATTAGAATAATTATCAATACATAAAGCATTATTTAAACATGGATTTGATAAACATGGTCTTAAATCATATTCACATGAATTACCAGTATAATTAGTTAAACATGAACATTTAAATTTATTTGAATATGATTCATATTGACATATTCCATGATTAGAACAATTTAATAAACAATAATTTAAATCAATATTGTTTAATGAAAGAAGTGTATTAATATTGTTGATATTATCATCTGATTGATATAATGAAAATGTTACATTATTTATATAATTTGAATTATACTTGAATGTTTGTAAAATATTGTTAGATAATATTGGAAATGTGACAAATGGATTTGTAAAATTGAAAAAAACAAAATTTCTTGTATTATTTATAAAATAAGTTTTAGTTGGATAAATTGTTGATGATGAATTATAATTTAATAGATAATTGGTAAATGACAATTCAAAAGTTTCAAATTTGGAATTAAATTGTGTTTCTATATTTTTTGTATTATTTTGATTTGAGAATTCAGATGTAGTTTCAAAAATTTTGCCCTCTAAATTTGTTATATTTGAATCAGTCAACTTTAAAAATTGCGTGGTCGTTTCTCCAGATGCTATTATAGTTCTATCGGACGTCAAATTATTTATATCCTCAACTATAATTAATCTTTCAAATTTCAAATCATTGTTATATAAACATATTATATTATATATACCAGGTTTTTTGTAGTTTTTAGTTATTGTATCAAATCTTTTTAAATCTTGATTTTTATAAATAACCCTTGCATATAACCTAATATTTACGCTTCGGGACAATCTAGATAACATTATTGTTTTAAATGGTAGACCATCATGATAAAAAGGAAAATCAGAATAATATGCATATTTAGAAGTATCAATTGCAATTTCGGCATGGTCACTATTAGGTAAACTATAAACTACTGGAATCATATTTGTATTGACAGAAAAATTTCCTAAAACAGTTTGATTTATATAATTATATCCTGCTGATAAATAAAATTCGCTTGTATTATAATATGAATTAGCTGTGAAACTGTTGAAATTTGTGGTTCTATTAGTAACATAATTATAACAATAACTCTGACAGGAATCTATTTTAATAAACTAAAAAATAATAGAATTAAATATAAAGTATTATACATTTTTTCTAGGTTTAATTTTAAATTACGGAAATTTTTACAAAACCAGGTTTCACACAAAACACTTCAAAGCCAATTACAATATTATTGCTTTTATCGGTTAAACTGCTCATCAACATAATACCATTTGGATAAATAGTAGTACTAGAAATATCATAATTAATAATCTTTGGAACATCTTTATATAATATAATAAATAATATAAAATCTGAAAATTTGGGTTTTTCTAAATTCTGTTTAAATTACAATATGTATAAAATAAAATAGAACTATATGAATCATTAAAATTAAAAGTAATATTTATCTTTGTAGCAGATACAAATTCAGTTTCTAGGCTAACATTACATTGAAAACTTTGATTAACAAGAACTTTGTTTGGACATGATAATAAAACATTCAATTTAGGATCTTTAAAAATTTAAAATTTTAATTCTAAATTTAATTTCTAAAATTAATTTTGAAACCATTTTTGACATATTGAGAATAATTTTTTGAACTCTGTATTAATATAGGAACAGAATATTTAATCTCATCTGAAGTTACTTTAAAGTTGAATATACCAAATAAAGAATATACTTTTTTTATAATCATATAACTTAAATCGATATTATTCACAATTAGGTTTATTGATATCTTAACATTATTTGTTTTGTTATTTTTTAGTTTTAAATCTTGATAACTATATGAATACCAATTTCGATAAATTTGACTAGAATTTATTTCAAATGAGAAACTATTTATAAAATTTGATTTATTTGAAAATGATATAAATGGTATCCATCCCTTTTGCACTATCATATTTCCTAATTGAGTCGAATTGAAATAATTATAACCAGGCTTTATATCTAAAAGGTTTGATTTCACCGAGTTGTTTGCATCAATATTTAACTCATTTTGAAAATTACCCGAAAAATATTTTGCACATGATGTTTGCAAAAAAAGGTTTTTTTTACATTCCAGAAAATTTGCCACCTACATAATTAGAAAAATTTTTAATTTATTTAATCAAAATAATGCCGTATTCACTTGCCTTGATTTCAACTTTATCTCTAAAAGTAGCAGGCAAGAGAATACGTTTATTTTAATTTTGTATACTTCTAAATATATTTGATTTGAACTATATGAATAAATTTCAAAATCTGTTATTAAACCGTCTTGTTTTATTTCATCATTTAAAAGAATTATATTTGTAATATTATAAGATGGATAATAAGTCATTTCCTTGTTTGTCACTTGATTGTATATTTTAAAAATATTTTATTTTAAAATTATTGATGATTTCAGAATTGCATTCTAATTTTATATTTAAAAATAAGGCAATTCAAAATTTCTTTGTTAATATAATTACATAATTTCGATCTCACATTCTTATTCTGTAGCACTTAGAGCCCATGAACGTCAATTTTTTCACTTTATATTTTTAATATAACTCTTATTAAACAAGTCTTATTTTTTATTTCTATAGGCTGGTATTTATTCTATAGTAACCATTGAAAAAATCTACCTTAATTTTGGTCTAATCGAATTTGCATCTCCAAAACATTTATAAGAAACAATTTTTATTAATTAAAATTAAGAAAATTGACTTTCAGAGGTTCTAACGGTTATCTTATTTTTCTCAGAATAATTAATAAAGTATACTTTTTTATCATAAGATAAATCTATTTTAGATTTTTATGAAAATTTTTTTTTATTCTATTAAAATTTAGTTAAAAAGCTACTTATAGATTAGTTTAACCAACAAAACAATTTTGATTTAGATGAAATTGGTTAAATCTCAAGAGATAAAACTATAAGCTATCTTGTTTTGTAAATGGTTAACAAGGTAATTCGTTGAATATGCTAAAAATTATTGGAAAGTATGTAAACTTTGTTTATTCAGAAAAAAATTTTAAAATAAAAGGTGAAATATTCATGCTAAGCTGAATGTGAAACACTTATAAATTTTCAAAGACAATTATGTTTTTTTTTGCTCTAAATAAAATTTTATCTTTCACAAAAATTAAAAAAATTATCAACAAACAAATTTTATTATTTTTTTTATATTATATGATTGATTTTTTTCTTTAACTTTTGATTTTAAGGTATTTAGTGGTATAAAATACAAAAATTAAAAAAATTTAATTTAAAAAAAAAACAAAATTATAATGTTAAAAATTTGATTTAATTATAATGCTTACTGTTAGTTAAATTAATTCTAGTTGATAGATGCTTTGAAGAAATATTCAATTTTTGTCCATCTCCAAAATCGATTAAAAAATTTTTTTCTAATTGACTTGGGTTTTCAAAAAGTAATCTACAATTTATTTCCTCTTTGAAATATGTTAAGTAAGGACATTGCAAATATGCTTCATGGTCTTTTAAAATATTATTATTATTAATTTTAATTTTATAATAACTCAATTTTTTCTATAATCAACTCAAATACCTGAACTTGAAGTTTTTATTTTAAAATAAAAAAACAAAAAAATCAAAAATTTTATTTTAAAAATCATTTTTAAATATAAAGATTAATAATAAAACTAAGAAAATTTTTATGTTTCTTCAAAGTTATTGAATATAAATTATTAATTTGCAAAAATAGTTTATTTTATTAAAAAATAATTGTTTTTTTTATTTTTTATTTAAACTTTGAAAATAGTTGATTTTAAAAAAAAAATTTCATTTTAAAAATTTATAGATTGTTTTTTTTAAATTAAAATTTAAATTTTTTTGATGCAAAAACATACGCCTCTCTTTATTAGTGCGGCGCAATATAAATGAAACGCGTTCATTTTAGCAATCAAGAGTTTTTCAAAAACAATTTATTATGATACAAAAGAAGAACGTGACATTGGAATTATAATTTCTAATGATTTAAAAGTTTCTCAACAAATAAATGTAGTTGTAGCAAAGGCAAACAAGATGCTTGGCTTGATTTTAAATACCTTTGTTTATTTAGACTTAAACACATTTAGGCAACTATATTTCACATTTATAAGACCACAACTAGAATTTGCAATGTCCGTATGGAATCCTTACTTGATTAAAGATATAACAGCGTTAGAATTGGTACAAAGACGAGCAACTAAAAAAGCATCTGGAATCAGAACGATCGTTACGAAATCAGAATTAAAAAACTAAAAATAACAACATTAGAAGAAAGAAGAATAAGAGGGGATTTAATTCAACAGTACAAAATCGTGCATGGATATGACAAAATAAATTGGTATAAAAAGCCAATTTATTTATCAGATTTAGAAGCAAATACAAAACCTAGTACTAGAGGTCACAAATACAGACTAATCAAGGAAAAAACTAAAGATTCAATCAGGGAAAATTTCCTCAATAATAGAATTGTAAACGATTGGAACGCGCTACCAAGTGAAGTTGTAGAAGCGAAAACAGTAAATTTTTTAGAGATTTATTTATGACAATAAAGAGTACTTGGTTATCAAAAATTAAATTCTTCAGAAACTTTTAAAATATGATAATTATAAAGTAAAAAATTCTTTAAATAAATAAATATGCTTGGCTTATAAAATTAATTTAAGTTTTTTTATTAACTGAAATATTTAAAAGTAAAATGTTAAAAATTCATTTTGACTTAATTTAAATTCTTACCATATACATTATAGCTTTTTGAATTTCTATTAAGATTCTCGGGCTTTTTAACATATTTGTTCATAAAATATTTTGATAAGTCTAAAATAAGAAAGAAGACATAAATCAATATGATAGATATTATTGCTATTATCGTTGTAAATTTAATAACTGTTCTAACAGTTTTTATTTCATTTTGCTCGTTCTCACATTTATCACCATAAAAATACTGAAAACATTTACATTCTGTTGAATAAGTATTATTATTAGAATTGTATGCTTCTTGACAATAACCATTATTATTACATGTTTCATTTAAACATAGATCGATTTTATTTTCACAATTTAAACCATAAAAATATTGTTGATTACATAAACATTTATATTTATTAGTATTAATATTGAAATTAGATTCATTTATATTTTGATTATCAATACATATAGCATTATTTAAACATGGATTTGATGAACATGGTCTTAAGTCATATTCACATGAATTACCAATATAATTAGTTAAACATGAACATTTAAATTTATTTGTTTCATATTTGCATATACCATTATTAGAGCAATTTAATAAACAATCATTTAAATCAATATTGTTTAATGAAAGAAGTGTATTAATATTGTTGATATTATCATCTGATTGATAAAATGAAAATGATATATATTTCATAGAATTTATATTTTTTCTAATCGGATTAGAAACATTATTAACTAACATTGAAAATGTCGTTAGTAAATTTTTAAAATTTAAATTACTATTATTATTAGTTTTGTTAAAAATACTTTTACTTGTTGTATAAAAAGTACCATTAAAGTTACTTGTGTTGTATGTACTTTCGAAAATTTGGATTGTTTGAGTTTTTTGATCATATATTTCATAATTTGATTTTGTTTGTGTTAAAATCATGTTTGTTGTGATAAAATCTGAATTTTTTATACTTGAATTACTTACATTTTGTAATTTTGTACTTGTGTTTTGACTCATAATTAATATATTATTGTCTTCTGATTTTACTATTGTAAGAATATTTGATTCTTCTTCTATAAAATTGAAGTTTGTTATTTTAAATGATATATTATAAAATCTTGGTTCATTGTAAACATATTGAAAACTAATTTTATTTCTTAATATTTCATCATAAATAACTCTAACATAAAATCTCCAAGTATAAAATACTATTTTTGATAATATAATAGTTCCATTTAAAGATCCATCATGAAAAAAAGTAAAGTCTGAATATTGGCAGTATTTTGAATTGTCTATAGCTAATTCAGCATATTCTTTATCCTTTAAGCCAAATATTACTGGGAATAAACCACTATTTGATTTAAATATACCAATCAAACTCTGATTTATATAATTATAGCCCTTGTTTAAATAAATCTCATTTGTTTCGTATTCTATTTTTGTTGTATAATTTCTATAATAAAAACCTTCATTTCCCAATTTCGAACTATAACAGTTGAAATAATACGGGTAATTACATTCAAGTATTTTTACAAACTATAAAATGAAAATCTAATTTTAAATTTAACTTTTTTTTTTAAATTCAAAATTGATACTCCTATTTTAACATAACCAGGCTTTAAACAAAATATTTCAAAGCCTTTTACTAGTTTTGTTGTATCTAAACCACCTAAATTAGCTATTAATACTCCATATGGATAAATTAATGAACTAGAAAATTTAAACATGATGCTTTCTGGTACAACTTTATTTTAAAATGTATTAAGAATCAATTAAAATTGTATGCTTCAAAATAAATTAAATATTTTACAATAATTATATAATCTAAACAATTTTTTTGTTTTATTATCCATAAAATCAAGTTCAAAATCAACAAAATTTCTGGCAAAATATCTAGTTTCTATTGCTAAACTACAGTTAAAAGTTTGATTTGTTACAACAATGGTTGGACATGTTAATGAATTTTTTATATACGGTTCTAGTTTATATTCAAATGAATAAATATTATAAAATGTTTAATAAAATTCAAAGAATCAAATTAAATTACCTGGAATATAATTTGAAACATTAAATAATCTTTTGACCATTATTAACTTATTATATTCTATTGAGTTATTCAATTTGATTATCAAATTAAAAATTCCAAATAAAAAGTATGTTTTTGGTATTATTATATAATTAAAATTACAATCATTGATTATTAAATTGAATAGAAATTTCTTTTTGGTGAATAGATTTACATTATTTAGACTAAAATTAGAATAATCTTCAGTGTAAAGACTATAATACATATCGTTCGTTGTTGGATCATAATAAATTCTTAATCTAGTATCTACGGTTGTTATGAACGGTATCCAACCTCTTTTAACTTGTAAATTGCCCAACTGTCACTGATTAAAATAATTATAACCAGTATTAGAAGTTAAAAGATTTGATTTGACTGAATTGTTATAATCGATGTTTAATTGATTTTTATAAAATGAATCTAAATATTCACTACATGATATATCAAAAGAGTTATTCGAACATTCAATAAAATTAGCTATCTTTAAACAAAAAACAATGTAATTTAAATTTTTATATATATAAAAAAAATTATTTGTATTAACCTCTAAATAAAAATCTTGTCGATTGTAACTGTAAAATTCTAAGCCAGTTAAAACACCATCTTGCTTAATTATGTTATTTAAAAATATCATTGAACTGTAATTTCTTATTATTGCATTATAATTATATGTTTTCAGATCTTTTGGCACTAAAAAATCAAATCTTGTCTTTAAGTTTTTGTATTAATTAAAAAAATAATCAAGAAAAATACATTTTTCACTAAATCCAACATCATTTATATTTCTAATTTCACCATCAGAAAAATTAATTGTAAAATTATTTTCAATTTGATCAGCATTCATAAAATAAAATTTGCATAAAAACTCTGAACCATAATTGATATAATAAAAAGGACAATTGACCAAATAGCAAAATTCTAGTTTTAAATTTTATTTTTCAATTGAAAATAAAAAATTTAAATTCAGTAAAACCTTTTCGAAAACATATAATTACAATCATAATCTTTAGAAAACCTTTCATCTTTCTATGAATATTATTAAACTAATGGAAAATTATTTTCAAAAATTTTTAGAATTTTATTTAAAAGAATCTATTTACATTTTTTTAAGATATTTTTTAATACTAAAATTTCAATTTTCGATAAAAACAGGAAAAAATCATGTTTGGCGGTGAATAATTATTTTTTCCTTTTATTTTTATTAAGAAATTCAGAAATTTAATATAAAGTTTTTAAAACTTTTTCTTATATTAATTTAAAATTTTTAAATATTTCCTCGAATAATTATTTGAACATTATTTGTTATTTATTCAAGTAGTATTAAAATATAATGTGTATATATATATATATATATATTTATTTATTTGGTCTTCAGTAAAGTAATGTCAAAAATTTAAGAAATTAAAAGATTTCTTTTATTTCCAAGTAAAATATGATGTTTAGTAAAATTTCATATTATATTAAAGAAGGATTTTCTGCTGATTGTAACATTATCTATAGACTTAGCATCATGATTTTCATATATTTGAACTTATATTTTCTTGGACGAACTTTTTCACTTGAAAAACTAGCAAAATAAAAAAAAAAGGCATAACTGTTTTATCATCTAATTAATTGCAATTGTTTATAAAATTATAAATGAGAAAAATATTATCTAATATTCGTTGAATTCGTTTATTATTAAAATAAAATAAATTTAAAAGTAAAAATTAAATATTCGTTATTTTGTTTAATAATTTTAAGTATAATAATAATAATAAAAATAATAATATTAATAGAAATAAATAAAAACCAAAACAGAATATTTTATTTTAAAACTTATAAATTTAATCAATTTGATTATTATTATCCAGTGTTTTGTGCACCATTCTAACACCGTTTATACATCTCTTTCTCATATCTATACTTTTACACTTTTCAACTGTTAACTGAATCTGAAACAAATTTTCCCACGCATCTTTAAAGCATGTTATAAAATTATTACGCTCATTTTTGTCCAAAAAATAAACAAACCAATATCGATTCTTGTTTTCGTCAACATCATCATGCTTAACACAAAAAGTGTTGATTAATAAATTAATATAATATATAGTTTAACTTACTAATATACAATAGAAAGGATTATCATTATCGAACGAGATTCGATTTATTTCTTGTAATTTGATTACTTCTAATAAACGATAAAAACCAGTTAATAAATCTTCATGACAAAAATACAATTTATTATTTGTTATAACCGAACAACACGGTAAACTAGACATTGAAGGCACATCTGTATGCAAATTCTTTGAATAAAAATTTTTTTTTTTAAAAAGTTTTTTTTTCAAATATTTTCTTTTATAATTTATTTTTAGCTGATTTAATAAAATAATAGCACTTTTGTTTTAAAATTACTTTTAAAGTATCCTTATATATTTATAGTATAGTATATAATTTATGTTTTAAAAAAGTTAATTTGAAGAAATAAAATAAATAGATTTTGTTTTTAAATTACTTACACCAAGTGATATTATTTTGCAAAAACACTGAAGCCATTCAACTGAATCAACTTCTGTTTTAGAAGATAAATACAAAATGTTCTGGTTAGATAATATTAATTCTATTGTATTCGGTCTTGTAGTTTTATTATTTTTTCTACACCCAGAAAAATCTTCACCACTAATATTTAAATCATTATAAAAAAAGTAAAAATATCACTTTTTATTTATATTCATACTTTAACTTAATTACATTGGTCGGACGTTTATCGTTTGGTGTCATATATTGGGTTAGCACATCATTTCTTAAATTTAATAAAATAAAAAATTTAAGATATTATTTTTTGATATTATAAAGACAAAATATTTACTTTAAAACAAAATAAGCTTTTTTCCATTCTAGAGAACTTGAAGAACTTGATGTTTTATTACAATAGTACAAATAGCCTTCTCTGTGAATTAAATGGCTTACAGCTATGGATTGATCTTCCCAAAAGACCAAAAAATAACCTCTGAGGTCTATTTTTTGAATTTCTTGCTCTAAATTTTCTTCTTTGGAAATGAATTTTTTGATTGCAAGTTTTTGTTGTGTGGCTTCGTGAAATATGCTTATATTTTTGATTTTTAGCTTCTGATTTAAATTACGCGAGAGTTTTATATTTTCTAATATTTGGCTTGTTAAATTTCGACTGGCTGTAGTTAGCCAACAATTTTGACGCTTACTTAAACATACTAAATGTATTGATTGGTCATTAAGAGATACTTCTATGTAATCCATTTGATCGTGACTAATAAAAGACTCTTTAATGTATTTAACAGTTTGTTGTTGCTGTTGTAGACTTAGCTCTGAATTATCAGTTATATCTTTTTGTCGGAGTATATACAAACCTAAATTTGTCAGCATTAAAAATATAGTCTCTATTTCGCCATGCGAATGTCCTCGTGTTATTTGATACATTTTAAGTATTTCTTCACTCGGTCCATTTTGAACTACCTCAATAGACAGAATAAGCTTTGTATTATTATCTAGTTTAATGTCTTGTTTTATGTTATCACTTAAATCTGAATTATCCAAATAATTCTCAATTGTGCTATCAGCTTTCGAATTAGACCTACTTTTAAACGAATCAAAAGAACACTTTGATTGAGTATCTTCGTTTTGTATAGACGATAATGATGAAGTATGAAACAATATTTTTGGCTCGATTTCTGTTTCATGTGTATTATCAATATTAGTGTTGTAAACATTTTCTTGATCTTCTAGTTTTTTTTCATCATAAACACTTTCTTCTTTTAAATTTTCATACAAATTTGACATGTCTTTAACACACTCGTCCATATTTTGAGTAGCGTTTTCGATTATTTGTGAATAAGTTTCAATATGAGCTATTTTAGCATCGAATTGATCACTTGCTTTTAAGCTAGAAGCAGTTATTAGATTATAATTGTTGTTGTGTGAATTTGAATTTGTGTAAGAACTAGACAAAGAAATTTGTGGTTTGTGTTCGTGTTTTTTTTGATTAATAATTTCTATTCTAAGCTTATCGATTTCGTTTTCGATTATATTATCTACCGAATTTGAGAGCTCAGGC
Organism: Brachionus angularis; assembly: GCA_021432725.1. Taxonomy (NCBI): domain Eukaryota; kingdom Metazoa; phylum Rotifera; class Eurotatoria; order Ploima; family Brachionidae; genus Brachionus; species Brachionus angularis. The sequence continues at coordinate 6,249,670 of JAJVDD010000001.1, read as the reverse complement.
TCGGACTCGTTTAGCATTGAATTGTCTTCAGTTTCGTCGTCTTGGGTCGAGTTGTTGCTTGATTTTAGATTTAGGATAAAATTAGGCTTAAACTCGACTTTCTCTAGATTTACATTATTCGCTTTTCGTTGTGTTTTTTTCGAACTATAAGAGTCATATTTAAAAATAAGGCAATTCAAAATTTCTTTGTTAATATAATTACATAATTTCGATCTCACATTCTTATTCTGTAGCACTTAGAGCCCATGAACGTCAATTTTTTCACTTTATATTTTTAATATAACTCTTATTAAACAAGTCTTATTTTTTATTTCTATAGGCTGGTATTTATTCTATAGTAACCATTGAAAAAATCTACCTTAATTTTGGTCTAATCGAATTTGCATCTCCAAAACATTTATAAGAAACAATTTTTATTAATTAAAATTAAGAAAATTGACTTTCAGAGGTTCTAACGGTTATCTTATTTTTCTCAGAATAATTAATAAAGTATACTTTTTTATCATAAGATAAATCTATTTTAGATTTTTATGAAATTTTTTTTTATTCTATTAAAATTTAGTTAAAAAGCTACTTATAGATTAGTTTAACCAACAAAACAATTTTGATTTAGATGAAATTGGTTAAATCTCAAGAGATAAAACTATAAGCTATCTTGTTTTGTAAATGGTTAACAAGGTAATTCGTTGAATATGCTAAAAATTATTGGAAAGTATGTAAACTTTGTTTATTCAGAAAAAAATTTTAAAATAAAAGGTGAAATATTCATGCTAAGCTGAATGTGAAACACTTATAAATTTTCAAAGACAATTATGTTTTTTTTTGCTCTAAATAAAATTTTATCTTTCACAAAAATTAAAAAAATTATCAACAAACAAATTTTATTATTTTTTTTATATTATATGATTGATTTTTTTCTTTAACTTTTGATTTTAAGGTATTTAGTGGTATAAAATACAAAAATTAAAAAAATTTAATTTAAAAAAAAAACAAAATTATAATGTTAAAAATTTGATTTAATTATAATGCTTACTGTTAGTTAAATTAATTCTAGTTGATAGATGCTTTGAAGAAATATTCAATTTTTGTCCATCTCCAAAATCGATTAAAAAATTTTTTTCTAATTGACTTGGGTTTTCAAAAAGTAATCTACAATTTATTTCCTCTTTGAAATATGTTAAGTAAGGACATTGCAAATATGCTTCATGGTCTTTTAAAATATTATTATTATTAATTTTAATTTTATAATAACTCAATTTTTTCTATAATCAACTCAAATACCTGAACTTGAAGTTTTTATTTTAAAATAAAAAAACAAAAAAATCAAAAATTTTATTTTAAAAATCATTTTTAAATATAAAGATTAATAATAAAACTAAGAAAATTTTTATGTTTCTTCAAAGTTATTGAATATAAATTATTAATTTGCAAAAATAGTTTATTTTATTAAAAAATAATTGTTTTTTTTATTTTTTATTTAAACTTTGAAAATAGTTGATTTTAAAAAAAAAATTTCATTTTAAAAATTTATAGATTGTTTTTTTTAAATTAAAATTTAAATTTTTTTGATGCAAAAACATACGCCTCTCTTTATTAGTGCGGCGCAATATAAATGAAACGCGTTCATTTTAGCAATCAAGAGTTTTTCAAAAACAATTTATTATGATACAAAAGAAGAACGTGACATTGGAATTATAATTTCTAATGATTTAAAAGTTTCTCAACAAATAAATGTAGTTGTAGCAAAGGCAAACAAGATGCTTGGCTTGATTTTAAATACCTTTGTTTATTTAGACTTAAACACATTTAGGCAACTATATTTCACATTTATAAGACCACAACTAGAATTTGCAATGTCCGTATGGAATCCTTACTTGATTAAAGATATAACAGCGTTAGAATTGGTACAAAGACGAGCAACTAAAAAAGCATCTGGAATCAGAACGATCGTTACGAAATCAGAATTAAAAAACTAAAAATAACAACATTAGAAGAAAAAAGAATAAGAGGGGATTTAATTCAACAGTACAAAATCGTGCATGGATATGACAAAATAAATTGGTATAAAAAGCCAATTTATTTATCAGATTTAGAAGCAAATACAAAACCTAGTACTAGAGGTCACAAATACAGACTAATCAAGGAAAAAACTAAAGATTCAATCAGGGAAAATTTCTTCAATAATAGAATTGTAAACGATTGGAACGCGCTACCAAGTGAAGTTGTAGAAGCGAAAACAGTAAATTCATTTAAAGCTAGAATAGACAAAATAATCGAAAAAAATAACACTTATAAAACACTTAAGAAGACCAGATAGATTGTAAAAAAAAAAAATTTTTCTTCTCAAATATTTGGGCTTTCAATCTTATTATTATTATTATTATTATTAAAATAAACTTTTAAAAAAAAACTTATTAATTCAAATAAACAAAATATTAGCTTCAATTAATACAAAATTTTAAGTTCCTATTGATACGTAATTCAAAGAAATTCTTCACTAATAAATGTAAAAAGAATAATTGTAAAATCTGCATCTTTACATTATGATTTTTGCTGAAACTCTTTAATCTTTTTAAGCAGAAAATCATAATATTTTTAATTGTCGAAAACCTAAGAGTGTTAACACTTTTAGAGATTTATTTATGACAATAAAGAGTACTTGGTTATCAAAAATTAAATTCTTCAGAAACTTTTAAAATATGATAATTATAAAGTAAAAAATTCTTTAAATAAATAAATATGCTTGGCTTATAAAATTAATTTAAGTTTTTTTATTAACTGAAATATTTAAAAGTAAAATGTTAAAAATTCATTTTGACTTAATTTAAATTCTTACCATATACATTATAGCTTTTTGAATTTCTATTAAGATTCTCGGGCTTTTTAACATATTTGTTCATAAAATATTTTGATAAGTCTAAAATAAGAAAGAAGACATAAATCAATATGATAGATATTATTGCTATTATCGTTGTAAATTTAATAACTGTTCTAACAGTTTTTATTTCATTTTGCTCGTTCTCACATTTATCACCATAAAAATACTGAAAACATTTACATTCTGTTGAATAAGTATTATTATTAGAATTGTATGCTTCTTGACAATAACCATTATTATTACATGTGTGATTTAAACATAGATCTAATTTATTTTCACAATTTAAACCATAAAAATATTGTTGATTACATAAACATTTATATTTATTAGTATTAATATTGGAATTAGATTCATTTATATTTTGATTATCAATACATATAGCATTATTTAAACATGGATTTGATGAACATGGTCTTAAGTCATATTCACATGAATTACCAATATAATTAGTTAAACATGAACATTTAAATTTATTTGTTTCATATTTGCATATACCATTATTAGAGCAATTTAATAAACAATCATTTAAATCAATATTGTTTAATGAAAGAAGTGTATTAATATTGTTGATATTATCATCTGATTGATAAAATGAAAATGATATATATTTCATAGAATTTATATTTTTTCTAATCGGATTAGAAACATTATTAACTAACATTGAAAATGTCGTTAGTAAATTTTTAAAATTTAAATTACTATTATTATTAGTTTTGTTAAAAATACTTTTACTTGTTGTATAAAAAGTACCATTAAAGTTACTTGTGTTGTATGTACTTTCGAAAATTTGGATTGTTTGAGTTTTTTGATCATATATTTCATAATTTGATTTTGTTTGTGTTAAAATCATGTTTGTTGTGATAAAATCTGAATTTTTTATACTTGAATTACTTACATTTTGTAATTTTGTACTTGTGTTTTGACTCATAATTAATATATTATTGTCTTCTGATTTTACTATTGTAAGAATATTTGATTCTTCTTCTATAAAATTGAAGTTTGTTATTTTAAATGATATATTATAAAATCTTGGTTCATTGTAAACATATTGAAAACTAATTTTATTTCTTAATATTTCATCATAAATAACTCTAACATAAAATCTCCAAGTATAAAATACTATTTTTGATAATATAATAGTTCCATTTAAAGATCCATCATGAAAAAAAGTAAAGTCTGAATATTGGCAGTATTTTGAATTGTCTATAGCTAATTCAGCATATTCTTTATCCTTTAAGCCAAATATTACTGGGAATAAACCACTATTTGATTTAAATATACCAATCAAACTCTGATTTATATAATTATAGCCCTTGTTTAAATAAATCTCATTTGTTTCGTATTCTATTTTTGTTGAATAATTTCTATAAAAATAACCTTCATTTCCCAATTTCGAAAAATAACAGTAAAAATAATTCAAGGAATTACATTGAAGTATTTTTACAAACTATAAAATAAAAATCAAATTTTAAATTTGAAATTGTTTTTTAAATTCAAAATTGATACTCCTATTTTAACATAACCTGGTTTTAAACAAAATATTTCAAAGCCTTTAACTAGTTTTGTTGTATCTAAGCCAAATAAATTAGTTAATAATACTCCATAAGGATAAATTAATGAACTAGCAAATTTAAATATGAAATTTTCTGGTACAACTTTATTTAAAAAAAGGTATTAAGAATCAATTAAAATTGTATGCTTCAAAATAAATTAAATATTTTACAATAATTGTATAATCTGAATTTTTTTGTTTTATTATCCATAAAATCAAGTTCAAAATCAACAAAATTAATGGCACAATATTTAGTTTCTATTGCTAAACTACAATTAAAAGTTTGATTAGTTACAACAATGGTTGGACATGTTAATGATTTTTTTATATACGGCTCTAGTTTATATTCAAATGAATAAATATTATAAAATATTTAATAAAATTGAAAAAATTAAATTAAATTAATTACCTGCAATATAATTTGATACATTAAATAATCTTTTGACCATTATTAATTTATTATATTCAATTGAATTATTCAATTTGATTATCAAATTAAAAATTCCAAATAAAAAGTATGCTTTTGGTATTATTATATAATTAAAACTAGACTCATTGATTATCAAATTGAATAGAGATTTCTTTCTAGTATATAGAGATACATTATTAAGACTAAAATTTGAATAATTTTCCGCGTAAAGGCAATAATATATTTCGCTCGTTGTTAGATCAAAATTAATTCTTAATCTAGTATCTACAGTTGTTATAAACGGTATCCAACCTTTTTTAACTTTTAAATTTCCCAACTGTGACTGATTAAAATAATTATAACCAATATTAGCAGTTAAAAGATTTGATTTGACTGAATTTTTATAATCGATGTTTAATTGATTTTTATAAAATGAATCTAAATATTCACTACATGATATATCAAAAGAGTTATTTGAACATTCAATAAAATAAGCTACCTTTTAAATAAATACAATCTAATTTAGAATTTTATATAAAAAATATTTTATTCATTAACTTCTAAATAAAAATCTTGTCGATTGTAACTGTAAAATTCTAAGCCAGTTAAAACACCATCTTGCTTAATTATGTTATTTAAAAATATCATTGCACTGTAATTTCTAAATATTGAAAAATAACCGTAAGTATTCAGATCATTTGGCACTTGGTAATAAAATCTTATATTTTAGTGTTTGTATTTAAACAAAAAAAAAACAAATTAAGACAATTACATTTCTCACTTAATCCAACATCGGTTATATTTCTAATTTCACCATCAGAAAAATTGATTGTAAAATTATTTTCAATTTGATCAGTATTCATAAAATAAAATTTGCATAAAAACTCTGAACCATAATTGATATAATAAAAAGGACAATTGACCAAATGGCAAAATTCTAATTTTAAATTTTATTTTTTAATTGAAAATAAAAAATTTAAATTCAGTAAAACCTTTTCGAAAACATATAATTACAATCATAATCTTTAGAAAACCTTTCATGCTTGTATGGAATATTATTAAATAAATGAAAAATTATTTTCTAAAATTTTTTAGAATTTTATTTAAATGAATCAATTTACTTTTTTTTAAGATATTTTTTAATATTAAAATTTCAATTTTCGATAAAAACAGGAAAAAACATGTTTGGCAGTGAATAATTATTTTTTCCTTTTATTATTATTAAGAAATTCAGAAATTTTTAATCAAGTTTTAGCTTTTAAAACTTTTTCTTATACTAATTTAAAATTGTTAATATTTCCTCGATAATTATTTGAACATTATTGGTTATTTATTCAAGTAAAATATAATGTTAAATAAAATTTCATATTATATTAAAGAAGGATTTTCTGCTGAATAGATTATAACATTACCTATAGACCAAGCAACATGCTAAAAGATATTCATATATTTAAACTTATATTTTCTTGGACGAACTTTTTCACTTGAAAAACTAGCAAAGCTGTTTTATCATCTAATTAAATGCAATTGTTTATAAAATTATAAATGAGAAAAATATTATCTAATATTCGTTGAATTCGTTTATTATTAAAATAAAATAAATTTAAAAGTAAAAATTAAATATTCGTTATTTTGTTTAATAATTTTAAGTATAATAATAATAATAATAATAATAAAAATAATAATATTAATAGAAATAAATAAAAACCAAAACAGAATATTTTATTTTAAAACTTATAAATTTAATCAATTTGATTATTATTATCCAGTGTTTTGTGCACCATTCTAACACCGTTTATACATCTCTTTCTCATATCTATACTTTTACACTTTTCAATTGTTAACTGAATCTGAAACAAATTTTCCCACGCATCTTTAAAGCATGTTATAAAATTATTACGCTCATTTTTGTCCAAAAAATAAACAAACCAATATCGATTCTTGTTTTCGTCAACATCATCATGCTTAACACAAATAGTGTTGATTAATCAGTTAATATAATATATAGTTTAATTAACTTACTAATATACAATAGAAAGGATTATCATTATCGAACGAGATTCGATTTATTTCTTGTAATTTGATTACTTCTAATAAACGATAAAAACCAGTTAATAAATCTTCATGACAAAAATACAATTTATTATTTGTTATAACCGAACAACACGGTAAACTAGACATTGAAGGCACATCTGTATGCAAATTCTTTGAATAAAAATTTTTTTTTTTAAAAAGTTTTTTTTTCAAATATTTTCTTTTATAATTTATTTTTAGCTGATTTAATAAAATAATAGCACTTTTGTTTTAAAATTACTTTTAAAGTATCCTTATATTTATATAGTATAGTATATAATTTATGTTTTAAAAAAGTTAATTTGAAGAAATAAAATAAATAGATTTTGTTTTTAAATTACTTACACCAAGTGATATTATTTTGCAAAAACACTGAAGCCATTCAACTGAATCAACTTCTGTTTTAGAAGATAAATACAAAATGTTCTGGTTAGATAATATTAATTCTATTGTATTCGGTCTTGTAGTTTTATTATTTTTTCTACACCCAGAAAAATCTTCACCACTAATATTTAAATCATTATAAAAAAAGTAAAAATATCACTTTTTATTTATATTCATACTTTAACTTAATTACATTGGTCGGACGTTTATCGTTTGGTGTCATATATTGGGTTAGCACATCATTTCTTAAATTTAATAAAATAAAAAATTTAAGATATTATTTTTTGATATTATAAAGACAAAATATTTACTTTAAAACAAAATAAGCTTTTTTCCATTCTAGAGAACTTGAAGAACTTGATGTTTTATTACAATAGTACAAATAGCCTTCTCTGTGAATTAAATGGCTTACAGCTATGGATTGATCTTCCCAAAAGACCAAAAAATAACCTCTGAGGTCTATTTTTTGAATTTCTTGCTCTAAATTTTCTTCTTTGGAAATGAATTTTTTGATTGCAAGTTTTTGTTGTGTGGCTTCGTGAAATATGCTTATATTTTTGATTTTTAGCTTTTGATTTAAATTACGCGAGAGTTTTATATTTTCTAATATTTGGCTTGTTAAATTTCGACTGGCTGTAGTTAGCCAACAATTTTGACGCTTACTTAAACATACTAAATGTATTGATTGGTCATTAAGAGATACTTCTATGTAATCCATTTGATCGTGACTAATAAAAGACTCTTTAATGTATTTAACAGTTTGTTGTTGCTGTTGTAGACTTAGCTCTGAATTATCAGTTATATCTTTTTGTCGGAGTATATACAAACCTAAATTTGTCAGCATTAAAAATATAGTCTCTATTTCGCCATGCGAATGTCCTCGTGTTATTTGATACATTTTAAGTATTTCTTCACTTGGTCCATTTTGAACTACCTCAATAGACAGAATAAGCTTTGTATTATTATCTAGTTTAATGTCTTGTTTTATGTTATCACTTAAATCTGAATTATCCAAATAATTCTCAATTGTGCTATCAGCTTTCGAATTAGACCTACTTTTAAACGAATCAAAAGAACACTTTGATTGAGTATCTTCGTTTTGTATAGACGATAATGATGAAGTATGAAACAATATTTTTGGCTCGATTTCTGTTTCATGTGTATTATCAATATTAGTGTTGTAAACATTTTCTTGATCTTCTAGTTTTTTTTCATCATAAACACTTTCTTCTTTTAAATTTTCATACAAATTTGACATGTCTTTAACACACTCGTCCATATTTTGAGTAGCGTTTTCGATTATTTGTGAATAAGTTTCAATATGAGCTATTTTAGCATCGAATTGATCACTTGCTTTTAAGCTAGAAGCAGTTATTAGATTATAATTGTTGTTGTGTGAATTTGAATTTGTGTAAGAACTAGACAAAGAAATTTGTGGTTTGTGTTCGTGTTTTTTTTGATTAATAATTTCTATTCTAAGCTTATCGATTTCGTTTTCGATTATATTATCTACCGAATTTGAGAGCTCAGGCTCGGACTCGTTTAGCATTGAATTGTCTTCAGTTTCGTCGTCTTGGGTCGAGTTGTTGCTTGATTTTAGATTTAGGATAAAATTAGGCTTAAACTCGACTTTCTCTAGATTTACATTATTCGCTTTTCGTTGTGTTTTTTTCGAACTATAAGAGTCAAGTAAATTGTTTGTAGTTGCCGTAGACGTATTAAATTGATCGAGTAGATTTTTTTTAAGAACTATATGAGCCGGAAAACAAGAATGATCCAAATAAGGAACATCATTGAACATTTTAAATACAACATTCTCCAGTCCAGAGCATAAGGTTATTAAAACATTAAGCGACTGATCATCATTTAGTAAACTAGCACCTTTAGTATAAAATTTAGAAGTTAATTTTTTATTGTCTTGAATACATCTGAGGTAGGACTCCATCAGATTTTCGTTTAAAGCATGATAAATCCATGCTCTTCCTTTTCCTAAACTAGTTTGTACATTTAAAAGTTTATTAAGGTCTTTAATTACGTTTTTATGAGTTATTTCAATAATCAAACTTAAATAAGCATCATCTAACTTTTTGAGACCAAATAAGAACAAATAATCAAACTGTTGACATAGCTCGTGTACTTCGTAATCACTGTTTGTCAGTGCTATGTTTAAACTCAGTGAATTATCTTCTTCTTCATCTTTTTTCTCTAAATAGGCTTTTTGAGCCAATTGAATTGCTCGGGTCAAATCTGAAACTAGTTTTGTTTTTAAAGTGTACAAATTTTGTGGTGTTTTAATTACGCTATAGTCTATCATCGAGCTGGATCTAGTCTCGCTTCGATTTGTCATTTTATTTGGTTCATTAGTAAATGATGATGCTCGTTTTAAATCAACATTTGGGTACATTAAAATTCGGTTATAAAAAATGGTAAAACAACAATAGAGAAAATTTTGTTTTTAAAAAAATTATAATTTATATTTTATTTTATTTTTTTTTTTTTGTAGTTTAATATCATAAAAGAGAAAATTATTATTTAAAATTTATTTCAAATCACATGAAAGTTTTATTATGAATTTAAAATGAGTTTTAGTTTTAAAACAAAATAAAGTATATTTTATGTTTTGGTTATGCTTTAATTTATACAATAGTTTATATAATTATTATCTAATATAGCTCAAAATCAAAAGATAATTATTATTATTTTTTTCTTTTGATTATACAAAGTTTAAAATGACTTTAGATCCTTAAAATTTTTTAAAATTAGAAAGTTTTAATAAATTCAAAAATAAATAATTTACAGTTTTAATTATTAGACTAAATAAAATTTTTATTAAAATAAAATTAAAAATATAATGCTTTCAGATGGTTTTATATTGTTGCAAAAATAATTGCGTTTTTGATATTAATTTAAATAATTATATTTGATAAGTGTATATAGTTTGACAATTTAAACTTATATTAAAGTTTATGGTATAAAAAGAAAATCATATAATTTGATTGGCAACAAATTGATATACATAAATTGTCTGTATACGCTGAAATGCTGAACAAATCTTTTCAGCTTGCTGAATAGATTGAAATATGAAGCTTAAGAAAATTAAATAAAAATAATTTTATATTACAATAAAATCCATATTTATTTATCAAGAACATGTAAGAAACAATTAATATTTTATAAAAATTATTTTCTTAAAAAATCAAGATAAAAAAAAAGTTTATAAAAAATTTTATATTACTTGATAATTTATTTAATTTAGTTCAGTATCTCATCATCATCAATAAAATACTTTTTTTTTGCTTACATTTTTATCTTATTATAGTTAATATATTTTTATATATGCTTTTTGATAATTAAACATAATAGTTTTTGGCTTTACTACATTATTTGACTAATATTCATATTAATAAGTATGATAAAATCAAAATCATCTTCAACAAAAAGCTTTACAATTTTTTAATTCTTTGTATCCAAACCCTGAAAAGCCTTTTTTAGGATCAGTTGGATATGTTCAAAAATTTCTTAAAAGAAACTCAATCAGAATGAAGAATATGCATGGAGAAAAAGAATCCGGGGATTATGACAAAGCTAATCAGTTCAAAAATACATTCCATCAGATCATCAATGTTTATAATCTAAAGCAAATTTACAATGCAGATGAGTGTGGCCTAGTTTATTTCAGTTTACCAACAAATTCGTATACAACCAAATGTATTTGAAGCTAACCAAAAATCTTTAATACCTTCGCATTTTGGTTATATATTTTATGTTTATTATTAATTTTAACAAATGATCAAAAGAAGATTACTTTATCTAACATTTAGAACTTTATGATTTAAAATTTTATATCAAGTTGTGTTATTAATTAAAAGTTTTTCAGGGAAAAAATCAGAAATTTTATATTATAACATAGCAAAGCAATTTATTATTCTCTCTAACTTGTAAAGTCAAAAATCGATTTTAAATTTAATTAATATTTTTCTTTCAAAACAAGAAATATTTATTTGCCAAATATTTATACAATGAAAAAAATAAAGTTGGTAATAAAAAAATTTAATAAAAGTCAAATAGAAATAAAAATACACTTTGAAATAAAAATCTATTTAGTCACTTAAAATTTTAAAAAATTTGATAAACTTAAAAGATAAAAAAAATTTTTAAATTCAAATTAACCTCATTTTGTTTAACACAATATTTAGTGTAAATAAAATTTTTTTAAAATTAGTAAAAAAATGGATAAAATATTTCTAGCCTATGAAAATGCTAAACAAAACGCAATCCGTGGTGATTATATAGACAAACTACATAGTAAATACACGGTTATTTTGTTATTTACTATATCTATTTTTATCGGTCTTAGACAATCCGAGGATAAATCAATCACATGTTGGTTACCGACACATTTTAGCGACGATCAAGCAGCATATTCGCATCAGTTATGCTGGGTCAACAATACTTACTATTATCCGCATGTAACCGATGCTAATTTGTTTCCCGAAAATTCTAAATATACTTTACACTACTATCAATATATTCTGTTCATACTTTTCGGACAGGCTTTGTTATTTTTATTACCAATCACTTTATGGAGTTTATTGGCATCAAATTCGGCTGGTTATATCAAAAAAATACTTGACCAAGTTCAAAAAAATAAAGTAATAGAAAATTTAGCAAGCAAAAAACAAGAAAAAAAATTAAAAGATGCTGATAAAGACCACGATGCTGAGCCTCTTTTGCTTGAAGAAGAAATGCAAACAAATTTAGTAAAAAATTTTGATTTTTTAATAAAAATAGAAAATGAGAATAATAAAAAAGAATATAATAATAAATTCAACGATAATTTTGATGAAAACGAAAATCCTAGTTTTAAAAAGATTAGAAAAGCGCTAAAAAGAATTACAAGTAAAATAAGCGAAGATGAACACAAAGTATTAAGCTTTATGACCCCAAAAACCGGGTTGGCAAATTTAGCCAAATATTATATAGCTCTTAAGGTTTTCAACTTTCTAAACGTTTTGGTACAATTTATATTCTTAAACATTTTGTTTGGTTCCAATTTTTATCGCTATGGTATAGACTTTTTTTTGAGTTTATACTTGAACAAAAATCCGCTCCAATTAAGCACTCAATTTCCGATTATAACATTTTGTGATTTTTATATTCATCAAAATTTGAGACAAATTTATTTCAACACAGCTCAATGTTTGTTGTATATTAATGTATTGATTGAGAAGTTTTTTATAATCATTTGGTTTTGGCTTTTGTTTTTGTTATTGGTAACTTTTTTGAATATAGTCTCATGGATTAGAGAGCTTAATTATGCATCTAAAATTTCTTTTCTTAATAAATACATTAAAATACGAGTTAAAATGGGAAAAGGAAAAGATTTTGATTTAGAAAAGATAAAGGATTTCTATTCAAAATATTTGACCACTGATGGTGTTTTGATGTTGCACATGATAAAATCAGTTGCTGGTGAATTAATATTTATGGACTTGTTATACTTGCTTTTACTTCAATTTGATAAACCAAATCAGCAAAAAAAAGAACTAGAATTTTTTAAAGAAAAATCGATGGCTCCAGAAAAATAAAATTTTTATTTTTTTTTTATAATTAAAATAAAAATTTATTCAAAAATTAAAATTTTTTTTTCATTATTTAAATAAATGGAGAATAGAAAAACAATAAAATTTAAATAATAATATTTGGTTAATGAAATATTAATTTATAGACTTTTAAACACATCTTTTGAACGATTTCTCCTAGAACTTTAATTCTAGCTATATTCCTTAGATTAATCTAAAAAACTTTGATTATCATCTTTTATTGCTAACAGACAAATAAGTTTTATTTATTTTATAACAAAAATTAAAACAATTCCAAAATTAAAACTCTTAAAATTAACTATTCAATTTATCGAACAATAAAGCAGGTTTATCATAAAAGTTAGGAAAAGATAACTTAACCACACAAAGTTGTTAAATAAACTTGGAAAAATTTTTTTTAATTATTGTATATGAGAATAGTTGTATTTCTTATAGAAAGATGATACATGTTTCTCATTTTAATTTCAAATTTAATAATTATTAGTTTTTCGTTGGTTGTGAAACTAATCTTATTTGAAACTTGTTTCGTCATTTAATAAAAATTATGAAATAAAATTTTCTCTTTTGAATATTATTTAAGAAATTATAAATTTCAAAATTTTTTACTAAATAATTTTAAAAAAATGGTAAATTTTAACCGTTTAAAACAAAATTCGGAAAAAGATTTAAAATTAGTTGTAGAAACATTGATAAAAATTATAGATAGAATAATAGATTCTGATCTAAGAAGAGTCTATTTAGATAGTCAAGAAGTCGCTGAATACTTAATGCCATATAATGGTGGACTAGAAACTTTATTCGAAATAGGATTTATTGAAGTAAACTTAATTAATATAAATTAAAAAAATTTCATTTAGGATAAAATAAATGAAAAATTTTTAAATCAAGGATGACGATAGTTTTATTCTTCCATCAAATGTTAAAAATGAATTTTTAATTTCAATTAAAAAAGAGCTTGATTCTTTAATATCATTAGAAAAGTGTTCTGGCCCTGTTTGTAGCACTTCAAAGCCTAGAAAAATTAATGTACCTAAAGCAACTGTAAACAATCATAAATTTGCACTTAAACTACAAAATTCTTTAGATCATGTTTTGATTTATGAAGATCCAGAACTAAAACAAAAAGCTTTAAACCAAATTCCAGTCGAAAAGTTGAAACAACAAGCCAAAAATAAATTTAAAACATATATAGAACAAACAAAAGACAAACAAGCTTATGATTTAAACGATTTTTTACTTCTCGAACTATTATCTTGGTTTAAAAATGATTTTTTTAAATGGATTAATCAACCCGATTGTGTGAATTGTTTAAATAATGAAAAAATGGTGTTTAAAAAAAATGATTTTCCAAGCGGAAATGAAGTACTATGGATGGCTGGTAATGTTGAAGTATACGAGTGTTCTAATTGCAAACAAACAACTCGATTTCCGAGGTATAATCATCCGGAAATATTATTAGAAACTCGTGGTGGTAGATGTGGTGAATGGGCAAATTGTTTTTGTTTATGTTTAAGAGCTATGGATTATGATGCACGCTATGTGTTGGATTGGACAGATCATGTCTGGTGTGAAGTATATTCAAAATCTCAAAAACGATGGTTGCATGCAGATCCATGCGAAAATGTGCTAGATAAACCATTGATTTATGAACACGGGTGGAATAAAAAGTTATCTTATATAATTGCTTTTTCAAAATACGAATGTTTAGATGTCACATGGCGCTATTCGGTTAATCATGATCAAGTATTGGAGCGTAGGAATGAATGTGATGAGAATTGGTTAGCTAAATACACATTCGAATTATCCAATAAAAGACAATCTGGTTTAACAAAGACTCAAATAAATGATTTAAGATTAAGACTAGTTTATGAAATAGTTGAATTCATGTCACCTAAAACAATTAAAGAAGGAGAAGATATTGGTAGACAGTCAGGCTCATTACAATGGAGATTAGACAGAGGTGAAATTCAAGTAAACTCCGAGATACAAAATCTAAATAAAATAAGAATCGAGCCTGAAAATGGAGTTTATAATTTGAAGTATAACACCGTTAGAGATTTATATATAATTCAAAATAATAAAGAAACCAAAAATTGGAACAGTTTATGTTATTCGTATTCTAATATTAAATTAAAAATAGAACATGATTGGAAAATGTGTTATTTGGCTCGTGAAAATGGAAATATGAAAGCATATATAGAATGGGTATTTGATTTAGAAGGACTCGATTTGAAAAAAATTGAGCTTTTATTTGAAAGCAAATGCTTCGAGACTGGTGAAATCGATCTAAGATTGATAGGTATAACTAAAGAGGATTTAGAACATGATATTTTGTTGAAAAATAACAATGATGAAAATGAGTTTTTTACTAGCTTATTTGAAAAAGATAGTAATATAAAATCTATTAAACTAAGAGTTGATTTGTCCAAAGGTGTAGGTAATAATGCTTGGCAGCATACACAACTTTTTAGACAATCATTAAACGATTTCGATAAATTCTTGTTTAATATAAAATTTTACTTTTGATAAATTTAAAAAAACATATTCTTTAATTTATATTTAATATTATGATTTCAAAAAATTTTAATTAATAAAATCATTTTGTAGAGATTGTTGTTTTAACATACACAAAAAAAATTTCAACATACATAAAAATGTTTTCTGCTTTGGAACTATGATATTTTAAGAAAAAATTTTTAAAAAAATAAAGTCTTTCCAAGTCAGAAAATATAAGAAAGTTTAATCAATGTTTATCTAATGTTTTGAGCGCTTTTTTTTACCTCCTCGATTTGGCTTATTTACGAATATATCTTTAATGATTATTTCATTTAAAGCTAAACAATGACTACAGACACCAAACTTCAAAAATATTTGCAATCACAAAAATTGATTAAACATTTTTTTCTAAGCTTCATTTTAATTTATTAAAATTAAATTAAAAATTTTAGATTAAAATTTTTAAAAAAAATTTTTTTTGTATGTTAATAAGATTTCTGTATGTTGAAAAGTATTTTGTATGTATAAAAGGCAAATATGCTACGATGAAATTTCATGTATGTTGAAAATAAGTGCATGTATGTTAAGATTATTTGTATGTATGTTGAAAAAGTAGTCCCCTTTTTGAAAGTAAAAATTTAAATTTCATATAATTTTATAGAAAAAAGTTAAACAGATTATAAATCTTGTGATCAGATGATGATCTAGTAATATTTTAATTTGTTTTCTTATTACTTTAACTAAAACTTTACAGAATTTAAACCGGCTCAATATGAATCTAAATGATAAAGAATCAATCAAAATAAAACTAAAAATACAATGTCTATTTAATCAGAAAAGAGTTCCTATTCAATGTCTATTTAATTAAATTAAATATCATAATTTCATAATTAGAAAGCTATTGAAAAACAGTACTAAAAAAGATTTAAATATTCGTTTAGTAAAAAAACTGCCTGTTGACTTCAACTTTAAGAATTTTTAAGAATGTCAGTATCGACAAAATTAAAATATATTAGTTTTATGAAAAGC
Organism: Brachionus angularis; assembly: GCA_021432725.1. Taxonomy (NCBI): domain Eukaryota; kingdom Metazoa; phylum Rotifera; class Eurotatoria; order Ploima; family Brachionidae; genus Brachionus; species Brachionus angularis. The sequence continues at coordinate 6,233,246 of JAJVDD010000001.1, read as the reverse complement.
ATCTTTCAATCGAAATATTGACGGCTTCTTCTTTGAACAATTTTAAAAAATTTATAAATAAAAATTATCGAATATTTATTAAATGAGAGATTTAGATAAAAAATTTTCAAAAAAGAAAATTTATCCCACATCAAACTATAAAAGCTTTAGTTTTTTAAATGCAAATTTCTAATTAATAATTAGAATCATAAGAGAAATATTTTAAATCATCATTTTGTGAATAGCTATGAATATAATCAAATTAATCAAATTGTTTGAAAATAATTTGTCTGAATTAGATTTTTTTACATTAGCCTCCACATTGATTATTTCGCTTTGAAGCTGATTCAATTTGGTACAATCAAATTTAGAACATGTATAATATCTTGAATCATATGCAGTCAAATAAACTGGATCACTGTAATCTAAATTATTGTTTGAAGCTTGAAATTTTAAAAAGAAATATTGATGATCAATCGCACTAGTTAGACTTGTTAAATTCAAAAATATAGAATTTGTATTTATTGAAAATGCATCCAAAATAGTTTCTCTAGTTAAAACAACAAGATTTTTGTTTGAATCATGTGTCTTGGTTTAATATTAAATTAAATTTTATTGAATTTAATAAAAATAAAAAATGAATAAAAAATTTTAAAATACCATTGGAGTAACTTTTATTTTTGAATCTGAATTATCAGCAACAAAACGTTCTACAAATAAAATTACATCTTTTAATGTTCTATTTGAAAAATCAAAAGTATTATTAGAATATATTAATTTTGTTATTAAAGGTGCTTTTGACAAATCTATAGAACAATCTATTCCAATAAAGCCTTTGTTACAATTACATTGACCTGATTCACTGCAAACACCATTACCATTTGAACAATTATTTGGACACAAATTTTTTATCAAGTCTGTTTTAACTCCCAATATAGTTCCATTTTCATCTTTTTTAAATTGATTTACATCACCTTCCAAATTAGCTTGAGTTAATGTTTTGGCATTTTCTATATAACCAGCAGCCCAATTAACCGCCTTAATATTTATTAAATTTATTTAAATTACCGGTAACTGATATATAAATTTAAATAAATTTATTACTGGATAAAATGAATAATCAGATTTACAATCTTTCATCATATTTGTTGTATTTAATATTGCTGAATCTTCTGATTGTTTAACAAAATCTTGTTTTGTAAAAGAATCACAATCACTACTTGATGAAGTCTTTTTTATTTTAAATAATTTGAAATTTATTTTGAAAAATGCTGTTTCTATAATATGCTTTAAATTAAAATACTTCTCTTTTAATTCTGTTATTGTTTTGATCAGATTCAAAATTTAAATTCAAGTTGATGGTTCTTAATAGTTTAATACTTTCAGAATCAGATAAAACATTATTGTCTATTTTATTTATATTTAATTCATCACTTTTATCAAATATAATTTGATATAATAAAATTATTCTATGAATTGAGTATTATTAATTTACTTTTCTACATTTCTTTTAGATTTACCATTTGAATTTGTACTTTTTCCTTTTTCTTTTTCATTAAATTTATCTTGATTTAATCCATTTGAACAACTTCCACTTGTTGATGAATTCAATGGATTATACTGAAAACATTCACAATAGCTATTTTCTTCTTTTAATTTTGTTTGGTCATATTTATAATATTGTCCTTTTGAAAAACTTGGTATATCAGCAACAAAGTCAGCACTTGATTATCAAAATTATACACATAAATATCAACTAATTTAAATGAAAATAAATATTAATTTACTTGAAACTATTATAAAAATTGAATTTTTAAATATCAAAGGTACATCACATGTTTTACTATTCAAATTAGTATAATAAAATATTTGACTTTCAAGATCTAATTTTACAATTTCATGTAATGATTGTAAATAAATTTTATTTATACATGTTGGTACAAAGCCTGAACTACTAGCCGATGCAAAACATGGTTTACTGATTAAATGAATCTTAAATTTAGAATAATTAAAAAATATTTAATCGTTTTATAGTTTATAATTTTTCTATTAATAATTTTCCTATTAAATACCCTAGTGTGAGACTCAACATTTTCATACATTTGAAATTCGCCTGGTAAATGATAAGAAAATCGTCTTTGAATATTAAAATATTAAAAAAAATTTTTAGTATTTTATTTATAAATATTCATTATTTACTGCCCATCAAAAGTATAACAATATGGATCACCATTACAATAAGCATACATATTTAATGGTCTATTCAGGTTTTGAAATATGATTTTGATTGCAGGTAATTGAATATTTTTAAAATATGACTTGAGATCAATTGAATCCTTATTCGATTCTAATCGAATATTATATACTTCATCTTGATAATTTAAATTTTTTGACTCCATATTTACATTTAATTCCCAAATTACTTCATTATTATTAATTGAATATTCTTCATCATTTTTCAAAGCTTTGTTACATCCTTCACAACTACGAACGCCATTTGATTGAGCAATACATTCTTTTTGTACAACTCTTTTGTATTTATTTTGATCTTTGTAATTTAACCACAATTTCAAATCACATGTTTTTTTAGCCTCTTTATTACATAAAACTGGTAATGTTGTTTTACATTTAAATCTTATTGGTTGAGTATTTCCTTCTCTAATTGTGACCTGGAATAATGTTAAAGATGAATACTATATAAAATAATTTTAATTAAATACAAATTATAAGATTTTTGTAATTTCGGTTTTTTTACATATTTATCATTAAATGGTTGATTTTCAACTTCACACTTAATACCAACATAAAAATTAAGACTTTGAATATTAAATGATGGCTTTGTATTTTCATATGTTGGATTTATTTTGCAATATATTTCCTTGTTTGTGATATTTCCATTTATATAATTCTCAGTTAAAAATCCATATAATTCTCTAGTATTTGTATTGTATCTTAAATCAGTTGTTACAATTTGATTTGAGCCTTGATACCAAGTAATAGTACCATTTAATAAACTACAATTCGCATCAATAGAACATCTAATAAAACATTTTAGAGCAGCTTCATTTGAAGGCACTAAATTGTCAATTAATTTTGTTACTGACTGAATTGCAACAATTTTTTCAAGTTTATCATAATCAACTTATTTTAATTTTATATTAAAGACGTTAAATTTAATAATATTTTTAAAGTTAATGACATCAACAAAGATTTAAATTAGATTGAATTACTTAAATTTTTAAATTAATTATATGGCTTTATTTTTTACAAGTGTTTTTTTGGCATTTCAAGTTTTAATAATATGATCAAAACATTTGTAAATATAGCTAATAATTTATTAGTATTAGTTTAATGAAATTTTGCCTTAAGTTTATTATAGATTTTTTTTTATTACAATCAATTGGAACACAATCTTGTTCATATTCAGTTGTAGATCCATAACCATTTTGAGAGTTAATATCTGTTATATTTATATTGATTACTTTATCTGATTTAATGCTTAATATTAAAAGTATTAAGTAAAATCCAAATAAGCTTTCTGTTTTTACCATTTTTAATTTTGTTTCTTTTTTGTGTTATGAACACTTTTTGAAATAATGTTTTTAAATATAATGGAATTTATATAAAAGGTGTTTAATTTTGATGTTGAAATTACCTAAAATAAATTATAATTAAAACATGAAAAGAATAGTCCTAGAAAATAGAAAATTACTATTTAGATTTTAGTTTTCAATTATTCAGTTTTTTTTCTTTTTTTTTTTTTTCTAGCAACACAATTTTAGTAAATTAATTTCTAATTGCTTTAAAATAAAGTTCTAATTTTTAAAAAGTATAAAATTAAAAATTCTTTAGAGAACTATTTGTGAATCATCAAGCCATTTTTGAATATTTTTAATGTTTTTTAGAATTTAGATTTAACTGAGTTTTTTTTTGTTATTTTCCAGATAAAACAATTTATCCATGAATCAATAATATGTACTATTGTATTTCATAAGTCTTATTTTTGAAATTTCTGATAACATTCTTAAAATTTGAAAATTTCAATTAATTAGAAATTGATATCAAAACTGAAAGTTTTAATTTTAATATATCACGCATTGTGAATTTTAGTACAAAAATATAAATACAAAAATAGAAAATGGTATAATTTTTATTCTAGAGGTTCAAAATAGGTTCTGCAAACGCAACAAGGTGAAACAAATTGTATTACACCATCGGAAAAAGCTTGCAAAATCTTTGCAATTTTATTTCGAATCGGTTTTATACATAGATTTAGAATAAAAAAAAAATCAAAGTAACGAAATATCTTTCAAAATTAAAAAGAAAATGATGAAATAAAGCATTAATTATATAAGCTATTTTATTATTTAGATTTAAACTTTTTATTAACTTAAATACCTTCAAGTTGGTTTATATTTTAAAGTCAAATATATCTGGCATATTTATTTAGGCAAGGTCCACAATTGTTATCTTGCTTTAAAAAAATTCCTTTGGCATATCCAAAACTAGCAATAATTTTTCTTATGTTTTCTAAACTTAAAAGTCTTGATAAGTTTTATTTTTAAACCTAATTAAGCTTAGTTTGTTTGAATATGTATACTGTATATATACATATATTTACTATGTTAAAATCAAAATAAATTTTTAGTAAAAAATCCAATAAAAAATAATATTTGTTTTTGTTTTATTGAATTTTGATAATTGTGTAATTTTCTTTTTTTTTAATTATTTCCTAATTTTTTTTCATTTTGTTCGAATTCTAATGCTCTAAAAACTGGAGGTGAAACTTAAAATAATTATAAAGGATGCTCAAAATTTAAGAATAATTTTGAGAGGAAACTTTTAAAAATGTTTGCATTTATTAAAATTTATTTGTTGTTGTTGTTTTTTTTTAATATGAATTTTGAAAATTCCATATTCAATTAAAATATTTTTTTCGGGTTTAAAAATTAATAATGAATCTTTTCGTTTCAATTTTTGTATTTCTAATAAAAATAAATTTATTGAATTGTTTAAATTATGATCTTATTACAAATTATGAGGTTAGTAAAAATTCAAAATTTTATTTTAATTTATTGAACAGTTTCGAGAGAATTAAGCTCATGGATTGCTTAATCAAGTGCAACAAAATTAATGAATGTTCGGTGATAAGCTTTGAGATAAATGTTATAAATAAGTGTTATTTGTTCAAAAACCGAACTTATTTAGATTACGAAAAGTCTAACAGTTCTAATTTATATTACAAAAAAAACTCCAAGTAAAAATTTAATTTATAAAAAATCAGATTTGCCACTTATTTGATTTTAAACAAGTGATTTTCTTGGAATTATGAAATCAGAAATTAACTATAAACAAAGTGGTATCTCTGTTGTACTGGCAATTGATAAATACAGATTTCTGAGTGGGTCTTATGATCGTAATATTAATTTATGGGATAGATTAAATGGTAAATTAATAACTTTAACATACAATTCAAATTGTTATGCTACTAGTCTAATACAACTTTCTGACGAAACTATTGTAGCTGGCTTTTCAGACGGAAACATTCGTAAAATAAGAACATATGATGGTTCTGTTATCAGAACATTTAAAAACCATACTTATTTTGTTTGGTGTTTAGCAATATTAAAAAATGGATTTTTGGCAAGTGGTTCAAATGACTCAATAATAAATATATGGAATACAGATAACGGCTCTTTGGTTAGACAATTAACGAATCATACTAATAATATTTATTACTTATTGGTTCTTAAAAATGGTAATTTGTTGAGTTCTTCTAGAGATGGAAAAATAATTATTTGGAATAATTTAAATCAGACATTTTTAAAAGTTTTATCAAATATCGCAATGATTTTCTCAATGGTCCAAATAAATGATAGTACAATAGCAGCTGCAGGTACTAATAGAATTTATGTGTTGGATTTGAATAATTATAATTTAATACTAAGAACTATGGAAGAAAATCAAGGAATAATAGAGCGTTTAATCTATTTAGAAAATGGCTATTTAGTTAGTGGAAATAGAAAAGGAAATATAACAATATGGGATATAAATAATAGCAATACTGTTAAGATTCTATATGGACATAGTGATAATATAAAATCATTAAGTTTGTTTGAAAATGGTGGTTTAATTAGTGGCTCTACTGATAAAACAATCAAAATTTGGGTATAAATATTTTAAAAAACGTAAAAATCAATTTTTTCTTTTTTGAAATTTTTTAATAAACATTATTTCCTTAACAAATAAATAAAATAAATTTTTTTGGCACACTTTAAATTCGTACCATTTAATAAACTAAAAAACTAATTAAACTAATAAATTACTTTGACAATAAAATTTATTTAAATACCAAAAAATATATTTTTCAACACATTTAATGCACAAACCCTGGATTAAAATCATTTTCCGATTATTGAAAATATAATATTTGGATGCATTTTCAATAAATACAAATTCTATATTTTTGAATTTAACAAGTCTAACTAGTGTGATTGATCAGCAATATTTCTTTTTAAAATTTCAAGCTTCAAACAATGATTTAGATAAATTGAAACAGCCTCAAAGCAAAATAGTTACATTGCAATTCGATTATTTTTATATTCATATAGCTATATTCACAAAATAATGATATAAAATATTACTCTCTTATCTTATTAATCTGAAATTTGCATTTAAAAAAACTAAAGCTTTTATAAGTTGATGTGTGATTAATTTTCTTTTTTGAAAGTTTTTTTATTTAAATCAATTATTTAATAAATATTAATATTATAAACTCATAAAATTAATAAAAGAATTTTTTTTGATGAAAACATGTTTTATTTTGATTAATTTTTTTTTCGCTTAGATCCACACTTATCGGCTTAAGGTAAGGTAAAGTGTAAGTTAAAGCGAAAAAAAACAAATTGAATTATTAATAAACTTATATTATCGATGGTAACTGATGCAGGTGTTATAATGGATCATCTAGAAATAAATGAAAGCAACTATATTAAAAAGTTAACGGTATATAATCAAAGATTTTTAACAATTTAATAAAATTAAATACAAATGTTAATTTGTAACTCAAAAATTTCAATTTTTTTTATTCTAAAATGTGATTTATCAAAATTTAAGAATTTCATAAAAACTTACCATAAATTCTTTAAAATAAATGAAAGGAAATTATGTTTTTTTAAAGTTATTTGAAATTGATTTAAAATGGAATTTCAAAATTTTTATTCTAATGTGAAACATAATTTTTAAAAAATGCCTCAAGATGTAAATTTTTAAGAAAATATAAAATTATAATAATATGAATAAGAAATGTCTAAATAACTTATTTGGATATATTTTACATTCACTTTTATTTGAAATAAAAAATTGCGTGGTTGGTCTGTAAATATTACTTATTTAAAAAAAAAATTATTTTAATTTTCTTAAAATTTTTATTGATGTTAAATTATCATTAATTGAAAATAAGAAACCAAAATATTTGATATTAAAATTTAAAAATTTTTCCAAAACAAAATTTTAATGTAATAATTAATAATAATATACAAAGATAAATTTAATTTTTTTAAAACAAATTGGAAACATTATTGATATTTTTTAGAGATTAAATTTTTCACAAAATTTCGAAATAAAAAATATAAAATTTAATTATTACTTTAATTATTTGAAACACTCCTCTTATCCAGCGTTTTTAATAATTTTATTTTAGTTCCTCTTTTAGGTAATATGTATTTTTATTTAATTTTTTAAATAGTTGTAGTTATTTAAATGTATTTGAATTATTAAGAACTAAACATTGCTTATAAAAAACATTTTGAAATAACTTTATTTTGAATATTTTCCAAATTGAAAGCAATAAAAAATAAATAAGTATATTTTTTTTAAATTGTGTTGCTAGATAAACAAAAAAACACCTAAACGAAAGAAAAAACTCTGAATCATTTAAAGCCAAATCAAGCAATATTAATAAAAATTTAATTTTATAATTTCAACATTATAAAAATTCAATTGTAATTTAAAAATTAAAATAATAATTATTATATAAATAAGATTGAAATTGAAATTTTAAAAGAAATAAATTTTTCTAAGAACGAATTTTAAAAAATGGAGAAAAAAAGCTTGATTGGATTATACTTAATAGTTGTGATATTAATTATAAAATCCGATAAAGTTATAAATTCAAATATAACAAATATTGTCAATAGTGCGGTTAACTATGTTGATGTAGTTAATAATAATTTTGAAAAAAATTATTCGTATTGGTCTTCAAGCTGGTTTCAATTTGGGCGTGGGGTAAAACTGTACAATTTTCTAAACACTTATAATGATACATATTTGAGTAAATATCAGCCCGGCGTTAATATGACTTTATTTGGATGTGATGAATATTTGCCTTACTTAATCAAGACTTGCACTGATGAATATACGAATAGCAGAATTATACATTGGACTTTTGATGGTTTATTATATTTTTAATTTAAAAAATTTATTATAGCTTTAGTAGAATATTTAATTTTTTATAGAATATCCCTCAGAAAATAATCCTGTTAAAAAAATGTACGTTTGCTTTACACGAAGAAGTTTATATATACAAGTATGCAACTATTCATGTGAAACCATAGAAGTCGCTTATATTAATGATACATATTATTATTACCTACCAAATAGTGATTTGTATAATACAGCTCTTTATTCATGCTTATCTAGTAAATTTAAAGTTTTTGAATAGCTGTTTTAAAAAACTTGAAACATTTTTTAAAAGCTGGTCAAATTAAATGCCCAAATGGATTTGGATTGATGACTCGCTATGAGCCAGGCTGTAAATTAAAAATGCAAGGCTTAAACTTAGATCAAATAAACAACCAAAGCATTAGAGATATTGTCAATAAGTCGGTTAATTATATTAATGTTGTAGAGAATAATTTGGAAAATAATTATTCATATTGGTCTTCAAGCTGGTTTCATTTTGGTTCTAATGTAAAACTTTACTCTTTTCCTAAAATTAATAACATCACAAGCAATGGAACGAATCAAACTGATTCAAATATAATTCTATTTGACTGTAATACAATATACAATTCCACCTTTTTTTGTATTGATGATATCAAGAAAAACACAATTGTTTATTGGACTACTGATGGTTTTTTTTATTTTCAATCAATTAATTTATACATTAAATTTTTTATTAGTTTTTTTTTTAAAGATTATCCAACAGAAAATAACCCTATTAAGAAAATTAATATTTGTTCTGCTAGAAGTTCGTTTTATTATTATTATTATTATACAGCGTATTGTCAGATTCATTGTGAAACTAAAGAAGTTGCATATTATAATGGTACATATTATTATTACCTACCAAATAGTGATTTGAACAATACAGTTCTTTATTCATGTTTATCTGGTAATTCTAAACTTTAAGCAAAATTATTAAAAAATAAAATTTATTATATTTGAAATAGATCGTAAAATAAAGTGTAAAAACGGTTATTCATCTTTAACCGGCTACGAACCTGGTTGTAAAATATTAATATATAACACCTATTATAACAATTACAATTATCAAATAATCAATCAAACCATTACAGGCATTGTAAACAAATCCATTGACTATGTTTATGTAGTTAATAATGATTTGGAATATAATTATTATAATAATTGGTTTCATTTTGGTTCTAATGTAAAGCTTTATTCTAATTTAACAAATTATTACAACAAACAAAATGATGAAATACTGTTTTTATATGGATATGGATATTATTCATGCAAAAGATTGTTTGACACAATTCCATCTCATGAAAATAAAGCTGAACAATTCAATTTCACATTTTGGTCTATTGATGGTTAAATAATTTCGATTTAAAATTTAATTTATCAATAATATTAAAAATTTTTTTTTAAGAATATCCATCAGATTCAAATCCAATAAAAAACATGACTATTTGCAATATAAGAAATTACTATGGCAATTGTTATGCTTCATGCGAGACCAAATTAGTTGCTTATTTTAACAATACATATTATTATTATTTATTTTATGATGATCTGTTTAATAGAGCTCAGTATGCATCATTATCTGGTAAAATTCGATTTCGAAAATAATATCTGGTTAAAGTATATAAAATTTTTTGTAGGTGCTAAAATAAAATGTAAAAAAGGGTTTTCATCATCAAACGGCTTTGAACCAGGTTGTTTTAGTAATTACAAATTAAGGAAATATGAAACTGACATCGATATTATTTGTAATAGTTCAAAAGAATATTTTGAATACAAAAACAAAACCGATTATTTTTATCCTAACTGGTACAGCTTAGGCAAAGACGTTAAGCTTTTTCAAAATGTCCAATTCGAAAATTCAACGAGAAATTTCAGTTTTAATTCTTATTCTGATTTATCTAACACTGATGAATGTTTAAAACTATTTTTAAAATATCCATTTTGCGACTATTACGGTTCGTCTGGTTATTTCTATTGGACTCCTGATGGTAATTTATTTCAAAAAATTGAATAAAATTTTAAATTATTTTGTTTTTTATTTTTAACAGAATATCCAGATATAAACACACCTGTTAAGAATATGACAGTTTGTCAAGCTTACCAATATACTTATACTTTGTCTGATCAAAATCTAAGAAAGTATTGCTATATTAGTTGTTCGAAAAATTCATATCAGTAAGAAAACATGAATAAGTTTTTCAATCAAGTAGCAATTAATCTATAATTTTTGTTTAAGATATCAAGTAGCTTATTGCAATAACACAAATAGCTATAGATATTATTCAATTGATTCTGCTTTTTCTTCTTGTGAAATTAGTATTATTTTTATACGAATTATTATAATAAAATTTTTAATTTAAAAAAAAATAATTAATAGATTTAGCTGTTAGGAAAAAATGTCCAAATGGTTACGGATCATCAACTGGATATGAACCTAATTGTACTCCTATCAATTGTAATAAATAAAACTGTTGAAAATTATTTCATAATATTCTAAGAAATATGCTTGGATTATAAAGTTAATATTTAAATAAAATAAATAGGAAATTTTTGGTTTAGAAAAAAAAATCTATATAAGCATTATTTCTGAGGATAAAAGGACAAGTTGATTTTTACTTGAAAATAATTAATTTTGACTTTGTTTGTTAAAAAAGTTAATTATGATAAACTTGAAAAAATTGCTGCAATTCAGTCAGTAACAAAATTAATTGACAATTTAGTGTCTTCAAATGAAGCTGCTCTAAAATGTTTTATTAGATGTTCTATTGATGCGAATTGTAGTTTATTAAATGGTACTGTTACTTGGTATCAAGGCTCAAATCAAATTGTAACAACTGATTTAAGATACAATACAAATACTAGAGAATTATATGGATTTTTAACTGAGAATTATATAAATGGAAATATCACAAACAAGGAAATATATTGCAAAATAAATCCAACATATGAAAATACAAAGCCATCATTTAATATTCAAAGTCTTAATTTTTATGTTGGTATTAAGTGTGAAGTTGAAAATCAACCATTTAATGATAAATATGTAAAAAAACCGAAATTACAAAAATCTTATAATTTGTATTTAATTAAAATTATTTTATATAGTATTCATCTTTAACATTATTCCAGGTCACAATTAGAGAAGGAAATACTCAACCAATAAGATTTAAATGTAAAACAACATTACCAGTTTTATGTAATAAAGAGACTAAAAAAACATGTGATTTGAAATTGTGGTTAAATTACAAAGATCAAAATAAATACAAAAGAGTTGTACAAAAAGAATGTATTGCTCAATCAAATGGCGTTCGTAGTTGTGAAGGATGTAACAAAGTTTTAAAAAATGATGAAGAATATTCAATTGGTAATAATGAAGTAATTTGGGAATTAAATGTAAATATGGAGTCAAAAAATTTAAATTATCAAGATGAAGTATATGATATTCGATTAGAATCGAATAAGGATTCAATTGATCTCAAGTCATATTTTAGAAATATTCAATTACCTGCAATAAAAATCATATTTCAAAACCTGAATAGACCATTAAATATTTATGCTTATTGTAATGGTGATCCATATTGTTATACTTTTGATGGGCAGTAAATAATGAATATTTATAAATAAAATACTAAAAATTTTTTTTAACATTTAAAATTCAAAGACGATTTTCTTATCATTTACCAGGCGAATTTCAAATGTATGAAAATGCTGAGTCTCACACTAGGGTATTTAATAGGAAAATTATTAATAGAAAAATTATAAACTATAAAACGATTAAATATTTTTTAATTATTCTAAATTTAAGATTCATTTAATCAGTAAACCATGTTTTGCATCGGCTAGTAGTTCAGGCTTTGTACCAACATGCATAAATAAAATTTATTTACAATCGTTACATGAAATTGTAAAATTAGACCTTGAAAGTCAAATATTTTATTATACTAATTTGAATAGTAAAACATATGATGTACCTTTGATATTTAAAAATTTAATACTTCAAAACGATTTAGATCTATTAAGTATAAGTATGATTTATGGCTACAATTTACAAGTAAAAAACAAATGAAATTATGTTTAATATAGTTAAAAGTTATTTTCTAAATAAAAAATAGATTTTCACAAGTTATGGCTTGATTTTAACAGTATACGGATATTATGCATCATGGCTCAATAGAGTTCAATATTACATGTTTATGATAAATCCATCAAAAGCTGATTTAGGAAAAACAAGTGGTATGTTTGGTACATGGAATAATAATCCAAATGATGATTTGATTTATTTAAGAAATACAAACAAAACATCAAATAATATGACTGATTTTTATAATAGTTTCAAGTAAATTAATATTTATTTTCATTTAAATTAGTTGATATTAATATATATAATTTTGATAATCAAGTGCTGACTTGATTGCTGATTTGCCAAGTTTTTCAAAAGGAGAATATTATAAATATGACAAAACAAAATTAAAAGAAGAAAATAGCTATTGTGAATGTTTTCAGTATAATCCATTGAATTCATCAACAAGTGGAAGTTGTTCAAATGGATTAAATCAAGATAAATTTAATGAAAAAGAAAAAGGAAAAAGTACAAATTCAAATGGTAAATCTAAAAGAAATGTAGAAAAGTAAATTAATAATTCTCAATTCATAGAATAATTTAATTATATCAAATTATATTTGATAAAAGTGATGAATTAAATATAAATAAAATAGACAATAATGTTTTATCTGATTCTGAAAGTATTAAACTATTAAGAACCATCAACTTGAATTTAAATTTTGAATCTGATCAAAACAATAACAGAATTAAAAGACAAGTATTTTAATTTAAAGCATATTATAGAAACAGCATTTTTCAAAATAAATTTCAAATTATTTAAAATAAAAAAGACTTCATCAAGTAGTGATTGTGATTCTTTTACAAAACAAGATTTTGTTAAACAATCAGAAGATTCAGCAATATTAAATACAACAAATATGATGAAAGATTGTAAATCTGATTATTCATTTTATCCAGTAATAAATTTATTTAAATTTATATATATTTATCAGTTACCGGTAATTTAAATAAATTTAATAAATATTGAGGCGGTTAATTGGGCTGCTGGTTATATAGAAAATGCCAAAACATTAACTCAAACTAATTTGGAAGGTGATGTAAATCAATTTAAAAAAGATGAAAATGGAACTATATTGGGAGTTAAAACAGACTTGATTAAAAATTTGTGTCCAAATAATTGTTCAAATGGTAATGGTGTTTGCAGTGAATCAGGTCAATGTAATTGTAACAAAGGCTTTATTGGAATAGATTGTTCTATAGATTTGTCAAAAGCACCTTTAATAACAAAATTAATATATTCTAATAATACTTTTGATTTTTCAAATAGAACATTAAAAGATGTAATTTTATTTGTAGAACGTTTTGTTGCTGATAATTCAGATTCAAAAATAAAAGTTACTCCAATGGTATTTTAAAATTTTTTATTCATTTTTTATTTTTATTAAATTCAATAAAATTTAATTTAATATTAAACCAAGACACATGATTCAAACAAAAATCTTGTTGTTTTAACTAGAGAAACTATTTTGGATGCATTTTCAATAAATACAAATTCTATATTTTTGAATTTAACAAGTCTAACTAGTGCGATTGATCATCAATATTTCTTTTTAAAATTTCAAGCTTCAAACAATAATTTAGATTACAGTGATCCAGTTTATTTGACTGCATATGATTCAAGATATTATACATGTTCTAAATTTGATTGTACCAAATTGAATCAGCCTGAAAGCGAAATAATCAATGTGGAGGCTAATGTAAAAAAATCTAATTCAGACAAATTATTTTCAAACAATTTGATTAATTTGATTATATTCATAGCTATTCACAAAATAATGATTTAAAATATTACTCTTATGATTCTATTAATTAATTAGAAATTTGCATTTAAAAAACTAAAGCTTTTATAGTTTGATGTGAAAATTTTTTATTTAAATCTTTTGTTTAATAAATATTCAGCAATTTTTATTTACAAATTCTTTAAAATTATTAAAAGAAGAAGTCATATACATTTCGATTGAAAGATACTCTTCATTAAACATCTTGGTAATTTACTCGAGACTGGTTAAGATCTCATAAACTAGGTTTTTTAAATTTTAATTTAAAAAGCTCTGCAAACTTAAACATGATTTCTCAGTTTTTCATCATTATTCTAAAGAAGATTTATTCGAATATTAACAAAAAATCTATTTATTTATATAATTCATTAGGTATTGACTATAATCTTAAAGATACAATAAATATGGTTTACGTATATTATTAAAGAATTTACCAAAATATGGATTTTATTTTTTTAAATTAATTGAAATTGAATAAATTTATTTAGGATTTAAATAGTATCTGTGATCAAAATTTTTAATTATCATAATCATAGGGAGTTTAATATGTTAAAAAAAACTTTTTTTTTGCAAGTTGTTCAATTGATTTAATAATCAAATATATTGAATCCAGATAATTGCTTATCTGTGTAAAATGTTTTTTCGAAAGTTAAATGCTAAAACTGGTCAATTTTGACCCAAACAATTAAAAGTTTTAACTAATTTTGATTGCTCATTTTAAATTTAATTAATTGGTGTTTACATTTATTACAATATTGGTAACAATCAAGGAAACATACTAAAGGTGTCATATTTTATTTTATCACATATAAATAATTTTTCATGACAAAATATTAATCATTTAATAAAATCTTTACATAGTTATTTTATTATCTTGAAAAAGTTTATTTGAATTGAAATAAATTTCACTTAACATTTATTACTTGATGAAGTTAAATAAAAAGCATTTAATTTTTAGATATGCTCTTTTTTAGCTTATTTTTTTGTGATCTAATTTAGAATATTAGATTTATCAAGTTTGAGTTTTGACCTGATTAATAATAGCCGTAATTACTTTAGATTTCAAGCAGTAAAGAAAACAAATAAATATCAAGTGAGAAATTTATTTATTGACAATTTGATAGAACGCTTTGTTTTTATTTAATTCTTTTCCAAATGTATATAAATTCAATTTAAAGTTTTTTTTTTTAAGTTTATGATCAAGAATAAATTAAATATTTATTTATTCATTAAAATTTGATTGACAAGGTTTTAAAGATTAAACTTTATTAATTCTTTTTTTAATAAATATATTTATATATTTTTTTATAACCTTGTAATAAAATTCTAATATTAAAAAAAAACAATTTGTCATGTTTTGATTTATTGTTATTTCTAAAAGCGATAACAACAACACCGCTTAATATTTATTTTTGCTTAAATCAAAGCTTTATATTTAACAGGTAGAAAAATATTAATAATATTAATATTAATATAGACATTTGTCCAAACAAAATAAAAAAAAACAATATGTTGCCAATATAGATAGATTTTATTATCTTATCTTTCTTAGTCGGCTTTAATATTAATTATACAATTCTTTTTTGTTTTATAGACTTGAAATGTTATGTTATCGGCAAAATTTGGCTTTTACAATAAAACATATTGTATCAATAGGTAGAATTTACAACACATTGCTTACCCAGTTGGCTATTATGCCTATTCTTTGAATATTCTATTTGAATATTTGCTTAACAACAACAAAAAAAAGAAAAATATTTTTTCTAAATTTTTTTGTGTTTATTTTTATTAGATTCGAATTTCTTCTAAAAATTTAAACAATAGAAAAATCTAAAATAACAAGTTCTTAAGCCAAATAATATAGACAATAGATAAATTGTTTAATTAATAATTTATATTCTCTTTTATATATTTTTTCAGCAAATTTGAAAATAAATATTTTTTTTTTTAAAATATGAAAGATATATATCAAATTAATTAAAAGCCTTTAAGAATAATAATGATTATTTATTTAAACTGATCAATTGGAAAATTAAAATAAAAAAAAATATAATAATAAAATAAAGCACTTGGTTTACATATTTATATGTTCTAAATGCCGAAATCAAATAGGCAAAATGATATTGAATTACAATCTACTATACACAGCACATATTTATTTAATTAGATACTCATGGATAAATTTTTGTTTTTTTTTTTATTTTATTCTAATTAATATAAAATACATGATGCAAATAATTTAATATTCAGTTTTATATGTTTATTAATTTTGTTTTTATAATCCGATTCTAATTGTACATAATAAGAATATAATGCGCTTGAATTAATCTAAATAAGAAATCTTACACAACATTTTACTGCATCATGGTTTTATGATTTCTTTTATTTCTTGAATTTTATTGTCCACAAATAAACAATTGAATTGTTGAAATAAAAATAATCTCTTTTATTGTAACAGACTTAAAACCTTTTGAAATATGCGAATATTTTAATTAGAAATAATCTTTTAATTTTATTTGTATATTTCTTGAATAAAATAATCCTAATCTTTAATAAGGTGCTGAGTATATAATCATACTGAATGATATTTAATTGTTTCTCAAGTAGTATTTACAGACACGAATACAACAACACTCACCATCTTACTATGTAGTTTTAAATTAATAATGTAAAAAATATCATATGACAATTAAATTGTAAATATTTGATTTGAAAGATTATTAGTCATTTAATGCAAAATAAATTTCGTTTTAAACCATATTGTTGTATTACAAATAACGCAATTTATTTTGCAACAATCATATAAAAATTAATAAAAAAAAAAATTGATAAATTTTGTTAAAAATTTTATTTAAATTAAAAATATAAATGGTTCTAAAATTTAAAAAAAAAAATTTATTTTTAAAATTTACATATTTAAACACTGTCCAAAAATTAAAATTAAAAAAAAAAACAAAACAAAACAAAAAAATTTAAAGCTTAAACATAAGAATAAGTAGTAATACGATTCGAATGAGAATTGTTTAAAGTTGAATTTAAATTATCTGAATTGTAAATACGCTCGAATTTTTCCAAATATAATTTAACATCACTTTGTTTGCTTGTAATCGGATACAAATTGGTAATGATGGGTTGTTTTTGAACACAGTCCGAGTTGTGGTCGGATTTGGACGAAGCAGGAGATGATAGAATAGAAGACGAAGTAAACGAAGCACTTGAGTTTGTTTGATTGTTAATCAATTTTTGTTGTATTATTTTACTTGATTGTTTGTTATTAAACGAATTGTTCTCCGAGCTGTAGTCTGAGCTTCCATAATAGCCCAAATCGTTCTTATTCGAGCCGAAAGTGCTCAAAAAGCCTTGTTCAATAGATACCGGATTAGTCGATGATGACTCTGAACCAGTGTTCTTTGTTATAACAGTAAACGAATCACATGCAGACTTGAAATAAAATAAAAAGATAAATATTTATAATAGTAGGTGTATAAATTTTTTTATATTAAAATTAAAATTAGACGGGAAAATGAATCAAAAAAAATTTTTTTTTATTTTTTAATTACCTGTTCTTGATTTAATCCTGTACTTGAAATTAATTGTGTATTGTCAGCTCTCAAAGCCTTTATAAAATAACAATAAAAAAAAAATAAATAATTAAAAATTTTATTCTGAATAGATTCTTTGTTTGTTTATTAATTTAAATTACCAATTTTGAATTTATTAATTTCGGAGATGAAGATAAATCTTTGGTGGATTGTTTGTCTAAAGATTTTTTGCTATTTGTGTCCGTAATAAGCTCGGATATGTTCAAAGAGCTACCAGTAGACTGAGAGCTCGATGAAGATTGATAATCTTCTTTTTTTATATTCAACAACTTTTTGCTATTCTTGCTTTTATTCTTGACATAGTTCTTTCTGTTTAGGCTCAACTGTTTATACAAAATAACCAAGACCAGCACAACCGAGACCAAAGCAAACAAAGAAATTAAAAAAACAACAGAATTTTGGGTCTTGCTGAGCAATAGAATGCTGGACATGGAAAACAATGAACCTGAGGCAAATTTGTAATATTCCTGACTCATAGAATCCATGTCGTCGCCATTGTCGTCTTTGGAGCCATTCAAAATCTTTTTTTTATAAGCCGAAATCAAGTTGTAATTTGAGCTCCACCAGTTCTCGATTAAATCTACTAAATTTTGTGTATCTTTTTTGCCAAGACTAACCTGACTCTGATTTAAAGAATTATAAACCAATACTTTTACCGAGAAGTCTGTTTTAAGACTTAGACTCAAATTATCATACAACTGAACACTCAAGTTGTATACACCCCAATTTAATTTACACAATTGACTTACATTTAAGTTAAACTTGTTCGAATCATTGTTCACCATACCCAAACTAAATACAGATCTTAAATTCACTTTTTGAAAACTCTTAAAACTCATTTGATTGCTTAGTATTAAGCTCAGGAATTTTTCCATATTATTATTAGTTTCATTTTGGTTACTTGTTTTCACTATTTCGTTCACAAATTGCCAACTCAAACGTCTAATAAAATTAAATTTTACCAAATTTTTATTCCTATTTAACAAATCACGGTCTTTATCCTTAAATTCTAATATTTTTATAATCTTGTTGAGACCACATTCATTAACTTGAGAATTTAAATCTATTGATTCAATTAAATAATCTTGTTTGTTATCAACTAATTCAGCTGAATTGTCATTAATGTCATTTAATAGTATAGTTACATTTACACTTGATACTGGAGCATTCGATTCGAGTTCTGCATCTTTAGCTATTACTTTAAAATTAAACTCGGCCGGGTCTTGTTCAGCATCGAGTTTAACCCGAGTAATCAAATCACCAGTTTCTGGATCTATTTCAAAATATTCCATGTACCTACTAGGCTCAATTATATACTCTGTCTTTGCATCCAAGTCTGCATCATTGGCTTTCAAATTACCAACTAAAGTACCAACAGGCAGATTCTCGTCTAGCTTAAATTCTACTCTATCGTAATTGTAGACCGGTTGGTTATCGTTTTGGTCTAATAAATTAATTTGTATTAATACATCAGTATATTTAGTTTGCTCATAGTCCAAAGGCTTATCACTGCATCTAACTGTAAGTAAATAAAAATCTTTTTGTTCTCGGTCCAATTCACCACGTAGACTCAACGAGCCATTGTCCGGGTCTATATAGAACAAAAAATTCGGATTTAAACTATCATTATAAACACCGAACAAGTTCTTGACCAAATCAAGATTGTTTTCTTCAAGTATTTTAAAATTAAGCTCTGCATTGACACCTTGATCTTTATCAGTAAATTCTAGACTAGCAAAATTAAAGCTCAAGTGATTCTCTTTGATGTAATACTTGTAAAAATTGCCGTATTTGAATATTGGTTTGTTATCATTGATATCGATTAGTATAACTCGTATTAAAACATGATCAGTATTAATCGAATCGCTTAGTCTTATTTTTAAATCAAAATAAGACTTTTGCTCTCGATCTACTTGCTTGATGAGTTGTAAACTAAAATAGATGTTTTGATATTCTTGCACAATTTGTACTAGTCTAAAACTCGGCTCTACTTCTAGCTCGACTAGATTAGAACTCGTATTCAAGTACGAGACTGTTTCTAGATCAGCTTTAAGTGTAAAATTGTTAACTAGAGGCGAATCTAGATCAGTCAAAGTCATGTAACCAAGTATGATTGGTTTGTCTTGATACAATTCTTCGTTTATCCATACAGTGTTGTTTGTGCGATTCTCTTTTTTGATGTGTTTGTCTGAGAAAGTCAAGTGTGCTTTAGGTGCATTGTCGTTTTGGTCTAAAACAGTGACAAGCAAATCGCAAAAGATTGGCACCGAATTGGCACCTTGATCTTGTATTTTTATTTTGAGAATAAATTTCTTTGATTTTTCATAGTCAAGTGTAGTTTTTAGGCTTATATAGCCAGATGTTTCATTAATAGAAAAATATTCTAATACTTCGTTCGAGTTTAGCTCTGGACTAAGCTTATAAACAAGTCTACCATTCGGTGTATCCGAATCATCTAAATCCAAAGCTTTGACTTGATAAAAATTCTTATAAAATTGATTCTCATTCAAAGACACATTGTCCAATCTTGGACTCAACAAAATAGGCTTATTGTCATTTACATCAAGTATGCTTAAGCTTAGCAAACATGTAGATATGTAAAAACCATCAGTACAACTCAATCTAAGCTCATAGTTAGCCCTAGTCTCTCGATCAATGCTCGTATTCACTATTAGATACAAATTTTGACTCTCGTTCAAATAATTCAAGTAAAAATTTTTGCTAAAATTTAAATTTTCCAAATAGCAATTTTGCACTGAGTACAGCGAAGAGTCTAAATCAACTGGTAGCTCTAGTTTTATTTGTGTACCAATTGGTGAATTCTCTGATATGTTCAATAGTTGTATCATATTATTAAACTCGGGTCTATGGTCGTTTGTATCTTGCACCCGAAGTGGAAGATTAAACAATGACAACAATGCATTCTTATCATTATACGAAGCTATTTTAAGATTTAAAACACAATCGACCGACTCGCATTGACCATTCTGCACCAGTGCTTCTCGGTCAAACGAACCGTTCACCAACAACTGAGACTGATTTATATAAAACTGTGGCAACAAACTGTTCGAGACTAGCTCTACTTTTTGTTCATTAAATTTATACAATATTTTATTATCATAAAACTCTTCTTCATTCAAATAAATCTCATTCAATTGAATTATTTTATTACAATTAATTAACTCAATTAAAACACACATGATTACAAGTTTAATCATCATTCTTTTATTATTATTTAAATTTAAAAACCAACAACAACAAAAAAAAACAATAAAAAATTACTAAAAAATAAAATTTGTATCTATTTTAGATTTTTATTTTATAGTTTTTTTTTTTTTATTTTTAATTTATATCTAAATAATAATAAAAATAAACCAATAAAATAAAATAAAATAAAATAAAATAAAATAAAGAAATATTTTCTAAGCCAATAAATTTTTAGACTAATAAGGCTCTAACACCGGCCCAATCGAATCTAAATGTCAGTATTGTTAATTAAATAAAAATTTCACGGTGTTTTTAGTTCTGACTTTAGTAAAAAAAAATACTTATCTTCTTTTTTTATTTTTGTTTTTGTTAAAAGACCAGCCTTGGGATGTTTGTTAGATAGAAAAATATCCGATTTGTTTGTTTATTTAAACCATTAAATCACCCTTAACTTAATAAACTCATAAAATCATAAAAATATCAAATATTCTAAAAAAAAAAAAAATACAAAAACAGAACAAAATGAAATAAAAATAAAATAAAATAAAAAATAAACTTATTTTTATTGATTATTTATTTAAATTCACCTTTCATTAAACTAAAATTTGAGAACTTTATGAATTTTAGCAAGTAAGTATTCAATTAAAATCGGAAACTTTCTCATTTAAATTTTTTTTTTCAATTTTATTTTATTTTGTTTTGTTTTATTAGGTCGAAAACTGAAATATTTAAAACTGAAATTTGAATAATAAAATTCGATATTTTATTTTCTACCTGTATTTATATTATTTAAATATATTTATCTTCATGTTTCATCTTTGCTTTTAAATTTTTAATTTAATAAAAAAAAAATAAAACTGAAAATTTCTTCTATTTTTTAATTAATTGATTGATTGATTAATTTTTCTTGTTTCTTTTTGTAGTTGTTGGTGTATTTGATGAATCACTGCAAGAATTCATTTTATCTTGCTTTAGTAGAAGAAGAAGAAGAAGAAAAAAAGAGCTTAATTCATAAAGCTGTTTATGAGAGTCAACAAACCAATGGAGATTTAGTTAATTAAAAAAAATAAAAATAAATAAATTGTTTTTTATTTTTTTTTCTCATTTTATATAACCGATTTTTTGAAGTGTACAGGTAAATATTTTATAAATTTTAGCGAATTGATGTAACTAAACGTGAATAAATTGATTTTATTTTATTGATTTTATCAAATAAAGAATAGAAAGAAAAATAAAATAAAATAAAATGAAACGTGATTTGATTTATTAATAAATTATTAATAAATTTTCTCCTTTTTTAATTCAAAAATCATTTAAGCTTAAAATAAAATAGATTTTTTTTTCTTTTGACTTTAAATTTATTTTAATTCAGGTAATTTAAATAGAAGAAAATATTAAATAAAAAAATAAAAAAAGTGCCACAAAAGCCAAAACTATAGACTTTAAAAGTGTTTTTTCTTTTTTATTTAATTTTATTTTATTTAAACAAAAACAAAAATTAAATTGTAAATAATCAATAAATCACATTTTTTGTTTCTCTCTTTTATTGATAATTTTACCAAATATTTCTGACTGACTAACTGACTGACTGACTGACTGACTGATTGTTTTCTAATTCTCGCAATTTTTTTTTTTTGGTATATGTAATTATATAAATAAATAAATTTTATGTTTGTAATTCTCAACTTTAATACAAGTTAAATATTAGACTAGAAAAAGAACTAGAAAGAAAGTGGTCATGTGGTGATTTGTATTAACAGTTACTAAAATCAATTTTATTTAAACAAAACACAGTTTTATTAAAATATACAACAAAAAAAAGAAACAATGCATGCTAACCATGTTAAATACACTGGTAAAATAATAAAATATAATCAAGTGAATTAAGCCAATAAGCTAATTAATCAAATTTGAATTGTATCTGAATGTTGCATAATTAATTGCGTTTTGTGATATAGAATTGTTCGATTTATACCGCAATTAATTATGCAACAAAATATAACTACATTTTTATTCCAATTTAAGTTTACAAATTTGGATTATATTAAATAAATAAACACTTGTAATATCACTATTTAATGGTAATTCATATTAAGTATTTGAATACAAATTTGTATTATCTTATTTTTATCTCTTTTATATTCAGTTTAAAAAAAAAAAAAAAAACTAAAAAATTTGATAAAATTTTATTAATTAATCATCAATTTACAAAATATTATAAAATACTTTTAATACAAAGTATAATAAAGTATAATAATCTTTGAGTAATTGTAAAGATTTGAACATTTTTAAGGTTGAAATGACAACAATTAGAAATAGAAAAATTACAGACCAAATGGACCTAGTCAACAACAACATAGTTATAGTTATTGTATTATTATATTTGTATTTAATTAGACTCTGGGCTATTTCTTTGAATTTCAATAAATAAATGCTTGATTTCTTTTAATCATCATTTTATTTTATTTTATTTTATTTTTTATTTAAATTACTATTAAATTAATTTGTTAAAAATAAAATAAAATAAAATAAATTCGAGTTCATAAATTTGTACCTATTTAATTTTTGTTAATTTCATGCTTTATTTGATTTTATAAATATATTCATTCATTTTATTATTATTTTTATTATTATTATTATTATTATTATTATTATTAATTGAAGCCTTTCGAAGTTTGCCTATATTTTTCTTGATATCCTGTTTTTAATAATAATAATTCATTATCATGCCCTAGTTATATAAGAATATACATTATAAAATATTTTATCAAAAAGTCCCAAAAATATGCATGTACAAGTGCTTAATTAAAATTCCATAATATTAAAATAAAGATAAAATATTTAAAAAAAAAAAAAAAAAAAAAAAAAATTTTTTATTTTTGAAGATAAAATAAAACATTAGATAAAAATCTAAATAAAAATAAAAAATTTAATTGATATAAATTTAAGATATAAAGACTATTAAATACTAAAGCTTGTTTAATATCGAAAATTTAAATCTATAAAATAAAATAAAATAAAGAAACTTAAGCTTAAACAACAAAAACCTAAAGCTAAAGCTATAATAGAATTTTTTTAATAAATATTTTCTTGTGATACAATAAATTAATCGAAATCATATTTTATAGATTTTCCAACAACACAACAACAACAACAACAACAACAACAACAAGAAAAAAACTAAAATATCTAAATATTTACTTGGACTGCTACAACTATCAGAATAGTTAAATAATAATATTAATATTGTTGCAAAATTAATTGCGGGTTATAATAATTGAAATGTATTATCATAATCCGCAATTAATTTTGCAACAACAAAATACAATAGCTTGTAAAATAAAATTGTAATCATTAACCTAAAAAACAAAAAAAAACTAAAATGAAAAAAAAAATAGTTTCATACAAATTAAATTAAAGCCGTAAAGCGAGTGTTTTTTGTCGTAATTTTAACTCAGTTGGTTATTTAAGAAAATCGAAATCGAAATTGAAAACAAAAAATAGAGTTTTTTTCTTTCTATTCTATTCTACAGTATTTTAAAAATAAATCAGTAAGTAGTCTATTATCGTTTCTTTGAATTTAAATTTTTTTTTTTTTTTTTTTTTTTTACTATTATCAGAAATAAACTTATTTTGTTTATTATTTCAACTATGTTTAATTAAATTTTGAAATTTATTAAAAGTTCAATAACCTAGTAAATAAAAAACGTGTGTGTTTTATTATTATATAGTTTATATATATTTTTTCTTTATCTGTTAATTAACTTGTTTTTCGATATATATATAAATATAAATATAAATATATTCTTATATTCTTGTATTCTTGTATTCTTATATTCTTATAGTCGATTTTGTTTGACATGATTTGTTTTTAGATTTTTGTGTTCAATCGATATTTTGATTATTATTATTATTATTATTATTACTATTCTGTTGGAATTAATTGAGTTGTTCACATTTCAAATATAATGAGAATTTAATACAAAAATAAAATAAACGAATACAAAAACCGATTGATATACTTAGAAAAACACGGATACGGAAATATTCAAAATTTAATTTCTAAAATAGAATATAACCAGTATATAGAAGAATAAAAGAATATATATATAAGCAAAAAGAAGAATAAACGTCTGCTGTTTCAGGATTAATTAAGTGCTAAAAAATAAACTAGATAATAGAATCATTGAGAAATAAAAAATAAAAAAATTTCAAAATTTAATACTGAATGTAATTAATCTTAATTAAAAAAATACAACAACAACAACAACAACAAAAAGAAAAAGAAAAAGAATAAGAAGAAGAGAATATCTTTATATCTTATCTATACAAAGAAAAATAAAAGACAATTTTTGTAAAAAAAAACAAAAAAATCAATCAACATTTATTCAACTATAAGATATTAAAGTTTATCGAAGCAAAACGAATATAATACTTTATAAATATATCTAAACTTAATAATATCAATTAATAAAATTAGTTTTTTTTTTTTTAAATTTTATATTTTGAAATAAATGACTCTTGTTTATTTATTTATTTTTAATTGGTATATCTTGAGGGAAATTTTCTTTAAAATCAATATATTAAACTAAATAGCACGCTTGAGAGACAAATCAATACAAATATCTAAAAGGAGTTTTATAGAAAAAATCTTTTGATTAATTAAATTTTAATATGTTTTGAAATGGATAAAAAAAAAATATTTCAAATTCTGTAAAATGTAAATCATACTTGTACAGTATACATTTGAAATTTATTTTATTCTATAGTCTTGTGACATTATAGGAAATTGAAACATTTTAGAAAGAAAAATTACAAAAATTACAAAAAATAGAAAGTAGAAAATTAGTTGATTTATTGAGAATTTGATTAATGTTGAATTCAAATAAAATTATTAAAGTTAATTAATAAATGCTTAATTAAAATATGCTTCGCTTTGCTGTTGATTAATTATACTATTATAATATAGTTTATTATTTTTTTAATTTAAATAATATATGACTATAGATTGTTTTATTAATTTATTCCATTAGTTATACTATCATAATTGTATATACTGTATTTATCCATTGGTTTCAATTCAAGATACAACTCAATAATTTTCTATAAAAATATAATACTTGCTTAAAGTTCCATTTACTTTATAAAGTTTCCTATTAATATATTATTCAAATAATTGATTAAAAATAATAGTTATTTTACAACTTGAATAACAATTGTCTATTCTATCTTATCTCTTCTTAAATTCAAAGCTCATATACAGTACTGTATTATTATATAGTAAAAAATGTGATTTGTATGAAAGAGTGTTTGAATATCATTACTAGAACTAATCTTGGAAACAATATTTATATTGAAAAATAATCATTATTTTTAATGTCCAATTCTTAATTATATATTATATAATATTAATTTATCATCTTTTTCTATGTTTTAAAATACTCTATGTCAAGTATTGCTTGTAATTGCTAATTATTGATAAATTTAAGTGATTATTGATGAAATAAATAATCAATAAATAAAATCAAGTATTATAACACAATATTTATGATAAAAATTGAATTTCTTTGATTGAAAACTTTAATATCATTCAGTAGTTGTTTTAAAATTAATTTTAAAAATTAAGATAAAATTGTATTATAGAAATATACTTCTTACTCAATTGTCTACTACTAGTACTACTACAACTACTACTACTACAACTACTACTACTACTTATAATGAAATTTAATCCTAAACCTTGTAAAATAATTGCAAAATAAAGAAAATTTTAAAAAAGTGTTAAAATTGAATATACAATGCTTTGATAGTGTTAAATATTTAATTTTTTTTTTTAATTGAATAAAACAAGTCTTATCAAAAATTATTTGAAACTTAAAAAAAATTTTATTAATTAAACTAATTAAAAAATAAATAAATAAAATTTTAAATCTCAAGACAATTTAACTGTAAAGACTGTAATGATTTCTAAAAATGAGTTGATGGGAAAATAGTAAATATAAAACTATTGATGCTTAAAAAACCATTGATTAATTAAAATTTTTATAATTTAAATTTAAAATTAATAAATAGAAAATTTATATTCTAATTTTTTCTAATTTTGTGATATTATAAGCAAAATAATAAAGTTTCTTAAAATCATGCTTGAATGACAAAAACAACACTGGAGAAGATTTAAAATTAAAATAAAATCCAATTTGAAATGATTTATTTATTCAAAGGACAAAATAAATAAAAAAACAATAACAAAAAAGAAAATAAAATATAATTAATTAATGTATATCTTTATTTAAATTTTTTTTTTTTTTTGTTTCTAAATTAATTTATGTGTTTATCCAATAGTTAAACCAATTCCGAATTTATAACTTGGCTTAACATGGTTCAAAAATCCGCTTAGAACAAGTGTAAATGGTAATGGAAGTAATCTCTTTTCTAAAACAGCTCCCGAGGTCCAGTTCGAGTCGATCATACCCTTGAAAGACATGTTTGCTTTGTTTAAGTCTACTTGATAACTAAATGTGCCAGTGCTTTCTTGAGTTCTTAGATTTGATTCCAATTCGACTCCGAATTGCATGGCCGATTTCGATTGATGATAATAACACAAATGTAAAGAACCTAGCGGATTTAAAGCACCGGATAGTTGCCATTGTTTGGCGAAATACCTCCAGCCGACTGAATACAAAGCCATGCGATTATTGGGCACATTACGACCATACTGAACCAATAGTTCGCATCCAAGATCCAAATTTTGAGTCACTCGATGCAAATAATGAGCTATTAAAACTCCCGAATTGGCTATTAAATCATTATTAACACATGTCAAAGAAGCTGTGTAATTACTGCCTTTATAGTCATTGGTCATTTGGTAACCAGCTAAAACACCTTCTTGCACTTGTGCTACCATTCTGGTTCTAATATTTTTATGAAATTGATGTATTATGTTGGCGTTTAGATTTCCATTTGAGTCCATGTCGCCCAACAATATCGGAAATACCTGTACAAATGCTAATATATAGAATTTTTATTTTTTTTGGTTAAATTAGAATAAAGCTTTTTCTAAACCTCAGTTGGTGAGTTTTGACTGGTGCCTACATAAGTAGCACCGAATTTGTATCCTGATGGTACAACAGAGCTCATAGTTAAACTATGATTTATTTGAAAATGAGTACTAATCATTTTATTAAGAGTAAATTTAAAACCCTCGAATATAATCGGGAATATATCTTTGGTTTTTTTATGTAAATCTTCATATGTTCCTGGATTAGAGCTAAGCAAAGTTTGATCTATAACCGGCGCTTCTGGACCTGTTGTTGTTGTTGGTACTGTTGATGCTTTTTGATCTCCCATAATTAGTTTATTTTATTTATTTTTTTTTTTTATTATCTTAAATTTTAAAAATAGTTTCAAACTTAGCTTTTTTTTAAAAAACATAAAAAACTATATATAAACATGTGCACAAATGGAATATATATGTTCAAAAGGTATTTTAAATATATAAAGTTAGCTATTTTATTTGAATAGAAAAATAATGCTTTTTAATTATAATTTTGCACAAAATTTGAATTTTTTTAAATTTATAAAAAAAAAAAACAAGAAAAAAATTTGCAAGATTTCAATTATAGTTTTGATTATAAAAATAGCTTTTATATTTTAATAATTATAAAGATATTTAAAAAAATTAAAATCAAAATTGGAATTGAAAAAAACCAATAATGATCATAATGATAACACAAGTAAAATAAAAGCCTTGATTAACAATCTTGTTTTTTATTATCTTAAAATATAAATTTTTAATTAAATTTTATTAGCTAATTTTAAAATGGATCTATCAAATTTACAAGACGTTTTTTTTTTTAATTAGTTAAGCTTTGTAAATTCTCTTTCATTTTATTTAATCTTAGAACATTTATCTAAAAGGTGAGTTTGGAACGAATTGAAATTAAGAGTATCTAGAATAATCAGAAACTATTTCAAGATATTAAATACTTCAAGATCAACAAATGTAATGCTATTAGGTTATTTATGATCATAGATTTTTCATCTCAAATAAGCTTATTCTTATATTATTCAAATATTGAATAAACTATTTATTGTATTAAAAGAATTTTGATAATTTTAGCTTGCTAAAAATTAAAACTAAAATAAATTTATGTACCAATATATTTTATTTTATTTAATTAACTAAATATTAAGCTTAAAGCAATATTAATTAAAGTTTTTTTTAATTTTTCAAAATTTTGCGTTTATTTTGAATATTGAATTTTATTAGCAAAATATTTATTAAGCCTCCAGAGAAAAAAGATTGATAAAAGGAAATAGGTAGGCTAAAAGAAAAATACGAAAGAAAAACCGGAAAAGCATTTAATTAAAAAAGTGTTTAAAGTAATATTTTATGAGTATAGTATATTAAAGAAGAAACCAATAATAATCAATGTTTTGAGTTTTTATTGGTAATTTCGAATACTTTAACTTTAATTCTTAGATTAATACAATCTATAGCTTTATCTATTACTCATACAAGTAAAGCTGAAATAATGTTTATTTCTAATTAGCAAATTTTCCACCAAAAACAATTTATTTAGGTAATAAAGTCGAATAAGTATCATTACTTAAACAAAAATCAAGAATGTTAAATACACTGTTATAGCATGTTTCTCAATGGTTTCTAAATGTTTTCACATATTAAAATAAGCTTTAATTTTGACTTGTTTCTTACTAGTATAGTAGTAGTAAACAAAGGAACACAAAAGTAATATAATAAATTGAAATATCAAAATTTCAAAAAGTTAAAAAAAAATTAATTACATTTTTGAAAATTTTATTTATATTTGTTTATTTTTCGGTTTATTGAATTGATTATTAAAGACGGTTTTGATAAAAAAAAAAAAACATTAATTTGAAATTAATTTTCATGTTTATGTTAATCAAATTATATAATTATATATATATATATATATATATTATTTGATTATATAAACAACAAATAATACCTAGGTATTTTTACAGTAATTTAAATTAAAAAGTAGATTAAAATTTTAGACCTGTTTTTGATTATTAGACTCAATTTCCTATTTTTACTTTTTATTCCAAATAATAAATGCAACTGACTTAAATAAACACACGTTTTTATCTTGTTGCAAAAATATTTGCGCATAAGATGCATTGATTACATTATATTAAACGCAATTAAATATATTACAACAAAAATTATAGGCCAAAAATTTTTGATAAATAATAAAAAGCTTTATTTAAAATAAAATTTATCAATAAATTAACAATATAAATAACTATGGAAAAATAATAAAAGCAAAAAGCAGGCTATTTTTTAATTCCAAATAAAACAGCGCAAATGATTCCAGCAATAACCAGCATTGTAACAATTATGATCATAATTGTACACAAAAATTTTTTCCTATTACAAAACTTGGCAGACTGTAGATTCTTTAAATAAAATAAACTATTTTCAATTTGAATTTGAATTTTAAAATAGAAATATTTTACCCTACTGCAACAAGTAGTAGTTAAATTTTTGCTATTTTGATTACTATTATTATAATTGTTGTTATTGTGGTTGTTGTGTTTTTTATCATTTGCTTTAGTATTGTTCTCTTGAAGGTCTTCGTTGAACTCATTTATCTTTTTTATAAATTCGGGTGATTCATTTTTAACATTGTATCTAAGCAAATTTACATCCATTTGTTCAATTTCTTCTTTCATACTTTGCAAAATGTTGAGTCGATTCTTGAGCTCGAACGAGTCACATTCGTTATTGTTATCCGGCTTTGAAACAGTTTGATTAGTATCAGAACTCTCGTTTATTATAGTCATTTCTTCTTGAATTGCCGAGTCTTCGAAACCCAAGTTTACAACCAGCTCATTAGCTTTTTTTTATTAAACAATTACATAATTATTAAATATTAGATAAAGCTAAGCTTAAATAATAAATAATAATTACTTTCTGTTAATGGAAATAGTTTTATTAAATAAATAAGTTTTTCAACTAAAATTTCTAAATAACTCAAAGTAGCTAAAGTAAAACAAACCAATCTTTCAATATCGTTTTGACCAGACGATAAAGAACTTATTAAAACTTTATTAATTCTACTTTATTTTTAAAAATTACTAATTAAATAATTTTGTATTTACTTTTTGAAAAAGAGTAAAATCGAGTCTTTTTGAATTAGGATATTTTTAAACAATTTATCCTGATACCTTTTTATTTTGGAGCGTAGTTTTTTGTTATCGTTAGAAGTACCAATATAGAATATAAACTGACGATACTTGCTCATGTATTTTGTACACTCGTAAAGTATTTTGAATATATTCTTACTATCCTGGCTCAACACAGGACCCGATACAATACCTGTTTCTTTACCACTTGAACTTATTTTACTTTGCATATTTTTTTTCAAATCAGCACCTTTTTTGTTTTGATCAATTTTTGTTATAGAATCGCGAATTTTATATTTATTATTTTGTTTTAAACCTGATATATTGACAACAACATGTTTTAAATTATTATTTTCCATTTATTATTTTTTATTATTATTATTATTATTATTTAAATCTAACTAACAATTATTGGATAATAATCGAAAGTTTATTGAAAATGCAACAACAACAACAACAACAACAAAAAATCGATATTTTAAATATTTATTTATTTATAAATAAAATTAAAATTTTTTGAAAAAAAAGGTAAAATTTTTGAATATTTATAGGAAATATGATTTTATTTTAATAATAATCCTAAAATTGATTTTCTTTTTAAAATTTTAAAAAATCAGGTTTTTAAAACAAAATTTTTTTTTTTAATGTATAGTTTTGGATAATAAGAAATTTTAAATTTTAAATTCCACGTTTTTCTTACTTTGAAAAAAGTACTTTTTAATTATTGAAAATAAAAAAGAAATTCAATCTACAATACCGAAATGAATTATATATCTTATAAAATAGTAATGTAATAATTTTGTCAGTTCTAGTGATAATAAACTTATGAAAAAAAAAAAATATAAAAAAAAATTCATTATATAATAATTTATGATTTTAATCATAAGTTTAATCAATTTCTAAAATAAAAAAAAAATCAATAATTTTTTTTTTTTTTAAATTTAATAATTCAAGTTTACCTTTAAGTGATTGTTGTTTGGATGAATAAAAAAAAAAAATTTTTTTTTATTTTTTTTAAATTTATACAAAATTTATTTATTAGGTAATTAAAATTGAAAGAGAATATATTTCTAAAAACGGGAATTTTTAATTTATTTTTTTTGTTATTTAGATTACGTCAATAGAATTAAATGATATATATAGAAGAGAAGAGAATAATCATGAAGGGATTTCAGTAATTAGGAAGTTTTTAAAATTCTAAAAACCAGGTATATTTCTAAAAGTTATTTTCTAAATATATAAAATATATTTTTAAATAAAGATCAAAAATTATTAAATGTTTTCTATTTTATTTTATTTTAGTTTTGTTTTTAGAATTTTTAGCAAAAAAAAAAAATTAGATTGACGTAAATTTTAAATTTTTCAATTGTTTTATTTTATATTTTAATAATAATAATAAAAATTTTAATTATTTCCTTAATTATTTACTATTTTGATGATGTTTTTAAAAATTTCAAATAATTATAGAAAAATTTGCTTTTTATATATATTTAAGTTTATTCATATTATTTTTCCTCTTTCTAATAATATATTTCTTTACTTGAATTGATCAAACTCAAAGGTAAATTTGATGCTTTATCATTTGCAATAATCAATATGTTTTGCTTCGGCTAAAAATAATATATAATCGCAATAAAAACAGAAGAAGATACAAATACTGCATGAAGACTAGTTCATTTTATAGCTTTAGTGAATGAATAATGCTGCTAAAATGCTAAATTGGATATTTATAATTATTGATTTAAATCTATAATAAAAATTTTTCTAAATTTTCAAGCATTTAATTTCAAGAGCAAGTTTGCGCTTGTCCATAGAAATCACTAAAATAATGTTTGTGTTTTGAGAATATTTTATACAATTGCTTATTAATGGTTTAAACTTAAGCAAGAATTAAAAAAAAAAAAATTTCTAAATTACACTTATTGATCTTTAATAAATAAATATTATCAAAAGATTAACAATTATTTAATATTGTATAATCTTGTCTTGATTTAATGGTTTAAATATAATACGATTAGTTAATAATCAATGATTAATTGTAAAATAAAGATTAAATAATTTCTTTTTTTTGTATTAAGCTTAGCAAAAAAATTTTTTAAACCAATTTTTATTGAAATAATTTCATAATAAAAAATTCTTTAATATAATTTTTTTTTTGATTAAAGATATTGAACTATTAAAGTTTTAAAATAAAATCTGATTTTTTCCAAAATTTGAAATTGCATCTGTCAATCAAGATTTAGAAATTCAAATTTCAGATTTTTTATTTAGTCTCAGATGAATTTCAACTTAACAAAGCTAAGCTGTAATAGTATGATAGATTTTAGAAAATAATAATTCTTATCAAGCATTAAAGGCTTTTAAATAGAAAATTCTTAATTTTAAATATAAAAAATTTATTTAGAAATTTAGCAAGTATAACAATTATTAAAAAAAATTTCAAAAAAAAGTCTGAAAGTTTAAATACAATTTCAAATCGTTTGGTATATTTAAATTAAATATACACTCTGTTATAGGTTTATTTATTAATTTTCTAATTTTTATTCTACACAAATTTTTCAAAAAATCTGGCTCATTTATATTCTTGCTGAGCATAAACTCGAATTTTTGTTTTAAATCAGTCATCTTTCTCTCTTCTAAATAATCCCATAACCAAGTTTGTTTTAATACTTTAAAATCATTTATATTCAATCTTAATCCCGAGTTAAATATTAAAAACATAAAATTAATTATTTGTTGTATAAAATTTTCATTTAATTTAGTCTTTTGTATTTTAAATAAAAACTCAAATGGAACATGGTTTTGTACAGATTTATTCAAATCACAACCATGTCTTATTAGTAAAATAGCCATTTTTAATTTGTCTAAATTCAAATTGTCCAATAATTCTTTTAAAGCAGTTTTATTCTTTATTGATAATTGATCTAAATTGTTGGTTACAAGTAATATAGTTTCCAATAAATCACTTCTATTGTGCTTGACTAGAATATGTAGAGGTGTTTCTAAATCATCGTTTACCAAGTCCGGATTAGCTCCGTTCTTGATCAACTCTTGGACTACAATTAGACCACAATTAGCTACAGCTATATGTAATGGTGTATCACCACGTATACCTTTTTTATTTATATTAGCACCTTTGGTAAGCAAATAATTGACTACTCTTGATTTAGACTCGTAGCATGCTACAGACAGAGGTGTATCTCCATCAACATCTTCAGTATTTAAATTAGCATTGTATTTATCAACTAATAATTTAACAATTTCCAAGTTACCCCGAAACGAGGCTATATACAAAGCTGTTTCTTTTCTTAAATTTTTCAATTCTATATCAGCATTTTTATCTAATAAATACTCGACTAGTTTATAATGGTTATAATAACATGCTCTCATTAAACAAGTAGCTCCATCATTAAATTGAGAATTTATATTTGAATTTGCTTTTATTAGCAAATCTATTAAAGCTATATTTCCAAATTTAGACGCCGATAAAAGAGCTGTGTTACGATTTCGTGTTGTATAATTTACCAAAGCACCAGATGATACTAAAAGTTTGCACATTTGTGTATCAAAAGGTTCTATTAACTCAGTCGAGAGAATCAAAGGTGTTTTGTTTTTCGCATTTTCGTAATTCAAGTCAGCACCGCGAGAAATTAAAATTTTTGCTGTATCTAACCAACCCAAGTCACAGGCAATGCACAGAGGCGAATCTCTCTCAAAATTTAAATCATTTACACCAAAAAATCCCGAATCAATTAATAAATCAATCAAACAAGTTTTTCCCAAGCGTGAAGCATAATGCAAAGCATTGTCTTTCATTTCTTTGTCTACGTAAAATTCAGGCCAGTTGATTTTTTTAAAGAGCTTAAATTTTTTGTTTGTTGGTAGAAAATTAAACTCATTTGGGATCAAATAGTTACTCGAGGAGGATAAAATTTCTTCTATAAGATTTACTCTTTCGTTTTCAATGAAAATTCTCAAACACTGGCGAATCTGTTTTAAATAACTTGATTCAAATTTTGATCTGTTTTTGATCATGAATGAGTTCGATTTACGTTTCATTATAAAAAAATTAAATTTCTAAAATAAAATTTAAATTAAAAAAAAAATTTTTATAAATTCTTTGACTACTAGTTTTTTAATTTTATTTTTTTTTTTTGAATTTTTCTTTATGTTTCTGTATTAAATTATTTTTATTAAATTAAGCGCTAATTTGGTAAATTAAGATCGGTCGGCGAATAATTTATAAGTTTGTTGATTCAACTTTTTCTTACTTACATTAACGACTTTTAGAATTTATTCGTTCCTAGAAGTATGATAGAAGTATAAAAAAGAAAAAATAAGTGCTCAAGTCTTGGACTTTCTCAAGTTCTTAATTTGCTAAATTTAGTCTGAATAAAAATAAAAAATAATTTAGATTCATGTCTTCAATTTTATAAAGCATTAAATTTGGCCATGCTTAAAATTTAAGACCAAAATCAATCTTACAATTTTATTCAAAGCATTAAACTTTAAAAAGTGTTTGTTGCAAAATAAATTGCGTTTTGATTCATGCAACTATATTAGAAAAGTGCGCAATTTATTTTGCAACATATACTTTTTAAAGCTTATAAAAAAAATAATTGAATATAAAACAAAATTATTTTAAAAATGTTTACTAATTAAGTACTAAAACTTAACTTAATTAATTAATTTAATAAAAATAAATAGCACATAAATTTTTTTTAATTCAAGACAAATTCAAACAAACTTTAAAATAAATTTGAAATAAAAAATTCATTGAAACTTTTGTATATGTTATCGTATATTTTGATAATACGTAAATATCAAAAGTTACGTAGTTACCCGTAAATATTTACAAAAATAAAATTATCAAAATTTCCTAATTTATTTTTTTTTTTAGTTTTTTACTTAAAAAAGTTTAGGAAATTTCTAAATATACGTAAATATTTAAATAAAATATTATTTTAGATCATTTGTTAGTACACAACAAGTTTGATCCGTGGCATCTTGAATTGCATAAAAGATTGGATTTTCGACATCCACAACGATTTGTCATACATTGACTTGTACAATTACATTTGACCATACCTTGACCACCACCAATTGACATTTCATTTACAGCTTGTCTAATACTTTTAATTGTTTTATCAGTTCTAATGCTGACTTCAACTTGGCAATTTTGTAATAAATCGAATGCATTTCGGGAAAATAAATCAGAAAAAACTCCCACTTCACATGCAAGCTCATACAAACTAAAATCATAATCGATATCAATTACTCTGCAAATTATGTTACTGGCTTCAGTTAAACCTCTATCAACGTCTGGAATAGGTAAACTAACAAAATTTCCAATATTTACTTCGGGTAAATACCTTTTACTTCTGGTTCTCATGACTTCAGCTTGTTTTTTTGACTTTGTCGTACATTATCTCTTACGCTTCCTTGTGATTGAGGATGTCTAGCTCTACCATTAATCAAAGATAATTCAGGCCACATTGATTTAAGAGCTAGAATTATTTGATTCCTAAATTCTTTACCATTATCAGATTGTAGAATCAAAGGAACACCAAGTATTGTAAATATATCAAAAAGCGCATTTGTAACTTCTATAGCTGATTTGGCTTTGATAGCTCTGAGTTGAATAAATTTACTAAAATGGTCTTGATAAACCAAAATCCATTTAAATTCACCGTCTGGTAGTGTCTGCATATCTATTAGATCCATTTGTGCACGACTATTAAATGTGTGACTTAAAATTGGCTTTACTGTTAAACCTGTTGTTTTATTTCTTTTTTTATTCATTAAACATTGTTGACAACAATTAAGATAAACTAAAAAATTTTATTGGTTAATTAGTAAATTAATTTAACAGGTAAAAAGGTAAAAATATTACTGTTAATCATATCTACTGTTAGATTAATATGATTTTTTTTACATGCTTGAATCATTAGATCTCTCTTTTTATGACCAAGCTGTAAATGTATTCGATGAATTGTTTCAAACAATTGTTCATAAGGAACTAAAAACCTTATCGGATCATCTTGTTTTTCTTGTTTTTCGATGATTTTTTTAGTTTGCCCGACAACATAAATATCATACGAACGAAGTAAATTATATTCAAACGTTTCTTTAGTTTCTTTTTTGGATTTTGCTGTTTCGATCGTTAATATAAGTTGATCGTATTCGTTTTGTTTTGTATAAGTTCTTGTTTTTTATTTTTTTCTTTTTTAAATCATCTTCTATTTTTAAGGCTTCGATTGCAGCATAAAACTGTTCTTTTTGTTGTCGTTCAATATCTACTTCAATAACAGGGCTCTCAAAGTCAGTTACCATAGATAAAATTAATAATAATATAAAGTTTTTCAATTTAAAACCAAACATTTTTAATTTAAATTATTTAATTTTATTTTTTTTTAATTTAATTTTTTAAATTTAATTTGAATAATTATCAAAATTTACTGAAATAATTTTTAGTTATTAACTAGAATACATTTTAAATTTTTGATAATTACGTTGACATACGTAACTTTACAAATTTACTAAGTAAAATTTGATAAATAAAAAAAAAATTATTATTTTTCAAAATTTACGCATGAGACAGTTTTTTTTAATATTTACGTTTTTTCAAAATTTACTATTACATATATATTGTTGAAATTTTGAGCATATACACATATAGAAATAAAAAAATTTATTTTAATTTCTATTTAAGCACATGGATTTGAATTGAAATTTTAATTTGAATTGAAAACTTAGTTAAAATGGTGCAAACCAAGTCAAGACATCACAAAAGCGAAAATACATTTCACTTTTTAACATTAAACGAGCGTTTGGCAAACGTTAACGTTGATGTTACAAAGCGAATTAATCGTTATACAGATAAACCAGAAGAGACTGAAACCTATTTTTACCAAGCACTGGAAAAATGGGTCGATTTAAACTATACAGCAGTATTTTGTAATAAGAATAAAATATTTTTCTTATTTAATTTTTATTAATCTTTTATTTTCAAAAGATGAATTTACAATTAGAGTTAAAAAGAGTTGCCAAACTTTGGCTCAATTGGTTTATAATAAGGAAAATTTAATAGAAACTTTGAAAGAGTTTATTCTAAAAGCAGATCCTTTGTCTTTACAACCCATTTTGGAGTACATATAAATTTAAATATTAGATAAAAATATTATTTAATATCTATTTATTTATTTATTTATTCAAGTTTAACAGCTCAATTGGCCAGAGATTTACAGAACGATTTTTATCAATATTTTCCTGGCATATTTGAGTCAATAACAAAACTATTAGATACACAAAATACCGAAGTGTTGGAATGGAGTTTTCAGACTTTGTCTTATTTGTTCAAATTTTTGTGGCGTTATATGCTCAAAGATATGAACAATGTCTACAAGTTTGTTTGTTTTTAATTTTTGAATTGTTGCAATATTATTTGCGTTTTAAAGCTTGTAAATTGTATTAAAACATCCGCAATTAATTTTGCAACTATTCAAAAAAATTCAAATTTTTTCAAAATTTTTTTCTTATTAAAAAGTCTCTATTCACCATTATTTTCCGAAACTCGTAAAAAATATATTCGAAACTTTTCTGCTGAAAGTTTTGCGTTTTTGATGCGTAAAATCGCAGACAAAAATTATTTATTCGATTTTCTATTTACTCGTTTAAACGAACACCCCGAAGAATTGAACGGTATAGGTAGATTAATATTCGAAATGTTCCGAGGTATTAAATCACAATTTAATGCTTGTACCGAGCATAGTTTTAGCTTGCTATTGAGCAAATTGGAAAGCGATTTGATATACGATTGTGTCTCAACAACTGTAGAGAGTATGGCCGAGTATACGAAAAAAGAACACAGCAAAGTAGTTTGGAAATGTTTTTATGAAAATATAGAAAAATATCTGGCAAATAAAACCAAATTAGATTATTTACTAAAATTAATGGAAAAATTTTTAAGCATAAAAAATTGCTATTTAATTGATAATTTAGACTTGTTAATTGATAATTTGGTAAAAGTTTCTAGTTTGGAAATAGAAAATAATTCAGAACAAGATCTAAAACTAACAGAGTCATTATTTAAAGTGTCAAATTTAATTTTGCTATCAAACAATGTTAAATTTTCAATTGAACGAATCAACTTGTTGCCATCTAAATTATACTCGGATAAATTTAATCTCAATTTGGTGCTTGAAAAAACTAGAGAGCTATTCAATTATGATTTATTCGAGACTATTATATTACCAAATTTGATTTCATACTTTAATAAAAGTTGCAAAAAAACAGAGTTTTTAAGCTTAATGAGTGAATATTTACTAGAAAAGAAGAATTTACTTGATAATCAAGCAAATTTTAGATCTTCTCAGACTCTTTATGAAGATTTTTTAAAAGATAAAAATTTACTTCAGCTGAATAGAGTCTTTAGTGATAAAAAATACATTAATTCAGAGCTTAATGTTCAATTAAAGAATTATATTCAACAAGAAATGGATAAATTTATACTAAACAATAATTCGAATGTATCAGATTATACAATTGGATTAATTACTGAGAGTTTTTTAGTAAATTGTGTAATTTTTCATGATAAAAATTTATTCGATTTGAGTTATAAAATAAAGAATTTTTTGATAGAGATTATTGACAAGGATTTAAATGTATTACTAGATAGTTTTAATGAAGAAAATTTGAGTAATAATAAACATTTAGAACAACTCGGGTTTCTACTATCTCTGGACATATGGTCATTGATTTTGTTCAAAGATAAAAATGAATATTTTCAAGATTCAACTGAGCTTAATTTAATTAATCTATTGTCTAAGACTTATAAAATAAAAAATTTAATTTTAACTCAGAATTTGAACAAAACCGATTTAATTTCGTTTGAGAAATATTCCAATCATTTATTAAGAGCTTTTAAATTTTATCTTAATGGCTTGTGTTTCTTTAATAAGAGCAAATTTGTTCAAGAATTGGATAAAATAGATTCAATACTCGATTATTTAAAGCTCGAGCTAAGTTCGCCGTATCATGAAAATCGATTGAACAGTTTGACTATTTTAAGCTACAGATTTAATTATGATCTAGACGAGGAGCAAAAAGAAGATGACATAATTGAAATATGTTTAAAAGCAGAGCAAACTCAAGCCAATTTGGAAGATTATAGACAAAAAATTTATTTCCTACAAAGACTTGAATATTCAATATGTTCAAAAAAATTTGATCAAACTCAACCAGATGTAATTCAAATTGATTTTTTATTCAAATTTAAGTGAAAAGATTTTTATTTTAAATTTTAATTTAGATACCT
Source organism: Brachionus angularis (assembly GCA_021432725.1). Taxonomy (NCBI): domain Eukaryota; kingdom Metazoa; phylum Rotifera; class Eurotatoria; order Ploima; family Brachionidae; genus Brachionus; species Brachionus angularis. Next base: position 6,192,587 of record JAJVDD010000001.1, on the reverse strand, counting down.
TTGAGATATTTTTTTGGATGTTTGTATGAGAATTTTAAGCTAATCTGGGACCCGGTTATAAACTTGATACAGTCGTATGCTTCAAATATGAAACAGAACGAATTTTGGCCAATTTTTTATGAAAATTTGTCTAATCTCACTCATAAAATAGGTATTTTAAGAGACTTTATCATGTTAAAATATTTTACACAAGCTTATTTAAAAGTTGCAAAAATAATTGCGTTTATTCGAATACAAAATTAATACAAACAAACGCAATTATTTTTACAACATCTAAATATTTCAGACTTGTTTTACATTGATAAAAATTTTTTCAATAGAATCAAAGTTGAATACATTCTATACAAAAAAAATAGCTGAAAAAGATCAAGTAGTTGAAGAAAATAATTTTACAAAATTAAATGAATTATTATCAAGTTTAAAATTCAATGATAATTTGCATATTGATTATTTAAACAATCGTTTATTATTATTAAAATCAATGCAAACTTTTGCTCAAATTTGCGAATCTAAAACCAAAACATTGGTACCACTTTTTTTCAGATTTATGGAGTAATAAATTTTTTATTTAAATTAAAAGAAAAAAAAATAAATATTTTCAATTAATCAAAAAGTAATGAATATTACAAAGAAGAGAATCGTCTCTTAACAACCTCTTATGAAGATCTAACTAAAAAATACATTAAAGGTAAATTAAGAAAAAAAAAATCATAAATATTTTTAAAATTAATTTTTTATTAAAATTATTTCAAGATCGTTTGGAAAATAATAAAAATTCAAAACAAAAATTTTTTAATAAAAATTTACTAAATAAACATTTGTGTTCATTTTTGGATATATTCTCCAAATTTCATTCACCAAAATCATGGCATCAAGAAGAGAATCTAAAAAGCTTATTTTTGAATGTAAAAAGAACAAAAAATTCTAATAAAATAATTTTATTTAATTTGATTTTTTTGTTGAATATTGAAGTTGTTGTGTCATTATGATTCAAATGTTCAAAAGTCGTCTTTAGCATGTTTGTACACTTATCAACATGAATTTATGCTACCTTATAAAGAACATCTAGAGAAGCTTCTAATTGGAAAACACTTTCGACATGAACTTGTAGTGTTTAGTTTAGATCAAGGCTCTGGGGTAATACATAATGATCATCGAATGAAGCTCTTGCCTATTTTGATGCGTATTTTATATGGTAAATTTCATTCCCAAGAGACCACACATACCGCAAGTCGAGACACAAAGACCAACAAGCGAACAATTATAATTCAATTCTTGTCTTCGTGTAACGAATACGAGTTGAACTATTTTTTTAATTTAATATTTGATTGTATAAATATAATAATCAATGAGCAATTGAGTTCGAAACAAGACCGATTCGAGTTTAATTCAAATGATTTAAACGAGTCCAAAATGGACGACTCTGTGGACAGTATGATTAAAATATTGGACCAAACTGATTTGTATGATTTAAAGAAGATTGTACCTTTGAAAAAGATACTAGGCATTTTACAAAGCTTGGATATTGTACTAAAGAAGCTAGCGCGTCAAATGGAACTATTTTCACATCGTATTCTTAAAATGTTATGCTTTATCCACAAGTATTCTCAGACTTTGCACGAGCTAAGCATAAACTCAAGTATAGATAATTACCATTTGAATTTATTCAAAGTAATAAGACAACAAGTGACTTTAAGATTTAAACAATTTTTCAGCACTTATGACCACTTGAATTTCAATCATAAAGAATATTATCTTATATTTAAAACATTTGTATGGCCTCAGGCAGTCAAATTAAAAACTGAAGCAGTTAAAAGTGTCAACAATTTGCTTAAGATATTTTCCGAATGGAGTCAAAGACCAAAATACTATCCACTGTTTGTATTAAACAGCTCAAAATTTACTCAAAATGAATCTGAATTTAATATGAATATACTTGATTTGTTATTCAATTTGATCGATTCGGAAAAATGTTCTCAAAATGTAATAGATTTTGTGTTGGATATGGTACACAATTTTGTGTCATATTCAGACTTTAAAATGGACGAAACAGACGAAAACAGAACCGAACCACTTCCGTTCTCTATGGATTTTATAACAGACCAGTTTAAGGATAATTTAACAGAGTTGAATCTAGGAACAATGATTCTTAAACCTTATGTAAGCTCAATTATTAACCATATAGAAAAAGTAGTCACTTCAAACATGTCCAAAAAAAGCCTACCAGCTAAACCTTTGAAGATTTTGGCTCGTTTGAGCTTATTTGCTTCCAATTCACAGCAACAATGTGAAAAAATTGTTTATCTATTAATACCATACTTAGTCAAAAATAGAACTCAATCGGAAGAGAATGAAATGAATATTCTAAGTTCTATGAATCATTTAGTAAAACAAGTGAGAAATATTAAAGATTTTGTGACACCATTGAGTCGATTGTTTTCGGTTATTAAAAATAGACAGTCAAGAGTAGAATTGTGCAATATATATCAGACTATTAAAGATCTAGAACCTAAATTTCAAGATTTATGTCAAATAACTATTGATGTAAATTTTTTTCGTTTTTTTAGAATTAAAATTTATTTATTTTATTTCATTTTTTATAGTTAAATTCCTGGGACCCGAAAAGATTAGATGAACCTGATTACATGCTTCGTTTGGATGCTTTCAAGAGATTAAATCAAATTGTTCAAAATTTGAATAAATTTGATATTGATTTAGCTTCCGTTTTGATTTACAATTGTTTCTTCTTTATTGATAATGTAATTTATCAATTTTTCTTTTAAATAAAAAAAAATTTTACTAATTTTGAAAAAATTTTCAGATTGAAGATTTAGCTATTAAAGAATCATCAACAAACTCGATAAAACTGTTATTAAACAAGTCTTGTAAATTAGATTTAAGCAAACAAGAAAAAAACTTGTTTGAGTCGAATTTTGTAGCTGGTCTTAAGTTTGGTCTAAAATCTAAATTGGAAAGTGCTCGACACGAATATATAGTTATATTTGTCGAGTTTATAAAAACCTTTTCCAGCATATTTCCAATTTACAAAGATTTGAATTGCTTATTTGATCAAGAAGACATTGAGAAAGATTTCTATGAAAATATTAAACATATTCAGATGCATCGTAGGTCGAGAGCTCTTAAAAAATTGCAACGAGCATGTGCAGATAATTTAATATCATCAGAAAATTTGCTAAGTTTTATGATGCCCATAGTTCGATCATTTTTAGACAACGAAATGTACCACAAATACGATTATCTAATTGAAGAGTGTTGTCAAACCATAGGTTCTATTTGCCAAATTCTTGAATGGCCAAAATACATTAAAATAGTTGAATATTATTTAAAAATTTTGCCAAAAAATATTCTAAATCAAAAACTAGTTATCAAAATTTTGGTCAATGTTCTAGATGCGTTTCATTATGATTTGTCTTTGTCTACTCAAAAAGACTATTACACTGAAAATCAGTGTATCGAAGTTGAAAGCGAGGAAATGACTAGTGAAAAGCCAGTCGAAACAGAGCGCAAAAAGAAACTGGTCGGCTCAGCAATGGCAAACAAAATACATTCAACAATAACTAAATCTATTATACCAGTTTTGTTCAAGAGTTTAACAAAACGTCTTAAATCTGAAGATGAACATAAAATGAATAAACACGAAGATGAAGATGAGCAAATACTTCGTGTACCGATGGCTCTAGCAATTCTAAAATTGCTCAACAATTTACCGCGAAAAACCCTCGAGACACATTTACCAGGACTTCTTTACAAAGTGTGTGACATGCTCAAATCGAGAGCAATGAGTGTGCGCAACACAACTCGCGACTGTCTCATGAAAATGATTCAAACTTTACCAGACAAAAAATACTATTTTTATGTTTTCAAAGAATTATCGAATTGTCTCACAAAAGGTTATCAAGTTCACGTTTTATGCTTTACTATTCAAATGATACTTAAACAAATACAACCGAAATTAATTGTCGGTGATTTGGACTCTAGTTTAAGCATTTTAATGAACTCGATCAATTTGGAATTGTTCTCTGATACATCTGAAGAAAAAGAAGTTAAACAAATTATCTCAAAATTTATGGAAGCAAAAACCATAAGCTCTTTTAATACTCTTGAAGTAATTTCCAAATTTGTATCTCAGGCGCATATTTTAGATATATTGAAACCCTTCAAAGAGCAATTAGATTCTTGTAATTCAAGAAAATTATTAAAAAAAATTGAAGAATCTCTCCGACACATTTTAATTGGTATTCAACAAAACGAGTCTTTATCAACAGAGAATTTTATGTATTTAACTTATGGTTTGATAAATGACACTTTTGAAGTATTTAAAAATCCAAGTTTAGCAAAAAAAAAGAAAAATGTTGTAACAGATTATGATGAAAATAAATTAGAGCATAAAAGTTGTTTGATAATTCCACACGAGCCGAGAAGAGGTGGAGAAAAGCCCAAAGTACTAGCTAAAACAAATCAGCATGTAATAATCGAATTTGCACTTCAACTAATGAATAATTTAATTAAACAAAATAAATTAAATGAAGCTAAATATGTGAAAATGTTAGATCCATATTTGTCAATATTTGTTGAGTACCTAGATGGTAAATACTTAAAAGTAACTATTATGACTTTGAGATGTTTGGTCGGGTTCTTAAAATTCGAGTTGCCTTCTCTAGAAAAACATTGCAAGCAAATTTCAAATAAATTGTTTTTGTTGCTCAAAACTTATTCTAGTTCTTCGACTTCTGGTGAACGTGGTGACAATTTCGAGTTGTTGATGGTATGCTACAAAGTTATTTCTACTTTGATCAGAGATGTTAGTCATTTCGATTTGAATGAAGACCAATTACAAGTTTTGTTGCATTACGCTGAGCGTAATTTGTACGATAATCATAAACAAGCTTCAGCTTTTAATTTGCTAAAGTCTATTCTGTCGAGGAGGTTGAATTGCAACGAGTTGACAGATGTTTTAGGAAAAGTAATGAAACTAAGCATTCAATCAGACTCAGCAAATGTTAGACTACAATCTAGACAAACCATTCTACAGTACATGCTTGAGTATTCTTTACAAGAAAAGAAATTAATTAAATTATTAGAATTCTATATTGTTCAATTGAATTATGAGTACGAAAATGGTCGAGAATCTGCCCTAGAGATGCTCGCTACAATGTTTACCACTTTTCCAATTGCTAAACTCAACGAACACTCGAGTCTTTTCTATTTACCATTAGCCATTCAGTTACACAACGACGATTCACCAAAATGCAAAAAACTCGCCTATTTATGCTTGAAATCGCTCTTAGAAAAAATCGATTTAGAACACAAAGACTCTTTGTTTAATTTGACACAATCTTTGTTCAAGAATGAGGAAAAACCATTGTTTAAGCGTATAGCAGCTTTGCTAACTAAAGTTTTTGTTGAAGTGGAAACACAACAGTTCGAGAGAAGAGTAAATACTGTTTTTGATCATCTAGATACAGAGCTCAATGATGAAAATTTGAGCAAAACTATTGAATCAAATACAAATTCAACAATTAGCGAGAAATTCTATGATCAATATTTATACAATTTGCTATCACTTTTAATGAAAATTCTAACAGAATGCAACTTGTTTAATAATAAAAAATATTCAGAAAAAATAAACAAGTTTTATGATTATATAAAAGCCTATTTGACTCATGAACATGTCTGGGTTCAGTTAATTTCATGTCAATTGTTTGGTTTACTGTTTGCCAATTATTCAATAGAAGATTTAGTTAATCAGAAAACAAGTTATTTTAATTATAACCAAAAGAATTATATCAAGATAAGAGATTTAATCGATTCATTTTGTATTCAATTAAAATCGCCAATTTTGGACAAAGAATTAGCCGAACAAATAGTCAAAAATTTGGCATTTATGAGTAAAATATTGAATAGATTTGATTTTAAACAAAATGAAGCAGTCGAAGAATTAAAACATGATATAAACATAGAATGGTTGATCAAAAAAGTAGAAAAAGAGGCAAAATATGAATTGGTAAATAAGCCGAAGGAGACTATCAAAAGAACATATATATTCAAATGGTTAGCTGCTGTATCAATCGAGTTAGGAGCAGACAAGTTAAAAGATTATTTAAACTTGATTGTGCCTTTATTACAACGTGAAATTGTAATTGGTGAAACAGACCAAGATTTAAAACGTTTAGCTCAAGAGGTTTTAGATTTGATTAAGCAAACGATTGGAGTTGAGGAGTTTAGTTTCATTTATTCAAAAGCGAATAAGAAAAGGATAGAAAATAAAGAAGAAAGAAAACGAAAATTAGCACAAATGGCAGTGGTTGATCCGCAAATGGCAGCCACTAAAAAAATACGTAAAATGCAACGTAAAAAAGAATCAAAAAAAAGAAAAATAAAGTCAAACGCAAATGGATCGTTTAATAAAAAAAGAAAATTAAATTCTACTTTAGATCAAGATATTTAATTTAAAAAGAATTTTTTGTTTTTAAATAAAATATATTTAAAAGAAAAGTTTCGATTTTGTTTTATTTTCAGGTTAGTTTGGGAACAGATAAATTTAAGTTTCCTTATTAAATTGATCATTTATCAATTATATCACAATAGCCTTTTACAAAGTTCGGATAATGTTTGTATTTAACACTTGGAAAATTATTATTTTTACGAGCATTTGGATAGATTTGTGTATCTTTATACATATTATTGACAGTATTTGAATTATCGAATTGTGTGTATTTCTCAATATAAAATTGTAATTCATTAATATGATGATTTATTTGTTCTAAAGTTATTGTGTTTTGATAACTTTTTAACCAATTTTCTTCAAATAAATTCATTCTTTGTTCCAAAGAAGATTTGAATTAATTTCTTTTGTTATTTTATTTTAGAAGAGCATTTAATATATTTTGAAGTAGTTGTTCATTGGTATTATTTGAGACAATTGTTGTTCAATAATAATATTTTGATTTATAGTTTGATCGTTTGTTGGTTGAATAGTAGATAGAGGTTGAGAAGAATTAAGTGAGTGATTAGGATTAGAGATTGTATCATAAACTATCTGTGTGTTTTGAATAGAAGTTTTATTTGTATTGCTAATTGCAGTACTTGAAATTACTATTGCTATTCTGTAAGTAGATAAAAGTTGTTTTAAACGAGATTGTTGTGGAATAAAATGAATATTTTTAAAAAATCTGAAAAACATCTACAACATAGTCTCCATATTTTAAAAAATAAACAATCTAAAATTTAATTATATTTAAAAATTTATTCTTGTTGGGCTAGGGACCAGCAGTGGCAAATGGTAATTATGGCAAATATCTAATTTTGTAGATAATTTCATGTTTTCATAGTATTAAGATAAGGATAATAGCAATTTTATAAATATTTTTAAATTGTTTTAAGTAATTGATAATGAAGATAATTTAAAGTGAAGGATGTATTGAATAATGTTTTAATGTTAGTGGTAATCATCACCCTCCTACTCTTACCCGGGCTTGGGACCGGCAGTGGCGTAGTTATGATGATATTACGGCTACATACTCTTAATAAGGACGGGGGACGTTCAGCACAAATAACAACCACTCATCTGAGCCGAAGCTGCAAACTCGATCATTATTTGGCATATAGCTTGGAACCCCAAACCAAGCGCCTAATTTGACTTTACCTTGCCTTATTAAAAGTATGTGCAAAGTGCCAGCGTTACAAAACAAGCTCCCGCGATCGTTCCCAACCAACTATACTCCGTGATGGTCAAAGCCAGCGGCACAGACGTACGACAGGATTTGAGATAAGGCCCGTAGACCTCACCACCCGTAATGTAACACACTTTGCATAATACCACCACCCCTCCTACTTTACCCGGGCTTGGGACCGGCCTTGGCGTAGTTAGTGGCTTTTAAAAATAAAATTTTTAACTTTTAATGAATAATTAAAATGGAATAAATATTTTAAAAAATAAACTGTTAAATATCTCATTTAATTTTTAAGCTAGAGAAATGCTTAATAGCTCATTTTGTAGATAATTTTGCATTTTTATAGCTTTAAGATAAGGAAAATAGGATATTGCTTATGATATTAGGAATAATATTGTTTAAATATTGAATACATTTATAAATAACCATGATCATATTTTATGCTAAAGGATATATTGAATAATGTTTTAATGTTAGTGGTAATCATCACCCTCCTACTCTTACCCGGGCTTGGGACCGGCAGTGGCGTAGTTATGATGATATTACGGCTACATACTCTTAATAAGGACGGGGGACGTTCAGCACAAATAACAACCACTCATCTGAGCCGAAGCTGCAAACTCGATCATTATTTGGCATATAGCTTGGAACCCCAAACCAAGCGCCTAATTTGACTTTACCTTGCCTTATTAAAAGTATGTGCAAAGTGCCAGCGTTACAAAACAAGCTCCCGCGATCGTTCCCAACCTACTATACTCCGTGATGGTCAAAGCCAGCGGCACAGACGTACGACAGGATTTGAGATAAGGCCCGTAGACCTCACCACCCGTAATGTAACACACTTTGCATAATACCACCACCCCTCCTACTTTACCCGGGCTTGGGACCGGCCTTGGCGTAGTTAGTGGCTTTTAAAAATAAAATTTTTAACTTTTAATGAATAATTAAAATGGAATAAATATTTTAAAAAATAAACTGTTAAATATCTCATTTAATTTTTAAGCTAGAGAAATGCTTAATAGCTCATTTTGTAGATAATTTTGCATTTTTATAGCTTTAAGATAAGGAAAATAGGATATTGCTTATGATATTAGGAATAATATTGTTTAAATATTGAATACATTTATAAATAACCATGATCATATTTTATGCTAAAGGATATATTGAATAATGTTTTAATGTTAGTGGTAATCATCACCCTCCTACTCTTACCCGGGCTTGGGACCGGCAGTGGCGTAGTTATGATGATATTACGGCTACATACTCTTAATAAGGACGGGGGACGTTCAGCACAAATAACAACCACTCATCTGAGCCGAAGCTGCAAACTCGATCATTATTTGGCATATAGCTTGGAACCCCAAACCAAGCGCCTAATTTGACTTTACCTTGCCTTATTAAAAGTATGTGCAAAGTGCCAGCGTTACAAAACAAGCTCCCGCGATCGTTCCCAACCTACTATACTCCGTGATGGTCAAAGCCAGCGGCACAGACGTACGACAGGATTTGAGATAAGGCCCGTAGACCTCACCACCCGTAATGTAACACACTTTGCATAATACCACCACCCCTCCTACTTTACCCGGGCTTGGGACCGGCCTTGGCGTAGTTAGTGGCTTTTAAAAATAAAATTTTTAACTTTTAATGAATAATTAAAATGGAATAAATATTTTAAAAAATAAACTGTTAAATATCTCATTTAATTTTTAAGCTAGAGAAATGCTTAATAGCTCATTTTGTAGATAATTTTGCATTTTTATAGCTTTAAGATAAGGAAAATAGGATATTGCTTATGATATTAGGAATAATATTGTTTAAATATTGAATACATTTATAAATAACCATGATCATATTTTATGCTAAAGGATATATTGAATAATGTTTTAATGTTAGTGGTAATCATCACCCTCCTACTCTTACCCGGGCTTGGGACCGGCAGTGGCGTAGTTATGATGATATTACGGCTACATACTCTTAATAAGGACGGGGGACGTTCAGCACAAATAACAACCACTCATCTGAGCCGAAGCTGCAAACTCGATCATTATTTGGCATATAGCTTGGAACCCCAAACCAAGCGCCTAATTTGACTTTACCTTGCCTTATTAAAAGTATGTGCAAAGTGCCAGCGTTACAAAACAAGCTCCCGCGATCGTTCCCAACCTACTATACTCCGTGATGGTCAAAGCCAGCGGCACAGACGTACGACAGGATTTGAGATAAGGCCCGTAGACCTCACCACCCGTAATGTAACACACTTTGCATAATACCACCACCCCTCCTACTTTACCCGGGCTTGGGACCGGCCTTGGCGTAGTTAGTGGCTTTTAAAAATAAAATTTTTAACTTTTAATGAATAATTAAAATGGAATAAATATTTTAAAAAATAAACTGTTAAATATCTCATTTAATTTTTAAGCTAGAGAAATGCTTAATAGCTCATTTTGTAGATAATTTTGCATTTTTATAGCTTTAAGATAAGGAAAATAGGATATTGCTTATGATATTAGGAATAATATTGTTTAAATATTGAATACATTTATAAATAACCATGATCATATTTTATGCTAAAGGATATATTGAATAATGTTTTAATGTTAGTGGTAATCATCACCCTCCTACTCTTACCCGGGCTTGGGACCGGCAGTGGCGTAGTTATGATGATATTACGGCTACATACTCTTAATAAGGACGGGGGACGTTCAGCACAAATAACAACCACTCATCTGAGCCGAAGCTGCAAACTCGATCATTATTTGGCATATAGCTTGGAACCCCAAACCAAGCGCCTAATTTGACTTTACCTTGCCTTATTAAAAGTATGTGCAAAGTGCCAGCGTTACAAAACAAGCTCCCGCGATCGTTCCCAACCTACTATACTCCGTGATGGTCAAAGCCAGCGGCACAGACGTACGACAGGATTTGAGATAAGGCCCGTAGACCTCACCACCCGTAATGTAACACACTTTGCATAATACCACCACCCCTCCTACTTTACCCGGGCTTGGGACCGGCCTTGGCGTAGTTAGTGGCTTTTAAAAATAAAATTTTTAACTTTTAATGAATAATTAAAATGGAATAAATATTTTAAAAATAAACTGTTAAATATCTCATTTAATTTTTAAGCTAGAGAAATGCTTAATAGCTCATTTTGTAGATAATTTTGCATTTTTATAGCTTTAAGATAAGGAAAATAGGATATTGCTTATGATATTAGGAATAATATTGTTTAAATATTGAATACATTTATAAATAACCATGATCATATTTTATGCTAAAGGATATATTGAATAATGTTTTAATGTTAGTGGTAATCATCACCCTCCTACTCTTACCCGGGCTTGGGACCGGCAGTGGCGTAGTTATGATGATATTACGGCTACATACTCTTAATAAGGACGGGGGACGTTCAGCACAAATAACAACCACTCATCTGAGCCGAAGCTGCAAACTCGATCATTATTTGGCATATAGCTTGGAACCCCAAACCAAGCGCCTAATTTGACTTTACCTTGCCTTATTAAAAGTATGTGCAAAGTGCCAGCGTTACAAAACAAGCTCCCGCGATCGTTCCCAACCTACTATACTCCGTGATGGTCAAAGCCAGCGGCACAGACGTACGACAGGATTTGAGATAAGGCCCGTAGACCTCACCACCCGTAATGTAACACACTTTGCATAATACCACCACCCCTCCTACTTTACCCGGGCTTGGGACCGGCCTTGGCGTAGTTAGTGGCTTTTAAAAATAAAATTTTTAACTTTTAATGAATAATTAAAATGGAATAAATATTTTAAAAAATAAACTGTTAAATATCTCATTTAATTTTTAAGCTAGAGAAATGCTTAATAGCTCATTTTGTAGATAATTTTGCATTTTTATAGCTTTAAGATAAGGAAAATAGGATATTGCTTATGATATTAGGAATAATATTGTTTAAATATTGAATACATTTATAAATAACCATGATCATATTTTATGCTAAAGGATATATTGAATAATGTTTTAATGTTAGTGGTAATCATCACCCTCCTACTCTTACCCGGGCTTGGGACCGGCAGTGGCGTAGTTATGATGATATTACGGCTACATACTCTTAATAAGGACGGGGGACGTTCAGCACAAATAACAACCACTCATCTGAGCCGAAGCTGCAAACTCGATCATTATTTGGCATATAGCTTGGAACCCCAAACCAAGCGCCTAATTTGACTTTACCTTGCCTTATTAAAAGTATGTGCAAAGTGCCAGCGTTACAAAACAAGCTCCCGCGATCGTTCCCAACCTACTATACTCCGTGATGGTCAAAGCCAGCGGCACAGACGTACGACAGGATTTGAGATAAGGCCCGTAGACCTCACCACCCGTAATGTAACACACTTTGCATAATACCACCACCCCTCCTACTTTACCCGGGCTTGGGACCGGCCTTGGCGTAGTTAGTGGCTTTTAAAAATAAAATTTTTAACTTTTAATGAATAATTAAAATGGAATAAATATTTTAAAAAATAAACTGTTAAATATCTCATTTAATTTTTAAGCTAGAGAAATGCTTAATAGCTCATTTTGTAGATAATTTTGCATTTTTATAGCTTTAAGATAAGGAAAATAGGATATTGCTTATGATATTAGGAATAATATTGTTTAAATATTGAATACATTTATAAATAACCATGATCATATTTTATGCTAAAGGATATATTGAATAATGTTTTAATGTTAGTGGTAATCATCACCCTAAGATTTAAATAAAGTTCAAAAAGATCATACCATAAATTTATCAACCAAGTATAACCAGTGTTATAATGATTTAGCAGCTAAATATCCACCAGAAGAACTAGCTGAAGTATGGAAACCGTACAAGAATGTAAAATCAACATTATATCATCATATAAATAAAACCAAACCAGTTAGACGAAAGGATATAAACGAAATTGAAATAAACGAGAAATATGCCAATTTATTTGACAAAAAGTTTTTGCAATATGATAACAAAAACGAAAATAATCGTATAATAATATTTATATCTTCAATTGGTTTCAATTTATTATTTGGCTCAAAAAGATGGCATTCAATGATGGTACATTCAAATCTTCGCCATATTTATTCAAACAAATATTGACAATACATTGTTTATACAATAATAATATGTTACCAGCCGCTTACACTTTGCTACAAAACAAAGAGCATAGTACTTATGTTGAAGCTTTCACTCAACTAAAGCTTGTCTTAATAAATGAAAACCAATCATTCACATTTGAAGAAGCTATGTGTTATTTTTAAATAGCAATGCTACATGCCATTAAAATTGTATTAGATCAAGTAAAATTATATGGTTGTTTGTTTTACTTTAATTAAGCAATTACACGTTATTTATTTAATAAATGATCGTTAAAATAAATATCACAGCGATTATTATTTTAAAGCATGGATTCGCAAGTTTTGCTCCTTAGCTTTGATCCCATCTAAAGATATAATAAACGGATCGAAAATCATCTTATCATCTATGCCATGCGAACCAAACTCAAATATTCTTAAATTTATTAATTATTTTATTCGAACTTGGTTAAACGGTAAATTTGGTATGATTTGGAATCATCATGATAATTTGACAATACGTACCAACAATCATTTAGAAGGCTTCCATTCAAAACTAAATAATATATCAAAAAAAAATTCAAATATTTATGATTTCATTAATCTTATTAAAATTTCCGCAACAGAAGTACATAGTAGATTTTATCAAATTGAACGTCTACCCTTACCAAAACTACCTCAATCAAGTTATGATTATAAAAAAGATATAATTTACTCGACTTTACATAAACAATATGCTGAAGAGTTGTTATCATTCACAGAATATTTTAATAAAATATGAACTCATATTATTCACCCATATAGCGAATTGGATGAACAATTGCAATTAACCAGTGATTCAAGTGATGAAGATTGCCAGTTGCCAACGAAATCACTTAAAAGAAAATTAAATATAAAAATCAAATAAGATAATCAACTTGAATCGTTTGATTTTTCTTCTTTGGTTCAAACAATTTTATTAAAATCTGAATCATCGACCAGTTCATCCACAGTTCACGCACAATCATCAACTGACATTGATAAAGAAATGGACATATTACCCAAAAAGTTAAAAGTTGATTCTGAAATAGAATTCATAGAATCCAGAGAAATAACTTACACTGAACTTTATCAGCTTTTAAAACCGATATCACTTGATATGTTACTTTTATCGGGTAATGAACATTTAAATACTCTACATATCACAGAATTCCAGAATCTGATTTCTAATCGCTATAGAATTTGTGGTTTGATGAGTCCAAATAATTTTATCTTGTCTCAACCACCTTTTAATCGTGATTTATTCGAAGATAATATTTTTATTCAGGTGTTACATGCTCGTAATCACTGGATCGTAATATCTAATTTTCATCCAACAGACATTTATAATAATCACTTATATTGTAAATGGTATGTGTATGATAGCTTAAATAATTCCAGTTATTTTTTACAGTTTGTCAAACCGGCGCTAAATCGTTTATCTTCCGATTCTTCGAGTATTCAAATAAATCATGTCAAAGTTGTTCAACAAATTGGATTCGATGATTGTGGCCTTTTTGCACTTGGTTATGCTACAGCTTTAGCTATGAACATAGATCCAAATTCCTTACGTTTTGATCAATCAAAAATGCGCAAAGAATACAATGAGATGATTACACATAAAACTTTGTGTCTTTTTTCTTATTCTCAAGTATTAGAACAATTATGCATTAATACTTTTAATATGAGTTTATTTAATTAAATTTCCATTTTATTTTTTTACCATTGTAATTTTCTTTTTTATTATAAATTAATTATGAAATAAAATTATCCAATAATATATACAGTCAAACCTCTTTATGCCGGCTTCAATGGGAGAAGAGAATTATGCCGATTTAGAGAAAATGCTGATTTATCGATAGTCCGGAACTTGGATTAAATTTTATTTTGCCGAATTAAAAAATCATCTTAATAAAAATAATTGATTTCATCAAAAAAAAATTAAGTATAAGAATAAACCTACAAACTAATTTGTAAAAAATCCAAAATTAGATGACGTTTTTCAAATCTTACTGAAAAAAAATATAAATGAGATAAATCATTTTTGTCAAAAACTCCACTTGTGGATTCTCCATTTTTTTTTATTTATTATTAATGTCTTTTTTTAGTTAAGTTATCTTATCCCAGATTGAAATTGTCAAAATTGACAATTTCGAACTATACTTTTTTACAAAATATGAATATTATTTATATAATTATAAAGAAGTTGGTTTTGAATATGTATTAATATTAATAAAGTTTTTGAAAGATTCTCTTTCATTAAAACCATACGGAAGTATTTTGTTACAAATATACATTAAATCTGTCTCAAGTCTTGTTCTATAAAAAATAATATTTGAAGTAAAAGATTGAAATTTGAAATCAATTAGAATTTCATGATCTTTAGCAAAATGTAAATATAGAAATTTAGAATGTTGTGAGTTATTTAAAATTCAATTTAATTTTAAAAAAATTTGAATTATTTAATAATTTTTGAAATATATTCAATTTAAAGCATTTTATAAAAATGATCGTTGAGAATGAGTAAAAAAAAATCTATTTAAAAACCAAAAAATTATGAGACTAATAAGCCTAATAAAACTGTTAGCACATTCAAAAAAATTGGTGCTGGTAAATCAACCACTCCGATTACAAGACAAATTAGCCGAAAATAGTATTTGTTTTTTTATTATTTTTTCTCTGAAACAATACATTATCACTTGTATTGAATATTTTATCTCTAAAAAATGTGCAGTATCAACTGTAATTTTGAAAAAGCTAAAGAACTTTTATGGGTAAAATGGTCTGCAATTTAATTGCGCATTTAATTTTCAATGCTTTTAGTTTTAATGCAAATTGCAGGAAAAATGCACTTTTTTGTAGAATTTGAAAAAAAATGGCGAAAAAGTGCATGTAGTTGTGAGTGGTGGCAATAAAACTTCATATCTAAACATTTTATAGGTATTGCTAAACGTAACAATCTGTTTCAATTTCCAAAAACAGTTATGGCTTTAACAATTGAACAGAATCCTGCTAGAGGACGGAGAGCTAATACAACCAGCGCTTTAAATATACAGGGAAAAGAAGAACCTGAAGTAGTTAGCGAGGACGAAATAGAGGCCTATAGTGAACGATATATTTTCAATCAAGATAATGGTCTAGAAATTCAACAAACAATGACTACAAATTATGAAAATGATGAAATTTTGATAGAAAGAAAAAAACCGGGTCGTAAAAAAAAGATATTGTTCAAAAATCAACCAGCTCAATAACAATTTCAAAAAAATTTTCACGAATTGAAACAAGATCATCAAAGCGTCAAAAATTTAAAAATTTTCTATAATATATTCTTTTTATTTTTTTATATAACTAAAAATCTTTTTTTTTTATTAGTATTAAAATTAGATAGTAAAATAAATCTTTTTTAATTGTAATAATAATCCTTTGCCTTAATTTAAAATTAATAATTTAAATGATCAGTATTTTTTGATCAATATCCGGTTGATAAATAATTAATAGTGTCAATCAGTATTTACTTGACATGATAGGTATTATAATTTATTTATCGGTAATATAAAAGTACCGATTAGTAATTTAATGAAAATGATAAATAAAGAAGCAAATATGCCCAAAAAAAGAAAAATATTTAAATTCATATTGTCAAAAATAAAATGTATAAATCATTGAAATATTACCAGCATAGAAACAACCAATACTATTCAATTTTGCAAATCAAAATTTTCAATTACAAAAAAAATTCTAATGGCATCAAATATTACAGAATTTCTCAGATGATGAAGTTTAGATGGAAGATGAAGAAGATTTTCCAACTCAACGAAGAGCAAAAAAAAGCCGCAAGTGGATTATGGAGGAAAAGTACCTAAACAAAGAAGCAGCATTGTCGAAAAAAAACGAAGTAAGAAATAATACTCAGATGGAAATAAGATTTATTATAGATGTAATAAAGCTAAATTGAGACGTGCACAGTCTGGAGGTGGAGTTTACTTATTGTTCGACAGCCGCAGTAACGATGATATTGTTTTCAGAAGGGAGAATGAACATGACTATAGCAATTTACAAGCATCTCACAGGTTATCTGATGAAATAAAAATTGAAATTAAAAAATATTTTGAATTACATCTTTATCTAGCTGATGAAGAATATCGTGAGGATTTAATAGATGATCTCGACACTCTTCAATTATCAAGCAGTAATTCGTCTATGAAAAAGCAAGAGATATTTTTATCAAGAAGTGGCTTAGCAAGAAGCAGAAAGATTTCATCGATTATTTGAAGCAATCGTGGCTAACTACTCATCAAAACTGGTATGAGGGAGCTGCACACAACACACCATCAACTAACAATGCATTAGAAGCCCATAATCTTGTGATAAAGAAAGAAGAAACACTCAGAGAACGAATGCCATTAGCACGGTTTTTGTAACAATGTCTCATGAAAGTGACAAAATGGTCAAATGAATACGCAAACAACGACAACAAATTCATTCAATCGCCAACAATTGAACTAAAAAATGGACTGAAAGCTATCATTGGGCAAAAGACAATAAAACAGTTACCTCGAGCGTTTTTGAAACATCAACTGAATACTACATACAAGCTGCTGAAAAATCAAAGACAAGTGAAGAAGAAATCAGAAACGTGAACGAAATGCACTGGAACACTTTTTGTCAATTCAAAAAGAGAGCTTTCGCTGTTTCGTGACTCTACCAAATGGAGATGATATGGCAGTCAATTGGAAAAAAGCTAAATGCACTTGTCCAACCTTGTTCAAGCATTACATGTGCAAACATTTAGTCGGACTTTCAATCAGATTAAAATATGTCAAACCACCACCGCCAGCAAAAGATGTACCGATTGGTGAAAGATGCAAAAGAGAAAGACCAAATAAGGCAACAATAGCTTTATTAATTGAATAAAATTTTTATTATATTTGATTGTTTGTTTTTTTTTAATCAATAAAAATTAATAGATTTTAATTTTAATATTTAGATTTTACTTAACATTATATATATTAAATACTGATCGAAATATTTATTATACTAATCAATTAATATATGCTCTTAATTAAATAAATACAATTTTTTGAATTAAAATTTGAAAAGAAAGTATTAAAAAAGGAAAATTAAATTTATTAAATAAAATATAGTTTGTATCACAAAATAAACATATTTTACAACACAAATTATTACATTTATAAAATTTATTAGAATTAAAAGGACAGGAAATATTGTTTAATAAATAGGAATTAAGATTTGGATAATTTTTGAAATATTTTTTAATCAGATCATTGATGTAAATATTAAATAAGTATGAACTAAGAACACCACCTTGCTTGACACCGCAATTTATGTAAAATAGGCTAGAGTTGTTGAATTTGCCATTTATAATACCTTTAGATGAGTCATAGAATCTGTTGAGAGTCAGCCATAGACTATGGTTTAATTTCGTTTTTAGTTTGAAGAAGAGACCATCGTGCCATATTTTGTCAAATGCTTTCTCAGCATCAAGAGAGATTATCTTGCAGCTTGAGTTTTTCTCTGTATAGTTTATAACTGTTTCTTTTACAGTGAAGATTGCGTGTTCACATGAAGATTTGATTTAAAACCAAATTGGTTTTTATGAACTTGTGTTAGTAGAGGTTGTTGTTGTCTTTTAGAATTGGTTTAATAAGACTAATATTGAGTTTACTGGGAATATTATTGGAGCGTAAAATCGAGATGTAAAATTCAGTGATTTGGTTAACGAGTATGCTTTGAGCATTAAATAGCATATGCCATCATTACCTCTAACATTCGAGTGTTTTAAATCATTTTAGATTCGGTGAATTAGCTGAGTGTTAATTTCAGTGGGACTTTCTCTAATAAGTTCGTTTCCATATTTTTTTATTTCATATGATATATTAATTGTTCATTTGTTAATTTATCATAAGACTCATAGAACAATGATTTGTAGTGATCATAAAGTTTATTAGTTGAGCATGTAACTTCTTTTCTTTCAAATCTTTTTCTTTTGTGGCTGTTAATGTAGTTCCAAAAATTGTTCTTATCTTTTGAGTAGGCTATTTTATTCAATTTATAATAAAAGTCATTAATAGAAGAACTAATTTTCCTAATTCTAAGAATTAAAGATTTCGGAATGTTTTTAAAAATAGAATTTTGATGATTAGAATTTATTGAAAGATAAGAAAAACTGTTTTTTGGTTTAATAAATAAATCATATTTTAAAAAAAATCGAAATTAAAAGATATATTTAAATTAAGAAAATTAACTATTTTATCTGAAGAAATATTGAGTTTTAAATTTGGAAAAAATTTTTAAAAATTTCTACTTTAGATCAAGATATTTAATTTAAAAAGAATTTTTTTTTTTTAAATAAAATATATTTAAAAGAAAAGTTTCGATTTTGTTTTATTTTCATGTTAGTTTGGGAACAGATAAATTTAAGTTTCCTTATTTTAAATTATTTATACAGTATAGTGCCTTAAATAATAAACTTTATTTACTTGAAAAATTCTAGAGAGTTTTAAAAAAACTGGTAAATTTTATCTTGCATTGATTTTGACAGTTTATTAAAATCAAAACTAGGGCTGTTTTTATAGAACACTTTACAAAAAAGAATGGTTTTATTTAAATATTAAAAATATTAACGCAAAGTCTGACATCAAAAAAAATGAATTTCTCGAAAAATTTTAATGTAAAAATAATAATAAGAAATTACAGAACTTAATTCTGAAACTTAAACTAAGAATTCAATTTTAGTGTTATTCGTTAAAGAAATAAATGCTGAAACTAACACTTAGTTCATCGAATGCAAAATAAAAATTCAAGTTTAATTAGCTTTTTGCTTTTATAATGTAGAATTTGAATGCATTTTTTCATGTATACATTATATATCTAAAACTTATTACTAAATAAAGTTTAGAGAATATTAAGGAATAGTAATGAATCCATACAACCCATAATAAAAAAACTTATAATATTTTAAGACTAGCTTAGTTTAAAAAATGTACATTTAATCAAAATCTAAATTCCTAAATCTATTAATAGCTTAAATCTTCTATTATCTTTACAAGATGTATAATAAGTTTAGGTTTGTTTTTTTTTAATATTTCTTTTAATTATATTTTTTTTAGTGTTAATGTTTATTTTAGGATTTTGATAATCATGAAAAAGAATGCGCTTTTTTTTGCAAAATATTTAATTTGGATGCACTATAAAACTTTCTCTGGTAAAAAAAACCATAACAAACTATATTCATGTAGATCTCGATGTGCTGATTATATGATTTTTAACTAATATACGATTTTTTGTTTCAAAATCTGATTAGATATTTAAAACTAGAATTTTTCAATGCTATTTCCATACAAAGATGTTATAAAGGCTAATTACTTCAAAAGTAGAATCGTGATTGATTGGAATACATTATCAAGTAATGTATTATTAGATAAAATAGAAATAAAATATATGAAATAAACATCAAAAAGACTAAATAGCTTGTAAAAGTATATATGAATGTTTATCTCAAATTACTCTTAATTAACTAAAATGTATGATTCTATTATGATAGAGGAAGAGAGCTTTTAAAATTACTGAACAAATAAATGTTAATGAAAAGTATTATTTGATAATTTGCTTATTTAACTAAATATAAACATTAAATCAGTAATGATTTTAGAAAAAATACAAAAAATTGTTACTTAGTTTTTAATTTTAGTTAGCGTTTAATGTTGAATGAAAATGTTTAAATTCATTTAATTTGTTTGAACAAAGTTTCATAAGTAAAAAATAAATACAAATTGATGAAGCAAAGCTTTTAAGTATATTTGTAATTGTAAAAATAAATACACTGACTAAATAATTCAAATTAAATATTCATTGTATCATATGTATAAAACTTCTTTGATAATGTATTTTAGGCTTATAAGAAGTGTTCAATTTGTGAATTATGATACAATAATGTTAAAAATAAAACCGAAATTTTTTGTTTTATACTTGAGCATCCCCTTTTAAAAAATAAGAAGGGACTGAGTCCCCTATTTTAAATCAGAATATTATAAACTAGATGTTAAATTTAGGTGAATATGTTTGAGAAATGGGTAATTTTTTTTTGAATGTAGTATTTAACATGGTTGATTATTTATTTATTTTATTTTTTTTTTCAATTTTATAATTAAATTTGAGATACGCTGCAACAAAAACTTTCTAAAATTGTTTAGCTTTTACTAATTTACTTGATAAAGAACTTTACTGAAAACTTAAAACTACAAGAGTTGAAGCTTTTATAATAATTTTTTTGTAGTGCATCAAAAATAAATCTTTATTTTTTTTTTACATCATCAACAAAATATTTTTAGTTTTACCTACAATAAACTCTTAGTGGTCATTAATAAAATTAATTTTCTAAGACAAACTTTAAGGCGATATATATTTTCTAAACTGATAAGAATCGAATATGAAAGGAATCGATTAGATAAGAATCGAATATCTACTGTATTTAAGAATTAGATTATTCGCTTTAACGACTTCTTTTATTTATTAGTTTATTTAAATTATTAATATATACAAGGTTTCGAGCTCACGCTCCTTCAACCCATAATATTTAATATTTTGTATTAAGTGAAAAAACTTTTAACTGTATTAGTATATAGAGACTCAAAATCACATGAATATAATTTTTTATGACGATTAAAAAATACCAGACACGATTGATAGTAAGAATTATATTTATCAAAATCAGAGTTTATTTGTAGGATCATTAATGCAATTAACTATTGAACTGAACTTTGTCAATATGAATTAT
Source organism: Brachionus angularis (assembly GCA_021432725.1). Classification (NCBI taxonomy): domain Eukaryota; kingdom Metazoa; phylum Rotifera; class Eurotatoria; order Ploima; family Brachionidae; genus Brachionus; species Brachionus angularis. The sequence goes on along the minus strand of JAJVDD010000001.1, from coordinate 6,170,980 downwards.
AATTTGGAATCATTTTATTTCGGTAAAAATATTTTTCTAGTCACAATCCAAATTTATTTATTGCTATTTTTAGTTTATATTTATTTTTATTTATAGGATCAGAACTAAAAAATTTAATTGTTGTATTTTTAGAAATAAAGAGAAAAAAAGATTAAATTACTATTATCAAAAAAAAAAATAATTTTATAATATGTAAAATTTCTCATAAAGTTTAGGGGCACGATGCTCTAGAATATTATATATATAAACTAAAAAAATGATTAAAATAGAGAAAAAACAAAAAAAAACAAACACTAATAAAAGTAAGCGTAAAGTGCTATACTCTTTTAATATTTATTATATTTGATTGTTACACCAATTTATATAAAAATTAAAATTTAACGAATATCATTTAGACTATTTTTTTAACTAAATTTTTCCTAAATTGTCTAAGATTTCAAATCCTATTTTAATCTTCTTTTTCAAACGAATATTTTATTTAAAAATATGAAATAAAATCTTTTTATTATTTATAGTGTAGTACACCTTAAATAACATTTAAAAAAAAGGTCATGACTGAAGAATAACGATATAAGTAAACTATATTTTTTCTTATAAAGGTCGTTTCCGTTAATAATTTTACTAAGCAGACATTTGTGTAATTTAGCAGGATTTTATTTTCAGTCTTTATTCTAATACAGTTGGATCGAGTTAGAACTATTAATTAAGACATCATTTATAATATAGGAAGTTTGATCTTTACTTAATCGAAATTAAATTGAACATGCTTTTAATTTTAAGAAGTTGTATAACTTATTTTTATAAAAAAAGGTTAACAAAAATAAAAAGTTTCAAAATAGTAAGAATGTTTTATGTATAATGATCTTTTTTTCTTTTTTTAGTTATTTCAAAAAATTTTCTATATAACTATTGAAATTAAAAAAATAATGATGTACAGTATTTTAAGGCTATTATATTTCATATTTATTAAAGGCTTAGTTTTAAAATAGTGTTCTTTGATTTTCTATCTTTATATTTATATTAACTTATATTTGACATGTGAAGACTAAATGTAATTGGAATCATTCTTTTTTTTCAAATAAAAATGTGCATAAATTTTCGTATATTGTAATAATATGTGTTGGCAAAATTATTTTCGGGTGTTACTAAACAAATTTTACACTAAAACACGAAACTTATTTTGCAACAAAATGAATTTATCTTGAAAATAATAGAGAAATAAAAATTTTGGATACAAAATGAATTTAATTAATCAAACTTAAATATTCATAAATTATGCAAAAAAAATTAAAAGCAAAAATTAAAATAATTACTAACAATAGAAAATAGAAAAACAAAATTTTTTTTCTAGTAAAACATAAATTAATATTTATTTTTATCATCTGCACTTTTCTTTAGATGAATAAAAACGAATATTTAGAATGTCTTGATTTAGTATCGAACAGTAGAGAAGAAGCCGAATTAGATAAATATTTTGAATGCCCAATACAAATAAAATTAAATTCTAAAATAATTTGTAAATATCCATTTACTATTTTAGCGTTAGACAAGCATCTTAAACATAGTTTACAATTAAATATTGAAAATTTACTAGATACAAAACCAACAAAACGAGAAAATAATTTAAAAAAAATAAATTATGTTTCTTTCGACTACGAAAAATACTTAAATAACGACAATTATATAAACGATGAATACCCAAAACCGTCTAAAAAGAAATCATGTTTACCAGAAAGTTCTAAAATCAAAACCGACCCATGTAAAATATTTTATAATTTAAGCATAAATTATTGTATATTAATATTTTATATCATCAAGTTTTATCCAGAAACTCTCGAATACTGAAACGATGTCTAAAACCAGTAAAACTTAATCTAACAAGACTATCATTAGAAGAAATATACAATATGGAGGTAGGTTTAATTATTTAATAAAAAAATTTAAATGTTATATAGCTAAATTAAATTTAATCTAATAAGGTTTCTCTAGAGACTCGAGAATATATAAAAAATATAAATCCGAATATTAGTAAAATGAATCAATCTGAAATTACACATTTATCTGAGGATGATAAAGAAATAAAACTTGTAGACGAAATTGAAAACCTAAATACTATTGAGACTCGGTTGGAAACATCTGAAGACATGAAAATGGTTAATAAGTCACTAAATTTGAATGATGTAGAATTATATAAAGAAATCAAAGACTTGGAATTGTTTACAAATGAGAATTTTTTTCCAAATAATACTATTAATAATAACAACAATATGATTAAATTAAAATCGAATGATATGATTTTAAGATCTCATACAAAGAATAATATACATGTTTTGAATAAATCTAATATTAATAATATCAAGTCGAGCACTAAAAGATATTTAATTAATAATGAAAAATATTTGAATAATAAAGCTATAGAAAATTGTAGCAAACATAATTCTCAGAATTTGGAAAAACGAGTGAGTAAAACAAAATATAATAAAAATTCTTCTACTAATAAAGAAATTATAGAAATTACACTTGATTAAGGCTCATATTTGAAATGATTGACAAAATTTTTAAATTTATTAAATTTGATTTTAAAGATTTAAAAAAAACAATAGACCTATTAATTTATATATATATATACAAGCTTGTCTGTAAATTAAGGTTAACTTAGTCAAATTTTGATTTAGTCCAAGATGATAATTTAATTGACATTTACATTTATTCGAATCTTAAGAAGATTTAACAAAAAGCACTTAATGATGGCCTTGGAAAAAATCAAAATTTGATGGTTTATATTTAGTAAAAAACGTAATTGGAATTGACTAGCTTGTTTATGGTTTTTAAATCTTTAAAAAGATATTTTTGAATATAAAAATTTTGCCTATTATTTTAATTATCAAAAAATTTATTGATTACATGTTAAGTTTTACTTTTGTAAACTCATGATAAATTAAATTTAATTTATTTTAAATATTTTACTAAATTTTCAGACTTATTCTTTTTTAATAGTTTTAATTATATCTAAAAAAATGTATTATCTTTTAATCAAATTTAAAAAAAAAAAACAAGCATATATCTATTGGTTACTTTTATCAGATTATTATTTAAATATTAAAACAAAAATTTTATAATAAAATTTATTCTAAAAAATTGCTAATTGTATTTAAATTTAAGACTTGAAAATAAACCATTTTAAATTTAAAAAAAAACCAATGGATCAAAAATTAATATTAATAAAGAATAAAGCTGAAATTAACATTAATTAATATCCTAAATTTGCTTGACGAGCTAAATTCCAATATAACAAATTGTATGGTTAAGTTAGTTAGATAGTTTTTTGATATTTTTGTATTTATTTTGTGTATTAAATATATTTACGATTATCTGGCAAGAATTAAATATACTTTAAAATATTTAAATAAATTTAATTTATAATAAATCGTTTTTAAATCTATCAAAATTAAATAAATAATATTTCTTATTAGTTTCAAGTCCTATTTTTGTATAGTACTTGAAACGCCGATTCAAATATTTTTGATAAAATAATTTCTGCTACTCAAAATCTTAAATATCTGAAAAATGAAATATCTTGAAGTTCTATTTTTCTTTTTAGCTTCTCAGAATAAAAATTAAAAAATTCTCCGTCTTTTTCCATATAATTGTCCTGGATTATTCTTTTCTATTTCTTATAACACTTGAAGTAATAAGGTTGTAAGAAGAGGCTCCAAATAGTCCAAATGAAGCGCATAATCTAAATACTCATCGGTTAAAGCTGGAAAAACTGAGGCGTTGTGAATTTTAGTACAAAAATATAAATACAAAAATAGAAAATGATATAAATTTTATTCTAGGGGCCCAAAAAAGATTTTGCAAACGCAACAAAGTGAATCAAATTTTGTTACACCATTGGACAAGGTCTACAAAAAAGTGCATTTTTTCTGCAATTTGAATTAAAACTAAAAGTATTGAAAATTAAATGCGCAATTAAATTGCAGAGATTTTGCAGCCTTTGTTCAATGGTGTAACAAAATTTGTTTCACTTTGTTGCGTTTGCAGAACCTATTTTGGACCTCTAGAATAAAAGTTATATCATTTTCTATTTTGTATATATATTTGTACTTTATATAGTTAAAATTCACAACGCCAAAACTGATTCATTTAAATTAGTGTTTGTCCCCGGATTACCGTTTGGTCTTGAGAAAAAAAAGCAATCTTCCGGATGAAAATCAGCAGTAGCGGTAGAGTCTACCAGTAAGTGGTAGCGGTAAAGGTTAAGAAATTAGTTAGCTGTTGCATTAAATTATAAATATTTTATTTTCTTTTAACAAATATTTTTATAAAATCTTAAAAATAATTTTTCTAAACATGTAGAGGTGAAAAAACCGGTCCGCGGTGCCATTTTATTAAAAAGTTTTTTCAAAAAATTAAATAAATTAAAAATTTTTTTGATAAAAAATTTCATAAAAATATTTATAAAAAATTAATGCAACAGCTCACCAATTTGTCAACCTTCACCGATTTTAACTAGTAACCCGCTTTTTAATCCGGAAGACCTACCGTTAAATTTCTTCAGGAATCTACCGGCAAGACATCTACCGCCAGACAACACTAATTTAAATTAAGGATTTTTTTAGTTGAAAAACGCTTAAAATATTTTTGAATTTTATATTGTAAAAGATTATCTTCTTTCGCTTTTTGAAACATATATCTATAAATATCTATTTTATGATTATTAGAGAATAAAAGTAGTGGTCTGTATTTGTTTATTAGCGCATAGAAAAATCGAAAATCTTGTTCCAAATATTTAATATTCGAATTGAAAACAACATTGCTAAAATATTTCCAGCGCTTAACTCTTACGGAGATTGAATTCAAACATCAAATCTTTGTAATAACTCTCATATAATTTGCTTCTTTGATTAAAAATTTTTCTCATAGGCATTTTTTGGTCATAATATTATCTTCAAAAAAATAATAGTCTCAAAAACCATGGTCTACAACAAAAATGTCTTGTTCTTAAACTCATTTACAATATTTCTATTTTTGTTCCTTTTGTATTGCAGAAAGTTCTTTCCTTAATTTACTAGTTAAATTACTACCGTAAACCCTTGCAAATAAGAGCATGCACTAAAACCCAAAACCTAGTTAGTATCCAATTTTAAATCATCCAAAAATGATAACTTGGTAAAAATAAGTCTTTTATTTTATTATTTGGCATAAAAAGATTTAGTTTTATTTTTTCCATGTAGCAATTATTCCGTATTATTTATTCTCTTTTTATTAATTCTCGTATTAATAATTCCTTCGTAGCATTTTTTAAATATTAAATTTTGTAGCATTTATTCTCTAATTATATTTAATCTGTCTCATTTATTATATATTGTATTAATTCATTAATACAAAAAAGGGATTAATTCTTCCTTATCAGATAATCTTTAATTAAAATATTCCTGCATATAAAAATTCCATATATTACGGAATAAAATTTATTGGGTATTTAACATTTTATTTAAAAAGATTTTATTAATACAATTGGTTAATTAAAAAAGTTAGAAAATATAAAGAAAAATCACAATTTAGATCAAATAAGTAAAAAAATAATAAAAAAATAACAAGTAAAAGGTAGAATTACAAACGAGTAAAATTTAAATCTTTTAAGGCCTCACGGTAATAAGAGTCTAAAAATGATTTTTTGCAAACTTCCATGTTAGAATCGTGATGAATGAAAGCTTCAATCTCTAGTTCCATCTCACTTAGTTTATCTAAGTTTTGTTGCGCAATCATTCTAGCTTGTTTTTCAATATCTATATTGCCATTTGAGTTTTCTTGACTTATTTCATGAGTTGAACATGTTGAATTAGAATTTAAAGTTGCAACACGTTGTATTATTATTCTCGAAGTGCTTTTAGCAGGAGAGACTGTTGATTCAAGTAAATTTGGCAATTGATCATCACTATCAGTATCACTCGATTCGTTATCGGTTCTTTCTTGATTGTCTAATATATTCACATTTGGATACTGAATATGAAAGCTGATTTTTTCAAAAAACTCTTGGAAATTTATTCCTCCATTTTGGTATTCATTTTTTATCAGCTCATATTTTAAATCTTTTTCATAGTCTTCTTTTTTTTGTTTCTGTATAATTTCACCTTGTCTGACACGCTCATAATCACATAAAGTACGTGTATTTATGGTTTTAATAAAATTGATACAAATGAATATATTTGGATGCTTTATTCGAATCATTTTGTTAAACATAGAATGAAAGCCTTCGAAGTTATTATTTGTTCTTTTTCGATAGTTGTCAAAATGGTTCCAAATTTTAGGCTCAGTTTTAATTATCCATTGATCTTCGAAATACTTTATTAGTTGCTTACATTTGTCATCATTAGGAGATTTTTCTTTAACAAGTTTTAAACCATCTTGTATTTTGTCTAATGGTATCATCGCCAAAGCTCCAAAACCGTTAATAAACTCTCGATAATCATCTTTGTTATACTGTTGCTTTAGGCCTAATTTTACACATTTTTTGAAAATAGATTGGCGAAAATGGAACCAACAACCTTTTATTTCAAGGTTAGGAAAATGATATTTCAACGCTTTTGTAGAGGCTTGTTCAAAATCAGCCAAAGCAAAAGATGGTCGAAGATCGACATTTTTTTCGATAGCCAAATCCTTCAATACACCAAAAGCTTCTTTATAAGCTGTTTCAGTTTTTTTCATTGTAAAAATATAAACCAATGGAAAAAAATGTTCTCGATAAACACCATGAATGGTAAAGAGTTGAAATAACTGTTTTGGACAAGACTTGAAGGTTCCATCACAATACGATTCAGATGAACGTGTCAAAATATTAAAAGATCTGTCACATACAAATATAATGATTCGATTATTGGTGGTAATCGTAACGAGCAAATAAATTATTGCATGTGGTTCTAGCATATTCGCCTTCAATTGTTAACTGATTAAATTCTTTTGGCGTTGTTGGCAATCTTTTCGCTCTACGACGCTGCAAGGTGCTTCTTTGACAATTGAAGCTAGAAAAATGTGCAGCAACTATTTTTTGTTGTATCCCTTGCTCTATCAATTGGTTTTGGGCTGTATTGTACAGACTGTGTACAGACTCTGTTACGTTTGTCTCAACCTGCTTTTTTAATTCTTGTTTTGAAACAAAAATTTTAACTTCTGAGTCAGACATACAATTGTGAGTATGCAAGTCTGACTGTCTAATGACTATTCCATTTGAAACAGTTTTACTTGCAGGACATTTATGAGAATTTTTTTGAGCGCAAACGTAACGTGTTGATGATTTGTTGTCTTTAAACTACCAATATATATTGTTTTGGAAAATTATTTGTTGATGTGCTACTCTCTTTTTATTGTCATTTTCATTTTGCGGTGCAGATGATAAATTGGTGTCGATATAAATTATTTTATTTTCCATTTTAAAAATTTTTTTTATCAGAAATATAACTAAGTTTTTTATTTTACCAAGTAAATGATTCCACATTACTCAAGTTATTTATATATTAACTATTTTATATTTTATCAAAGAAAAGATCGGCATTAATCCATATCGCACAAGTACTTTTATCTATATTCCATAATTTGATCTTTAGGTTTACATTTTATCAACTTTAATTACTCAATAAGTTAATTAATTATCTCTTAATTGATAATTTTATTTGTTATTTCCTTAAGTTATCAATGATTGGTTATAATTAAAAAAATTTTAATTGGTTAAATAATCTTATGTCAAAAGGATTTTTTAATTCAAGAAAAAATTAAATAAAGATTAATTAAATAAAGAATAAATCGGTTCCGGAATCATATTTTGAAAGAATATTCTATCAGCAGAATAGAACTATAAAAGAACAATTAAATCAGAGAATTTAATTTTTAGAGAATGAAAAAATTAGAGAATATTTGCTACATTCATTTTTAGAGAATAAATAAACTAAGAATTTTTATAGAAGAATTTATAAAATACGGAATAAATGTGACGAGACCGCATAAAAAATATCATGAATAGTTAAACTTCGATATATTAATATATTCATCAGCTTCTTTAGTTTTTTTACAAGTTTAGTCTTAACGGTCTTTAACCTTAAGAAAAATTTCGAAGTTTAACTATTCATGATATTTGTTAGGCCAAATAATAAAATAAAAGACTTTTTTTTACCAAGTAATCATTTTTGGATGATCCATTTAAATTAAAACTAGAAGAAAATAAAGAAAACAATAAAAAAAAATATTTTGGTCTGAAACTTTTTTTGAGGCGAAAATGGTAAAATTCAAAAAAAAGTCTGATTAAAATAAAAAATACATGTAAAGAAGGTTTAATTCTGATTACGCTTTTTTAGCTCTACATGATATATATACTGGATTTGACTAATAATTAAAAAAAAATTTTAATAAAATCCGATTGGTCGGAAACTTTTTGTAATAACTGTAGTTTGCTTTTGAATAGTTCTACTGTTTTGGCTGAGAATATATCAACCTGGCATCCATTCCACCAGTTTGCGGATCTGTTGTCGAAAAATTTATTGCGTTGATTGCAACACCTATTGATTTCTCCCCGATGTTGTTCTCTGCGGTCATTTCTGGGAGTAGATTCTCCGGTTGGTTAATGTCAGTTGACATTATAGATTTTGTTTTATAGTATTTTGTACATTTGATTTAGATTCCTTGTTTGAAAGGTTCTTTTAAAAAGACTAATCAAGAAGTTCGCTTTCGCTGCAGATTTTTATTGATGGTTTTAGATGGTTGGAAAGAAGCATTCTAAATTGATTCGCTAATTTTAACTAATTTGTAATTTGCATAACTTTTTTTTTATCTAGATTTAATCTCTTAAGGCAGTTTTTAGTCCAGTCTTAAATATGACTTATATCTTATGGTAGGTTGCTTTTGATCTATTGTTTTATTTATTTTTTTATTTATTTTCCAGATCTTTTCTTTCTCTTTTAATTATAGCAATCAGTTTAGTTTCCTCTGCATACATTTTTCCAGTATGATTGAGTCCGTAAAGCATGTAATTGATGAAGATTATAAACAAAAGCGGGCCTAGTGGACTCTCCGCTTTTTACATGAAACCAGTTCGATTTTTTTCATCAAGAATTACTCTCTATGTTCTTCTTGACAGGAAAACTTTTATCCAATTAAGAAAGTAAGTTGTCGTTAATTCCGTATTTAGACGAGGCGAGTGTGTCGAACTTTCTTAAAGGCTTTGGCAAAGTCTAAAAATATAATTTCGATCATCTCATGTGCATTGACTGATTAAAAATATTGGCAAGGGAGTACGACAAAGGTTTTGCGCAGCGTTTAAGTACAAGAGGATGAACTCGATCGTTGTCAATCGATTTGTTTTCGTTAAGTTTAATTAAGACTTTTTCAATATCTGTTGGCGAGAAGAGGAAAGTGCTCATATTACTTTTATGTTGGTGCGTTCATCGAACGTTGGTAGTTTTAATTTATTTATTAAATATTTAAGCCCCATAGGCATATACTAAAGAAAAAATTAGATAAGAATTGAAAATTGTGAAAACAGGTTCATTACAGAACCTTAAGTCGTTATATAGATTAAAATAGTTGCAATAGTTTTCAATGCCTATTATAATAAGAAAGAAATAGTATTTAATAGAATCTATGAGTCCTAAGTTTGGTCATTTAAAATTAAATTAAATTAGTTTGATTGAGATATCCAAATTATAGTTCATAGACTTGATGTGTATCAGGTTTTCTAATTTTTTTAATTGCATACAAAAAGAGGTACATTATCTATTATCATATTTATAGTTAACCCATGTAAGGTTAAAAATTTTATAGCATACTTTATTAGCCATTATTTGCCTAAGGAAGAAAACTTAATAAATGTTCTTATAATAAATTTTCTTATTGGATTCCAGATTGAGTGCTTCATTTAGAGGTTTTGTTCTTGAAAATTGTTGATACCAATCATTTTTTTAACACTTTGTTTTGTCTGATGTCGAGATATTTTAGTTTTTTGTCCGCATTGTCAAGGCAATATAAGATTGCGCAAATTGTTTGTATAAAAAGAAAAGGGTAAAGGATTCATCATTCTCGGTTGACATTTCAGGGTGTACAAAGAAAAAGCCTAATTAGGTTAATACCACTTTCATTAGGAATCAATCTATTGTTTAGTTTAAATTTAGAAATTGAGGTTTTGTGAATTTTTTATCATAACTAAGATTAATTGCAGCAGATTTCAGCGCATTAAACTCTAGCTTCCATTTTTTAGCGTAACTCTCACATAAGTCAACTAAAGTGACTGCGTGAGAAGTTATAGGTGATAATATTATTATATCATCACAATATGAAATGATAGATAAATTAACGTTGTACAGTTTTGCTCCAATATCTAATGCAACACATTCTTCTAGTAAATTATTTATAAAAAAGTTGAAGAGATAAGGAGATAGCATTTATTTGAGTATGTTCACTCATTTTATTATCATATCTAATTGCTATTTTCGAAATCTTGTAATATATATACAGTTAACGCCATAAGCTCTTGTCTATAACTTTGCTTAATTTATAAAATAAGCCTACTCTCCAGAGCTTATCGAAAGGTTTACTAGAGTCAAAACTAATCTCAACCGATTTATCTTTAAAGAGTTCGCCCCAGTCTAGATCTAAATGTCTACATAATTTCTCATAATCTCCAGATTAGTAATTGAGTTGTTTGCTGTTAATAAAGAGGTATGGTTGTTGTTGTTGTTGTTGGTGCAGGATGCCAATGTAAATTTGGAAAATTGAAGTCTCCGGATTGAATATATACAATAGATAGCAATTGCGATTGGTCTGATAAATGGCAAATAAAATTCAAAATAAAGTAATGTCACTTAATGCATTTTGGTAGGAAGAACAGTCAATTCACATACCAGATGAGATACAATCCTAGCAAACTCGAACTTGAAGGTTCAAATGAAGGAAGAGACATTGGGGTAACAATATCGAATAATCTAAAATTTACAACAGATTTAAATCGTATTACTGGCAAATAGAATGATAGGTTTAATTTTAAATACATTTACTTCCATAAATTTAAAATCTTTTAGACAGCTTTACTGTACATTCGTGAGACCTCAAATTGAATTTGCAATGTCAGCTTAGAATTCGTACTTGAAGAAGGCTATGTGAAGTTCATTTCAATTCAGATTAATTTGAATAACTTTTTTTCTAAATGAGATAAAATGGTTCTGCAAAATGTTACATCTTGTAACAACTTTGCTACACCTATAATACCTGTCTGCTAAAACTCTGCGTTTTTATGCATTTTGCAGTAATTAAAAAGGATTATGATCTCCTCGGCAATCAGAATACAGAGTTTTAACAGACAGGTATTATAGGTGTAGCAAAGTTGTTACAAGATGTAACATTTTGCAGAACCATTTTATCTCATTTAGAAAAAAAGTTATTCAAATTAATCTGAATTGAAATGAACTTCTCATAGCCCTTGAAGAAAGAGATAGAAAACCTTGGGAACCTATAATATTTTGCGAAAAAAACAAGCGCAAAAAAACGATGAAGATGGTCAATATCTACGTAATCTTTTCGTTTAATTCAAGCGAAAATTTTACATAAAATATTAACGAAAATTTTACATAAAACATTAACGAAAATTTTATATAAATATATTTGTAATTTTTTTATTTTTTTTGTCCATTTTTTTATCATTTAAACAATTAAAGAAATAATATCTAATTTTAATTAAATAGTTTATTAACAAAATTATGATTAATATAAAAAATGCAGTTTACATAAAACAAATTTCTTTGGTTTTATCTAAACATGGTTCGTTTTTTGTTGCATTTGATCTACTCAATAATGGTTCAGCACAGAATATTTTGGATTCTGAGTAGATTTCACTTATTTCGGAATAACTTTTATTATGACTAAAAGTATTATTATCTTTGTTCATAAAAATGTTTGTTTGATAAACTTCTGAAGGGTTATTTCTTTTATCTGGTCATGATAAAAACAGATGTTTTGATGAACGAGGTATTGTTTGTTTTGAACCAATAGACAAATACTTTCTTCTTCTAAAACTCATCGGTAACTTAAAGATAAAAATAAAGTAAATAAAAAAGAATAATTTTTAACAATTTTTTATTTTGTATAATTATTTTTTATTGATCTTTAAAGTGATCTTTTTTTATTTATGAGAAAAAGTAATTAAAAAAGACCTCATTAAAACAGTGATTGTTTTTTTTATTTGACTTTTTTAATTTTTAATTAAAACACTATCTTTAATAAAAAATTAAAATTAAAAGTTAAATTTTTAATGGTTAAAAATTTAATTCTTAAATAAAAATTTGAAAAAAATGAAAGAACAACAAAATTGTCTTATAAAAATAAAAAAAAATATTTATACGAATATTTAATTAAATTTAAGTTTTAGATTAATAATAAGCATGTGAAAAATAATTGTAAGATTTACGAAAAAAAAATTTTTTTTCGAAAATTTGCATAATTTTTCGAATTATCGAATGATTGGGTGAAAAAACTTCAACTAACATCAATAGAAGAAAGAAGAGTAAGAGGATCTAATTCAGCAATTCAAGATGATAAATAGATTTTATAAGGTAAATTGGCAAAAGAAACCTGAGAATAGGGAAGAAATAGGTCCCAGAAAGAGAGGCTAAGAATAAATTTTTAACTTCTATTTAAATAGTAAGTATTTATAAACAAATTGTCAGTATTTTATAAAAATTTAAGTAAGTATCATTTTCAATAGTTGTCATTAAAAAATCAAAATTGTAAGTAAAGTATTTATTTGTAAAGTAAAAAAAATAAATTCTTGTCAGTATTAAAACAATTATTTGTAAGTATTTTTTATTTATTTAGTCGCCATTATTTTTAATAAAAATAAAGTATAAAAAATAAAGTATTTAAGTATAAAATTAAAATTTAACAAAATAAAAATGGGAAAAAATATTAATTAATTAATAAGGCTTTGGTTGCTTTTTTCGTTCTACCTCTTTTTTTTTCCCCGATTGGTATTTGTTTTGCTTCAGGTCGGGCTCTTAACTATTTGAGATGAATAGCGATACCGATTAAATGCTTACACATATATTTTTTCAAAAACCGAGAGCATGTACCTTCGCGCCATTTATGACTATTTTTTGGGAATGTGACAAATCAGAGACTAAAGGCCCTTTTTTAAACTGTTCAAATGTGGTCCATCGCATTTCTTTTACATTTATTATATCTTCTTCTGTGATTTTAGTATCATCACCAGTTGGACAATAATATTCGACTGTAAAATCTGTTTCTTTTGATGAAACAATCTTATTACTATTTGCCAAATTGTAAACATTAGTTCAAAGTTTTAAGTCTATAGTTGTTTCTTTAATAAACTGTTTGTAAATATCGTCATAATTCAAAGACCATTTTTTAGTTGATTCTAAGCATAGCTGAAAAAATCTAGCTAAAGGTAATCTCTCTCTTAAAGTATCTTCGTTTTTTATTACCAAGTTGAAAGCTTCTAAGGGATTGTTTGTTGAAGGAGTTTTTGCTGATACAACTTCATACCAATTTTGATGAGAATTCAGCCATAATTGTTTCATGTAATCTATAAAATCTTTTTGTTTTTTTAAGCCATTTTTTAATAAATAAATTAGAAGCTTTATCGAATATTTGTTTGTTATGTGCCAATTGTAGCATATCTAAATCATCTAAAACGTCTATATTCTTCATTGACTAGATGTAAGTTCTTCACAACATTCCGTCTCATATGTGCCCAACACATTATTATTAAATTTTTATCTTCTCCAAATACTTGAAGAAATGCATTTCTTATAGCATCCAAAGCATCAGAAATAAGATTTCGAAAATAGTAGAAAATAGTAGCCGAGAAGAAATAAGATAAATCTTTGCCATATTGTATTAAAGCATTAGCTAAGCTTTGAAAGACAAATTTAAAATCCTCGGATTTTTCGTTATTACAAATACAGATGCAAAACGGGTGGAAATGACGATCCATGTCAGTTGTACCTATGATTAAAACTGGCATTCCTTCCCATATTAGCTTATATGTAGCATCGACATGTATATTATTTGAATTAATTGATAATTTTAGTCTTTTTGTTGATATCATAACTCTAAATTTAATTATATTCTGATGATTTTTTTGATTAATGTCATCTTGATCAGATTCTTCATCATCATCGTAACGTATAAAATAAGAAACAACATATGGTTCATAATCTGATTCTGGTATTTTATTATGTTCTAGGCACCATTTTTCGATTTGGCAAAGACTTATTTTAGTTGATCCAAATTTTTCTTGTCTTAGTTTGGCTAAATAGTTGGTCAATTGTGTTTTATTTTTAAGTGTAAAACCTTTTTCTCTAAGCTTTTCATATTTTTTCTCAGGTTTTATATTTAAATCAATAAAAAGTGTTTTGATCTCATTTTTAATTTCATTTGATAAACCTGCATTTACTTCCACGTTATTGTGTTGATGATCCTCTTCTGTTCTATAAATTAATACGTTTTCATTTGAACTCGGTAAAAATATATATATTCCAGCTGGACATTGATCATCTTTTTTTTTTAATCTATTAAATCTATAGTAAATTTTTTTTCCTACTGTTGTTTTATTTGTGTAATGGTAACTCCATATGTTTTCGGAATTAGTTATTTGTATTGCTTCTTCTTTACTGATACAGTTTTTTTCCAAATTCCAATTTCGGTTTCTTTTTTTCCTTCTGTGCACTGCTTTTGGGTTTTCAGTATCATTTACTAAATCACCTTTCTCTTCAGAAACATTAATTTGTAGATTATTTTGGGCCATTTTTTAATCAAAATAACTGAATCCAATTTTAAATAATATTTTTTTATATGTTTCCAGTTATTTTTGTTATTGAACATATTTATACTGATAATTTTATTTATTAACAAATTTTATCTAAATTTAAACATATTAATTAAATTTAGTAATAATGACTTATTAAAAATACTGACCGATTAATTTTTATATTGATAATTTTTTTACTGAAACCCAAAATTCTATTAAATATTTATTAGCAATGATAATTAAAAATATATACTGACAAATTATTAAATAATACTGACAATTTTTATTTGATCTTACTGGCAGTTAAATTTTAAATACTGCCTCAAAAATACAAGCCAATTTTTGAGAGATTCAAATCGAATAGCTCTTAGAAGCCTCTTAGACCATCCAAGTTAAGTAAAAGGTTATTTATTTATGTTTAAGTAAATATAAGAAAAATATCAAAACTAAATGTAAATATTTGCATTTTATAAAAACGATCAAAATAAATAGAGAAAATAAGTCGTTTAATTAAGGCTAAGTTAAAATTTTGCTTTGTTGCTCAATTATTTTTAAAATAAGGGTTTAAAAGAATGTGGAAAGCTTGTAATCCCAAAACAAACATAATCTTTATGTTGTAAGTGGAAGTTTTAATGTTAGTGGTAATCATCACCCTCCTACTCTTACCCGGGCTTGGGACCGGCAGTGGCGTAGTTATGATGATATTACGGCTACATACTCTTAATAAGGACGGGGGACGTTCAGCACAAATAACAACCACTCATCTGAGCCGAAGCTGCAAACTCGATCATTATTTGGCATATAGCTTGGAACCCCAAACCAAGCGCCTAATTTGACTTTACCTTGCCTTATTAAAAGTATGTGCAAAGTGCCAGCGTTACAAAACAAGCTCCCGCGATCGTTCCCAACCTACTATACTCCGTGATGGTCAAAGCCAGCGGCACAGACGTACGACAGGATTTGAGATAAGGCCCGTAGACCTCACCACCCGTAATGTAACACACTTTGCATAATACCACCACCCCTCCTACTTTACCCGGGCTTGGGACCGGCCTTGGCGTAGTTAGTGGCTTTTAAAAATAAAATTTTTAACTTTTAATGAATAATTAAAATGGAATAAATATTTTAAAAAATAAACTGTTAAATATCTCATTTAATTAAAAAATAATATAATTTTTTATTTTAAGTCTACTGTATAATAAAAAATGATAAAAATAATACAAAATCTGAACTACCACATAACTTATTCAATTTTTAAGCAACAGAAACGTCTAATATCTTATTTTGTAGATAATTTTTTATTTTTATAATATTAAGATAAGGAAAATACTAAATTACTTATAATTTCAGGTATAATATTCTTCATAGATTGAAATAGGTAATTGATAATTTTAATTAATGAAATGTATTGAATAATGTTTTAATGTTAGTGTTCATTTCCAGAAACGAATGTATTGATACATTCGTCATCGTTGTCGTCTTCCGAATAGACTTTTTAATTTTTCCAAAAAGTTAAAGATTGATATAGATGGAATACTCTTCATTGAGTTCCTTGAAATTATTTTTAAACTTATTTAAATTAACAAGTTAAAAATCCTTTTAAAATCCGCTTTGAGTTGTGTTGGTGAACAAAACCCAAAGATATCTTATTTTATTTTTTTTGAGTTATATAAGCTTTTCTTAATATAAAGCTAGAGGTGTAAGTTTCGCTAAACGATAGCATTTAAACACTCAATCTACTATTTGGTATAAAAATAATTTTTACAGTTTTTATTTAAAAATTGATGCCAATTTTAACAAAATTATCGTGAACAAACTTAAACTTATTATTTACAAAAGATTTTCTAAATAAAAAAAATAAATATTCTTTCATTCATATTAATTAAAGTTTTTTAATAGAAATTTTAGATAAAAGAAAGCAAGAAATATTCAGGGTAATTTTTAAATATTTTTAACAATAATTACAATTTTTGGCTAATATTTAGAATAAATCAATGCTTTCGTTTATCATATCCCCATATTCATCGGTAAAGTAAAAAGCAAATATACCTGAGTATATTTTAATAAGATTATTTGAAAAAAACTATTTTACTTTTTTCATCAAAAAAACACATAAAACATCAAAAACAACATTTAATATTTATAATACATTTATATGATCATAAAAATATTTTTGAATCAAATATTTTTTCGTTATTATTTAAAAAAGTGAAACTCGTTTTAAAAAAATCTAATTCAATCATCTTTATTTTTTATCTTTAAAAAAGAAACAATGTTAGAAAATAGATTAAAAAGTTGATAAAGAACGATTTAATATGCGTAAACGCAGAACTATGTATTGGAGTTTGGAGAAGAAGCTTAAAATTTTATTATTAAAAATTGGACGCATCCTTATACATTTAGTATATTTTTTGGCTTAAGAAATTATGGGTTTAAAATCCAAGCGAAAATAGATTACTTTGATATTAGTCAATATTGCAAGAAAAATTATTCAACCTAAAATAAAGAAAACATTTTTATTTATTTTGATATTAATTAAAATGGTAATATTCAACAACCATATCAAAATATAATAATATAATAATTTTTTTTACTTTGATACTAATTAAATTCAAAACTTAACTATCATTTTAAATAATATCAAATTTTTTTTTAAATAAATTTATTTCAACAAATAACAATTTAAAAATTTTTAAAGAACATTTTTTTTTTAAATTATGAAAATTGATTGTATTTAATATAAAATAGCTATTCAAAAGATAATTTTTATAAAAAATAAAAATGGCGATTTTAAATTTAAATATAATTTTTTTTGCAATTAATTGCAT
This sequence comes from Brachionus angularis, assembly GCA_021432725.1. Taxonomy (NCBI): domain Eukaryota; kingdom Metazoa; phylum Rotifera; class Eurotatoria; order Ploima; family Brachionidae; genus Brachionus; species Brachionus angularis. The sequence goes on along the minus strand of JAJVDD010000001.1, from coordinate 6,153,343 downwards.
TTATTGTAGCAATAGCAATGTTCCTATCAAAGTATTATCCGGTCATTCTTCATATGTTTTGAGTATTGCTGCTTTTCAAGATGGAAATATAGTAAGTGGATCGGCTGATCGTTTCATAAAAATTTGGAATCCAAGCATGACTAATGAAATCAAAACATTTTCTCGTGGTGCTAATTGGATAAATTCTGTTGCTGTTTTGTCAAATGGAAATATAGTAAGTGGATCGGGTGATTATAACTTATATATTTGGAATCCTAATATGAATAGTCCTATCAAAACATTAAGTAGTCATACTGATTCGGTTATGAGTGTTGCTGTATTAAAAAATGGAAATATATTAAGTGGATCTTCTGATACGACTTTATTGATATGGGATCTCAACAAGGATGAACCTATCAAAATGTTTTCTGACCATACTGCTTCCGTAAATAGTGTTGCTGAATTGCCAAATGGAAATTTAGTAAGTGGATCGGATGATCAAACCATAAAAATTTGGAATCCAAACCAGGATAGCCCTATCAAAACATATGAAGTCTTTACTGATGCGGCAGATTACGTTAGAGTAATGAGTGTTGCTGTGTTCGAAAATGGAAATATAGTAAGTGGACTGTCTGATGGTAGAATAAAAATTTGGGATCCTAACATGAATACTGCTATCAAAACATTATATGAACATACTGGTTTCGTAAATAGTGTGGCTGTATCGCAAAATGGAAATATCATTAGTGGATCAGATGATAAAACAATAAAAATTTGGAATCCAAATATGGATAATTCAATCGAAACATGGTCTGGTCATTCTGCGAGAGTATTGTGTGTTAGTGTTCTTCCTAATGGTAATATAGTCAGTGGATCTGCTGATAACACTATCGCAATATGGAGTTTTGAAAATGCTACAAGAAAATGTAAACGTTCTTAGAAATAAATCAATTTTTTATATCATAATTTTTTCAAAAAAGAAAATTGCATTTAAAAGAAACCATACTTTATATTTTATTAAAACTAAATGAATATAGTAAGGTTAAGGGTTGCTAAGGTTTAATTTAGATTTAATATAAGATTTTTGATTAGCTTTGTGTATTTCTATGAAGAAAAAATGATTTAAACGATCAGGGTTTCTGATCAAATAATTGAAAATAGAAAGTATTACAAAGGATTAACGGAAAAAAGTTTTTATTTAAAGTATTTTGGAATATTTATTGTGAGAATTTAATTTTTTGAATAATTATTGAGCTTTCTTTTAATAACGTTTAATAACCAATTTTTAGAAAGACAAATTTACGTAAAATTTTATAAAATATAAGATTGATTTGTTAAAATATTAAGATTTCTTAGGAAGGTTATTATTCTCAAGGATAATTTACTTAATATGTAGAAAGTAATCCTTTATCCTCGAATTCAAAAAATTTTGACCGAATAAAGTTTCAAAACTAATAAGATCATTTTGAATTAAAAGCTTTTTTAAATTATTTCATTTTCTTCAATATTTTCTTCCTTTAATTCATTTTTATTCACCATCTTTTGGAGTTGTTTGCTAAGATATCGGCAATTAACTATTAAAATTAGATTTAGATGATACCGTTTATTGCTTTGCCTAGATGAATGTTTTGATATTTTAAAATTAATATTTTTATGTTTTGAATTATTCTCTTCATCCGTTTAGATATCCTTTAGTCTTAAAATAAAATTGGCATGAGTGAAGAATAGCGCGGAAACGACCTTTTTGACAAAAAATATAGGTAAACTATATATATTCTGAATCCTCGCGACGAGCTGATAACGAATCTGATGTCGGTTGGTCGAAGCCACACCTTTTTAAAAAATTTACCTTTAAAGCCCTTAATTTACCTTTAAGATAAGATTAAATTTAAAAACTAACTACAGAAATGAGTTCCTCGTCCTTGATTACCCTAGAAATGATTGATAAAATAAAGGTTCGGTTTTTGATTACCGAAAAATTTAAAGCGGAAATAGAGAATTGAAAAGATATTAGACGAATAAGCAAATTCATATAACAATTCATCAAAAATTTTAATAAAAAGTTTTTTTGTTTAATTAAATAAATAAATTTTGTTAATAAATTATTTTTCTTATTTTAGAAAAGATTGGCGAAATTCTTATTAATACTATTGATAACTCATAAGTTCCTTACACGATAATTTACTAATTAAATTTTAAAACATAAAAGAAAACCAAAAATAAACAATTATCTATTTCCGCTTTAAATTTTTCGGTAATCAAAAACCAAACCTTTATTTTATCAATCATTTCTAGGGTAATCAAGGACGAGGAACTCATTTCTGTAGTTAGTTTTTAAATTTAATCTTATCTTAAAGGTAAATTAAGGGCTTTAAAGGTAAATTTTTTAAAAAGGTGTGGCTTCGACCAACCGACATCAGATTCGTTATCAGCTCGTCGCGAGGATTCAGAATATATATAGTTTACCTATATTTTTTGTCAAAAAGGTCGTTTCCGCGCTATTCTTCACTTATGCCATAAAATTTATATAATTTTCTTGCGAGTAAATTTTTCTTTGTATTCAAATGGTTTTTGTACGAATGGGTCGGATGCTGTATATTTTAAAATAACTGGTTCGGTCAACGAAGGGATCACAAATCAAGTTCGAAGGAATCAATTAAAAATCAAGAATAGTTTCTTAGTTTTGTTTTAAATTTTTTCCAAAACTCGCTTATATTTTTCTTTTAATCTTAGAAATTCATTTCTTTAGCTAATTTGATTTTTTCTGTCATTTTTTTGAATTTTTAGCTTAACTTAACTTAGCCTTTTCAAAATTAAAAAAAATCAAATTTGAAAGAATCAAAAATAAGCAATTTTTTATTTATTAATTAAAAAATTATTAATTAAAAAAAAATAAATTTCAAATCTATGTAAATTCTTGACTAGTTGAATCTTTATTTGATTGAAATTTTTCAACCAAACGAATTTTTAATAATAAAATAATGCTTCAAATTTCTCTCTTTCAGAAAAATATGTTCTAAATAATTTAATGTTTTAAAAATCTTTTTAGCTTAAAGCATTATTGAATCTCTAAATTTCTAAGCTCAACTAATAATCGATTTTCGACAAAATTGATTTTTTAATTTCCAAAGCCTTTTAGTATATTTGCATTGATTATTCGCCCCTTTATAAAAAATGAACTGAGAGTCGAATTTAAAAAAAAAGAAACCATAACAAAGCTAAAAAATTTTTGACATTTAAAAAATTTAGGGCTTCCAATTTGGTAAAAAAATTTGTAATTTTTGACAAAAACTAAATTAAATTAAAAATTTTTATCTAAATTATTTATTAAAAATATTAAACACAAAGATAAGAAGCTAATTATCTAAATGAAGATTTTCGTTTATTTTTATTCTTAACTATATAGTCACTATTTGGCAATAATTTTACCAACCAAAATTGCAACATTTTATAATCTAGCTTCACCACATTCATTTAATTATTTTTTTAATTTTTGAAATTACATCAATAAAATATATCAATTGAAAAATTATTAGTTATTTGACAAACTTAGTTGAAAATGAAATTTAAAAATCAGTAAGAGAATTTTTAAATATATTTAAAAATATTGTTAAGGTTATTGTGTTGATTTAGATGAAATAAAATTACATAAAACTAAAAACCCAAAATAATAAAAAAAAAATTTATTTCAAATCACATGAATTTTTTTTTATTTAATTTGAAATTTGATATTTGTTTATCAATTTGAATAAAAAAAATTTGAATATATAATGCAAAATTTAAAAAGAAAATATGATGATATTTTGAATGACTCAAACGACTCAGATCTGATTGTACTTGAGGATGATGATAATAATGATGATGATAAAAAACCAGAATGCAAATATGGTTCTAAATGTTACAGAAAAAATAAAGATCATTTGAACGAGTTTAAACACACTTCCAAAGCTGAAGCACAATCTCAATCACATATAATACCTGAATTAGAACTCTCAAGCGATAAAATCTTTTTATCCAAAATACATTCAGTTCCAAATCAGAATAAAATAAATTCTAATTATTCACTGAGTTTAAACGAAATTCTATCAATCGATAAACACGAGTTTGTCGAATCAGCTCAATTTAATTATATGCATGATTTAGACTGGTTGATGGGCGAATATCCAAAAGAGAATCGATACAAACCATTGACTATAATACATGGTAATTCTAGAAAAACAGAGCTTGATGAACTAGCTGAAGTTTATACTCATGTGAAACTAATAAAAGTCTTTTAATTTTTAATGAAATTCATTTTAATGTGTAAATGTGTTTTTAATTATTTAAAAACATTAAGGCTAAATTGGAATCTGCTTATGGTACACATCATAGTAAAATGATGTTTTTACTGTACAAAACTGGTTTAAGAATAGTTATCCACACAGCTAATTTGATCGAGATGGACTGGATGCAGAAAACCCAAGGTATTTGGATTAGTGATAAATTCCCGTTGATAACAGACTCCAAGCTTAGCTCAGAAAATAAATACGACTCTAAAACAAAATTTAAAATGTATTTATTAACTTATTTAGAAAATTATAAAGAAGAAAAATTGAACCATTGGATAAACCTGATCAAATATCATGACATGTCTAAAGCAAAGTACTTGAAATATAAATTTTAAAGCTTAATTTAAAAATTAAAAAAAAAAATTAAAAGTGTATTTTTAATTGCTTCAGTTCCAGGTCGTTTTCCTAGCTCAAAAAAAATATTTGGACATGTTAGACTAAGAAAGTTGTTGTCTGATAATTTAAAACTTGTAGATGATTCTCATCAAAATGATAACTATATTTGTCAATTCTCGAGCATAGGTTCTCTAGGTCCTTCTGAAGATAAATGGCTGTGTAAAGAATTTTTAATTTCATTATCAAGCTCGAATCAGCCAAGTCAAGCTTCGAAAATTTCAAAACCAATTCTGATATATCCAAGTGTAGAAGATGTTGCCAAGAGTTATGAAGGCTTTTTGGCTGGTGCATCTTTACCATATTCGAAAGTAGTAGCTTCAAAACAGAGTTATTTGAATAATTTTTTTTTTAGATGGAAATCAAACAAGTGCGAAAGAACTCGTGCTAGTCCACATATAAAAACTTTTGCTAGATATTCAGGGGATTATTCTAAATTGTATTGGTTTTTGCTAACTAGTGCCAATTTGTCAAAAGCAGCTTGGGGTTCTTTTGAAAAAAATGAGACTCAATATCATATTTTATCATATGAAATCGGAGTTTTATTTCTTCCATGTTTTCTTGATGAAAATAAGAATTATTTTGAGTTAAAATCAAACCAATTTTTGGTTCCGTATGATCTACCACCTATTAAATATGATACTGATAAAGACAAACCTTGGGTTATAGAATATTAATTTTATATAAAAAAAAAATTTTAAATATTAATTTAACTATTTAATTAATTTAATAATAAAATTCAATATTTTTTTTTATAAAATTGTTTTTTTTTTTAAATTGTTTATAAATTTCAAAGTGTAATAACTTTGAAGTTTTTTTATTTTTTTTTAATTTAAATTTATTTTTTGTTTAAATATCAATTTAACTATTGTTAAATAGAAGGCTTGAAAAATTATGAATGACTGATAAACGTATTTTAAAAGAGTACATCTGTAAGCCCAAAAATGAGTTTGTTTATAAAATGTAAATTTCTTATTAAAAAATTGGTTGCAAATTTAATTGCGTTTTAAGGATTATAAGATCATATGAACCAACGCAACTATTTTCGCAACATTATTTCTTTGAAATTTAAATAAATTTTTTTTAAGCCCAATAAAATCTGAAAAAGAATTTAAAATAGATCAATATGATAACTTATCAATCACTTTAGCATATTTGGATAAAACATATAGTAGCAATGTATGGCGATCATGTCAAGACAATGTGCATCGAGAAAAAACAAAGTATATTACAACTGATTTTAAGACATGTGCTCTAAGCATAATCCAAACATTATACAGCTCTTCTTATCTTAACAATTCGAAACTTGACACTTGCTCTCATTTGCTCGATTTGAAAAATTATTCATACAACGACTTGGAACATCGTCTAGAGCTTGAATACGACAAAAAAAACTTTTTTAATCTACACGACCTGCTCTTGTACAGTCCCAAGTTTATTGATGGATACGAGAAAATTTTATTCATACTATATCAATTATTAAAATTCACAAGACATCTAAATTCGATTAATCTTAACTGTACTGAACTTAAACTAAGCGATATATACATAGACCAAAAGTATTGGATTAGACTAAAACTTCCGATCGAATCGATATTTAATCTTTATAAATCAGTGCCAGAGTCCAATGATTCAAAAATAAGTTCAAAACCGGTTGATAACTATTACTTAACTAACAATTTAGAAATTATTTACAACTCTTATAAACATTTAAATCAGCACGATTTGGCGAATTTGACCAAAAGTTGGTGCAACAACCGAATAACTAATTTTGACTATTTATTAATACTTAATTGTATTGCTGGTCGAAAATTGAACTGTCCTTATAATCATCCGATATTCCCATGGATAAGTGATTTCACTAGTCTTAACACAAATTTAAGAGACTTGTCTGTGTCCAAATTTCGCTTGAACAAAGGCGATGCTCATTTAGACATGACTTATCAAGCTAGTTCAAACACTTCAACAGGTGGTTATCATTTGACTGAATTCTTATCAGAAATAACTTATTTTGTTTACAAATCAAGGCAAACTGATAAAGAAATTTTATGTAAACATGTTAGACGAACATGGGTACCTAACGAATATCCAGGTTCTATTAATCGACTCTATTTATGGACACCAGAAGAATGTATACCAGAGTTCTATTGTGATCCGAATATTTTTAAATCAATTCATGAAGATTTACCTGATTTAAAACTGCCCGAATGGTGCAATGGTTCTAATCATGAATTTATAAGAACACATAGGCTTTTATTAGAGTCTGATTTGGTCTCTAGAAAGCTAAATAATTGGATAGATTTAATATTTGGCTATAAATTATCTGGTGAGGCAGCAATCGAAGCCAAAAACGTTTGTTTGCCATTAATAGATAATCATCAGAATATGAAAACTTATGGCATTGTTCAACTGTTTACTGTACCTCATCCGAATAGGTCTATAGATAAAACGTATCACAGTGATAAACCACCAATAATAAAAAATAAATTTAGGAATAGAATAGATTTACCAGAAGAATTTATGAACAAAACTCGAGTTCAATCGGTTTCTTCTATTGAAAATGATTCTATAAAAAAAAAGTTTAAATTGAAAAAAATAAATTTTGTTTTTTAAATTAATTATTTATTAATAACAGAGTTGGTAGTAAAGTGGATTTGAATGAGGTGAATAATAGTTTAATAAGTCTACCAGACGATTACAATCCATTCGAAAGTTTGGACCAAGTAGAAGCTTTGCTGAAATTTGTGAACAAATCGTATCATTGTTTACCTGATGTTGGTTTGATTATAGAAAAATATTCTACTATCTCTTTCGAGGATTATGCTAGAAAGGATTTAAAATGTTTAGCATGTATTCTATGCGAGATTATATTGTTCAATAAATTAAAATGTTTACCACAACAAAATAGTATTGAAAACAGATATGGCTTTATATGCAAAGCTATTCTACAAGAGCCACATATAATAAACGGGTAGCTAAAATTTTTTTCATAAAAAATTTTTTTCATATAATTTCAAATAAACTTATTTTAACAAGACCATTCATGCCTTTTATACTGAGCGTATTGAAGCCTTTCACTGACTGGAGCCAAGACAAAGCTCACAATGCAAACAACAAAAAAACAAAATCTTCTCAGTCCTATTTATTTGATAACATACTTAAATACCAATCAGAAACATGCAATTTAGATACTTTGCTAAACCCATATCTAACTCAAATACCATTCAAAGCCTTCATGGACAATTTATACAAATTCAACGAAATAACATTCAAACTTGACTATTTAATAGAAAATTTTAATAATCTAAGCCAATTCTATTTAAACAAACAAATAAATCTAATAATACAACAAACCGGTTTTCTAAATCTCAAAGAAAACCAAAACATAAATTTTTATATTACTGAAGAGCATAGCAAATCAGAAACAAACTCTTTAAATAAACAAGACTCGGATCAAATGTCTCACATTAAACTCGAACTTGTCTATGAACAAAAATTCTACTTGGCACTTCTGTATCTGCCCAAGCTTATGTACGACATGAGTGATCCGAAAAAAAATCATCTAGCACAGTCTATTTGCGTTGGTAATGAATCATATGAGCTCATAATTGATTATTTAATCAATCTCTTTGAAAACCCCAATACTTGTATAAATTCTTTTCTTTTCCTATTCAGCAAACTAAGCAAATTTTTATCCAGAAATGAACTAATAAAAAAATTTTTGAGAATTTTACTTCTTATTTTAAATGTAGTCGATTTGAATGAAACAATAGGCTTAGATTTGTCAAGTAATGATGATAAATCTAAGTTTTGTAAATTATTCGATTATACGTTTATAAACGAGTTGAGAATTATATTCGGTTTGGAGGTATTTTTGAGCCAGATATGTCCGTTCTTGGTCGAAGCTATATCTGGCTTTAAAGACTTTGAATATGAACCTGAATTTAAAAGTACAGACGAAAGCAAAAAAATAAAAAAAGCATCTCTAAATCGAATGCAAGCGGTGGATCAGATGAGTCCAATATTTGATATGGAAAGTTCAAACCAAACCGAGCCGACCGAGGATTCATTTAACAATAGTATTGATCAATCAGATGATAGTTTTAATCAAAGTCAAACTAAACATGATAATATTTCTAGAACAGCTTTTAACACTTTTACAAAACTAATACCAACTTTGGGACCAGTTTTGACTTGTAAATATTGTTGTACTGATTTGTTTAAAATGTTGGCTATTTGCTACATGAATAATAAATGCTTAGCTCAAATTGAGACCAGTGAAAATCCTTTGAATAGTTTAAAACCTATTGAAGGAGACAGATTTTCTTTTTTAATTTTAGAATCTTTAAAAACAGTTTCTAATTTGTATGGAGAGCAAATAATAGTGCTTCAGTATTTACCAAATGTTTCTAATACTGTATCAGCATGTGTTAGCAGACTCTCAATGCGTTTAGAAGCAAGTCTTCTAGCTGGAATAGTTCTTGTAAATTATTTCCTAAATTATTTGGACATAAAACTTCTAATGGACGAATTAAATTATATTTTAAATCAAATTTTAATCCCGGTTATAAGTCTTTACTCGAACGAGAAAATAAAATTTCCGAATGGTTCTTTAATGAGACAAGTGATTAGTTACAAGACTTTAGACATTATTTTATTGATAAGTCTCAGAATAGGTCCGGAACAAACTCGTACAGAAATGGAGAGAGTTCTCAAGTATTTTTTTAATGGTTTTTCTCAAGTTCGTTCAAGTGTAATGAATCCAACTATTCCAATAATTAAACCATCTCGTTTAAATTCAATTGAAGCCAAATTAGAATCAAAGTCGAATCTGACTCGAGGCGCTTTAAAAGCTCGCGCTTCAATAGTATCATTCAATCATCAGAGATTAAACAACACCATAAATCAATCAAAAGATAATTTACTATTAAACACCTCACCAATGAATACAAGTGATTTTCTAAGTGACGAAATGAACAGTTTTGATGAATATCTAAAATTTTCTTATGATCAAAACACTCAAGAGATAGTCGGATCGTCTCTTAAAACAAGTTTCTTGACTAATAAGCGTTTGGCATTGAGCACTAGTAATAAGTATCGTACTCAAAGCTTTGGCTTATTAAGTTTAAATGACGAGAATGATAATACAGTACAAAATAGTCCTACGGATAATTCACCGATAGAAAATTTACATCTTAATGATGAACTTTTAAATACTTTTACCATTGAGTTGGCTCATTTGGCTTACTTGAGCATATCACGTCTAAGCAGTGGTGTTTATATTGATTCTATTCTCTCGAATGCTGATTTAATTCATCGAATGTGTTTAATTGATGAACAAGCAATTAAAAAACAAGGAATTTTGTCTAACAATAAAATAAACAAAAAAAATCAAGATACTCAAAATCAAATATCAAAAAGTATTACTGGTATTAATATTAACAATAGTTTTAATAAGCTTACTTCATCCGCTATGCAAAGCAGTTCGTATGGTTCAAGTTTTAGTGAAAATGTGAGCATTACTGGTAACCAAATACAAATAAACGATGATACTATTAACAATAATGTTTCCAATGAGTTTATTTATTTAAGTAATAAATTTAATTTGAAATTTAATGAAAAAGAATTAAAAGATTCTAAATTGTTGTTGGATACATCGCGTCATTTGAGCGACAATTGGTTAGCTTATTGGCAAAATGAGATTAGAACAAATAACACTGGAAATTTGTTCGATTTTAAGCACATCAATTTACTAACTTTGACTGGTCATACTAGTTCGGTTAGATGTTTATTATCACTTGATAATGAATCATCATTCATTAGTGCAAGTAAAGATAAAACAGTCAAACTATGGTCTCTTAAAATGCATGGTGGAAACAAGTATGAAAATTTTGTTTAAATTTAGGTTTATATTCTTTTTTCTTATTAAACTATAATAAATTCAAGAAAAAATCAACAATCTTGTCAATGGACGTATTCACAACATAAAAAACCAGTTTCAAGCCTTTTGTTTATTGATAGTTTAAGAGTCTGTGTATCATGTGATAGTAGTGTTCATGTTTGGAATCCATTTATTGGTCGGAAGTTGTTCCAATTTGATTCGAATTTGATAACTTGTATGGCAAACTTGCCTGGTCCGTCTTCATCTTTTGTTGTCGCTACTGCTGATAACAATGTTAAATTTATTGATTTAAGAGCTAAATCTCATGCTTATGAACTTAAACCATGCTACGCTTCATCCGGATCTATTAAAAGCATATCGACAAGTGATAATTTGTTATTGGTAGGTTTTTCAACAGGCTTAATGTGTATAATAGACATGAGAACTGGTTGGATTCAAGAATCGTGCAAAACCCTAGATAATGAGATTTTACAAGTTTTCAAATTTTTTTCTATATTCAATATGCATTTTAAAAAATTAACTTTGTTTATTTAAAGTTAAAATTTATTTCTAATGACAAATTTATATCATCTTATAACGATGGTTCTATAGCACTATGTTCTATCAGAGATAAAGTACAAATTCAAAATATTATCAAAGGTATTTTGAATTAATTTAAGATAAAATTTATTTTTAAATTTAATTTTGCTTTAAACAATTAAGTGTATAACGAACCTGTACCATTTTTTAATGTAAATCAAAATCAGTTGATAACATCGACTGCTTCGAACAAAATAGGAATTCATTCCAATATAGATAAGCCTAATCAAGTAATTTTAAAAACAAATACATTTTTCAAACACCACTATTTTATTTAAAAAGAATATTAAAAAAAATTCTATAAAAATTAGGCTAAGTTTTTATTAAGAAAATATGATATGATATATGATATGAATCTTTTACTTTAATTTAACAAAAACACATTTAACATTGATAATATCATTTATTATAATTAGAAAAAGAATTTTTCTTTTTTATAAATTTAATTTACAGACTAGTCAATTCTGGTAACATGCTAGATCTTCAGTTAGTCTATATAATTTATATATTTTTTGTGAGAAACGTTACATACTTTTTTACTAAAATTCATATTAGTTTTATTATCATCTTAATACAAACCATTAACTTTGTATTAGTAAATTTAATTTTTATTCTTAAGTTACCAAAGTATAATAGAAAAAATTTATTTTATATTAAAAATATTTCAAAAAGTTACTTTATTCTAAACAATATAGTATATTATTAGATAATATAGATTAAGATGTTTTATCATTTTTAAAATTGACAGAGTATGGAATAAATCCAACAAAACTTAAAAAGATAAAAATAAATAATTTCCAGTAAATTTTCAAAAGCTTGCTTAATCATGTATCATCTAATTTTCTTTCTTTCTTATTCTGTTTAAAGCTAATATTTAAAATTTATTAAAATGTTCAAAAATAGTATATATCAAAACAAGGGTTTATAAATTTTAAAAAATTTAAAATTTAAATTTTGCGATAAATTATTTTAAAATTTAATTAAAATAGTGGTTATATTAATTAGTAGAAATTTTTTATTAAAAATAAATTATTAATGGTAGATATCTTTTTTTCTGAACAAACTCCAACCAGAAATATTCAAAGGTGTTATATCTAGTCAAACTTATTTACCATTGAATCGTTTATTATTACTAGGCTCAGACAATGGCGATATTAAACTCATGTGCTGAAAAATTTTATTTTTTTTTTAATTTTTAATATTAATTATAAATATTTAGTTTTCTTTTTAAACTTTTAAATTAAATTATTGAATATAAAATTAATAAAGCCAAAAATCATGGTGTTTTTACATCTAAATTTTGTTTTGTAATTTCTATCTTGGGTTGTTTTTGATTATTGATTATTTTGAAATTTTTTATCATGGTTATAAAAGTGTTTTCTTGGTTATTTTCTAGATTGAAATCAGTCACTTGAAAGTCGTCAGTTAATAAACCAAACTCTTGGTTAAAATAATCTTCCAAATCGTCCGATCTTTTTTTATTATTTTTTTTCCAAAAAAAATCTTCTTCATAGTTTAATAATCTTGGAAAAGTTATACTTTGAAAAACAATTGTTAGAAAATTTTGTAAAGAAACTATAAAAGCATCAATCCAATTTTGGCTAAAGTAAATCGAGAATGTTGGATGATCATCAGGGTTTTTTAAAAATGGTAGACAATACCATTCTTTCCATTCAACTTGAGACTGCTGTTTGGAAGCGTAATTTTCAAAAAATTCATATGCTTTGTCCAATTTTGAACATTTCAAAGCATTTACTAAATAAAACCTTAATAAGTTAAGTTCGTATTTTTTGGTTATATAACTATTGCTTGATATTTTAAGAGTTGTTTTACTCAAGTATTTGTGTTCCAAATAGTTCCAATATTCTATTAAACCATTCAAATCAAATGAGTATATATAAGATAGAATCAATTCAGTTATTTTATCTGCTTTAAAACATCGCTCTTTGTCTGTTTTTAAATCATTTTCAAATGATTTCAAAGATGTATTAAATCCACGATACAATAAATATTCTTTGACTAAATCATCCATATAATTTATTGAAGTTAATGAATTGTTTGATGAATTTGAGTTCATTGAATAACTCGAATTACAATTTTCCAATGCCATGTTATATCCTAATTTTAATCAAATCTAATAATTTGTTTTTAAATTTATTCTATTCAAAATTAGATTAACAAATAAAAATATTTTATAAATTTTTTTTTCAATTTCATAAATTTTAATGAATTAAATTTTTTTCTAAATTGCTAAATTTACTTTGTTTGTTTTCAAAATAATAATTCATTAAAATTTGTTTTATTTAAATTTCAAAATATTTAAAAAAAAAAAAGTTTTGTTTCTTATTTAAATGAATTTTGATCTTTTAAAATTTATTTCACTTATTAAAATTTAATGTATCGATTGGATCGAAAGTGTCTTGAAAATTTTATTTTTGATTTTTATTAAGATTTTTGAATTGAGGTTACAATAATAAAATTATTGCATAGATTTGAAAAATTCAGAGACAGTCAATGAGACCGATGTTAATTTAACAGAATTCATTTAAATTATTAAAATAAATTCATTAAATATTAAAATAAAATCTTTACAAAACTAATTTAAAATTTTTATTTTTCAATTTTAAAGTTAAATAGATTAAAGAAATTCAAAATTAACTTCATCATAATCAACTCCCATTATAGGTGTTTGGCCTGATTTTTTTTCACATCCAGATTTTACATAGTCAAATTCTAAATCTGATTGTTGATCTCTAATTAAATCATTCAGAAATTGTTGACAATAATCAATATTTATAGATTTTGAATTGTACCAATCTATTCTTTCTTTGAATAATTCATGTTCAGCTAATTGACCAGCTTCCAAAATATTTTTTGAAGAATTAATTACAAATGTTTGATTAAGTTTTGGAGTTGATAAATTAAAATCATCTAGTTTTGATCTTAATATTACATGAGTAGCTTCATGAAAAACTATTCTAATAAAATTCAATTTTATGATCAGTAATTTATCACTTTCTTTTGCTTCCAAAGGTTGATAATTAAAAATTCTTGAAGAAATATAAATTTGGTTAAAACCAGCAAATCCATTTAGACCAGCTAAATAATCTTTGATAAAAACTAATTTAATTTCTGTTAAATCTATAACACAATCAATATTTATCAATTTTAACAAAACATTTTTCAATTTTGTATTTATAAATTTATTTTTTTGTAATATTTGATATAAATAATACAACTCACTCATATATGAATACCATTCAGTTTTAGAAATAATAAATATCGAATTAATACTTGCAAAAAAAATCTCAAATGAATCTTGATTGACATCAGATTTGCTGAAATGTAATAACAAAACCAATTGAGCAAATTGATCATCCGTAAAATCATTTTTTGTTTCTTTGAATAAATTGTAAATAATTTGAGCTGATTTTTTTGAAAAATTTTCAAAACTTTTGAATTTGATGTTTAAATTTAAATTTGATAAGATACAATCTCTGATTTTTCTCACAAGTTGATTTTGGTCATTAGTAAATTTAATTGTATCTTTTACTGGAGTTTTATGTAAAAAATATTTTTCAAAAAATCGTTTAAACACAAAAAAATTTTTTTCCGTATCTTTTTCAAAGTATTCAACAAAATCATCAGCCATTTTAAAAATTATTTTTTAAGAATGTTTTTAAATCTAAAAAATAAATAAACAAATTTTCTTTTTACATTATTATATTAAATATTCAGAAAGTTTAAATGTGTTGAATTCATTTTAATTTTAAATAATTTTGAAAAATGAAAATTTTTTTTAAAAAGGTTTGTTTAAAATTTTTAAAGAATAGTTAAAAAGTTTTTTTTTGTAAAAAATAATAAAATTGATTTACAAAAATATTTAAATTAAATTTTTTTATTTTATAAGTAAAAATATTAATATTGTAATTAAAAAATATATATTTAAGTTTTAAAAAATAAATAGCTAATATATGGTTATTTAAGTGGAGGAATCTGATATTTAATTAACTTTGTTAGATACATTAGAATTTACACCATTGCGATACTCATTTAGACATGACTTATCAAGCTAGTTAAAACACTTCAACAGGTGGTTATCATTAAAATAATCTTCCAAATCGTCCGATCTTTTTTTATTATTTTTTTTCCAAAAAAAATCTTCTTCAAATAATGCTTGTTTAAATTTTTATTAAAAAAAAATTACTAGCTAAAAAAATGAAGATTCACTATCATGTAATGAATTTAATCCAAAAAAAGAATCCTAAATAATTTAATGCCAAGCTTTTTATTAATTACCGAAATTAGTTTTAAATTTTAAATTAGGAAATTAAAGTCAATATTAATTAAATGAAACTAAACCCAAAATAAAATTTAGGAATTAAATCCTTAATGTTAAATCAAAAAATTAAAGGCAAAGCTAAAATTAAGAAACCAATTCTTTACAAAAAGTTTTTTTTATGTGATGAAGAATGACATTCATTTTGAAATTAAAAATAATAATATTATTTATTTCAGACTTTTAAAATTACATTTATCGATTGGATCGAAAGTGTCTTGAAGATTTTATTTCTGATTGTTATTAAGACTCATATTTGAATTGAGGTTACAATAATAAAATTATTTCAAAAGTTAAATTTAAATAATTTTGAAAAATATTAATACTTGAATACTTGAGAAAAAACAGCACTATATTTGAAAAATTATGAAACCGAGACACTCAAGGAGACCGATGTAATTTTAACAGAATTCATTTAAATTATTAAAATAAATTCATTAAATATTAAAATAAAATAAGCTTTACAAAATTAATCTTAAATTTTTATTTTTAACTCTTCATTACTAAATTGTCAATTACTTAAATCTAAATAAAATATTAATAAAATCCCTATTTTCCTTATCTTAACACTATGAAAACATGAAATTATCTACAAAACAAGATATTTGCCATTTCTATAGCATAAAATTCAAAGAGATATCAAAATTTAGATTTTATAATTAATAGTTCATTTTCAATAATTTTTTTAAAATAAAAATTATTAATTTTAAAGCCACTAACTACGCCAAGGCCGGTCCCAAGCCCGGGTAAAGTAGGAGGGATGGTGGTATTATGCAAAGTGTGTTACATTACGGGTGGTGAGGTCTACGGGCCTTATCTCAAATCCTGTCGTACGTCTGTGCCGCTGGCTTTGACCATCACGGAGTATAGTAGGTTGGGAACGATCGCGGGAGCTTGTTTTGTAACGCTGGCACTTTGCACATACTTTTAATAAGGCAAGGTAAAGTCAAATTAGGCGCTTGGTTTGGGGTTCCAAGCTATATGCCAAATAATGATCGAGTTTGCAGCTTCGGCTCAGATGAGTGGTTGTTATTTGTGCTGAACGTCCCCCGTTCTTATTAAGAGTATGTAGCCGTAATATCATCATAACTACGCCACTGCCGGTCCCAAGCCCGGGTAAGAGTAGGAGGGTGATGATTACCACTTACAACATAAACATTATTCAATACATCGTTTACTAGACTTCCCGATCACAACAAATCAGATCAACAAATAAAATCTTGTCAATCATGTTATGTATACAGTAAAATACTGTATAACAAATATACAATTAATTCCAATTGCTTTTTTTTATGGAGTTAATTAGGTTTAATCCCAATTTTGGAAAAAATTTTAAATACTATTTTAAGTAATACAAATTTCTTATGATGATTTAAAATTTTAAAGCCAAGTATTACTGCATTTACTTGGTGCATTCATTCGTACAATATATATTTTTTTTTTACATTTTGTTAAAACTTTTCCCAAACTAGAACTTGAATAAACAAAATTGACAGAAATTTTATTTTATTTTATTGATGTTTTTTTCTATTTTGTATTAATAATTATTAATAAATCTAAATTCTGTTTATGTTTTAGTATTTTGATTTTTAAAATACAAATTTTTTGAAACATTAAATTCAAAATATCCCAGGATATTTGAATAATAAAAACTTGAAATAATTTTATTACTTTTTACTTTGATCATAAGAGATAAATAATTCAAATAAAAATGAAAATATATAAAAAAAAGATAATAAATTTATCATTCTTGAATGCAAATTTACAAGAGTATAAAATACTAATTTGAAAGAAAAAAAAGAAGAAAAAAAAACTAATTTATGAGCCAATTGTGTAATTAATAAAAGAAATCTTTTAATTGCATTTATTTTTTTTTTTAAAACTTGTAAAATAATGTTCGAAACAATGACAATTAATAAAGCAATTAAAAAACAAAAATATATTTATATATATAAGAAAAAAAATAGATAGATAGAAATTGATTTAAATAAATAATTTTTTGCATTTCCGCTTTTTTGTGATAAAATAATACATTGTTGCAAAATTAATTTCGTTTTTTTAACATACAATCTAACTATATATAAACGCAATTAATTTTGCAACACTATAATATCATCAAATATAATAAGCAAAACGCTTGCATGAGCTTTTCTTATTTCAAATTATAGTATAAACCAACTAGAATTTCTTAATTTCTATCCTTCTATATTTATCATTTATATTTATCAAGTTTTTTTTTTATTTTTTTTTTGTTTTGTTTTATTTTAAAATAATTATTGATGCAAAAATTTAATTATTTATAAGCTTAATTAAAATTCAAGATTTTTTCTATTTATTTTTATTTTTTTTTTTTTAAATAATTTTCAAAAAATCATGTTCAATAGTGAAAAAAAAAAATTTGGAACAGAAAGATTTTCAATAATAATTAACACCGTTTTAGAAATAAAAAAAAATAAAGCCTCATTAATACAAGTACGTCTGAGTAAACTTATTTTTTACATAACTTAGAACTTTTTCAAAAATATATTTCAAAATTCAATTCTAATTAATTGCTAATCTTCTTCTTCTTCTTCTTCTTAAAAAATTTAATAATTGTCAAGAATTTTTTTCTCTTTTTTTGACCAGTATCGGCTTTTAGAACTAAATTATCAATTCAATCAAAAATTTGATTAAAAATTAAATATTGTCTGCGATTGAAAATTATTTTCATTTTCAAGTGGTATAATTCAAAAATTAAAAAAAAAATAAAAAAAAATTTTAATTTATGACAAAAATACTTCTCAATTCTCTGATCTTTACTTATTTATCATTTTTATTTTATTTTGTAAAAAAAAAAAATTTTTTTTTTTCTATTAAAAAAAACCAAATATCTCATGTTATATCCTTGGTGTATTTTTTTTTGTTTTCTTTACTAAGCTTAGTTGATTTTAAATTCAAATTTTTTATTTATTTGTTTTTTTTTTAGAATTTTATTTGAAAATTGTTTTTTTTTTATTTATTTAAAGAAATGAAAATTGCTATTTTTTTGTTGTTTTTATTAATTTTAAAAATCAATGCTAAACGTGGTTTGGATCCCAGGAAAGCCAAGAAGCCAAGTAAGTTTTTATTTTTTTTTTCATTTAATTTGTGGTAAATTGTGTTACAAAACAAATTTGAACAAGTAAAATTCTACAGGGAAATGTGAAAGTTTTTTATTTAATTTTGTTAAATAAGTTTTTGATTTATTACGTAATCAATTTCATTTATGCTTGATGTAGTTTTTATTTTATTAAAAACTCAATTTTAAATAAATGAATGTAAAAATTGGGTTTCGAATTTCTAATCAATGGTTGCAAAGTTCGCATTTTATTTATTCATTTGGCCTATATCAGTTTCTAATTAAATAAAAAATTAATTAATTAATTAATAGATTTATAGATTAACTAGAACAACAAAAAAGCAATATGTTTCTTTTTTTTTTTGTATTAAATATTCAAGACACTTGATCCTGCTTGTTAAATAATTGAAAAGTTATAAATTTTAGATAAGAATATATTGTTAAAATTTATTAACTTTATTAACAAAAATGACAAAATTTTATCAATTTTAATTGTGTGTAGATTTTCATTAATTTTATTAAAAAAAAAAAAAAACTAGTTAAGCTAAAAAGTATAAAAAGTATGTTGAATCAATTTTAATAAAAATTAAAAAGTAGTTTTTGTTGCAAAAATAATTTCGGATTATTAGTATTGTAATATATATATTGCATGCGCAATTAATTTTACAACATTTTAGTATTTAAATGTTTAATTAAATTTGTAATATTCAAATTTCAAATGAAGCTTTGTATTTTAATTAAAATTAAGTACAATCAGATATATAATTTAATTTTTATTTAATATCAATAGCTTTTATTTATAAATTAAAAATTAAACTTATCTATTTTGTATGATAATAATAATAATAATCAATATTTTTATTATTTCAATTAGCATATTAAGTTTCAATTGAAATTTTCTTTTTATTTTCTATTATTCTTTTCTTTTTTTCTTAATATTATTATATAATAATAAAATAAATAAAATATTTAATTAAGCTACAAATAATACAAAAGCATAGAGAACAATTAATAAATTTATTAATTAAAGCAAATAAATATAAAGATTCCTTGGTAAAAAGAAAACAACAACAACAACAACAACAACTTCTTCTTTTTTTTATTTAAATCTTTACAAAAAAATTAAAATGAAGTATATATATATATATATATATCAATAGAAAAAAAAAAAATGATTTGAATTTTTCTGTCTAAATTACTCTTCTTTTATTCCATTAATAAAATAAAATTAAATAAAATAAAATAAAAAAAAAAATACTCGGTCATTAATCTAAAAACCGGTTTTAGTTTTTTATTCTTTACAAACAATTCTCATTAATTAAATAAAAAATAGTTTAATATAGCCTCAAGTAGTTATTAAACTATTAATAAACTAATACTAGTAGTATTAAGTTGTTGTAAAATTAATTGCGTATAAAATCATTCAAATTGTATATAAAACAACGCAATTAATTTTGCAACTTTTTTTTAATAAAACTGCAAAATTAATTTAAAACTTTTTTCCTTATATAATTTACAACAAAAATTAATTTCAATATATATTTATTTGTATTTATATGTATTTGAGATTTGTTGTTTTTTACTAGTACTATTTTTTTTTCTTCTAATCAAAAATAAACATAGACTCTTAGAAAATATACAAAAAGAGGTCATTTTTTTTATTTCAAAAAGTTTTTAATCTTAAACATTTTTTAAATATTTGTTGAAATTTAAAACTTTTTTTTTTCTTTCTCTTTCTCTGAATATTTTTTTAGCCATGGCTCTAAAAACAGTTTTAAAAGAAATTTAATATTTTTAGTTTTTTTTTGTTTTGTTTTTTTTTTTTCATTCCCCGGATCGTATTGTCAAATTTATCTAATTTATTCAATTCATTTAAAGTCAACTAGGAAGTTATTTTAAAATAATAAAAAATTGATCTTTTTTTTTTATTTTAAGCTTTTAAAATTCTCCGTAGAGTTGTTAATAAAAAAAAAAAATAAAAAATATTTAAATTCAAATTAGCAAATTTTTATTAATTAATTCAATTTGTTTATTAAAATATAAAAATAAAAAAAGGTTAAAATTTATCATTTTAAAATAATTCTGACAAACTGACAGATTTTGTTGTAGTTGTTGTTTTTATTTTATTTTATTTTATTTTGTTTAATAATAATAATAATAATAATAAAAACTTTAAATAATCCTTTATTCCAGTTGACAGCGCTTTTAGCAACAACAAAAACAACAACAAAATTACCTTTAATTCACGCATAAACGGATTGTGATCTTGATAAGCAAAGTTAATTAAATAAACAAACAAAATTTGTATTTCAAATCACGTAAATATAATTAGTTACAATAATAACCTAAAGGTTTTTATTATTTATTAATTTTAATTCTAATTTTAATTCCGTTTCAAAATCTTTAATTTGACATGTTTTATTATTAGGAATAAGAATAAAGAATATATTTAGAAATAAATAGGTGTTTATGGAATATGAGATTAGAGAATAGAGTTGAAAAAAAAAAAAGAAAAAAGTGTTATATTTTTCATGTTTAAATTGCATGAGAAATTTAAGATAAGGTTTATTAAATTTTAAATTAAATTTCAACAGGATTTCTAATATTATTATTATTATTATTAAATTTTGCAATTAGAATTAATAGAAGAAGAAGAAGAAGAAGAAGAAGAAGAAGAAGAAGCAATATTTGTATTTATTTAATTTTAAATCTGACAAATTTAACAACTAAAAGTAGTAGAAGAATTTCCAAGTCTTCTTCTTGAGACTTTTCTTAATTTCTAGTTAAGATTAATTATAGCTAAAGCTTTTTTTAAATATTTAAAATTCTTTTTTTATTTAAAAAACTTTTAAAAAAATAAATAAATTTACTCTTTTAAATTTGAATCGATAAGCAAATATCGAAAAAAAGGAAGCAGTAAAATAAAAAATAGAATTTTATTTATTTCTAATAAAAAAAATAAAAAGAATATTAAATTCTCAGTATGATATCAGGTTTTTTTATTCAATTCATTAAAGCTTTTATTTCTTTTTTTTCTTTTTATTTTTTTTTTTTCGCTTATTAATATAAAGTTATTAATGTAGTTAAGTAGTTGTATTCATTTCAGTAAATATTGGACTTAAACTTTGACTCTAACAAATATACAGTAGTAAAATAATTTATCTATTTGTTAGTAGTAGCTTTGAGAATATATCTTTAAAATGCTATATGCTTAATTTAATTTTTTATTAATTATGCAATAAATTACTTTTAATCAGAGTATTTTTAAATTGTTGCAAAATTAATTTCGTTTTTGATAAAATAAATTTTTATTTTAAAATATCAAAATCAATAGTGATTTGAACAAATATTTAAAAATAACTATGTATCAAAAACGCAATTAATATTGCAACAATATGAATCAATTGTATAGTATAGTATAGTATAGTATAGTATAATATAATATAATTTAAGAAATGTAATCAAATTGTATTAGTATTAGTATTATACTACTTAAAGTTAATTTTAAAGTAAAATATTTTTAATTTTTAAATTAAACGATAATAAAGTGGTTCATAAAATAAATATGAAGAATGTCAATTTTGTAGAAAGTTATTTTAATAGAAAACATAAAATTTCTAATAGTCTTAAAAGTCCATGGGGTGCTCTTAAAATATAAATATATATACTGTATATGTGTGTGTATAAAATAATTAAAAATAATTTAAATTATTTTTTTTTTGTTGCGATTTATAATTAATAGTAAAAAAAGAATTCTAAATGAAGCATATTTAAAGGTGTTAAAATCTAACAAGATTAAAAAATAGTATGAGAATTAAAAAATTCTCTCCACAAAAAAAAAATATAAATATTTATTTTTTTTAAAAATCTGACCACAACAACAAGGTCCATATGAAAATTAGCTAAAATAAAGAAAAAGAATAAGAATAATAATAATAAGAAGAAGAAGAAGACCGAATAGAAATAGAAAAAAATAACAAACAATTTACTGGTTTGCTTGCTATGTTTGCAAATAATTTAAATTATTTCTAAGGTATAAAATAATTTTTCTTAAATTTTTAAGGCTTTTAAAAAAGAAAATAAAAATATTCTTAAAAAATTCTTTGAGAAAATTTTTATTATTCTAAAAAAAAAAAAATTAACAAAATTAACTTTTTTAAAAAAAGAAAGAAAATTAGTTTTTAACAAGTTTTGTAGAATATAAAATAAAATAAAATAAAAATAAAAATAGAAATAAAAAAATTAATTAAAACAAGTGTTGATATGATTATTTAATTTGCATTCAAATTGACATATTCAGAATTGAACAAGTATTAAAAACTAATATTACAAATAGTTTATGACAAGTGTAAATAAATAGAAAAAAATTTTTTTTTTTTTTTTATTTAGTTAATAGATTGTTAAGCAATAAATAAAATATAAAATAAATATTAAAAAAAAAAAATTAAGCAGTTTTTATTGATTATTATTATATACAGTATAGATTTTATTATATAGAATATAGAATATAGAATATAGAATATATATTATTAGATTTTATTTATATTATAACAAAAAGGTAAATACTTAAAGTTTAATAATAACAATTCCATTCAAAAATAAAATGTTTGCTTTAATTATTAATTCTTTTTTTTTTAATTTTTGATTTTATGTACTTATTGTTGTTGTAGTTGTTGTTGTTGAGAATTTGCGAAACGTTTTATTTTGATCATAAATCGGATTAAGTTCTTTTTTTTTTCTATTTTGTTGTTTAATTTACCTAAATGATCATAGAATCATTGTTATTAAGGGAAAGATTAATATATTTTTATTAATAAAAATAATAATATAAAAGGAAGTTTGAATATTAATAAATATCGAGAAATATCGAGAAATATTGTTCATGTTCATGTTATAGTTGCTTCTATAGATTTTATTCTAAATTTATATATTCTAAATTCTACTACATATATACACCTTCTCTAACTATTGATTTTTAAAGGTAATTTAGTTTTTTTTCTTTATTTCAATTTCTATTTAGTAAAAGAGGACATTTGAAAGATATATAATTAAAATCACTAAGTGCTCTTTTATATATATAGAATCATTATTGTTATTATTATTATTATTTTTATTTTTTAAAAATTAATTTCTAAATAGATCAATCAATCAATAAATCAATAGGATATTTGACAAATATTAAAAAACATATAAATTATTTATCTATCAACAAAATATTAATTACAATTTTAATTTATAAAAAATAAAAAAAAAAAGAAAGTAAAAAAAAAAATAAAAAAAATATTTATATATTTAAATATTAAGCATATGTTAGTTTTATTATTATTTTTTTTTTATTTTATTTGAATATATACTATAGATCAAATGCTTATCAATATTTTTGTTTTTGTTCCTGATTTCTAATAATTCGTTTTCTTTTTCTTTTTTCTTGTTGTTGTTGTGCTTTTGTTATTATTATTGTTGTTGTTTTGTTGTTGTTCATTTCTTTTTCGCTACGGTGCATTTAAAATATGCTTTGCGTGTGAGTTGATTTTTCGTATCTTGTCATGATCATTCTTATTATTATTGTATTATTGTTGTATTATTGTATTTGTATTTGTATTTGATCAATGGTTATTATTTAACAAGTTAATATTTTTTCTTTTTTCGCTAGACTTTAATAAAACTGGAAATTAAAAAAAAAAAAAAAAAAAAATATTAATAAGATTTAATAAAATTGTTATTATTATTTATTGATTTTCTTTTTATTTAATTTTATTTTTTCCCGTTTTAGAAATCTAAAATTAAGATATTAGATTTTTAATATTAATAATAATAATAATATTACTTAAACTACTTTGTATTTTAGATCTTTTTTAAAATAGTAATATTATATTGCGTAATTTGTTTATATTATTTTTCCTGTTTAAATTAATCGGATTTTTTTATTATTATTATTATTATTATTATTTAATACTAATTGATTTTTTAATATTATTCGAGACTTTAATAAAATAGTAGCTCTTAAAAAGCTTTTTTTTTTTATATATTTTTATTTTTTAATATTTAAAGTAGTTTAGTAGTAGTTAGATGACTTACCAGTCCTCGTCATCGTCGTCGTTGAGTTTAAACAATTTTATAAGAAAATTTGAACAAAATTTAATATTTTTATTTATTTGAAAGAATAAATAAAATACAATAAAAATATTAATTAATTTAGAAAACAAAAACAACAAATTTTTGTGTTGAAATTTTTTAAATTTTCAAGCAATTTGATATTAATTTAATTGAGCTTAACAACAACAACAACAACAATGAAAAAGTTGGTAGTTTTTTTTCAATTGTTGAATAAGAACAAGAACTTGTTGTTTTATTTTAATACAATTTTAATTTAAAGCAAATATACACATAAGTTATTTTTTACTAGATTTAATAGATAGATAACAATTTGAAAAAAAAAATACAAATTACAAAAAAATGAATAAATTTAATTGAATTGAATATTTTTATTTTTATTTTTATGAAGCAAAGAGAAAATAATTTAAGTTGTTTTGTAAGACTTGTGAAAAAAAAAACAAATGAATAAGTAAAGTGATATGAGCAATATGATAGTAATAGTAATAGTAATAGTAATATAAGTAAGATTGATAGGCCTAAAAGTGGGAAGAAAATTAAAAATTTTCTTTCTTTTAACAATCTATTTTGTTTTTTTTTTGTAGTTCTATAAGTACCAGTGGTATCATAAACATTAAGTCTATTTTTGCTTTAAACGAGTTTACTTATTCTAGCTTCTATATGATAATCATTAACTAACACTAATTGCCTCATGGTTTTGGCTTGGCTTCAGTCAAGTATTGTTTTTGTCTCTATTAAAATTTTAAAGTTTTAGTAAAATATATAATGAACAGAAAACAAACGAAAACACAAAAATCAGATAGTCACAGTAATTAAGTTTGATAATTTTAGAATGAGGATGCACAATGACTTTTTCATTCTCTCCTGGCTATATAGCTATATAGCTGAATTCAGCCAGCCTGAATTCATTCAGAATAGCCAGAGATATTTAAAACAAGAAAGAGTTTGTTAAAAGTTAATTGAAATAATGAGGACTTTGTAATGAGACACGATTAAAATAAAGTAGTGTAAAATTAGGTCGGTCTTTTTAAAATTTTTTTTTAATTTTAAAATAATTTATTTATATATTGCAGTATTTTAGTATACAAATTTATATAAATAATAATAATACATTAATGTGTTTGTTGTATGTTTAGGGTGTTTTAGGGTGATAGTGCATTATTTAGTGATTGAGTTATATAGAGTTTAAGATTTTATTCAAGTTGGTTTAATTGTGACAATTAATATTGTGTAATCATTGTCTCACAATATTTGATAACTTATTAAATAACTTGTGTAATTTTATTTTAAGAAAATCAATTTATTGTTATTTAAATATAAAACATTAACTAAATTAAAAATTAGAATAATAATAAATAATATAATATTAAATTACACCAAGAATATTATTATATGATTAAAAAAGAAATTTGATTTAAAAATTCAATAATTTTTGATAAATTTGTAAAATTGTGTGTCTATACTAATTTAAATATAAGAGTTTAAGAGGCAAATTTGTTTTTAGCTATTTAAAGTATTATAAATTTAAAAAATTATAAAATTTCCAGAAAGCGGACTGAAAGGAACACCCCCAATTATTATTATTATTATTATTAAGAGTGGCACAATTAGACATTGTTAAGCTTAATAGTATTAATTAGGATTAACACTAAACTCTTTTAAGAATCTATTATATAATATAAATGAATTGTATTTAAATCGTTTTAAATTCTAAATTGTTATACAATAAGATATAAGATATAAGATATAAGAATAAACAATTTTAGCAAAAAAAATTGTAAAAAATAAATTTATTAATGATAAAAATACTAAACACTAAACACTAAACACTATTTAGAAATTGTTTATATTCAAGCTAAACATATTAATACTACTCTACCGATGGTTATGCTTTAATTAATAAAAGAGAATAAAATTAAAATAAACCTTAAAGCAAGTCTTTTATTCATATTCATATATATTTTTTCTTTTCGTTTGTAGACCTAAAAACAATAAACTTTTTTATTTTTTTTATTCTTTTTCAAATTTTACCTCAGGTAATTAGGTCTTTTTTCTATTTCTTTTTTCTATTTCTATTTCGAGAGATTAAATTCAAATCTATAAAATTTATTATCTTTAAAATAAATAAATAAATAAATAAACCGATTTTTAAGTTATCTATTTTATTTTATTTTATTTAAAACAGTTAATAATTTTTTTGAGAACTGTCAAAATTATTATTGATATGTTTTTATTTTAGTTTTTAAGCTGAGATAATTAACTTCTGTATGTGAGCATATTTTAAAATTCTCTCTCTCTCTCTTTCTCTCTCTACACACAATTAATCAGATAAAAAATAGAAAAAATAGGTAAAAAAACAACAAAAAAAATAAAAATATATTGTTGCAAAATAAATTTCGTTTTTATAATATACAAATGTATACATATAAAACGCAATTAATTTTGCAACAATCTAATGTTATTTTTCTAGATTTCCAAAAACTGATAAAGACGTACGTACGTATTTTATATATATACAGTATAATTTATTTATTTCTCAAACATGTGTTTTAATATTATTATTAATATTATTATTATTATTATTATTAATAACATCTTCTTAAAATGAAAAACCAAGATTAGACTTTTTATAATTGAAAAAAAATCTAAATTTTTTTGATTTTGGTTTTTATTATTTATCTAAACACATCTATATGAATCTATATGAATATATATATTTGAACAAAACTTTCTATCAAACATTTGATCGATAACTTTGGATTTTTGATTTCTTTATTCTTCTTCAATCGACATATATCAAAAAATCATATTCTAAATGAATAATAATGGTAATCATGATCTTAATTAAAACCGTTGGAGAATACAATTTTAATAATAAAAATAATAATAATATTTTTCTTTCTAAATTCATTATAAAAACAGAACATTAATCTTGAAAAAAAAGAAAAAGAAAAAGAAGAAGAAGAAGAAATAAATAGATAAACTAGAGTCGGAAAATAGCTATATTGTATAAATGTATATTATTAATATTATTAATTTAATATTGGAATATTTTGATTGACAATTGGACAAGATCAAAGCGACATGAATCTACTTGATATTTGAATGTTGTTGTGTTATTATTATTATTATTTCTTTTTTTTTAATCACGAAAAGGTAGTTTCGAATAAAATCGTTAAAATTAATTGTTTGTTTTAATAGAAATTAGAAATAAAATTCAAATTATATTTTTTTTTTTGTTGAAATTCAAATTAGTTTTTAATATAAAAATCAAATATTTAAAATAGATATACTGTATAATCAAATATTGAATAGATACAGAATTTTAATTTTAAATTTAAATAAAAATACACCCATCATTGGATTAGATTATAGCCTGAATAATGGACATTTTATTTACTATTTTTATAGAAAATAGCAAAAGGAAATTAATCGGATTGTTAGTGTATATGAATCATTATTATTATTATTATTATTATTATTTAACAATTTTGAGAAGGAAATTTAATTTTTCATTTTATTTTATGTTTTTTATGTTGTTACAAGTTTTACGATTAATCACGATTTTATATATTATTTAAATCAGTATATTCCGATTCGTATATATTCATATATTTATATTAATCAGGCACCAGTGTATTATTAAAATAGAAACATGATATTGTTATTTTAGAAATTTTATTTTTTTCATTTTTTTTGTTTTTTTTTTGTTTTATTTTTTTTGTCAAATAATTGAAAATTGAAAATTATCTTTATTTTGGTATGAAATTAGTTTAATTTTTAAATTCTTTTTTTTGTTTTTTGGTTTTTGTTTTAATATTACCCCAAAGGCGAAACATTAATAAAAAAAGTCTGATTTTTTGTTTTAATTTTTTAATTTTTTTTTTTTTTATAGTTTTTATTAGTTTATTAATATTTGTTTTGGTTTAAATATTAAACTATTTAAATAAGTTTAAAAAAAAATTTCATGACTCTATGAGTATGATACGGTAGTAGACCTATTGATCTCTCTTTCTCTTTCTCTCTTTGCTCTTTGTCGATCAATAGTTAGTTGTTGATCAATATTTTACAAAAGAGATTTAGATTTGTTTTCATTAAGTTATTAAAATTCAAGATTCATTTAATCTAATTTAATAGAAATTATAAAAAAAAATGTGTTTTTTTTTTAAATTTTTAATGATTTTCTCTCAAAAATTAATATCAATACAAATCTTAAATTCAGTAAAAGTAATAGCTATTATTAATTTATATATAAATATTTGTTGCAATATTAATTTCGTTTAATTATATACAATTGTAATTGTATAAAACGTAATTTATTTTGCAACTAATAAAATATCAATTTTTATAAACATCATCAAAATTGATTTACAAGTAATCGTAATTCGACAAATTAATTTATATTAGATATATTAAAATACTGAGACCATTTTTGTTTAATTGAAATAAAAATGAAAAAAAAAAAAAACTCAAAAAATTAAATTGAGTATAAGAAGAGTACTAAAATAAAATAAATAAGTTCTATTTTTTTGTATTTTTTATTATATTTTTAATTAAAATATTGCAAAATGAATTTATAATTTAAAATTAATAGAAAATAAAATAAAATAAAATATCTACTTATAAAATAAAGAAGAAGATAATTATTCTAAATCTAAACTATTCTATATTGTATATTGTATATTGTTATTATATAAAATTAAACTAAAATAAAACAAAATTCTTGAAACTATTTATTTAAACTAATTAAGTGCAATATTGTTAAACTTATCATTCAATAAAATAAAATAAAATAAAATAAAATAAACAAGCCTTCAAATAGCACAATTTAGGACAAATATTAAAATAGGATAAATAGGTTTTATTTAACAACAATAACAAGAACAATAACAACAACAACAACAACAACAACAACAACAACTAGAAATAAAAAAAAGACCAACTCTGTTTGAAACCATTGTTTTATTAAAAAACATTAAAGAAAAACTGGAATCTATATATATAAAGAAAAAGAAAAAATTAAAAGTATTGTTTTAATAAATTGGATTAAGATGTGTATTGTTGTTGTTGTTATTATTGTTGTTGTAGTTGTAGTTGTAAAAACCGCGGATTCATTCAAATATCATTAATAAATCATATTCAGATTAAAAAGTTAATTAGTCTAGTTTATTTTTGTTCTATTCTATTCTATTTTTCATTTTTTTTTATTTGATATTGAAATTTAAAAATAAAATGAAAATTTCAAGTATATATATAAAAATTGTAAGATCATCTACAGTATTTAACCTAGAAACTTGAAATTTATAGTATTTGAATTCTACAGTATATTTATTAAATATGAGAAAATATTTAATCGATTAATTGAATAATTAAGTTTAGTTAATAGTTTTTACACATCATTTAGAAATTTATTTTTAAAACCATGTACAAACAATCTTCAATCTACATATACATATCTACATAGACTTTAATTTAATTTAGCGTTTCAGCAACAATTTTTCAAATTTACTTCAATTATTTTTTTGTGTCTCTAGTTTTTTTCTATTTCTTATATTAGTAAATATCCAGAAATCAAATTTAATTATTGATTTTCTAAAAGGAATAAAATAAACATACTTTTTTCTTATTTTCTTATTTCAATAAATTCAATTGAAAGAAAGAAAGAAAACGCTTCAGAATATTTACTAATTGTTGAGAATAAAAAAATAAAAAATAAAATAAAATAAAATAAAATAAAAATCTAAAACAAACTATCTTTTTCTAATTTAGATTTTAGAATAATAAAATAATAATTCAATGATGCGTGTATATATATTTTAATAAAATTATCTCTGTAATCTATTAATAAATCTCTTTTAGCCAAATTAAATTTCAATTCTAAGCGCTTCAAGTTATTCAAGACTTTAATTACTAGAAAAATCTAATTTAATTAATTTGACATTTTATATAATTTTAGATGAATATAATATTTTTTCTCTTTTAGTTATATATATATATTATTTTATTTTATTTATTTGTATTGAGAAATTTTAAATCAATATATATCAATTTATACTTGAATTCAATTTTAAATTTAAATTTAATTTTATTTACCACAATGAATAGTTTATTATTATCAATAATAATTATAATGCTAAATTTGAATTTTCTAAAAGCAATAATGCCTAGTTTTGATAGAACAAGTGAAAACGTTACGGTCATAATTGGCAACACAGCCACATTGCCGTGTTTTATATCAAACCTTGGAGATCATAAAGTAGCTTGGGTAAAAGTAACCAATATGGATATACTTGCTATTGGAGATTTTAAAGTCTCTAATGATGATCGTATTAAGCTTTTACATGGATACGTATCCGACTGGTCTTTGTCTATATCACCAGTTAATGAAGAAGACTCTGGCGAGTATAGTTGTCAAGTAAATACAGAGCCACAAATAACTACTAAAATATATCTACAAGTTTTATGTAATATTAATTAATAATAAGAAAAAATTTAATTTAATTTAATTTAATAAGAAAATTATTTGAATATTGTTTTTGTTTTTTTTTTTGTAAAGTGCCACCGAAAATAATTGAGGAAAAGTCTACCATAAATCCTAGTCCAGTTAAAGAAGGACAATCTGTTAAGTTGTATTGTCATTCTGAAGGTACACCAGAGCCTCAAGTATTATGGTACTTTAGAAAAAAAAATACAAATCTATTGTCAAATACGAATCATTTGAAACAAAGTAACATGTTCATAGCTCATAATAAGCCTAATGATCAAGCCATACACGAAGGCGATACTCTGATATTGAACAATGTTACCAGAGCAAACTCGGGTATTTATGAATGTATAGCAAACAATTCTGTGCCACCAGCAGCATCAAGAAAAATAAGACTATCAGTTGAATGTAATTTTAAAAATATATTTTTATTTATAACTTATTATATAATAAATGTTAATATTTTTCAAAAAACAAAAATTTAAATAGTTGCTCCAGAGATTCAGGTTTTGTCGGAAAAAGTAGAGCAAATAATAGGCCTAGAAGCAAGACTAGAATGTAAAATAAAAGCAAATCCATTGATAAAACACTATTGGATGAAAGACGATCGAGTGATTGAAAACACTGCTAATAGTCAATCTCAATTGACACAAGACGATAATGTAAATAATGTAGAAATACAAAAATCACAGTCTAAATACGAAATGTTTATTTATAATCAAAACAATAATGAATACTTGACCATAAGTGTATTGACAATCAAGAATTTGACAAAAAAAGATTTTGGTCTTTACGAGTGCTATGCAGTTAATTCTATAAACACTACTAAATCAGAAGTATTACTAAAAGAGTTGGTATTTCGAAGAGCATCGACCACAGCTAAAAATTCTGTTTCTAGAATATTAGTTTACAATAGTAACAATAATAATCAAATAGAGTCAGACTTAAACCAATTGAACAAAGAGTATAGACTAACATCCAAACAAGCAAAGATCCAACAACGAAAAAATTCAAATTCTTCTAAATTATTAAATAAAAACTCTGATGATTATTATGATGAAATGGTTAAGAACAATGATTTTATGAATGCACATGGTACTTCAATGTTTGTTGTAATCAAGTCACGTTCAACTCTATTTATAATAATTGTTTCGATTCTTTCAAAACTTGTAGTTTATTATTAGTGATGATAATTCTAAATTCAAATATTTCGGATTTTGTTTAACAGTAAATTTGATGAGAATAATTAATAAGAATTTGAATCGTTTTCTTTTTATGTACATCTTATCTTATCTTATTAAATACGATATATTTTAAAGAACAATTTTGTAAATAGATTTTTATTTTTCGACAAAAAAAAAAAAAAAATTTTATTAAAGACACAAAGCCATTTTATTAATTTTATTAATAAATTAGAGTTATTTTTTATTAATCAATTAATTAATTAATTATTATTTAAATTTTTTTTCTTTTTTTTTTTTTTAAATTTGATTGTTTAAATGGGTGTAAATTTTTTTATTTCTGAGTTTAATTAATTCAAATCCAATATTATTTAAATGGCAGCAATGCATTATTCATTAATTTTAATCAATAATTTTTTTTTTTAATTAAATGTAAAATTTTATTTTTATAAAAATAAAAAAATTTTGAAAATCACATTTTAAATTTAATTTTAGTGCTTAGTTTGGTTAATGCCATACATGTTTAGAATCTATTGTATTATCAGATAGTTCATTCTATTTTGATACTATTCTATTTTTAAGAAAATTGGACCTTCATGATATTCACTTGGATATCTTTCTAACCATTATTTGAACATTTCAAAGTTTAAAAAGTATTCTAAACCACAAGTTCAAAGAAATTAAATAATAAATATTTAACTCTCTTACTTGGCTCCTACTTAATTAAGCGCAATTTGACTACAAATTATTTTAACACTAACTACATTTAATTTTAATTATATTATTTTATAAAATTCAAAGAGGTTTATAAACTAGCAACTAAGCTTAGCCGCTAACAATATATGTAATTAGAATTATTTTATATACTAGGAATGTATTTTAACCATGGTTGATCAAAAAGAGAGAAATATTAGAAACAATTCAATATTGAAGCAGGTTGTTGCAAAATTAATTGCGTTCTTTAAAAATATTTTTAATTTAAAATAAAATGAAATAAAATCAATCAAAATAAAGCCCATAGATTACATAATAAATTTGAGTAGAAAAAAAAAGACGCAATTAATTGTGCAACAATATTAACAATATTAAGAATTATTATAGTTTTTATAAGCCTTATCAGATAGATAATTAAGATCAGATTATTTTTGTTTGGTAACTTTTATTTAAAATGATTATCAAATTTGGTGCATTTAGATTGTTGCAAAAATAATTGCGTTTTTTTTTCCTACTCCTAAATTTCTTTATTGATTAAATCAAATTTTATATTTTAATTTAAAAAAATCTTGGACGCAATTTATTTTGCAACAAACCAAATAAATTATATTTTAAAATAAAATAAATAATTAAAAAGAAATCGAGTTAAAATAAATAATCATTTTTGTTTTGAAATTCTTTTCTTTCAACAAATTGTTCTATTGTTTGCTCTTTTCAAATTAAAAAACAACAAAATTCTCAAGCAATTTTCTTGATTTATTTTTAATTATTATTTCAAAAAAATAAATAAAATTAAAATAAAACTTTTTCAATATTAAAAAAATTATTGTTCTTTTCTTTTTGTTGAAATTAAATAAAATAAAAAACTAATTTAATTAATATATATTGAAATATAAATAATTTACATTAATTATACAAACAATAATGTAAAGAGCAAAGTGGCTTAGATTTAGTGTTGTAACCATTTCGGTTTTGAATCGATTAATCTAGAAAGTTACCCTTATTAATCAACGATTCGAATTTCTTAGTTTTTTAGTTTTGTTTTTTAAACAAAGCAATAGTATTGTATTTTTGTGTTCTCTTAAATGTAAGCTTTTTGAATAAAAGTACTAAGCTTTTATTTAGTTAAAAATAAGACTATCACATTTTTCATGTTATAACTGACACCATGTTCTTCTGTAATGTGCCTGTTAAATCATAAAATTTCTTCTTATAACTCACACCTATTTAGAAAATTGAACATACTCTGTCAGTAATAACATGAAAACTGCTTAATTGGTTCTTATATCTTTGGAATTAATCGATTAATCTAAGAAACCATAATCTTAACAACACTATTTAGATTACTGACTTGGAATTTGGTCAGTACCAAATTATAAAAATTAAGAACCATGACAAGAGCTTGGTTATTTGGTCAAATATCAAAAAAAGTTTTTAAGGTTTTTTTTTTTAAATTTAAAAAGCAATATTTTTTTAAGGATTTAAATAAATATTTTATTTAAAAAATATAAATGATTTTTATTTAAAAATAAATATCTCTTGTTTAAATTTTTAAAGTTATATTTTGAATATAAATAAATAAATCTTCTTCTTTTTTATTTTTTAAAAATTGTCTTTATTTTTTACAAAATACATAAAATAATAATAAAAATAATAAGTTTTGAAATTTTATTTTTGAAAAATATTTTATTTTATTTAAATAAACGGGAAGTGAAAAAAAAAGAAAAAAAAAATATATATATATATAAAGTATTTATAAAGAAAAAAATATTAAATGTTTATTTATATTTATATAATATATATATATATATATTAAATATATGTATATATATTCGTATGGTAAATCAATCTTCTAAAAAAAAATTCTTTACCACATTTACTTGGAATATAAATTACAAAATAAATACTTTTAAAATACGGCAAAAATGTTTCAAATATTGAATATAATATATTTTAAAAAAAATTATATATATATTAATAATTATAAATACCACTTGACATGTATTCTTATTCTCAGTTTTACTTCAAGGGTTTTTAAAAATATAAATGGTTTTTGTTTTTTTATAAATTTGTTAAAAAAAAAAAAAATATAGAAAGGAAAAAAACAAATAAATAATTTTTCTTTAACAAAAAAAAAATCTTCTATTTTTAAATATAAAAAAAAAAAAAAAATAATTTTTTAAATTTACAAAAATAAAATTGATGAATTTGAATTTGTATTTGAACTTGAATTGTTTTTTGTTCTCTTTTTGTTTTGTTGTTGTTGTTGTAAAGGTGGTGGTTGTTGTTTTTGAGATTGCAAATTATTATTAATATTGTTATTATTATTATTATTACTAATATTATTATTATTTAGTAAATTTCTCTCACATTTAACTAAAATAGAAATTTTATTTGAGTTTGAATTAGTTTCAGATAAAGAATTTTGTGTTTGATTATTATTTGATGTATTTGTGCTTAAGATACTGTTATTATTATTATTATTACTATTTAAACTAACTCTTTCCTTTTTTAAATTAAAGCAAGATGTAAAGAAAACAGCTAATTTTTAAAATTATATAAAATAAAAAAAGAAAAAAAAAAAAAAAAGAAAAGCTTAGATGTAAAATAGCAAAATAGATAAATAGATACGAACCTCTTTTTTGTTATTATCACTTTTGTCCATTTCGTCCAAACTCTTTTTGAGTCCTTCAATTAGTTTTTCTTTTATTTCCAATTGCTTTTTAAGATCAGCATTGTCTTTTTTCATTTTCATATAATCATTTAGAATAACTTTTAAAATACTCTCGAAATGTGATCTTGACATAGTTGTGGTGGAAGCAGATGATTTTGAGTCGAAATAATTACAAGAACAATTGTCCGAGTCTAAGTCGTGGTTTAAGTCGACACAAAGTCGAGACTGATAGCCCGAATCAGAATTAGAACTTGACACAATGTCGTTTAAACAGCCCGAACTAAGAGCATGTTTGTTGTATACACGGTTTTTTAATAAATCGGAATTGATGTTTATAATAGACATTTGTGCTTCTTTAGAAGACGATGCACCGTTAAAAGTCTCGGCTCTTTTTGGAATACAAACTTGAATGTCTTGAGAAGACTTTGTAATCGTCTCGCCAGCACTGCTTGCACTACGCATCAAATTAGAACCCAACAAACTATTAAACGAGTATAAAATATTAGCTAGATCGGAACTAAGCAGTAAATCGTTAGTGTTTATAGCTTGATTTTGGTACATAATTGAATCGCTTAGGTTTAATGCTTCGATTGTAGTGTTGGTTAAGAGTTTAGAACTAGATGATATAGAGCCTTGACCACTGCTAAAGCTCGAACATCTCTTTTGATTTGGCATCGGTTTCGGTATGTTTATTTGTTGGCTAAGTGGTGGATTGATTGCAGTTGGTTGTTGGTTGGCTAATTTGTTGCAAAGTTGAGGCGTTTGCAGGTCTTGTGTAGATGAATTGCTATTCTCTTCTTTGATTATATTCTCTTCTATAAACGGAGTTATATGTGTATGAACCGAGAACAACCATTGATTACGAGTAATTTCGTCCGGGAATTTGATTTCGATTATTTCGTTAGTAATAGTATGAACAATGTAGCTGAGAAGAGAGTTAATAGAGTTGGTTGAGTTCAAGTTCGGGTTAGTAGTGTCTACGCTCCTCGAAAGACTCTTGTCGGCTTGAAACGACTGCGACACAGAACCAGTTCTTGAATGACACGAGTTAATCTCGTTCATTTTAGGTCTTATCAGAATTCCGTTCGTGCATGGTATAACACTCTTTATTAGCCAAAAAAATTCAATTTTAAAATTTTTAAGAGAAAAAAAAAAAAGAAAATATATTTTTTTTTTACATTTTCATTCATAAAAACGTATTTGCTTTTGTCGTTCATTTGTAAAAAGACTATCATGTCACTCATGGTCACACATGTAACATCTTTATACACTTTACCATTTTTTGACATACATTTAACTATAATTTGATTTAATGCTAATACTTTACGATCAGGTCTACAAGTAAAATCATTTTTCTATTTAAATAATTTAAAAAAAATAAAATTTATATAAATTTATTGAAAAAAAATATATATATACAGTAAATTTTCTTTGCTCAATTTGATTGTCTATTTTAACTAAAGAATAACTATAAGATTTAAAATCAAATTGATCTAATAATTTTTTGAATTCGTTCATGTTCTGGTAGAACGCAACAGCGTCATTTACTCTGGTCAAAATGGACCTTAGTTTGTCCAATGATTTGTTAAGTAATTCGTTTTCTGGTTTGTCTTCTTTGCTGTTGTTTATCATGTTTTCGATCAGGGTTAGGTATTTGGTCAAACGCTGGGTTATTATGGTCAAACAGTCCGGAATTTGATAACGTTTAAGCATTTGATGCTTGGCTATTTCTTGAGAATAATTCAATAGGGTTTTGTTTGTGTTCAACAAATGTTTATAAATTGATTTGGCACTTAGATGTGTACAGCACACTTTGCTGTATATTTCGACCCAGTCTTCACATCTATTAACCAACTTTGGATTAAAAGAAAAAAAAATCAATATATAGATAAAAAAAATATTTTTTTGTATTTTTTTAATCAAAGATTATTATTTACAATATTTAGAAGAATGTCTCCGATTGATTCAATAAATTTGTTTTTGCTTTGTTTGTATCGTTCGAATAGTTGGTCTAAAAGTGTTTTGTGCAAGTCTATGAGCCGGTTCAAGTCTGGAAATATTTGATCTATGTATTTTTGATCTATTTTACATTCGTTCAACATTATATTTACAAATATCTTTTAAAGTTAAATAAAAAAATTTATTTTGTTAATTTTATAACATTGTTGCAAAATTAATTGCGTCATTTTTAAATATAATCGAATCATTTAAACCGCAATTAATTTTGCAACATAATTTCTAATACAATTCAAGTATATTTTTTTTAAAAGAAAACTTTCAAGATAAAAATTTTTGTTGTTTTTGAAATTTAAAATTTAATTAATTAAAAGCTTAAACTATTCTGCCCTATTTTCCAAGCAAACAACAACAATAATAACAAAAAAAAAATACAATTTAATATAAAAAGCCTTTTAAAAGTATTTTTAGTTACTTAATTTGCTTTGCTTAAACAAGATACTAAACTCAAGTCTCGACTAAAGCCTAACAACAATGCAGAAGCCTATGAAAAGCAAAAGGCACTTATTTATTAAATAACTAGAATAGAATTAGAGATTACTTTTTGAGTAATGGACAAAATTTTGAAATAATTGACTTCAGTTTTGACAAACTCGAATATATTTTCTTGTCTATTTCGAGCTTGTTTATTCAAGCCGAACAAATAATCATCAGTTTGTAAATCAGCCCAATTGTTAGCATTAAACTCGGTCTCATACACCAAAAATTCATTATTTAAATCAATTAAATTTTGCTTAAAATTGTTTATAATAGTAGTTAAGCCAGTTTGTGTTGCATTAATTGCGTTGTTGTTATTGTTGTTATTGTTGTTGTTGTTGTTGTTGTTATTTGTTGATTTAGTATCTTCTGATTCGAATTTAAGAGTCAAAGAATCCACGGATTCTCTAAGCGCCCGAATTGTTTCATAATCGGAGCTCTCCTCATTAATAGATTTGCTTTTAAAATTTAATAAAAAAAAAAGAAAAAAAAAATAATTTAAAAATTTTTCTATCTAATAATGAATAATACCTATGACGATTAAAAAAATTAGGCTTATAGACATTTTGAGAATTGTAAAAAATATTTTTATTATTATTATTATTATTTTTAATAAACATAAAATTAGAATTGTTTAAACTAGATGAAAAGTCGGGCCTAGAAGTTAAATAGCCATGCTTAGAATCGGGTCTATTAGAGCCCGATGAAATGTATTTAAGAATTTTCAGATTCGAGTTAGAAGTGTTGGTGATTTGAAGCGAGTTTGTACTAGAGTAAGTCGAGGCTTCATTGGACTGGAAAAAAGGTCCAAACGCAGACTTAGGTCGCTTGATCTTTTGGGTCCGAGATTTAAGCTTTTTCAAATTAGTTTCCATCATCCATTTATTTATTAATTCTATTTTTCTAAATTCTAATAAATAAAATTTTTTTTTTTTTTTTTTTTTCTACAATAACAAATATATTATATATATTTTAGTAGTTTTAGCATTTGTTCATATATATTGCTCAAGTTTCTATGACTATGTCTGAAGTTGATTGACAGAAAATAAAAAAAATAGAAAATAGAAAAACTGAAAATTTATTAAAATTAAAACTAAAACTAAAACTATTGAGGACATATATATAAACTATTTGTATAAAATTTGTAATTTGAGAAATATTATATTTCTTGTTTATTTCAGTTGGAATTTCAGAGAGAAAAAAATTTTTTTTTTTTTTTTTTTTTTTTATAAAAAATATTTTTGACCTAATAAACAAGGGTTAGAACAATAGTAATTAAAATATTTCAAAAAATAAAAAATAAAAAAAAATAAAGCAAAAGAAAACCGTACGAAAAACACAAAACAAAACAAAACAAAATAGAAATAGAAATAGAAAAGATAAATTAGATGACTTTTAAAATAAAACAAAAACAATAGTAAATGATGAATATGATGATGAATATGTTGATGATGATGATGATGAAGCCTTAGCTTAAAATTTAAAAATGGATTAAAAGCTAAAATTAAAAAAAAAACAAAAAATAAAAAAGGAAATCTTTGTTACAATATATACAAATATATAAAATATATACAAATATACATATTTAAAAAAGGATTTTTTATTTTGTTTTAGATATCTTACATAATAAACAAAGTTAATAAGCTTATACTAAAATATTTTGCTTTATTTTTTAAGATTAGAGAAATAGAAACTTTTAAACTATTTATATTAGTTATTTAATACAATAGCTCAAAATTTTACAATTCAAAGATAAGCTTAATATTCATTTTAATCGTCGTATAATAATAATAATAATAATAATATAAAAAAAAATTTGTATATAACTATTTAAAAACCTACCTGTACATATTTGAAGTCGATTTAGACAAATGAGTCTATGTAAAAAGTAAAAAAAAAAAAACAAAAAATTAATTAGTTAATGTTAAAGCTTGTTTTTTTTGAGAAATGAAAAAATTTTACAACTTGAAAATATTTAGTAATATCCATCGATTTGGGCCGATTATTACTAAAATGTATAGTCTTTTGAATATCATTTGAATTAAGACCTTTAGAAGAGATTATTGTATTAGTGTTATCTTTTTTTGATGTTGCTATTGTTGTTGTTGTTGTTGTGTTGTTGTTGTTGTTGTTGTTTAATTGTAATGATTTGTTCAAATTAGACTTTGTGTTGGTGTTATTTTTTGAATAATTTAAACATGTTATAACATGTTCTTTGCATGAAGCAGAATCATGAATATTAAGCAAACAATTCTTGCAAAAAATACTCTTGCGATTAGAGAAACATTTTTGGCAAATGTCGCATACAGAGTTCGAGTTGTTGTTGATGTTTAGTACAAACGAATGCGATTGAAATTGATTGTTTAATTTGTGCTTGAGCGATTTTGACTTGGCACCTCGTACTGAGGCTAGTTTAAGTATTTGACCAAATTTTTTCGATTTCGAAGAAGACTTTTCGTTTAGCTGAGCACATCGAAGAGGCGAAGTGGCTTTCTCGGGTGAAAGTATAATCAGAGATTGACTGAGATGAGCTGGTGCCAATGGTGCTGATGGTAGCCTAGGTGGTGGCGATTTTATATTCTGAACTGGTACTAAATAAGCATTCTCTTCTTTCACCGAACACTCTTCACCCAATTTGTCTATTTCTTTCAGAAATTCGTTTACTGTTACCAAGTCTTTTTGGATCTGTATCGGAATTTCGTTTTGTTCTGGCTGACTTTTTGGCATTGTTGATGTATTAGCACTAGCTGTTGTTGTTGTTGTTGTTGTTGCTGTAGTTGTAGTTGCAGTTGTTGTTGTTGTTTGATCATCCGACTGTTGAAGACTTAAATATTAATTTAAATTTTTTTTTAAATAAACTTGGATTGAATTTTAATTTAAAGAATAAATATAAATTAAAGAGAAACTAATTTTTTTTTTTTTAATAAATGTGTCTTAATAAAGTTAAATTTTATATCAAGCAATAACAAAACTAATATAATTATAATTATTATTATTATTATTATTATTATTAATAATATTCTATTTGCTTTAAATTTTTTAATTTTTTTTTTTTTAAATATAAAATTTAAATTTAATACTTACTCGTATTGTGTAACTAAATATTGTATTATTTCGTAATTATTTTCGTGTAAATTCAAATTTTCTCTTAAAATTATTTGTTGATAGAAAAATGAAAAAGAATAGAATAGAATAGTTTTTTTTTTTTTAGTTTTTTTATTTTTTAAATTAAATTTTAAATGTTAATAAAAAATAAAGAGAATTAAATCC
The DNA here is from genome assembly GCA_021432725.1 of Brachionus angularis. Lineage (NCBI taxonomy): Eukaryota > Metazoa > Rotifera > Eurotatoria > Ploima > Brachionidae > Brachionus > Brachionus angularis. The sequence continues at coordinate 6,111,796 of JAJVDD010000001.1, read as the reverse complement.
TTAAGCCTTAAACAAAATTTTCTTTTTTCTCTTTTCTTTTCTTTTCTTTTTTTTTCTATTGCAAAAAATTATAGAAAAAGAAAATAATTTAATATTTACCTGAGTTTAAAATTTGCGTTATAATCCAATTTTTTGTAATATTTGAAAGATTTTGTATCTACAATTTTAATAAATTATTTTTTTTTAGTTTTTAGTTTTTATTTTTACGTTTAGGATTTTTTAATAGGCAATACTGGATTAAGAGGTTTCCACTTTGGACGAACATTATTTTGGTACAAAAGTGTAAAACAAAATATTTTTATTCATTTAAGAAAAAAAAAATAAAAAAAAAGTTCTCAAAAGGTTTTAATTTATTAATATTATTATTATTATTACTATTATTACTATTATTGACTTTTAATTTAAGATATTGAATTAACATTTAGACAAGTAAAAATATTAACAAATTGATTTACATATTGAATATCTATCTTTCAATCAAAATTATACTAATAATTGTTTTTATGAGAGAAGGTTAGAATAGTTTTTATTAAACCAGAAGTTATTTGAGAAGAAACAAAAAAAAAAACAATTGATCATTATTATTAAAGCTTGTTGATGATAAAAACATAATTTTGATTAATATTATTAGTTGTTGTGAAATTAATTTCGTTTTTTACCTATTCAATTATATATGTTTGAGCGAAATTAATATTGCAACAAACTTAATACAAGAATAAAATATGCCAATTTATTGATTTTTTGTTGGTGAACAATATAGTTACCAATTTTCTACTTTGTTGCATAATTAATTGCGCTTTAATACAAATAGTTATAATGCAAAACGGCGCTATTAATTTTGCAACAAAAACTTTTTTTAAAATTTTTGAATACTATCATAAATAGCTATTATCAACCGATTTGAAATTATTTTATACTTTAAGTAATTATAAACTACTTATTATATTTTAAATTATTGAATCTGTTCTCAACTCAAACAAGTTTACAAAGCTAATATGTATCTATAAGAATCAGTTGTAAAATAAAATAAAACTTGACTAAAAATACAAAAAAAAAATTTTAATTTTTAACAAGTTTTGAATTATATAAAAATTGGGATTAGTAAAAAACCTAATTGTAAATTGTATTTATACATATTTTTTTTTAACAAATTTTGAGACGTGAAAAAAAGATAAAAAAAAAATTAAATTTTGTTTTTATCCAGCAATTAATCCAGTATATTTTGAACTAAAAATTAACAAAAAAAAATAAAGTAAAAACCTATTTGTTGTTTAAGATTTCTATCGGCAGTGTTAAGTGAAGACGAAGAGACCAAATTGTTTTGGCAATTGTTTTGACTATTAAGAGTCTTTTTTTCCAATATTAATTTTTCATCATTGCTAAGTAATTTTTCGTTTTTTAATTTATCCAAAATAGATGGAGTAGAAATAGCTTTAGTCAGATTAGAAGTATCTTGTTTGTTTATTAAAGGTGAATTTAAAGGAGGAATCGGATTAAGACAAATATCCTGAATGACCAAATTATGAGTTAATTTATTAATATTGTTAGAATTGTTTGCCGAGTTGTTGTTGTTGCTGTTGAATCTTTTTGATCTACGAACATTAAGATTTCTGTCGAATTCGGAGCTCTTTTTCGGATTACTAGGTAATATGGGTGCTATTGTGATTGACTGTGGCAATAGACAACTAGATTCTCGATTAGACATTGAACTAGAAAATGATGACAAGAGTTTAACAAGTTTACTTTTTGACTTTAAACTTGGATTAATATGAGTTGAGCTTGATATACGAGAGTCATTCAGTGGATCACTATTCTTTGTATTTATGTTATTGTCGAAACAAGAATAATCCTCGATTGAGACTTCGTCTTCCAGATTGTTGTCTTCGTCTTGATCCGATTCTAAATCAGAATCTAAATTTAAATTCTTCAAATCTTCTTCTTCTTCTTCTTCTACTTCTACTTCATCTATTTGTTGTTGTTCTTGTTCATAGTCATTATATTCTTCTACTTCTTGTTCTTGTTCTTGTTCTTCTTCATGTGAATCAGAGTTTATATCTTCGTAGACTTGCTCTTGATCTGATTGATCATTTATTTGATAATATATTTCTTCTTTATTATTCATTTCATGTGATTTTAGAATATTATTTTTTTTATTACAAATTTTTGCATCATTGTTTGAAGAAGATGCTGAAAAATTTCGCGATTTTTGTTTAATGCAAAGTGGCTTTGTTATTGTTGTTATTGATGAAGGTATTGATGTGTTTATAAAGTTTTGATTTGATGCTTCATTTAGCTTTATTAAATTAAAATTTAAATTTAAATTAAATTAAAAATAAAATTAATAATTAATAAAATTTAAATTAATAAAAACCTCTAAATAATCTAGTGGTTGATTAATAACATCGTTTAGAGAATTAAGCTTGGAGATTTTAAAAGAGAATGGATATTTTGGTAAAAATATTTGATTCATTTTATAATATTCAAAATTCAAATTATTAAACTAACTAAAGAGATTCAAAGTTGAGAGAAAAAAAAGAGAGAAAAAACTAAAAAAATTTTTTTATTTTTTGTTTTTTTTTTTGTATTTTAGAATTAAGAAAAATTCAAAATATTTTAGTATTATTTTTATTATTACTCATTTTAGTTATTTGGGTCCGAGTTGACAATTAATTATTAATTAGTATAATATTTACATTAATTTAATTTAAATCTATGGGTAAAACAAAATAAATTAAAAAAAAAAAAAAGAAATAAAGAAAAGAAAAAATAGAAAAAATTCCTTTTTCTATTGAGCTCAATAAATAAAATTTGGGTTTATTATTTGCTTGTGAATTCGAAAATACGAAGGATTAGAAATGTTTTTTGTTTTAGAGGTGTTTTGATTATTGAAAACAAAACAAAACAAAACAAAACAAAATAAAATAAAATAAAAAAATAAAACTAAAAAAAAACTTTAACTTACAATTGATAATTTTTGACTAATACTACAACTATTATTTAAGCTGAATGAATTTTGCTTTAAAACTTTAGAATTAATTTTATTGTCTTCATTTAAATCACGATTTTTGATAGGCACTGGTAAATAAAATAAGAAATTAAGAATAAAATAAGAATAATAAGAAACAATAATAGATATTTTTCTATTTCTTACATATCAAATGATTGTCGTCTTCATCGACTATAATCACATCCTCTGACATGACAGGTTTTGAATCGAACAAAGACTCGGCAGGTTCGTTGGATAAATTTGCTGAAAAGTGTTTAATATTGAGAATGGAAAAATGAGGTGATGGATTGGAATGATGATGATGATGATGATGATTGTGATGATGTTGATTTTGATGATGTGGGTGTTGGTGTTGGTGTTGGTGGTGGTGGTGGTGATGATGATGATGATGATGGAAGCCGGTGGGTAGGGGCGGTGGCATGGAGAGAGCCGAGACAGCTGCGTACTTTGTTTGAGAACATGTCTGGTTCAAAGTGCTTTGAACCGGCGTTGGACGACATTGTTGCTTATGCGATTGAGACGGAGAAGAGGCGGACATGCTTGTATATGATGATGGCGAGTTTGCTGAGCAAATATTTAAATTAATTTCATTATTTGTTTTCGATAAATGCTTGTACCTAGAGATGATAACAAATTTAAAAAAAAAAAATATATAAAAAATAAAATAAAAAAATTAGAATAAAAATTTTATTTATAAAAAAAAACAATAAAAATAATAAAAGAAAACAAATTTGAAATTTGAAATATCTATCACGTATATTAAATTTCAACTATGATGTAAAATTAGAAACGTGTCCATTTCAAATAATAATAATAATAAAATAAATAACAATTATAATTCAAAATTTGAGATTTATATTTCAATTCAAAATTCAAACAAAACAAAATAAAAAAAAAAAGAAAAAAAAAGCAAAATTTATGACAATAAATAAAAAAAGAAGAAGAAGAAAATTATAAAAAATATAATATATTATTGTATTTATTTTTTCTTTAAATTAAAAGTATATTATTATTATTATTATTATTATTAATATAAATCTAAATTTTGAAGTAGTCACATCATTTAATCTTAAGATATCCTAGTTATTTTTTTAAAGTATTGATTTTTTCATTATATTTTGTTTTTTTTATTTTTTTTTTTGAAATGATACAATTCGTCTTTTTCTAAGTAAGTTTGTAAGTCTGAGCCGAGTCTAGTAAAGACCGAGCGTGACTAAAATTAATTTTTTTTTTTTTAATAACTCTTAATTTTAAAAAAAAAAATAGTTTAATTTTTGAATATTAAAACAATATCGTTTTATTTTTTATATTTTAAACTCTGTCTCTTGAGTATTATAAAATAATACGATTATACTGTTTAAATATTGTATTGTATTTTTGAAATTTGTATGTGGAAGTAAAATATAAAAATTTTCTCATTTTATTTATTGAAATTAAAAAATTTTAAAAAATGTTGCAAAATAAATTTCGTTTTTTAAATATTACTTTATATTATAAAAAACGAAATTTATTTTGCAACAAGCTTATACTTTGAATAATTAAAAAACAAAATCTAAATTTTAGTTCAAATTAAATTAAATTTAAATAAAAATTAATTCTTATCTTCTTAAAGTGTTGTTGTATTAGTTTAAAATTTTAATTTAATTTAAAATTTTTTATCTTTTTAAATTCAATCTTATTCAAGTTATAAATATCAAAAACTATCATATTTAAATTACGAATAACAAAAAAAAAAAAAAAAAAAAGAAAACTTTTTTTAAAAATTTAAGAATTTAAATTTCAAACTATTCAAGTATTTAAGTTCGGAAATATTTGAAATTAAAAAGTGCTGTTAGTCTGCTTAGGTTTTATGGTCAATTAAATTTTAAAAAAATAAATAAATAAAATAAAACTACTCAAAAAGTCTATTAATTAATTAATTAAAATTGTACTTAAAATTTCCGGATTTAATTCCCGAAAAGAGTTGAAAAGAATATTTGAAAATATTAAATTAATAATTTTTATAAAAAAGCCTTATAAAGTTAATAGAATTACATGGTCACATCAAGTCTTAAGACAATAAATTCTAAGTATTCTTTATTAAAAATAAACTGATACTTAAACTGGTAAAATACTAAAATTGTTAAAGAAGAAGAAGAAAGAGAAGAAGAAGAAGAAGAAGAAGAAGAAGAAGTTTACAATATTGTTTGTGTATTTATTGTTGTAAGGATTTGTAAAATAACAAAATAAAACAAATCAAATAAAAATACTTTTAGATCAGAGATAGGTAAAATATACTTTTGAAATTTTGAATTTTTATTTTTTTTTTTTTTTGGTTGTTGTTGTTGAAAAATTGACTAAGAATCAAAGTAGAGAATGAATTTTTTATTTTTTAAAAAAAAAAAAAAGAATTTTTATTAAAAACCTTGTTGTTTCGGATTTGAATAAAAACAAAGAAAAAAAAGAAAATAAAATAATATAGAAGAATTTAATTAAAAATCATTTGAAAACTTTGAAATGTTTTCGTTTTATTGCTATTCACATTTTGTTTTGTACAACTAGTTAGTTAGTTAGTTAGTTATATAATCTCAGCTAATACTACTTCTACTTCTAAACAACTTGCATAACTTTAAAAGAAAAAAGAAAAATTAACGCCCGTAATTCTTGTAAATATATATTTATTGAATTTAAAAAGAAAACTAGCTCATAAAAAAGTACTCTTGTCTTTGGATTACTATTACTACTACAGTATTATTTGAACAAGAACCTAACTAAAATTAACCAATTATAACCACTTGTATTAATATTGATATTTAAATATCAGGTTGAAATGTTAACACAAAATAAAATAAAAAAGAAAAAAAAGAATTTAATTAGCTAATATTTTTTTTTATTTTTTTTTTACAATCGTTACATAAGAAGTAAAAAGTAAAAAATAAAAAAAAAAAACTAATAGAATAAATAGTTTTCGTTTTTTTATTTCTATTTCTATTTTATTCTATATAGAAATGTGTTGAAGAAATTTTTTCAATAAAATCAAATCTTGTATAAACAAAATATACTTTTGTTGCATAATAAATTGCGTTTTATAATAATTGATTTGATTACTTGAAAACCGCAATTAATTTTGCAACATCAGAAAAAAAAAAAAAAAAAAAACTATATTAAAGGTTTCAACTTGAATTCAATTTTATTTATCAACAACAATTATCTTCACTTGAAATAAAAAAAAACATTATTTATATATATATATAAATATATATAGATATACTAAACGAATTGACCCCAAACAAACTAACAAACTAATTTACATTTTATTATATATTCAGAATTAAAAGATTTATGTCAAAGAATCAGTTTGAATAATAATAATAAAAATAATAGTAAAACAAAATAAAAAATAAAATAGCTTCTTTCTTTAAAAAAAAAAAAAATTTTTTTTTTTTTTTTTTTTAATTCTCGACTCTTGGCCAAATTTGAATCGTCATAGTAATACAATAAAAAAAAAAAATTTTAAAATCATAAAGAGAAAAAATCGGAAAAAATATTTGTTGGAATTAACAAAATTATGTCCCTCGACAATTTGAAAAATTAATATTTGCTTTAATAAAAATATAAAATTTAAATTACACAAAATGGATTAAGCCTTATGAATTATTAAATAAGAATTTTATTTTTATTTATTATTATTATTATTATGATTTGTTATTATATTAAAAAGAAAATGAAAAAAACGAATAGTAAATTTTTTGTTTCGTTTTATTTATACGAGAGATTATTTAGATTTTTCTTTCAATTTTAATTTCCTTTTTTTATTTTTTTATTTTTTTTTGAAATTTTTGAGGTTAGAAATAGAAATAGAAATAGAAAATTGGAATAAAATACAAAAAGAAAAGAAAAGAAATTTTATTTAGATAATTAAAAAAAATCAGAAAATTAAATTTTTAAATTTAAAAGAAATCTTATCGAAATTATTTTCTTATTTATGTATTTTTTTTTGTTGTTGTTGTTAAAAAGCATAAAAATAAAAATATATATAAAATATAAAAACATAAAAATTACAAAAAAAAAAAATAAAAAGAGAAAATAAAAACAAGACCTATTTTAGTTGTAATTTATCTCTTAATCGGATTCTTTATTGACTTTTGTTTTGTTTGATATAATCTTTGTTTTGATTATAAATAATAATAATCTTAAATTTTTATTTTATTAACTTTTTTATTTAACTCTTCTTTATCTATTTTATTGTATCATTTCAAATTATGTCAGTATTATCCTATATAATTCTATCAACAACTCTCTTCAAAACTACAAAAACAAATTTAAATGCTTTGATAAATTTGATAAATTTGATTTTTAATGTTTTATTATGGAAATCAAATTAAACTTATTACTTTTAATTTTAAGATATTAATTATTAATAATAATAATAATAATACTTTTCTGAATATGGAATCTATGGTATGGAATCGAATTAAAATACTAATAAACAAGTATTACTTAAACTAAAAAGTACAAATTTAATTTGAATAAATAAATTTCATTAGAGAATTAATTAATAATAATAACTAGATTTATATTCAAATTGTAAACAGTTATTCGCTACCTTAATTATTACTAATTAATATTAATTAGTTATTATTTTAATAAATATTTTTTTAAAAATTTTCATTTTACAATTGACTAACTTAATGCTTTAAACTTGTTGCAAAATTAATTGCGTTTTAAATGAATATTAATGTTTTATTTTAAGCGCAATTAATTTTGCAACAAATTTTACCAAGTAAAATAAATGTTATTAAACAAAGTAAGTTTTTTTTTTGTTTTTTTTTTAAGTAATTTAAGTTATTTTGTTGTTATAAATGTTTTAAAATGAATTTAGTTTTATTTTTAACTTAATTATATATTTTAAGAATTTAGCAAATCTTTAAATAAAAATTATTTAAAATTAAAAACAATACAATTACTGTAATAAATTTAACATTTTCAAATAAGAAAAAAAAAATTGAAAAAAAAAACTAAATTTAATATAAACCAAAAAATAATTGTTAGTTATTAAGCATAAACTTGCAAATTAATAACTAATATTGATTTAAAAGTTTTTTTTTTTTTTTATTTTTGGTTTTTATTTAATGTTATAGATAGATTAAGGAAACGGATATGTTTGACTATTAAGTTTCCTTTTTGTATAAGCTTTTTATCGGTTTTTAAACAGGCTCAAATAAATCTTATTAAAAATTTTATTCACTTACGCTCATACATAAAAGCATTGAAAAATAAAAACAACAACACACATACACATTTAAATAATTGATTTTTAAACAAGAAAAATATATAATATTTGATTAATCATAATGATACATCTAAGTTATAATCCTTAACAATAATAATAATAATTATTTTAATATCTAAGGATACTAAAGAGCTAAAAATCAATTAATTTTTTGAACAAGTATTAATACTAACATGTTAGCTTACTAATCACCCGTGTCTCAAATCGGGCTACTTGCATACATTAATTAAAAAATAAAAAAAAAGTTGCAAATTTAATTGCGGTTAATTACAATAGAATTATATAATTCAAAACGAAATTAATTTTGCAACAACTCTATTATTATTATTATTATTATTATTATAAATATTTTTTAATAACTTACATCAAATCACTTAGTTGAATATTTTTATTTTTCATAGCTATACTAATGGGCGTTTCGCCTTTTTGATTCACTAGAGTTAATGCTTCCAATGCACCAGGTAAATTAAATAGTAATTTACAAAATTTGTACAAATTGTGTTTAGAACTAAAATGAAATAAATTCTCTCTTAGGCCTGATTGTGTGGAAAAATTTCCGTTCAGGCACCAATCGCTGGGCAATTTAACAAACTTGAACGCTTTTGACAATAACTCGTCCAAATGTTTAAAACTTTTTAAATTATCAAATCTCGATTTGATTAAATTTTTATAATAGATTTGAAATACGCTTTGAAAATAGAGCTTTAGATTGAAACTTTGCAGCAAGTATTCGGTCGGGTGCAAGTACTCGAGCGATTTGGAATCGTACACTGAATGAAACAAATACTCGCATAAATTAATGTAATTGTTTTTGTAGTATTTAATGCGCGCAAAGCCGAGTAAAATCGAATTATTATTATTGCTACTATTATTGTTATTGTTATTGTTATTGTTTAGTAATTGTTTGGTGTAAATTGAATTTTTAAACACAAACAAACAACAATTTTCTTCAATTTCATTATCTTAATAAAATTTAAAATGAGTTTGAAAAATTTTGCTAAATAATATAAGAAAAAATTTTATTAGGAAAAATAAGCTTTTCGGTTCTTTTTTTGCTTATAATGTTGCTAATTATAAGCAAACAAGAATACACCCCAATAAGTTAACAACAATAAAATAAAAAAAATATATTATTTGACAATCGATTAATAATAGATTTGGAAAGAAACAAAAACCAAAATATTGTATAAACATGTGTTAAATAATAAAAATAAAAAGTTTTTAATCTTTCATTTCTTAACCTAATTTTTGAAGTATTAAATTTTATTGTTTGTAAACTTAAAGTATCAAATTTCTTTAAATTTAAAAAATACATAAATATATATGTATGTATATAAAGATTAGCTAATATTACAAATAAACAAGCGAGTTAAAAGTAAAACCCGAGCCGAAGGCTACTTAGAATTAGAATTAGAAGATTAGAAAATGTCTTGCACTTAATCTTGCTCAAACAAAAAAATGTTCTCTTAATCTCTTGTTTTTCTTCTTGCTAAATTTCAACCAGACTTAAACTAACACGAGCCAATAAAAGCACAATAATAAACAAAACTATATATGAATAAAGGCCGGATATAATGTACAGTATTTTCTTTTACACCTTTTAATATACAAAATAATAATAAAAATACAAAAATCGATTTACAATACGTGTTTTACTAAACTATATTTTAAACAATGTATTATTATTATTATTATTATTATTATATTGTCAAAACTGTGCTAAGACATTTACATTAACAAATTTTTTTCTTTTTTTTTATTTTCAATAACTATTGATATTTCGATTTTGAAACTAAATACTGTACATGACATTTAGTTTCAAATTTATGCCTCATTTGAATAGATAATTAACTAGAAATATAATTTAAAAATTTTTTTTTATTTTTTATTGTTTATAAAATAAAACAAGAATAAACACTATTTTAAATTTAAATTTAAAATAAATTTATACTGTTTGTTTAAAAAGTAATTTTGTTTCTAATAGAAATTTGAAAAAGTTTTTGTTATATTTAAATTTTATTTTAATTTAAAAAAATACTTGAAAATATTAAAATTTTATTATAGTTTACTAACTTGGAATAATTCCGAAGAGGAGAAGAAGATTATTAAATGGATTGAAATCTTTTAGAGTAAGATTTATTTGCTTTTTGTCTGTCTGAGTGTATAAACATGCTGTATAGTTGTGGTAGAGCACTGGCTGAGGTGCACTGGTCGCTTCAGCTACTTGAGATTCTATTTCAATATAGAACTCTTCATGGCCCTTGATGGAAAAATTTTAATTTAATAAAAAATTTATTTATTTTTTTAATAGTAGACTATTTATTTTACATATAGTGCAAACTTGTCCGGAAATATGTTCAATTGTTTTTGATCCGAGCTGGACTCGTTCAAGATCTTCATTATCGCAAATTTATCTTTATTTGAAATATTCATTTTTTTTTCTATTTTTTTTTTTCTATTTTAGTTTTTCTGAGTTTTGATTTACAAGCGATTTTTTTTTTTTGTTATATTTGTGTTTTAAACTTGGATAGATCAAATATCAAAGATTTAACACAAATTTTTTATTTTTTTTATCATTTAAAATATATCTATTTTATTATATTGCAATTAAAAAAATTAACTAATTTGAGTGTGAAATTTAATAAGAAATAAACTTTTAAAATAAAATATATAAAAAAAAAATGAGGTGTCAATTTTAATATACATAACTCGAGGCTTGAACGACAACAAAAAATTGGTCAAAATTATTCCTAATTTTTCTAATAAAACTATTATGTAAATTTTTATTGAAATGAGAATTTAAATTTATGTTTTTTTTTTTAAAAAAAAAATTTTAGATATTAAAAAAGTTAAGGTATTATAAATTTTAATTCTCTCATAAATAAAAAAGATATTAAAATTTATTTTATTGAGATAAAATTTTATTAGCAAATAAAATTGAGTTTAATTAAAAATCGCAGGTATAAACTTGTTTATTCAATTTTTTTTTTATATATTGACATTAAACTATTGCATAAGAAATTTGAAATTTTCTAACATTTAAACAAAATCGCCCGAAACAAGAAGAAGAGATTATGTAATCTCTAGCTCGAATTCATTGTTTGTCAGTTTGTAAGTTTTTCTAAAATCATTGAATGAATTGAAAAAATAAAATAAAAAAAATTTTCTTTTCTAATTTAATTTTCAGTATTTGTTTAACCCATCTTTAAATCTGAAAACAAAAAGAAGCATTTCAAAATCAAGGAATTTAAGATTTAATTATTTATGACCTGTTTTTGCACTAGTTTAAAATTTTCAAATAAAAAACAACAAAAAAAGAAAACAATAGAGCAAGTTAAACATCAATAATATCTTATCACCAGAACTAAATCAAAATCTAAATCTAAATCTAAATTAAAGCCGGGAAAATTTGAAAATTTGAAAATTTAATGGTTTATGTTTTAGTTATAGTTATAGTATATTGTTATAGAAAATTGAAATAATTATATAGAAATATTTAAATATTGCAAGTTTATTCTAATTAAAATTAGTTAAATTGAAATATAAAGATTGAAATACAGTATTGTTCTATATTATATATTGTATATATATAAATAAATATAACTTTTAAATAAACAATAATTCTATATTTAAACACGTGTTATACTTAAGCAACTAATTTAGCTAAATATAAATTTTGCGCATTCAAATTGAAAGCTTTTTTAGATTGAAATTAAACTATATTTATTATTCAACAATCCCTCATTATTATTATTAAATTAGTAAAATTAAAAATTGAAATTCTTTTTTCGATTTAATTACCAAATAAAATGTCAAGTGGAAGATCTCGAGGTCGTGCTCGAACAAGCTCGATACCTCAACCGATTCAGATTACACCGGGAGCTGCTGGTACTCATCCACCACCTCAAACTCCTACTACACCTACACCTACGCCTGCGCCTGTGCCAACACCGGTACCACAACGTGGACCGGCTGTACCAGTCGAACAGACTGGTCGAGGCCGAGGCATGACACCTCAAGAGCCTTTAGCTACTGGTCAAGTGTCACCAACTAGTCGAAGCAGTGGTGAAAGTCCACCTCAACAACCATCACCACCACATCCAGTACCATCAGGCCGATCAGCTCTACGCGGCGCAATTAATCAGCCAGGAACTTCACAATTGATCGGAGCTATGGAAAGAGCTAGTCTGCATGAAGCAGTCGGTGAGCCAGAACGTAGAAGAGAATTTAGATTAGAGCAAGTGCCACACACTAGGCCTGCGAGTTGTCAAATTAAAACTGGAACTGTTGGACAACAAATTAAATTGTTGTGTAATTATTTTGAGGTTTTGAATTCACCAAATTGGGTATTGTATCAGTATCATGTTGATTTTTCGCCAGTTATAGACTCGAGAAGAATGAGAATTGGTCTATTGAAATTACATGATCACTTGTTTCCTAGAAATAAAGCTTTTGATGGTATGACTTTGTATTCATTAGATAAATTGCACGATGAAGTAACCGAGTTGGCTAGTCGTAGAGAAACTGACAATCAAATAATAACAATAAAAATAAAACGAATAGCCGAAATAGTGCCGACTAGTCCAAATTTTGTGCACTTGTTTAACTTAGTATTTAGAAGATGTCTGAAATTATATGGCATGAAACAAATAGATAGGAATTATTATGATTTAAAGAAAAAAATAGATATTCAAGAGTACAAATTAGAGTTTATAAATGGTTTTTCTACTTCTATAGCTGTATATGAAAATCAATTGCTCTTGTGTGCCGAGTTAACTCATAAATTGCTTCATAAAACAACTGTATTTGATGTAATGTCAAAAATTTATTCAGATAGTCGAAGCGACAATGAATTTAAAGATAAATGTTGCAAGGAATTGATTGGTAGAGTAATAATGACAATTTATAATGATAAGACTTATCGTATAAACGATATAGACTGGCAATCGTCACCACAGAACGTGTTCGAGACGAGCCAAGGCCAAATTAGTTTTATAGATTATTACAAACAACATTACCAATTGGATATAAGAGACAGAAGTCAACCATTATTAAATATACTTCCATCAGCCAAAGACAAGCGTCGTGGTCAAACAAAACCAATTATGTTAGTACCCGAGTTGTGTATATTAACTGGTGTAGATGAAAGAATGAGGGAAGATTTTAGATTTAAAAAAGCTGTAGAAGCTTACTCAAAAGTAGGTCCGTCAGACCGATGCAAAAGATTATCTGATTTTATTAATAGATTTAACAGTGAGCAAAAAGTTAGAGATGAATTGGCCAAATGGCAAATGAATTTTAGTTCAAGACCAGCAGAAATACTAGGACGTGTATTACCTTATGAAGTTCTAGCATTTGGCGGTAATGTAATGAAACAATTGAATGAAAAAGCCGACTGGGGCAATGACATGAAAGGCCAGAAATTGTTCTCGACAGTTCCGTTGAACAACTGGATTTTTATTTATCCACAGAACAAGCGAAACGCAGCCAACATGTTCTTGTCAACATACTGTGAAGTTATACGTAGCATGGGAATCAATGCAACTCCGCCTAAAGAATTTACAATATCACAAGACAGCACCGATAATTATATAAATGCTTTAAAAACAAATATAACAGATAAAGTTCAAATGGCAGTAGTCATAGTGGGCACGAAGCGCAAGGACAGATATGACGCAATCAAGAGAATATGTTGTATTGAAAAACCAGTGCCGAGTCAAGTGCTTACAACCAACATAGTCGAAAATGACGCCAAACGAAAAAGTGTTGTTACCAAGATAGCCATACAAATGAATGCTAAACTAGGCGGTGAAATTTGGCAAACAAATATTCCAATAACAAATGTGATGATTTGTGGCATTGATACTTACCACGATTCACTACAAAAGAAATCTTCAGTTTGCGCCTTTATTGCTACAGTTAACGACACTAAAACAAAATTTTTTTCACGTGCCACTATCCAAGAAACACATCAAGAATTATCAAACAATTTAACTATAACTGTAAAATCAGCGTGTGATCATTATTATAGAGTTAATGGTAAATATCCGGAGAAGATAATTATATATAGAGACGGTGTTAGTGATGGACAATTGCAAATAGTTTTAGACTATGAAATACCTCAAATAAAAAAAGCATTTAATTTAATAGATCCAAATTATATGCCACTGATGGCTTTTATAGTTGTCAAGAAGAGAGGTAATAGCAGATTTTTTGCTGATACCAGAAACGGAATTGTTAATCCGCCATGTGGTACTATTATAGACACAGTGGTCACGCGTAAAGAATGGTTTGATTTTTATCTAATATCACAATATGTCACTCAAGGTACAGTTAATCCGACTCATTATAATGTTATCTATGACACGATCGGTCTTAAGCCAGATCATTACCAAAGATTGAGTTATAAGCTTACTCATATGTACTATAATTGGCCTGGCACTATTCGTGTACCTGCTACTTGTCAGTATGCTCATAAATTAGCCTTTTTAGTTGGCCAATCTTTGCACAAAGAGCATGATACTTCTTTATGTGACAAACTATTCTATTTGTAGATAAAAATTTCAATAAGAAAAATAAAATAAAATAAAATATAAATTTATTTCTAAATCGTTTGTATATAAATATTTTTTTTTGTGTTTAATTTATATTAAAAATTAAAAATCTATTGAATTTATTTCAAATATCAATATTATAAATTTAAAAAATATATTTTTTTTAAATTTTGTTAAAAATTTAAATTTTTGTTAAATTTATTTATTTTTTTTTCCATTACAATTCTTGATTTGTTAAATTTAAAAATTGATAAAATAAAAATTTGTTTACGATCTTTAAAATAAATTTTTTTTAAAAAATTCTAAAATTTTTATTATTATTAGAAAATATTCAGGTTCTTTGCAACTTGTAAAAGTAATCTGTGAAGATAATGAAAAATGATTACAAATAAACATGTTTACAAAAATAAAATAAAATATGCCTACAGATAAGAATTATTTAATTAATACAACTTCACTGGAAAGATAAAAGAGCATAAAATTAAAGCTTGATTTAGCTTTTGACAAATTATTTGGAGTATTACTAGTATTAATTTTTATTTAATTCTTACATGTAAAAATCAAGAATACAAGAAAAAAATTTCAAGATTTTTTGGTCTAAGCAAAGCTTTTAGATCTTATCTAGATTATTGAAGATAAACTTTAAATCCAAAAATCAAAATTACCAATAATACCTTAATTGGAAAGTATTTTTTAAACTTGAATTTAATTGATTTTATAATTTTTTAAACGTTAAATAAGGGGCGAGATAAATTGAATGCAATTTGAATTTTTAAAATAAACTTTTGATAATTTTCAATTAAAAACACTTTAAACATCAAAAAATAAAGTAATAAATCAAATCAATAGGTAAAATTCAAACCTTAATATTCAATTAAGGCTTTTTTATAATATTAAGAAATTAGGTATTTTTCTATTAAAAAAGTTTTATTTATAATTAATTTTTAATTTTGTTTAGAATCCAATTGATAAAATAATCAACTCGAGCATTTATTCCGACAGTGCCACATGGTCCATTACCATAACTTACTATACCACCGACATAAAACTTTGAGTCTTGTTTTAGACAATACATACCAGCACCAGAATCACCTTGACAAGTATCTTGATTTACATTTACTTTACCAGTACAATATTTCTGTTCGGTTTCTAATGGTGCATATTTTTTGCATTCAGTTGCATTAAGAACTGGAAGTACTATTTCTCTAAGAATATCTTGAACAAAGCCACCTTTTACAAAAATTTATATTTTATTTTTCAAATAAAATTTTTAAAACTAGTTTTTAAATAACCCGAATAAGAATAACCCCAACCAGTGAAATAACAATTCATACCCTCATAATTATCGTTCAAATTTGGTAAACAAGCTGGTAGTATTTTTAATGAAAAGCTAACTGGTTTCTATAAGAGAATATTTTAGAAAATATGACTTGAATAAAAAATTATTTAAAAAATAACATTTAATTTTAAAAGAGCTATATCATATGAACGTCTTCCTGTGTATGACTCATGTAGAATCATTTCAGATATACCAAGTCTTAGAGCTGAAGTTCCTAGACCCATTTCAGTTATATTATGAGCACCGAGTATTACTTTATACGCTGATAAAGTTGCAAACCTTAAATAGATTTCAATCTCTTATTAAAAATATTAATTAAATACTCTTTTTAAAGCTTACTCAAAACAATGTGCGGCAGTTAATATCCATTGATTATTGATCAATGTACCACCGCATATATGCTTGTAATTATAATGTATAGAAACAGTCCATGGCCATGCGTGTTCAGTTGATTCAGATCCACCGACAATTCTATTTTTCAACTTAAGACCACATATTTCATTCAAATTATTCGCGAATATTAAACTAAAAAATTCAATCAATAAAATGCAAATTAAAATTTTTACTTTAATCATTTTTTTTTATTTATTAAAAAATTTTAAATCAAAAGTTTTGAGAAATAAAACAAATTTTTTTTTTTTTTCAATTATATAATCATTATTTTATTTTATCAATATTTAAACAGGTACAACAACTTTAACAAAAATTAAAATAAAATAATTAGAAAAATTTTGAAAAAATAAAAATTTTACCATTTTTTGAATTTTTTCTCATTATTATAAAAGGCTTTTGAAATGATATAACTCTAAAATCTTTGTAAAAAGTCAATAATAAAATAATCAAAAATATAGTTAGAGCCCATTCGTTACTGGTGCTAATTATATGCTCAACATAGCCAGCATCTGTTGTCTTCCATAACAATTTATCTTTGCCATTAAACATCTTCAAAGAAATTAACATAAAAACAGAAAAAAGAATACCATTTATAGATGCAATAACGAATAGAACAATTCTTAAATAGAACAGCCAATTTGGCGAATGCAAATCTTCAATGAGTATCTTGGAAACAATTATTTGTATTAATATGTATAACATTAATCCACCAAAAGCCAGAATAGCTCCAATAATATGTATAGCAAATTGATTAGTCAACTTTTAAGATATTTTACAAATTAATTTAAGTTATTATTTTAAATTTTTTTCATTCAATATACCTGAAAATTTCCAACTACAGTTAAACCAAAACAAGAAAAGAAGCCAAGAAATAAGCAAATATCATTTACATATGTAAGCTTTTCGGATCGCTTCTTATCAGTTAGAATTTTTTTAACATGTAAATACCGAGTTAGAAATATAAAAAATACTATTAACAGTATAATTTAGTAATGCAAAGGTATTTTTTATTTGTTAAATAAAAAAATAGAAGCTTACATAGAAAAGCTCCAATGTCTAAAAATTGTCCAAATATACAAGACCCAGGCGGAAGAGTACCAGTATCACTAATATATGGAAAGCCGGCTGATACATCTCCAGTTAAAACTGATACCAAATAGCTTTAATAGCTTTAGTTAATTTAAAAATTTTCTCATGTTTTCTAAAGGTTTAATTTACGTTATTCCAAACGCGATTGGTACTAGTAAACCAAATAAAACTAAAACAATATAAGGTCGATTAAAAATCATTTGATCGCTTTGATAAACTACATCGAATGAGTAATGTTTTCTTGTTTCATACTATCAGCTAATATTTTTCTTTTTTTTTTTTTTGAATAATAAATTTTATGGAAATAAATAAAAATTTAGAAGAAGAAGAATATAAACTTGATAGCTTTTCTAAGCATAATTTAGAAATTTTCTCATGACTTTGGTATTATTAAAATTTTTATGCCTTTTTTTTTCTTCTTCTTCAATGCTTCATTGAACAATTATTTTTAATTTTTTTTTATTATTTTTTGCTTTTTATATTTGTTAAAATTTCCTAATTATTTTTTCTTTAAAAAATTTAATTTTAAAAGCATCATTAATTAAATATTTAAAATATTAAATTTAAAGAGCTTATTAAATTTTAATTTTATTTTTGTTTTCATATAGAAGATAAATTTGAAGTTTGGTGCTATTAAAAATTTCAGTTTTTATAAAAGACTCGATTAACTTCATTCAAAAAAGCATATTTTAAAACTGACTTTGTAACAAGTTTTAATTTTTTTTATGTTTTAAACCCAAGAAAATTGTTCAAATGTAATTCATTAAAGTGTTGCAAAATTAAATGCGTTTTTTAAAATCAAATCTAATATATAAAAGCGCAAATAATTATTCAAGAAATAGTTTCAAAAATTCAACAGAGAAAATTTAGGAAATAAAATAAAAATTTATTTTAAATGTTATTTAATAGTTATTTAATTGAATATTTAAGAAAAAAATTTGATAATAAAAAATTTAAATTTGACAACAAAATTATTTTTGAGTTAGTCATTTAGAAGAAAGCAATGTTTGTCTTTCACAAGTTCAAACTTTCACAAATATAGTTCTAGGCCAGTAGTACTTGTGTACTTTGATAATATATTTTTATTATCAGGTTCTTTTATTAGTTCAATTTTGGCTCAAATTAGCAAAGCTCAGTTAGAAAAACGAAATTGATATTATTGACTATTTAAAATAAAATTTTTAAGAAAATTTTTTTTATTAAATTATTTTTTTTTTAATCATTTTTAATGATTTTTTTGCTACTATTAGTAATCTGGGTTCTTTTTTTAATACTCATTTTGTTCATATTTAAAAAGTTAATAGCCTTATCTAATTTTATTTTAGTATCAGCATCGAGCAAACTCTTTTCTGCAAGTGTTAAACTAGTGTTATTCAATTCCAATTTGGCGTTATAACTAAAATTTATAAACTCTAAAATATAATCATTTAAGCTAATTATAACTAGATCATGATTATCTATATCAATCAATTCAAACATACGCAACAAATCTTCCAACAATTTAATATACATATGAAGTATGTTTCTATAATATAGAATGGTTTTGCGTTCAGTTGGATTCATACTTGTTGCTTTAATAATTAAATTTCTAATAAATATTAAAGGTATTTTATTGAACTTGTTCAATACAAGTGAATTATTAGACCTGTAAGAGTGTCTAGAACCGGAGAATAAATGATATAAAATAAGCCCGAACGAGTATATATCTATTTTGTTGTCATACTTTCCAACAAAAAACTCTAATGGCAAATAGTACAAGCCTCCAGTGTTGTTATCATAATTGTTTGTGCACAAATTTAGATTTTTAATAGAACCCAAATCACATATTTTGGCTACGTAGTTCGAGTCTAAGAGTATATTTTTTGGCTTAATATCAGCATGTATAAAATTCTTTGAATGTATATCAGATAGCCCCGAGGCTATATTCAGCATTATTCTTAACTTTAAGATCAATGGTATTTCGTTGTTTTTTTTTTTTGAATTAAAAATAAAATCTTCTAAACTTCCATTTTCTAAATATTCCATAACCAAGAACATCCTTTTGGTCTGATCGCGGCCATAGCCAAGCAACTTGCACACAAATGGACTAAATATTTCTATATAAGCCTCGAGCTCTTTGTCTATGCACAATTTTTTCTCAGCTGCATTCTCTACTCTAGGACTTAGGTCTAAATTTTTAAATGATAATTTACTAAAAAATTTTTTATTCATCAATTTACAAGCTACCAATTGATTATGAGGTTTTAAAAAAGCCTCATACACATAACCATAATTGCCATTATCGAGCATTTTTTCTAATTTCAAATCATCCAAATTGAATTTTTCCAATCTAACCGAATTGTAGCATATAATTGGATGCTTTTTATCGTGTTTTTCATTTCGCCAACATTCCAAACATATAAATGTGCAATAGCATTTATTACATTTTAAATATATACCTATTATTTTTGATTCACATAAATCACATTTTATATTAAAATCTTTATATTTGTTAGTTTCAATTAAATTTTGTAAGCTTGAGTCTTGCAAATATGTCTGAGATGGATAAGTAATTAGTAAACATGGATGATTCAGTTCGTGTTTTTTATTTTTCAAATCTGAACAATAACATTCTGAACACAAATTGTAATTTGGGCAAATTGTACAACTGAATCTGTCACCGCAAATAGATTTTGTTTGGCAATATTCGCATTTTGTTTCAATGTGCTCTCTTTTTTTGCACACTTCTTCTTTATCTGAGTAAGATTTTTGGAATATTTTTTTTAATTTCGCAACAATATTCTCAAACATGGTTCAAATAGAAATTTAAATTAGCAAAAAAAAAAAATAAAGAAGAAAAGAAATTATGAATAATTTATATTAGATATTTGTTCAGATAATTTGAAATAAAAAGCCTAATCATGCGTTTAATATTTAATAAACATTAAACATTAAAAACATATTATTCAATTTTAAAATCAAATTTTTTTTTTTAAATAATTTATTTTAATTAAAAAAAATGATTACGTAATATAAAAATAGTTTGTTTTTTTTTTTTGTTAGTTTCTCTTCGTATCTTTTTTATTTTTTATTATTTTCAATGAATTGTGAAATTTTAATAGCAGTGTTTATTCCAGTTAAATAAGCACCATGGACCGAACTTAGATAATTGGGCGAGGTTGCTTCACCAGCAAAATATAATTTATTTTTCTTAAATTAAATAAAAATATTTTAAAAAATTGTTTTTTTTATGAATTTTAACTTCCTTTAATAAAAAATATTTAAAATATTTTATAGTTTAATTAATTGTGGTTTTAAAAAAAATTAATTTTCTTTTTGAATGGTTGAATAAAACAAGTAGAATTTAAATTGGGTTTTAAAAAGAACAATAAATTTTCCTTTTAGTTCCTATTTATCTTTATTGGATTCTATTAATTTATAAAAGGTTCAAAAGATCCTATTTACTTTGTATGAACAATACTCAGGTTTATGGGTTATAGCATTTTCTATAAAAAATTGGAATTGCCATGTCATGATTTTAAATAATTAAAAAATTCAATACTTACAATTGGTCTTGATAATTCTAAAAATGCCTCGTCTGTAACACCGACTTTGTAGTAACTGTAAGAACCTTTGGTGAAGGGTTCATTATTCCATTTAGATCTCAATATTCTACTCGGTTTAGGAAGATCTAGATTTTTAAAAGAGCTTTGTATTATATCATTTATTATATTTAATAAAACTGAATCTGATAGATTTTCAGCAAATTCGGCTTCTTTTCCGACTATGAATCCGAAAAGAATGTTATTACTTCTTGGCACTAAATAAAACGAACTTAAGCCTTGGTAAAATTTGTTTCCCTTTTTTTGGTTTTAAATAAAAGTTAAATAAAAATATTCAATTTTTAATCAAAAAAAAAACCTTTAAATTGTATTTAGAGTCTAAAAATTTTAAATCTTGATTCCAAAAGAATTGTAAGCCCAATGTTTCATTATCATCAAAAACAGGTTGATCAAATATCAAAAATATTTTATCAACAGTTCCAAAGCCTATGTTTTGAATTGAATTTATTTTCTTTTGTGGCAAATTTGGTTTAAACAAATTAATGTGGTTCGCTTTTAAGTAGCCAAGTGGTGTAGTTATTATAACAAAATCAGCTTCTATTTGTTTGTTTCTATTTAAAATTCGATCGAAAACTTTTAATTTAATTTTATCTGAATTAGACCAATCAATCAACTCTACTAGATGATTCAAACTAATTGATTCAGAGCTTATGTTTTTAGATAAGTAATCAATTAGTTTAATATAACCATTCTTTAAATTAGTAAACTCTTCCCCTTCAAACTCCTCATACTCGTTGAAACCGAGTGCTGATAAATCATAAAAGTTATTTATGGCATAATCTGATCTTTCGTCTGTTAGAACACCATTAAAAATAGATTTAACTAGGTTCAAATCTGGGTTTTTAAGGTTTTTGATTATCTTTTTGTACTCCAAATCTAAAAAATAGCCAACACTGACTAATTTATTTGGACTTTTAGAAGCTATTTCTTCATCTAAATTATCGAATGAAGTTTTAAATTTATTCAACAAACTTTCTACATATGCTTGGTTTAAGCGTGTTCCATTTGGTACACCATAGTATGTAGTCCAGTCAGGAAAAGCTTATTTACAAACAATTATTTTAAGTGAAAATCTCATTTTTTAACTCTCATTTAAAATTTAACTCACTGTTAATTGGATCTATTTGATTTAAGGATTTCATTATATTAAAAATTGGATTTCCTACTTGACCATGTATCCATTGAGCACCTATTTCAATATGTCGGTTTTCTTTTTTGAAAATTTAATAAAAGTTAATTATTTAAAATAAAATAATTTAATTACGAAATTGAATTGTGTTTATTCTTCCACCTAAACGGTTTTTGGCTTCCAGAATTTCTATATTTTCAAAGCCTAATGAAATCAATTTAGAGCAAGCTGCTAAACCAGACACCCCACCTCCAATTATAACAATCTTCGGCTCTAATGCTTGCCGTTTATTCAAAGCCAAATTCAGACTTGCATTTAACAATAGTGTTAAATAAAGCAAAAATTTTTTTGAAGTCAAAATCATTTTATTATTTAAAAAAAAAATAAATAAAATTAAAATAAATTTTTTTTTCTATTTTATAAAAAGCAGTTTTGTTTTTCCAAGAATATTTAATTTCTATTTTATTTTACACCTTTTTATTTATTAAAATTGAATTTTGTTATTTTTTTTCTAATTTAAATTAAATTGAAATTTAGATAGTTATTAATTTTATTTATTTTTTTTAATAAAATTTTATTTTCAGCAAAACAAAAATCGAAATATTTTTAATATGAATATTAAAGATTTCTTTGATATAAAAAATTTAATAGACAAATTGTTAAATAATGAGCAATTTTTGTTTGATTTTACGGCTAAGGCCTATAAAGCGATTTTTTTTTTTGAATTAAAAAAATTATACTAGTATCAAATTAAATCTTTCATTATCAAAATTCTATATTAAAAACTTATTGTGAAATAAATTCTATTCAGTTAATATTAATTTAAAAAGTCTGAGCTTTTACCGAAAAAAAACTATTTAAAAAGAAAGCAGTTGGGCTTTCAAGCAGTCCATTGACAACCTAATATTTAATTATACTATTTTCATAAAAAAAAAGTTGAATTCAAGTTTTTACGGGAGTTTTTAACAAAAGATTAAAATTAATTTAAAGGATATTTAATCTCGGCAAAAAAATAACGATTTCTCTAAAAGTATATTTTAATTTAAATTTAAAATAAAAATAAAATTTTTAAAAATTTTTTCGATTATATTATTTAAAATTTCTTGATGTTTTTTAAAAAAAATATTTTTTGAATATATATATATATTTAAAATGACGCGTTTCGGCAGTCAGAGCTATTAATTAAAAAATCTAAATTTTGATCTTTGAGTTTTTATGCTAAAGAAATGACACAATCTTATTTTGTAATGTTATCATAGAATTAAGACAAGGAAAATAGGAGTTTTATTAATATTTTTAAATACTTTTAAGTAATTGACAATTTTGTAATGAAGATAATTTAAAGTGTAGGATGTATTGAATAATGTTTATGTTGTAAGTGGTAATCATCACCCTCCTACTCTTACCCGGGCTTGGGACCGGCAGTGGCGTAGTTATGATGATATTACGGCTACATACTCTTAATAAGAACGGGGGACGTTCAGCACAAATAACAACCACTCATCTGAGCCGAAGCTGCAAACTCGATCATTATTTGGCATATAGCTTGGAACCCCAAACCAAGCGCCTAATTGACTTTACCTTGCCTTATTAAGAGTATGTGCAAAGTGCCAGCGTTACAAAACAAGCTCCCGCGATCGTTCCCAACCTACTATACTCCGTGATGGTCAAAGCCAGCGGCAAAGACGTACGACAGGATTTGAGATAAGGCCCGTAGACCTCACCACCCGTAATGTAACACACTTTGCATAATACCACCACCCCTCCTACTCTTACCCGGGCTTGGGACCGGCAGTGGCGTAGTTAGTGGCTTTAAAATAAATAACTTTTATTTTAAAAAAATTATTAAAAATGAGCTATTAATTAAAAAATCTAAATTTTGATCTTACGGCATAAAATATTTTAAATACATGAAAAGGAAAAGAAATTTTCAAGCAGCAATGTTTAAAAAAATTAGTCACCCATTTTATCAACTAGTTTTTATTTATTTTTAATTTAATAATAAATTATTTATTTTATTTTATTCTTTACATTTTTAAATATTTAAAATAAATCAAAAGATAACAAATTTAATAACCGATCATAGAGAAATATTGATAGCATTTTATATATTTTAATTTATAGAACTACATTATAGAAAAAAAACAAAATAGACGTATATATTTTTGATGTTTACTAAATTTCAAATATTTTTGGTCCTAATTTTCTAAAAATTTTTTCCATAAAGTATTTTAATCATTTTTTAAAAATATATAAAATATTTTGAAATAACTTAGAATTTTTAATTTTAAATTTCAAATTCATTTTTATTTTATAAAATAAAATAAAAACAATAATTTTGAGGTAAAATTTGAACAATTTGCATTTTTTCCAAGCATGATTAAACATTTAATAAATTTTTTATATGTTTCATACCAATATTTACTCGCTGTTTATCGTGATATATTAGGTATTATTCTTGCGATAAGAATCAAATATTTTTCAGATAATTTCGATAAATCCGGAACGAATGTTTTTAAAGAATTTCAAAAATTAGTTCGCCGAAATCCAAAGAAAACATGTATACTTTACAACGATCAAATTTGGACCTTTAAAGATGTAAAATTTAATTATTTTTGGAATATTTTTATTACTTAAAATATTTGAAAATTAAGTTGGAAGAATACAGTATCAAAGTTGCTAACTTGTTTTCTAAAAAATTTGGTCTCCAAAAAGGAGACTGTGTTGCTTTATTAATGGAAAATAAGCCTGAGTATGTCGGATTATGGTTGGGCTTGTCTCATGTTGGTATAATTAGCGCATTGATAAATACTAATCTTAAATCCGACTCTTTGTTGCATACTATAAATGATGCTAAGGCTGATTATATTGTGTTTTCATCAACTTTAGAAGAATGTATATTTTTTAATATGTTTAAAAAAGGAAATTAAATTATTATAAATTTTTTGTATAGCCATTCGAACTGTTGTTGATAAATTTGGAAAAAATGTGAATTTAATAATAGAAGGTGAATCAGCCAAAACTACCAATTCGCTTCAATTAGAAAATTTATTAAAAGAGTTAACATCTGATTACTTTGAATCTGAGCAAAAAGTGTTGGCTGAGGACGTAATGTTGTACATTTATACGAGTGGTACAACAGGCTTACCTAAACCAGCTGTTATTAAACAAAGTAGATACTATGGAGGCGTTTTGGGATTTTTTAAAGCTGTTGGTCTAACTAAAACCGATATTGTATTTGTAACTTTGCCTATATACCATGGCACTGGTAACATGCTCGGTGTTGGATGTGCAATTGTTGGTGGTGCCACAATTGTTTTGCGTAAAAAATTCAGTGCTAGTAATTTCTGGAAAGAATGTATTCATTTTAATTGTACTGCTTTTATATATGTTGGTGAAATATGTAGGTTTTTAGTAAATCAACCTCCGAGTGAATATGATCGAAAGCATGTTGTGAAAAAAGCGTTCGGTAACGGTCTGAGAGAGAATATATGGAAAGAATTTAGTCAAAGATTTGATGTTAAATGTTTAGAGTTTTATGCGGCCTCGGAAGGAAATTGTTCTATGTTAAATTTAACTTGTAAAATTGGCGCATGCGGTTTTTTACCTTTAATAAGCCAAATTGCAAATTTTGATTATCCGATATATATAATTAAAATAGATTCGGAAATGAATCCTATCAGAGACAAAAATGGTTTTTGTATAAAATGTGAACAAAATGAAAAAGGCCTATTGATAGGTATAATTGGTAAATCACCAAGAACCCAATATAATGGCTATGCAAATAACTCTCAGGCATCTAATAAAAAAATAATTGAAAATGTATTTAAACTTGGTCAAAAAGCATTTAACTCAGGAGATATGATGACTTACGATAAATACGGATACATTTATTTTTGTGATAGACTAGGCGACACTTATCGTTGGAGAGGCGAAAACGTGTCTACAGTCGAAGTCGAAAATGTGATAAGCAAAAATCTTGACTCAAAAGAGTGTATAGTCTATGGTGTAGAAATTCCTGGTCAAGAAGGTCGTGCTGGTATGTGTGCTTTAGCAGGAACACCAGAAGAAATAGACTTGAAAAGTCTTCAACAAAAACTTAAATTGGATTTACCAGCTTATGCCAGACCCTTGTTTATAAGATTTGTCAAAGAACTGGAACATACAGGTTACATTATGAAAACGAATTAAAAAAACAAGAACTATATTCATTGATTTTTATTTAAATAAAAATAAAAAGGTTCATTTAAAGCAAAAAAGACAAAACTTGTAGAAGAAGGTTATAATGTTAAAATATTAAAGGATCAAATTTTTTATTTTGATTCAAAAGATCAAAATTATAAAGAACTTAACGAATTTGTATATCAAGATTTACAAAATGGTAAAATTAAAATATAACTTAGATTTTAATAGATTTTAATATTTTTCAATTTTATTTTAATTTAAATTCATTTTTTTTATATCAAAATAAAAATTCATATCATTAAATTAAATATTTCATAATTTATATCAATTGAAAAAATCAAACATTTTTGAACACAAGCTATTATTTATTTTTTGTTTTATGTCTGTAGCATAATTTTTCTATTCAGTCAAGATGCAAAGTTTCTTTAAGTGCGCACATTTTACCAAGACCAATTACTTGTTTTGTTAAATTTTTTTGTCTTGAATGGAATTAATCAAATTTTAATTTGTAAGTGAAAAAATAACTTCAAACATGTCTTAATTGACTAGTCATAAGTTTTGTATAAAAACGGTACTATGATTTAAAAGTTTTTGATTGTGTTAATATTCTATAACTTTGCCATTCTTCATAAATCTAAATTGACTCGAATTAATATCCTTGAAGCAATTCATTTTTGTTGATAAAAAGATTTAATAAATTGTAGATAATGATGAAGATACCAAACTAATCTAAAATCATTAATACCATTTAAGTCAAATTTTTTTGGTATCGGAATTAATAAGACTATATTAAAAACTTATGCTAATTAGTTAAAACTTATAGACCATTTGAAAAAGTAATATTTTAATGATCGATTCAAGATGGTTCTATTGAAGAAACAATAATAATAAAAATATTAGGTATTGGAATAATTTTGGTATTAAAAAAAATAAACCCATATTTTAAATTCTGATGAAAGCCGTCCAAAAAATTCATTTTACCACTGTTTAAAAAATTATTAAATACTTTGTGCAAAATTTAAGCAAAAGAAAAATGCCAAAATTAAAATTTTTCAAATGTTTTCAAAATAAAACAATTTGTTTTTCTGTTTGTTAAGTTTTTATTGTTTGAAGTTTTAGAAATCTGTTTTAGCATGCAAGTTTTATATTTGAAATAAATACATTTCTAGTGAAAATAAATAAATAAATATTTGTTTTAGGTAAATTTTAAAATCTTAAAAATGAGTAAACAAATTTTTAAAAATTTGAGATGTTTATCAACTTTAAGCATTCAAAATAGAACTGCTCTAACTAAATTCGATTTGTTTAAAATCAAACCTAATTTGTTTATTCAAAATCGTTGTTTAAGCGAACAAGAATTTGAGTTTAATTTACAACAAATTCAAACTAAACCAAGCCCTGTGCCTTCTTCATTTCGCTGTTCTGTTCCAGATCCTTTGAAACACGATATTCAACATTTAAGCAAGTTTTATAAATTAGATGATAAAGATTTAAAAACACTAGATCCTTTTCAAGAATGTCTCAGAAAAGAGCAATACGCCGAAGTAACAAACTTTTTAAGCAAATTTAAATTATTTAAAAAATTAAAATTCTAACTTTATTTTAAGTTTAAAGCGTTCAATGAAAATTGTCTTATGATTCGTCAGCCAAGCATTGAAATAATAAATTATATAAAACATTTAGACCTTTCTTTACCAGCTTACAGATTTGTTTTATGTTTGTAAATTTTATTTAAAATTTTTTAACAAAAGTTTAATAATAAAAATAAAAATCTAAAACAGACGGAACTCAAGATGGCACTGGTAAACGTTCAGCTTTACTTCATTTGTTACATTATTGCTTCAAAGACAATTGGCTTTTAATACATTTACCAAATTGTTCAGCTGTTTTGAGAAACGCCAAAGAGAGTCAACCATCAGCTTACAAAGATGGTCGTCTCGACACACCAATAGATGCTGCTTTATTCTTAAAAAGATTTTCTATACAAAACATGGACTTGTTAAAAAAATTAGATGTCAGAAATAATTTTTTTTTTTATTAAAATAAATATTAAATTGTATTAAACAAAAACTTTTAGCTTCGTACTACTAAAAAATACAATTGGAGCAATCGAGATTCGACGACAGAAAATACACCCTTGTTAGAATTGATCGATTATGCTGGTTCTAGGATTAAATACTCTTCTGATATATGTGCTGCTATTATAAGAGAAATAAAGACACAATCTAAATTGAATAAATATAAAGTTTTTGTTGCTATTGAACAAATGAACAGCTATTTTGGACCAACTAGACTTAAGAGATCCGACAAGTCTGAAGTAGTTTAATTCAAAAATAAAAAAATTCTAATTTTTTTTCTAACTAAATATTAAATTAAGATAAAACCGGATGACATTACAATCGTTAGAAGTTTTAAAAAACTATTAAAAAATGACTGGAATAATTCAGTTGTGGTCGGTTCAATTTGCTCTACTGGTGTTATAATACCAACTCCAAATAGAAGAACAAAGTTTTATGATGTAACTATAAATATAGCTAATCGTCGTCGTGTAGAGACTACTATTCATTACGAAGGACCTTTGACACCAATACATTTATTGAAAAAAGAAGGATTTTATCATTTAGAACCTTTCATTCCAGTCGAAGTACCATCATATTCAAACCAAGAATTTATCAATCATTATGAATACTACAAGGATAGAAACTGGATTCAAAACAAAGAAGCTTTAACTGACGATGGACGTGAAGAATTGTCGTTTTTGAGTGGCAAAAATCCCTTTCAGTTTATGAGAGTTTGCCAAACTTTATAATAATTTTTTTTATTTGGTGTATAAATAAAAATTTACTAAGAAACAAACAATTAAATAAATGTTTAAATTATTTATTATATTAACCATAATTGTTATAATTTTTGTTAAGGTGTTGGATTTTGTTTTTTTTTTTTTACATAGAAAATTGCTTGTGCATAAAATTTAATTTTGAAAATATTTAAATCTTATAAAAATTTTTGAATAATTATAAATAACAAGAGTCTGAGTGCCAATAGAAAGACTTTATCTATTTGATTACCAACCTTAAATATAGAAAATTAAGTTTTCATTTTTGTATTACTTTGTTTCACTAATTATAAAATTATGATTCTTGAATGAATAAGAAAATCTATAGAATTGCTAAAGATTCTTCTAATACTTTAATAAGTTATTTTTAAAGCTTAAAAATACAACAGGCTATAAATCTTTCCCATTTAAAATTATATAATATTATTTTTGAATTTAAAAAAACAACAAAAGTTTTTGAGTTTTCTGTCTCAGTGATAATCATAATGATGTATATTTGATGTGTCAATAAGACTATCTAATTCCTAGAACATACATACTTATGAAGCTATCTATCTAATATGGGTTGTTTCCTTAAGTTTCCATATTATAATAAAATTTGAATTTTAATAAATTATAAACTCAAGCTTGAATGATTTTGATTCAATCATCAAGTATAAGTTATCATATGTATCAAACATAAATTTTTAACTTTGTAAATTTAGATATATTAAAAAGACTTTTCTATTAATTATTAAAACAAATATCTTTTTTATGCTTAATTTTTTCCAAAATTTCTACTCATGTCATTCGAAAAAACAATAAATAAATATATAACCGAAAAGCATTTAAAACAACTAGATCACAAAGAGTTGCGTATAAATGTTTATTTAGCACGAGAAGCAAAAAATTCAAAGTAAAAAATAATTTTTCAAATAATTTCTCAATTAAAATTTTCTTTTTTCTTCTTCTTTTCAAGTCAAAACGAAAAAGTAATTATAGTTGAAAACTTAATTGAAAACAAAATAGACCAAAATGTTATCGATTTGCTTACTGGCCTAAAAAGCTACCAGCTCATGTCGATTATAGACCATTTCGAACTTGATATTTATTCATATTTAATTTTAAATCCTTACCAAGTTTAAAATCATTTTGCACCAAAATTCTAATTAATAAATTTAATTCAAATTTTTTCTTAACTAGAATTACCAAGAGTTTTCTAAATATTTACAAAAGAAAAAAAAATCTATTCCCGATTTTAGTCTTAGTGAATCTATGACTAATTGCTATTTGACGCAGTTAATATCGGCTATTCAATATCTACATTCAAATTCAATTTTACATTCTTATATCAATCCAAAGTAAATTTTTAAATGTTTAATTAAAATTAAAACTGAATCTCAAGAATAAAATTTAAAAATTATTTATAGCATTATATACGTAAATGCACAAGGTGATGAAATAAAACTTGGAGGATTTTATTTCATGGAGAAATTAAACCCTGGTGAGAACTCAACAAAATACAGAAAATTGTATTACAAATATTACAAAAACAAGCCGATTAATTTCGATTATGATAGATGGTGTCTCGGATGGACCTTTGCTGAATTGTGTGCTGTAGATTCAGCTAAAGATTTTCTAGAATCCCAAGACATTGACGCTTGTCTTGTTATACCAAGTTTTAAGAGACCTTATCAACGGAATATTTTTTTAAAGTAAATGAAAATTTAACTTATTAAAGAAACACTAAGATAATATTGGAATTTTTAAAGATTGATATATAACTATTGTAGTTTGTTTAATTTAGAACAAGATGAAAACTTAAGGGCTTGGGTATTTGATTTAAATATTTAATATGATTTAAACACGGAATTTTAATATAAATCTTAAGCTTCTGAATCATCACATATGTTTTACTAAGCTTATGAGTTTTAAATAGATTATAAAACTCAGTAGTATTAATTAGTAATCTCTGATAGTGATAGTGGTTGAGATCTAGCTCGACTTTACTCTCCTCTTAAATATCTTTAAAAATTTTAAACATTTGAACCAAGTTTAAAAAGTAAAAGTAAAAGTTTAAATTTTAATTTAAAAAGAGGCTTAAATATTTTATATTTTAATTCCGTTTTAAAAAAAATTAGAAACTGTAAATGCTGGTTTATTATTAAGATTAGAATTTAAATTTATTCTATTTGAAAAGATTACAAGTATATATTTTTATGAAGATTAAGATAATTTGAAACTTTATGCTTTAGTCTTGGTATAATAATCAAGCATATGCGGTAAATTAAATTAAAATTTTTTTAATTCTTTATTATACTTAGAACATTAGTTTGTATGTTAAATATAAAGCTTACTAAAAAAAAAGATAAATCTTATTTTGAATTAGAATACAAAGAAATAAAATTAAATCTCGAATAAATACAGAAGTAAATAACAGATACATAATAGATGATTATATTGGTAGTGGTGGCTTTGGAAAAGTGTTTAGAGCATACGACAAAATTGATAAAGAAGTGTAAATAATTTTTTTTCTAAAAAAAAACAAGTTTTTAAATATTTAATAAAAATTTACTTTAAATAGAAAAATTTTAAAATTTAAACAAGCTGTAGATAATGGTGAAATAGATTTTGAATCTAACATACTAGCAAATGCATCACATCCGAATATAATTCAATTTTACGAATATTTTATTGTAGAAAATAGCAGCACTTTGGACAAGTACGTAGAAATATGTTTAGTTACAGAGTTTTGTGATGGTGGTGATTTGAATAATTATTTATCAAGCCTAATAAAACCAATCGAAGAAGAAAAATTGATTAGATGGTTCAGACAATTAATAAGTGGTTTGAAATTTCTAGAAAGCCAAAGAATAGTTCATAGAGATGTCAAACCGAGCAATATTTTTCTTACTGAAAAAGATACTAAACTAAAATATGGTGATTTTGGTCTTTCAAAAGAAACTTCGAGTACTAATTATTATCTAAAGACGAAAGAAGGCACAGTTATATATGCAGGTAAAATAAAATTGATAGAAAAAGTTAATTTTTAAAAACCATCATTCAGACTCATCCAAATCTCCTAATTAGTTTTATCATAGGAAAAAAGCATTTTTATAAGAAAAATTGGGCTTTAATTTTAGACAAATACTATTAAAAATCAATAGTTTATTTATATCCATATCTTAAACTTAATTCTAAAAAAAAGCAAGAACAAAGTTTCTGTTAGCCTAGAGCATGTAGTCTTATGTTCTTTAATCAAATTATTTGGATATTTTCTTTTCTAAAAATACATGCCAAACATTTATTAAAGCTTGATTTAAATTTTTATTAAATTAATTTTCAAAAAAGCTCCAGAAATGTACATTCAAGACGAGTATGATTTTAAAATTGATATATGGGCTCTGGGATGTGTATTCTATGAAATGATTACATTAAAGCAAGCATTTGATTTGAATAGTTTAGATAATTTAATAAGAACAAGAAACGCCAAAATAATACCTAAGCTTGATTTAAATATTTATCGAGAATACTTACAAAACGATCTTTTGGACAAGTATTTATGAAATAAAAAATTTTATTTATTTTTTGAACCCTAAGCACAAATATAGTATAATTTAATATAAGCTTTAATTAATTTCAAAATAACACATATTTTTATTTATGATGAGAGTTGTTTTTTAAATAACTTTATTTTATAAAAAAATTTGCAACATAAACAAATGTCTGTAATTTAATTATAAATTAAGATTTGTTTCTTTATTTTAGATAAAAATATTAATTTTAATTAAAATCAAAGCATTTTATTTTCTTTATTTCTTCAAATGCCTAGGGTTCTGTAGTTTATTTGGAGGGAAATTTTTTGTATTAAACTATTCTTTCAATAAGCATGTTGGTGTTTGAAGCATCGAAAAGAAAAAGTGCTGAAGAACTATTTTATGTAATAGATTTAAAATTGATCATTCTTTATTTAGTAATAAAAACCTAATAAAATTTTGTTTCAAGATTATTAGAAACATTCAAAAAAGTCTTAACCATGAAGACACTGATAAAGTAAATGCAACCACAGACGATAATGAACAAAAAGTAACTTTGTTGTAGAACAACAAAATTTAATGTATTTAAGTTTTCTTCTTCTTATTCTTTTTTTTTTTAATATTTTTTTACATTTTATTCCAATTATTTTATATCAATATATATTATTTTATATTTCAATTATTATTTCAAATTATTATTTATCATAATAATAAAATTATAATATTTTCCTTTTTTTATTCTTTTTATTTATTTATTCCCAGCCATAATTTCAAGAAAATAATCATAATTTGAACAAAATAGTAAAAAATACGAATTCAATAAAAATAAAATAAAATAATAAAGCATCATTTTATTTTTTTTTTTTAATTTTTTTATTAGTTTTATATAATAGTCCAAAAATCGATAAAATTTAAATTAATTTTTTTGAAGAAAAATTTTTAAAAACAAATTAATATAAAACTGTTACAAAAATGTCTACAATTGTTGAAGAACCGAATCGTCAATTAACATTTATTCAAAATGGAGATTTGACAGGTTTTAACAATTTGGCACCTACTAATGGAGATACCATTGAAGAATTGACAAAAGAAGTTGAAGCATTGAAAAAAAAATTAGAAGAAGAAAGAGCAAAATTTAATGATGTTGCTTGTAAGTTTGGAAATTAAAAAAAAAAAAAATTTAATAATATTTTGGATTTTTATAAAATAAATGTAGTAAATGTGGTAGCTCAAAAATTAGAACCCATAAATGCTTTTCAGCTAAAGACAAGACGTTGTTTAAAAGGACATCAAGGAAAAGTGCTTGCTATTGACTGGAGTAGTGATAAGCGACATGTGGCAAGTAGCTCACAAGATGGCAAATTGGTTATTTGGGACGCGTTTAGCACCAACAAAGAGCACGTGGTTACAATGCCTACTACTTGGGTAATGACTTGCGCTTATGCACCATCAGGAAATTTCGTTACTTGTGGCGGCCTTGATAATAAAATAACACTTTATAAACTAAGCAGTGAAGAACCTGATATAAGCAAACAAAAAAGAGTTATTGCTAATCACACAAATTACATTTCATGCAACAAGTTTATGTATTCTGATCAGCAATTGTTCACTGGTAGTGGTGATAGTACTTTGAAGCTTTGGGATGTGGAAACTGGTCAGCTGATACAGACATTTCAGGGACATCAAGCTGATGTAATGTGCTTAGATATATCGCCTTCTGAAGCCGGAAATATATTTCTATCCGGAGTTTGATTTTATATTTTTTTTTCAAACTTTGATAAAATTTTTAATTAAATAAATTTATTTAATAAGAGTTCTGACCATGTCGCATTGGTATGGGATGTTAGAACAGGTCAATACGTACAAATATTCGATGGACACGAGTCTGATGTAAATAGTGTTAAATTTCATCCATCTGGAGATGCATTTGCTAGCGGTTCAGATGATGGTACATGTCGTTTGTTTGATTTAAGAGCAGATAGACAAGTTGGAATTTATAAAAAAGAAAGCATTTTGTTTGCATGTAATTCAGTTGATATGTCTTTAAGTGGTCGTTTATTATTTGCTGGTTATAATGATTATTGTATAAATGTATGGGACACTTTGAAGAGTATACGAGTAGCTATTTTGTACGCTCATGAGAATCGTGTTACTGCTGTGCAAGTTTCGCCAGATGGTGCTGCTTTGGCAAGTGCAAGTTGGGATTCAAATATAAAAATATGGGCTTGAAATTTTTATTATTATAATATCAAATGAAAAAAAATTTGTTTTTTTTTTTAATTAGATGTTGTTTAGCTTTTTGTAAAATTTTATTTTTAAATACATCTCCGAGTTTTTTTATATATTTTTTTTTATTTTTACTAAAAACCTTTTGAATAGAAATAAATGTTGTATATATTTTGATCAAGTTTTTTTGTTTGACAAGATCAATAACATAAGCCTTTATGCATTTAATCATAATATAGTTGTATAATTGTGATTAGAATTTATTATCTTGGAACCTTCCTTCTTTTAAAAAACATAAAATTACTTTAATACATGGTTCAATACATTTTGGCATAAGAAACCAGTATACGTAATGGAAAAGGTCTCTGTTGACTTAAGACCTAATAAAAAGGACACTGAAATCTTTTGTTAAAGGAAAATACCAAAGATTCAATATAATCAAACTTCTTTAATAATAGAATTTTAAACGATTGGAATGCGTTATCAAATGATGTTGTAATAGTTAAATTAAAACGCTTATTTAAAGCTAAAATAAATAAAGTATTTGAAACAAACACAACCTACAAAACAATCAAAAAGACTAAATAGATTGTAAAAAGAAAAATAATGATTCTTTCCAATAATTTGACTTCTCAATCTTGTTTTTATTACTATTACCATTAGTGTATGGAGGTTTGAGAAACTCTATTCCTATGTATGTAGTTTAAAAATTAAGTTTTATATATTTGTTAGTAAATATAAATATAAATGGAAATCCTTAAAATCTTCTTAAGTAGTTTGGATAAAAAATTAAACCAACATATACTTATTAATCTAATCAAAGAGTCGGCTAGTTTTTTACCAAAATGAAAATGATATTAAATTATTTCCAAGTTTAATTTCAATCAACAATAGCTGATATTTCATAAACCAATAAATTATTCTTCAAATTGTAATTAAATGAAATTTAAAGGCAACAAAAAATAAAAGTCCTTTTTTTTTTAAAACATATTTTAATTGTTTGAGTTTTAGTTTTCTTATTTTAAAATTATTAAGATAAAGATATTCTTCACTTAAAGTTACCAATTTTTTTAATGAATAGTCAAGAAAACAAATTGTTTACTTGATATAAATACTATAACATGAAAGAGTTTTATTTAAAAGATTGTAAAGCAACATTTTTAATAATTTTAAAGAAAATTTATCCAATTTAAATTTTGATTCAAAAGATTTACAAAAAGATTCTATATCATCAATTTGTCGTTTCATTTTTGAAATTAATACAACAGTTGACATTTAAGGTTTAATAGTTAGAGAATATAGAATTTGATATCAATTTACATGTTTACAAAATACTGTTGACTGAGATTGTGGTTCGTACTGAACCTCTACTGGAAATCTTTCGTTTAGCCATGTTTAGGATTGAAGAAATGAAAACAATTAAAGAGCTTCTTTAATGTCTTTATTAGAAATTAGCTTGCAAGAATATAAGCGAGTATATTTTATTTTACAGAAAGAAGCTTTTATATATAAATTGGTAACTAGGCTTAAAAGTTTATAATTGTTCCTAAGTGAGAGTTTGCTTCCGCTCAAAAAAATTCAGATAATAATGATAAAAAAGAATTATTATTTAAACTATTCGAAAATCAAGAGTATCATTATACAAAAGTTTATGCAATACCAACAATATCAATAATTGGTAAAAAAAAAATTAATTAACAAAGCATAAAAAAGCACAGAATTTCAAACAAATTTTAAATAATATTTTGCGCTTTTAAACATTTAATCGATTGATACTAAACGCAATTAAATTTGCAACTTAAACAAAAAATACTTAAAATATTTAAAAAACAATTTTTTTAAATTGTTAAAATATTTTAATTAATAAATCAATTCTTAATATATAATTTTTAAAATTCCAAAATGATTAAAGAAGATTAATATAAATAGAAAAAAATATTTGTTAAATTAAGCGATTATTTCGTAATTATTTTGTTTAAATCCATCAAAAAAATTGACTAGACTTACCGTTGAACTTAAAAACAAATATATCTCTTTTTCTTAATCTATTCTAATTACCGATAAAAAAATAATTATCAAATATATAAAAAATAGTATTTTTTTATTAAGTGATTAAATTATTTTGTTTTTTTACTAATAAACAACAAGAACAAGAACAACAACAACAACAAATAACAAAATATGAGTTAGTTTGTCATTTAAACAATAAAAATTAGGCTTTAAATGAAAAAAAAAAAAAAAATAATATTTAAAAAAAAAAAGTAATATATATTTATCTATATTAGATAATACACCTTTTAATTAATTGATCTAAAAATCTTTATATATCTATTTTGTATTATATTTTGTTGTATTTCAATTTTGAAATATTTTTAGGATTTTTTTTTTTTTTTATGTTAAAGATGAAATATTATTTTAAAAATAGAAAATTTAAATTTTTATAAATTTTATAAGCAATGATTTATTGGAAAGATACTAAGCTTATTAATTCAATAATATAACTTTGAATAAAATTTAAATTTTAAATTTAAAAAAAAAAAAAATGTTTAAATATTTGATTATGATATTTTTAATTTTATTAATAATAAAAAATTGTAAATCAATCGATATAAATAAAAAAAATCCATCTTCGTCTCATTTATCCGACTACCGTTTATTGAACAATAATATATTTTATTATACAAAAAAAAACTCATTTCAAACAAGTGTACCACCAGTTACGACTACGAGTAGGCTAATAACTACAATACAAACAAGCCCATCTCATTATCAAGTAATAACTATATGCAACACATTGCCAAGCATACTTAAATGCCAAAATCGGCAACATTATTTAATAATGCACAAAGTTGTTTATGGTCTATCCGAAATGGATGATAATCTAAGCCCCAAAAATGAATGCTCAATAAAAAAAACATGTTTCGAGTCAAATGAAAAAGATGAATTTAATTGTACTGGTTCTAACATATGTGTATTTTATCCTGCCGATAAGCTGCTTACTAGCTGTGGCTCTACAAGATCTAATCTCACTCAGATACATATCGCTTGTGTTAATTTGGCTAATTTGAAAAAATACTATATACAAAAGCTTAATAATAACAATAATAATAATAATAATAAATTAGAACTTAATTCAACTCAAACTAAAACTACAACTACTACAACTACAATCATAGCTTCTACTACTACTACTACTACTACTACTACTACTACAGTTATTAGTTCTACTTTTAAATATTTGTTTAATTCGACTTTTATTTTAAATAATAGCAATAACAAAATTCTTTCTAGTAATTTAACTAATTCAACTTTGAAAATTCCGAATAAAAATTTCAAAATGACAACCATATCCTTCGAGGCTTCGAATTCAAGTTTTTAATTAAAAAAAATTAAAATTTTTTTCTATTTCTGTTTTAAATTTAATAATTTATTTTTTTTTTACTAAAGATCATAACTCTGTTGTGATTTCAATTTCAATATTTTTTTCGTTTTTAGCAATTGTTTTGATTTCATTAATTTATTATAAAATAAAGTTTAAAAATTTATTTTTTTGTTTTATTTTAAATTAAAAATAATAAAAAAAAAAATTTATTTTATTTTCTAAAGAATAAAACAAATTTTGGCAGCAAGTTCATTTAATTTGCCTATACAGACTAAAACAAATAAAGTGCTAAAACAAGCTCAAAAGAAGAAGTTACAGCAACAACAACAACAACAACAACAACAGTCTAGTTCGTTTTTGTCCAACTCTGGTTTGTACATGTCTCATTCTCAGTTGTCTTTGAAAAGTGTCAATCAACAATCAAACATTCCACCACCTCCACCTGGATTTGAATCGTCGTCATCTACATCGAATAGAATCAGTAGTAAAAGTCTAAACAATTCAACAACATCTGCAGAGACTCGATCAATAAATAAATTTAAAATAAGCATTAAAAAAAATTACGATTTGTTACAAATGAATATAAATAAAAAAATATTAAATTTACATGATTTTTTTCAAGTTTATATATATAATAGTTCTAATAACGATTTAACTCTGAATAAAGATGATTCTAAATCAAATACAACTATAAACACAAACGAATCGAATAAAAACAGAAGTTCTATTAAATCAAATAAAGAAAATAATCAAACGCAAGAAAACCTAAAATCGCTTTCTTCATCTAAATGGATGGACCGAGCAATGATTAAAGAAAACAGTAAATCAGATTATTATCAATTAAGTCCTAAGATATTGTCTACAATAGCTTCAAATTTAAACAGTAATTCAAACAGTAATTCACAAATAACTCAAAATTTAGATTTATTAAAAAAATCTTCGATTAATTTAACCAAAAGTAAAATAAGTCTAAAAGATATGCAAGAAAGTGATTTGGATGATGAAAAATTAGCTTTATCATTTAAAAAAAATTCAAATTCATTCAAACTGAAAAATCAGGATAATTCAAATCAACAAGCGTCTACGTCAAGTATTGAATCTGATGATTCAAATTATTCTGATTCAACATCGAGTTCTTCAAATGATTTAAATTCATACAACTACAGGTCTTCTCATGGTGGTTTAAATTTTACATACATGTTATATGATATACCCGAAGAAGTCGATGAAGAGACTCATGAGGACTTAGATAATGATCAAATTCGAATTTAATTTTTAAATATTAATATTTTAAATATTTTTTTTTTAATTTTAAATTTTTTAAATATTAGAATAGAGATTGAATTTAAATATAAAAAATAAATTAAATTATAAATAAAAACAAAAATACATACAAAATTTATATAGTCTATCAAAATTTAATTTGAATTGTCCTAGGTGCTAAATATTTGAGAATATTGCTTGAAGACTTTGATTATAATCTTGAAACTTTGTTTAAATTGTTGATACAAAATCTTAGCAAAACAAAATTAGTTAAAATTGGTTAAAAAATTTTCTAGTATGTTCAGATAAAAATAAAATTTTGTTGAAAATCAAGATAATCCTAAAGAATATTTAGAACAGAAGAATTTAAAAGTACTGATCATCAAATAAACTATTCTTACGATGACAAGTTGAAATATTTCAAAAAATTAATGAAATAAGATAATTAATAAGCCTGTAATTAAATTCAATAAATATGAAATATTTAAAAAATTTACTCTTAATTGTATAAAAAGTGTTCAATAATTGCAATACAAGATAAAAATAAAAAGTTAGTGTTTTGTGCTTGGATTAAGTTTAAGCTAAACAAATCTTTATCTGTAAAAATAGCTGATTATAAAATTCCATAATTCCATAACATTTTAAATTTTTTTACTCATTTTCTGATGAAAAAAAAATTAAATTAAAAAAAAATCTTGTTGAATTGAAAATAAATTATTTGCAATATTAAATATGGAATTCTAGTAATTAATAGATAAAATAATAATTAGAGTAGCGCTTATTTGTAGTTTTTCAATTATTTAAATTTTAGAATTAAAATTAGTGAAAATGGATAAAAAAATAATTTTAATTTAGTCGTTTTATATTTTAACTTAACTTAAAGGATGTATATGAGGCTATTATGTGTGATATCAATAGCATAGATAATAATAACATAAAATGTAAATTTATAGATGGGACTGGTGGTACCGAAAAAACTTTTTTGATTAATGTAATTTTATTTGAATTTTTTAAGTATTTTGAATAAATAAAAATTTCGATATTTTAGGCATTATATCATAGGCTACGTGAGTTAAATTGTGAAGTGATTTCACCTCCGTTTACTGATATTGCAGCTTCTTTATTGATTGGTGGTGGACAAACAATACTTTAAAGGTTTAAGATACCGATCCCAACTAATTTAGATTCAGTTAGTAAAATTGAGATTCAATCTGTTCATGCTCAACAAATTAGAAATACAAAATTCTTAATAATCGATGAAGCAACGATGGTTTCTCAGGCTTGGCTTGATTGCTTGGATAGCTTATACAAAGATTTGACAGGTAACAGAAATGTACCATTTGGTGGTAAATGTGTCCTCCTAACAGGTAATTTTAGACAATGTATAATAATTTAGTATTTATATTTAAAAAAGAGATTCAAATCGGAGGGCTAGAGGCGTTCCTAAATGAATTAATGTTTAAATTTTGACAATATTTTGTATCTTTTTTTTGATTTTTTTGAAATTTTTTAACTAGTTATAGACAAATAAATTTACCTACGTGAAGAAAATTCTTAGTTCTTAGAAATCTTAGTTCATACAAGTTTTCTAAGAAAAAAACTTTCTTTCGTTCTTAGATGTTTATCATCTGAGAACATCTAAGAACAACTAAGAAAATTTTGAAATGAAAATTTAATAAAAACACTAAGCTTTTTATAATCTGGTAATACAAATTCGATATCCAATCAAACCAGAAAAAATCAGTGCAAAATAATTTGGCGGCTAAACTCTTACCTAATGTTATGATTCTTAAAAACAGATATATTATTTTATATTAAAAACCACAAATCCCAAAAAAACTTTAAAAAAAAATTAGTAGTTTTTAACATTATAAAATAATATATCTGTTTTTAAGAATCATAACATTAGGTAAGAGTTTAGCCGCCAAATTATTTTGCACTGATTTTATCTGGTTTGATTGGATATCGAATTTGTATTACCAGATTATAAAAAGCTTAGTGTTTTTATTAAATTTTCATTTCAAAATTTTCTTAGTTGTTCTTAGATGTTCTCAGATGATAAACATCTAAGAACGAAAGAAAGTTTTTTTCTTAGAAAACTTGTATGAACTAAGATTTCTAAGAACTAAGAATTTTCTTCACATAGGTAATAAATTTACATTAATAAAAAGTATTGAAAATGTTTTTTTTCTCAGAAAAAAATTTATTACAGTAAAAAACAAAATTTATTATAACCGAGTATGTTTCAACCGGAAACTACTGTACTGTATTGTTATAGTCTAGTAATTTTTTTTCAAACAGTAAAAAAAAATAAGGAAAAAGTTAAATCAATGTATTAATTTCAATGTAATAATAATCTCTTATTAAAAATGAAAAAATTTTAATTTATTTATTTGATAAAATTTAATATTTATTAATTTATCTAGAAAAAAAAATAAAATTCTATATTTTTATTTAGGAACCTATTAGAATTTTTAAATATTGAAATTTGATTGAATTTAATCTCTATAACATTCTTCCGACTTTTTTTTTAAATATACAATATTTTTTTTCATATCATCGTATTCTGTATGGCTATATGAAGAATTACAAGAGTAACATATTGGAGCGATATAAGTATAATTTTTAGATTTGCCTTTTAAATACAAATGTCCTCCAACATCTGCTTCATTTGAACAACCGTAAAAGGAGCATGTTTTCGCCTTTTTTCTTGTCTTTTTTTCCCATCTCTGGATCCAACTTTGACTTCCTTTATCGCAACTTGAACCATCAACAT
This sequence comes from Brachionus angularis, assembly GCA_021432725.1. Lineage (NCBI taxonomy): Eukaryota > Metazoa > Rotifera > Eurotatoria > Ploima > Brachionidae > Brachionus > Brachionus angularis. Next base: position 6,069,228 of record JAJVDD010000001.1, on the reverse strand, counting down.
TCTTAGCTTGAGAATATTCAAATTTTATTATTTTCATGTTTTTTTTAACTTTATTTTAAAATTTTAATAAAGGTATATATACTACATTTTTAATAAATTCTGGGAAAATTACATACATAATGTTGGGAAAAAAACCAGTATAATTGATTTGATTACTCTTTAATATTTAAATCACTATGGTATCATCAGTATTAAAAAAAAAACAAAAAAAAATTCTTCTTATTAAATATTTTATTTTTTTTTAAATATTTCTTAAAAATTTTGTTTTTTACTCAAAATTCATATAATAATTAAATGATATTTCTCAATATTTAAACAAGGGATATGGGGCAATTAGTCTAAAAATTTAAAATTTAAATTTTTTTGAGATTGACGATTGTCTATTAAAAAAGTTAGACTTTAATTTGAACCCATTGATTAATAAAATAATAATTAGAATAGCGCTTAAATGCAGTTTTTCAATAATTTAAATTTTAGAATTAAAGTAAGTGAAAATGAATAAATAATTTTAATTAATATTTATTTAATAAATTTATATTTCATATTAATTTTTTTTAGAATAAATTGAATTTTATTTAAATAAACTTAATATTAATACCCATCAGGAATCCCTCCTTTTCTGGGATCACTATAAGCAAATATATCTGTTCCCTTTTGATTAATACCTTGTAAAACTGAACCACCATATTCAAAACAATTTAGTTTATGACCAAACCAATTAAACGATTTTTGTAGATCTAAATCAAAACCGTTTTCCACTTGTAGATACTCAGGATAAATTTGATGATGAATTCTTCTACCATCAATCGCATCTTTGATGTTCATATCTAACCATAAAGTCTTTATTGCAACTTGAGCTACACTTGTTATGATTTTAGAACCACCTGAAGCGCCTAATACTAATTTAACATCTCCATTTGTATCTTTAATTATAATTGGACTCATACTCGACATTGGTCTTTTTAAAGGTTTTATGTAATTTGATTTAGATGGTTGCAAACCAAAAAAATTTGTTTGATTAGGTGTCGAGAAATCGTCCATTTGATTGTTATAAATAATGCCTGTATATTTTCCAGAATATTTAGCGCCAAAATAAGTATTAATTGAGCTTGTTAAAGAAACAGCATCGCCATGTGCTAGCACTGAAATATGGGCAGTTCCGTGATCTGGTTTAAAATCTAATTGTGAATAATAAGAAGCTGGATATGTTCGAAAGTCGTTTATTTTTGCTCTTATTTCATTTATATAAGTTTCATTTTGTAAATTCTTGATTAACTCTGATATTTCTAAATTGTCTGGTTCATCGCCCAATTGAAATCTTTTGTCAAATGCATGTTTAAAAGACTCAATCAAACGATGGTAAAATAATAACAACCTATATTTATCATTTAAAATATCTTTATTAAATCTAAAGCCTCTCATTATTTTCATTATAAATGAAACAAGTATTCCGCCTGAGGGAACTGTCGGTGTCATAATAGTATAATCATCATCTAATTTTAAAGCTATCGCTTCTGTTACACGAGCTTGATATATTTTAAAATCTTCTAATGTAATATTACCACCGTTTTCATTTATTTCTTGCACTATTAGTTTCGTCAAATTACTGTTATAAAAATAATCTAGACCATTTTCACTTAAACCTTCAAGTGTATCAGCTAACATTGTCATTTTAATTGTATCATTTATTTTGTAAATTTCATTTGTTTTTTTATTAATAAATAGCTTTGACAGCTCTTTGTTTTTTCTAATATTTGATTCATATAATTTAATAGCATTTCCTAAAGCATTACTTATGGAAAAACCATTTCTACACATATCTATAGTAGGCTTAAATAAATTTTTCCATGGTAATTTTCCAGCTAGTTTATGAGCCTGCCAAAAGCCATATATTTCACCAGGTATAGCTGAAGCTAGGCCACCAACTAATGATGATTTATTAAAGAACATGTTCTCGTATGAACCAAGTGGAGCTGCTTCTCTAGCGTCTATAGCATATGCTTTTTGTTTCTCTTTTAAATATATAACCATAAAATGACCTCCTCCAATACCAGCCGATTGTGCATTCATTACTCCATTACACAAACCAGCTGCTATTGCTGCATCAACTGCTGATCCTTCTTGTGCTAATATATTCTTGCCAACACTTGAACAATACGCATTATCAACTGCTACTGAATAGTTTTTATAATTTTTAATTGTTAAATTTAAATTAAAATTGTATGTCTCATGAGACGATTCACATCTCATCTCTTCAGCTTAAAAATAAGAAAAAAAATAAAAATTTGAATCAAATAATACTTAAAATATTTATTTTATTTTTTTACATAAAGCATTTTGCAATTTGGGTTTCTTATCTCCAAATGATAAATAAGGAATTGAAGATACAATTGAGATTAGAATTACAAATAATAATGTTGCTCCAATTGTGATTGATAAGTTTCTCTTTTTATTAAATTTAGAAACTTTTTTTTCATCAGATCTGTGCTGAAAGTCTCTTTGGTCAGATATATTGATCATTTTTAGCAGGCAAGTAGAGTATATTGAAAAATTATAAACCAAAAAGCTTGTTTTTATATAAAATTAAGTATTTACAAATTTGAAAAGTTTAATAACTCGCTTTGAAATGTGTGAAAAACAAAACTGTGAAAAAGTAAAAAGATTAGATAATAAAGATTTTGTCAAGTTAACAACTTTTTTAACTGCGAGGAACCAGCTTATAATAACCGCAGATTTAATACCAAGTTATAATAAAGAGAAAAAAAAAGTTATATTTATTGAATGAATGTTTATAAAACAATTTGATAATGAGATAAATATGGAAATTTATATAATAATTTTATTTTATTTGTTGTCATCGGAAAGACTGGTGACTACATTTTATAGATGCCGATAAACAATTATTTATTAAAAATAATAAAAGCAGTTAAAATTAATTTTTTTCACTAAATTTATCTTTATCTAAAATTACAAATATTCATAATGGCTTTTTAATTATACATCAAAGCTCTTCTTCAATCTATAGTTTGATCTAACAATGTATCTCTTTTCCTTAGAAATCTTTCATTAAAAAGATTTAAGTAATGTATTTCATATACATTAATTTCAAGCATTTGATGTAACCTTGTTGGTTTTAAAACTTAATATTTTTTGTTGATTGTAGTTTTTCAAAAAGTTAAAATTTCCAATCAATAATAATGAAAATTTATTTAATTTTATTTATTTAATAAACTTGTTTATTACAAAAAAAACATTGATTGCATATAATATTTTTTTCTATATAATTAAAAAAAAAAAACAAAATTTATATTTGTTATCTATAAAACATGATCAGTGATGCTTCAATAGCGAATTCAAATATTTCTATAAAACTTAAAACGCTTATACCAACAAAAAGGCCTAGATTTCCACCAATAGAAGAAAACAAATCATACAAAGTAATTTTAGGTTTTTCAGTTAATTGTGTATATTTAAAATCTTCATAATATACATTTAAACAAGCAAATGTTAGTTTTATTTGATCACTACTATTTATATATTGATTATAAACGTATGTTCTAGCTTTTACTGGACTACTGGTTGTTGTCTGATTGTCTTCTTCGGTAAATTCCAAATCTTGAAATTCAAATTCTTTAAAAAATAATTCATCTATTTTTAACTCTATTAATTTACTTTTAATAGTATTTGTTCTAGTAGTAGTAGTATTATTATTATTTGAAGGTTGATTATAGCTTTTTAAATTAAACAATTTTTCTAATTTGTTAGTATATTCTTGAGTTGGAAAGTCTGAATAACCAGCTCTATAATCATACAAAATAGATTCACATTCTAAAGGACATTGCGCTTTACATTCTTGGCTGACTTCATTTCCAATAAATCTTTTATACAAATCAAGCATGCATTTGTAGTCTTCAAAATTCTGATAACAAGATTTATTTACATTCATAAAATCCAATATTGGATAGAACAAATCATTACATTTACATATTTGATTTAGGTCTTTCTGATAGCACAAATTAAAACAGTCCTTTTGTCTATAAGAATACTTTGTAGATTTTAAAAAGTTGTACAATTGAGAACTAAATTTATCCAATAGAACACAATCACTGTATGGTTCATTACTAGAAGTTTGATTTATTCTATTGATGGCAAAATTTGTACACTTTCCTGGTTGAATATCTATACCTTCGTTGTATAAAGGAAGTATATTCGGACTATGTATAAACACTCGTAGACCAGTATTTTTTTGTTCATAAGCTTTTTCAACATAGGAAAAAATACCAGCAAACAATTCTACTCGAAATCCGTTCTTGTTACCTAGTTGAAGAGATTTTTTTATATTTATTTTATTGCCATTTTTGTCATAACCAGAATTGAACTTGTAACAGTTGCCTAGACTAGTATAATAGACATATTCGAATTCTACCAAATTACAGAATTCTCTATTAAAATGGCAAATAAATATCAGCTCATCTAAATTAAACCCAAGACTCTTACGGTCTGAATAATCAGCCGCTATTTGGGCCATTAGATCAAAATTATAATCGATCTCTTCCTCTTCTTTAATATTCATTTGTTGCAAATAGTTCTGATATTTTGTATTGCTAAAATTCCTTGTAAAATTTACTCCTTTAAATGTTGGAAAAGGATTCAAATTGCAAATGGTTATAGTCGGAAACTCAATTGGTCTTTCATACATAATGCGAATTTTTGTTACCACTTCATAGCTTAAAAATTCTAATATACTGTTTACAATAACATAAGAACAACCACAAACGCTTAAAATTGTGAAAAAAGTCCAAACAACTTTTGTTATTATTTTCTTGGATCTGAATATATTCGGGTAGCCGTGACTAGAAGCATTTTTTGACCAATCTATAAACAATTTTCTTATTTGAGTATATCTCTCTTCATAATAATTGATATTTTTAGCAAAATTTTGCATTTTATTTTTTGAAATTAATTTTGTTTAAATTAGCAAAAGAAAAAACGACTTTGAAAATGAATTTAACAATTAATTATCAAGTTACAATTGATGTATTTTTTAGTTATATCATCACTTTTAGTTAAATTAATTTTCTAAATATTCATGATGTTTTTTTTTTTAATCAATTTAAACAAAAAAATTTTTGTTTTAAAAAATTGTTATCATTATTTTTAATTTAATAATAAAAAATTTTGAAAAATTATTTTATTTTTTAATGATTTTTGTCGAAATAATAAAAATAAGTCTATTTAGTTAAAAATTTTTTTAATATTACATAATTAATTTTAATTCCAAAAAAAAAAAAAAATAGAAAATACAATTTACAAAGAGCAATTATTTTTTATGCTTTTTTAAAAATTAAATTAATTTAAAAAATTTAAATGATTAATGATTTTAAACGAGAAATTTCTATTTTAAAATCGGAATATTTTATAAAAAATATAACTAAAATCACAAATGAAGTCTAAATTATAAAAGCAATTTTTTCAATAAAAAAAATAAATAAATTTAATTAAAAGTAATTTGGGTTTTGTTAACATTTCACAAAATTTTCTCTTAAGGTATTTGCTAGGAATTGGAATTGATATATTATTATTTTAATACTTATTTTATAACATTCGTACTAGATGCTTTAAACATCGGCTCGTTAAACAGCTTACAAAAAAAGTAGTTCACGCGAAAACTTTATGACAAATAGATATGGTTAGTAAGTGGAATCAGCTAGCACCTGATATGCTCCATGCTAAGACACAGAATGCGTTTAAGAGAATGATTGACCAACACAATATAAAAACGGAACAAATTCATAAAAATTTTTTGGTACAGTATTTATAAACAGTGACAGCTACTATAGCGAATCCCGGTTGATTTCGTTTTTCAAGCTTTCTTACTTGTCATAGCTTATTATTATTATTATTATTAACATGTTTAAAATAGAATACTGAAAAATAAATTTTTATAAATATTTATTTGATTTTGGAATATTTAGTTATTTTAATTTGTAATAAAATAGAAGCTGCTTGTATTTGAACTTGTGCTTTTAATTAATTCACTTTCTATTATTTATGCATCTCTTGAATAGATAATGTTGTAGTTGAATATTTTACTTAGATTTTATATTCAAAAATAAAAATATTTTTTTTAGAATTTAATCTAAAAACAATTTGTTTTCGAATCAATTTTGTTATTTTTTTCAAAAATTATAAACAAAAGTTCAATAATTAATTCTCCAATTTCGACAATGCTTAAAATACTGATACCTATAAAAAGTCCTAGAGTACCTCCAATTACTGCTACTAGGTCTAATACACTGGTCTTTTCTTGTTCAGTAATAGACGTATATTTGAATTCATCAAAATAAATAGTCAAACAAACCATGCTCTGTTTTATATCATCCAAATCAAGTGTTTTACCATTGAAAAGATTTTTTAAATTTGGATTTAAATTCAGTTCATTTAAATAAGCTCTTGATGGAAAATCAGAAAACGATTGTTTTAGTTCATACTTAATAGCTTCACATTCTAATGGACATTCTTTATTGCAATTATTTTTCGATTCTGGTGATACAAATTTTCTAAAATTTGACCACATACATTTATAATCAGTTTCATTTAGAAAACAAGGCTTAACATCATACAATTTAGGCACATCTAAATCATAACAATCACAATTTTCATATGTACTCAATTGATAGCAAAACTCCATACAATCTTGTTGTCTATAAGAGTATCTTGAATTTTTTATAAAATTAAACAAAAACGAGTCATATTTATCCAAATTTTGGCAATCACTAAAAGGATCTTCTTTGTTTACAGTTCTAGTTTTATGAATAACCAAATTTGTACATTTGCCAGCTTGTACATCTATTCCTTCGTTATATTTTGGCGATACGGTTTGATTGTGTACAAAAACACGTACACCTGTTCTGGGCTGATAAGAATACAACAAATCATCGTTTTTAAAGCCAATAAATAGCTCCAAATCGACTCCATTTACATTGCCGATTTTGTTCGTTATAAAAACTGGTATTTTATGACCGGTTAAATTATAACCAGAATTTATTTTAAAGCAGTTTCCTAATGCCGTGTCGTAATACCATTCAAAATCATTTAAATCACAATCATTTGTCAATATAGTACAAAGAATAAATATTTCTTCTTTCTTAAATCCAAAAGACTGTTTAACATAATCTGTTTCGTTCGCAGCCTTTTGTCGGATCTGAACAAAATCTTCATTCAAATCATCTATTGAATTAACACAGGTTTTTAGATCAGAATAGTTAGACACTGTTTTGTTGTATTTTCTACTAAAAAAATTAAGAATGTATTGTTTTGAATAATTGGTTACAAATGGGTTTAAATTGCAAATAGTTACAGCCGGGAATGGTATTGGCTTCTCATGAATTAGCCGAATTTTTGTTACTACATCAAAGTTTAAAAAATCTATTACACTTTCCATTACCATGTATGATCCAAAAGAAGTCGAACATACAAAAAATATTAACCAGATTATTTTCAATGATAGTCGGCGTGTTCTAAAGATGTTTGGCAACCCGTGGCTAGTCGATGATAAACACCATTCAATAAAAAAATTTTTTATCAATTCTTTTTTAGTTCTTAAAAAGTTTTTAGACTCCTCGTTCATGTTTTCAAAAAACTGGTTTTGAAAATTTAATAAAAAAATTTAATTTTATTCTTTTTGTTGTTATTTCTAGTCTTTATTTCTTATGTTATTTTTTATTGTTTGTTTTTTATATAATAGAAAAATTTTTGAAAATTAAATGTAAAAGCTTTTTATTTTTTAAATTTTGAATTTAATTGACATTGATTTTTTGCATTAATATTTCCTTAATTAGAGCCATTCTACTCATTCTAACTTGAAAAATTCATTTGAGAATTTAATAGATTGATATTAACTAAGAAAAATTGGAAATAAATGTAATTTTCTTTAAATCTAGTTTTGCTTAAAACAAAATTTGTTAATAATTTAATTGTTATTTTGAGTCTTTAGAAATTATAAAATATTTTAGGTATTTTTTTTTTAAATTGTTATTTTGAGTTAAAATTGTTTAAATTGAATTTAATATTTAGTTTTAAACATTTTAGTGGCTTTAAAATTAATAATTTTTATTTTAAAAAAATTATTAAAAATGAACTATTAATTAAAAAAGGCATAGTTTTTTTTTATCACCAAAAAATACAGGTATTTCTAAAAAATTACCTGATCATATAAATTTAATGCGATTAAATAAAAAATCTTCACTTGTATAAAAAGATTTATTTTACTAATTTTACTTTAATTTATTAAATTTTATTTAGTATGTCCAAAATAAACAAAAAACTATCCTAAAATTAATTTCTTAATGAGTTTTAGTTTTACTGAAATACAGATTATATGCTCACAAATATAAAACTATAAATATTCTTTATTTCAACTGACTTTTATTTATTTATTTGGATGGAATAAGATAAAGGTGCTGATTGAATTAAATCTTCGTCATCAGAGTAAGCAGTGTCGCTTTCGATATTAATCTTTTTTTAAAAATTATATTTAAAAAAAAAATTTATTCGAAAGAATATTTTTTATATTTATAAAAACATTTTATAAACATAAATTTTTTTATACAGTTGTATTTTTTTTGGTGAAAAAAAAAGACAATATAGTTGTTAAAACAAATTAATGCCATTAAAAAATCTAAACTTTGATATCTCTTTGAGTTTTTATGCTATAGAAATGGCAAATATCTTGTTTTGTAGAAAATTTCATGTTTTCATAGTGTTAAGATAAGGAAAATAGGAATTTTATTAATAGTTTTAAATAGTTTTAAGTAATTGACAATTTTGTAATGAAGATAATTTAAGGTGTAGGATGTATTGAATAATGTTTATGTTGTAAGTGGTAATCATCACCCTCCTACTCTTACCCGGGCTTGGGACCGGCAGTGGCGTAGTTATGATGATATTACGGCTACATACTCTTAATAAGAACGGGGGACGTTCAGCACAAATAACAACCACTCATCTGAGCCGAAGCTGCAAACTCGATCATTATTTGGCATATAGCTTGGAACCCCAAACCAAGCGCCTAATTTGACTTTACCTTGCCTTATTAAGAGTATGTGCAAAGTGCCAGCGTTACAAAACAAGCTCCCGCGATCGTTCCCAACCTACTATACTCCGTGATGGTCAAAGCCAGCGGCACAGAAGTACGACAGGATTTGAGATAAGGCCCGTAGACCTCACCACCCGTAATGTAACACACTTTGCATAATACCACCACCCTCCTACTTTTACCCGGGCTTGGGACCGGCCTTGGCGTAGTTAGTGGCTTTAAAATTAATAATTTTTATTTTGAAAATTATTAAAAATGAACTATTAATTAAAAATCTAAACTTTGATATCTCTTTGAGTTTTTATGCTATAGAAATGGCAAATATCTTGTTTTGTAGAAAATTTCATGTTTTCATAGTGTTAAGATAAGGAAAATAGGAATTTTATTAATAGTTTTAAATAGTTTTAAGTAATTGACAATTTTGTAATGAAGATAATTTAAGGTGTAGGATGTATTGAATAATGTTTATGTTGTAAGTGGTAATCATCACCCTCCTACTCTTACCCGGGCTTGGGACCGGCAGTGGCGTAGTTATGATGATATTACGGCTACATACTCTTAATAAGAACGGGGGACGTTCAGCACAAATAACAACCACTCATCTGAGCCGAAGCTGCAAACTCGATCATTATTTGGCATATAGCTTGGAACCCCAAACCAAGCGCCTAATTTGACTTTACCTTGCCTTATTAAGAGTATGTGCAAAGTGCCAGCGTTACAAAACAAGCTCCCGCGATCGTTCCCAACCTACTATACTCCGTGATGGTCAAAGCCAGCGGCACAGAAGTACGACAGGATTTGAGATAAGGCCCGTAGACCTCACCACCCGTAATGTAACACACTTTGCATAATACCACCACCCCTCCTACTTTACCCGGGCTTGGGACCGGCCTTGGCGTAGTTAGTGGCTTTAAAATTAATAATTTTTATTTTAAAAAAATTATTAAAAATGAACTATTAATTAAAAAATCTAAACTTTGATATCTCTTTGAGTTTTTATGCTATAGAAATGGCAAATATCTTGTTTTGTAGAAAATTTCATGTTTTCATAGTGTTAAGATAAGGAAAATAGGAATTTTATTAATAGTTTTAAATAGTTTTAAGTAATTGACAATTTTGTAATGAAGATAATTTAAGGTGTAGGATGTATTGAATAATGTTTATGTTGTAAGTGGTAATCATCACCCTCCTACTCTTACCCGGGCTTGGGACCGGCAGTGGCGTAGTTATGATGATATTACGGCTACATACTCTTAATAAGAACGGGGGACGTTCAGCACAAATAACAACCACTCATCTGAGCCGAAGCTGCAAACTCGATCATTATTTGGCATATAGCTTGGAACCCCAAACCAAGCGCCTAATTTGACTTTACCTTGCCTTATTAAGAGTATGTGCAAAGTGCCAGCGTTACAAAACAAGCTCCCGCGATCGTTCCCAACCTACTATACTCCGTGATGGTCAAAGCCAGCGGCACAGAAGTACGACAGGATTTGAGATAAGGCCCGTAGACCTCACCACCCGTAATGTAACACACTTTGCATAATACCACCACCCCTCCTACTTTACCCGGGCTTGGGACCGGCCTTGGCGTAGTTAGTGGCTTTAAAATTAATAATTTTTATTTTAAAAAAATTATTAAAAATGAACTATTAATTAAAAAATCTAAATTTTGATATCTCTTTGAGTTTTTATGCTATAGAAATGGCAAATATCTTGTTTTGTAGAAAATTTCATGTTTTCATAGTGTTAAGATAAGGAAAATAGGAATTTTATTAATAGTTTTAAATAGTTTTAAGTAATTGACAATTTTGTAATGAAGATAATTTAAGGTGTAGGATGTATTGAATAATGTTTATGTTGTAAGTGGTAATCATCACCCTCCTACTCTTACCCGGGCTTGGGACCGGCAGTGGCGTAGTTATGATGATATTACGGCTACATACTCTTAATAAGAACGGGGGACGTTCAGCACAAATAACAACCACTCATCTGAGCCGAAGCTGCAAACTCGATCATTATTTGGCATATAGCTTGGAACCCCAAACCAAGCGCCTAATTTGACTTTACCTTGCCTTATTAAGAGTATGTGCAAAGTGCCAGCGTTACAAAACAAGCTCCCGCGATCGTTCCCAACCTACTATACTCCGTGATGGTCAAAGCCAGCGGCACAGAAGTACGACAGGATTTGAGATAAGGCCCGTAGACCTCACCACCCGTAATGTAACACACTTTGCATAATACCACCACCCCTCCTACTTTACCCGGGCTTGGGACCGGCCTTGGCGTAGTTAGTGGCTTTAAAATTAATAATTTTTATTTTAAAAAAATTATTAAAAATGAACTATTAATTAAAAAATCTAAACTTTGATATCTCTTTGAGTTTTTATGCTATAGAAATGGCAAATATCTTGTTTTGTAGAAAATTTCATGTTTTCATAGTGTTAAGATAAGGAAAATAGGAATTTTATTAATAGTTTTAAATAGTTTTAAGTAATTGACAATTTTGTAATGAAGATAATTTAAGGTGTAGGATGTATTGAATAATGTTTATGTTGTAAGTGGTAATCATCACCCTCCTACTCTTACCCGGGCTTGGGACCGGCAGTGGCGTAGTTATGATGATATTACGGCTACATACTCTTAATAAGAACGGGGGACGTTCAGCACAAATAACAACCACTCATCTGAGCCGAAGCTGCAAACTCGATCATTATTTGGCATATAGCTTGGAACCCCAAACCAAGCGCCTAATTTGACTTTACCTTGCCTTATTAAGAGTATGTGCAAAGTGCCAGCGTTACAAAACAAGCTCCCGCGATCGTTCCCAACCTACTATACTCCGTGATGGTCAAAGCCAGCGGCACAGAAGTACGACAGGATTTGAGATAAGGCCCGTAGACCTCACCACCCGTAATGTAACACACTTTGCATAATACCACCACCCCTCCTACTTTACCCGGGCTTGGGACCGGCAGTGGCGTAGTTATGATGATATTACGGCTACATACTCTTAATAAGAACGGGGGACGTTCAGCACAAATAACAACCACTCATCTGAGCCGAAGCTGCAAACTCGATCATTATTTGGCATATAGCTTGGAACCCCAAACCAAGCGCCTAATTTGACTTTACCTTGCCTTATTAAGAGTATGTGCAAAGTGCCAGCGTTACAAAACAAGCTCCCGCGATCGTTCCCAACCTACTATACTCCGTGATGGTCAAAGCCAGCGGCACAGAAGTACGACAGGATTTGAGATAAGGCCCGTAGACCTCACCACCCGTAATGTAACACACTTTGCATAATACCACCACCCCTCCTACTTTACCCGGGCTTGGGACCGGCCTTGGCGTAGTTAGTGGCTTTAAAATTAATAATTTTTATTTTAAAAAAATTATTAAAAATGAACTATTAATTAAAAAATCTAAATTTTGATATCTCTTTGAGTTTTTATGCTATAGAAATGGCAAATATCTTGTTTTGTAGAAAATTTCATGTTTTCATAGTGTTAAGATAAGGAAAATAGGAATTTTATTAATAGTTTTAAATAGTTTTAAGTAATTGACAATTAGTAGTAGTTAGTGGCTTTAAAATTTCCACCACCTCTCCTACTTTACTTTATCAATCTTCAATGTGAAGATTTTGTTGATATAATAAATAATGAATAATATGATCTAAAAATTGTGAGTTAATTTTAAATAATCATGATCAATAATCAATCATTGTTTCCAAATATTTTAAGAATTAAAGAATAATAAATATTTCAATTTTTTAATTTTATTACATTAAAACTGATAAATATATTTTTTTTAATTTTATTTTATGGTAATAAAATCAAAATTAATTTTATAATAAGCTCAATAAATTCTATAATGCTGAGAATACTAAGACCTATGAAAAGACCTAAAGTACCACCAATTAAAGAAGCTAAATCAAATAGGGTTGTTTTAGGTTTTTCAGTTATTTGAGCATATCTAAAATCATCAAAATAAAAATTAATACAAGCTAATTTTTCTTTAGTTGTATCATATGATAATGAACTAAATAATTCGTTTAATTTCTTGTTATTATATAATTCATAATCATAGTAGTTTTTTGTTGGAAAGTCAGAATATGAAGATGATGCGTCCATTTCCATTGATTCACATTCTAAAGGACATTCACTTGAACAATCTAAGTTGTTTCCATTTTTGACCAAATCTTGATAAAAGTTGAATATACATTCTGAATGTTCTTCTGATTTATAACAAGGTTCTTTAGATGAAGAAAATTTTGGTAAATTTGTATCATAACAATCACATTTATCAATCAAAGCTTTTTGAGTACATAAAACCAAACAATCACGTTGACGATAGGTAATATTTGAATTTTTAATAAAATTATATAAAGAAGATTTAATTTTTTTTAATTCAACACAAGAACTATATGGTTTAGGTTTGTTTACTGACCATACTTTATTGATAGCTATATTAGTACATTTTCCAGTTTGAATATCTATACCTTCAGTTTGTAATGGAAATATAGTTTGATTATGAATATAAACACGAATACCAGAACTTCTCTTATAAGAATAATAAGTTAAAAAATTATCAATCCAAGCTAGAACTTCTATTCTCAAACCATTTTGATTTCCAATATTGTTTAATTTTTTTATATCTATTTTAGTGTTATTTATTGTTTTACCAGTATTAAATCTATAACAGTTTCCATAAGATGGATGAAAAAACCAACTAAACTCTTCTAAATTGCATGGTTGTTGGTTAAATGAACATGTTATGATTGTATCATTAATTGAATAGCCCAATTTTTTTCTATTTTCATCACCAAATTGTGGATCATTTGTAATTTGATTTATCAAATCCAAATCAAAATCACTACTTGATTTAAATACATATTTATACAAATAATCATATTTTGAAACATAATCAGAAATATAATTAAGACCATCTGATTTGGCATACGGTTCTACATTACAAATAGTAATAGCTGGAAATTCAATTGGCTTTTCGTACACAAAACGGTTCTTGGTTACCACTTCATAGTCCAAAAAGTCTAAAACTGATTGAGCTATAACATAACTACATAAACCTATGCTCACTAAAAAGAAAAAAGCCCATGCTATTTTTAATGGTATGTACTTAGCTCGGACTATATGAGGTATACCATGACTCGTTGATGACTCGGACCATTCGGCTATCAAATCTGCCAGAGAACCTGTTTTTCTAGTTGCTGTTGATGTTGCACTAAAATTATATGGAAAACGATAATTATAGTTTGAAATATTATACATATTTAAAAAGAAAAATATTTTAATTAATTTTTTCTTTTTTTTATACAAATTATATAAAAATATTTAAAATATTTATAAATTTTAAAAACAAAAACTTTATCAAAAATAATTTAGTAAAAAAGTTTTCAATAAAAAAAATATTTTATTTTTTAAATAAAATTGGGCCTATTTTCAAATTTAAAAAAAAATGATTTTAAAAAGCTTTTATTTTATTTTATCATTTGGTAATTACCTTTTGCATTTTTTTTTTAATTAAAATTTATTTAAAATAAACATAATTTCGTAGTTGTTTTAAATGTTTTTAGTCAAACATGCAAGATTCAATTATCAGCTCAAGACAATGAAGTCTTTTGTCATTCATTGATATTGATTCGTGGAAAAGTATTTTGTACAGATTATAAAGAAAATTATAAAAATGATATTAACTCAAGAAGTGTTATATTTCAAAGATATGATTCTTTAGAGATCAAAGCTCCAATTAATATATACAATGAATTTAAAGCTGTCTTAAGACTGAAAAAAGGCAAGAATAGTTTTGATTTAAAATATAATTATTCATCTGAAAATGCTTTTTTGAATGTTACTTACTACTTTGGCGAAAATAACAACTTGTCACCATTAAGATTGGGAATATATATGGCATACGATGATCCGATTGATGAAAATATTTTAAAAACAATTATTTATAAATTTCGAATGGCAGCTTTACTTTCACAAGCATCTACTAGTGATAGTTTGAATCTTTATGGATTTGGTAGAAAATCTTTTAAACTAGAACTTAATTGTTACGGAGGTAAATAATAAATCAAAAAATTAAAAAAAAATAAACTTAAAGTTATTTATTTGTTTAAGAACCTATTGTAAACATATTCCGATCTAGATATACAACATCAGAATTAAAAAACATTTTTGAGACTAATGAAAACGATTATTATAATGACATTAAAGAGCGTATTAAAAGAAGTCCATTTTATTCGAATCAATATTCAAATAGTTCTCAAAATAAAGCAGTATTTGCTATTCTAATATTTGGATCTAAATGGGATTCTGGTGCACAAAAATCTTTATTTTTTAACGAGAATTACGATACTAAAACATCTCCATGTATTGCTTTATTTGGATCTCATTTCTTAGACGCATTTCCAAGCAATGATTCTGAGATAATTTCAAAATTTATCAATAATGCTGAAATAGACCTAGAAGATTTTCCAAATGCAACTTATAATTTTGAATTACTAAATTTTGGCCTAGGAGCTTTTATGAAACAAATTGGCTATGCTCATTCAGTTACAATCAGTATATATTTTTTTAACATAGAATTTATAATAAAAGAATTTTATAAAATTTAAACTTTATGATAAGGTCAAGACAATTATGGTATTATGAATAATGATTGGCTTTTTAATAAGTTTTTTTTAAGCTTAACAACATCAAGTAAAATTTAAAATTTTTTAACTAATTAGACATTAAAATTTTTCAAACTTATAATCTAATAATACTGAAATTATTTAGACAACAATCAATATTCATCAGTTATAAATGTATTTGGTGAAAAAAATACTGGATGGTCTAAAAGTGATGCACAAACTTTAGCTTCGCATCCAAGCTTGTTGGACTCATTGAGTATAAAATAAAAAAAAAAGTTTTATTTCAAATTAAGATATTTGTATAAATATTTATTTTTTTATATTAAGAGATTACATTTTTTATTATTTGGAAAAGTAGTTATGGTGATTATTATTTTAAACAAGTATTTGATTATGAATGGGAACATCTTCAAGGAGATGTTTTACTATCAAAATATATTTTGTATGAACAAGAAAAAAATATTGTTACATTACAAAATTCAGATGGAACTACTTATATAAAATTGGATTCTATGCAGGCATTATCTGGTTCTTCAATTGATGGAATTACCAATTTGCTATACAATGGAAATTGGCTAACTGAAATTCAAAATGTTTAATAATTTTTTTAATCAAATTTTTAAATTATATAAATTTTACATTTTAAAAATATAGTTCAATTCTGCCTAGCTTTATTAAAATCTTTGTTTTCATTAGATTTAAAAATGTTTAATAAAAAAATAGTTTTTTTTTTAAATATTTTAAAATTTATTAAATTTTTGAATATCAAAAATTATTGACTCTTAAATCAACAGCTAATTGTTTAGCTTTATCTTGATTATACAAGGTGTTGACTATAGTCAAAGCAAATTCAAATGCAGTGCCAGGTCCTTGGCTAGTAATTAAATTACCATCACACACAACTCTTTCATCTGAATACTTAAAATTCTTCTCCAAAACATCCATGTACATAGGATAAGTAGTTATTCTACTTCCATAGTTTATCTTGAATTCGTCTAAAAGTTTAGTACCTGCACAAATAGCAGCTATTATTTTATTTTGTTCTGAATGCTTTTTGACCATTTGTTCAACTAATTTATTATTTTTAAGAGATTCCCAGCCTGGTCCTCCAGGTAAAATAACTACATCAAATGTTTCATTTTGAAGACGTTCTATTTCTACATCAGGGACTAATCGAGTATGTTCTACACAAGTTACTGGTTCACAACCGTTTACTCCAGCAATTGTAACCTCTACACCAGCTCGTCGAAGCGTATCAACAGGTATTACTACTTCAGTCTCTTCGGCTCTCTCGCCCAAAAATATACAAGCTTTTTTAACCATTTTAGAACTATTTGTCGAATAACGATTCAATCTTAAAACAGCTCTAAGCATTTTAATTTAATTTAATTTATACACTTGAAAATAAATTAAAAAATAGGATTTATTTGTTTTACTAAAATAAAATTTTATTTTTAATAAATAGTTTAAATAGTTGTGTTATTTTTAGGGCTAATTTTAATCTATTTTTTAAATAGGATTAATTCATAGCTTTAGTCTCATTGGCTCTATTAAAGATCTGCTTTTTTCAGCACCTTCTAGGTATTCGACTATCTTTAGAGCAAATTCAAAAGTTGTACCAGGTCCTTGACTAGTTATTAAATTATCATCTTGAACCACTCTGTCTTCTTTGTAAACATAGTTGGCTCCGAGTTTCTCTTTGAAAGAAGGATAAGAAGTTATGCTTTTTCCAAAGCCGAGTCTATGTGCGAAGAAAGCTGTCGGTCCGGCACATATTGCTGCAACTAATTTTTTATTTTCGTAATGTCTTTTAAGTATTTCACCAACTGTTGAGCTCTTTAAGATAAAATTTAAATTTCGAAAAAAATTGATTGAATTAAATTTTATAAATTTTACTGTTGCACAAGCCTCGGCGCCTTTTAGACCACCCGGGACTATAACAGCATCAAAGGTGTTTTGTTTAACACTATCTAAAGCCACATCAGGCAATAATTTAACATTTCGACTGCACAAAACTGGTTCCTCTCCTGCCAAGCCAGCAAGTGTCACTTCTACACCAGCTCTTCTCAACGTATCAACAGTAATAACTGTTTCCATTTCTTCAGCACCTTCGGCTAAAAATACTAAAGCTTTTTTTGTCATTCTAAACGAAGACATTGTTTTAATTGAATTAAAATATATTTTAAACATTTTTGGTTTTATTTAATTTACTGAAATTAAACAGCAAATTGGTACAAAATAATAATAACAATAATAATAAATATATAATAAATATTTACAGTTTATATTTAGAAAATAGAAAAAAAAAATTTTTATTGAACAAAAAACTTTATTTACATAAAATTTAATAATATTAAATTAAAATTAAAATAATAATATAAATATCCAATTAATAATAAGTTAAAAAATTGAATCATGGTTTTAAGCATCTTTCAAAGTAAACGGTACCAATATAACCACCACGCATTGACTTGTAAACGTTCTGCTCAAATTGCTTTTTATTGTTTTGTAGAACCTCAGCAGCTTCTTTGTTCAACGGATCTTCGGGATTTGGCTCCAAGAAAAGATACTGAATGCCATATATTACAGAGTTTACGGTCAAAACAGGCTTCCAGTCTTCTCTTAGAATATTCAAGCACACATTTCCTTCTAGGTCTATATTCGGATGGTATACTTGTGTTTCGCACTTTACTTTAGGCGCTTCGTGCGGATAATTGTGGCCTATTTTAAAATTGAACACAAACCTACCACCTTTGTAGTATCCCTCGTCTGGTGAAATGATTAGCTTAAAATTTAACAAGTCGTCTTTGTCCGGGAATTCTAGTTGACACGTTTTGGGCAACGTTAATTCGTTCATATCTTTTTGAATTCGTATTTGAGCTGCAGATGATTTAGAACTGCTTGGCGATGATACCTGAGCGCCACCAGAAGAACTTTGTTGGTCTTTTTTTTGATTTTTCAAAGAAAATACTTTAAGCATTTCGATTTTATTCTAGAATATAATATTTTAGAATATTTATTTATATATTTTTGTTTAAAATATTAAATTAAGCTTTTTTTTTTATATTTTATTTTATTTTTTTTACTTGAATGAAGTATTTTTGCAATTAATTTCAAATAATACTTGAAATTTCTTAGTTATTTATGTTTTTTTTTGCAGAGTATTTTTATATTATTATTTGAAAATTTTGGAATTTGAAAGTAAGTCTTAAAAAAAGACAATTAAGTTTGGTTTAAATTTAAACAACATTTTTTTATCAGCAAAGTTTTTATTAATTATTTTTAATTCTCATTTAATTTGGATGCAAATTATGTTATTTTTATTTTAATATGAAGAAATTAGATAAAAAAAATTTTATTTTGTCTATTTTCTTTGATGAATGCTTAGAAATTTTAATTCAAACTAATCTTTGAATACTTTTGAAAGTCTTTAATTAAAAAATTAAAATATTAATTATCAAACTAACTAAATTGCTTCTTATTTAATAAGTACTTATACTGTTAGCTATACTATTATTAGTCTTAGGAATAATATTACAAACTATGTAATTTCATTTTAAAAAGAAAAGAGTTAAATCAAGTAACTGCTTTTAATTTAAGTCATTACTATCATGTTCAATACCTATTTTGATTAGAAAAAAGTAAAATTTAATAGATTCTACAAGACCAAAGTTAAAATCAATCAAACTGATAGATATGCCAAGTAACTGATACAATTTTATGTATTAGAGTTACTGGCAAATGTTCATTAACTGTTTCAAAAAGGAACATAAAGAACACTTTGTGTTTATGGTATATTTGTTTGATGGATTCTAAGTTCTAAGAGCATCATCAAGAGGTTTAAGACAATTATAAAACTCTAATTTAATTCTTATTGCTTCTTCTTTTTCTTATCTTTTACTTAATAAATAAGGTTTCAATTGAAAGAATAAACTAAAACACAGTCTAATTTCTAAGGCGTATATTTCTAGTATATAACAGAATATGATAATTTTTTCTTTATAAATAGACCTTATAAACATATTTGACCTGATTTAGATACCATTTTTTTAAATTTATTTTAATTTTTATAATTAAAATTTGAATAAATTAATAAAGATTTATCTTTGGGCAAATTTTTACCTATAAATCAAATTTAACAGTTTTTTATTCTTTATAAATTTTTGTTCAAGTACATCAGAATAAGCACTTTAAAAGAAAGATAAAATCAGTTCTTTTAATATCCGATTAATCAAACTACTTGATAATTTCTCTCTTAATAATTTAAAATAAATATTAAATAAAAATTTTTTGATCTGATGTGAATAAAGCTTTATTTTTATTTATAATATAATCCCAATTCAAACATTTACCTAGACCAAGAATATGCAACAAGAGAGCATCAAACTTAAATTAACTTGATTATATTTCAAATAAATTATTTCAAATAGTCTAAAAATTAATTTTGTTTCTTTAACAGACAAAATTTGAATTCATTCTAAAATTTTTTACATTTGAAACAATTAATCCCAAAATAAATTATAAAATAAAAAATATAAAGTACATACAAAGATAAAAAAATCGTTTTTTATATATTTTGTTTTCATCTTTTCTATTTAAAATATATAATAAAAATATTCTATTTTATATATTAAAATTTAAATTTTTTATTTTATTTTTTTAAATTTTAAAATTTTTTTTTTATAATCAATTTTAGAGCTAACGAACACGTTTAGAATCTTGTCTATATAGATTTACATAAGAATAAAAAGAATTGATCCGAAATGGACCAAGATTTTGTTTTGAATAATCTCAATGAACCTGATGACACAAACAGTTTAAAGTAAGTTTGTTTTTTTGTTGCTTTTTTTAAAATAAACTAAGAAATACTTGTTTTTGTTGTGCTTATTTTATTTTATTTTAATTTACCTAGCTTTTCTAATCAAAAGCATAATTTAGAAGAAGAAGATTTTTATTTAAATGAAAAAATGAAAGAATTCGAAGCAACCTACAACAAAGCTGAATCTCCAGAATTGATCTTTTATGATTTAGAACAGAATAGCCATGAATTGAATTATTTAATAAACCAAGTCTTTTTTTTTTCTTAATTAAATAAAAATTTTTATTTAAATTAATATATTGTTAATAAATAAAGACTGATGAAAGTCCAGTTTTAATCGAAAATAGAACTGATGAGGACAAAAACGATTGTATTTCAGAAATAATTGAATTGGACACAAATTTAAATTTTCTAAGCAGCAATGAACCAGTAGAAATGATCAGCTGTGCTCAGCAGTCCAACAATGATAACAATCATGAATTAAGCAAATCAGATCAAGAGTCTATAAAGACTCTATTAAACGAACTAGTCGATAAAGTAGAAAAAACGAGTTCTTTGTGTTCGGATTTGAACAAAAGCAAAATCCTAATTGAAAAAAAAACAAAAGCAGCAGCAAAAAAACGCCAAAGAACTACTACTAAAACACTCTCAGATATTCTAAAATCAAAGTGTTTATATTCAACTGAGAGTCAAGCAAGCAAGTCGAATAATAAAAAAGAACTAAAAACCTGTGAACTAGTAATCGAAGAACCATTTGAAGAAGAGTCAAAGCAAAGCTCAAAAGCATATAAAATAAGATTAATAAAAAAAAAATCTATTCTTATTATAAAAGAGACTTATAGATGTATTATGAAGCAAACTTTGGACTCGGAAAATAATATTTTAAAAACTGAAATTGTAGACGAGAAAAAAATAACTCAAAATTTGTCTAATAATCAAAAAGAAAAATTGCTAAGTGAGAAAAAGCTTTACCAACAATCTAAGCCAACTTTGGAGTCTGCCAAGAAGGCTGGTTTAAGTTCGTCGAGCTCTTCGGAGTCAGCAAGTTCCGAACAACAACCGAAAAAACAAGTTAAAAAAAGCCGTAAAAAGTTGTTCACAAATCGATACGGATCGAAAGAACAGTCCGAAGAGGAAGACGCAAGTGTAAAGAATAAAAAAGATGCCAAAACATGCATATCACGTATTCGAGCAAAACCAAAAGTTAAAAACTTAACTCAAAAAATAGGCAAACAAAAACAACAAAACGAAAAAACTGAGATTAAAACACCTCAAGTTTATTCGTTTTCCAATCTTAGATTCGAGTTGACTCCAGGCGAGAGAAAAAAAGATTTAACTGAATTGAAAAAACTAAGCGACAATAAGCAAACACAAAACAACAACAACAACAACAACAACAGCAACAACAACAACGATATTATTGATTCTTATTTAAAAGATTTTGGCAACTTTGTAGAACAGAATAATTTTGTTGAAAGTGCTCAGCCAGAACCGGCTAATAAGACTGCTAAGAATAAACAATTGCTTATAAAATGTAAAAAACTCGATGAAACTGAGTTTAATTTTTACTATCAGAAATATCTAGATGAAGCAGAAAAAGAATCAGAATTGTTGAAAAACTCAAAATTTAAACTAAACGATTTAGTTTTTTCACAAAAGCCCAACACCAAAGATGGAAAATTTTTGCCTTCTAAAATCTCTAGAATTCATTTAAAAAATACTGATTTTTTTTATGAATGTAAATATTTTGATAGAGAAGATTTGAATGAATTAAATGTTGAATCGGACAATGAGAGTTTGTTTGATAGTAATAATTATTTAAGCCAAGAGCAGATTATTGCTTATGATCAATTGAAACAAAGTGATAAAGTGATGTTTTATGATTCAAATAAATCAAAATATTTTGAAGCATTATTTGAGTCTTATTCAAACTCGAATGAAATAAATAATTTCCTTATTAGAAGAAGATATAATTCAGCTTCTAAGAAAGAACACAAGTTTCAGTCTTTGGCAATAAGCAAAGAAGAAGCCGAGAAAATTTTAAAGCCTAAAATAGAAAAGTCTGATTCTTCGGAAGAATCGGACTTGTCCGATATCGAAGTAATTAATCAAGCAAAACGAGAAAAAAGTACCAATAATAATAGAGTTAATAGATCTTCTATAGTTATTTTATCTTTATCAAAAATGAGTCAACAAGAGCCTCAAACAGTAAGAAAAAGTGCTAGATTTAATCAGAGCTTGATAGAAAAGGATTTTTATGATCCCAAGACTCGTTTGATGTGGAACAGAAAATCAAATGGTTCAAGATCATGTTCAATAGACTCAAATGATTCTTTGCTTACTACTTGTCGAGCTGTTGATACAGTTCGATTTAGAAATGACACAAGAGTGAAAAAGACTCGAAAAAGTGAAGATGATGCAAAAATTATTTTTGTTGAGACCAGTTCACCTGATTTGAAAGAAACTAATCACAAGGTACCAAGAGACAAAAAAATCAGATTGGAATAATTATTTTCATTTTATTGAAATTAAGGCTTTTTTTTTATAAAAAATGATAATAAAAACGATGTATATATTTATATACATAATTTGTTAGCTTAACCGTTTTTTTTGTTAATTTTCATTGAAATTTTTTTTTGTTTTTAAATAAAATATTGAATGATATTAGAATATTATTTAAATATTGCTAATCAAACTCAATCAATCATACAATTCCTTCTTGTAATAAAATAAAATAGTTATTAAACTTATTCGATATAAAAATAAATATTTAAGTAGTATTTAAAACATTTATCATAAATTGGCTTTAAGGTAGTTTCTTATTTATGAAAAAAAAATTTAAATATAAAAATCCAAAACTAAAGGATATATTTTGGTTTTTTAGCTAGTAGATAATTTTTTATTTTTATAATATTAAGATAAGGAAAATAAAAAATTACTTATAATTTCAAGTATAATATTCTTCAAAGATTGAAATAGGTAATTGATAATTTTAATTAATGAAATATTTTGAATAATGTTTTAATGTTAGTGGTAATCATCACCCTCCTACTCTTACCCGGGCTTGGGACCGGCAGTGGCGTAGTTATGATGATATTACGGCTACATACTCTTAATAAGGACGGGGGACGTTCAGCACAAATAACAACCACTCATCTGAGCCGAAGCTGCAAACTCGATCATTATTTGGCATATAGCTTGGAACCCCAAACCAAGCGCCTAATTTGACTTTACCTTGCCTTATTAAGAGTATGTGCAAAGTGCCAGCGTTACAAAACAAGCTCCCGCGATCGTTCCCAACCTGCTATACTCCGTGATGGTCAAAGCCAGCGGCACAGACGTACGACAGGATTTGAGATAAGGCCCGTAGACCTCACCACCCGTAATGTAACACACTTTGCATAATACCACCACCCCTCCTACTTTACCCGGGCTTGGGACCGGCATTGGCGTAGTTAGTGGCTTTCCATTTAATTCATTTGATTGAAAAATATTTTGCAGAGAATACAATTTGTTCTTACCTTTCTTTTTAAAATTTAAAATAAAATTTTTTTCTCATAATAATTTTTAATTTAAAAAAAAAAAATATTTTTACAAAATTTTAATTTAACCTATTTTTTTACAATAAAATTGAATGAATGGTTCCAAAGAAATTTACATAATGATAAAGCATTTTTGAAAACAAAAATTTGAAAAAATGAAATAAATTATCTATTTGAATTATAGTAAATTAAATTTCAATTGAAAAATTTTCTAATTTTTATCAAAACTATTAAAATGATAAATATTTCATTTAAAAAGACCAAAGGTGAATTATTTCGAGAGTTTTTTGTTGAATGGTCAAAATCAACAACTAGTCATGGTTTGCCAAAAATAGTCTCGTCTCGTTCCATAATATTAAAATTCATGTGGACATTTTTTTTCTTATCATCCATTTGTTTTTGTATTTATGTTCTCCGAAGCAACATATCTGATTATTATCAATACGAAGTAGTTACCAAGATAAGATACGAAGATGAACGGCCCATAAAATTTCCAGTTGTAACTATTTGCAATTTGAATCCATATGTTACTGGAGAAGGTAAAGTATTCATAGATTCATTCAAAAACTCTGAATATTTCACTTATCCTGAAAAGCTAAACATGTCTGAAGACTCAACAGAAATTGAATTCAAAGAATATTTAATAAATCAATTAGCCTCTTATTCAAGTTTTACAAACGATTATAGAAAAAAACTTGGTTTTAGAATCGATCAAATGATTCTAATTTGCAAATTTAACCAAAAAATATGCAATTTAGATGATTTTGAATGGGTTTATTTTCCAAAATATGGTAATTGTTTTAAATTCAATTCTGGTTATAATATTAACAAGACAAGAATATCTATCAAAAATTCTTATAACATCGGTGACAAATACGGATTAAATCTAGAATTGTATGCAGGTCCATTCATAGACGATGGTTTCATGAAAAGTAGTGGATTTCGAGTGTTTATTCACGATCAATCAGTTCAGCCATTGGATTATGAAGGTCTAACAATACAAACTGGAAAATGTACTGATTTAGAAGTGAATAAAGTTGTTTCAGCTAATAAAAATGAGCCTTACAGTAAATGCAAAGATTTGAATGGATTTAAATCAGATTTGTATAATATAATGAGAAAAAGAATTTATTCATATCGTCAGAAAGATTGTTATATATTTTGTTATCAAAAGTATATAAACGAAATGTGCAATTGTTATGACACAATGTATCCAAAGCTAAAAGAGAATTTAAAACCTTGTTTTTTCAATATGGATGATATAAAATGTTTCCTGAATAAAACAGATGAATTTTATCAAAAAGAGAATATAGCTTATTGCTCAAATGAATGTCCACTTGAATGTAATACAACTGATTATGAGCTTAAAGTTTCTATATCAGACTATCCGACTAACTATCATTATTCATATTTAAAATTTAAATTACCCAATTTTGGTATTATAGATTTTGATAAATACAATTACGAAGAAGTAAGACCTATTTTGGGCTGTTTAAATGTATATTTTAGTGATTATAGTTATACTTCTATCACTGAAAAAGAGAAAATATCTGGATTCGATTTGGTTTCTTTAATAGGTGGTAGTCTTGGCCTATTTATTGGTATTAGTATTTTAAGTTTAATAGAATTGTTTGAATTGCTATTGGAAATTTTTCTCATTTTTATTTTAAATCAAAATTAAAGCTTTTAAAAAAATTTTTAATAAAAATATAGTGTTAAAGTGATGTTTAACCATTATGAACCAAGTTAATAATTCCGTGTATTAAACTAACTTGATAATTATCTGATACAGGATTATTAGAAATATCTAAGCTAGTTAAATTATTGAAACCAACAAAACTTGATAAATTGATATTCACTAGTTTATTATTGCTTAAATTTAAATTTTCTAGACTTGATTGTAAACCATCAAAAGAATATTGTTCGATTGAAATTAAATCATTAAAACTCAAATCAACTAATTTTAATTTTCTTGATTCTAAAAATGTATCTTTATGAATCAAAACCAAATGATTATTACTTAAATCTAATTTTTCCAAATTTAAGAATTTTCTAAATAAAATTGATTCATATGTTCTAATATTTCTACCACTTAAAATTAATTCTTTAGTATTTAAATCACCCATATTCCATTTTAATAAAACTGAATATGTCAAATGAATATATTCAACACTTGATGTTGTATTTGTTGTTAATGCTGTTGAACTTGTAGTTAAATTTATTGAATTATATTCACTAGTCTCAACACTTTCAAATGTTGTCAAGTCTTGTTCTTCAAGTTCATTAGTTGAATCATCGAATAGTTCTGTATTGATTAAATTATCAACAGTTGTTAAAGCTTCTTCTTCTTCGTCTTCTAATTGAGTTGGAGCATTTGTACCTAAACTAGATAAATATTCTTCTTCTAATTCTGATACTAAATTTTCAGGTTGTGTTGTATCTAATTCATATTCGGTATTTGAATTTTCTTCAACAGTTGTTTCATTATTCAATTCTAAACTTGTTGAATCTTGATTTGAATTTGTATTATCATTTTCAAATATTGATGTTTCTGGAATAGCTGGATTTTCAGTTGTTAATAGTTCTTGATCTTCTTGATCTATATTAGTAGTTAGAATTCCTTGTGCTTGATGGACAGTAGTTGGTAATTGATCTGGATAAAATCTACATTCGCATAGACCAGTTTGACTATTACATGTACCATATCTATAAACCAAACCATTTACATCTTTCATTCTACAACTGATAGTACAAACATGTCTATGAAATTCAATAGAATTATTACAATATATTTGTTTACTTGCGTTCAAAATATCATGAGCGCAATTTCCACAATGATCAGTATGTATTGAGCTTAAGCAAAGAACACAATTCTCTTTAATACAAACAGAGCATTCCGATAAAGTAGCTGTACAAGTCCTACACGAAAGTTTCCATGAATTATACGAATTGGATTCAGATTTATTTATTAGATTAATACATAAATAAAGCAAAATAAAGATTTTATTAATTGAACTTCTCATTTTTTTTAAATTGTTTATAAATTTTACTTTGACTATAAAAAACATGTTAAAAATTTGTGAGAAATAAGCATTAGGCTTTTTCAAATATTTATCATTAACAAAGATTTTATTTTTATTTACATTTAAATACAACAAAATACTTGATTAATTTTTTAAGTTTATTTAAAGGTTTATGAAATTATCAACAATTCAATTCTTTTTTAATTTTATTTGATTAGTTTTGCTAATTTTAAATATAATATCAAATCGATAATATTAGAAATTTATCAAGATTTTGATCAAAGCAAGATTATACCTAATTATATCTACCTTGAACATTTTGACTATATAGGTGATAATGAAAATGAAGTGGTATATTTGAGAGTTTTATTTGAAAGCAGTAAGTTAAATTGTACTTTATAAAGTATTAAACCTATAGATTATAATTTTTAGTACAAGATTTTATAAGTTTTTGGTTTATTTTCGTTTGAAAATGATTTTCTTTAGATAAAATTCAATGCATTTAAATAATTAATAAAAAAAATTTTATTTTTCATTTTTTTTTAATTGATTGTTTTGTTTACATTTTAATTATTATAGCATTCCAATCATACTTGTGATTTGCTAAACATTAAAACAAACACCAAAGAGTCTAAATTATACAAACTAGAATTTTCTATAATTTATTCATTATTTTGCTTCAATAGTATCAAAGCATTATAATTGAGTCTTTTTTTCAATTTAAATGGTAAAATAAGTATCTTTTAAAAATTTGGCTCTAATTAATAAAATGGCAAAAAGTATAATGTATTCAGAAAAAAATTATCTTATTTCACTTGGTAAATTACAAAAAGAAAAAAATATTTAAATACTCCAATTTTACATAAATTATTTGAATATTTGTTTTACTTTTTATAAATTTCAAAATTTAAAAAAAAAAAACAATTTTGTGAATAAAAAAAAATAAATAAATAAAGCAATGCAATATTATAATTATAATTACGACACTAGATCTTCTTATCAAGAAAAATCTAGGAGAGAATTAATACAAGAGGTTATAGATGAATGGTCGAGTACTACAACAAGCCATGGTTTACCAAGAGTCCTAAAGTCAAAATCAATCTTCTTGAAAGTAATGTGGTTAGTGTTTTTTTTTGCTTCATTAGGTGTTGGCTCATTTGTGATTATCAAAACCATACAAGATTTCAATGAGCATAAAGTAGTTACCAAAATTCGTCTAGAATATGAAAGACCAATTAAGTTTCCAGCAGTTACAATATGTAATTTGAATCCTTATGTAACCGAAGAAGCAATGAATTTTCTAAATGAATATCCTGAGACTGATTATTATAATTATGTACATTATTTGAATATACCTAATGATACAGCTCAAATAGAGTTTGATGAGGAATTAATTAATCAGATAGCTTCGGATAAAAATTTTGATAAAGAAAGAAGAAAAAAGTTCGGCTTAGATATTCAACAAATGATTATTGTCTGTAAATTTAATCAAAAAGTGTGCAACTTTAGTGAATTTGAACATGTTTATTATGCTAAATATGGAAACTGCTTTAAATTTAATTCTGGCTTTGATATGAAAAAAAATATCATAGATCATAAGCTTTCTTTTACAAATGGTGAAAGCAATGGCCTAAATTTGCAACTCTATTTAGGTAATTTAAACTTTACAGATGGTTATATTAAAGAGATTGGCTTTCGTATATTTGTTCATGATCAATCAATTTTTCCTTCGACTTCGGAAGGAGTTCACATTGAACCAGGAAAATGTGCAAATATAGTTCTAAATAAAATAGTTTCAGAAAATAAGCCAAAACCTTTTAGCAGATGTATAGATTTAAAAGACTTTAAATCAGATTTGTATGATCATTTAAAGAAAACAGGCTATTCTTATCGCCAAAAAGATTGTTACGAACTTCATTACCAAGAGTATATAAATGAAAATTGTCATTGTTATGATACTACTTATCCAATTCTTGATAACAACTTAAAACCATGTTATCTAAATGCTACAGATTATTCATGTTATACAAATAAAACACGAGATTTTTTTGAAACTGAAGCAAATGATGAGTTTTTTTTTAATGAGTGTCCACTTGAATGTAGCTCTACGAATTTTGATTTAAAAATTTCAACTTCCGATTATCCTTCTTTAAATTATTATACTTATTTATTGGATAAACTATCTATAAATATTGATAGTCAAAATGTTGAAAGTATTTCAGAATTTAAAAAAACATTTGCCTGCGCGAATATATATTATGATGATTTGAAATATACCGATATAACTGAAGAACCCAAAATCACACAATTTGATTTAGTATCTTTAATAGGTGGCACATTGGGTCTTTTTATTGGTATTAGTATTTTAAGTTTAGCTGAAGTAATTGAATTAATGATAGAAATTGCTTATATTTTAATATATTAAGTTATAATTTATTTTTTAAATAAAAAGAAAAATACTTTTAATTTTTAATTAACTTTAATTAATTTAATATATTTCATATATATTCTATTAGGAATGATCAATTTTTCTAGAAAAAACTTAATTTAAATTGAGTAATAAATAAAGAAATTAAAAAACACCAAGTGTAGTTCATTTTACTTTTATACTTTCCACTGTTGAATTATTGATTGAACACAATTAAATAAATTCATTCATATTATTATATATCCAATATTGTAAATAATCATAACTAAGAATAAACAAAAAATAGAAAAAAAAATTCTTACTGATATTATTAAAAGAATAATGATGTTTTATAATTTAAGATATTTTTATATATCATTATTGTTTTGATAAGATGCTACAAAACCATTTGATGATTTCTTTGCTTTTTACAATATTCGATAAAAAAATTCTTTGTTAATAGTCTCATATTAACTCATCTTAATAGCCTTATTTATATTTATAATATTTTTAGAACCATTTTTCAAAGTCTATCGGGCCATTTCATCTAATATTTAGCTACTCAAAAAATATTTTTGCTAATTGGTTTTACTTTGCATTTTTTGCATTGAAAAAATCATTTAAAAATTTAATTTTACTTTCAGGTGTTGTTTTTTACTAATTCATAAGATAATAAGATAAGTATTAAAATTTGCTGGTAGTAGTCTAAATATATGCCTTGTTTTTGTTTACAAAGCAAAAACATAATTTTTTGATCATTCATTTTATTTTACCAAATTATCCTTTTTAATTGTATCACATTTAACATATAACAACTCCGAGCAAAAGTGTTAATTTCCAAAATATTATTTATATAGCTTAAAAAGCTAAATAAAATTTTGATAATAACAAATAGAGCATATAAAATGTTTTCATAAAGTAATTACTAATTATTAAATTTAAATTTTGTGTTTTTGATGAGCCAAACTTAATAGTAAAATTTTTGGGCTAAAAAACCATCAATTGATTAATTTTTGCTGAGCAAAAATAATCTGTTTTAACAAAATTAAAATTGAGAATTAAGTTATTAAAATAGAAAAAAAAAATGGATCCAACATTAACCTATTATGATTCTCGATTGTATTATTTAAGAAAGAAGTTAATCGATTGGTCAAAAGAAACAACATGTCACGGGATACCAAGAGTTATTAAATCAACAGCAAGTTTTTTAAAATTCATGTGGTTAATTTTGTTCTTTTTGGCAGCTGGATTTGCATTTTACGCAATATCTCGAAACGTTAAAGATTACAACGCTAAAGAAGTAGTTACTAAAATAAGAAATATATATCAGAGACCTCTTGTATTTCCAGCAGTTACTATATGCAATTTAAATCCATATAAAGAAGCTCAAGGCTCGGATTTTTTGAACAAGCTATCTAATTCAGAATTTTATCAGTATTCAAGTATTCTTAGAATACCTCAAGACACAACTAAAAGAGAATTTGAAGAATATTTAGCCAATCAAATAGCATCATATGAAGATTTTCTAACCGAGTATAGAAAAAAACTTGGATTTAAAATAGAACAATTTATTTTGATTTGTAAATTTAACCAAGAAAATTGTGATTTAAATGATTTTGAACAAGTTTATTATCCAAAATATGGAAATTGTTTTAAATTTAATTCTGGTTATAATAAACAAAAAAATAAAATAGGAATTAAAAAGCAGTTTAACATTGGAGAGAAAAGTGGTTTAAATTTGCAACTTTATAATGGTGTTGTCGAGGGTGATGGAATAGGTCTAAATCATGGCTTTCGTGTTTTTATACACGATCAATCAGTTATGCCTTTAGAATCAGAAGGTTTCAATGTTGAAACTGAGACATGTACAGACATTGAAATAAACAAAATTGTTTCACAAACCGAGCCGAAGCCATACAGTGTATGTGAAGATTTACAAAAGCTTAAAAAAAAATCCAATTTGTATAATATTTTGAATAAAAGAATTTACGACTATCGGCAAAAAGATTGCTTGGAATTATGCTATCAAGAATATATAAACCAAAATTGTAAATGTTATGATACAGCTAAACCAAGAATAGAGAATACTTTAGAAGCATGTTTTTTAAATATTAATAATTATAAATGTTTATATGAGAAATCAAAGCAATTTTATGATATTGAGAATGAAATATTTTGCTCAGGCAAATGTCCACTTGAATGTAACGTTATAGAGTATGAACAAAAGATTTCAACTTCTAGTTATCCAACTCAATATCACTATGAATATTTAAAATTTGGCCTAAAATCGGATTTTGTAGATTTTACTAAAATCGATTTTCAAGTGGCAAAATCTGCTTTAGCATGCATTAACATATATTCGAATGATTTTAGTTATACATTAATTAATGAGAATCCAAAAGTGTCTAAATTTGATTTGATTTCTGGAATTGGTGGTCTTATGGGACTTTTTTTAGGAACAAGTTTGCTCAGTTTAGCTGAAATATTTGAGCTAGCAGTATATTTAATATCTAGTTTGTTTTATGGTATATAAAATAAAATTAATGAAAATTGATTTTCTTTAAGCTTAAAGTTTTTAATTCTAATAAATGTTAATCTCAATATATTTATTTTTTAGTCACTTTTTTTTTAAATAAGCTCTTAAAAAAAAAAAATAATAAAAAAATTAATAAAAAATTAAGAAAATTTTTATTCCAATATGTTTTATGTTTACAAGTGATAAGAAGCAAGATTTTTTCTTTTCTAAAAACTATTTGTTATTGGATTTGTTGAAAAATGCCTTGAATATATCTCTAAATGTTTTGTTTAAAAAATAAAATACAAAAAATTGATAAGAACAAGAAATTAAAAAAAATAAATTTCCAAATTGTAAATAATTATTACAATTTTTATTCATAAAATAACATATTTCTTCATTTATATATTGAATAAACACAATAAGAGAAGTTACAAATTCAATTGATCTAAATAGCAATAATAAAATACAATTAAAGCAAACTGTTATTGTCACTTTAAGTTCAATTGAATCTAGTTTATTTTTCCTATGATGTTGATTGTTTATTAAATCAATCATAGTTCTTTTTTTCTCTAAATCAGATTTAAATTTAAACAATAAAATAAAATCAATAATAAACAACAATAACAGCACAAGAAAATCATTAATCACAAAATTAATTATAAATATAATATAATAAAACAAAGTTGTACTACTATTGTAAATTATTTTTGACAATATTGGACTATTTGGTTCATTGATGAAATCCTTAAAAGAATTTTTAATTGGAAATTCTAAATAATCATAATAATCATTTACGCTTACTATTTGATGAATTTTGCTTGTAGTTAATTTATCTACATTTAATAAAATCAATAAAAATAAGCAAAATGTTATAAAAAAGAATTTTTTAATTTTTGAATTATTAAAACAAATAAAATTTATTTTTTCATGTTTTTTATTTAATAAAAAGTATCTTGTAATTGAAATTAAAAGTGTTGTAATATTTGAAACACATTTGAGAATACTTGAAATAAAATTTACAAATAAAACTTCATAAAATTGAACTAGAATAGATTTATTGTAAATAGAGCAAAATATCGCATTCCAATGAATACAACTAGAGAACAAATGAAACAAATAGAATAGAGAATAAATAAAATTAATTAATGAATTAAAAAACATGAATTTGTATAAGTTTGAATTAAGATCTTTTTTAAATAATTTGTTTCTAGGTCTTAGAATTAAAATGTTTATTAAATTTGTGATTAAAGCTAACAAGCAAAAAAATGGAGTTAAAATAATATTAACCAAATTAAGAATATCAGACAAATACAAGTAATCCAAAAAAGTTGGACTATTTTCCAATTTATAATTAGTTATATTACAATTTGATAAA
The DNA here is from genome assembly GCA_021432725.1 of Brachionus angularis. NCBI lineage: Eukaryota > Metazoa > Rotifera > Eurotatoria > Ploima > Brachionidae > Brachionus > Brachionus angularis. The sequence goes on along the minus strand of JAJVDD010000001.1, from coordinate 6,035,789 downwards.
TACTTGTTAAAATTACATTTAAAAGAATCGTTTAAATTAGAACAGAGTGTTGGTTGTAGTGAATAATTGCCAATCAAGTAAAATACCAAACAAGAGCAATTATGTTTTTTTAATTTACCAAAAAATGTTTTCACTTTATTGACTGGATAATTTTGAAACAAACAAAAGTGTTTATCTTCAAAATTGAAGTTTACTGTATCGAAATTGATTACTATTCCTCCATTTAAATTTCTTAACCATTCATTACTGTTTACAATTAAATTATTAAAATTGTTCAATTGAAAATTTATAGAAAGTAAATTTTCAAATTTAAATAAAAACAAATCTGCTTGAATTGAATCAAGTTCTCCTCTTAAATTTAATCTACTCAAATTCTTAAATAGAAATTTATTAAATGTTTTATTTGTTAATTTTGCTTTAAAAAATTTAAAATTTAAATCTACAACCGAGAAATTTAATAAATTCGAATCAAAATTGTCACTAAATTCAATTAGATTATTTTTAATAAAGCTTTGGCTTAGACCTAAAAAAGAGATTTTAAATATATTACTTTTATGAAAAATATGCGCACAAGTATTGGTGAAATATTTAACTGTAAAACTAAAATTAATTTCATGTACTTTCTTAAATAGAGAAAAATTCATTAGTTGACTAGGACAATTGTTTATTAATTGAGAAGAATTAAAATAGAATTTTAATTTTGTATAATAAAAATCTAATGCTATTTTATCACTTGAAATATTCTCGAATAAATTTGAATCAATATCAAAACCATTTAAATAAGCAAATGCTATAGAAGTGTAAATTGGCTTTATTAAGAATCTGTTAATATCTAAATTTAAATTCTTGTTTAAAATTAAAAATTCATTTGGTTGAAAATAAAATGAATCAATTTTTAAATTTGGTTTTAAACAATTAAAATCTAAATTTTTGAAATCTAAAAAGTTGACTAATTTCAATGTATAAGTGGTGCCTATTTTATAACTAATTATATGACTCTTTGCTTTAAAATAATCAGCACAATTAGAAAATTGGCTTTTATTTGAATAAAAGATTGAATCTGTTTTTTTATATGAATCTATTTGACTAAATACATAACTAATATATATTTGAAATACTACTTGTAATCTTAATAATATTACTAACATTTGTCTTTTATTTGTAAACATTTTTGTTCATGAATAAAATTTCAATTAATAATTTGTGTTTTTTTTTTTTTTTAATTTATAGTTTCACTTGAAAGAAAATTTTAATTATAAATTTTATATTAATCTTTTTCGATATAAAGCAATATTATATATCAAATAAAATTAAACTATTTATTTATTATTTTTAATTAAAATAATATTTCAAACAGAAAAATAAATCAATGAAAAATTCTAAAATTTTAAAATTGTTTAATTGTTAAGTTTATAAAATATATATGATCTTCTAAACCAAATAAATCTAGTTTCTTTGATGCTTAAAAAATTAAGCATAATCATAATCCGTAATATAAATTAATTCTTTAATATCTTACACCTCGACTTTGTAAACAGATACCTAAAACAATTATTTGTTTTATTTTTAATTATTTTTTATTTAAATGATTCAGAATTGACATGAAAATATAAAAAAATGCATAAAGCAAGTCTGTTTGCTGAAAAATTGACATATTTAAAGAATTAATTTTAATTTATATATTTAATAAACAACTTGAATAACAAATAATAAAACTTTGCTGTTAAAAATTTTGAAAATTGATTTTCTTTGAGCTTAAAGGTTCTAATTCAAATAAATGTTTATCTCAATATATTTATTTTAAAAATGTAATGAAATTTATTATTCAAATTTATAAAAGACTTTCAATTTTTTAAATCATTAGTAGTAGTAGTAGTAGTAAAGATATCTGCATGGCAAAGCCAAATAAACCATTTTTGGTCATAGGAGACTGCGACTGATCTGGGCCAACAAGTTCAGTCGAATTCATTTTAATCTGTCTAACATGAAAGTCATCAAAATCGATGCCTTTTTCTATTCAGTTTCTTTAGTTTAAGATGCATTTTAGTAAATCTTCTTTGAACTTTTTCTACACGTTTAATATCTTATTTCAGATAAGGATTCCAGGCTGGAGCTGCAAAGTCTATTAATGGTTTAACATAAACTTTGTAGAGATTATTTAAAAGCTTAGCATCTCTCGATACAAATGTGTTTTTAATTATTCCCAATGCTCTATTGGCTTCTGATGAAATTATTTCGGTTTGTTGCTGCCATTTAAGATCATCAGAAACGTAAATGCCGAGATCACGTTCAAGTTTTGATCTTTTGATCTCAATATCGCCAGTATCTGTATTAAAGAAGAATTTGTCTATTTTATTATTTTTCTCGAAGTACATCATCACACATTTATCTAGATTTAGGTCGATTTTCCAATCTAAAGCCCATTTGTTTAACCTGTATATGTCTTCTTGAAGGTCGGTGTTTGATTTATTTCCATAAATTGGACTTATTATTTTACTGTCGTCAGCGAAAAACTTAATTTTCTTGATGAGTATCTCTTTTAGGTCATTTATATATATAATGAATAATATTTATTTTCATTAGGTTTTATAGTATTGTTTGGTTCTATCTTTTATTAAGCCTAGTCAGTTTTTTTAAAATAAGCTTTTAAAAAAAATATATATAAAAAAATTAATCTTAACTTGAAATTAATTTTTAATCTTCTGGTTAATATTTACTTCTGTTATAATTGATTACTAGTTTTAAACATTTTTCGACCGAAGGCATAAAAATTAAAACTATCACTAGTAAATGAAAGCAAAGTTGCAATTCGAAATTTAAATTATAAATCATCGTATGCCAAATATAAATAATAAAAACCAAATATAAATTTTTAAAATTATGATATAATTATAATTCATATAAAAAAAAAATAAAATATTTATTTCAATGAAGAGTGATTTTTTCTATATTATTTTTTTCGAGAAAGTTTTTGTTTTTTAAAAATTTTTGAATATTTCTATAATTTATTAATATAGACAAATTGTTTATATATATTTTTCCACAAATATGTATAATATTTCAAATTATAATTATGGTTTTCCATCCAATTTTAGTGCAACATCAACAGCAACTAGAAAAACAAGTTCTCTGGGAGATGTGATTGTTGAATGGTCCGACTCATCAACGAATCATGGTTTACCTCATATAATCCGAGCTAAATACATACCATTAAAAATAGCATGGGCTTTTTTCTTTTTAGTGAGCATAGGTTTATGTAGTTATGTTATAGCTCAATCAATTTTAGACTTTTTGGACTATGAAGTTGTAACCAAGAACCGTTTTGTGTACGAAAAACCAATTGAATTTCCAGCTATTACTATTTGTAATGTAGAACCGTATGCCAAATCAGATGGTCTTAATTATATTTCTGATTATGTTTCAAAATATGATTATTTGTATAAATATGTATTTAAATCAAGTAGTGATTTTGATTTGGATTTGATAAATCAAATTACAAATGATCCACAATTTGGTGATGAAAATAGGAAAAAATTGGGCTATTCAATTAATGATACAATCATAACATGTTCATTTAACCAACAACCATGCAATTTAGAAGAGTTTAGTTGGTTTTTTCATCCATCTTATGGAAACTGTTATAGATTTAATACTGGTAAAACAATAAATAACACTAAAATAGATATAAAAAAATTAAACAATATTGGAAATCAAAATGGTTTGAGAATAGAAGTTCTAGCTTGGATTGATAATTTTTTAACTTATTATTCTTATAAGAGAAGTTCTGGTATTCGTGTTTATATTCATAATCAAACTATATTTCCATTACAAACTGAAGGTATAGATATTCAAACTGGAAAATGTACTAATATAGCTATAAATAAAGTATGGTCAGTAAACAAACCTAAACCATATAGTTCTTGTGTTGAATTAAAAAAAATTAAATCTTCTTTATATAATTTTATTAAAAATTCAAATATTACCTATCGTCAACGTGATTGTTTGGTTTTATGTACTCAAAAAGCTTTGATTGATAAATGTGATTGTTATGATACAAATTTACCAAAATTTTCTTCATCTAAAGAACCTTGTTATAAATCAGAAGAACATTCAGAATGTATATTCAACTTTTATCAAGATTTGGTCAAAAATGGAAACAATTTAGATTGTTCAAGTGAATGTCCTTTAGAATGTGAATCAATGGAAATGGACGCATCATCTTCATATTCTGACTTTCCAACAAAAAACTACTATGATTATGAATTATATAATAACAAGAAATTAAACGAATTATTTAGTTCATTATCATATGATACAACTAAAGAAAAATTAGCTTGTATTAATTTTTATTTTGATGATTTTAGATATGCTCAAATAACTGAAAAACCTAAAACAACCCTATTTGATTTAGCTTCTTTAATTGGTGGTACTTTAGGTCTTTTCATTGGTATTAGTATTTTAAGTATTTTAGAGATTTTTGAGCTTATTATAAGTTTGATTATATTTTTGTTACGATAGAATAAAATCAAAAAAAAATATTTATTAATCAAGTTTAATTGAATGCAATTGAAAAATAAAGATTTTGTATAAGAAAATTTTAACTATATTATTTTTTAATTCTTAAAAATAATTTTTAACCAAAATCGTTCAATCCAATGATTGATTATAGATCATGGTTATTCAAAAATAGCTTTTTTTAATTAAAATTAAAATGCTATTTTCATTTAATCTATCTAAACTGATTTTAAAAATAAAATCTTAAATAAAATAAACAATAATAATCAAAATTTACCTTTGTTTTAAACAGCAATATTCAAAAGGCGAATATCAATACTTGACAAATCTAGCATTTAAAAATGAAAAAGGGTTAATCATGTAAAATGTTTTGAATAGACAATATTTGATTTGAATTTATCTAAATTATATGATTAATTAAGTTTATTGTCTTTATAGAGAAACTTTATCAAAATTACAGCTAGAACTGGTTAAAATCTTTTGTTTTTTATAACTTTTTTATAATCTTCATGATAAACAACACCTTTTTGATTTCTCATTTTAATTTCAAGTTTAAATTTTTTATATATTTAAATAAAAAAAATAAAATATTATTTAATTTCAAATAAAAAGCCAAAATGAAAAGTTTCAAGATAAAAATTCTTATTTTTCTTTATATATATCTTAATATAATAAGTAAATCAGAGTCTGACTCGGATGTTGCATGGAAAAATACATGTAAAACTTGTACTGAGGCTTTATCGAAATGTTCTGTATGCATTAAAGAGAGTTGTGTTGTTTGCTTAAGGTCTATTCATACCAAGAATTGTGGTCATCATATTTTAAAAGCTCCTAAAAATATCTATTGTAGCAATTCTATTGAATTTCATAGACATGTTTGTACTATCAGTTGTAGAATGAAAGATGTAAATGGTTTGGTTTATAGATATGGTACATGTAATAGTCAAACTGGTTTATGCGAATGTAGATTTTACCCAAATCAATTACTAACTACTGTCCAACAAGAACAAGAAATTCTAACTACTAATAAAGATCAAGAAGATCAAGAGCTATTAACAACTGAAAATCCAGCTATTCCAGAAACATCAATATTTGAACATGATAATACAAATTCAAATCAAGATTCAACAAGTTTAGAATTGATTAATGAAACAACTGTTGAAGAAAATTCAAATACTGAATATGAATTAGATACAACACAACCTGAACATTTAGTATCAGAATCAGAAGAAGAATATTTATCTAGTTTAGGCACAAATGCTCCAACTCAATTAGAAGACGAAGAAGAAGCTTTAACAACTGCTGATAATTTAATCAATACAGAAACATTTGATGATTCAACTAATGAACTTGAAGAACAAGACTTGACAACATTTGAAAGTGTTGAGACTAGTGAATATAATTCAATAAATTTAACTACAATTTCAACAGCATTAACAACAAATACAACATCAAGTGTTGAATATATTCATTTGACATATTCAGTTTTATTAAAATGGAATATGGGTGATTTAAATACTAAAGAATTAATTTTAAGTGGTAGAAATATTAGAACATATGAATCAGTTTTATTTAGAAAATTCTTAAATTTGGAAAAATTAGATTTAAGTAATAATCATTTGGTTTTGATTCATAAAGATACATTTTTAGAATCAAGAAAATTAAAATTAGTTGATTTTAGTTTTAATAATTTGATTTCAATTGAACAATATTCTTTTAATGGTTTACAATCAAGTCTAGAAAATTTAAATTTAAGCAATAATAAATTAGTGAATATCAATTTATCAAGTTTTGTTGGCTTCAATAATTTAACTAGCTTAGATATTTCCAATAATCCTGTATCAGATAATTATCAAGTTAGTTTAATAAACGGAATTATTAATTTGGCTCATAATTGGTAAAATTTAAGAGAAATAATCTTTTGTTTATGTAACATTATAAATTTTAAACTACAGAAACATTTATTAAAATTGCAAAATAACTAACATGTAATAAAATAAATAAAATAATTATCTAATAAACTGAATAAAAAATACAATCAATTTTTTTAAATTTTAGAAATTTTCTAGTTGATTTTTATTTTCATTTTTAATCTTCAAAAAATTTTTAGATAAGAAAGATATTTGGATGATAAATCATATTGGTCATATCATTATATATTTTGATTTTTAAAGATTTTTACTTTCTTAGTCTTACCTAGAATTTAATGTCTGGTATTATTTAGTTATTATAAATGATCGAAAAAGAAGGTTATTATTTTGTTAATGAAATCTTGGAACAATCTGGTAAAACATCTTTAACAAGAATTGTTAATAGAACTTTAGAGTTTATTGGAAAAAGTTATTATTCTCAAGAAGATGAAAACTTATTAACTGATTTAACAATTTATAGCAAAGCTCTAAGCAATTACGAAATTTTAAAAAATTCAACAAAGAAATCTCATAAAATAGTTTATATTTAGTTAATAAATAGTATAATTAATTGTTTTTTATATCAAATAAAATCTAATTTAGATAATATCAGTTGTAATACAAGTAAGAGTACTTGTTATGAAGCATTAATTAATTACACTACTCTTTCGAAGTATTTATTCTTTTCTAAACAAATCCTTAAAACTTATCTGGCTACAAGTCTGTCTTTCGGTTACATTCTCTTTCAGATTTTTAAAATTAAAGTAATGGATAAACGAATTCAACTTTCTTCTCTAAATCTCTCAAATAGTCTCCAATTAATTTTCTAAATTACCTTTTTAAGTATATTCTTTTCCCTAATAACTTCAAACAGTTACTTTTCATAATTTTCTTATCCTTTTCTCTCCCTCCTCTTACATTGACAAAATCTGACAAAAATATTCTATTTTTGAAAATAACACAAACTCTTATGATTCTTAATGTTCAAATTTAACAGAAAAGTCATGACTTACAAAATTACTACTTTACTCATCACAAATTTAAAATTTAGCAAAAATTCTTTGAACCAAGATTGTTGCGAAAAATGTTGCAGCTCGGAATGAATAATTTTGATTTTAAATTAAATAAAATTAAATAATAAAAATAATTCTTTTTTAACCTATTTTATTTTAAACAAAATTTTTAAATAAAAACAAAATAAATTTAAAAAAAAAAAACTGAAAAGAATTTTCTTTTATTTATAACTAAAATATAACAAAATTAAATTTATGATTGCCATTTTCCCAATAAATCCGAATCTCGGAACAAATAATACTCTTTATTTTCTATTTCCAATTTGGTACCACCGTACTCTGGTAAAAGGACTTTATCTCCCGGTTGAACACTGCATGGAGTTACATTACCGCTTTTATCACGTAAACCTGGACCAACTGCAACTACAGTTGCGTTTAGCACCTTGCTAACCGATTTGTCTGGTAGAACAATACCTCCTTTTGTGGTAGTCTCTTTGGCGAATCGTTCTACCAATACACGATCGAATAATGGTATCAATCTTTTAATAGCAGACATTTTATTGCAAAACAAATTAAGTATTACTTATTTAAAATCTATAAATAAATAAAATTTTTGTTTAAAAAGTTTTTATTTATGTTCTAAAATGAAATATTGCATAAAAAAAAAGAAAGAAAGAGAAAAACTAAAAAGTTAAAATATATCAAAGCAAGCCCATTTCTAGAATATACTATTACTATTATTTACCATTGTAATATTTCTTTAATAAAACAAAAAAAATCTAGAATTATGTAGATTATTCAAGAAATAAAAAAAGCTTTTTCATTTAATGAAAAATACTAGGCCTCGTGTGAGTTAATATGCAATTATATTTTCTTTTTTTTTCTAATTTTTTAAATTTAAATAAAACTTTATCAATTGCATATATAAATTTTGAAATGTTTCATCATCATTAAGATTAAAATTTAAAAATAAAAAGAAATTTGAAATAAAAAAATAAAAAAAAATATTTCGAATTTTCTACAAACATGTGTTTAGAAATATAAAAAAGAAATAAAAATTTATTTGATTACAATTTTATTTTGTTTTTTACAAATTTTAAATTTTATTTTAGAATTTAAAAAAATAAACTTAAATTTCTTCAACCATGTTCAGATTGACCAGATTAGCTTCATCAAGCAAACGAGTAGCTTCGTCACTTATTAACAATCGTTCGTATGCCAAAGATGTTAAATTCGGTGATGATGCAAGAGGTAGAATGTTGCAAGGTGTTGACATATTAGCCGATGCAGTAGCAGTCACATTGGGACCTAAAGGTCGCAACGTAATCATCGAACAAAGCTGGGGTAGCCCAAAGATCACCAAAGATGGTGTTACAGTCGCTAAAGCGGTTGAATTAAAATGTAAATTCCAAAACATCGGAGCAAAACTAGTACAAGACGTAGCTAATAACACAAATGAAAAAGCTGGTGATGGTACCACAACAGCAACAGTTTTGGCCAGAGCCATAGCTAAAGAAGGATTCCAAAAAATAAGTCAAGGAGCTAACCCGATCGAAGTACGTCGTGGTATCATGCACGCAGTAGAACAAGTTGTAAGCGAATTGAAAAAAATGTCCAAACCAGTAACAACACCAGAAGAAATTTCTCAAGTAGCCACAATTTCTGCTAATGGTGATAAATCAATTGGAGACATTATTTCAAATGCTATGAAAAAAGTCGGAAAAGACGGAGTTATAACAGTCAAAGATGGCAAGACTTTACACGACGAATTGGAAATAATCGAAGGCTTAAAATTCGACCGTGGTTTTATATCACCATATTTCATAAATTCATCCAAAGGTGCTAAATGTGAATTTCAAGATGCATTTGTATTAATTAGTGAGAAAAAAATCTCTTCAGTACAAGAATTAATACCAGCTTTAGAACTAGCCAATTCACAACGTAAACAATTGTTAATCATAGCCGAAGAAGTCGAAGGCGAAGCTTTGACAACTTTGGTTATAAATAGACTCAAAGTAAACTTGCAAGTATGCGCTGTTAAAGCACCAGGCTTTGGTGATAACCGTAAAAATATACTCAGAGATATAGCTATCTCAACTGGAGCTACCGTCTTCGGTGACGAAGCTAATTTGACCAAATTAGAAGAGATTAAATTAGGCGATTTTGGTCAAGTTGGAGAAGTACAAGTAACTAAAGATGATACTTTAATGATGAGAGGTAAAGGCGATCAAAAAGAATTAGAAAGAAGAGTACAACAAATAAAAGACGAAATTGCCGAGACAACATCAGAATATGAGAAAGAAAAACTACAAGAACGATTGGCCAAATTGAGCAACGGTGTAGCTGTGCTTAAGGTCGGTGGTTCAAGCGAAGTTGAAGTTAACGAAAAGAAAGATAGAATTACAGATGCCTTGTGCGCTACCCGAGCTGCTGTTGAAGAAGGTATTGTACCAGGTGGTGGTGTTGCTTTGTTGAGATCAATCAAAACTTTGGACTCAGTTCCAACAAGCAATGATGATCAACGCGTTGGTGTTGAAATCGTGCGCAAAGCTTTACGTATGCCAGCTTACACAATCGCCAAAAATGCCGGCAAAGAAGGAGCTTTGATTGTAGACAAAATTTTACACTCAGCATCTTTAGAAACTGGCTATGATGCTCGCAATGATAAATTCATTGACTTGGTCAAAGCTGGTATAATCGACCCGACCAAGGTGGTTCGTTCAGCTTTACAAGATGCATCTGGAGTTGCCTCTTTATTGACCACAGCAGAATGTGTAATTACCGAACAACCCAAAGAAGATAAACCAGCACCAGGCGGAATGGGTGGTATGGGAGGTATGGGTGGAATGGGAGGCATGGGTGGCATGGGAGGAATGGATTTTTAAATTTTATAAATTAAAAAAAAAAAAAATTTATTGTTATTTTTTTAATATAAATCCGTTTATTTAAATATTTGTTATCATTTTTTTTTTAAATTTGTTCATATTTTTAGGACTGAATAAAATAGAAAAAAAAAAAAAAAATACAGATAAATTTTAATTTCCTTTTTTAACATTAAAAATAAAGATTATATTAATAAATACTCCTATTTAATTTGATTAATCCTTATTTAAATATGTATTCTATGCTCAAAAATTAGACTCTAATCAACAATTTAATTAATAACTTAGAAACCTCAAAATTTAGTTTCTTATTTTTATATAAAAATATTCTCTATTGATTAAAACTTTTAAAGAAAAAATTAATTGTAGAAAAAAAAAATTTTTTTTTTAAATTAGTAACAAGATATGGAACAAGACACTATTTACAGATTCTCAAACAACTCGGAAGATTTAAAATCTACGAGTAATAAAGAGTTGTTCAAAACTTTGCTAGCTTTAAAAGCAAGCTCCAAAAATCTAATAACAAAACAATCATTGGAAGATTGTTCTGGTAAAAAGAGTCAAAAAAATAGTCTGGTACGAAGAACCTCTTTTGCCGAACAATTGAACAATTCACAAGACAAATTCATGTCGACTTCGAAAGGTTATTCAAAAAAGTCTTTGAACCAATTTTATTCAAAATATATTGAAAACTTGAGCCCGGTAGAGACCAAAATGTCGAATACAAATACAAATACAGCATTTATTGAGGTTAATTATGACCCAACACAAGCACAGCAAGAACAGAATGATTTGGTTTCGACAAGTGTACAAAAAACTGATGAAAATTTAAAAGAAGAAAATTTTAGAGAAATAATCGAGACCAAATTGAATTCATCTGATCAACAGATTAAGATAGAACAATGTGAGAACAATTTGACTACAATTAAAATAATTGATTCGTCTTTGACTACTTCGCCTTCGCCAACACCTACCCAAGAGTCATCGTCATCGAAAACAAGCCTAAACAATGATTCAAAAGATGAAAAGCAAGAAGATTTAGTCAAAGAAGAAAAACAACTTGAACAAAAACAAGAAGAAGAACAAGAAGAACAAGAAGAAGTATTTGATAATAATTTAAGTAATGTAAAGAGTACAAATTTGGAAGGTGAAAAAGAAAAATTTACAAGAGCTAATTCGAAAATAATTAGTACAAGTACAAGACAGCTGAATGGTTGCTATATAAAAAGAGCTAGTTCATTTCCAGCTAAGACATTAAGTGTTAATAATAACAATAATAATAATAATACGGTTGGTAGCAAGAGGCAAGTTTCGAATCATTTGTATGATGTCAAATCGAAAATTCAGCAGTTCGAAAAGATAAGAAACGAGACAACAAGTTGTAGCTCTGCTCAGCGCAATTCAACTCTATCAATATCAAGTAATGGTTCGTTCATAAAGGCAAGATTGAATCTATTGAATAGCGAACAAACTCAGCTACAACAAAACTCAACTCAGGTTAACAAATTGAAAACAATCGAAGACTTTTATCCTAATGTTAATATAAGAAGTTTAAAGAGTATATTTGAAGGAACTGCTTCTTCTTAGAATTTTTTTTTTTTTATTTATATAATTTTAATATTTACTGAATTTATAAAATTAATTATAATTATAATAGTTAATATTATATTTAGATTTATTTATTATTTAATCTTAATTTTTAATTATTAATTTTATTGTCTTTTTTAATATTTAAAATTATGTAGTTTTATTTAAATAAAAAAAAAACAAAATTTTAAACAAAGCAAAAAAAGAAATGTTTAATTACCAAATTGACTATACAGTATATTATAGCTCAGCACACAAATTTGATAACATAAGTTTAAAGCATGTAATTTTTAATAAAATAAAACTTAATAGAATATTTAAATAAATTTTTTTTTTTGCTTTTTGAAATATTTTCACGTTTTCAAAGAAAAATCAAATTATTTAATTAGTATTAATTACATATTTAGCAAGAGTATATATTTAAATAGTATTTAATTGTGTAAACTGTTTGCTTGCTTGTAAAAAATTATTAAATACTTAAAGATTATTTGAAAAATTGCTAATTATAAAAATTTACATAAAAAGATTTTTATTTTTTTTTTCAAAATTTTATTTATTTTTAAAAGATTTAATTAATAAAATACCTTGACAATGGTTTAATAATAAACTAAGCCATAAAAGTATTATAAAAAAATTTTTGATGCTTCTTTTATTCAAACCAATATAAAAAACTATTTTGAAAGCACAACAATAAAAAATTTTTTTTTTTTTTATTAAATATTCTATTCAATTAGTTCTTTAAATTGTGTTGCATAATTAATAGCGTTTTATTTGGCAAATAACCATAGGCAAAGAGCGCAATTAATTTTGCAACAAGCTACTTTTTAATTATTTTTATATTCTTAGCAATTATCTAATGTTTCAACTGTTTGGCTTTTTGAAAAGAACAAAATAACATGTATTAATAAATAAAATGTATTAAACAAATATACAAAAAAGTTGTATTCATTTAATTGATTATATAAAGCAAAATCTAATATTATTTATTATTACTGATTGAATAAATTAATTAAAATCTTTTGATATTTAATTCTTCTAATCCCAATCAATAATTTCAAGTTATATATTGTTTTTTTCTTTTTTAAATATAATTTTAAGCCTTGAATAATCAAATAAATTAGTTTAAAAGTTTTTATTTTTTTTATTTTTTCTATTGTTTGGTTCTTTTTTTTGTATTTTTTTTTATAATTTTTTAGTAGGTTACAAAATAAATTTCAAATACTAACAAAACTAATTTATTTATTTATCTACTAATTGATAAATAATAATTTTTTTTTTTTTCTCTTTGCTTTTTCTTTTATTATTATTATTATTATTAAAAAAAAAGAGAAAATTCATTGTTTAATTTGAAATTAAATAAAAGTTATTGAATAAAAATAAAATTCTCTAATGATGTTTGTATCATCATTCATCAAATAAGAATAAGAAGAAAAAGAAAATATTTTTTTTTTAATTTCTTTTTAAGTCTAGTTTTATTTATATTTATTTCCAATTTAGATTTCAAGTGCCTTGTTTTCTGGAATAGCTACAAAACAAAATATAACAAAAATATATAAAAATATTTTATATATTTTGTTCAACAAAATTTTACAACAACAAAATATAAATCATCTTTATATTTAATTATCAATTTAAATACAAAATCAGACATTAATTCTTAAGAAATAAATAAAAAAAAAAAATAAATGTTTCTATTAAAAATCTACTTAAAGAAAATTTAAATTATAAATTAGCTTAAGAAATTAAAATCGAAGAAAAAAAAAATAAATTAATTTCAATTGAAATTAATTAACATCAATAAGCGGATATGGTGGCAGTGAATAAAATTAATAAGAAAAGAAAAAAAAAAATAAAAAAAATATATTCTTCTTGAAGATATTCTTGAACGTTTCGATTCGAAATAAATAGCCGTTGGTTTGTTGCTAGTTTTTGTTGATGTTATTGTTGTTGTTGTTGTTTTCTTCTTTTATATTTTAGCAAACATTTAGTTTGCAAATTTAGCTATCAAATATTTGAATTTAATTTCAATTATCTGTTTAAATGAAAGATTAATTTCCTGTGTTTATTAGAAGCTATAACTCGTTGTTGTCGTCTTTGTCGTCGTCTTTGTCGTCGTCTTTGTCGTCGTCGTTGTCGTCGTAGTAGTAGTCAGATAGAAATTGTTTCCAGGTTATTTAACAAAAAAATCACGAAAACGGAAATTTAAACTTGAAACTCAAGAAAATAACTAAATAATATAACTAAATAGAAAATTGTTTAATATATTTTTTTATTGAATTGTTGCAAAATAAATTGCGTTTGTTTATATACAATTTGAATATTAATAAACGCAATTAATATTGCAACTTGTATTTTGCACTTAAAAATATTATATTATTTTATATAAAATTTATTAATACTGCCATAAATGATTTTTATCAAATAAAAAAATATTAAATAATAATGGTAATAATAATAACAATAAAAAATTGAATTATAGTTTTATTATTTTTAAATAATTATATTTGAAATTGGATTAATAAATATCTATCATGATTAAAAAGACGATAATAGAATAATAACAATAATAATAGTAATAATAATAATAAATTTTTTTTTTTTTTTTATAAATTATTTATTAATTACAAATATTAAAGAATTTTTAGATAAACAAATTTTTTTAAGATAAACAATTATTTTAAATATCAATATTAGAAAATATTGCTGACTATAGATTTCGATTTCATTTATTCATTCATTCATTTATAAAGGTAATTCTTGTCGAGTAAATTGACAATTTTGCATGTTTATGTTTCAAAAATGAAATAATTTCAAATGTCAATAATTTAAGTTTATTTTTCTCAAGAATTTTTTGTTTTTGATGAATGAAAGAATCGAGTTTCTTTCATTTATATTTTTAATTTTAATTTTAATTTTTATCCGACACAAAAATATATAAAATTATTTTTTTTTTTTTTTTTAAATTTCTATTAAATAGCCAAAAAAAAGAAAAAATAAATATTTGGAAAACAATTTTTTTCTTTTTTTTTTCTTTTTTGTTGTTGTTGAATTTTTATTGTATTTTATTCACGTCAAAAAAAAAAAATATTTCAATTTTTAAAACGGAAAATAAAATAAATTTTTTTTTTTTTAAGCTTTTTTATTTTTTTCACCTTTTTTTAAGAAGAATTTAAATAAAAATGAATGAAGAATTATAATTATAAGTTTATTAGCTATTGTTAGCTTCTTTAAACTGTAAATTATTTATATTTTTATTAAATCTTTTTTTATTTGGTTTCAAGTAAAACAAGTTTAAATTGTTTAAAAAAAATTATAACTTAATCTTTAAATTTTCTTTAAAGAAAGAAAATATAATAAAAGTTGGCTAAAATATATTAAAACTATTGTACACAAACAAAGGTTCTAAATTATTTTTAATATAATTTAATTATTGATGACAATGTTACTTTTGTTTTTTAAACATAGATAGATACAAAGTTAATATTAATATTTGCTTTTATACTCATAGAATCAAGTACAAGTGGTATTTAGATATTTAGATTTAATAAAAAAATTAATAAAGAAATATTTTTATTTTATTGATTTATTATTTATTTATATTTTCTATTAAACTTTTTATTATTTCTTGTCATTTTTTATTTTTTTTAAAAGATACTTAAAAATTTAAAAGTTTAGTTTGTGATTGGCATTCTTAACAAATTGATTCAGAAAAAAATAATAATAAGTTTCAATTGATTACAAAATATTTAATAAGTTATATATAGTACTATATTGGTTAAGTGAATAATAATTCTAATAATGTAAATGCTGAACAGTATCAAGTTGATTAATAACAAGTACTTGTAGCAAAATTATGTAATGTTGTAACATACATTGTTTAAAATGCTGTTTTTTTAATTATTAATTAAAAAAGATTTATTTTTTTTTTGTTGCAAAATTAATTGCGGTTTTTATGTTTTTTTTTAATGCTATAAACTTAATAGAAATGTTAGGAATTTCAAACAATTGCAAGTATGATGTTGAAAAATAAAATTTTAAAAACGAAATTAATTTTGCAACAAATTAATATAAAACTTATTGCTGTGTTATTGTTATAAAATAGGATTTAATATTTTTAAAATCATAATCATTTAAATAATCTCTTGGGACCTTTGGGTTTTGTTTTGTTGTTTTCCTAGTAAGCAAAATATTCAATTTATTTTTTATTATAGTATTTAATTGAACAGCTCAGAGCTTAAGCTTATTTATTATTAAAAAAAAATAATTGATATTAGTATCAAAAATAAAAATACAAAAAAAAAGTGAAGATAAAAAAATGACTTGGATAATATAAGATTGAAGACCATAGGTTTAAACGAAATTAGAATAATTATATTTTATGTCCTAGTTGTTGTGTTGTTGGTCTTTGAATTAAAATTAAAATTAAAATTTGCTTTTATTAATTTTTATTCAAATTGTTGCAAATTCTAAATCTTTCTAATCAGGAAAAACAAATAAATAATCTTATTTTAATCTTTGTAAAAAAAGAAAAAATAAAAAGAGAAAAAATAAAATCTAAAATTGAATATAAATAACCCGAAAAATTTTTATTATTAATTTTTTTTTTATTTTTTAATTTAAATATTGAATATCCCAAAAGACAATTAATGAAGTTTTTTTTATAATAAAATTTTTTTTTTTTTTTTTTTTTTTTATTTAGTTTATTAAACACTAATAACACGTTTATAATTAATTTAAATTAAATTTGAAATCGATTACATAAAGAAAGAAAGAAAGAAAGAAAATTCCATCTATTTAAATATGTATATATCAAAATAGGATATAATTATCATGATTTACAAGTTTAATTGCATAGAAAATAAAAAAAGTAAATATTTTAAAAAATGATTTCAAGCTTAAATTTTAATTAAATTGATATACAAGAAAATAAAATAAAATAAAAATATATAATTTTATTTCTAAAAGGAAAATAACCTAAATAATAATAATAATAATAAGAAAAATTTTTTTATTTTTTTATTTTTTATTCGTATTAAATGACGACTCTAAGTCTATATTTCAAATTAAATAAAACAGAGATTTTAGTTTTTTATCAGAAACTTTTTGTTTTCTTTCAATTTTTTAATTAATTTTAAAATTGTATATTTTATATCAAGATTGTTGTATTTTTATTTAAATACCTATTTTTTCCATCTCTAAATTTTCACAACTCAAAATTTTTCTAATCTAATGAGCAAATGTTAGAGATAAAATAAAAGAAAACAATCATCATCATCATCATCATCATCCTCATCATCATCAGTTTTTTTCATATTTTTTTGATCCGAAATTTCAAACAGACCAAAATATTATTTTATTTTTTTTTTTTGTTTTTTTTATTTTATTTGGAATTTTACCTCAATAAAAAAAATATAATAAAATAAAAAAATATTATTATAAGCAAAAAAAAAGTTTTTTATTTGTATTAAAATAGTTTCTTCTTGATTTCAACAATACAATTTAATTGTATTTAACATTTAATCAATTAAATGTTTATTATGTAATAATTACCATGAAGAACAATAATGCTCAATAATAGAAAGAAGAATTCTTTTTGAATTGAAATATTTTTTTGCTTTTTCTTTTTTTTTTGCTTGCTTTTATTTAAAAGCACATTATTTGTATTTTTTTTTTTTTTTTTTAATTTTTTTATTTTATTTTATTTTATTTTTAAATAAAAGCAATTAATTTTTATTGATTTTTAGTTTTTCGTGATAAAGTCGTTTTAAAAAAATAAAATAAAATCAAAAATTTTTTTTATATTTTTTTTTATATTTTAGAAATATATAATGGATTTAAACAAAATTAAAAAAAAAATATGAAATCAAATAAAATTTATTTTTATTTATTAGCAAATATTTTAAAGATCATATTAACTCAATTAGTTGGCTTCACAGGTAGAAAATTGCTTTTATTATTTTTAATAATAATAATAATAAAGCTTATTTAGATTATTAAATGCAAAATTGGAATGCTCAGTCAAATTAGATTTTGGTATTAAAAAATAGAACCTGTTTTTTTTTTCCAGAATAGTTTAAAATAGAAGATTACTAGATGTTCAAAAAATGTTGCAAAATTAATTGCGTATAATATAAAGTAATTAAATTAGAAAAAGCGCAATTAATTTTGCAACACTTTGAGTATTCCAATTTTTAATTTAAACAAAAAATAAAATCAATTTTTTTTATAACAATAACACTAATACTTTTATTTTTATAGCTACGAACCGTTTAAATCCGATTATACATGCGAATATTGGCGACCGAATAAATATATCTTGTTTATTTGATCCGGACTTGGCACTAAATTCTGATTTATCAGATGTAAATTTACAGACATATCATCAGTTCGAAAATGGTTTTAAATTAATTAGAAAAAGAAAGAAAAAAAGAAATTTTGCTGATTATAGTTATAATGTTGATTATGCAGATGTGGAAAATTGGAAAAACCAAAACAATAACAACAACAATAATAATAATAATAATAATAATAAATACGAAATCGATTGGTACTTTGTAGACAAAAATGGTCATATGAATATAATTAGTTATGGTAATGAGACAAGACTGAGTTTTAAGTATAAAGTATTTATTAAACAAGAGTCAAGCACAAACATGGCTAATTCTGAATCAGCATTACCTTTGTATTCATCAAATACTCTTAAACAACTATCGAGCAAACAATCAACATACTATTTAAACATTTTAATAGAATCTGATAAAGACGAAGGCATTTATCAATGTATAAATCCGGACTATCCGAATATTATTTTAAAAAACGTTACCGTTTTGTTATCAGGGAATAGATCTAGTTCATACAAAAACAGTAACGTTTTTTATTTAGTTTTAATCTTAGTTTATTTTGTAAATAGCTTTATTTAATTTTTTTTTTATTAAATTTTTTCAATAAAAAAATTGTTTGTTAAATCAAATTTTTTTTAAATTTAATTTGAAGAGATAAATAGTTAGTTTAATTAATCAAAGAAGAGTCTGAAACTAGAATGATGGAAATGGTTTTCATAATAAATCTTTTTTCTTTTGTATAAAGCTTAAAAAACTTAACTAGTTAGCTAAACTAGTCCCTAGAGGAAGATATTAGAAGCTTAAAGATCACTGATTAATTAATAAAAATATTAAAATTTTTGATTTTTAGTTGATTATTTAAGTTTATTATTTAAGATTTTCTTTACAAAGAAATCAATTGAAAAATTTAAAAATTTTAAATGATGAAAATTGTAATTCATGTTGAAAATTTTAATGAATTAAACTTATAAATATTAGTTTTTTTATTTATTTGTCAAGAATGCTTAAAATCAAATACTTTTATACAAAATTTCAAGTAATTTATTGAAATAGTTTATTTATTAATAATTTTTTTTTGTATTATAAAATTTGGTATTTTGTTTACTTTTTAAGCTTTTTAAATTTTTTGCCTAGATCCGAATATCAGAGATCCGATTCTAACACTTGAACTACCCATCAAGATCTTTAGAATTAAGCTTATTATTTATTATCAAGTTTTAAAAAAAATTTAATAATTATTTACTGCTTGTTCAAAATCATTCGACATCCCCATACTTAATTCAATACTTTTTGCATCCAATTTTAATTCTTCTATTATTTTTAGTTTACAATTTAATAATTGTTCGAAATCTCTATTCGGCTCATTAGAGTTTATGGATTGGTTAAGTGAACCGATTGTCATTAAACCTTTTATCTCCAAGTTTTTACAACTAGTTAATATATGTTCATAAAGCTTGTTCACTTTATCTATTTTGATTCCATTCTTTTCTTTTATTTGTTTTTAATATTTAATCTCAATTAAATTAAATTTCCAAATTAAAATTTACGGTTTTCACAGCTTGTATTTACTTGTATCATTACTTTTAATTTTTGTGTTTCTATTTTATTAATCCAAGCTTTATTTAGCTTATCTGATAACGACTCTGAATCAATTGTTTCTACCATGTACAAATTTGGTATATCTTAAAATTGATTTAATAAAAATTTAATTAGAAATTAGTTTAATTAAAACAATAATAATAATAATAATAATAATAATAATAATAACTAGTTAATTTGTTTATTTTGTTTGATTGTAAATTTCCAATAAAATGCCATTTAATTTCTGGACAATTGTTTAATATTTCTTTTGAGTTCGATTTCGAGTACAGTTCATTTATCTGTTTTGAAATTAAATTAATATATTAAGCTTGTTTAAGATTTTTGTTTTTTTAATCAAACAAAAAAAAAATACTAACATAATTTTCACCAAAGTGTCTCTGACCACAATTGTAAACTTCAATAATTTCTTGGGTTGATTTCAATTTTGAAACAGCTACCAAACAAGGCTGAATATACGACAATAAATTGCTTCTTTTTTGGCATATCAAATCAATTTTTGTTTTGACTAAATTTAAATTAGAAGCTAAATTAGACATATTCATAACAAAAAACCGTTTATTCTAATAGAGCAAAAAATTAAGTTTTTAATAAATAAAAATATTTCAAATCTTTGTTTAGAAAAACTTAAATTTATAAAATAACTTTATCAATGAAATGTTTGAAATTATATATTTTTAATCGGTATTAAATTGCTAATTAGAATAACAGAACTAAAAATATTTTTATCTCAATAATTTTTTAAATAAATTATTACTTATAAAGTCTTTTATAAGTATTTAATTACTACTATTGTTCTAATTTGCAACAACAAGCAAAAAATTCATAGATAAATGACATTTCTCCGATGTTAAGGTTGCTGGTTCCATTTTAAACAATCATTTTTTGAATAGTAATATTCATAAGCCGAGCATTCATTAACTAACTTGGAACATTTGTATCAATTCCAATATAATTTATTAAACTCAATTACTTAAAGCAAAAAAATTAGTAAAATTGGCTATTAAATGTATATATATAACTATTTTATTTAAATTACTATATTAATAATGAAATAATTTTATTTCTATCTTGAGATTCGATTTGAATTGATAACATGTTTGTTGAAGCTAGGGAAATATTGTAAAGAACATAATTAATACTGTTATATGTTACAATTTAGGATGATTTTCAACTTAAAAATTTATATTCTGAATAAACTTTAAACATCAAAAATCATTTTATACTTATAAAATTATTTATTTCATTTATGATAATGAAACAGGATATTATTTTTTATTTAAATATTTAAAACTTTAAAAAAAAATTTTAGAAAAATTGTGAAAAAAGTGCTTTGAAAAGTTTTATTAAAAAAATCAGTTAGACAAATGTAAAATCTTTAAAATGCTAAAAATTTCATTTAAAATTTAAAAGTTTAAATTTATTTATAAAGCTCAAGGAATATTATTGATGTTTTTTCTGCATTGATTTAATTTTTGATCGATTCCGATTCTAGCTTCAGGTATATAAACATTTAGACCATCGATTAAATTCAACAT
This sequence comes from Brachionus angularis, assembly GCA_021432725.1. Classification (NCBI taxonomy): domain Eukaryota; kingdom Metazoa; phylum Rotifera; class Eurotatoria; order Ploima; family Brachionidae; genus Brachionus; species Brachionus angularis. The sequence continues at coordinate 6,014,404 of JAJVDD010000001.1, read as the reverse complement.
TTTCTCATGAATAGGTCTTCGATCCTCAAAGCTTAAAGCATTAATCAAAACCATACCTTAAACGAATATTTCGAAATTATAAAAACTAAAAAAAAAAGTATTTTAATTTTAATAATTACTTAAAAACAAAATTGAAAAAATAAATAAAAAATTTCTATTAAACATTTTTATTTTTTGAATTTATAAAAATAAAAATAAAATTAAGTTCTTTATAAATGAAAAAATTCAATTTAATATAAAAAAAAAATGAATCAATTAAGGTTGAGTTATAAATTTAAATTTAAATTTTTTAATTAATTAATAAAATTTTAGAAAAATATTTCTTCTGATTTGAATGTATTTAAATTAAAAAAAACACATGAATTTGAATGACTAAATTTAGGCAAGCTTAATAAATGAATTTTGTTCGATTTGTCATAGTCTAGAGTTAAAGTTTCGTGTTTAAATTCGGCTTGATTGCCAACAAAATAGACATTAGGTAATTCGTCTAAAATGAATGGGTCTTTGCCGTAATAAGGATAACAGGCAAGAGTATCAGGACATGTAGGGCCTAAATGACCGGCTTCAAGTGTTAGCTGCATTAATTTGATTGTATCATTTTCTGAAGTCGATTTACGAATGTCGTCTATAAACTGTCCAGAAGTGCCTAGAAAACAAATTTGGTTAAGCATAAATTTATAAGGATTCGTGGTTGTGTGTAAATTGTATTTGAAATTAGAATTAACTGATTTTGTTAGCATTGAATGGTGTAGAGGTTGTTGGGGTAACATTAAATTAGAAGGATCAAATTCACCAGGCATAATATCAACTTCTATTTTTGATATTAACTGAGACAAATAATCATCTAGTTGTTTTATGGCAGTAACACTTCCAGCGACATAATTTTTGATTAAATATTTAGCTTTGTTGATCATGTCTTTGGATTGAGTGCTGGATGATAACGAATTGCCACAAATGACTAGTCTTATTGAATTAGACAATATATTTGTTAAATTTTCATTTTGAATAAAATCGCCTCTTAAAAAATCAATAAATAATTGAAATTTATACAAACAATCATTTGTGCTTTGGTCAGAATCACCAAGTTCTAAACCACTTAAAAATATAACATATTTGTCATCTTTAGAAGTGTTTATTGATATTGGTATAGAAAGCTTATGAACTGGTGTTTGTTTAAAACAATAGTCTTCAACTTCAAAAGCACTAGACTCGTTCTCGTGTCCAAGAAGAGCTATAACTAATCCAGTACATAGTTTATTTTGTTTTATGATATCACAACCTTCTGAATCTACTAGTACAATTCTTTGAAGTTCGTCTTCGAGTATCAACTGGTCGCTTTCTTCGTCTATGTATTTAGCATCTCTATTCAACACAGGTTGAAATGGAAGTGAATTTGACTCGTCTTCAGCCAATTCTTTAAGAATGTTTGGCTTAAATTTCATTTCTTTGAACAAAGTGCCAATAATGACGCACTTTTCATTTTTGTTTAAATCAACTAGACTCTTAATTTCATACTTATTAGACCATTTATTCAAAATTGTTTCTTTCAAGCTCTTTTTTATGGTTATTAAACGCTCCGCATACAAAGGCGCATATTGATATTCAAAATTTTTTTGTTTAACTAAATAATTTTTTGACAAATTTTCGTATTTAAAGTCGCTCAAGTTACGGCTGGTTATAGTCATTTTGTTAAATTTAAATTTTCAAATTTAAAATATTCAAATAAAAAGCATGTATATAATAATAGTATATGTATTTTTAATATTTTTTTAAAATTATCAAAAAATTAAAATTTCAAAAAAATTAAGAAAAATTAGGTTTTAATCAAAAAATTTTAAACAAATATGGTGAAATTAAAGATTTGTATAATTTTTAAAATATCAAAATTTTCAGTATTTTCTTATGCAATAAGTTTTCAAAAGCTTGATTTACAATTAGCTTAAAATATTATACTATGAATAACATATTCTATGAATTGTTGGTTTGGGTTCTGATTAAGACTTTTAAAGCGAAGGAGATTTTGAGAATGCATTCAATAAAAAAGAGAGTCAGAATCTAGATGGTCAACAAATTTTTATCTTAGTTATCAATTACCACAGCAACAAAAGATCCAATAAAAGACTATAACCGTTCTCAAACATAATTTACATAATTAAAACTCTTTTTTCCAAGTTTTCAAAAATTAATATTTAAAAGTTTTTAAAATTTTTCAAAATTTGATAAAAAATATTTATCTATTTTTTGATTAAGACAATATTCATTTTAAATTTTAAATATTTAATGATTAATGTCTTTTTTAATGAAAATTATTAAATTTTATTTTTTAAAAATTTTTAACTTTATAATAAAAAATGTTTTTATTAATAATTTCATAAGCCAATAGAAATGACACGAGTGGTTTTTAAGTTTTTTTAACTATATATGTTAAAAGAAAATTTCTAATCAATAATTTATTAAATTTAGTTGGTTTTTTTCTTCATCATCAGTTTTTAAATTCGTACATACATACATGCGTCATTAGTTCAATAAATAAATTAATTAAAATTTCATTTCAAACAGAGAAAGAGTTTAAAAAGGGTATAAAAAGGAATAAATTCTTATTTTGTTTTTTAGAAGAGTAGGAAAGAGAGAAAAGTCGAAAGAACGAAGGTTAGAAAGAAAGAAAGAAAGAAAGCAAGAAGAGAGAAAAAAGAAAGTGAGTGTTAAATAGAAAAGAAACAGTTAATTAAATAGAAAAAAAACGAATAGAAAAGTATTGAAAAATGTCTGAAAGCGGAGATGAAAGACAACAACAAGGTAGAAGAAGAGGAAACTCTGATGAAAAAGAACTTGCTAGTCAACAAGTTCAAATCCAATCTAAAAGATTTTACATAGATGTAAAAGAAAATCAAAGAGGTAGATTTATAAAATTAGCTGAAGTTGGTGTTGGCGGACGTAAAAGTAGAATTATAATGTCAATGTCAGCAGCTAATGAATTTAAACAACGTTTGGGTGAATTTAGTGAATTGCATTCATCAATGGGACCATCACATGCAAATGATAAACAAAACAATTCAAATAATAATAATAATACAAATAATTCAGATGGTGGTCTAATTAAATCTGAAACTATAGTAAAAGATAGAAAAAGATATTATTTAGATTTAAAAGAGAATCAACGTGGTAGATTTTTAAGAGTATCAATGGTTGTAACTAGAGGTCCAAGAGCATTTTTAGCTATACCAGCACAAGGTCTATTGGAATTTAAAGATCATTTAACAGACATGTTGGAAAGATATTCACAAGGTATTGAGGAACAACCACAACCAGATTTACCTGATTCAAAATCATTAAGAGCTGATAATAAGACATTCTATTTTGATTGTGGTTCAAATGTTCGTGGTGTATTTTTGAAAATAAGTGAAGTAAGACAATCAAGATATCGTACATCAATAACAGTACCTGACAAACATTTAGAACAATTTAGAGATCAAATAAATGAATTTTTAGCTAAAATAAATTTAAATTCAAATTCAGAAAATTCAGATAATAAAAATGAAACAAAATAGAAATCGAATACCAAAATAGATTTAACAAAACATAAACAAATATGACTAAAAATATTATTAAAATTAATATAATTGTTCCTATTAAATAGATTAATTATTAGTGTTTGGGATAAAATTATTGTATTTGTTAAACTTGAAAAATTAATATTCATTTTAGTTGTTTCTTTCATCAAATTAAAAGAAAACAAAGATTCTTTTTTAATTTTATATGTTTTAGTTCTTTGCATAAAATAAAAAATAATAAACATTTTAAAATTTAACTTTTCTTTAATTTATTTTATAAATCTCATATTATAAATTTAATGTGCTTTAATTTAAAACTAGTCCTTAATACTAATATTAACGAAATAGCCATTTTAATAGTTTAAAATATCAACTAATGAAAAAAATTCTTGAAAAAATAAAATCTACTCAATGATAATGAGTCTTAATAAAAAATAAATATCAATGATAAGTAAATATCACATGAATGAAAAATATTTAAATCATTTTTACTTCTTTTTTTTAATCTAATCGACTATATTTTTTATAATTGGATGATGATATATGCGGACATATTTTAAAAAATTGTTCGAGCACATTGTCTATACGGTTAAGCTTTTTATTCAAAAAATCGATTAAATTGGGTAAATTACCCGGAAATTGGAAATTGGAAAATGTTACAGCACTTTTTAAAAAAAGCGAACGTCTAAATCCGAAAAATTATCGTCCAGTTTCACTAACATCGATTGTATGCAAAATAATGGAAAAAATAATAAAAAATAGAATGATAGACTATTTTTACACAAACAAGCTAATATCTAGTGATCAGCACGGATTTGTAAACAATCATTCTTGTATAACAAATTTACTTGAGTCTTTGGATAAAATTACACACTGTGTTTCAAATAATGTGCCTGTTAATGTTCTGTATACCGACTATGCTAAAGCTTTCGATAAAGTGGTCCACGTATTCTTAATACACAAGCTGCTTGCTAATGGTTTTGGTGCTAAAATAAAAAATTGGATAAAGGACTTCCTCACAGAACGTAAACAGAGAGTTGTAATGGGCGAAGAAATTTCAGATGAAGTCGATGTATTAAGCGGTTTACCTCAATGATCAGTGCTGGGTCCAATATTATTCATTATATATATAAATGACCTAAAAGAGATACTTATCAAGAAAATTAAGTTTTTCGCTGACGACAGTAAAATAATAAGTCCAATTTATGGAAATAAATCAAACACCGACCTTCAAGAAGATATATACAGGTTAAACAAATGGGCTTTAGATTGGAAAATCGACCTAAATTTAGATAAATGTGTGATGATGTACTTCGAGAAAAATAATAAAATAGACAAATTCTTCTTTAATACAGATACTGGCGATATTGAGATCAAAAGATCAAAACTTGAACGTGATCTCGGCATTTACGTTTCTGATGATCTTAAATGGCAGCAACAAACCGAAATAATTTCATCAGAAGCCAATAGAGCATTCGGAATAATTAAAAACACATTTGTATCGAGAGATGCTAAGCTTTTAAATAATCTCTACAAATTTTATGTTAGACCATTAGTAGACTTTGCAGCTCCAGCCTGGAATCCTTATCTGAAATCAGATATTAAACGTTTAGAGAAAGTTCAAAGTTATATTCAAAACGATTTTCTTTATCATATAAAATACTAAAATTTTGAAGCTATAAAAAAATTTAAAATTAGTTTTAGTAATTATTAAGTTTAAAAAATTGATAGACAATATTGTCTTTTAAAAAAAAAATTATAATTTAAATGTCAATTAACAATGTTTTCATTTTTCAAAAAAATCATTAATTGTTAAAAATACTTTATCTTTTAACGGTTCTTTTAATAGTATACTGTTCTTAGCCATAAATTGTTTTTTTTCAATTGGTTCTTCATCTTCATCAAATAATAATTGCATGCTTGTGAATAATAATTTTTTGTCAGAATTTAGTTTGTTCTTCATCTTGTCTTCATCAGTATTAAGATTTTTCCATATTTCTTCTCTGTTCTTAATTATGTCCTCCGATTTAGTGCTTTTATCAATAATCAAATCTGATTTTTTATATAAGAGTGTTAAATCGAAAAAATTATTGCTGATTACCAAGTTATATAATTTTGTTTCATTATCTGTTTGACCAAGATTTAAAGACTCAAAAATCAAAAAAATATGATCAAGTAGTAAACGTGTAAAATAGAATTCAAGTTTTAGGGATAACTCGTTACTATTAAAATGAGGATATTATCTTTCATTATAAAATATGCTGTTGTGATACTTGTTGTATTTTTAGCATTAGAACCATGGCCTGTATTTTGATTTGTAATCAAATTAACAAATTTAGATTTACCAGCATTTTTATTTCCTATTGAGCCAAAAATATAATTTCTGCATAAAATCTCTCGAATTTGGCTATTTATTGAAATTATTTTAAAAATGAATTTGTCTTTCTCTACACCCCATTTTTCAATGAATTCTTCATTAATTAAACATTCATAATTCCAACATGTTCTATTATTACTTGTTATAGTTTTGTCTTTATCAGTTAATTTTTTTATAATTAGATTGTAAATAAAATCAAAATTCCATGAAGAATCTATTTTTTCATTTATAAAATAATTTTTCAATCCTCGTGCTGCGACATTCGCCAAGTATATGGGTATACCGAAATGAATTGCCATTTATCATATCTATACGGTTTTGTAAATGTTTATCTTTTAAATTTCTATAATAATTATTAATAAAATGATTTTGAATTTTATTAACAAGTAAACCAAGATCTTTGAACATTTCTTTGAAATCATTTTCATTAAATTTGAACATTTCTACTTTTTTTAAACCATTTCCAATATTTAATTCTTATAAAGTTCCAAAGTGAGTATATTTAGGTATTATCAATTTAGTTATTGTAACAGCGACAGCTTTCATCTGCGTACAAAACGATTTGATATTTTCTATATCCAATAACTTGCCAATCGCGTATTGTAAAATTTTACTAATAAATTTTAATAAAAAATCAAAATAATCATTATTATTGTTTTCTTTTGTATGTCTCAAATAAGATAAATATTCAAGTATTTCTACAACTACATAATTTTGATTTTTAATAAATACAAAGTTATTTTTATATCTTTGATCAATGTCTTTTTTAAAATAAATATTAGCTTTTGATGGACTTCCATATCCAATAAATACAATTTTTTTAGAATATTCATCAGTCATATCTAATCTATACAAAATATTAATAGTAGCCATAGCTGCACCTAAACTATGACCAGTAAATATCAAATCATTTTTTCTTTTAATTTAGAAATGAGATATAAAACAGGTACATTTTCTGCTTTTCTATAAAAACCATTATGAAATATTCCTACTTCATCAAACACAGGATATATTTTAATATCAACAAAAATATCTGATAAATTTTAAGTGCCTCTGAATGAGATATATAATTTTTTATTGTCTTTATCATCAATTATTAAATATCTAGTTTCATTGAGCTTATTAAAATATTCTAATTTATCACCATGACAATAACTAAAACAAATATTATTTATTCGATGATCAGCACTTTTAAATTCTTCTGTTTTTTCTAAATACTCTTTAGGATTATCTTGATATACAATTATAGAAGCTAATGAAGATTTTAATAAAATTTCATTTTTATCTTTTCTTTGTAGAAATTCCATTTAAAATAAATCAAGTGAATTAAACTTAAAATATTTATTTTTTATAGAAGTATATTTTTTTGAAATGTTAGTATATTTAAGAGTTTTTTTGAATCTTTCAAAAGTATTTAAATAACCAAGTAATTAAATTTATAAAAATTTAGACGATTAGATAAAAAAAAAGTAAAAATGATTTAAATATTTTTTATTCATGTGATATTTACTTATCAATAGTCTTTTTTTAATTAAGGCTCATTATAATTTAAAATTAGTAATTTAATTCGGCTTATATTTTCTCGAGGAGCAAAATTAATTTATTTACTATCAAAAATGTTTTTATTAATTATCTAATCATAAAAAAGAAAAATTTATTTTTATCAGTAGCTAATTTAATTTTCAAAAATAGCTAATTTAATTATTAGAGTAGAAAAAAAAATTCGATTAACATTTACTCATTTACCAATTTATCAATTAAAACTAATTAAATTTAAAATAAAATTAATCAAAAAAAAATGTTTTATAAAAACATATTTGATTTTTTGACATCTATTACTCAAAAACTTAAAAATTTCTTAAAAAAATTTTTCAACCTATTGATTATGACGAGTCCTTTTCTACTTCAATTATTGGTAATCCAAATAATGATGGAAATAAAACGGAAAACGATATAGAAGAACCACAACCCCAAAAAAGAGAGGGGAAAATTTGCCATTTAATCTTTATAAAATGGAAAACTCGATGAATGCATTAATGATCTTAAAAATGGGACCATACAAAATACAACATGGGGTTCAAAAGAGACCAAAACAACCGAACAAGGAGAAAAACGCTATTTCAGATGTTCCAATTGTTCAAAAAGAGCATTCATCTTCATACATCGAACTGATCTTCAAGTTTCTTTGTTTATACAAGAGGTCGAACATTATGATCATACAGAAAACTCTACTAAAACCCAAGACCAAGTTCTCAAATTGTATTTTTAAAATGGTTTGAAAGCTAAAGATATTGGACGATGGCTAAGAAATAACATATTTTAAATTGCAAAAATAAATTCACTTATTTTTCAAACTAAAACATGGATGAAATGGAAACGTCGCAAGTACAACAGCTGGACGGTATCAGAACGCCAAAAACAACTCCTTCGAAGCTAAAGGAAATACGGGAGAAATATAACAATATAAGTCGCAAGAGGACTGAGCGAGAGGATGATGAGGACGATAACTCCATACATGAAATAATGTTAGCAGATATACCTGATACATTAGATCTAAAAGGTAGAATCGTTAAACTGGATTTTCAAATAATCGAATACGAGCGCATAATCAACGATCTAATTGACATAGCGGAAAGTCTTCAAGCTGATAATGAAAAATTAAGTTCGTCAATGAATGAGAAAATTAGTAGTGTGGAAATGGAGATGAACAGCAAATATCTGGAACTTAAAAATCGTATCGATAAGATTTCTATTGACACGACAACCGAACCCAATCGTGCTTCCTGGGTTGATGCTCTTAAAAAGCCAGGTCCTATACCATTATCAAAGCAGCAAATGGATATGAGTATTCTGCTTCAAATTGAAAAGGAGGACGAAGAAAGGAGAGAGAAAAATGTAGTAATTTTCGGTTTGAAGACGTCAAACAAAAATGGAGAAAATGAAAGACTCCTGGATGATAACAGCCAAGTAGATGAACTATTTGACACATTAAATTTAGACAAACGTAAAATTGTTCGTGTTAGGAGATTTAAAGGCAAAGAATCTGATAGCCGACCATCGCCTGTACTAGTAACTCTAATAAGTAAATATGAAAGGAATATAGTCCTAGCTCAAGCTAAAAAGCTAAAAGGATCATCTAAATTTAGCAACACGTACATAAATCCAGATTTAAGTGAGAAAAATAGAATAATTCAAAGAGAATTGCGTAAAATCAGATTAGAAAAAAACGACAGAATCATTATCAAGATTATGATAGATATGATTATAATTACGTAAATAACTATGGAGGAAGTTATACTCAGAGTCGACGGCCTCACGGTACCTCCCGTGGTCACCCGAGGTACTAGAAACTCACCGCTATATACATCTAAACAACCAAGAGTGTATCTCAAAACTTATAATAATAACTTATCAAACTTCCTCCGAGTAACTAATAAAACTAATAATAAATTGCCAAAAAATTTTAGTATACCATCTGCTGGTGGTAAGCTTGTGAGGACTGGTCTGAACTGCCTTTATACAAATGCCACGTCACTATCAAATAAACTACCAGAGTTATACAATTTAATTTATCAAAATAAACCACATATTATGTTTTTTACTGAAACATGGTTCAATGATACTAACACTCAACAAATAGCTAAGTACAAACTTTTTTTCAAGAATAGAATATGGTATAAGCATGGAGGTGTTTGTATTTACGTGAATAAAGACCTTACGTCATTTGAGAACATCGAAGATGACTTTGCAAATGAATCAATAGAAACAGTCAAAATTAACAAAGAGATATTTCTATTAGGATCTGTTTACAGGCCCCCGAAGTATACCAACAAAAAACCAATTTTTGATTCGATCATTAAAGCTCGTCTAATGTTAGATAAAAAATCAGTTAATGAAGTAATTATCTGTGGTGATTTTAATTTCCCAGATATTGAATGGGATGAAGAGTATATTGCAACTACGAAGTTAAAAGCCTGTGACTGGAATGAGATGATTATGATTGAAACTCTGAAGGATACATTCTTCACGCAGCATATAAATTTTCCAACTTTCGTAAAAAGTGATGGCTTAACAGGTAACACGCTTGATTATATTATTACAGAATCGATCGATAGAATTTCGCATATCGAGATACTTGCACCTTTAGGTAACGTAAAACAAGGTCATGTTGTGTTAACGTGGACATACTCTACTTGCAGTAAATCTGATGGCAGTAGAATGATATCAGACATTTTTAACTATCATAAAGCGGATTTTGACAGTATGACCAGTGAATTTTCTAAAATAGACTGGCTAAGACTAATGTCAAACAAGAATGCGAATGATATGTTTGAGTTGTTTCTAAATGAGTACATGAAGGTATGCGAACGTTGTGTACCAAAGAAAAAAAAGAGCTTAAACAAAACGAAGCCGAGATGGTTAAATAAAGAGTTAAAAAAGCTTAGTAATAACAAGAATAGACTGTGGTTAAAATGCAAAAGTGCCCTTTTTAAAAACAGAAAGTTAAGGGATGAATACGAAATAGCCAAGAAGATTTGCAATAAAAAATTTAAGAAAGCTGTACGCGAGTTTGAACTTAACCTAGGGAAGCAAGCAAAACATGAACCAAAATTAATCTTTAGCTACATGAACAAGAAAACAGAGGCCAGGGGTAAGCTGAATGCGATTCGATTAGACAATCAGATAATAACGGATAGTAAAGTAATTGCTGATTCAATTAATAAGTACTTTAAATCAGTATTTACAGAAGCAGACACAGGCACTAGGTTACCAAGCTTTAATAAACACACAGATAAAACTTTTTTTATAAATCCGTTTACAACATTTTCCAAATTAACTATTGAGAAATATTTGAAAAACATTACTGTCAACAAAGCTCCAGGTCCTGATAGAATTTGTGGTTTGGTTTTAAAAAAGTGCTTTATAACATTGTCAACTCCACTTTTGATCATTTTTATCAGCTCATACATTGAAGGGGTTTTACCTGACAAATGGAAAATAGCTTACGTTTCGCCTCTGTTCAAGTCCGGTTCTAAACAAGACGTTTCGAATTATAGACCTGTCTCCCTCACATCGATTGTTGGTAAACTAATGGAAAAGATTATAAGGGATGAATTGATTGCCTACTTAATGGATAATAAGCTAATAAGTCCTAAACAACACGGATTTATGCTGAACAGATCACGTTTATCCAACTTAATCGAATATATTGACAGAATATCTTATGAGTTTGACCAGGGAAGATATGTTGACGTTATTTATACTGATTTCTCCAAGGCTTTTGACAAAGTTTCTCATTTAAAACTGCTAGAAAAATTGAAAGGCTATGGTATAATCGGTGAGGCTTTCAGTGGTTCAAGTCCTTTTTGGTAGGTAGGAAACAGCTTGTTATACTTGGTAATGTATTATCTGATTGGGAAGATGTAACAAGTGGTGTACCGCAAGGTTCGGTCTTAGGACCTATTCTTTTCGTGATCTACATAAACGATCTTCTGGAATTATTTGTTAGTCCCTGCTTATCTTATGCGGACGATCTGAAACTAATGGGATTTGTGAATGTACCAAATTCAATATCGCTTGAACTACAATGTGATTTGGATAAATTAGTAAATTGGTCAAAGCTTTGGTCTACAGAATTAAATATCTTAAAATGTAAGGTCATGTACTTTGGTAAGCCTAGAACTCACAATGGTTATCATATGCAACACCGGGATAATATACATGCATTAACTGAAACAGCGGAGGAAAAGGATCTTGGTATAATTCTATCAAAAGATTTGAAATTGAAAAAACAGTGCGCGGTTGCGGCGGCTAAAGCCAACAGAGTCCTAGGTAGAATTAAGAGCTCATTTAGTTATCTTGGTAAGGACACATTACTACCACTGTACACAGCGTTAGTTAGACCTCACTTGGAATATGCTGTAAGTGTCTGGTCCCTAATGTCAAAGTCAAACATATCAACATTAGAAAAAGTGCAAAGAAGAGCTACTAAAATAATTAAGTCGCTAAGAAAACAGCCATATACTGACAGATTAAAAGCCTTGAACTTGCAAACTTTAGAAGAGCGCAGACTAAGAGGTGATTTAATTCAAACCTTTAACATGGTGAACGGTTTTGATAAAATCAATTTGATTAATGGTATTAATTATGCAAAGAGCCTATCAATGAATCTAAGAAGGCCTCATAACCAAAGACTTGTAAGAGAGATTAATAAGAAAGGTACTTTTAGATACAATGTTCTTCTTAACAGAATTTTCTCAATTTGGAATGGGCTGTCTGAACATGTAACATCAGCAAAATCTGTAAATAGTTTTAAGTCAAGAATTGACTGTAGCTTTTTTAATCTGAAGAAGACTGGCATGGCCCATGAATGGGCTAAGTGCTTTTGCACTAGTTTAGATCTATCTAAACTGCAGTTTTCTACTACTACTACTACTACTACTACTACTACTACTACTACTACTACTACTACTAATACAACTACAAATGGCTTCATTGAGCTAAAAGATTCTACAATCAACAATCTGGTTGGTCGACATAAAAAAACACGTCTCTTAGATGATCCAAGAAAAATCAATTGAAGCTCTTATCAATTGGGCGTAAAGTCGAAGCGCAATACCTGATGATGACGATGCTATGTTCGTATTTGCTTAATTTAATTTAGAACCAGACAATGTTTACTTTCATATTTTTATGACAACTAAGAGATTAATTTCAATTCAATTTCGTGTTATGGATCAATTAATCGAAACATGGTCAAAAGATAGAAATCCAAATTTCACAACTTCTACTAAGTTTAAAACAATTCCTGAAATTTCAACTCATGAATGGACACTTGGCTTTAATTGGTGTAAAGCAAAAAAACTCATTGTAAAAATTCAACAGATAGAAGATAGAATCACTTTTATGGTTACATCAGAAAAAAGTAATGCAGGAGCTACTTAAATTGTAATAATTGGAATTCTTTCCAAGATTATTTAAAATGTCGTGATTCACATAGAGTTGTAGAAATTAATAAAGGGACTTGGCAATTAAGCAATTAAACAAATTTACAAAAATGAAGTAACGTTTAAGGTTTTTAACCACTTAAATAACTACTATAAGAATGTTTCACACAATTGTTCATTTATATAACAAATTTGCAATATAAACAATCAGCTTAAGATAGATGACTGCTTAAAAAATGTCAAAGATTCAATCATTAAAATAGATAAAGTTTACTTAGTTGATAATAATGGACTCCTTGATAGTATTAGATTTATAATTAATATATTTTTAATATGAATAGAGATTATATAGAAATGCGAGAAAATTTAGCATATTTTCTAAATTATGAAAACTTTAAAGCTATAACTAATATCGATATTTATAATGGAAGTGAGAATTTAAGTATTATTAATAGTTAAATTTAAAATGAAATACGTGTAGACAATTTTATTGATAATTATTCTTTTTTATACGATTTTATAAATCTTGTAAATACTTTATTTTTCTAAAAACATTTTACTTTTTATGAATGCATCTATGAGGTGCTATTTTTACAAATAAATAAATAAAAAAAAAATAAAATAAAATTTGCTCCTTCGAAAATTATTTTGCATTTAATTCTTGATAAAAATACAGGTATTATGTAATCAATTTGAAAAAATAAAAGTAAAGAACTATCAACTAAATCATCAATTTAACTTGATTCCTAAAGTCAATGTTCAAATGCAATATAATTTTATTTTTAAATTGCTTAATCTTAAGTAAATCAGTCTTAATATAAAAATACTGCTTTAAGATGTCGTATATCTCTTAGTATTGGTCATATAAAAATTATAGATATAAAAACATACTAGCATGGAGAGCTCCTCAGTAAGATCTAAAAAACGATATTTAAAGTTTTTTTACAATTTTTCATCATTTCTCACAGCTATCCTATCCTTTAGTCAAAACTGATCAAACTTAGTCCATTTTATAATATTTAAACAAAAAATGAAATACTTTGATTTTTAATGATATTTAGAATTAGTTAAATATTTTTAAAATATAAATACAAATTTTTAATAAAAGTTAGTTTATTAAATTTAAAAAAAAAATTAAAAATATTTAATTTTAAATATTAATATTTCCAAAGAAAAATTCCATTTTATTTATTTCAAAGGGTCAATAAAGTTCATTTTCTGTGCATTTTTTCTAAAAAAAAAAGGAAGAAAACAGTTATCTTGTAAAAAAAATTATTAACATATGTTTTAGACAAGGTTTAATGCAGACACATATGATTAATTTTAATATGCATGTATAGAAATTAATTTATGAAAATAGTATTAAGATATACTATACCTTTATTGTTCAAATAAATATATAAAGTTTAAATAAGGGTATAAAAATAGTGATTTTAAATCTTTATTCTAAGGGAATAGAGTGTGTGAGAGAGAGAGGAGAGTAAGAAAGATAAGGAGAAAGAAGAAAGAAAGTGTTAAATAGAAGAGAAACAAACAATTAGAAAAAGAAACAGTTAATTAAATAGAAAAAAAACGAATAGAAAAGTATTGAAAAATGTCTGAAAGCGGAGATGAAAGACAACAACAAGGTAGAAGAAGAGGAAACTCTGATGAAAAAGAACTTGCTAGTCAACAAGTTCAAATCCAATCTAAAAGATTTTACATAGATGTAAAAGAAAATCAAAGAGGTAGATTTATAAAATTAGCTGAAGTTGGTGTTGGCGGACGTAAAAGTAGAATTATAATGTCAATGTCAGCAGCTAATGAATTTAAACAACGTTTGGGTGAATTTAGTGAATTGCATTCATCAATGGGACCATCACATGCAAATGATAAACAAAACAATTCAAATAATAATAATAATACAAATAATTCAGATGGTGGTCTAATTAAATCTGAAACTATAGTAAAAGATAGAAAAAGATATTATTTAGATTTAAAAGAGAATCAACGTGGTAGATTTTTAAGAGTATCAATGGTTGTAACTAGAGGTCCAAGAGCATTTTTAGCTATACCAGCACAAGGTCTATTGGAATTTAAAGATCATTTAACAGACATGTTGGAAAGATATTCACAAGGTATTGAGGAACAACCACAACCAGATTTACCTGATTCAAAATCATTAAGAGCTGATAATAAGACATTCTATTTTGATTGTGGTTCAAATGTTCGTGGTGTATTTTTGAAAATAAGTGAAGTAAGACAATCAAGATATCGTACATCAATAACAGTACCTGACAAACATTTAGAACAATTTAGAGATCAAATAAATGAATTTTTAGCTAAAATAAATTTAAATTCAAATTCAGAAAATTCAGATAATAAAAATGAAACAAAATAGAAATCGAATACCAAAATAGATTTAACAAAACATAAACAAATATGACTAAAAAATATTATTAAAATTAATATAATTGTTCCTATTAAATAGATTAATTATTAGTGTTTGGGATAAAATTATTGTATTTGTTAAACTTGAAAAATTAATATTCATTTTAGTTGTTTCTTTCATCAAATTAAAAGAAAACAAAGATTCTTTTTTAATTTTATATGTTTTAGTTCTTTGCATAAAATAAAAAATAATAAACATTTTAAAATTTAACTTTTCTTTAATTTATTTTATAAATCTCATATTATAAATTTAATGTGCTTTAATTTAAAACTAGTCCTTAATACTAATATTAACGAAATAGCCATTTTAATAGTTTAAAATATCAACTAATGAAAAAAATTCTTGAAAAAATAAAATCTACTCAATGATAATGAGTCTTAATAAAAAATAAATATCAATGATAAGTAAATATCACATGAATGAAAAATATTTAAATCATTTTTACTTCTTTTTTTTAATCTAATCGTCTATATTTTTATAAATTTAATTACTTGGTTATTTAAATACTTTCGAAAGATTCAAAAAAACTCTTAAATATACTAACATTTCAAAAAAATATACTTCTATAAAAAATAAATATTTTAAGTTTAATTCAATTAATTTATTTTAAATGGAATTTCTACAAAGAAAAGATAATAATGAAATTTTATTAAAATCTTCATTAGCTTCTATTATTGTATATCAAGATAATCCTAAAGAGTATTTAGAAAAAACAGAAGAATTTAAAAGTGCTGATCATCAAATAAATAATATTTGTTTTAGTTATTGTCATGGTGATAAATTAGAATATTTTAATAAGCTCAATGGAACTAGATATTTAATAATTGATGATAAAAAAAATAAAAAATTATATATCGCTTTTAGAGGTACTTCCAATTTACAAGATGTTTTAGTTGATACTAGAATATATCCTGTGTTTGATGAAATAGGAATATTACATAATGGTTTTTATAGAAAAGCTGAAAATATACCTACTTTATACCTCATAAAGAAATTAGTTGAAGAAGAATATGATTTGATATTTACTGGTCATAGTTTAGGTGCAGCTATTGCAGCCATGACTACTATTAATATTATGTATAGATTAGATATTACTGAAGAATACTCTAAAAAAATTTTATTTATAGGCTATGGAAGTCCATCAATAGCTAATATTTATTTTAAAAATGACATTGACCAAAGATATAAAAACAACTTTGTATTTATTAAAAATCAAAAAGATATAGTTGTAGAAATACTAGAATATTTATCTTATTTGATACATACAAAAGAAAACAATAATAATAATGGTTTTGATTTTTTATTAAATTTTATTAGTAATATTTTACAATATGTGATTGGAAAAGTATTAGATATAGTAAATATCGAATCTTTTTGCAAGCAGATGAAAGCTGTCGCTGTTCCGATATCTAAATTGATAATACCTCAATATACTCACTTTGGAACTTTATTAGAATTAAATATTGGAAATGGTTTAAAAAAAGTAGAAATGTTCAAATTTAATGAAAATGATTTTAAAGAAATGTTTAAAGATCCTGGTTTACTTGTTAATAAAATTCAAAATCATTTTATAAATAATTATTATAGAAATTTAATTAAGAACCATTTTCAAGGCAGGATAAATATGATTAATAGAAAAAGAGAACTAAAAATTGATTTTAATAAGGATTTAGAAATAAATTTGGATAACATTAATTTTAAACCTTTGAAAATTTTAAAAAGTCGAAACCACAGTGAAATAACATTTAGTATAAATACAACAAAAAATTTTGAATATATAGTTGCGATAATATTGGTTTTAGATGAAAATAGAATATTTTGTAATAAAATAGAATTTCAAAGTGGTTTGATTGATTTTAAATTTAATTGCCCGAATAACTTTCTTTATGTTGATGAAAAATATAATCCATTAGTAAAGGATTTTAAATTTGAAATTTATTCACATTTCAATCAGATTCCTTTAATTAAAACAATTATACCACAACAAGAATTACCTTTAGGTTTGAATCCAAAACAAAAAGAAATACAAGATATGCCATTTGATTTGTTATATTTGCATGCTGCATATTTTATTCGTGCTATTTCAAGAATGGAAAAAAACAATTTAAACAATAAAATAAATCAAAAATTTATTGATGCAAAAAATGACTTATTGGAGAAATTCCAAAAGTTAGATGAAATACTTAAAGCTATAAGAAATGAGGAAATTTATAAACAGGATTTAAAAGATAAAATAAAAGCCATTTCTTATTTTGATTATCGGAAAGTATATGAAAAAATTGTTAATGAAAAAGAATTTAAAAGATTTCAGGAACATATATTAGAAGAAATTGATGAACCTCAAGAAACTATAAATATGCCAAAATTATTATACCCATATAATTCATACGAAGAAATTTGTCATAATTATCAAGAAATCAAAAAATATTCAGGATATTTTCTTAATGATTATCAGAAAGTAATTGACGAAAATTATAAATCAAATTATGAATTTAAAAGATTTCAGGAACATATATTAAAAGAAATTGATAAACCTGAAGAAACTATAAATATGTTAAAATTCTTTTACCCATATTTATACGAAGAATCTTTTAATAAAAATCAAAAAAGTGAAATTAAAAATTTAGCAAATTCTTATTTGGATTATCTGAAAGTAAATGACGAAGATGATAAATCAAATTATGATCAAATCTTTCAAAAAATTTTTTATGAAAAAGAATTTAAAGGATTTCAGGAACATATATTAGAAGAAATTGATGAACCTGAAGGAACTATAAATATGTTAAAATTCTTTGTCCCATATTTATACGAAATAAAAAATAGAACTTGTAGAATATCAAAATTATCAGATAAATTATGTGATAAAATTTTTGAATTTACAAATTTTGAAAAAGTTATACCAAAAGTTGCAGCTGGTGCTGCTTTTGGTGTTGGTGCAGCTGCTGCTGTAGCAGCATTAAACACAGCAGCAGCTGCAGCAGATGCAGCAGCTGATACAGCAGCAAGACTGAAAAATTATTTTATAAATTCAAAAATAAATTATTCATGGAATTTTGATGATATTTACAAACTAATTATAAAAAAATTAAATGATGAAGACAAAACTATAATAAGCAATAATAGAACATGTTGGAATTATGAATGTTTAATTAATGAAGAATTCATTGATGAATGGAAGGAAAAGAAAGACAAAATCATTTTTAAAATAATTTTAATAAATAGCCAAATTCGGGAAATTTTATGCAGAAATTATATTTTTGGCTCTATAGGAAACAAAAACGCTGGTAAATCTAAATTTGTTAATTTGATTACCAATCAAAATACAGGCTATGGTCCTAATACTGAAAAAACAACAAGTATCACAACAGCATATTCTGTAATGAAAGATAATGAATCAATTTATGATGATATTGTTTTTTTTGATTATCCTCATTTTAATAGTAATCAATTATGCCTAAAACTTGAATTCTATTTTACACGTTTATTTCTTGATCATGTTTTTATTGTTTTCAATATTGAAAATTTAGGCCAAACTGAATCTGAGAAAAAACTATATGATTTAGTAACTAGAAATTGCTTTTTCGATATAACACTATTATATAATAAATGTGATACTTATATTAACAAACAAACTACTTTACAGAATATCAAAGATGATAAAAAAAGTTTGGTTACAAACTTTGGATCAATTTCTGAAAAAAAGTTATTTTTTACATGTATGGAAGAGGAAGATGAAATTTCAACTTACAGATATAAATTCATGAAGGACAACAACAACATTATACTTTTAAAAGAGCCATTAAAAGATGAAATAATTTCAATTATCAAAAATCAATTCAAGAATTGCTTTGATTCTTAATTGATTTTCATATGTATTAGGATTTTTTTTAAATTGATTAGTTTAATTTAAAAAATTTTTTAAACAATTTTAACCTATCATTCATTATAATCATTAAAATAAAAACTTGAAATTAGTTTTAAAATTTTTTTCAATTTGTTGGTGAATTTTCATACAACCCTATTTCTGAAAAATTTTTATTTTTTAAATAATAAAAAGCATTAATAATAAAACTTTCAAAATTTTATTAATTTAATAAATTACAAAAAATTTTTATTAATAAAACTTAACTAAATTAGCCGGTGCCAAATTCAATTTGCTTTGTTTCTCTAAATGAGTACTGTTTATTTGTTGACTAGATTGATATTTACTGCTGTCTAGGTTAAGCTTAAACAAAGCAGAATTTCTATTTCTAACCATTTTTAAACAATTTATTTGCTGATTTGTTAAACTCAGCTTATAATTGTCGTTTATCTTTACAGAATCTTGATTTGTCTCAATAGACCTATTCGATGAATCACTCGACATATCTAAATCTTTAGAAGTACTCGGTTGATCTATTTTAATTAAATTTTCGTCTTCATTTTCCATAAAAATATTTTGATCTATTTGATAATTTACTTTCTTATTGTTATTGAACTTATTTAAATTCTTGCTTTTGCTTAATTGTTTTGTTTTTATTTTTTTACTATTAATTTGATTATTTTGGTTTGATAATGAATTACAATTGGGGCATGATTGGATTTGTAATTCATCTAAGCAAAACTGATGAAATGAGTGTCCGCATTGGTATATCCGAATTGTGACTTTTTCATCCAAATCTCCATCATCTATTAGATCCAATTCTCTAGAACACATTTGACAATAATTATTTAAAGTGGTAAAAGACTTTGAAGAAAACTTTTTGAATTGTATCATTTTAATATAAACATCTTTTGAAACTAAATTTGAAGTCTTATCCAACAAGGTTTGTTCATATGAACACATTTCTAACATTTTTATCATTAGTTCTTTTATATCACCGAAACAAGAGGCTCCATACAACGGATCACAAACTACACGGTCGATTATTATAGTCAAATTCAAGTAGCCCACCATACTATTGATTATAAATGATCCTAACTTTTTAAAAAACTCTTTGGTCTCTTCCAAACGCGATTTGATCAAATTCTTTTCCTCTACATCATCATAACCTATAAGCAAATCAATTGAGTCATTATTTATAAACAAACTTCTAATTGGTTTCATTACTTCATCAAATAAAGAAAACCAAATTTTTTCTTTTACTGAATCAGCCAAAGAACACGAATTTCTCTGACATAGTTCAACTATCATAATCAGCAATGCATCTATTTTAGATTTTAGCACATTCAAATCCAAATCGGATAAAATTTCCAAATTTTTTTGCAAATCTTTAATAAACGAGCTTATTTTTTCCAAATGTAAACCAAAAGCTGACTCAATTTGACCAGATTTTTCCAATAAATATGCTGCACCGTCCCAATTTTTATACTCCCGACAAATACGCAAACATTCATCAATCCTAAACGAGTATTCACTTAAGCTTGTTTTTAGAACAGTGATTAGATTTTGAGGCTCAAATCGGCATATTAAATCAACATATAATTCACAGTATTCTCCACCAAATTGTGATATATAATTTAGATATTTTTTATCTGTTTTAATTAATTCTATCAAGTCAAATAAAAATTTTATAAAAGTGAATAGTAATGAGTTATCATTATAGCTCTGAATTGTTTTAATTAAATATTTCAAGTCTAAACTCATTTCAATCCATAACAAGTAAATAGTTTCTATTGGATTTATTTCTATCAATTTTTTTACATTTTTAAAATCAATTAATTTTTCTTGTAGTTTTTTCAATTGTACGTCTCTTGGTTCAATAGAATAAACAGTGCTTGATCGTTTGTGAAAAGAACCTGTTCTTAAAACTTTAGAAGTATCAGGTGTTTCATATAGAATATTCATCACTCCTCGAGCTACTTCAAATATTTGTGATTGTCGCTCCAGAGAGCTTTCATCGTTTAGATAACAGTCAATTATTTCATAATATTCGCCTTTGTGTTCGTAGATAATTTCACAAGCACGATAAAATTTTGCTTTCAGTGCTAAATTGAGCACTTTATCAAGATCGAATTTTTGTGATAGTTGATTAAAAAATGAATTTAAAAGACTCAATAAGGTTTGTTCTCTTTCCTCGATACGATCCAGTTCTTCTCGATTACATAAATATTCTATCATTTGCTCGAATATGGTAGAACTTATCTGAATATTGTTTGTTTTATTGGCGATTTGTCTTGCCAAGAACATGAACAAGTAACATATTATTCTATTCGAGTAGTAACTAGAAGTAAAATTGGTCTGAGTAGATAAGTTTAAATTTATCAAAATATCTATTAAATATTGTTTCTTGTCTAAGCCTATAACAGCTTCGAAACTTGGCTCATTAAAACTCATCGAAATTACATTCAAAAAATCCAAAACATTAAAATTTAGAAAAATTTTTATTATCGGATACTCCTGTTCTGGATCAAAAAGCTTATTTGTTTTACTAGTTAAATAGTCGAATAAAGACCGTCGTATTTTATCACTTAGTTCAATGTCTTTTATCTCTCCATAAGGATAAGATTGTCCACATAAACAACAATGTAAATAGACAAGTAATTTATTACCATAAGTAATTACAGTTTGATTTTTTTGTAAATACTCTTGTGCTTGTTCATATAGCAATAATTTCTCTGCTTGTATTATTAACAATATTTCTTCAAAAGGAGTTATATAATCTCTAAAAGCTTTATTATGAAAATAAATCAATGAATCTAATAATAAATTTCTTTTACACATTTGCATTACATTGTGAAGATCAACATTCTCAATATCGAAATGTAATAAACATTTTTCTAAATTTTGATTTAAATTCGGATTGCTTAGATAATAATTAATAAAATTTTGTACCAATATAGGTGGCATTTTATTGAGCTTATTATCCAAAATGTAGTCTTCCAAACTCTCGAAAAAATAGCCTTCAAACAATAAATCACATGATAATAAATTGTATAAATTGTCGAACAAAACTTCTTGATTGTTTATAGTCAAACACACTTGAACACATTTTGAGCTTACTTTTTTATAATGCTTTTCCAATAAATCTAATTTTCCATTCGATGGACAATCTTGTTTTAAAGCTCTATTAACATATAAATATAAAATGTCAATTACTTTTTCAGATATTTTTTCTTTTCTTGCTTTAGTCTCACTCGGGAGACCTATTAGACCTTTAGAATCGCCTTTGTACATTGATAAAGCCAAATCAAGTGCCAATTCTAGATTATTTTCATTAATGAAATCATCTATTCTTGAAGACCAATTCTGAATTGAGAACAAATTCACTGATTTAGTACCAAGCATGAACAACTGGCCTAAATAAGACTTGAAAGTCTGGTAACAAGCGTTCTCACCAGCGAAAGCCAACGCTTCTGAGACATAACCTCCGGTTGATAAAGATTTAAAAAATGTATTATTATAAACCAGCTGAACACATTCTGGTAAATTGTTCAATACTTGTAATTCTTCGTTTGTTTTAATATCAAAAATATGAAGTTTTTCTGTATTGTCTAAAATTGCTAGAGTCTTAGCATTAAGCCAACAAAAATTGTAAATTTTTAATTTATAATCAGATTTTTTTAAGTAAATAAATTTGAATTTTTTGTTCACATCAACTTCGTTCTGATTTTGATTTTCTTCTGATTTATTTAAATAATAATCGATTTGAAAAAAGTAAATGCTCGATTCACGAGCACAAGATAGAATCGGTGTAACATATCTTTTATTTGCAAAATTTGCTTCATTTGATTGTAAAATAACAAACTGCCAATGTAGTATAGGCAAATACTGAGCACCAGCTACTAATGGAAAAGTAAATAAAACATTCAATTTTGGTCTTAGACTAACAACAAAAATTTTGGTAAAGCTTGCCATGGCTAGCAATGAGTATTTGTTAAATAAATTGTTTATTTGTTCTAGGTTTTTTCTTATTTGACTTGTTTTAGGTGAATTCGAGTCCATTTTGGCTAAAATAGAGTTAGAAAAATTCTCGAAATTTAAAGGTTCAATGTGACAGACCTCGCCTCGACTACCCGAAAATAGACAAGTCGAATCAGCACTTCGAACTCCCATGATACGTTTAAATTCAAGCATAAAAACTGAGCCACCTGAGTCAGAGAAACAAGCAAGTTTTGAATCATCGGTGAATTTAAGATGTAAAATAGCATTTCCTAAAGGATGTGCTTCAGTTATTTTTCTTAATAATTTGCCATTATGTGTGTCGAACATGAAAATAAGACCAGATGAATTACCAACAAGTAAACGATCACATTTACTATTTAAACTCAAAGCACTAATTGCGTCTTTGTGTTCCGTGGTGATGTAAAGTTTAAGTATTTGATTCGAGTCGAATAATAAGACTAGACCACGTGATGTACCAACAGCTATAAGTTCAGACACTGCCAACACAGTCGGTAGACCTGCATCTGATCTTTCTATAGCATTTAAAAGTTGTGATGAAATTTGCTTTAGAGTTGTTTGCTTACAAACAATTCCGTTTTGTTCAATTAAATTTTGGCTAAGATTGTTATTAACCGAGCTTGATCTGGACGATGCTGAATTATTTGCTAAATTTACACTTAAATTTTGATCGGACTTGTTCGATAAAATTGTAAGTGAATTAGACAAATTTTTTAATATTTCATCATTATCCAAGTCATCGTCTTCTTTTAAAATACTTTCTAAAGTTGGTTCTGGTATTTGCAAGTTTTGGGATGAAAGAATCAAATCAAAGTCTGTACTTGATTGAATCAAGTCATCGTCCAAGTCGTCTAAATCAAACGAAATCTTATCAGACATATTTTTAAATAGAAGTTAAATTTTCAAATAAATTTATGTCAAAATCAACAATTCAAGTATTTCAACACATCAAAAATAAAAAATTTCAATTTTATGTGTAGCTTGAAGAAAAGTCTTTAAAATTTTAAAAACAAATCACAAGACTTGATTTTTTTATCTGGATATTAAATTTCAAAAATAAGATAATATTTGAAAAAAAAGTTTAATAATAAAATTCTTTTATTTAATAGAATTAATATTTTATTTAATGTCTTTGTTGAAGGCAAGATTTAGAAAATAAATAATTAAAAATTCTATTTTCACAAAAAGCTGTTTCAAAACTGAAATAACCCAAATTTGTGACGAATAGTTAAATAAAAAAAAAACCTTTTATTGAAAAATTTAAACCACAAAAAATGAATAAAAAATATAGAAATAAATTTATCTAAATAGTTTGAAAGATTTGAAATAGTCCTCAATTGTTTTCTTATAATATGGTTTAGTAGCTAAACATGTTGGATAATTTTCAGGCTGTTCTATCCACAATTTAAATTTAATATCATCTTTTAACAATTGTTCATTTAATTTATTCAATTCATCTAAATTAGACACACTTAATACTATTTTGTGCATTTTATCTAAATCATTTAAATATTCTTGTGTTTGTTTGTCTTGATAATAAAGATGTATTGCTGATACTGATGCATGTGATCCTTGTGCTATTAATGCTCCTTTTTGCCATTTTAAATCTGATCTTATCAAAATATATTGAACTATTACATCATCAACTTGCATTTCTTTTAATTTCTTTTAATCTTTTTATTTATCTATTTATTTATTAATTAAGAACAAGTCCAAAATATACAATTATCCCAACAACTATAACAAATTAGACTAATTGTGGTTAAAAATATTATTAAACAAATAGTGCAAGGCTTTTTTTCTAGAATAAAACTAATCAAATGTAATACTAAAAATGCGTAATGAAATATATCTGGATTTATTGGTTTTGGTATTAAAAGTACTGGAATCAACCTTTTTATTTTTAAATATTAAATATTCTATCTAAATTCTAATTCTAATTCTAAATTATTTCACTTACCACTGTAAACAATACATTTAATTTCTATTTTCATTTGAATTTGTTCAAACTACTGTTTTATTTTATTTCTTAATGAATATAAAAAATATTTCTTTTTTATATAATTTAAATAAAAATAATTTAAATAAATGTATGAATGTGAAATATTTATTTTTTAATTTTTATTTCAACTATTTTTGCATTATAAATTTAATAAAAACTTATTGAAAAATTAAAGAAAAATTTTTTTATTTTTTTTCTTGTTTATTTATTAATATTAACTAAGTTTTTTATTTTTTTAAAACAAATTCATTACTTTTCAAAAATATTTTTTAAAATATTTTTTTTTACTTTTATATTTTTAATTAAAAAAAAAAACAATTTTCCTTTTTAATTAAATTAAATTTTAATTTGTTATGAATCATCAGTTGATGTTGAATCGAATGGATCCATCAAATCAACACTAGAAACACTTAATGCATCATTATTTATATCAATCTTTTTCTTATTATTAATATATTCATTTATATCATTTGAGTTTAATTCTAAATATAAATTTCCAAAATGCTTTGGAATTTCCAAATCAACAGTCAGCTCTTTATAACCTTCAATCTCATCAATTATTTTTATTTTTAAGCTAAACTTCATATCAATATCAATCGAATACATTTCAAATATATTTGTTATTCTAAATAGTTTTTTATACAAAAACCCAGAATCAAGCTTAACAAAAATTATTAAATAAATCATTTTTATTTTAAAAAATTTTTAATTTAAAAATTCATACTTCAATTATGCTCATTGGATAGACAAATATAACATCTAAATCTACTATCTTTTCTAATGAAATAAACTCTATTTCTAGCAGAATTGAATTAAGAAATGAATCTCGTTTAAACTTGTAAACACTTATCAAATCGTTATTAGAATTAAGCAATTTATTCTCTTCACAGTATTCTTTGCTAACTTTTAATTAAAAATTTCTTTTTGCTAAAATTCTTAAAAATTTAAAGTTAATTATCAAAATTACTGTAATATTGGTTTATTATTGACTCTTCATAGATTTTATTGTTGTTTGCTTTAAGCCAAAAATTGACTTTTTTTAAAGTTGAGCTCATTTTTATAATACTTATTTCAAAATCGGGTATTTTTTGCTTTATTTCTTCCAAGTCTTGATAAACATTTACTTTTATTTAGAAGTATTTCTAATTCAAAACTAAATTATACCTTGATTTATATTCATTGCTATTTCGTACAAATTTAAATCTTTTTTTAAATTTTTTATTAATAAATTGGTAAAAATAGATGATCCTTTTTTCAAGCAATCAAATCCTTCGATATCTTTTTCCAAAAAATAGCCATTCTTACCAGCCAAACTTAACAAATACATTAGTCTTATTAAATGAAAATAAATTTAATAAAACTTTTTAACTATTACCATCCAAATATAATTGTGTATTCCATTGAATTGTTCAGAATTAAATCAATGTCTTTGTTTGTTTCTATTTCGTAGTCATTATTCCACTCGTTTCTGCACAAATCCCAAAAACAAACTACATAGAATTTTTTCTGTGGGTCGATTCGAAGATCTGTTATAAAATTTTCCAACAAATTGTGCAAATTAGAAATAGAAAGCATGTTTATTAGACCTCGATAATTGTGATTGTTGTTGTGGTACTTTAGTCTTGTGTCTATTGGAACTAGAAAATCATTATGATTATAGTTATGACCGTGGCCTATTACATGAACCAGAACTGATACTCTATTAGCTTTGTCGCAAATTTTCTTAAACAATTTGGCTACGCGTAAAAAATCATCTGCACTAAGATCTATAAACATTAAAACTACATAACCAACTTTTTCGTATTCATTTTGCAATCTTTCTAAGCATTCATAAATGTCCAAGTCACACATCCATTTATTTTCATGATGACATTTAACACAATTTCCAATTAAATTTTGATCCTTTTCATAATTACCATTACCAATTAATAGAGCAATTTTTAAATCAACTTAAATTATTCGATCAGATTTAATATTTTAAAAATAAATTTATAAAAATTTTAATTTTACATTCTGAATATTGTTTAAGCTCTAGTTGGCACATGTTTGAGTATACTTTTTCATTAGTAGATTCGCGTGTGATATGACAAGTGTAGAAGCCGACATCGTCAGAGCTAAAATTTTTTATTATTAATGTGCTAGAATTAGATGTTGGATTATTGTTTAAAAATTTATTTTGATTTGTTTTTGGATCTGATTTGAACCATTCAAATTTTAAGTTTTTTAATTCTTTATCTGAATCAGTGTTAACAATAGCTTTAATAATTGCTGTTTTGCCAACATCGAGTGCAATCAAATCAGGTTCAACAAATACAACAAGCTCTAAATTTATCTCAAGTTTAAATCTCTAATTTAATATAAAAAAAGTATTCTAAATAAAGCAATTTTACTTTCTTTTGTTTCATCTTTATCTACTTTTATTTTAAAATAAACATCCTGCATTACAACTTGATTATTTCGTCTTCTCTGAGTTATAACACATTTATAAATACCACTGTCAGAATGTCTATTTGATTAGCTCCATTTAGAATATGTTTAATTTTTTTATAAATTTTAAAAATACTTTGCTTTTTCTTTTAGAAATTTATTTGAGTTGATTAATAGATTTTTAGAAGAATCAAAGAACTGATATGTTGGCTTCGGGAATGATTCAGCCTGGCAAAAAAGCTCAAATGAAGCACCATTTTTAACATGCATAAAATCAGGCGATTTAATTACTATTCGAATGTCTGTCTCTTCTTTTCCCAATAGAAGTAAACCATCTTCTAAATTAGCTCTTTCAAATGCTTTATATAAATCAGATAGTGTTACGGATCGAAGAATTAAAAAATTAATAAATTTAGAATTTGATTTTTCAAATAAATCGAAATCATTTTGATTTATTTTAAAATCTAATGAAAGATTGTTAATTATTGATCTCCAATTTGAACAAACAATTTGTTTTAGTTTTGAATTGATATCTTTGTATTCAATTGATTCTAAAAAATCTTTTAATTTTAAACTTCTAAGATCCATTTTTTTTTTTATTTTAAATTTGAATAAATTTAAAATTTAGTATTTCATTATAAAAAATAAGAGAAGTATGATAAGAATTTATTATGTTAAAAATAATATTTTTCTTAATTAAATGGGACATAATTGAAAACAAATTTGAAAATAAAATCGTATTTTAAAATATTTTGGACGAATATTTATAATTGTTTTGAAATGAAATAATTAAAATACAAATTAGTTAATATTAATAAATAAACAAGAGAAAAAAAAAGAAAATTTTTCTTTAATTTTTCAATAAGTTTTTATTAAATTTATAATGCAAAAATAGTTGAAATAAAAATTAAAAAATAAATATTTCACATTCATACATTTATTTAAATTATTTTTATTTAAATTATATAAAAAAGAAATATTTTTTATATTCATTAAGAAATAAAATAAAACAGTAGTTTGAACAAATTCAAATGAAAATAGAAATTAAATGTATTGTTTACAGTGGTAAGTGAAATAATTTAGAATTAGAATTAGAATTTAGATAGAATATTTAATATTTAAAAATAAAAAGGTTGATTCCAGTACTTTTAATACCAAAACCAATAAATCCAGATATATTTCATTACGCATTTTTAGTATTACATTTGATTAGTTTTATTCTAGAAAAAAAGCCTTGCACTATTTGTTTAATAATATTTTTAACCACAATTAGTCTAATTTGTTATAGTTGTTGGGATAATTGTATATTTTGGACTTGTTCTTAATAAATTAATAAATTAAAAGAAATAGATTAAAAGAAATTAAATAAAATGCAAGTTGATGATGTAATAGTTCAATATATTTTGATAAGATCAGATTTAAAATGGCAAAAAGGAGCATTAATAGCACAAGGATCACATGCATCAGTATCAGCAATACATCTTTATTATCAAGATAAACAAACACAAGAATATTTAAATGATTTGGATAAAATGCACAAAATAGTATTAAGTGTGTCTAATTTAGATGAATTGAATAAATTAAATGAGCAATTGTTAAAAGATGATATTAAATTTAAATTGTGGATAGAACAGCCTGAAAATTATCCAACATGTTTAGCTACTAAACCATATTATAAGAAAACAATTGAGGACTATTTCAAATCTTTCAAACTTTTTAGATAAATTTATTTCTATATTTTTTATTCATTTTTTTGTGGTTTAAATAAAAAAAATTTTTTTTTCAATAATTTAAAATATTTCGATTGTTTTTTTTGGATTCAAATATAATTTCATAATTCATTAACTATTTATTTTAGTTACCAAAATATTTTTTAAAACATTCAAACTTAAATTTTTGTCTCAGATTTTTCAAAAATTTTATTCTATACTGTTAAGATTGATATTTGCTTGATTAAGAAGCTATAATATAACCTTGAATATCCAAAATTTATTAATAATTAACATCATTTAATATTTAATAAACCTTCCTTAAAAAAGAATCATAAATTATCAGTTTTTTATAATTTAAGAAATTTTTTAATATATATTTCTCAAGCTATAAACTTAGTGAATATTCGAAAAGCTTATTAAACTGCTATAATAACCAAATGAGAATTAAATCAGATATACAACAGTTTCATACAATATTCTATGTCACAACCTTTTAAATGGTTAGACTTGATTTGGAAATTTCAAATAATACAAGTCTAAATTCTACAATTTTAATCTATTGAATTAATATAATAAAAAAAGAATTGAAATTATACAGCATTAAACTGCTAAAACTCATGATACCGAAATAGTATCAAATTAGATTAAATAAGTAAGAATATAGAATTTATTAAGATTTTTTATATTCAAAAAATAAAAATTTTAATTAATAATTTGGTAATTTGAAATAAAAACTATACCAATTTTAAACTATTTTTTATTTTTTAAATATTAGAAGTTTTATATCAAATCAGTTTTATCATTTCATAACTCATTAACTTTATGATGTCTAAATGCGTCTTAAAATCAGTACAAAAATAATTTGGCGGCTAAACTCTTACCAAATGTTATGATCTATTTCATAAAAACAGATATATTATTTAATAATCTTAAAAACCACAAATTCCAAAAAATTATTATATGACTTATGTAAAATGATAAATCTTATTTGATTGGATAACAAATTTGAATTAGTTTGGTATAAATTTGAATATAAATAGCTTAGTATTCTTACTTAAATTTTCATTTCAATTCATAAATTTCTTAGTTGTTTTTAGATTAGATGTTCTCAGATGATAAACATCTAAGAACGAAAGAAAATTTCTAAAGAACTGAGAATTTTCTTCACATAGGTAAGTTTTATGAAGTAAATAAAACAAAATCAATAATTATTTTCCAAAGTTTTCTATAATAAATTCAAAAGTCTAAGTTTCTAATTGCAAAATTGCATAATAATAATAATAAAAATAATAATAATATTAGTAATAAAAAAGCAAAAAAATATTGCAAGTTTCAAGTCAATTTTTAAACAATATTATAACATACATATTAGAGAAAATATTAAAATAAATAGTTATATTTTATTTCAAAATTTCAATTATTTAAGCACAGAAACGCTTATTAATTTTTTTTTCTTCATTTAGACCTAATAAAATTTATAAAAAAATTTAAAAAATTGATTGACAATAAAACTATAAAATAAAAAAAAAATAAAAAAAAAAAGATTTACTAAAAAATGGACTCAATTCAGATGGTAATACAGGCATCGACTACTTTTTATTCTACACAAGACAACGAACAAAGACGTAATGCGGAAAAGTGGCTAAATGATTTTAAAAAGTCTTTGGATGCTTGGTACGTAGCTGATCAAATTCTACACACAGTCAAAAATGAGCAAGTACTTTTCTTTGCTGCACAAACAATAAGAAACAAGATACAATTTTGTTTCCACGAATTGCCACTAGAAAGTCATGAAGTAAGCTTTTTTTCAACACAAAATATTACTAGCATGGTAATAACTAATCATACATAATTTATCAAGTCGCTAAAAAATTCGCTTATAGAACATTTAGAAAGATTAAGTTTATCCAATTTACCAACAGTTCAAACTCAAGTAAGACTTAGTAAAAATAGAATATGAAAAAATTTATGAATTTTTATTGAATATAAAGATAAACATAGCTTTGGCTGATTTGATAATGTTAATGACTACATGGCAAAGCCCAGTGATGGATTTATTACAAAAATTCAATAAACCAAGCCAAATAAATTCCTTATTAGAGTTTTTAACTATTTTACCAGAAGAAGTAAAAAAATAAAATTTTAAGAATAATACAGAAATTTAAAAAAACTTTTCAATTCAAAGATAAATAACAAACGGCTCAAACTAGGACAGAACAGACGTGACCAATTGAGAGACTTGTTCGCAGGCTCTTCGTGTTATATAATCGAGTATTTGGAAACAAGTCTAAGAAACATATTAACAAGCGAAGCAGGCCAAGATTATCAGTTAAAATTAAAATTAATATTTAAATGTTTTTCTAGTTGGATCGAAGAGAAACTTGTAGAACCAAATCAAATTCTGAATTCTCAGCTATACATAAATTTGTTTATTGTATTAAGCGATTCGAATACAGAGCTAGATTTACACGATGTTGTAACAACATGTTTAATAAATATACTTTTATTGTATCCATTCAATGTCAGAGTCGATGATAATTATAAAAATTTATTAGTATCTTTAAAAGAGAACATTATTAAATTACACATTGCTTACAAACAAGCCGAAAGTCAGTCCGAAAATGAAAAGTAAATTAATAAAGTTTTTTTTCTTTTATTTTAAATAGATTTGTTATTAGAATTCTTTCTTTTTTAAACCAAGATGCTCTGATTTTTGCTTGATATTTACTGAATTATGCAATGCATTGTCTTTTTATTTGATTAATGAGCCTAAAACAACTCTAGGCGATTTAAATTGTATTGATTTGTTACTTATGTGTGGCACTCACGAGGACTATGAGGTGTTTCAAAAGTCGTTTGTGTTTTGGTTTAATATTAGTGAAGAGATTTATACCAATTCGAAATGTGACAAATTGTGCGAATTGTTCAGACCTTTTGTTTATCAATTAATAGACTCTATATGCAAACATTGTCGCCTAGATCCTAATCATGTAAGTTTTTTCAATTGTATATTAAATATTGCTTAGATTATTTTGATTTTTAAGAATTTTAAGACCATTATAGCTCTTAGCGTAGAGGCAAAAAAATACTAATGGTTTTTTTATAATATCTATATAAGATTAAATATGGTTTAATTAAGGTTAATACAACTTCGATTCAATACTTTTTTCCTGATAATTAATCATTTCATGTTTTATGCAATTACCATTTATCATTACTTACAATACATTTTCAGTTGGTTTTTCAATTCCAACTTTTCTAAACAGAGAGCATTTCACTCACATACACAAGTTTTATTAAATCAACCGATTGCTCTTGATGACTTTATATATATATCATCTATCAAAAAAAAATATGTTACACTGGCTCAAAGTACATAGTACCATTGAACATTTAAATTAAAAATTAGGTAATAGACTAGGAAAATGCATATGTTATTATTTATGATATGAGATCAATGAATAAAAATCGATTGATATGATTACTTAAACAAGTCATTTAAATTTTGATCAATGTATTTATAACAAGATCTTATTTAGGTGTCTTCATCAAATATTTTTAAATAGGATTAATTAATTTAATATATATAAAATTAATTGCGTTTTTAGTTATTGAGTTATTTGCTTTAAGACGCAATTAATTTTGCAACAAGATTTAAAAAATTTATTATTAAAAAAAAATTCATTAAATCAAGGAATCAGTTCCACCTTCGAGATCCGATGATTTCGGTGATTTTCGTGTAAAAGCAAGTGACTTGGTATCAGATATAGTATTCATAGTTGAAGCTAATAAATGCTTTGAAAAAATGTACATGATTCTTCATTCGGCAAATGCAACATGGTTCGAGATCGAGTCAGCCTTATTTGTGATGTGTTCTTTTGCCAAATCGATTTCACAAGACGAAGAGCAAAGCGTCATACAAGTGGTTCAAGCAATTTTAAATCTACCCGAACAAGTTCACATAGCAGTCAAGTGCACGGGAATAAAACTAATTGGTGAATTGTGCGAATGGTTAAACAAGCATCCACAATTCATAAATCAAGCTCTGAATTTTGTTTGTTTTGGATTTACACAGCCTCAGGTGTCTCAAATAGCGGCAAATACAATGCTAAACATTTGCACTCAATGCCAACAACACATGATCAACAATTTAGAGTCTTTGCTTAATATAGTTGTTTCAAGTGACAATTTCGATATACCAAGCGACGCCTCAATGGAACTACTAAAAGGAGCTGTGGTCATTCTTTGTAATCTTCCATCTAATGAAATAACTGAACCTTTAATGAAAATTTGCAATTTACAATTAGAAGGTCTTCAAAAAGTGGTTTCAAACGAGCTTAAAACAAACAATAGCAAATCTTTGCCATTATACTGGTTAGATAGATTGACTGCCATATTTAGAACTATTAAAATTAGAAATTTAATAAACAACTATCACCCGTGTCAGCCCGTAATTGAACAATGCTGGCCAATGCTTTCCGCTTGTTTGAACAAGTACCAAACCGATTTTAAAACAACCGAATCGTGTTGCCGAGCTCTCCGATTTATGCTCAGATGCACAGAAAAATATTCCCGCTCAATCATACAAGAAGTCTACTTGACCATTATGAACATGTACAAAGTAAATCATTACTCTTGCTTTTTATACTTGGGAAGTATTTTGGTTGATATATACGGCACCGAGAACGAGTTCCGCGCTGGTCTAATTGAAATGATGCTTGTTTTTACCAATGAAGCATTCGATTTTATAATTAAAAATTGTGCCAATGTAGAAAATTTGGACGAATTGAGAAAGCATCCTGACACAATAGACGATTTTTTTAGACTTTCTCTTAGATTCTTACAGCGTTGTCCATTCGAGTTTATTTCAAGTCAAATATTTACCCCAATCATAACCCTAGCAGTGACTTCTCTTAATCTAGACCATCGAGATGCCAATTTATCAGTAACTAAATTTTTATCCGATTTCATATCATTGTCACACAAGCCACAAATACAAGGCCTAAACGAGTCCAACTCGAATCTAGTTAATAAAATACTAGCCGAAATTGGATACAAAATGGTGGAAAACTCGATTCACTCAACCATAAACATGACCACAAGAGACACCAAGGATGGTATAGCAGACGTTATTATTGAATTGTTAACCACGAATAGAAAAGTAAAGCAATTTTTTTTAAATTAGATTAAATTAAATTAAATTAAAATTTTTATCAATATTTTTATATTGATTAGCAAATTGAAAATGATTTGTTAAATGTATTAAAGAGTTTGCGCAAAACCAATCATCAAGGAGCTGAAATAGTGACTGAGCGACAGCTAGTCGAAATACATAGAAAAATAATGTTGTCCAATTCGTCAAGTGACATAGAAGCTGCTTTGACTCAACTAGAACAACTTTATTTGTAATTAAAATTAGTTAATTTAAATAAAGACTGGATTTGATCTATTCTTATTTGATTTTATTTATTTTTTTTTTTTTTTTTTTTTTAATTTTTGAAGAAATTTTGTTCAAATATTATATATTTTTTTGATATTTAAAAAAAAATTTAAAAAATAAAGAAATATTTTATTTCTATTTTATTAAAAAAAAAAAATTATATTTTTCAATTAATTGAATTTAAATAAATAAAAAAAAAAACAAAAAACAAAAATTTTAAACAATATTTAATTTTTAATAGTTTATAACTATATATATATAGTATGTCTTGTGATCCTTCATGAATTATATTTAAATAAAATTGTTTTTGAAAATTTAACTAGAATTTTTTAGACAATAGTTATTTTATTTGATAGGTCATCATTCATCATACAAGCAATTCAAAGTAATAGTAATAGTATACAATCAAAAATATCAAAATCAAAATATTTATTTATTTTAAAAAAATTGATATTTAGTTATATTAGTAACAGTAGTAATAGCAGTGGTGTCATAAATTCAAATGGTAATTAAAGTATAAAATTACTTATATTTACCTAAGAGAAGTATAGTATTATTATTTTACTTTTAAATCTAATAATCAGGTGTCTATTAATTTTAAATATATTAAAATACAAAACACAAATATAAAATACTACGCCACAAATTTCGAAAAAGAAGAAAAGACATTATTAAAAATTATTATAACTATGAAATTTTTATTCTATATTCTATATTCAAGAGAACTTCGCTTAAAATACTTTCTAAAATATATTTTCTTGTTAACATTTAATACTAGAAGCACTGGAGAACTCTTTTCCATAAATTTTTAAGACAAGTTGTATTATATTTTATCACAAATATAACACCTTATGGTACTTCTAAGCATTTAGATTATCTACAAGAAAAAAGCAATTTTTTTTACTTTTTTACTTAAGATAATATGTTTTCGATACATATGGCAATTTAAGTTTTGTAAAATAGATATTTTGCACATATAATTACTATATGTATCAAATAATGATCAAGTTTTCAGCAAAGACTCAAATTCTTCCGTTCTTATTAAGAGTATGTAACCATAATATCATGATAATAACTACCAAAGCAAACTACCGAAGACAGATTAATTATACAATTAGACAGAATTGCTTTAATAATAATGAATCTATAGAGAACAAAGATACAAAATTGCCTAAGGATTTTCTATTTACTCAAGACTATAACTTTAGGCTTTCAAATTTAACTTTTAAAATGAATTAATGACTTGTTTATTTCAATTATTAAAAAAGAAAAAGAATTAACCCTGTTAATGAAGTAGAAATATTTTGTAAAATTTATAATAAACCAGCTTTAAGCTAAATTTTAGAAAAACTATTTAATAAATAAACAAATAACCAAAACTTGACATGATAATAAAAATTTTTAAATAAGTAAAAAAAAAGAAAAAATAAATCATGTTTAATTTTTGTTTTGTTTAATTAATTTGAATATTTCAACAACAAATATGTTTTTAGATAAGAAAGCTTAATTGGTACAAAAATAAAACAAAAAATTAAGAAGAAGAAGAACAAAGAATAAGAAAAAAATAAAACTTTAATTAAAAAAAAAAAAAAAAAATTCTTGAATATAAAAGAGATAAATATTTAAACACAAAGAGTTTAATCCTTAAAACAAAAGTCATTAATTTTTCTATTTCTTTCTTTCTTTCAAGGTACAATTTTGAAATTAAAATAACAAAATAAAATAAAAAAAAAAAAGATAATTAATTATTTTTATTTTAAACAAGTAAATAAAACAAATAAATAAAACTTGAGGATTACTTTTTGTTAAAAATTTAAATTTATTTATAAAATTTGGCTTTCTACAAAGCCAACAACAAAAACAACCACAAGAACAACAACAACAACAATAGGAAAGCACCTGCTGATATTAAGAATAAAACTATTAATATTAGTTGCAAAATTATTTGCGCTTGTAAATAATATAAATCAATAGTATAAAAACGAAATTAATTATACAACAACCAAGTATATTTATGACTCGAATAATCGACTTTGGTTATATAACAACAATAGAAGAAACCGTATTGACACCGTACAACAACAATAGCAAAAAATAAATAAATAAATAAATAGATTTTCTTTATTCCAATTATAAATTTCAAAACTGGGACAAATCTGTATTGTATTGTATTGTATTGTATTGTAGTGATTCTATTATTTATTTAAATTCTAAATATATTATTTTTTTCAAATATAATTAAATTACTTCTGAAGAAAAAATAATAATAATTTCTAAATAATTTCAAAATCGGATATGTTTTTATATATAAAAAAAATAAAATATTTAACTTTAAAAATCCCAAGAAGCTTAATCTATACACGCAATCAAAAGATCAAAAGTATGCAAATTAGAATTAGAATTAGAATTAGAAATTAGAAATTAAAAAATTCGGGTTTTTCTTCTAATTTCTAACAAGTAAAATAATACAACAACAACAACAACAATAACAACAATAACAACAAAAGTGTCATATTTCATTAATCCTTAACCCAAAATATTGATATTTAGTTTTAGTTTGAATTGAATAAAGTCATAGTTAATTTATCAAGTAAATATTACAATTTTTGAAATGGGTCAATTTTTATAAATTTTTATTATTATTATTATTATTATTATTATAAAGCCTTAAGAATTTAATTAGATTTGACAAGGATATATTAATAAAATATATAAATTTTATATATTTTGGTTATTATTATATTGTAGACTAAATTTTAAGCATCTACACATTTATGTATTTACAATATATATATGTATATATTTCTTATTTCTTTTTATTTTTTTAACAGTCATCCATGATTAATCTTACCTATTTGTGTATGTACGTGGTCAGACTATATGAACTTTTATTAAAAAATTAAAATAGACGACAACGACTAGACTTCCATTTTAATTTTTTTTTTTCTATTTTTTTTTTTATTTTTAATTAATTAATTTTAAATTCGATTAAAATACAATAAAACGTATTGGAAATTATTTTTTCAGTTTATTTTTTATTTTTTTGTTTAAAGAATTAATATGATATTAATTAATAAATCTCAATAGTAACAAAATTTCATAAAGTTTCAAGGAAATGAAGATAGAGATCTAATAATAGAATTTAATAATAGAGATTTGTGTTGTTGCAAAATAAATTTCGGGGTTAGTATATATAACCATTATTATAATAGGCGCAAATTATTTTGCAACAAATTATTAGTGTAATAAAAAATGATTTACAAATTACTTCAATATGTTTCAAAATGATTGAAAAAAAATATATATTCATAGATGAATTATGTAATATGATTTTATTGTAATTGTATATATTTACGAATGATTAATCACGTAGCAATTGCAGATTAATAATAAAATTAATTAATTTGTAAATATATTTTATTACTAGTTATGTGCAATAAATAATAATATTATTAATAATATTAGAATCAATTTTAAAACGTGTTGTAGTAAAATTAGTTTATTAGTTGACTGGATCAAAACTTGGAATAATAAAGTATTTTATTCAGACATTAAAAAAACATATTTTTCATTTTGTTTTAGATAATAAAAAAAAAGAAATATTATTACCTTTATATTAGGCATTTTTTATTATTATTTAAGATACTTTGTTATATTTGAGTCTATACAAGTGTTGAACTTTTATTTATTTAGATTAAAATATACAAACTTTTTACAACTTTTCTGAGAATTTATTAAAGCACTAATTTGTGATTTTAATAATAAGGATATTTATTCAAACTTGTTGCAAAATAATTTGCGCAATAAATCAATCGATTCAATTATAAAAAACGCTATTAATTTTGCAACATAAATTAAAAAATCTTTTTTAAGTTATCATCAGTTCAATAAAAATCAAATTCTAAAATTTTCTTAAACTATTTGAAATATTTTAAAATTTTCTCTATTAGTCCTTTTCCCAATCTATTCAAGACTTTTCTGATAATTCTTGCTATCTTATTTGCTTATACTTAAACTATACTTGTTATAATGTTTATATAAATCAACTTTAAATATTTAGACTTAAAATTAGATAACCCACGAGGTCTTGTTTAATTAATTTTACTTACTGTATATTTGAATTAAAAGTTCTTAATTTGCAATACCTTGAATTAATCTTTAATTTAAGCTTAATTTTAATAGACTTTATAGATCTTGGTACTTTAATATCTTAAATCTTTATTATTTTACATTTTAACAAACATGACTTTAGAATTAGAAAACATCTCAAGTTTACAACCTTGTTAATAAAGTTGATTTATTTTATTAAAAATCAAAATAAAATATCAAAAAAAATAAAAAACATTTATTAAAATAGTAAAGATTAATTGATAAAAGATTTATTAAGTTTTTTTTTTATTTAATAAAAACTAGTTAATTTAATTTAGTTAACATCTCCTTTGAAATTTTAGTTATCTATATATTATTAAAAAAAAATATTGTTTTTTATTTACAATATTTACAATAAAAATTTAAAGACAAATTAAAATTGCAATTTTTATTTGAAATAAAAAACACAAAATAAAATATCTCTATTTAAAACTTGAAAACTTGAAAATTTAGATTAAAAAAAAAAACAAAATGACTTCACGATTTTTTAGATTTTTGAGCAAAAGAAGTAACAAGTCTTCTACTACAAGTAACAATAACAATAATAATAATAATAATAATAGTAATACTAAACAAGATGTACAAAATTTGAATAATATTCAAACACAGTTGAATAAGCATGTTAAATTAAGTGTGTGCGAGGACCTCAAAGAGTCGATTGAGCATTACAATCAGAGGTGTTTGGAAATAAAAAAGCTTAAAGAGAAACAAGAACAAGAGAAGAATTTGAACCACAATAATTACAACACTTCACATCAGCCAACACAAAATGGTTTTTTAAATTTCAAATCATTTTCAAACAAGCACAAGTCATCGACCACAATAAACAATCACTTGAACAAATCAGTTCCAGTCTATAACCCAAAAGACACAATCGAATGCGCTATAGTATTTCTTGATGAAACACAAGAGAGTTTTTATTTGCCCAAAAAATGCTTAGGCTCTAAACTATACGAACAAGTGTTTTACCATTTGGATCTAATAGAGACTGACTATTTTGGTCTTCAGTTTAGCGATACTCATAATGTTAAACATTGGCTAGACCCATCTAAACCAATAAAAAAACAATGCAAAATAGGCCCTCCATATCAGTTCTTTTTTAGAGTTAAATTCTACACGGCCGAGCCGAACAATCTCAAAGAAGAGCTGACTCGGTACTTTTATTTTTTACAGCTTAAACAAGACCTTAGATCTGGCCAATTGAGTTGCTCGTCTCAAGAGCAAATTCATGTAGAACTGTGCGCTTTAATACTTCAAGAAGAGCTTGGCGATTTTGATGATACTGGTCATAGTATCGAGACTGTGTCTGAGTTTAGATTTTTGCCAGAATATCAACAAACCGAAGATTTAGAAGAGAAAATATTTGAAAAGTATTCAAAGTCTTCTTCGTACAAAGGAATGACGCCTGCTGAAGCAGAGCTTACTTTTTTGAATAAGGCAAAATGGCTTGAAATGTATGGTGTTGATATGCATTCAGTTTATGGCCGTGACCAGAACGAGTATAAACTAGGACTCACACCATCAGGTATTTTGGTATTCGAAGAAACACCAAGTCCACCGGACGCTCACTTACAACCTCACAACACTCATCCAATTTCATACAACAAAATCGGTCTCTTTTACTGGCCAAAGATAGAAAAAGTTACTTTTTCTAAAAAAAAATTCACCATCTTAGTTGCCGAAGATGACAACAATGGCTTTAAACAAGAGCATACTTTTATATTTAATTTAATTGATGAAAAAGCTTGTAAACATCTATGGAAATGTGCTGTTGAGTATCATGCGTTTTTTAGACTAAGAACATCGCCAAAACAATTAATGTTGCTTAATACTTCAAGTTCAAATGGTCTTTTTAATGGCTTTATTAGACGAGGTTCAAGATTTCGAGGTCCTGAACGAACCGAGTTTCAGACACATAATTTATCAAGACTTACCACACCGAGACGATCCGTACAATTCGAACGAAGACCATCGCAGCGTTTTAGTAGACGTGCTTCGTATGCAATCAAACGTAAAATGCAAGAACAGCATAAAACAACAAACACTGAAACAAGTGCTCAGTCTTCC
The DNA here is from genome assembly GCA_021432725.1 of Brachionus angularis. Taxonomy (NCBI): domain Eukaryota; kingdom Metazoa; phylum Rotifera; class Eurotatoria; order Ploima; family Brachionidae; genus Brachionus; species Brachionus angularis. Next base: position 5,973,419 of record JAJVDD010000001.1, on the reverse strand, counting down.
ATTGTACAACCACAGCCCAAGCCGAGAAATAATCAAATGGTACCAAGTCTAAGTGATCCAAAATTAAACAAAGACAGTGCACCGACTGAAACAGTTAGTATAAACACTTGTTGTAAATTACAACAATCATCCAATGGTATTGAACACGATCAAAAGTGTAATTTATACAAGGCTCAATTGATGAGTCAAAAAGAGAAGGAAAAAGACTGCTCGAAAATTTCCTCATCTGTTTCGACTTGTTCTGATTCTAGTTCTTCGGCTGTGATTAGTTCTAGCTCGGCAGAAAAAATAAATGATGATTTACAAGAAGAGAAAGCTTTAATAAATAAAAATTTAGTTGATTTGGAACCGGATAATAGCAAGCTAATAAACAAAGATTTAATTAAGAAACAAAACGGAAATGTGTCTGTATTAAGCAATTCGAGTTGTATAGCTACTGTGCCGGGTAGTTTGCCAAGACCAAGATCGAACAATGTTAAAGTATCGCAGATAAACGCTTTAAATAACATTAACGCCAGTGCTTTTACTATCAACAATGTTGTCAATCGACTTAGCAAACCACTTTCGGATAGGCAAAATCAAAGACCTCAGCTTATTCAGCACAATCCGATCACTACTGAGCTTTAGAATTTTATTTTTTGTTTAATAAAAATTCAATTTTTTTTATTTTTTACTTTTTTTACTTTATTTTCTATTTTTAAATGTAATTTATTTCTTTTTTTTTAACAGTAAATTTTTAAAAAATTTCAATAACAGGTAAGTCAGGTAAAAGAAAAAAAAAAAAGTAATTTTAAGTGTTAATAAATTTTTTTTTTTTTTTTGGTGGAAAATATTTTAAAATTAAATTTTGTTATATGTGTGTAATTTAAAATTTTTTAATTAACTTTTCTAATTGAAGTTTGAATTAAATTTTCTATTGTAAATATTTTTTAAATAATTAATTAATTAATAAAATTTTTGTTAAAATTAGATTTAAAAATTTTATTTCGTTTTTAAAAAAAAAAATTTTCTTTAGACTAGGAACACCAGACAAGTCAGAATGGCTTGTTTCAAAAAAAAATTTTTAAAGTTTTAAAATTAGATCAACTGTACAAGTCCTTCTAAAACACTTTGGTCACTTTGGTAATAAATTTTTTTCTTATAATTAGGGTTATTATTATATTATCCCTGTACTCTTAATAGTTATGTATATTCTTTTTAATAAACTAACTTATAAAATTGACCATATATTACTAGTTGGTACCTGTAGTGTTATATTCTTAAATTTCTAATTTCAAATTTTTATCAAAAATGCTTTATTTGGCTTTGCCATGCAGATATCTTTACTACTACTACTACTACTACTAAATTCGAAGCTTTAACTTTCTCTTTAAAAAAATGCTGAATTAAGCTTGTTTTACAATTGGTGGTAAACAAAATTCTAGCTTACTAAATTAAAGTTCCAAAATTGGTATTATGGTATTATGTTTTTATTTTATAATTTAAATATCTTATTTAAAGGCTTTCAAAATTTTTTTCTCGATATGAATTAATGTTCAAGTAGAAATTGAGTTTAGTTCCAGTAACTTTGTGTTTTGTCCAAGTATAATAAATAAAATTTAAGAATTTTAGTAACTGCTATTTTGTCGATTCAGCAATTCATACATTAATACAAAATAAAAGAAAGATTTAATAATCAGTTGATTATCATAGTCTAATTAAGTTAAAGAATGAAAATCTTATAATTGTAACTCATTATTGTCTAATAAAATATTGTGAATTTGGTAACTAGAAGAATATGTTATTTAAATTAATTAAAACTAGTTAATAATAAAATTTAGCTTCCCTAAATAAAAATTGAATCCAAGAAACCCGATTTATTTCAGCAATAAGATAATTAATTAGCATTTGTTGTTTTTTATTGGATTATTGAGCTTGAATAGCCAATTCACTAAAAACAATTCAGATCATGCCAATCAATTTTGCTTTAAAATAAAAAATTAACATCAAAAATTGTTTAAATGCTGAAACATTTAATTATTTTTACTTAAAATATGCTTATTAAGATTAAGATAATTAAAAACATAAAACGATGCTTTTATTTTTATTTTTTCTTTTTTCTTATTTTTTTGTATTTTGAAGAGTATCATTTCAAATTAATTAAAATAAATTTTAATATATTTATATTATATTTTTTTTTTATTTAACTCTATAAGGAATTTATTAGCTTGCATTGTTATATGTATAATCTCGATTGAATTTTAATTTTTTTAAAATCAAAACTTAATTTATTTTCAACAAAACATTTTAAAAACTGAAAAGTATTAAAAAATAATTAATTTTTTTTTTTTTTCTTCCTCACATCAAATAATATTCTTGATTCAAGTGTTAAAATAAATTTCAATTTTAATTTTTTATGTTCAATAATTTAAAAAAAGTATTAAAAAATTTAATTCAAAAAAATTTAATTCAAAAAACTTTATTATTTACGTAAGCTCAATAAAATCAGGATAATAAATCTACTTATCGTTGATATTAACAACAAATACAAATACAGTATATAAAGATATTTTTTAATTTTATTGAGATTTTTATTCAGCATAAGCAATCAAGATAATAAAAACATAAAAAATCGATTATTACAAATATTATTTATTTAAATAACATGATAAATTAAGAAATTGAAAAAAAAAAAAAATTTTTTTTTTTTTTTTTTTAAAAATATTACTTTTATAAATAATTAATTAATATCTGCTTTAAATTATAAAAAAAAATAAAAAAAAAATAAAAATATTTTTCAATTATTTTTTAATAAAAAAATAAAATGAATTCAACTTCATTTTTCAATTACAGCGATTCGGTTTCAATTAGCTTATATTTCTATGCATCGGTTGTAATTGTGCCAATCGGGATTTTGCTTAATTCAATTACAATATTTGTATTTCTAACAAAAACTTTTTATAAAACAAATTTTGGCTTTATATCGGCCATACTCGGCATATTTGATACTCTATCGCTTGTTTGGAGCTATTTGATCTACAAGTATTTGTTCATGGTTGGCGCCGATTTGAGCCTTGTCAATGAGTTTTTTTGTTACATGTTTCGATTCTCCGGCCGCGTGTTTCAACAATTTCCCATTTATATTCAAGTTTTCAATACTTTTTATCAATTTATGGAAATAAAGCTTACCACAAAAAAGTGTTTTTTAGCGCTGAAAAAGAAGAGTAATATTCTATTTTGTATATTTGTTTTATTGGCAATAATTTCTGGTTTAAATATATTTAACATGTTTGCCGAGTTCAAAATTGAGTTGGTCAATAAAACCGAGAAAAGAAGTTGCCGTATTAACAATAAGGACTATGTGATTATATCTGATATTCAAACTGCCATTATGAGAAGCATTCTGCCCTTTGTGATTCTAATTGTTCTTAACTACTTGATCGCTCGCACTTTGATCAAGTCAAAAAAAAAACTCATCAGGACTCAGCTGAAACGCGAGTTCCAATTTGCATTCAGTTTGTTTGTAATTAATTTCATTTTTTTTATTTTCAATTTACCCTTAACAATCACTTACATAATTCTTACTATAAATCAAAACTTTTTAAATTTAAGTCTTAAATCAGATAGGATTAGGCTTATTCAGTTTATACACTTGGTTACCAACTGGGTTGCTTATTTTTACAATTCAATATCTTTTTTTGTTAACATTTCATTCAATTTAGTTTTTAGAAGAGAACTTTTTAAATTATTCTATTTCAATAAATTAACATCTAAAAGTATTACTAATCAAACAAATTTATAATTGAAATTTGAGATTAATAAAATTAAAAAAAAAAAAAAAAAATTTTTTTTTTTTAAATATTTTTAATAAAATGAGCCTTGAAATACAAGACTTTGTAAAATATTCGGAATATGTGTGTTATGCAATGTATTTTTATGCCTGTGTTATAATTGTACCAATCGGAGTAACCTTAAATTCAATAACAGTGTATATATTTTTGAGAAAAAAATTCAGAAGAACAAATTTTGGCTTTATTTCAGCCATACTGGGCTGCTTCGACACTTTATCTCTAATATGGAGCTATGTTGTGTATAAATTTTTGGGCATGATTGGCAACGATCCGAATCTGGAGTCTCATGGTTTTTGTTTTTTGTCACGGTATATTGGCCGAGTAGTTCAGCAACTGCCTATTTATGTTCAAGTTATAATGAGCCTTAATCAGTATATGGAAATCAATTTACTAAACAAAAAATACCGATTTGATATTAAAGCAAGAAAGAATATAACAATAGCAATTTTGTTTGTTTTTTTTCTAATATTAATAATAAATATTCCAAACATGTTCAAAGAATTGAGAGTTGATTCAACTAATGTAACAAACCAATTTAACAAGACAGTTTTAAAAGTGGTTAAAACTTGCAAAATGCCGAAACATTTAGTTCCCGTGTCAGATATAGAAGTGGCTTTAATGAGAAGCATAATACCGTTTTTTATACTAACAAGCTTAAATTTTTTGATTGCCAAAACTCTGATTGATTCTAAAAAAAAACTATTAAAAAATAGCAAACTCAAAAAAGAGCTTCAATTTTCATTGAGTCTATTTTTGATTAATTTAATATTCGTTCTATTCAATTTGCCATTATCGATGACTCACATTCTAATAGCATTTTACACCAATAGTGATTCAAATATAATGAAATTGATTCAATTTATTCACTTGGTTACCAACTGGATTGCTTACTTTTACAATTCAATTTCTTTTTTTGTTAACATTTCATTCAATTTGGTGTTCAGAAGAGAGTTTTTAGCTTTAATAGGTTTAAAGAAATATTCAAACAAAATGGATCAATCAAAATTTACTTATTATTGATTTTTTTTTACATATAATAAAAATAAAAGTTTTTTTTTTGAAATTTTTTTAAATCAAGACTTTTTTATTTGAGCTTATGGAACCTAATTAATTATTATCAGTAATTTAAAGCAAATATTTTACCAAATAATGATTATTTTTTAAATTTGAAATTTCGATAATAGTAGAATCGATCAAGAATTTTTTTGACTCGGATCATTATGAAAGGAAAATAATTTCTATTTGAAGATATGAATACAGTTTTTTAAAAGAATCTTAAATTCCACCAAGTTGGAACATATACAACTTTTTACAAGATTCAGAACTGCATTAAGTTATAAGATACATATTATCAGCTTCTCGTTGATCTCTGTATAAGACCTTGGTGGTTGGCAAATATTCGTAAATTTTACAATATTGTTTACACTAGAAAATCTTTCCAAAATTAAATGGTTTGTCTGTAGTTGGATAATTTACAAGAGTTAATTATTAATATATGTTTAAAAATTAAATTTTTTTCAAAATTTTTGTTTTTTATTTATAAAATTTCAAAAATTTTATATTAAAAATATTTAAAAATAAATTTTTCAAGTAAATATCATTTATTAATTTTTGATTTTAAAAAAATAAAAAAAAAAAAAATTTTCAAGTTTTGTTTGTAATAAATCATTTTGCTTTTTTTTTTTGTTGGAAAAAAATAGTTACATAATTAGAAAAAAAAAGAGTTGTAAAAAACAAATTTAGGTATACTTAAATAAAAGCAAAATTTAAAAGAAAAAAATATTTAATTAATTTTATTATTATGTCTTATCAATACGGATACGAATCTGTTACTTCCTCGGGATATTCCGAATTAAAAGATAAAAAAAAACGAGAGTTAAACAATGTGGTTTTAGCTTCGGAAAATCTTACTCTTGGCGGCTCAAACAGAGCTAATGAAGAAATAACTCAAGAGTTTTTAAGACAAAATTTAAATTCTACTTCGAATCAGGTTCAATCAGCTTCAAGAGTAGGCTTTACTAGCGAATTAGAACAATTGATTTTACGATCTCAAAATCCGATTAATATAAATGAAACAGAAGAAATAAGTGTGAATGGACAACGAGGTATTTGGGCTAACAAACAAGAAGTACTTGACTGGCGCGGAGTAGTGCCAATTAATCAGTACTTAATAAATGAAGATCAAAATCCGCAAATTATAACTAAGAAAGCTGAACAGAGTTTGAATTATGTACAAGAATTGGCTATTAGATATTTAAGACCACCTACACCGCCAGCTCCGGGAGAGATTTTAATTCAACAATTACCAAATGTAGCAACAACTCCAGCACCACCTCTAATCATACGTCAACAACCAGCCAGACCAAGCACCCCAGAACCTTTAATTATTCGAGAAGCACCACCTCAAGCGCCAGTTCAAGTTGGTAAAAAAATTATAACCATATCCGGTAAACTGTTGCCTCCACCTCCTCGTAAAGTTATAATTGAAAGACTAGCACCATTACCATCAAAGCCACAGTCAATAATAGTTGAAAGATGGTTGCCATATTCCCCAGTTAAAAGAAGAGTTATATTTCAAAAAAATAATAAGCCAGATCCGGTTGTGGTTAAACCGAAAAACATTGTGATTCAATGGGACTCACCAGACATATTGGTTCAGAAAGAGTTGAAATATCTTGGAGTAATCAAAGCAAATCCGCATGAATATGTACAAAAATTTGGTTCTCAATTGAAAGCTCCAAAAGAATTGCCTGATTTTGTATTAAATATAAAAACACCAGAAGGTTTAGTCTTAGCTGCCGAGCAAAAATATAATCAAGCACATGAACTTGAAGGGCAAATTGAAGCCTTGCGATTAGTTGATTTGGAGAAAGAAGGTTTGCAAGTGTACAAACAACAAGTAGAAAAATCAGAATATTTTAAATAGCTTAAGAACACTTTGACACAATAGTTTTAATAATTTAAATCCAGCTCGAATATAATTTTTTTAAAATTTTTAAAGAATTTGATTTTTAAAATAAATTCTAAATAATAACAAAAAAAAAGATCTCTTTTAAATTTAATTTAATTACTTAAAGTAAAGTAAAGATTAAGATATTTGTTATTTTATTTAAAAATTTACTATTTTCATTTAATTAAATTATCTGTATTGTATTGATAAATAATCTATAAAAGCTTTAATTGTTATTAATGGTGTTAGTAATAAAATTGGCAAATGTGCTAACTCTTGTATAGACACCACCATTACCGCATGGATTTCTACCAAAGCTAGCTATACCAACTAAATGCCATCTACCATCTAAATTGCTTTTTACAGCCAATGGACCTCCATTGTCATATTGACAGAAATCTTGGTTTTGGAAATTATCTCCAGCGCACAATTGTGTTGATGAATCAATACTATAATAAGTGCTGAATTTACTTCTACAATAAGCATCTGCTAATATTCTAGTTTGAACTTGCATCAAATATCTTGAGCTTGGACCGCCTGAATATGAACTACCATAACCTGTTATATAAGCATTTCTTCCTTCATAGTTCTCTAGACCTGATGGTATACAAATAGGAATAATTCTATAATAATATGTATCAATATTAACTGGAGACTTTTTGGAAAATAAAAATTTCAAAATTTGAAAAATTTGTTTAAAATAAAAATTCTAATACAGCTAGTTTGATCAATGCTATATCATTTCTGAATGTAGATGCTACAAAGTTTGAATGAATAACATATTTAAAAACTCTTCGAGTAGTCGACCACGAGTCCCAGCTGTTTCTGTCTTGAACTCCTATATCAACTGATAAGCTTGCTGTGTCAGAGCCGTAGATACAAACAGCCGATGTGATAACCCATAATGAATTTACAATTGCACCTCCACATAATAAATTACCATTTTTCATTATAGCAACCTGTTTTAGAATATTTTTTTATAATTTAAATTCAAACTTGTGTTTTTATATATTATGTAATTTACAGTCCATCCGAAAGTTCCTTTTTGAACAATTGAACCACCAGTTATTTTAGATTCAAAGTCAGTGAATTTAGATAAAGGTGTTCCTTTGCCACAATTAGAGTCAGTCGGTACAATCGGATATTGTTGTGCATATACACAAGCTTATTTAAATTTATTTTAAATGTATAAACTAAATTGTTTATTTGGCTTGAAAAAAAAAAAAATTTTAAATTTACCAACAAAAGCAAACAAGATAATAAATTTCATTTTTTTTTATTTTTTAATAACTAAATTTACATGAACTCATTCAATTTATATAATTATAAAGTATTGATAAGTTTAGATAGTGCTTTAACACATGCTAATTTTTCATTGTTTATCTGTTGTTTTTTTGTTTTTTTTTTAAATATTTAACAAATTGTATAAAAAGATTTTCAAATTTTAATGAATCATTTTTGCTTATGTTTTAAATTTTTTTGTTTCTTTTAAAATTTTAGTTGTTTAATCTTAAAATTCTCATCCCATCAAAATGAAATGAATCATAGATAAAAGATAAATCAAATAACAAATATTCAAAATTCTTTTTGCCATTTTCGTATTTAATAATATAATTCAATAAATCTATTTTGTGTTATACTGACAATCATGTTGATTGAGCTTAGTTTTATAAAGCCAGTAGCAGTTGCAAAATTAATTGCGTTTGTTTATATATAATTATTACTTAGTAAAACGCAATTCTTAACTATTAATTAATAGTCTTTTTATCAGGTTAAATTTACCTAAATGATAAATTTAAAATAATTTTGAAAATTTTTTTAAATTATGCAATAATTTCTAAAAATTTGCTAATTCTGTCTTAAATTTGAAATTAAAAGAATAAATTATAAATTTACCTATTTTTTACTACTATTTAATTAATGTAAAAGTTGTGAAATAACTTTATTTTAAAATCATAATTTTTGAAATTTTCAACTAATAAAAAAAAATAAAAAATGGAAAAAATAGACTTGATTCTAAAAGATTTAGAAGTTAAAAATGATATTAGAATTTTATATGCAGTCGAAGCGGGTAGCAGAGCATGGGGCTTGGAATCAGATGATTCCGATTTTGATATAAGATTTGTTTATATGCACAATAATACAAAAAAATATTTGAGCCTTAGTCCATTTAAAGAAACAATTGATGGTTTCAGCGAAGATCGTTTGTACGATTGGCAAGGCTGGGATATAACAAAATCTTTGAGACATATAAATCAAATGAATCCAAGTATTACTGAATGGCTTTATTCGCCAATAGTCTATCAGAAAGATATTGTTAGAATAGATTTTCAAAAAGAAGCTAAACAATTATTAATAGACAAAAAGAGAATATCTACTTTATTGTATCATTATAGATCAATGGCTAAAACAAATTACAAAAAACATATTGAAAACGAAACAAAGGTAAAAATTAAAAAATATTTGTATGTTATTAGGCCAGTTGGTATGGTTGAATGGTTGTTGAAATTTAGTAATAAAAATTCAAATGTAAACCAGAACTTGATTGAGATTGATTTTAATAAGGTTTTAGAAGCTTTAAAACCACATTTGTCAAACGAATTGTATGATTGTATTGTAAATGTAATAAATATTAAAAAAAATTCTAAAGAGCTTGATTTAAAGCCAAGAATAACATGTATTGATGATTGGATTGAAAATGTTTTAAACAATACCAATGATGTGTTAAAATCAATCGAAAAAACCGAATCTGAATCAGATAATTTCAATAAACTGACAGATGAATATGATAATCTTTTACATTCTATTTTAAATGTTAAATTTTAGATTATTTATTTAGATAAAAAAAAATTTCAAACTTATCAAAATATTTTTAATTATAAATCTAAATTCCAAGAAATTCACATAAATATAATATCCAAAGTGATACTACTTCATATCTGTATGCTCTAAGCTAATAATGATGATAAATATGTTTTTGTTTTTTTCATAAAATACAAGAATGATTTATAACTTAAATAAAAACTTGATATTGATATTTAAAACGAAAAGTGAAAACATTAAAAAGTTAAAGTTAAAATTCAATCTTTATCATTTTAAAATAATTTCGTTTTTAAGCATTGTTTCTATATATAAATAAGCGCAAATATTTTTGCAACAAATTAAAAATAATTTAAGCAACTTTAATAAAAATTTTGTGAATATTGTTTTCATAGAATTTTAAAAGCAATTATTCAAGTCTTAATTATTCAGGTCTTAAATATAAATATTTAAAAGATAAATTTTGAAATATTAGTAAAAAAAAATGTTTAAATTTTTGAAAAACATAAAATTAAATAAAACTCTAAATTGTCAATTATCTACTAAAAAATTAGAAGATAAATTAAAAAAACAAGTTCAATATTATATTGAAAATGAACTTCCTGATAAAGAACTTGAAGCTAGTTTGAAAGAGCTTAAAAATTCAATAAAAGCCCAAGTTTGAATATTTAACTTAATTTAAATTAATAATCAAAACCTAATCTTTTAAATATTTTGTTTTTCAAGAGCGAATTGATTCGTTCTTTGAAGCAACAAAACAAACCTAGGTCAAATATTGATGAAGCTGTTGAAGAACTTTTGAAAAAAAATTCTCTTTTTCGTTCCAAAATCGAAAATTACCTAATTAAAACATCTCAAGTAGAGATTGATGTGGCAAAGCTTGAGAGTTTGCTAAAAGAAAGGTTTTTCTATGATCAATCGTTTTCTATATACGGTGGTGTATCGGGTCTTTTCGATCTCGGACCTCTGGGTTGTTCAATCCAGAACAATTTGTTAAACGAATGGAAAAAAATGTTTATTCTTGGCGACAAAATGCTTGAGGTCGATTGCTCAATATTAACTCCCGAGCTAGTTCTAAAAGCTTCGGGACATTTAGCTAAATTCTCTGATATATTAGTAAAAGACCTTGAAACAAACGAATCGTATCGAGTTGATCATTTGCTAAAATCAGAGCTAAACAAATTATTATCAAAAAAAAACTCAACAGAAGTGAGCAACCTTTTAAAACGAGTCGAAAACTCCGAATTAACAAACCTAACCGAAATAGACGAAATCATAAAACAATACGAAATTAAATCGCCAAATAAAAACAAATTGTCAAATTGCCAAGCGTTTAATTTAATGTTCAAAAGCGAGATGGGTTCTCATGGTCAAAAATGTTTCATGAGACCCGAAACAGCTCAAGGAATATTCATCAATTTCAAACGTTTATATGAATTTAATCAGCGAAAATTACCTCTAATTGTGGCCCAAGTGGGCAAATCGTTCAGAAATGAGATTAATCCTAAAAGTGGTTTGATTCGGCAGAGAGAATTTTTAATGGCCGAAATAGAACATTTCATGCATCCTCAAGACAAACTTAAACCTTATGAAAATTTCAAATTAGTCCAAGACTTGGAGATAAATTTATATGATGAAAATAGTCAGCTAAATAGTCAACAATACTTTAAAATAAACCTCAAACAAGCAGTTGACAAAGTAAATATTGTTATTCTGAATGAAAAATTATTTTTTCTATTTTAATTTTAATTTTAAACATTTAGAAAATAATTAAAAATGAAACAATCGCTTATTATATAGGTAAAATAAACGAATTTTGTATCAAATGTGGTATTGATAAAGAGAAAATTAGGTTTAGACAACATTTAGCAAATGAAATGGCACATTATGCCGATGAGTGTTGGGATTTGGAATGTTTAACTTCGTATGGCTGGATCGAATGTGCCGGAATTGCAGATAGATCTGACTATGATCTTAAACAGCATTCAACTTTTTCGGGAGCTAATCTCCAAGCTCAATTAAAAGAGATTAATTTTGTACCACACGTAATCGAGCCTTCATTTGGAATAGGTCGACTGATGTACACAATTTTCGAGCATTCTTTTAAAAACCGTAAAAACAGTAGCACTAAATTCGTAATTCAATTTTTTAAAAGAATAAATTAGAAAATTTAAAATAGTTTTTTTTTTAAAACAAGTTTTTATCACTTCCATATTCAATAGCACCTTATAAATGCAATATTCTTCCATTAATTGAATCAGATCTAAAATTTCAACCAATAATTAAGAAAATTTGTATTTTTAAAGTTTAATAAATAAAAAATGTATTTTTTTCATTCTGATTTTTGCTTTAATTTAATAAAGCTGAACAATTGACTGAGAATGAAATAGTTCATAAAATAGATGACAACAGTGGTGCAATCGGTAGACGTTATTGGAGATCCGATGAATGTGGTATACCATATGCTATTACTTTGGACTATGATACACTTAATGATGAAACTGTTACTATTCGAGATAGAAACACAACAGAACAAGTTAGAATCAAAATAGATGATTTATCAAATACTTTAAAAATACTAGGCTCAAACAAAATTACATGGGAACAATTTAAAAATATTTAAATTTATTAATAAAATATTTTAAAAAAAGTTTATTAGTAATCATTGATTTTGGGTTTTATTGTGTTTAAAAAATTTTCTAATTTAACAGGTATTATTTGTCATAGTTTTGGTAAAATGTATATAACATTTTATAGCTGACACATCTGTTATGTGTCTATTATAACATGAAATTTCTTCTTGTAGCTGACAGTATAAAAAAGTTTTTAAATAGAAATTTAAACTAATTATTAAAACCCAGTTTGCTTTATTAATTAGTGTACTTTTTATCCTTAAATTAAATCATTTACTTTATTTAAAAAATTTCTATAAAAAGATATGATAGAAGTTTCATGAAGGAATATTGGAAATTGGACTAAAAAACTTACTAATAACTTAATTAAAGAAAGTGTTGGAACTTTTAAATATTGCTTATTAACCAAATTGCCATAAATATTTCAAGCTTTTAAAAAAAATCGGTTGTTGAGTATATGAAGAATAAGAAAAATTTTCTATTTGTTATAACTTAGACACAAGACAACTGAATTTCTATAAACAATCAATCACTTAAACTATATTTTTCTATATGATTTTAAAATATTTAAAATTTTATAAATTTAAGCTATTAAATAGCAAAGTTTGCTTTATTGAAACATGCTATAGCTGACATTTTTTAAGAAAATTTTGAACATACCCTGTCAGTCATAACATATTACAAAAAAATATGACTTTCTATTAAAAATCAATCAATGATAAAGCATATTGGAATATTTTATAAAGCAGGAAACACTTTTTATTTAAATTTTGCTCATTTTTATCTCTAAATTAAAAATATAGAAGTTGGAATCAATCAACCAATTCATAAAAAAAGAGAGTTTGTATTAATTTACAAATTTTTAAAGTAAAGAAAAGATAAAAAAAATGTTTTTGTTTTCAAAATACATTGAATTGAATTCATTTAATTTTAATTTATCTTGATTTTAAAGCTAAATTATTTTTTAAATATATTTTTATATATAATTGTTTTTTTTTTATGTTTCTTTTGATATTGTGTAGGTTAAAATTTTAAAATTTATTATTGTTTCATTAATTGAAAAATTCAAATGCTTTCTTGATTATTTTATTTGATTGATGCATAACTCTTCACTTGAAATTGAAATTGAAAAAAAAATCTTTTATCTTTGATTTAATAAAGTTTTGAATTCAATTTATCAATGCTTATTTTTTTGCACTTTCCCACCTTTTATGTATTTCCATGATATCATATTTATTCTAAATAAAAAATTTAAGTTCTTTATTTGGTATAAGGTTAGGTACCGTTGTGTGCATTTAAAAATAAATATCGTTATAAGTTGAAGCTTATAATTAAATAAGTGAAAATCTAGGTAATTTGCATTTCTGCATAGATTTCTAGCTATACCAACTAAATACCATCTACCATTTTAATTTCTTTTTACAGCTAATGAAAGAAAATATTACAATTAATTTAGTTTTTTTGGTTTTTATGTAGTTTTAGCTTCAAACATTTTATTCAATTTAGCTTTAAATGACTTGGATGTTTTAGCTTGTAAAACATTAAAAGTTCCTTTTTAAAGTAGCAGTTATTTTAGATAAAAAAAATTTAAATTTGAAAAAGGTGCTGCTTTTTTGCAACAGCTTAAGTGAAATATAAATAAATTTAAAGAATATCAAATAGAAATTTGAAATAACTTATCCAGGTAGTATAAGAAAGCTAATAAATAATCATATTAAATATTGTTCATACTGTTATTTTAAGTAATATTATTATTTATTACTTTTAAAATTGTAAATTTTAAAATTAACTTAATTACTTTAAATTATCTCAGTATGAGTGTTGAAATCTGTAGACTTCAAACAATTAGTTTTTTTTTTTATTTTTAAAATTTATTTTTGAAAATTAATCATTCAGATTTATTTATGTTAAAGAAGAAACACACACAGATATTTTTTTTTTAGCAAAATCAAATTTAATGATGCTTGCAATATTCTTTAGAAATAATATTAAAATAACTTTTTTCTAATAACAGTCTAGCAGCATAAAAGTGTTAGAATATTTTAGCCATTCATTTTAATTAAATGCAACTATGTTTTATTTTCTAGACTATGAGCTTTTTTTTTTTATTTTTTATTCCAAAAGTGTTATATAACTAACTATAAGATCACAACATTTTTGTTGATTAATATATATATATATATTATCAAATATAGCTTTAATTTGAAACAAATAAAAATTTGTAAAGATTCAAGATAATTATCAATTAAGAGCAACTGAACTCAATTTAATCCTAATTATATCAATTCTAAGCTTTGTAAACTATTTTCGGACGGACGGTCGATCCGATCCGATCTTATATTTAAGCTTTTCAATTTGCTTTTCTCGTTTATTTCTAGTCTAACCTTAAACATAAACTTAAACAAATCATCAAATTTCGTTTATGTTTATAGTTTTAAAAAAAAAATTTTTTTTTTGGGTTAATATAATAATTAACATTTATCATTTTTGTATGTGTAGAAAAGCAATGATATTTTATTTTCTTATCAAATGATAAATGATATAATTATGTTTAATTCATGCAAAAGAAATATTATAAAACTATTTTCTCAAATTCAAATCGATACATTCAAGTCTTTTGTTTTCTTTTTTTCTTATTCTTGTCTTGATAATTTTAATTTTACTACTATTTCTAATTAAAATTAATAAATCAATTTTTACAAACTTTTTTCGCATATTTTCTTGCTTTCTATAGATTTAGTTTTAATTCTTTTAAATAAAACAACAACAACAACAACACAAGAAAAATATTTCCATTATTTTCATAATTTATTTTCTAAATATATATAAAGCAAAATTTGCAATCTAGACGAAAATTCAAAAGAATTTAGTGCATAATTTAACAATAAATAATAAAAAAAAAAAATTTTTTTTTTTTTATTTTCTAAAAAAAAATCTATAAAAAGTTTTAATTAATTTTAAAAATAAATTATTACAGGTATATATATATATATAATTTAAAAACCTTAAAAGAAATCATTATGGGCTTATTTTAATAGTTGCAAATGTTTTAAAAAAATAAAAAAAAAAATGAATTTTTTAAATAATTTAACAATATTTATTTTAACCATAAAATTTCTGAATGCAAGTGGCTCAAATTTGAATGACAAAAAAATTAAAAACAAGCTTAAACATGCCAAACCAAATTATAAACTCGCTTGTAGCGATTTCGAGCACGATTTTAATCCACATGTGGAGAGAAGATTGTTTATGCCAGTTCTAAAGAACCAACTCGCATCGTTACAATCAAATTTAAATTTGTACAATTCATTTTTAAAACAATGTTCCAATGAGACAAGTTTTAGTTTAGATCAAGAAATGATCGAAATTACTTGGAAATATCAATTCTACGAATCTCCACATTGCATCCGAGTTGTTCTAGACCTCGGCAATTTGACCAAATTTAAGAGTTCGTTCAACTACGACTTTTACATGTTCAGTTACCGAGAATTTGGTAAAAAAAATATTCATTTAAAACGAAATATTATAAACGAGTCGACCAACTCGTTGACAATACATCGAGTGCATATAAAACCTTATGTAGTGTGTGTATCATTCTATAAAAATGATATTAATACAGTATACAAGAATAGCAATAATTCAAACGAAGATGAACAAGCGCCAATATCTTGTCCAGATTTAAATGATTTTTTTCTTAATGATCAAAGAGTACACGATGTGGACTTATGTGTTGATATAGACACTCAGGCTCATTTTTTATCCGCAATTAATTCAGATGAACCTCATAGTTTAGACAGTGAATTGTTAATGGTTATATTTATTATAGGCTTATTAGGTTTTGTATTGTTAATTATAACTTTAACTTATTATCTAATTGAAAAACCTCGTCGAGTACAATTAATTAAGCGTTTGAGGTTAATGATAAATAAAAAATCAAATGCACAGTCGATTAACCAGTCGACAGTTGGATCTCATAATTCTTTAAATAAAGAGTCTAAAGTTGGCTCTAAAGAATTTGGACCTTCTATTGTAGTTACTGATTGTTCAAATTTGGACAGAATTGATGAGCCTAAAGAGACTGATAACTTGCTTTCTGGAACACAATCTCAACAATCGCAAAGTCAAATAGCCAAGCCAGATATTCCGACCGTGTTTGTTCCGGTGCTTGACAATGGTACTAATAAAGTTATGTTCCATATCGGTGAAACAATCATGGAAGAATCTCCTTGTTCCAGTCAAGCTAAAATAGTCGATGAAAGTAATACAATCAAAGAAGAAAACTCTGAAGATAATCAGGAATGTATCAAAACTATCTCGCATTTGTTAGACGATAAACCATGGTCTTCCTCTCAAGCTCAGCTTGACATCAATCGCAGACAATCGAGATCCAATTCCTTTTTTAACAACAACAATAATAATAATACTAATCACGTCCATTTTGGTCTAAGCAATGAATAATTAAAAAATATTTTAATTTAAATAAATAATTTAAAAAAAAAGAAAATAATATTTTTAATCAAATATTAGTTTAATTAATAAGCTTTACGGAAGTTATCTAAAGTTTTGGGTAAAACTTACTGAAAATCTTTTTGAAATATTACCAACCCGATAAATTTCTCATGTTGATTGCAGTTTTTTTTTTAAAACTAACATAACGTTATCCATCATTTTCTCTATATTTAGCACATGTGCTTATTTATCGAACACTAGTTTGAAAAATCGAATTATGACATGTCGTAAAAGCCGAATAAAGAATTTTTTAAGGAAATTTTTTACCCATAATAGTGACATGTCATAAAAATAGAAATGCTTTATTTGGCTTTTAGGACATGTGATAAATCGATTTTTGTAACTAGTGTTCGATACATAAAGGCATGTCACTATTGTAGGATATTCGAGTTTTATGACATGTCCTAAATATCGAGTAAATACGTTAGTCTAAATCTAAATAGACATTCTTAGTTCTAAAAACAGAAATTGTGGTCTTTGGAATTTTCTTTGAAATTGTCATATGAGGACATAGAAGCTAAAACAGTCAACATTTTAAAAAATAAAATTGATTGAAGATTTGAAAAACTTGTAAGTTACATTCTGCTATGACCATAATAGTCTATATGGCTTTGCCACGCAGATATCTTTACTACTACTACTACTACTACTACTAGTTCTTTTATATAGTTTTGAAACTACTGTACTTATGGTCTATAGTTTTGATTCATTCAATTAATAATTTTCTTTAGAACAATTCTTATTTTGAATATTTAAATTATTAACAATTTAGATTAAAACTGGATTCCAAGTGTTTTTTTTTTATAAATAAAAAAATCAAGTTTTTAAAAAATTTTTAATTTATAGTTTAATAAAATAATAAAAAAAAATTCTAACTCGTTTATAAACCTGTTTTTTGAATCAAATAAAAAACTAGATAAAACAAAATTTTATTGATTTAAATTTGGTAAAAATAAAAATTAATATTTAGACAATAATTTAAAAGCGATTTGAATACTTTCAAAATAAAAATTTTTCTCAAATGTATCAATACAATTCTGATTTATAAATTTTAATAAACATTGTAAATTTTCGTTGAGCTCTTTTTTTAACCAAATTGAAACAGAGCCCAAGTCTGTATCAAACGATTTAAGAGAATCAAAATTGGACTCAGATATTGAATCATTATTTGCAGCACAAGTTTCAAATCTTTTCTTCAAAAACATAGTTGATAAATCAAATTTTAAAACATAAAGTAAACATTTTAAATAAGCTTGAATTGAGACGATAAATTTAGATTGCAATTTAATCTTATTAAATGAGACATGATCCTTTGGATAGAACAAATCGTATGGCAAATCACATTCTGATTCGTCTAGTTCTTTCAATTTATCCAAATCATACAAGAGAACTTTAAAACTGGAGAATTTCGCACCATATTTACTCAACAAGAAAAGTATTTTTACTTGTAAATCGATCCTCGAGTCTGTAATTAGGTTTTTTCGTTGAATATAATATGAATTAGAATCATCATAGAATATGCTTTTGTCTTCTTCTTCTTCATAGAAGTCAATCAACCATTGCCAAGCCAAGTCAAGACTTGTTCTATTCTTGAAATCGACTAGATTCAAATCTATCTGATTACTTCCATATTTTTTGAGCAAAATGTCTAATACATCATATCTACCATATTTAGATGCTAAATGAACCAAATTATGACCCTCGTTGTTGCGACTGTTGAGGTCTATACAAAAATTTTTGTAAATACTAAATTGATTATCTATTGGGCTAAATTCGTCTTGTTTGTACTCTATTAAAGGCTCTATTTTAAACCCATTTTTATTAAGATTTAATTTTTTTATTTTAATTTCACAATCATCTGCTTTTTTAAGAATTTTCATTGAATCGAATTTAAGAAAATATTCTAATACATTTAAACGATTATTAATCACTGCTAGATGCAAACCTGTTGAGTTTGTAAACGAGTCTTTGGCGTTCGGATTCATGTGTTTTGATTCTAGTAAATATTTAACTATTTCTAAATTTCCTTGATTACAAGCACAATGTAGAATGGTCCAACCCTCTTGATCTTTTTTATAATAATCTATTTTATTTTTAAAAGATAGCAAAAATTCTAAAATTTCTGTGGAAACCCCGAGTAAGCAAGCTAAATGTATTGCCGGATCGCCAAGCTTTGTAGTTCGTTCTAGACTAGCACCTTTGCTTAATAAGAGTTTAATAGAATTCAAACATTCTGCTTTAATTGCATAGTACAATGGTAAACAATCATTTTGATCAGGAGTATTTAAAAAGTAGTTCAAATCAATTGAATCCATTTCGGATAGAACAAAGCTCAATTTATTAATATTAGAATAAATTCTAAGTATTAAATACTTTTCTAGATCATTGGTAAATTTAAGTTTAGCCAAATCACCATGATTATTCGATGTTAGCTTATCATAGTCAATTGTTTTTAATTCTGGTATCGACTGATACTCATCGTTTATCGACAACGAATTAAAACTAGTCAAACTTGAATCTTGAAGTCTTTTTTTAGAGCCTGATTTAAGATTTTTAAACTTTTTTGAATTTGTATATTTTGATTTTCGATCCGATATTATCGATATTGGTGTAGTTTCTCTTGATTTTGTTTGTTGATTATTTAAATCAACTATTAAATGAAAAGTTGCTTTTTCTTGGCTTTGTTCATTCTCTACTAAATTCTCTTCTAGTTCGTCTAAAGTATTCAACTTTTGTATATTTAAACTTGAATATTTATTTTCCATATTTAGATCTAAAATAGAAATTTTGGTCTTTTTTAAATTTCTTATAAAAATTTGAATGAAATTAATAGCTTAAAGCGTTTTTATTATATGAAAATAGTTAATTAAAAAAATTTTTCTAAAATCACATATATAATTTGTTTGAGGTTATGTTTTTGTTTTATAAACAATGATAAAAATTGGTAACAGAGCAACAACAACAACTATAAAAAAAAAAGTTTAATCATTAATAACTAATCTCACAATCATTTAATAATAAAAAACATTTAAATTGATTTGAATTATTTAATAGATCCGAATGTTTTTTTTTTTTTTTTAATTTAAGAATATTAAAAATTATTTTTCTAATTTTTTATTTTTTCTTTTTTTACCTTTTTTAATGTTTATTATTTTAAAGATTTTTTAAGCTAATGTTGTTTGAATTGTTATGAAATCGAACTTGAAAAATAATTTTATTTTATTCTTATTTTATTAAATTTAATAATTGAAATAATTGAAATTTTACATGTGAACCAATTGCAACAAGCATAAATTTACTCTGTGCCTATTAAATTAATCTGGATACTTAATCTTTGAGTAAACACTATTCTGTATTTAGTATAATATAGTTATCCGAAACTAAATATAAAACTATTGGTATTTGAGAGTTTAGAGGCAAACTTGCTCAATTTATTTATCAATTTATTGCGGTTTTTTGTTTCAATTTTCAAGTGGCTAATGCCCATAATATGTAAATTACAATTGACCCATAAATTTTATTTAATTGAATATCAAATATGTTTTCAGGCAAATAAAATTAAAATTATATATATTGCAAAGTTTAAAAAGAATTTATTAAAATAACATTAATTTTAAAAATTTTGAAATTTTTTTATAACTAATATTTTATTTAAATTTGATAAAAAAATAAAAAAAAAAAAAGCTTATTTGCTTCTATAATCTAACTATATAAAATTATTGTTATATTATAGTTATAGGTCTTGAAATATTTAGTAAAAATTTTGATAAAAATAATTTTTCATTTTAAAATTCAATGCTTAAATTTTTTACCTAAAAAAATAAAGCTTAATTATTGATTTGTTAATTATTGTTGAAGGAAATCGCTTTTAAAATTAACTCAAGTGCATCCTTAATTATTTTAATTGTTAGCCAAATTTTCCGAAATAGAAATTATAGACACATTTCAGGATATATATTTAAATTTAATTTAGAAAGACTGTGAAGCTTTTATAAATTTCAAAACCTTGAATAGAAAAATTTTAAAATATCAATTGCACTTTTTTTATTTTACTAACAGTTTATTCATCATTACAAAAAATACTTATTTTGAAATTTAGACATTAGTATTTAAACAAACTTAAGCCTAATTAATCAAAGATTGCTAAATTTGTTGAAGAATTAATTTTATTGAATATTGAGATTTTCAAAATATGCATTTTTTGATGTAAGCTTAAATTAAATGATTTTTTCTTAATAAATTGTTTTCAGTTTAGAATAGATTAAGATTTTTTTTTGATTAAAATTAAAATTATGGCAAAACCTTACAAATTTGGGCTTTTTTATTATTTTTAATTATTAACTAAACTAGTCAGCAAAATATTGAATAAAATTAATATATAAGTTTTTTTATTTTCTATTTAAACATGTCACGCGCGCAAATTTAGAAAATAAAATTTGCAATTTCAGTTTTAACTATTAAATATTTATATGAGTATTAAATGAGAAAGTGCTTTCACTGTTTCTAGATGATTTTTGGTCCATTTTTAAAAAAAATTTCTCTTTATTTAATTGTGTAGAAACGTGTTGATGAGTTGAAACAAATTAGCAAAATAAGCATAAGCTTATTAAGTGCTTTGGAAAGACTATCTGCATAAATTTAATAATTATAAGTCAGAATATAAAAAAACAAAGTTTAATTTTCGGAGATACGAACAAGAACTGTATTTCTGTTTAATAAATTAGCTACAAAAAAAGATATATAAAATGTAAGAGGTTTTTTAAACTCTAAGCTTAACTAGTTTCGTCTGACTCTTTATATTTACAATAATCAACCACTGGGAAATACCACGTTGTTTTTTTTCCAAAACTCTTATGACTAATCTTTAAATGTAGTTTGTTGAACATGTAAAAACCTATATATTTTTGAAGCTCTTGTGAAATAAGAATTAAAATGTTCTACAGCTTTTAGATAGTTGATATTAAAATTGGTAAAAGTAGTAATTTTGTTAACTCTAACTTGTTAACAACTAGATGTGCCAAAATAGGAATTGATAGATATTTAGATGTTTTTCATATTTCTTAGTTATTTATTCAAATAAGCAATTTTAAGCTCTTTCTTAAAGTTAAGTTTTATATTTTTTGCTTAGAATAAAATTTAAACAAAAATGTCTTATTACCAATTTTTTAAGTAGTATAGTTAATTTAAAAAAAAAAAATTATTGAAATAAAAATTTATAAAAAATTTTTTGATATTCTTGAATAAAATTAAATAAAATCAAAATGAGTTTTAATCAAAATAAATACAAATTGGTTAAAAAGAGCCAATTTAATGCTACAAAACCGCAAACTTTTACTTACCAAAAACCAAATAAAAGTTTAACACAAATTTCAGTAGTAAAACCTCAAAATGATCTATTAAAACAAACAATACAATCTTCGAATAAATTAGACGAACTTCTCAAACAATGTAGAGAAATAGGATCCAAAACATGCACAACAGTTTCAAGTACTTCTTCAGCACCATCAGTATCAACTGTTGCAGCTAAAATAATTTCATCTGGATTAAAAACTGTAAATAAATGTACAATAAAATTTAAACAAAACAAGTTGTGTTTTGGTTTTTTAAGAAAAAATTAAATTCTTATAATATTTAAGATAAACTAGTCAAAAAGAAAGATCCGCCGATTCAGACAGCCCAAAAACAAAAGTCAAAATTTAAAATAATTAAACAAAATCGAAATTTAAAATATGATTTAAATAGTTTAAAATCATTTAAAATATTGAATAACATTAAAACAATTAATTTGAACAGATTTAAGCTTATTAATAAATCGAATAATAGAAAAAAATTAGTTAAAAGATTAAATTTTAATAGAAACAATAATAAATACAAAACTAATAATTCAACTAGATTCAAACTAGTTAAAAATAAATATAAATTTGTTAAAATAAATGCAAGTGTTAAACTAGTAGTAGACTTTTCAAATAAAAAACTAATTGCAAGGTTTAATTTTTAAAATTTTTCCAAATACTTTCTAAAAGATTTTAAATTATATTGTTTATATTAACCAAAGTAATTTGATAAATCGTAGCAAAATGACCATTAATCGAAGCAAAAAAGAAACATGTGTTTTACCTAATGCAACTGTCTCTAAATCGACTAAGCTTATAAATCCAAAATTGACAAAAATAAACAATAAAATAGATAAGAAATATTGTTTATTTTATAACCGATTTGGTCGATGTTCCAGAGGTGATAAATGTACGTATGTGCATGATCCGAAACGAATAGCTTTGTGTCCCAGGTAAAAAATTGTATTTAATAATCTTATTAAGATTGTTTTAATTAAAAAAAAAATTTACATTTATTAAAGATTTCTACGAGGCACTTGTAAACTTGAAAATTGTCCATATTCGCACAATTCGAATCCAGAAAAAATGCCTTTGTGTTCTTTTTTTGCCTCGGGTTGTTGCAGTAGAGAAAACTGTCCTTATTCTCATATTTATTATGGTAAAGATGCTCAAATTTGTCTTGATTTTGCAAAAGGTTTTTGTTCTCTTGGCTCAAAGGTAAAATAAATTAATTTATTTAAAAGAAACAAACAAATTTTTTGCTAAAAGTCAACAAAAAAAAGTGTGATAAAACACATATAAATGAGTGTCCTGATTATGACAAGAATAAAAAGTGTCCACGAGGAAACAAGTGTCCATTGATTCACAAAATTAAAAAGCAAAAATTAGAAAAAGTCGAAGAAAAACCGAAGAGACCAGAAGAAGAGCCACAATCTGAGCAACAAATTGGATCCTCGTTTATATCATTTAAAAGCAACCAAGCCGAGGATTTTGACAAACAAGGTTTTAATGATTAAAAATATATTTTTATAAGAATTTCAAATTGAATATTTAATAAATTTTATTTATAAAGAGATTAAAATCAGGCCCACGTTTGCCATTAAAAAGAAACAGTAAGTATTTAGATTTTTATTTTTTTCATTTTATTTTTTCTTCTCAATTCCTTGTTAAAATGTATAATTATAGAAAAAAAAAACTGATTTTGTTTTTTATATATTTTTGTTTTAAATAAAATTTTTTGAAAACAAACAATTTTTCTATTTTATTAAGCAAATCTAATTTTAATATTAAAACTTGAATGAATTTAGAACAGGTGTTATCAATACTTAATAAATATGTATTAAGTATTAAATTTTAGATTTTTTTTAAATTTTCTCTTTCTCATTTATAATAAAAATTTGAAAATTTAAATCTTTGAAAAATAATTTATTATTATGCTCCATCGACCATTCATGGTAAAAGAACATTTTGAAGATTTTTTCTTTGTTGCAAAATTAATTACGTTTTTTGTTATAGAGTTATGTATTAAAAAACGCAATTAATTTTACAACAACATAATAAAATAAACTATAAAATTTAATTTTAATACAAATTCAGTCACTTTTTTAACTAAATCATTAAATAACAAAAACTGTTAATCCGAATATGATCATTCTTGGGCAAAATATTGTTATAGACAAGAACTAACTTTGATTAGTTGTCAACATAACTTTTTTTATATCTTAATTATAATTTAAAATGTATTCCCTTGCTAGATATTCCAGCGCCCAAAGTTAAGATGCGCCTTTGGCGCATGCTCTAAACGACATCTCATCAATGCTATAATATATGCTCTAAACATGGAATCTCAGGGTTTTATGCTGCATAGATGTCATAAATTTTGAGTTAATGCGGTATCAAAGTCAAGTAAAAATTGAAAAATTCCAAAAAAATAGAAAATATTTTTATTTAATTTCAGATTTAATTAAAAATAATTTTTTATTTTTCATGAATTTTTTTGGAATTTTTCAATTTTTACTTGGCTTTGATGTCGCATTAACTCTCGAAGCTTGCGAATTTTATGTTGCATAAAACCCTGAGATTCCATTCCATGTTTAGAGCATGCAACAACAGTCAGATAAATTATAACATTGGCGAGATGTCGTTTGGACTATGCACCAAAGACGCATCTTAACTTTGGGTGCTGCAATATCTAGCAAGGGAATACTGTAATTTATAATTTAAACTTAAATTAGTGACTTTGAGATGAATATAAATAAGAAATAGTATTTAAAATGCTTTATTTTTGAGCACAATTAATTCTTAAGATTTTAGACAGAAACTTCTATTGAAATAAATACAAATTCAATTAAGACTTTGGAACTAGAATATTTATTTGATAGTCATGAGTAAACGAGGAAAAATCACCCTACAACAATATTTTAGATTGAATATTTTTCTTATACTATGAAATTAAAAAAATTTGAAAAAAAAATCTATTTTTGGATCAGCCATTAATTAAAAATAAAATAACTCCTTCAACATAAATGACGGAATATTTATCGCATTTATTATATTATTATTTTGTTTTTTACGTTATAAAATTTTGTTTTGAATAGAACTTGAAATAAAAAAATTGCATGAATTAAAAGGTTCGAGAATTTGACAGAATTTAATCACATATAATTAAATTTAAATTACAGTAATAACTATTTAACAAAATTTTAATAAACAGTTAAAATTTAAAGAAAAAAAAAAAAAAAGCGAATGTTCTAAGCACATGATATAAGATAGTTATTAAGTTATATTTAACAAGAAAGTTCCATTTTCCATTCGCTATTTTCTTAATACGATTTCAATTTTAATTCATAAAATCTTATTAAAATATAATCTTTCTTTTTTATCTGATTAATACATCGTATCAATTTGATTCAATTTTTCTTTAAAAAAAGAATAATAACCAGGAATATAATAAAGTGCTTAGTGTTGAAACTGTTGTCAAACAAAATTAATAGATTACATAAGCATAAAAAGAAAAATGTATGTAAGTGATTACTGGAAACATTTTAAACCTATTGATATGAAATGGCATTATTTAAACGCTTTAATATATGCTCTCATTGGTATGTTTGGTTTAATAGCAAATATTATGGTTATACTTTACATTATAAAGTAAATTATTTTCAATATAAAATTTGTATTCTTTGAATTCTAATTTAGAATATGACAAGATTTAAATTTAAATTCTGATCATCTACAATAACATTACACAACTTCAATCATTCACTGTTTCAATATTTATAATAAAAATATCTAAGCCTATGTGTTCTTTTTGTTCAATGATTTGAAAAAAATCAAAGTTTATATATTCTTATAGTTAAATTAACAGTTAAGCTTAGAATTTTAAACGAATAATGTTTAATGTTTTAGAAATGCTAAAAATTTGAAATAATTATTGTTTTTTTATTAAAGCTTATAACTTTTTTAGTTCTTACATTATCAGAATTAAAGATTAGATAATATAATACTTCATTTTTTATTATCATTTTTATTTAATAGTTTGTCTTTAGATATTTGTTTTTTTTTTTTACTATATTTATGATAAAGTTATCAGAACTTTATCAATTTTTATTTTATTTATTAAATTGTTAGATAACTTTTTGAATTTTTTTTTAATTTGGTTTGTTTGTTTTAGCCATTTAGCTATGAATAATTGTATTTTTACACATTCATTAGTTTATCATTATCATTAATAGTATATTTAAGTTAATTTTATTTATAAAACAAAATTGCTTCATATTAAGAATTTTTTCTAATATCCTAATATAAATATTAATTATTATTAAAATATTATATAACATGTAATTTTATTTATTTTGCCAGATTTATGTGGATTCTTTAATATAATTGAATTACAAACTATTACTTAATTAAATTATTGCCTTCTTTTCTTACAATTTTGAATTATTAAAACAATCTTCCAAGTCAAACTTCTTTAATGTTTTACTAATTAATGTTGTGAAGGGTAAAACACTTAACTCAATTAAAGCTAGAATAGACAAAAGTGTATATTTGAAATAAACATTATTTACATGACAGCTTGTTTTATGAAGACTAATTTTGGAAATTGATTCATATAAAATAATATAATCAAATAGTTATTAAATATATTTTAAATAGTATTTTTAAATTGCTTAGTAGTTAAAGCTGTAATCTTTTTTATTTTTCATTTGGTAAAATAGAATTAAACATATTATTCACATTTTTCGGGTTATCTTGAAATTTATTTATTTTTTATTTAAAAATAAAAACAAAATTTTATAATTTAAAACAAATGTTAAACCTGCTATTTTTTTTTTACTTATTTTTTTAAAATTAAAAGGATAAAAAATTCAAATAGATCAAGATCAAAATCAGGATTGTTATTTCTGGTAAATTTAGCCATAGCAGATATATTCAAAGTGTTGATAAATCTGCCAATGAATGCAATAAGCAGCATTAAAGGTAGATGGGTTTTTGAGCAATTGGGCTGTGACATTTATGGTCTGGCTGGTGGACTATTTGGTTTTATAAGTATTACAACTTTGGTATTTATGGCTATCGAAAGATACCTTATAGTAAAAAATCCTCTTAATATGACTTATTTTGGTAAAAAAATGAAGTTGGCATGCATTTTTTTCACTTGGATATATTCCACTTTTTTAATTACTATTCAACTTTTTTCCAAAAATGGTTTTGTTCTCGAAGGATTTTTAACTTCATGCTCTTTTGATTATTTAAGTAGAGACCTCTATTCTCGCATTTATATGCTCATAATGTTCATTGGTGGATTCATTGTACCATTAATAATAATTATCACGTTTTATTTATTAACAAAAATCGAAATTAATTCAAAAAATGAATACTTAATTCGCATCAACTCAGTCGAACATTATCAAAACAATAAAAAAAATAAAAACAACAACAACAACAACAACAGTAAGCGTTCTTTTTCATTTAAAAGCTTAATTAGTCAAAAAAATTCAAAACACTTGGAATCATGCGAATACTCTTCGTCGTTTGTGTCGGATAGTTTTAAAAAATCTCTTAAATTTAAACAAAACAAATTTTCAAAAGGATCAACATTTTCCAAATATTCCAACTCAAGCAGCAAACACACACAAAGCTATTTACTACTGAAACGAGAAAACAAAGTGCTCAAAAGAATTATTCTAAATCTAAGTCTATTCTGTCTGGCCTGGCTGCCTTACGCAGTCGTAACTCTTCTTGCCCAATTCGGCAACAACATTGAAACCTATTTAACACCGTACACCACTTCATTGCCGGCTATTCTTGCAAAAATATCTTCTATCTACAACCCAATCATTTACACACTCACAAACAAAGACTGTCAAACATATTTTAAAAAATTTTTAAAAATAAATTGAAAAATTTCTTATCTTTTTTTAAAAAAAAACTTATCTTTTTAAATTTTTTTTAATTCATAACATTTTGAAATAAAATATTTTTAAATAAATAATTTTGAATTTAGAAAAAAAAAAATAAAATCAAGGTTTTTTTATTATTTGATATTGAAAGCAAGATAAGAGTCTGGTCTCTTGTTCTTACCACTTGTTAATAATTTTACATAAAAATATATATATATAAATATATATAATTTTTTATCTTATCTAACTATTTTTGATAAACATAATATATTTCTCTAAGGTTTGTTATCATCAATTTTAGAATAAATCTCGTTTAATGTAGCATGAGCTAAAAAAATTTATAAAAAAGAAAGTTTTTTTTGTTTAAAAAAATTTTTTTAACTTTTTTTTTATTTAATTTAAATATAAAATAATTTATAAAGCCAAGAAATAGATTCAAAATAGATAAAAGTTTACTTTGACTCAAGAAAATTTAGAATCTTATTTTGCGCTAAATATCAAGGTGTTGAACGATCGAGTGAGTGAGCTAAATAAATAACTGATTTAATTATTTCTGGCCGTTTAAGTTTCGCAGGTTGGGAATTTAATTAATTAATTAAGACTTGAAATTAAAAAAAATATATATATATATATATTAAGTTTCTCTTAATTAAGAGCAAAATCCAAGTGGATAAGATAAGTGTTTAGTTTTTTATTTTTATTTTTCTATATTTGAATGCTTTATTTCAAAAGTGAAGTTTCAAAAAAAAATAAAAATATTTTTTTTTTAAAAATACCAGATAAATTTAATTAAAAATTTAACTTTGAATTTATCCGATTAAGACACTTTATGTTTAGTTTAAGTAAAAGCATAAATATTACTTTTTTTAATGATTTAAATTAGTGCTGATTTATATTTTGAAATAGTTAACACTTGTCAGTCGATAATATGGAATTAATAGGTTTATAAAAAAAATATATTTATATTTCTAAGATTCATCAAAAATTTCTTAAAAAGACACTTTTGGGTTTTAAAAGTAAAATAAAGAAAATTTTATTGATTGATAAAAATTTGAAATTTGGTTTTTAATTTTTTTTAATTCTTATCAATCAACATTGAATCTTGGTTTAAAAAAAAAAAAAATAAAAAAATAAAAATTTTTCTTATTCTATTTTATTCTATAATTAAAAAAATATATTTTATTATCTTTTAAATTAAGAAAAGTTTTTAATAAGAATAAGAAGAATAAGAATAAGAAGAAGAAGAAGAAGATAACAACTACAAATTGATTAAATTTGTTGTTATTTAAAGCAAAAAGCGGTTTTTGTTGTTTTAAATAGGTAAATAGTTATCGTGCAAAATCTCAAACAATGACATGAAGTTTCAAGTTTTAGATAAGATGTTTTAAAAAGATAATAATTTAAATTAAAAAAATTTTCTTTTTTTTTTTTTTTTTTTTATTTTCTTTTTCTTCTTTTCTGTTAGAGAATCGGCTTGTTTAATAAGATAAGAATTTAATTAAATTTCTAAATATCGATTTTGGTTTTGCTGATTCTTGAAATTCAAAAGGTATAAATTTGACAAGATATTTAATTAAATCAATCTTTTTAAAATGAATCTTTAGAAAAAAAAATAAAAAATTTTTTCTATTTCTATTTTGTTTTGTTTCTGCTTTAATCAAATTTTCAAATGAGTTTTTTTTCAGCTGGATGAATTGAAATTAGATTAAATTAAATTATCTCAAATAAGATTATTGTTGTATATTTTATCAAAGAAACAAAGTTAAATAATCATGCAACTTGGCTTTCTAAGACTTGGTTCAACATCATACATTATTCAGCTGCTATATATGTTATCGAGCTCTTTTTGTTGTTTAGTTTAGATAACGTAGATTTTATAAAAAGGTGTCTGTGCTTTCAAATAATAAAAAATTAAAAAAAAAAAAATTTTTTTTTTTTTTTTTTATTATTTTTCTAAAACAAGGATTAATTACATAATTATATATATATATACAGTATATAGAATATAGAAAATTTCAGCTAAAATCGGATTAATTTTTTACACAAAATTTCAAAATTTAAATTTTTAATTCTTATTTTCTTAATAATTAAATTTGGATTAATTTGAATTAATTTTTAAGCTTCTTTTTATATATTTTTTTTTTATATTTTATTAAAACAATAAAGATTTTATTTGTATTTAAAATAATAAAAAGAAACTTTGAAAAAAAAAACACAAATAAATAAATAAAATGAAACTAGATTTATTATCAACTTTTGAAATGGACCAAACAAATTTACAGTTTGTCAATCAGCAAGAGAATAATTACTTGAACAACTCGAATAGCTATGATTATTTTCAAGAGGTAAATTTTGATTTTATATTATTTTCTTTCTCTGAGTTTCTCTCAGTTTCTCTCCAACTAGACTTTTCTATGAAAGAAATGAAAAAAAAATATATATATATTCTTATCTTTCAACAGATAAGAGATTTTTTTATTAAAACAGATGATTTAAAATTCATAAAGTTTTTTTAATTTAAAACAAAAATTAAATTTCTCAATGTAAAGGCGTCACCTTTATGAGTTAAAATTTCTAATCACATATTAAATTTTTTTATTATTATTATTATTATTATTATTATTATTATTATTATTATTATTATTATTATTAATATTATATTATATAAAAAAAAAAAAAAATATTAAACTTTTTTATTTATTTATTTATTAATCTCTTCTTTTGCTATTCAAGTTTATTTTTGAATTAATTTTAAAATGACAATAACATTTAATTAATCCAATTCAATTCCAACACATAACAAAAAAAAGCTCTTAATTCTAACCCCTTCTTAGAAAAAAATTTACCTAAAGCAAAAACATAAAAGAAAAAAAAATTTTTTTTTTTTTTTATTTAAATCTAAAACAATTTAGATAAAAAATCGTACAATGAATTCTCAAATTGATTATCAGAATAATAATAATAATAATAATAATAATAATAATAATTGTGATTATATGAATTCAAATAATAACAAATTTTTTAATAATCAAAATAATTTATATAATGCTAATAATAATAATAATAATAATAACAATCAGGATATGATTAACTATAACCATGCATCCAATGGTCAAGTATACAATTTTAATAACAATGGTAACCAATATCAGAATTTTTATGCTCAATCACAGCAACCACAACAACAACAACCACAACAACAGCAACAACAACATTTTTGTGATTATGGTTATTCACAAGTACCACAAAATCAACTACAACAATTGGGTCCTAATATACAAACACCACCACCATCAAATACAAACACACCAAATAAACAATTTAAAAAAGAAATAAAAAATTACGAGGATTTTACTGACTCGAACAATTTAGAAGATGAAGAAGAAGACGAAGAAGACGAATTTACCGAAGATGAAGAAGAGGACGACGACGAAGATGACGATGAAGATTTTTATAAAAATTTAAGCAAAAAAAGAAAATTAAATACTAAAATAGATTTGATTGATACTGAAAACGACTATGAAATAAAACACAATTGTTTGACTGAAGAAGGTGCTTATTTAAACTCATTGTTTAATTCTCCATCTTCGTTGTCTTCATCGTCAAATAAGAACACAAATGCTTATCAGACCGAGAGCAAAAAAAGAGCGCAAAGCACCAAAACTTACAATAATAAATCTTCAACTAATAAAAAACACTCCGAAGGACTAAAAGAGCCGGTAGTGACCAAAATAGAGGTACAAGACGAGTTCGACAATGCGTATCAGACTCAGACTCAAATACAACCACAACAGGCTCAGACCTATGTGCCAACGAACAATCAACACATGAATAACATGATAAACAGCTACAATTTGGCTGGTATTATGAATGATTTTGATTTGGTCAATTTACCACTAAGAGAATTGAACAAGAGATTGAGATTTTTGCCAAAGCAGATGGCTTATAATATGAAAAAGAGGCGCAGAACTCTGAAAAATCGAAAATATGCTCAAAATTGTCGATCGAAGCGTTTAGAACAAAAAAGTGAAATGGAAATACAAAACAGTCAGTTAAAAATTGAAATACAACGTTTGAATCGAACACTGGAAAAAATACAACAAGAGAATAATTTAATAAAAGCTTATTTGAATAATAAAAATATTGATTTGAATTCGATTGATTTGAGTTTGAATAATGATGTTAAAAATGAAGTGATCTCAAATAGCGCTATTAATGCTATTAACAATAGTGATAGTGGTAGTAGTGGTAGTAGTGGTAGTAGCAGTAGTAGTAGTACGTCTAATTTGACACCATTGACACCAACAACGCCGAATTCCAGCTCTTCAGCATCATCATGCTCAAATCCACAGTTAACTCATCTGTTATCCCTGCCGCCTAGCCAGAGCCAGCATCAGCTCTACTATCACAATCAAAACCATCACATAAACCAATTACAACATCACCACCTTAATCATCTTCATCATCATCATCATCATCAACCAGCTTTAATCAACAAATAAAATTGGCATTTAAAATTTTTCTTTTTTTAAATTTATAACAAAAAAATTTTTTTTTTTTTTCAAACAGTGCTTTACATATTTGGCAAAAGTCTTTTAATTTAAATGACATGTTTTTTTTTTTTTTTTATTTCTTAGGCTCAATTTTTAGAGGTTTAGAGAATTTTAAAAATGGAGTTTTATGGGTTTTATTTTTGGATTAACAAAGAAATATTATTTTTTTTTTTCATAGTTCTAAAATATAGCTTCAATGTTTAATTTATTTTAGAAAAAATTTTTTTTTAAATTTTAAAACTTTGGCTTTTTTTAATAAAAAAAAATTATTTTTCAACCAAATAAAAATATTTTTTTATTTTAAATTAATTTTATTGTTTAAATTTAAATTTTAATAAAATGTACAGCTCGTAGCGTTAAAAGTTATTGTGTTTTACTAGGCTTATAAAAAACTAAATTATAAATAATTAAAAACACATTTTTAGAATTTAGATGATTTGGTAAATTATTAATAGAGATAATTTATTAAATATTAATTTAAAATACCAAATTTACATTACACAGAAGAGAGTTAGGTAAATTAAATTAAAAAAAAAAACTATTTATTTTAAACATTTTTTATTAATTTCCAAAAAAATTAAATGGTTAAAGTTTATAATTGTGATTCATGTGAATTATTAAGAATTAGCTCAAAGTAAACATTAAATATTCATAAAGATATAAAACATTAAAATTAAGAAAATAAAATAAAATATATTATTGCTTTAGATTCAAATTGAATTAATTTAGTTTTTGTTATCAAACTAAAACAAAAATTGAATAATAAAGTTTTGTTAAGCGTATCATATATATTGTTTATATATATGTTTAAAAAATCTTGTACAAGTAAGCTTTATATGGTCTATGATATTGAGCATACCTTTATTATTATATGATATTTAAAAAATAATTAAAAATAAAGTTTAAAATTTAGCAATTAAGAATAGAAAATTTAAAAAAAAAAAAGAAAAAGAAAAAAACATTCATAAACACACAAGTAAAAATTACCTTGGTAAAATTAATATTATTATGTATTTATTTAAAAATCAACAAAAATTAATTTTAAATAATAAAAAGAAACAATAAAGCTAAAAGGTGATGTGCTTTTTTTTTTTATTATTTTTTCTATATAAATTTAATTATAAAAAATTTTAAAAAAATTAAAAAAAAGATCTCGATTTAAGCATTTTAGTATGAAATCTAGCTCTAGAGCTTTTAATTTCAAATTTATTTGGATTATTACTTTTGTTGAACACAAAATCTCTTGCTTTATCTTTTGATGTACTTCTTAAGCCCAATTTGCAGCTCTTTTTGAAAACACAATTATCAAAGAATTTCAGTATATTGTAATTTACACTTTAATATTAATGAAAAATTAATAAATAAAACAGAAAAGCTAACTGGATTTTTATTTTTATTTTGATTTTTAAATAGCAGCAGCAGTGTTTTAATTTCTATTTTTTATTTCAATTTTTGATTTGATTTTTTTTTTTTGTAATATGTATTTTTTATGTTATCGTGTTTATTTTTTCTTAAAAATAAAAATAAATTTTTTTTTTTAAATTTTTTTTTGTGTTTACTTGTTTTTTTAATGTTTTAGGAATAAAATAAGAGAAAAAAAGCTAGTTTCTTGATTGAAATATTTTTACCAAATGTGAATTCATATAAATTTATACACTAAGAGCTCTTAATGAGGTGTTTGTATATATTATTTTAAGTAAATTCTTGTTTCATGATTATTTAACAACTAATTAAACCTAAAAGAACAAAACTTAAATTTTTCATACTAATTTAATTTAATTTAATTCATTTTCTAATGTTTTGGTTTGTAACTTTTCAAAATACTGTTTAAACTTAATACTACTAATAGAGTCAAAAATTTGATGGTAAAATTTAGAATATAGTTGAAGCTCTTATTTAAAAGCAAAAAGCCTGGTTGAAAAATATGACTTAGTTACTTCAAGAAAGAATGAATTAAAATAAATTCTCAGGCGCATTGCTGTTCTAAAAATTTGAAATTGTTTGTTATTAATAAAAAACTAGAAGAGTCAATCAACTGAATACCTAATAAAGTTTTTTTTATAAACCTCATTTACTCTTAGTATAGAAACTATCAGGTCTAATAAACAAAACTTGAAAGCTTTTTGAAGTATTTGATGAGCACAGCTTTTAGCTTTATGATTTTTTTTATTTTCTATTAATTATATAACTAAATAAGTGATTAGTTAAACTAAAGTGCAAACAACAAAGCTAAAATAATTAAAATAGCCATTTAAATCAACTATAAGGATACTAAAAAAAAATAAAAAATGAATAAATTCATTTTAAAAAAATTATAAAATATCAATTTTATTTAAACTTTATTTAAATAAAAAAATAAAATATATGTATATTTATATATATAATAATAGTAATAATAATATGATTCGAAAAATACAGAATTAGTCAAATTTCAACACTGACTAGATTTATTTTTGTTCAAGTTTTATAAAAAAAAAAAAAAAAAAATATAAAATTCTGTATTTTCTTGAGCTAAAATTTAAAAAAATATCAAAAAAAAAAAAAAACAGTGTTTATAAATTTTAAGCATTTAAATAAAATAATCAAATAATTAAATAATTAAAAAATAATAATAATGAAAATAAAAATTAATTTATTAAAAAGTGATTTAATTTAAAAATATTTAATTAGATTTAGATACAGTTTTGCGAAAAAATAAATGATTTTTCTTATTTATTTTTATTATTATTATAAATACCTATGTTGTCCGAGTGGTAAATTTATCCTCTTGCCAGATATGATGGGTGGTAACGAGTTGGGATTAGTTAAATTTGTTATATCTAGATTATTCGTTGATGATGGTAAATTTTGATTATGAGTCGTTTGAATTAGATTATTTGAGTTTGTGTTGATCAAAATTGGTTTTACGATTGATAATTGCGAATTAGAGTTGTTCGAGTAGAAATTGTTAGCTCGATTATTTTTATTAAAACTTTTATTATTATTATTATTATTATTATTATTAGAGCCTTTGAGTTGATTGTTTAAAATAAAGTCTTCGTTTGGCTCTTCAAGATAAAACCGGTTTTTATTGTTAATAGACATGGAAGAAGTGCTAGCTTCATAATTAAGATTCATAGGCGAAGCCTTAAGCACTCTATTGGCAAGTTTTTGTTCGGATTCTGCTCTATTTAGAGTCTCTTCTAAGGATTTGTTCAAATATTCATGTTCTTGTGCAAGTCTATTTTGGTTAATGTTTTTTAAATCAATTCTAAAATTGGTAGTTGGTACATTGTTGGCTTTGACTCGGTCCAGCTCGTCACTTCTTAGTTGCAACTGGCTTATTTCATTCGGGTTATTAAACGAAAATGGCAACGAAGCTGGCTTCATGGACAAATAGCGTTTATTTGAGCCCGAGCTAGCCGAATTCGATCTTTTTACTAAATTATTATCCAAAACGTAATTGGTTTGATTATAAACAAGTTTGTTTAATTCTTTAATTAATTTATTCGAAGCTATTTGATTATTTAACAAATTAAGATTACTTTGGTTTGTAATTTTGAGGTGTTGAGGTGCTTGTTGAGGTGCATGTTGTTGTTTTTGTTTAATAATAGGCACATAAAGACCTAAATAGTCATCAAACTCGATCTTGTTTTTTCGCTTTAAATAACTCTGAAGCAAGTTTTTAAATGACGGATGAGAATGTATGGACTGCCACTCGTTCAAGCCGTCGTTCCATTCTGTCAGCTCAATAGAACGTTTGTTAAGCACTTGTTTCGGAGCGTCTAAAGTGTAATTATCGTAGAAAAAGTAGTCGTTTACAACATCTTTGTGACTCGATTCGTCTAATTCGTTTAAAGTTTTGTATATGTCTTTAAGGTTTATTTTTTTTTTTAATTTATCTTCTTCTACTTCTTCTTCTTGCTCAAATGATGTATTATTCGATATAGATGTACTTTTTGTATCATCACTGGTTTGACTAATACACACCGTTTCTATGTTATTATCAATCATTATTTATTTATTGATCTAAATTAAATTTATATATGTATATTTTTTTTTTATTTATTAGTTTCTAGAGATTTACTATTTAATCTTTTAAAATTTTTTTTTTTCTTTTCTTTTGTTTTCTTTTTATTTATTTGCTTTAATACCATGCAAATTTAAACATGCTAAATTTAAATTTTTTATTTTATACTAAATTTTTTTAAAACATGAAATTGGAATTAAAATTGACGACCTTCAAAGAATAAATCAAACATTTAAAATTTCAATATTTTTGAATGAAGCTCTCTTAATAAAATTTAGCACTTTGAAATAAAAAAAAAAAAACAAATTTTTTTTTCTTTTCTTTTCTTTTTTTTTTAATAAAACGAAATTTAAAATATTAAAAAAAAAAAAAAGAAAAATAAATTTATGTTGCCATGGAAACAAATGTTTAATAAAAATTTATGAATAGTTAAAACTTTTATTAAATATATTTATATTTATTAGTTAAAAAGGAAACCCTAAAGTCGGCCAAAAATTCGGTTTAATTATTATTTTTTTTTTAATTTTATTTTTTTCATAAAAAAAAAAATTAAATTTTTTTTTATTATTTGAAAAAAATTATAAAAAAAGAAGTATTGTTATAAAATTAATTTGAAAGAAATATAAATAATAAATATTTTTTTTATATAGAAAGTAATTAGCTTTATTGCATTCGTCATAATTGCACACGCTTAAACAACCCTTAAAAATAATTTGCTGTTGTTGTTGTTTGTTTGAGCTATTTTTATTGTTGTCGTTGTTGTTTAATTGTTCGAAGTTTGTTTGGTTCAGACCGTAAAAGTTCTCCAAAGACAAATAACCACAATGACTGACTCGAACTATTTCTTGATCCATTCTACCCGAACCGGAATCAACCGAACATGTTCGTATAACATAGTTATGACCATGTCCTTTCAATTTATAAAAAAAAAATAAATAAACTTTTAAATAAATTAAATTTTGTTTTTTTTTTTTTTTTAAATTATTTAATTGATCTTAATATCTTTTATCCTTGTTCTTAATCTACGTTTACATGTAATTATTTAAAAGTTTAATAAAAAGCTTTAAGATTAATAATTCAAACTTTAACGACATAATAGCAAATTTTTAACAATCTTTTTTTTCTATTATTCTTCTCTTGAATATTATGAAGCTTTTGAAAATTTAAATTTGAATAAATATTATTTTTACAAAATCTATTAATTGCAAAATATTTCAACCTGGTTAAAATAATCTCCAAAGAAGAAGAAAGAGTTATTTGTGAGAGATTTTTTACGATAGCTAATGTTTAGTTTTGAATTTTATTATATAAAGATTATATGAAGAATTTAGTATTACGAAATAGTTTATTGAAATTATCTAATATTCAGTTAAATGAAATGTGTAAGCCAAGAAATGAATAAATTACTTCTTATAAGTTAAGCAAGAGTCATAAGTTAGTTTATTAACTTTGGAATTTAGTATGAACCACATCTCTCATTCTGGGTTATTACCTAGAAAAGAATAAGCAAAAATAACATAAACCCACGACATAGTACTTAGTCTAATTTGGCATTATTAATAAAAATTGTATTATTGTTGTTTCTGTTCTCCAATAACTTAAAATAGTTAAGTAAAAATAAAGCAACATATTTTCAAGTACTTCTACAGGCTTTAATTAGTAAAGATTACATGATATGTATACAAGATACAGTATATATATCTGATGCTTCCTTAAAAGATCATATTTAAATTAAAATAAAAGCAGTATAATTTTTTAAGTTTTTTAAAATTTATGCTAAAAAAATGATTCATTCAAAATTTTCAAAGCTTTCAGATTTTGAATTTAATTTAACATGTTTAAAAAATGATTTGTATTTGAATATTGGTTTAAATTTAGCTTTAATAGCTTCAATTATGAATTAATTAATATAAAAAATGTGAATAAACTTTTGAACAATTTACCTTGGGCTATCAGTTTTAAACAATGTGTGGCTCGATAAGTTCCGATCTTGGATGGAATACCAGTCATGCAATTTTCTTTAAGGTTTATATTTTTAGACCTGAAAAATGGATCTTCACATTCTGGATTATCATGATTGTATGAAGTACAATCGAAACAGTTTATTTGAGCTTTTTTTAAAATAAAATAAAAATATGAAATTTTAAACAAATTTGCAATAAATAAAAAATAAATAAAAAATAAATAAAAATTTAAACTTGTTTTTTTCACCAAAAATGTAACTAAAATTAAAATAAAATAAAAGTTCATCTGTACTCTTTTATAAAATGATTGCTAAGAAAAATAAAATCTTTTATTTTTAATAATAATAACAATTTTAAAGCTAAAACAATTAATCTTTATTTTCTTTTAAACAGATCAGATTATATTAAAACTATTGAAATTTTATCCTTATTATTATTATTATTATTATTATTATTATTAATATTTTTTATATTTTAAATTGAAATTTGTATAAATTAAGCGAATCGGTTTTATAATTGATTAAATTTTTATTTAATAAATTAACTATCAAGTAAATTATTGGCATTTTTTTTTTTTCTTTAAAGACTTTTTTAGTTTTTATTCAAAAATGATTTATGTAATAAGTAATAGATTAAGATAAATTTCTAAAATTTTATTTAAGCTTATTTTATGTTTAATTAATATTGAATATTGAATATATATTATTGTTATTATTTTTTCTATTTTCTTCTTAATAAACTTTGTTAATTGAATTGGATTTAATTTAAATTATTATATATATAATAATATACATATATATTTTAAATAAAGCAAAAAGAAACATATATTCGATTAAAAGCAAATCTAGAAAGAATATAAACACAAGAAAATCTATTTTAGTTAAGTAATTGTAACAAGTAGTAGTTTTTTTTTAGATTCTAATTAGCTTAATATTATCTTAAAGTAAAAAATTAATCTAATAAAAGTGTTTGAATCAAAAATAATTTAATTTTTAATTTGTATTTTATTATTTCGACTTTCAATTGAGATGCAAAAATAAGCAGATAACTTTAAGAATGATTTAAGAATGTTTATATTAAGAATCTTTAACAATACTTTATGGATAAAAAAGTATCACCATTTTTATATTGGATAATCTAAAATTCAGTGGTGTAGTTTCCAAGACTAGATCCCCTGTCAACAAAAAATTATGGGATGACTAAGACTCCCATCACTAATTTTTCATAATATTTTAATCCTAAATATGGGTGCACAATAGAAACTCGCTTAACGGCACATCTACTTAATATTGAGTCTCTCCTTTCTTAAGGATATTAATTGCGCCTTTTTTGCTAGCAATTCTATAAGCAAAAGCGCAATTATTTTTGCAACAGATATTATTTTCTAATAAATTATATAAAATTTAAAAAAAGTTAATATTTATTAATAAAAATTTATTTAATCAGTAATTTAAAAAAAAAAAGATAGTAAATTATATACAAAAAAAAAATTAATTTTTTTTTTCTTAAATTTGTATTTAATTAATTTTTAATTCCTAAGACTTGTTCAAGTTCAGCTCTTCTTTGTTGCACTTTGTTATAAAAATATCTACTAACAGCTTCGTCAGTCCATGGCTCATTGAAAAAATGTGATCTTCTCTCTTCTTCGGGATTACCATTTTGATCAGTCATTATTTTAAGATCATTAGATTGTGATATTAACCATTTGCTAATAAACTCTTGTGGATCATCTGAAAAACTAGCAAAAAAATCTCTACTCACTCGCAATTGGTTAATTTGTTCAATTAATTCATTTATTTTGTTGTCCAATTGGGCTATTTCGGCCAATGATTGTGTTTGACTTGAGCTCAAAAAGTTCTTCATTTGATCTCTAATAGAATCGTCAACCTCGACTTCTATGTCATATATAGAAGTTCGCTTAGGTTCATTAGGTTCTATATTGATCATGTGATTAATAACTATTGGATCTGGTGGCATACAATGCATATGTAACTTGCCAGGTATGTCCGAGAATCGAATACGATCACATTCGAATATTTGCTGCAAGTATTTGTCCAAATTAATAAATTCTTTTTCTTGATTGTCCTGAAGTTTGTGTGTTTTAATGTAGGACCATAAAGATTGTATAATCACTGGTCTTGTGGCAGTGTGTATGCCAAGTACTTTGGCCAGACGAGGATCTAATTTGAATTGAGGAGGCTGATAGTCTAGCAACATTAGAATAGTACACTTTAGACTTTGATCACCGTGTCTCTTTACTTGAAAACCATCAGTTTCGGCCGTTTGAGGAGTTCTATGCCACTCGACTAAATGGTTATCTGGACCGTACAAATCTTTGTCTAATTCAATAACCAAGCTTTTAAAAAAAGAGGAAAATTTTCTAGGCTTAGGTTTAACACTACTAGTAGTAGTATCAACTTTAGGATCGTCTAACAAACGACCCTCTATTTTCAATTCCCATTGAGGTATACAATCTTCATCGTTGTCTGCATCTGTTTTACCCGGATAGAACTGATTTGTTATGAAAACTCTCAATTTGCGTTTTATTTTAATCGGTCTTTTGAGCGCTTCTTGAATATCGAGTCTTTTTCGCATTATGGTTGCGTCCAGCTTTCGCTCGAATGCCAACAAGTCCATATAAGACTGAGAATCTGGCACTAGTTCTCTTACTTTTTGAGGTATAATTTTTTCTTTAAGCTTACCCTTTTTTCTTCTATTTTATTAATAAAATAAATTCTAATTTTTATTATAATATAAAGATTTTAAAATAAAAATATTTTCACACATTTGTCGGTTTTGTGTTCGAGCTAGAGCATCCATTTGCTGATTTTGTATGGTGGCAAGAGACGAAGCAGAGGACGAGCTCGGCATAGGAGACTGTTGCTGCTGCATAGCCATCGGATTTATGGATACACTGTGTCTTTTTTGTTGTTGTATCGCTTGAGCCGATATAGATTGTGTTTGTTGTTGCATCATTTGAATCGGAGTACGAATGATTTGTTGTTGTGGTTGAGCCATTTGAGTCGGTGTTTGAGGCGAATAGCTTCTCTGTTTTTAATTTAAAAAATAAAAGAGAAACAATTTAATTAAAGCCAATAAAAAATGAGAATTACGTTATTAAATATGGCTGGATTTTGGGCGACCATAGTAGGTCGAATGGCTGGGTTTTGTACATTTTGAGGCACTTGATTCGGTGTTGCCACCATCTGAGCCTGTGGAAACATACGTTGTGGAGTCGATGGAGCTTGATTCATTTATTTATTTACTTTAAATTTAATTAAAGATTTAATATTTATGAAATAATAAAATATATATATAAAAATATATAGGATTAGTTCTATTTGTATGGAATATATATTTTTTAAAAAATGAAGAATTTTTTCAGCTTTAAATAAAATATCAGAATTAATTTAACATTGTCTGAGGATTAAATTAAAAAATACCTCCTAAATCAATTCGAAAGAAAGCAATTTTACAAACTTAATAGATTTAAAAT
Source organism: Brachionus angularis (assembly GCA_021432725.1). Classification (NCBI taxonomy): domain Eukaryota; kingdom Metazoa; phylum Rotifera; class Eurotatoria; order Ploima; family Brachionidae; genus Brachionus; species Brachionus angularis. The sequence goes on along the minus strand of JAJVDD010000001.1, from coordinate 5,931,416 downwards.
CATTGAATATTTTAGATCCAAATCTATGAAAAGCTTCAACTACGATTGTTCTAAAATCGAAAAAAAATCAGATCAATGATACAAATACTGTAAACTTAATTAGAGACGAGTCAAATATCTATGCTGATCCAACTGATATTGCAAATGCATTCAATATTTATTTTACTACTATTCAGTCTCATTCAACTGTAACTAATAATGCTTGTTTTGATTCATTGATAATCATTTCAACGATATCAAGACAAATAAACTCAAAATAGAATTAAATGCCTTCTCCTTCAAAACAACAGATGACTCCGAAGTAAATAAATTAATAGCGGAACTATTAAATACTAGTGGTGCTGGTGTCTCTGAGTTATCAATTAAAATATTCAAGGAATTAAGGGTTATTCTTATTCCACTACTGACAAAACTCTTCAATCATTGTATCAATACGTCATCAATTCCCGACGAGTGGAAAAATGCCCTAGTTACTCCATTATATAAAAATAAAGGATCGAAAGAAGAACTAGGTAATTATAGAGGTATCTCAGTATTATCACCAGCTGCTAAATTATTTGAGAAAGTTTTATCAATTCAAATATTGAATTACATTAATAATGCTAAAATATTTTTTGATGGTCAACATGGTTTTCTGACAGGTAAATCATGTGAGACTGCATTACATCAAATCATATCAAGTATGATGGAGATTTTGAATGATAAATCAATTGGACTGTTCTTGTTTATTGATTACAGAAAAGCTTTTGAGTTGGTTGACTCAACTTTACTTCTAAGAAAACTTGAAGACTATGGTTTTAGTAATGAAGCCCTTTTATTATTTAAAAGCTATTTCTCAAATAGGAAACAACAAGTGAAACTTCCTAAATCACTAGCTGATCCAGTTGAAATCAAATTAAGGGTACCTCAAGGTTCGATACTGGGTCCTATATTCTTCTTGTTGTTTATTGATGATCTTCCTTGATTTGTCAAAAAATTGTCTACTGTAATGTTTGCTGATGACACTACAATGTTCGATCAAAATAATGATTTAAATTTATTATTAAATAATATTAATACTCAAGCAGAAAAGCTTATATTTTGGTGCAATTTTTAGCTTATATTGCGTTTGGATCTAAATTGGGCAAAAACTGTGTGTATGTTTATCACAAAAAAGAAGGCTGTATTGCCTAAAACAATTATGTTTGATAAATATGAAATTAAAGTTGTTGAATATGTTGAACTACTTGGCATTATTATTGACAATAAACTTAGCTTTAACAATTACATAAAAAAAATTAAATCAAATGCTTACAAGAGACTTTACTCGATTAAGAAAATATTTTATTAAACAAATGACGTAAAAATTCAATTCTTTAACACTCAAAAGGCCAAAAATTTTTAGAGCTTTAAGGACCAAACGTGTCAAATTTGACCCGTATATGTTTATATTGAAAATAATAATTTAAAAAAAAGTTTTTTAATTTTATAAGTTAAAATTAGAAAGAATCATCATAGGTTATATTAAATCATTTTTAGATTCTACTGAAAAATATTTTAATAAATTTTACAAACCTAAAATTCTTTACCTTCTTGGAAACAATTTTTACACTTACATTTAAGAGTAAATTCTTTTTTTTCCTAAACAAGTATTACAACAAGCCTTGATAAAAAAATTACAAATAATATTTGACTTATTTTCATTACAAAAACGAATTTGGCATTTTTTCTGTTATCAATTTTATTTACTTTAGGGGTATTTAGTGTAATAGCAAGCCGTTTACGAGTTGATGTTGGAGTCACTGGAGTTGTGGGCGTTTTACTATTACGTTACTCTGAAACCATTTCCAATTTGCAATTGCGTCCATATAACATCGCTTTTACTAATTTTATCAAGATTTGGATCAATTTGATCACCAATTCTTAGTAAAACAGCTTGAATGGCGCTAATAGGTCTTCAACGTTTCGGAGACGCTCCAACAAATGCAAATCATCTTCTTTTGTAGGTATTTTCAATATTTTAGAATTTCAAATAAAAATAAAATATAAAATTTTATAAAATTATAACTGTAAACAGTTAGAAGCAATCAATACTTAGTATGTGTCAATTTTGATACGACTGGGCTTTTAGGTGTTTTTTTTTTTCACAGAAAAATTTTCTTCATTTGAAAAAGTAAGATTAGTTTTGTATAGAGAATGTAAAAAATAAATAAAAAAAAAGAAGAGAAATCAAAAAAAAAAATTTAAAGAAAAAAATCAATTTTAGTTTTAAAAAGTGTCAAATTTGACACGTTGGTCTTTTGCGTGTTAAATCTTTTATATTATTTTATATACCAATATTTGATTATTGCTCAACACTATTGATATATATACCGAAACAAAACATCCAAAAGCTGGCAAACTACTACAACTTTTGCTTAACTAAACTAATCAAATTTAAAACAATTGATATTATACGATCTGATGATTTTAATAAACTAAATAATGAATTATTTATCCTAGGTATATCTGCTTTCCAGCATAGAATCATTTTTAGGCTTTCAATTTTTGCCTTTAAGCTATTATTTGATACAAACTTTCCATATATTCTAAAAAGCCAAGTGAATTTCATATTAGAAGAGGATCAAGTTTATAACTTAAGAAGTACAAATACAACCAGACAGCCCAATAAAATAATCAGAATCGATTTCGGTCTTCAAACATTCGCATACTTTCATTATAAGTTTATATTAACAAATTCAAATTGCATCAATCAAAAGATAATTTTAAACAATTCAATTATAGAATAGAAAATAATATAAACCTAATGTATTTTATTCTATTTATTATTATTTATTTATTTTTTCTTATTATTTTGCTTTAAATTATAAATCAACTCGATAGTGATAAGTATTTTCTTATCTATCTATCGGGTGTAACTTTTGTTCTTGATTTATCAATAATAAAAAAAAAAAAAATATCTGTTATTTTCGGAAGCTGCTCAAAGTTCTCGAAAAGCTAAGTTTTTTTTCTGTAACATTTTAGTATATTAAATAGAGATTTTGATTAGGATCAAAATGATATCGAGATCACTTTTTTAAATTATTTGATTCAAAAGATATAATCTGTTTTAAATACCAAGATAATGGACTATTTATGACAATAGATCACTTTCTAAATAATTTAAAAATTAAATTTTCTAGGAATTTTTTAGATACTCTTACTAAGGTAGAATTTTGTGAATTTATTTAATTTTTATATTTTTTAATTGTAAAAATCTAAAACTTATTACTAATTATTTTATACACTTATTTAGATTTCTGTAATTTTATTTTTACTCCTCCTAAAATTGGATTTGGTGAAGCTTTCTCATAAATAAATACATAAATAATGATCAAATTTAAAATGATTCACATAACCACTCATTAGACATATATCAAAGGCGTACTTTATTATATTCAAATTATAATCCAACGAAAATTAGATAAGCTATGAGCCAAGAAAGATCAAAAAATATAGTTTTTAATTTGATTCAGTTTCAAGTCTGTTTTGCAGTTCTAGTAATTCAAGCTAATTAATGTTAAAAAATACTTTTATTCTTGGCATCAAATAAATATAATTAATTGGTGTAAAAAATAAATTAAAACAATATGCTTTTAATTTAATTTTTTACAACTTCTATCAAATATTAAATACATTTTTTTGTAAAAATAATAAAAATTTAAATTATGTTGAGACCGTAGTTTAGACACTACTGTTATTAGTCTCTAGTCCTTCTACTCTTACTAACCTTAAGCTCATCATTTTCATATATAAACAACTAACTACTAATACTAAAACCGGATTCTAATAAACTATAAAAAAGTCAGATAAGTCTAATTTATTATTTTCCCATAACATAAGGTCTTAATTAATTAGGACTACAACAGTTATAATCGAATAAGATTAAAAGTAATGAGTTTATTCAAATACTACTAAAGCTATAAAAAATTACAAAATAATATTTTAGATGTGAAAATTTTGTCTAATTCTAATTAACATAGAGTTAATTTTTTTTTTTTAATATGTCTTGGTAATTTTGACGCCTTTTATACATCAAATTAAATAAGTTTTCTATTGAATTTTTTGATTATTTATAGTTGATAGAATATAAAATAGAAAAAGAGCAGTTTTTCCTATAATTAAAACTAAATTAGATATGAAATTTAATTCCATGAAAAATATAAAATTATTTATAAAATTTATAATAAATAAAATAATAAATAATGATTTAGTTTAAATGTAATTTTTCAATTATTACAGATTTTACAAAATTTTTAAGAAATAATATTATATTTAGCCTGGATTTTGGTTTAATAATGAGACAGCAATTATTTACACGCAGCGCTTATTATTAATATTTTATGATATAAAATATTTTTATTAATACATATTAATACTTAAAAATCAATTTCTTATTTTTTGTTTTCCATTTTTAAAATCTCAATCATGTAATCTGACTTGTTGAGAACTAAACAGCAGACTTTGATTATTTTATGACAAATTGACAAGATTTTGAATGTTTTTATTTAAAGAAAAATATAAAAAAAAGAACAAAAAAATAAATAAACGTTTTTTAAACTATTTTAAATGATGATGTTTTATAAGTGTTATGTTGTTTTATTTCAGTGCAATTTTTAGAATTTGATATTTCATTGCTTTTTATTTGAGCAGAATTTGATTGTTTAAACAAATCTTGGTAAAAACGTCGACATTCTTTGTTTGATAAAGTGTAAATGATTGGGTTATAAATTGAAGAAGTTTTTGAAAATAAGGCCGGTAATGATGTTGTGTATGGATTGATCCAGATTGTTAAATAATCTTCACTAATAAATTGAGCTATTAAAACAATAACAGCATATGGAAGCCTTTTTATGAATATTTAAAATTAAAATTTATAATTTTAATATTCTAATATATTTAAATATTTACCAAGCTATGCAAAATAACAAAACATTTAAAACTAAAGTTTTTGCTATTTTAATTTCTCTTTTTAAAAATGAATATGAGTTAAAACCAGAATTGATATTTCTTAATAAACTTAAATCTTCTAGACTACCATATTTTAAATTTTTAAAGATTTTCTCATTATTCAAAAAATTAAGCATTACAAAATCTTGGTTCTTTTTTGTTATTAATCTCCATAACAAAATGTAAAAAAACCATATTATAATTAATGGTATTAAAAAGCCACCAATAAACATCAAAATCATGAATAATCTAGTGTAGTAATCTCTGCTTATATAATCAAATGTACATGAAGTTAAAAAGCCTTCAAGAACAAATCCATTTTTGAGAAATAGTTCTGGAAATATCCATAAAAACGAATAGATCCATGTTATTATAGCACAATTAATAAACATTCTTTTTTTTATTGTCAAAGCATAAAGTGGATTTTTGATCATAAAAAATCGTTCCAAACTCATAAAAACCATTGTTGAAATGCTTACAAAACCGAATAGACCTCCAGCCAGTCCATAAATATCACAGCCTGTATTGGTATTGGAATTTATAATGATCTATTTTTAAAAAAATGTTTTTTTATTTATTAAAATTACCGATTTGTTCAAATATCCATTTTCCATAAAAACTATTTACAACATACATTGGAAAATCAATTAAACATTTTCCTATATCAGCTATAGCTAAATTAATTATAAAATAAATTCCGGGTTTTTTTCTCTTTTTAATTTTGATTATATAATACAAAACCATAAAATTAACTATAAGGCTTAATATTCCGATAACTGAATAAATAAATGCTAACAAATAATGGTATTTATGTTCTATTTGCTCAAAATTTAACCAATACTCATTTATATACATTATAATTATTATTACTAATAAATTTAATCTTTATAAAATTATTAAAATTTTAACTTTATATCAAGTAAAATAAAACGTATTTTATGTCAAGATGGCATATTAGAAAATTTCTTTTAATATTAACAGGTTGCCTGTTTTCCTTTAATCTATCAAGTTAAAATATTACATAAAAATAGTTACTTTTCTTTAATTAAATTTCAAATAAAAATCATATTTTTTTATTAATTAATCTGTTTTTATTTTTTGAAAAAATTTAGATTTTTTCAATTTTATATTAAATATTGAAAATATTTCATAGATTTTTTTATATAAAATACTAATTATATTATTATATAATTTAAAAAAAAATCAATTTAGCTTATAAATTATTACTTATAGGTTCTAATTACAAAAGAAGTAATTAAAATTTTAAAATTTGATATGACATATATATGACAATTTTTAATTTTATATTAGAATTTAAGATCATTTAATTTGGAAATTTTGACGAGCATTGTCTATGATTAAAAGATAAAAAAAAATTAAAAAGACTTATTGCCGAAAAACACAATTGCGAAACAAAATCTAGTTGGTTTGAATTCATATGTTTTATATAACATGATCATTTTTATAAAATGCTTTTTAAATATGATTGTTTTGAATTATTTCCAAATATCAATTGTTTCTTGAGGGAGAGAAGTATTAATTTATACTAAAGCAAGATTTTGGTGAATACTGGTTAATACACTTATGCAAGCTGTGAATTACATTTATTTTTATTATTAATTTAAATTTTAATTCTAAAATAAAATTTAGATCATTGAGAAAAACAAAAAGAAAATATAAGAAAAAAACACCACATTTACATTATTTATAAAATCGATAATCAGATTTTTGAATCTTACAAAAAAAATGAATTAATTATTGAATTTCTTAATTAAAAAAAAAAGAATATTGAGAAAAATAATAAAAAATGTAGAGCGAAAAATTTATTGAAAAATGTTTTAAATGAAGATGGAATTGATTACCTGTCAACACTAATTTATAAATAAAATTTATTAATAAAATTAAAATGTCTATTCTTGAAACATTTGCTTCTATATTTAAGTAAAACTATATTTATAAATATTTATACATTATTTCAATTAATTCAATTAATAAAACTTGTTTTATTATTCTCTTAAAAATAAAAACATTTTTAATTACAAAATAAAACAAAAAAAAAATACAAAATACAAAACAATGATAAAGATTAAAATGTATAAAGTTAATAGATTAAGTAATCTTTAACAAAACAATATCTATCTTAAATATTAATATATAATTTTTTGAACTAGCTTCTAAATATCTAATATGATGTTAACTAGTCTATAGTTAGTTTAAAATTCCAAACCACAAAAAGAAAAATTAGATTAAATAAAAATTTTCATTTAATGATTCAAAATTCAAATAAGATTGGAATAAAAGAAGTAAAAAAAATAAATAATAATATAATCGTATCATGATTAATTAAAAAAATGTGAAGAGAATAATCATCGAACAGTAATAAATTGTTTTATTAAAATAAATTGCTTAAAGAAAAATAAAGAAAACAAATATTAAATATTTAAAACATTTGAAATAATTTGTATGAAAAAAATATATTACTATATTTTATTAATATAGATATATATAGATATAGACAAATTTTATTTTAGAAAAAAAAAAAAAAGAAGAAGAAGATGTATATAAATGTGTATTGGATTAAATTTGAAGATATAGATCAAAGATTACATTACTTGTTAGCTTTTGTTTATTTTATAATCGGGTTGTTTGGTATTGTTGCAAATTTGTTAGTGATTTATTATATTATAAAAGTTAAAAGCTTAGAAAAGCCTGTGAGTTATTTTGTTCTTAATCTAGCTGTAGCTGATTTAGGCAAAATTTCAATAAGCTTTCCAATGTTTATTGCTAGCAGTTTTTATGGCAAATGGATATTTAATCAAATTGGTAAAAGCATATTTTATAAATTTTAATATTAACATTGAATTTTGAATTTCAAGGATGTGATATATTTGGTCTATCTGGTGGTTTGTTTGGTTTTGTTAGTATTTCAACAATGGTTTTAATGAGTATAGAGAGATATTTAATCATAAAAAATCCTTTATCGATTTTTACTTCAAAAAAAAAAATTTTTATAAATTCAATTCTAATTACATGGATCTATTCGTTTTTATGGATATTTCCAGAACTATTTCTCAAAAATGGATTTGTTCTTGAAGGCTTTTTAACTTCATGTACATTTGATTATATAAGCAGAGATTACTACACTAGATTATTCATGATTGTGATGTTTATTGGTGGCTTTTTAATACCTCTTTTGATTATTTGCTTATTTTATTTTTTATTATGGAGATTAATGAGAGAAAAAAACAAAAATATTTTATCTTTTTGTTTTTTAAAAAATTATATGGAAAAAGTAAATTTTGAAGATAATATACAATCAAAACCTTATCTTGATTCGTATTCGTTTTATAAAAAAGAGATTAAAATAGCAAAAACTCTAATTTTGTATGTTTTATTATTTTGCATAGCTTGGTAAATATTAAAATATATTATAAATATATTAAAATTAAAGATTTAAATTTTAGATTTTTATAAAAAAAAGGCTTCCATATGCTGTTATTGTTTTAATAGCTCAATTTATTAGTGAAGATTATTTAACAATCTGGATCAATCCATATACAACATCATTACCGGCCTTATTTTCAAAAACTTCTTCAATTTATAATCCAATCATTTACACTTTATCAAACAAAGAATGCTTAAAATATTTTAAAGGCTTATTAAAAATTAAAAATTCCAATTCAAAAAATGAAACATTAGAAATAAGTAATTTAAATACTTCATCAAAATAAATATTTAATTGTTAAAAGAAATATTTTATAATAAATAAATTCAGTAAATATTTCATAGTTTAGAAATTTACTTTTTGTGCATTATTTAAACAAAATTTGTTTATAAATTTATATCGACCCAACTTCTTAACCTTATCTCTGATTTTCCTGTCTTTGAGCTCTGAATAAATGAAGTTAAATAAAGTAAAAAATTTGGTACATTATTGGCTACAATTAGTTAGTAGTGCTATTCAAAAAATATAACCTATTAATTCAATAAAACTTTTAAAGCCTTGACTAATCTCAAACAAAATGCTGTATTCACTTTATTATTAGACACTTTTAATTAACTAAACTATATTTCATATATTTTTATCTAGGTTCATGACTTGGGGCACTATATTAAATATATTAAAAGAAAATTATCTTTTTGAGTTTTCACATTTTCCTTTTTAAATAATTTATATTTTTTTTTACTAATTATTATTACAATGTCTTTTAAAAATTAACTAATTTAAGTATGATTATTAAAATTTAATTAAAATAATAGAAATTTTTATGTAATAAAAATATAAATTTTATTTTCTAAAAATAAGCCCCCATAGCGCAGTGGATAGCGCGATGGACTTCTAATCCATAGGTCGAGGGTTCGATCCCCTCTGGGGGTGCTTTAATTTTTTTTTCTTATGAGAAAGTGTTTTGATCAAGTGAATAAAGGTTTATTCATTATTAAAGTCAGATTTATTTTAACAATATTTAAAATGAGATTAAATTTTGTATAAAATGAAATATTAATGTAAAAATTTTATTCTATAAAGCTAAAAGAGTTTTGATTTTCGTTTAACAGAAATATTTTATTTTATCTTGGAAAGTTTTCTAATCAATCTGAATTGAAACAGAATCTGAATTCTTTTTACTAAAAAATTTAATAAAAATATTTTAAATAAAAGATATAGAATTTGTTCAATATAATTTATTTAGATTTGAATTACATTATATACAAAGATAAAAAATAATAAAAACAAACGCTTTATTTTAACTTAAGCGAAGAATTTCTCATTTTTGTACAATATTTAGAATTTGAATAATCATTGCTCTTTGGATAAAATGTTAACTTTCTTCCAAAAACAAGATTTTTAAAGTATTGTTTACATTCTTTATTAGATAAAGTGTAAATGATTGGATTATAAATTGATGATGTTTTTGTAAATATAGACGGTATTGAAGTTGTGTACGGATTGATGAAATATATTAGATAATCATCATAAATAAATTGTGCAATTAAAGTTACTATTGCGTACGGAAGCCTTAGAGAAAAAAAATTAAAATTTAAAAAAAAATTTTTTTTTTTTTTTAAATATCTTTTTACCAAGCCAAGCAAAACAAAAAAACATTTAATACAAGTGTTTTAGTTACTTTGATTTCTCTTTTTAAATATGAGTTTTTATTTAAGGCTGAATTAGTACCTTTAAATATTATATTTAACTCTTCTACGCTCTCAAATCTAATTGAATTTTTATTTGAATCTAGATATCTGATTATTTTATTTTTTCTTAATAAATTCCATATTAAGATGTATGAAATACTAATGAAAAAAAGAGGTATTAAAAAGCCACCAATGAACATCAAAATCATGAATAATCTTGTATAAAAATCTCTGCTTAAATAATTAAATGTACATGAAGTTAAAAAGCCTTCGAGAATAAATCCATTTTTGAGAAATAGTTCTGGAAATATCCATATAAATGAATATATCCATGTAATTAGTATAGATTTAATAACCAATTTTTTTGTCATTTTTAAGGCATATAATGGATTTTTAATCATATAATATCTTTCCACACTCATAAATACCATTGTTGAAATACTAACAAAACCAAACAAACCACCTGATAGACCATATATATCACATCCTTTATTAGAATTAAATTCTTATATTCAATGGTTTTATGTTATATTAAAATAAATTCTCTTACCAATTTGTTCAAAAGCCCATTCGCCATTTAAATTACTTATTACGTTTAATGGTAAATTAAACAATATTTTACTTAAATCGGCTATAGCTAAATTTAAAATAAAATAGTTGCCGGGCTTTTTAAAACTTTTAATCCTAATTAAATAATAAAATACCATTAAATTTGTTATTAAGCTAAAAACGCCTATTAATAAATAGATCATTGCTAGCAGGTAATGCAATTTTTTATCTATAGGTTCAAAATTATTCCAGTACTGATTAATATACATTTTTCGATTTTTTTTTCATTTAATGTTAAATCTTGTTTTAAAGCGAATTAGATTTATATAAAATTATTTACATTGTATGTATGTTTGATATATATTTTATTTTTTTTTTTTGTATATAACATTTCCGCGTAATTTTTAATCACGAATATTTTTCTTGAAATTAAGTAAAATTGAAATAGATGTTTTCAAATGCTTAAGGCCTAAATTTTGGTGTGTGTGTGTGTGTGTGTGTGTGTGTATATATATATATATATATTTGATTTTTTATGTTAAATAATAGAACTTTATCTTAACAAAAAAAATATAAATACTAATTATAAGAATTTTTACTTATAAGAAGATTTTCAGCTTGAAAAAATCTGAAAAAAATAATTGTGTTTAAATGTATTTAAAAATGTTTAAATTTTAAGCTCAGAGATTAAGCTAATATTAAATTAAATTAATGAACTAAGATTAAAGTACTTTAACGCCCAAATTAAATTGATTTAAACAAGTATTGGTTAATAAAGTTTTGGTTATGTAATTCTGGCAAGAAAAAACTAATTTACTCATAATCTTTAGTTAATGAATATTATTTAACTCTATTTTAATAAATTATATAACAATGCTAGTCTTCTTTCCTTTCCTAATCAAAACCTGTTTTGTTAATTTGAAAAACATTTGAAAATATTTTAAATTTAGAATCGGATTTTTTAATATTAAACTAATGTTAATAAATTTCCATTCCAATTAATAATTAAGATTTAAATAACATGCTTGTTAACTAATTTTATTAATTAGCAATTATTAAAAATATTTAAATCAAGCTAGGCTATATTACCAGATTATGTTGAATAATATTATTCAATCTTAATTTGCTTATTTAATTATATTAAAATAATGTCATGCTAAGATATAGTTTAGTCATGTTCTAAAGATATTTACTAACTAGTTCGTTTTTTATGAAGAAACGTTGTTTTCTTTTTAGAATTGATTTTAAAAAATATTTAACTTATATTTACTTAAACACACTTAATATCATTGAAATTGGCTTTAATTATTTATTAATTTAAAAAGAATGACATTTAACTAATTTCCAAATATATAAGTATAGCCACCAAAATCACCTATATATTAAACTAAATAATAAACTAATAACATAATATGAAAAAAAGAAAATTTTTTTTTGACGATACTGATAAATGCAAATGTTCGAATTGTTGTGTAAATATGATACTTCCTTTTTAGCTTTATTTTAATTTGATAACGCAGACAAGATTCCTAAATTAAAATAGTAATTAAAAATACCTACTAAAGAAATTTTAGTAAAGATAATTAAAAATACCTTCAATATAGTTCTAAATAGTACAAGATTTGCTAGCGATTTTCTAAAATTACTTGAAAATTTTGTATAAAGATTGTTTAACAGGAAATTGGCAAAAAAATTTTAGAATTTTTCAATAAACTAGACCTTTCTCCTTGATCAAATATTTTTTAAAACAAAGCTGCACCTATAACTGAAAAGTTTAACATTTTTTCGATTTAAGTTAAAGCCTTTAAATGTGTAGTAAATTAACATAGTTTCATCTATGATGCATCGCATTTATAATTCTATTTTTTAATATGGAAGAGGTATATGTCTTTGTATGAGCATGTTTATTTGTTATTTAATATAAACCAGCAGTTCTAAAAGAAAATTCTTTTTTATTTTTTTTACTTTAATAGCTCATGAAAAGTACAATTAGTATACTTTTGATAAAGTATTATATTTATTTTAGAAAATTTTTTATTTAAAAAATTAAAGCACCCCCAGAGGGGATCGAACCCTCGACCTATGGATTAGAAGTCCATCGCGCTATCCACTGCGCTATGGGGGCTTGTTATATTAACTAATATATTTCAATAAAAATTTAATTATTTAAAATATTTATTTAAAAAAAAAATTTTAACTTTTTCAAATTCAAATATTTATAAAATTTTATTTTTGTTTTACTTCAGAGATATTTTTGGAAAATGAAATTTCATTGCTTTTTGTATAATTATGCGTTCTACATAAAATTAAATCTTTAAAATATTGTCTACAATCTTTATTGGATAAAGTGTAAATGATTGGATTATAAATTGAGGATATTTTTGAAAATATGGCCGGTATTGAAGTGGTGTATGGGTTGATCCAAGTTAATAAATAATCTTCACTAATAAATTGAGCTATTAAAACAATAACAGCATATGGAAACCTTTTCATGAAAATCTAAAATTTAAATCTTTAATTTTAATATTCTAATATATTTAAATATTTACCAAGCTATGCAAAATAATAAAACATGTAATACAAGAGCTTTGGCTACTTTAATTTCTCTTTTAACAAAAAAATTTCCATTGAATCTTAGACTTTTTTTAATTAAGTCACTTTGTTCGCTGTTTTTATATTTTTCAGAGATTGATTTTTCCGAATTTTTTCTTACTTTAATAGAATTAATAAAATAAGCATTATTGATATTTTTTCTTAATAAATTCCATATTAAGATGTATGAAATACTAATTAAAAAAAGAGGTATTAAAAAGCCACCAATAAACATTAAAATCATGAATAATCTAGTATAAAAATCTCTATTTATATAATTAAATGAACACGAAGTTAAAAAGCCTTCAAGAGCAAATCCATTTTTGAGAAATAATTCTGGAAATACCCACATAAATGAATATATCCATGTAATTAGTATAGATTTAATAACCAATTTTTTTGTCATTTTTAAGGCATATAATGGATTTTTAATTACAAAGTACCGTTCAATACTCATAAAAACCATAGTTGAAATACTCACAAAACCAAAAAGACCACCTGTAAGACCATATATATCGCATCCTAAAACATAATTTTTCCTAAATTTTAAATTAAAAAAAAAAAAACTTTTTTATTATTAATATAATACCTATTTGTTTGAAGACCCATTTACCATATATGCTACTTGTGGAAAACATTGGAAAACTAATTAGAATTTTGCCTATATCAGCTACTGCCAAATTGAGTATAAAAAAAGTTCCTGGTCTTTTAACACTTTTTATTTTTATCATATAATAGAAAACCATAATATTTGCTAATAAGCCGAATATGCTTATTAATATATACAACACAGCTATTATATAATGATATTTCTGCTCTATTTGTTTAAAATTATTCCAATAATGATTGATATACATTCTTTTTCTTTTTATTTCATTTTTAACCCAAATTTATTCAAATAGAATAAAAAAATGATGACTGTTTCAAAATATAACTTGAAAAATTTCCTTGTCAAAGTTTCCTTTTGTTCAATAAAAAAAAAAAAAGAAATCGAAGCACACAAAATTCAATTAATTTTTGTATTAAATTAGGCAAATTTATAAATATAAAAAAAAAATTCAAATTGAATATAAAATCACGATTTTGACTATTGAAAATAGAAAATAGAAATTTGTCTAAATGTTTGAAAATTTATATGATAATTATATTTTTTTCTAATAATTAAGAGAATTGTTTAATTGAAATCTTCTTAGAAATTATAATACGTATTATTTAATTTAATTATATACATTTACTTGCGTTTTTCTTCTTTTTTTTTATTTCAATTTTAATCGAAGATTTAATAATTTGTTAATAAAACTTTCTGGTTAAATGTATTAATTAAAAAATTTTTTATACTGTAATTGTTGTCTTGTTAAAGAATATTAAAAATGACGTTTTTCATATTTTAATTAAATTTTAGTCTATAAACAAAACAATCCATTAACAGGTAAAAATAAAATTCAAAATGTTTTCAATTATATTATAATTTCAAATTTCATTTTTATGTTACAAATCACAATCATAAAAAAATAAAAAGCTTTTTTTTATTCTTTTAAATTATTTGACTCAACAATATATGATAATACTAAAGTTTAGTTTATCTATTACATAAACTAAATTGCAATAATATGTCAATTCAAGTTTTATTATTAAGTCACTTTTAATTTTTGCTTTTTTTTTTAAATTAAAAGAATAAAATGCTAAAAATAATTTTTTTTTTAAATTATCTAAGTTTGTTACAAAAAAAATTTTAGAAAAATATAAAAATTATGTTTTTTTTTTTTTATTTAAGTTATAGTTGAATGCTCAAGTGTTGTTCTAAACCAAAGAAACCATAATGTTAATGAAAAAGTCAAAAACCATGGTCAATTTACTTGTTATGTTTGCCCAAATTGTAGCCGTGATATTAAAAAGGAAGATATCATGTTCAAATCGGACTGCAAGAGTTGTTATGTATTTTTTGTTTCTCTAAATTTTTAAAATTTAATAAAAAGATTTTAATTCAATTTTAATATAGGTAAATAAAGTTTCGGATAATATATTTGAGCTGGGATGTGACCGAGAAAACTCGTGTTGTGATTTCGAACAAAAAGATAAAAGACTATGTTGTAATGATAAATGTAATTTAATCGATTCTTATGATTCATTTTCAAAGTATTTTTATTCTTGCAAATTAAATCATCTAATGAGCTATACACTGGTAGTTTGCTTAATTACAATTGCTATATTTTTCATGGTGGATATTATTATTATCATAAGAGCTATGCAAGTTAAAAAATTGGTTTATACAGAGATAGCTTTAGTTTAATTTAATTTTTATTAAAATTAATTTGATTTGAATTTTATAAAATTATAAATTAGGCTAAAACAGCGTAATAATTATTTTAATTAATACCAAATAAAATTATTAACAAAAATAAATATATAATTTCATTAATTATTTTAAATTTCATAATTTTTAATTTCTTTTTTTCAATTCCTTTTAATTTTCCAATTTGAATTTAAGCTCTTGAAATACTTAAACATACTTAGCGTTTTAACATATAAAAATTAAAAAGAAATTAAATAAAAGCATGTATCAATTGAGTAATTATTTATGGCAAATTATATTCTTTTGTCAACGATTTTATGTAAAAGTAGAATATTTTGTTTAATATTTTATATAATTAATTGAAAAAAGTCTTTTATAATTATCTTATAAATTATTAATATTAGTATTATTAATGATTAAATATTATATTCATTATTACCTTAAGTTCAATTATAATTATTAGTAGATTTTAAAAATAATAGTCGTTTAGTAAAAAAATTATTATATTATAGTTATGTAATAATATTTATCATTATAGGATCATCTCTATCTCTTTAAAATAAATATAATTAACAATATGATTAAAAAATTCTAATCTGTAATAGATGGTTACAGCTTTTATAATTAATGCTTTTTCGTGATTTTAAAGAGATAGAAGAAAAAAAGAAATTTCCGTGGAGCCGTTCGAAATTTCACTGAAATAACTTTAGATACTAAATGAGCATGATCCGATTTGCTTGAATCGATGCATTATTTCAGTCAATTTTCTTAAATAAACTGTATATTTGTTTATCATTGTTTTAATAAAAAACTATACATTCATATTGGTTTCCACATAATTTCATCCAAGTATTCAATAGGATTGTTGTAATTTACCATCATGCATTGACAATTTTCTTTTAATTTTTGGATTTGGAAAAAAAATTATTTAGTACAAAAACTTGTTTTTCTTTATACATATTTAAGGTACATAGGTGTTTTAAAACCAATATAACTCAACAATTAATTAATTTAATAAAATGCTAAAAATCATTGTTTTAATAAAAAACTATACATTCATATTGGTTTCCACATAATTTCATCCAAGTATTCAATAGGATTGTTGTAATTTACCATCATGCATTGACAATTTTCTTTTAATTTTTGGATTTGGAAAAAAAATTATTTAGTACAAAAACTTGTTTTTCTTTATACATATTTAAGGTACATAGGTGTTTTAAAACCAATATAACTCAACAATTAATTAATTTAATAAAATGCTAAAAATCAAACTAGTCTCACCAAAAAAAGAATTAGTTCAAATATATAAGAAATTGAAAGGAAAAAAAAATTGATATTTAAATCTTTGATTAATAATACAAAATGATCAGCTTTAAAAGTAAGAATATTACAGTGTTTAAAGTTTACTTCCAGAGTCGGTAAAGTTAAATTATTTTAGATAAGTTTACGTTATTTAATTAATTTGAATAACTTTTTTTCCTAGATGAGATAAAAGCGTTCTGCAAAATGTAACATCTTGTAGCAACTTTGCTACACCACATAATACATGTCTGTTAAAACTCTATATTCTGATTGTAGAGGAGATCATAATCCCTTTTAATTGTCTGCAAAAAAGATAAACTCGCAGAGTTTTAGCAGGTAGTAATAATAGGTGTAGCAAAGTTGTAAAAAGATGTTACATTTTGCGCAACGCTTTTATCTCATCTAGAAAAAAAGTTATTCAAATTAATCTGAAATTGAAATGAATTTTTTATAGCCAAAAAGATGAAATCAATTTAAAATTATTTTGAAAACATGGTTGCTCTGAACATATATTTTTTTCTGGTATTAATTTAAAATTTCTTAAAAAATTAAAAAAATAAAATAGGTCATGAGACAAATAACTAAAATTGTAAAAGTAAAAAAAAGTTTTATTTAAAATCTAAATAAATCATATTTAATTGAAGAAAATTCGTAATTCTTAAAAACCTTAGTTGTTAAAATGCTCGATTAATCAAATAAGAACCAGTAATAAGCGCTATTGGCGATTGGTTTCTTTTAATAATTTAGTAAAATTCAAAAAAAGATTAAAATTTTATATATATACTTAAAGCTTTAATTTTAATTCTTTAAAAATAAATAAAACATATTTTAGAATTATTTTGGTTCAATTAATTACCTAAGTATCTAATTCAAATTATAAAAATATTTTAATTATGATGAATTTTATCATGTTATTCGATTCGATCATAGAGACTAGAAGGAAAGCTAAACACAATATTAGCTCAATATAATTTAAAATATTTTTTCTTAATAAACTAAGAATTAAGAATTTTCTTCAGGTAATAGGTTAAAATCACTGGTTTTATATTTTTATATACATTTATAAATTATATTAAACATTAACCGGTTTATTACTACCAATATTATACGAAGTTGTTTTCAAATTAAAATTATTTTGCTTTATTTCAGAACAAACAGCTTTTAAGCTACTCAAATCATCACTATTTTTTCTTAATATAACTAATTTGCACAAAAATACTTTCTGAAAATAGGCTTTACATTCTTTGTTGGACAATGTATATAAAACTGGATTGTATACAGACGACAATTTGGCTAATATAGCTGGAATAGAAGTAGTGTATGGATTAACATAGTAAGTTAAGTAATCTTTATTTACATATTGAGCAATTAAGGCAATTATAGCATATGGAGCCCTTTTTATTTGGGAAAAAAATATTTTTTTTTTTATTTATAATTATTATTTGACTTTAAAAAATTGGAAAAATATTTACCAAGCAATAAAAAACATGAATACTATTAATATAACTGCTTTAGCTACTTTAATTTCTCTTTTCATGAAAGAATTATAATTTGAACTTGCTTTATTTATAACCGAATCCATAGATTTCAAAAACTCTGTATCATTAATCGTATTATTTGTATTATTAAAATTTGGATTTTTAGTTGAATAAAATAAAGACAAATCTTTGGAAGTTTTTGCTTTATTATTTTTAATAGGCTTATAATTGTAATTAAAAATGGAATTTGTTCTTAGAAAAAACCATAACATAACATAAAAAATAGTAATCAAAGACAAAGGTACTAAAAATCCGCCTATAAACATGATCATAATTAATAAACGAGAGAATAGATCTCGACTTAAGTAATCAAAAGTACATGAGGTTAAAAAGCCTTCGAGTACAAAGCCGTGTCTAAGACTAAGCTCTGGAAAGATCCAAATACTTGAGTACAGCCAAGTAATTAAAATACAATAAAAAACTGCTTTATTGGTCATTTTGAGAGCCATTAGAGGATTTTTGATCATCAAGTATCTTTCTATGCTCATAAAAACCATTGTTGAAATGCTTACAAAGCCGAACAAACCTCCCGATATGCCGTATACATCACATCCAATTTGATCAAACATCCATTTACCATTAAAGCTGCTTATAACATTCATTGGAAAACTAATTAATATTTTACCAATATCGGCAATTGCCAAATTCATTATAAAATAACTACCAGGTCTTTTTACACTTTTGATTCTCAATAAATAATAAAACACCATAACATTTGTTATTAAGCCTGATATGCCAATCATAGAATATATTAAGGCTATTATATAATGATACTTTAACTCGATAGGTTTGAAATTATTCCAATAATCGTTTAAATACATTTTAGTATTTATTTGGAATGTTTTGATTTAATCTTTTTAGTTTTATTAATAAACAAATAACAAAAAAAAAAAAAATAAAATAGTTATATTTAATTAATTTTTAAAACATGAAGCTTTAAAAATAAAAAATTGTTTTAAACTTATATAAGAAATTATATAAAATAGTAATTATTTCCTTTAATTAATTTTTAATACTATTTAAAAATTAAATTTATATAATATAAAAATAATATTTATTTTCTAAATGTCAATCTTAATTTCAAAAATAGAAGAACAATTTTGATTTTTTTTTTTTAATTTAGCTATTTAAAAACAAACAAACAAAAAGAATACGTCATTTCTAGTCATTCAAATTTTAAAAGCATGAAATTTATCTTATACTAAAAAGAAATGAAATTTTTTTGAATATATAAATACAAAAAAAATAAATAAAACAAGAATCAATTGAATTGATTAATGTTAAAATATGCAATTATCTCAAGAAAAAGACAAAAAAAAAATATTATTTTAAAAAATCTTATTTCATTTCAAATCTATAATTAAAATTTAAATAATAATTAAAATAAAAATGTAATAAACCTGTAATTAATATACAGTATATAGGTATTATTAATTAGGATATTAATAAACATGTTATAAAGGGATTATGAAAAATCCCAAAATATGTTTTAGTTACAGACTAATTTTCATTTTAGAATTAAAAAAAAAACAAAAAACTTTATTCATCTGTTTATAATGCTTATAATATAATATAGCCCCGAGGTAGAATTCTTCAATTAAACACAACTTGAAAATTAATTAAAATAAAAGTTATTTAACAAGTTTTTTTTTTATAAATCTAGCAAAGCTTAGTAGCGATTTTAAGACATTTTTTCCACAAATAAATATTAAAAACTTTATTAATTTTTGTTTTAATAAAAAAAAAAAAACATTATATACTCCATTTTTTGTTGATTATTGATCATTGATTCATTATATTTATTAATTTATTTATTAATATTGTCAGTACTTATGCTTGAATGATGATTAACATGTTAGCTACATCTTTTTGCCTAGAATTATATATTTTTTGAGAAATTTACACAATATTCTAAATCTTATTATACTTATCTTTATATTATTGCAAGTAATTAAGTTTAAAATATTTAAATTAAACAAAATTCTTAATACAGTAGTAAAAATATTTAAGAATGTAAACTAAATTAAATAAATGCAAATATTGATAAGTATAATATAAGATTTATTTTTCAAGTGAGGTTTATATAGATAATCATAGACAAATTTAAATTATTATAAAAATAAAAGCAGCATCATCACTAGAATGGAATTAAATTATAGCTATATTTAAATATACATATCTTATTACATATTGATTAAATGATAAAATTTATAAATTCTTAAAGAAATAAATAATCAATGTTTTATACTGAATAAATCAGTTAATAATGTATTAATCAAATTAAATGTTTTTTATTTTTTGTTAAATTTAATTTAATTTTATGAAACAATAGTTTAGAAAAATTCATAAAAATAAACTTGAGCTTGATATTATTTTATGTTTAGATATTTTAAACAAAAAATAATGAAAAAATTTTTTATTAAAATTTAGAAATTTAATTTTTTTTATATTAAATTTTTATTTAATAAATGTTTTTGATTAAAAGTAGCAATTTTCAAAATCAATTGAATAAATGAATGAGAAAACCTTATGAAAATAAAGATTTTTAATACGGTATGTTTTGATTTTGATCTGTAATTAAATATTTTATTTATTTGAACATTTTTTTTTTTTAAAAAAAATATTTATTTTCATTATATTTATAAAAATAAGAATATTTGCAATAACTTGAATATAAACTTACAAACACAAACACAATTTATTTTATTGATTAATAAATATTATTAAAATAGAAGCTTATTTTGATAATAAACTTCAATATCAATTACTGTCTATAAGGTTTTGGGAAATAAGAAAATAATATTTAATTAAACATCAAGTATATTATTTATGCAAAAAGAAGTGCTTTTTAAAGTACTGAATATTTATTAGATTTGAAATTTCTAATCCTATTCTTGTCATTTAAAAAATTTGGAAATTGAATTTACAGCTTCAGATTAATAAAACAATTTATGCATTGGTTAAACGAGGCTCTTTACAATTAATATTTATATCATTTCCTAAAAACTTTGCTATACCTAAAGTAACCTGTCTGGTAAAACTCTGCAATTTGATACATTTTTACAAAAAAATTAAGTGTTGCATAGTAATTGTATCTTATCCTTAAAAAAAAAGTTATTCAAATAAGTAAATTGATATGAATCTCTTATAGTCACATAAGCTTAATCAATGTTTAGAAAAATTTACAAATTAAAATATCATTAAAACTATAATTAATTAATGAAAATAATTGTAGATTAATGTATTAACATTGTTAAACTATTCTTTATCAATAAAAATATAAATGTTAAAGTTATAATAGTGTTTATTATTTAAATAAATAAAATATTCAGCTATACTTTTTAAGAATATATATTCTTAAGAATTGTATATTATCATTCATTTAGATATTTAGCCACTATAATTTATAAAACAGAGAAATTTATATTCTTTATATAATATTAGGTAATAATTTAAATTTTTGTTCACAAATGAAACTAGTAGGTGGTTTTCGGATGAAAAGATTGAAATTAAAAAATATCAAAAGAAAAATATCTCAAACAACAGACTGAATATGCTTATATTTAAAAAATTCTTATCTCATGTTTTTTTTTGAAAAAAAAGAAGAGAACTGTCGCTACTGTAATTAATAGTAATATAAAATTATAAAATATTAGAACCTTTTCAATCATCAAAGTGTATTGAAAAACCATGTGTTACGGTGAAGTGGTAAATAAAAACTGCAAACTTGTCTTTTATGCATCGCATTCTTTTGATAATGTTATATAAAAAATAAATAATATAATAATATAATACTTGGTAAAATATCATTGAATTTTTTTGTAAATTATGATTTATAAATGAAAGTGTAAAACATGTAATATTGTTTGAAAAAACTGTATAAAAAGCTTTTATAAGATATTTATAAAAATTTTAGAGGTCTATTGATATTAGGCATATTTATGCTTAAACAAAATTTGAGCTTAAAAATAATTCAAAAGAAAGATAATTGAAAATCTATAGCTTTGATTGAAATATGTCATAATCTGCTTTGGAAATCGATGAATATTTTTTAAATGAATATAGATAATAAAATTAAATACTTAAGAATTTTTCTCGTAGGCTCTTAGAAGCTTCGATGGATGGAAGGTACATATCCAAGGAAGCACAGTGTAGAATGCAGAATATATCACCAAGACACATAATTGTCTTGAAATAAAACAATTTAAAAAGCTAACACACACACACACACACGTACGCAAACACATATACGAGATAAATTTATAAATTTCTAATTTTAATATTTTTAATAATTTTAATAAAACTAAAAATGGATCAAAATGATTCAATATTTTCCATTGACGAATTAAATATTTACAAAACAGATTTCAACAATTTTAGTCCACACGAATCATTTTTATACAAACTAGGCTTAGAAGTAGCTCTGTCTTCATACTGTACCGAACAGAATAACACATTTATGGAAAAACTAAATAAAAAAACACAAAGCTTTAAACCAAAGTTAAAAAAATGTTTATACTGTGATTTTAAATCAGAAAGTAGTACAGTATTAGATTCACATTTAAACGATCCTCATAATTCTAAAACTCTAAACTGTTACGTATGTTTAGAATTTAAGACTAAATCAAAAGAGAAGTATATAGAACACATGTTAAAGCAGCACAATCGAGCGTGCAAACTGGAAAAGAAATTTATTGGTTATTCAATTATGTGTCCAATATGTGACTATGAAACACCATGCACGAATCAAACACCGAAAGACTCTGAATTGGAGAAAACTGAAAATCACATAAAAAATCATTGTCCTTTTCGAGAGTCAAATCTTGACTGTTTTAATCCAATTATGGATAACACATTCAATTATTTACTAGAAAACTTGCAATCACCAAGTCAATTGGATCTTGTTGATTTTGAATTTATGTTTAACAAAAAACCTAAAGACAAGTTTATTAGTAAATATAATTTATTCACTAGTTGTTTGATAAGGACTAATTCTAGTCTTGCACAAAGTTGTTTATATGAAGAAAGTCAAATTTTTTATCAAGTTAAACTGATCGAATCATTATTACTTGAAATTAAAAATGTTCAGCAACAAAAACCTCCAACTCCAGTCAAGCCAGTCCAACAAGTCAAGCCGATTTTGCCTCCTCCTTCCATATTAAATCATTCCAATTCAGTATCTATCAATTGTGAACTATGCTCAGCCACATTTAATGGCAGTCTAAGCCTAGGAAGCTACGAAAGTCATTTAAAAATCACACACAACATTACACAAAGACCTGAGCTTAATTCATTTCTAATAAAATGTATAAAACCTATTAAAATTATAAAAATAAACCAAAATGTTGCATTAATACCAAAACCATTGACTCAAATTCAAAAAACACCGGATAAAATTCCGATATTAAATGAGCGAATAGAAGCGAAATTAAAACAAATTCGAGATGAGAAAATGTTTATTTTAAAATGTTTGAATTTAGAGTCCAAATTAACTGACATTGATTTAATAGAATTGAAAGAATTAGAATCGGATTGTTTTGTTTGTCAATCAAAAAAAGTTGATGCTTTATTAAAACATTTAATATCTAATCATAAACTAGATGTGGTAGTTTCTGTTAAGAGCTTATTTTGTTTATTTTGTGGTCTAAAAGCATTGAGTCGTGAAGGTCTAATAAGACATCAATATTTAGTTCATAATTTTATACTATTCGAAACTTTGAATAAAGTATTTACTATTGAAGAAGAAAAAAAAAAACTATTGGAATTAGAAAAGCAGAATAATGATAAAACTAATAATGATGATAATGATATTATTCTTATTGAAAATGAAAACAAAAACGAAGAAGCACAAATTAAAAAAAATTTTAATAATAAAAAATGTGTAAAATGTTGTAAACCATTTGATTCATTTAAAGACTTGTTGTTTCATATTAAAAGCGAACATAATTTTTTGTTTAATAAAAATTCAAATTCGAATACAAATTTACAAATTAAACAAAAAGAGTCAATTGAGCTAATTGAGGATAACAAAAAAGACCAAGAACAAGTAGTAGAATTGAATGTAAATGAAAATATTCATGATGATCCAAAAATGGATGAACAATTAAATAAAGAAAATCATCAAAATGAAACTCTAATTGAAACAAATATAAATTGCGAATTTTGTTGTAGGAAAAATTTTCAAACAAAGCAAGAATACGAAAAACATTTGATTGAAACACATATAAAGAGATGTGTGATTAAAATTAAAAGGTTAGATGATTGCAAAGATGAGGATGATAACAATGATGTTACAATACTTAATAATAGTACAAACAGTGCCAGCAAAAGAAAGAAGCTTAAAACGGAAAAAGTTGATAAAGATAATAAAAATTTACGTAGATCGTCAAGATTCAAGAGATAGAAATATTTTTTTATATAATAACAAAAAAAAGCCAATTTCGTCTAAATTTTTTTTAAATCTTAATTAATTAATTTTAAAATTTTAAAAATCTGCAATAAATCTAAGTTTTTAAAAAATTTTTATTTTTTTTTATTTTGGCTCTGATGACTTAACCTTAAAATGTATTTAATTAAAATTATTTGTAGTTTTTGAGATTAGAATAAGTTGTTGCAAAATTAATTGCGTTAATTTACATACAATCATTTACCAAACGACGCTAATTATTCTGCAACAAGGTATATGGTAGTAGTTTTGTAAATTCATAAGTATACATTTAATAAAGCCTTACAGTTAGACAAAATTTAAAAAGTTTATTTAAATAAAATATGTAAAAGCATTTAGAGTTAGTTAATTTAACTAAAAATAAAAGAATAAATTATCTACGCAAGTTTATCTAAATTACAAGTTATAGCTATTGATAATTTAAACCTTTAAATGAAAACAATTAGTTTTTTATGAAGAAATCAAGTAATTTAAATTAGTTGTTAAAACAAACCAATTGAGCTTTGAAGCCAAGTGAGTTTATTTTATCAACAATTTGAGTTGGTCCAGTCTCAGACGAAGAGTCGTAAGTGAATGTGCCAAGCTTAGCAGCTAAATCAACTTTGGCGTTTACAACACCTGGTAAATCTCCAACTTCACATTCTACTTTGTATGAACATGAACCACATGTCATACCTTGAATTGAAACTTGGACGCTTGATTCTGGCATTTTTATTTTTGTTTTTTATTTGAAAAAATTTAAATAAACTTTTAAATTTTGATATGATGATTTAGAAAAATCATAAGTTATTTATATACTTGCATTTATTTTTTGAAATATAATTATATTAAAGGTTAAGGGAAAACAATTTCAGTTTTGTCTCTAAACTGTGTTAAAGTAAAAAATTGAATGCATATTTTTAATGTTGAAAATTTTAATTTATCTTTTATGTTACATTTGTTTGAGATAAATTCAAGAAAACTGGGTCTTGAAAATGGTTCATAATAATAAAAAACATGTAAATATTGTCAATTAATAAATAACTTTTTATATTAAAATGTCATCAATTAAGTGATCAAACATGTGATATCCAAATTTTAGTACATGGGCTAAACATGCACTTTTTAATTTTTCTAGATATTTGTTTTAGACTTTAACTCATTTCCAAGTACTTTTTATATAAAAAGGTTTAGTTCTTATAGCTGCGCTTACTCTCAGTTCAGTTAAAGGTTTAATGAATTGCTATTTTTAACTAGATTTATTAATAAACAACAACATAACCAGTATTATATATTAAATATATTTTATTATTTGCATGAATTATTTTAAGAGTTTCAAGCTCTGACTCTCAATTTAATATACTACAAATGAATAATTTTGTAAAATAAAAAAAATTTAAAAATTAAAATGTTTTTTATTGCTTTAAAAATAATTTAATAATAAAAAAATTTTATGAGGATAAAATTAATCTTAGTTTAACGATAGCGTTAAAGACTAAAGTATTATAATCATCGTCATGGTGACCAGAAAGAGCCAAGACTTGTTGCAATAATTGATTTAAAACTTCAACAGCTTTAGTTATTTTAAAATCACCACTAGCAGTCAATTGATCAAACAAAGTATCAAACTCGTCACCTATTAAACTGTGGCCACTGTGAGTTATAATTGACCATTCGGCATAATGTTCTAACAAATTATCTGGACTGATATAATGAATAACAAATTGTTGGAAATTTTTAGCATCTTTTTTATAAATTTACTAATAAAAATATTTTAATAAACTCTTGAAAAAAAAATTTTAATTTACTTTTAGAAATCGAGTTAAAGTCTTTTGTTGGTAAAGCGTTAATAGTAACAAACGCAAGGGCTAAAAATGTTATTAAAAATTTCATTTTTTTAAATTTTTTTTTTACTTTATTTGATATTTTTATTTTATTAATTTAATTCAAGGTTTAAATACTAGCAAATTATTCAAGATAATCATCATCTGCTTTTTCTCAATAAATTTTAAAAAATTATATAACTTAATTTTTTTTTTGCCTAGTATAAATAGTTGCATAAAAATCACATTTAGTCAAAGCAATACAAATAAAATTACACCTCTTTTAATTTCAAAAAAATTATTTTTTCTTAAAGACTACAAAACCTCGTGACAAGTTCTTTCTTGTTAATTTAAAGTCTAAAATTTTAAGTTTAATTTTGTTTGACTCAGTCAAATGAGATAGATAAAAGCAAAATTTTAGAAAATGTAGAATTAGATCAAAAACTATTGTTTTCAGTTCTTTCAAAAATGATAAATTTAAAGATAAGAAAAATAAAAGAACTTTTGGCCTATAAACTTATCTTTTAAATATATTCCATTTGAAATATATCTAAAAAAATAAAATATTTAAGCTTGTTTTTTATAATCTAAAAAATAAAAAAAAAAAAAAAATTTTTTTTTTTGTTGAAAATGCAAAATTCAAATCCAGAAAAAAAAGAACTAAATCTAAGTCCTGTCGAGATAAGCCTAAAGTTGATTAATGACAATGAAAATAATGAGAAAAAAGCAAACAATAATAGGCTATTTTTGGCACCGAATTATATTGATTTGTTCAAGTCAATAAAAGGGTATATATTTGGTTTGTTGTTTGCATTTTCGATGTGCATGGCTCATATACTAATTAAAATGGCACCTGCTCTGGACGGCTCGAATCATTCAGCTGTCAGATATTTGATACAGTTAATAACCATGTTTGTTTTTATCAAATTAAACAATCTGCAACTACTAGGACCTAAAACACAAAGAAAGTTGCTAATTTTAAGAGGTGTTGTCGGCTCAATAGCTGCTATATTGGGCTATTTTTCTTTGAAATATTTAGATGTAAGCGATGTTGAAACATTGACTAACTCGTGTGTTATTATTACAGCTATATTTTCCAGGATTTTTTTAAATGAAAGATTAACTTTGTGCCATGTATTGTCTTTGTTTCTTACTATTACTGGCGTATTCTTTATTGTTAGGCCTAGTTTTATGTTCGGTATAGAACACGATTTGGAGAACTTGTTTCACTTGAATTTAACTAGTTCTAATCACACACATATAATAAACACAGTTGAAATAAAAGACCATTCTAATCGAAGCTTTATTGAGACTATGATTGGTGTCACAATGGTTCTATTGAGTGCTTCATGTATGAGCATATCTCAAGTGGCAATCAGAAAGCTTTGTCTAGTTAAAGTTCACTTCTCCATCACATCTATCTATCCAGCACTAGTCGGCTTACCAACCAGTATTATTTTGTCTACAGTTTTAATCAAAACAAATCAATCACACAAAAATTTTAGTCAAGAAGAACTATTGATTTTGCCTATTCAGATTATGTATTCAATGATGGCTGGCATCATGGGTACCATGGGCTTAATATTTTTAAACAAAGCGCTCAAGTATGAAGATGCAACAAAAATAGGCATGATCAAGACCACTGGTGTACTATTTTCGTTCATTCTTCAATACCTTTTTTTAGACATATCTATGGACTTTCTTGGCTTAATTGGAGCTCTATGTTTGGTAACTTCAACCATTCTAATCATGTCAATCAAACTATTTGACTCAAAATTAAACAAAGTCAATTTTTTTCTAATTAAAATCTTGTTTAAAAAATTTTAATCAATTTTTTGTTTTTTTATTATTTTTTTTTATAAAATTAATTGAAGCATAATAAAACAATTAAAAAAAAAGACAAGTTTCAAATTTTTTTTTTTTCATATTAAATACTGCAAAATACAGATTTATTTGAAAGCAAATTTTTTTTATTTTTTAAAACTACAAGCTTTATGTGTATAAAAAAAAATAATAGAAAATTTAAAATTATAATTTACTATTATAAGTTGAATTGACTTGTTTTATTAACAATAAAATATTTTTTAAAATATATTTAAAAAATATTTTATTTAATTATATAGCCAACTTGGCAGAAAGAAAATTTTTAAAAAAATTTAAAAAAAAAATTTTTCGAAAAACATTCATAAAGACTCGTCATCATAATTTAGATAAATAGAATTCAAAAAGCACAAATGAAACGAGAATGATTAGATTAAAATTGATCAATAATAATATTAAATATGTTTTAGTTTTAGTTTTAGTTTTAAATTTATCTTTTATTGGTGCTGAATCAAGTAATTCTGAAAATATTGTTGTAACCAAAGAACAAAATGTACAAAGTACGAATAATGAAGAACCAGTTAAGGAAGAAGTTGTAAATTCTATAGAAACGAAAAATGAAGAATTAACTGATAATTCTGAAAATAAACTCGAAAATGTTAATTTTGATGCTAAAAAATCTGAAATCGAGGAAAATTCTTTAGAAAAAGATACTATTGATACTAATAAAAATTTAGCTGATTCTGTAAATGAAAATTCTAATGAAAACTCTGAAAAACAAAATATTGAAAATCAAAAAGAAATTGAACAAAAAAAATCTGATAGTGAAGAACAAGTAAAGGATAAAAATGATGAAAACACAAATAGCGAAGATTCTCAGCTAACAACAACAACCACTACAATTGCAGCTGAATCAACGACAACAGTATCTATTTCTACTAATCCTGAAATTGCAGTAACTCTTTTAGAAAGTACACTTGCATCAACAACTGAGCCATCAGTTACAGTAATAACAACAACGGAAATAACTACTCCTTTAGTTACTACTGAAACAACAACTGCTGCTACTACTACTGTAACCGCAACTACAACTGAAACAACAACAACTGCTGCTACTACTACTGCTACTACTACTTTAGCTACAACTACAACTGAATTAATAACTGAATCAACTACTCCTTTAACTACTGCTGAAACAACAACTGCTGCTACTACTACTGCTACTACTACTGTAACCGCAACTACAACTGAAACAACAACAACTGCTACTACTACTATAGCTACAACTACAACTGAATCAACTACTCCTTTAGCTACAACTGAATCAACAACAACTAGAATATTGGCTATTACTACTCAAAGTTTAGAAAGTGAAAATATAAAACTAGAAGAGGTTTCTTCAATAGAAACAACAACTCAAGTAACGAATCCTTCAACAACACCCATTTCTGAGTTTGCTACTATCATATCAACTACTAGCGTAGCTAGTGAACCTGAAACAATAGAAGCACAAAATCCAACTGAAAGTTTAAATGAAAATCTTGAGATTTTAACAGAATCTACTACAGTTGAAACTATTTTCTATTCAACTGAACCTTCAATAGAAAACAATAATAAAGTTTTATCCGAAGAAGAAGTTTTATCAAAAACTGAAAAATTCGAAGAAATTAGTCCAGAAACAACTGAATCAAGTGACTCTGATGAAAAAGAACCAACAGTTCAAACTGAAGTCATAGCCGAATACATAAATCCTACTTTAAGCTTAACTGTAGCTTTACCAACAACAGAGACTAATATTGAATCAAGTGAACAAATTAGTTCAACAACAATTCAAGCTGTTACTGAAATAATAATTGAAAATAATTACACTGAAAACCAACAAGTTCATGAAATAGGCGAAGTCGAAGCCGAGTCAAGCACCCAAATAAACCATGTGGAATCATTGACAAGAAGAATCAA
Source organism: Brachionus angularis (assembly GCA_021432725.1). Taxonomy (NCBI): domain Eukaryota; kingdom Metazoa; phylum Rotifera; class Eurotatoria; order Ploima; family Brachionidae; genus Brachionus; species Brachionus angularis. The sequence continues at coordinate 5,901,011 of JAJVDD010000001.1, read as the reverse complement.
CAACAAACTTAAAACTCTAATATCTAATAACAAAAAACAAGAAGAAAACGAAATTATACAAAATAACCAAACCGAAAGTGAACAAGTAAAAAAAAATTTCAAATACTGTGCCGATTTGGAAAATATAAAAAATCTATTTGACCAAATAGAACCTTACTATTTACCATTAGTTTATATTTTACCCGAAGATCTACAATTAATTTTTCTAAGCGAGTCTTATCTAGGCCTCAAATCAATAACATGTCTATTCATGCTAATAAATCTAGGCTTATTATTAACTTTTCTAGTTTTAATTAAACGTTTCTTTGATAGAAAAAAATTGAATTTAAACCAAAACTTAAATGAAAAACTATTAATCTTGAATAACAAAATAACTAAACTTGAATTCGAGAATAAAACATATTCGAATTTAATAGCCGATTTGGAACTAAAAGTGAGCAATACCGAAGCTAATTTAGGCTTAAAAGAAGACAAGCTTAGTCAATTATTAGCTTCGAATGCACAGCTGAGTCAAACAAACGAGTACAATTCAAAAGAGCTAAATAAGCTTAAATCGAACGAGTCCAAACTAGTTAAAGATTTGAACCAGGCAAAAATTGATCTCGTACAATTAAACGAGGCTTATACGCAGCAAAAGTTGGATTACGAAAACGAGTTGAATCAGTTGAAACAAAATTTTGAAGATGATTTGATCAAATTAAGAGATTTAAACAATTTAAATGAAAATAAACTAAATGAAAGCGAATGTTTGATTTTAGATTATAAAAGTAAATTAGAAATTTTACAATCAAGCGAACAAGAACTTAGAAAAGAATTTGAAAATAGTCAAAACACTATTGAGGTGCTGAAAAATAGTTTAATGTTGAAAACCAATGGTACAGATGAAAATAGTGATGATTTTGTTAAAGTAGATTCTTCACCGACTACCACGCATCCGGAACAAAATTTAGAAACTCTAATGAAAATGGGCCAGTTACAAATCGATTTGAAAAACACTCAACAAAAGCTTGACGAATCGTTAAGCCTAGTTGAGTCGAAAAATGTCGAGTTTGAACAGTTAGAAAAGAGTTTGAATGAAAAGAATCAAAGTATACAAGAATTTAAGCAAAAAATAACAAAATTTGAGAAACAAATCAAAGAATACGAGATGCAAATAAAACTATTAAATGAATTGAGAGAAAAAGACACTAAACAACATTTGAGAGCTTTGTCCGAAATGGATATGCAGTTGAAAAAGAAGACCACCGATGCGGACAAAGTTAACCATTACTTGGACCAGTTAAGGTTGAAGCAAGAGCGAATACAAGAGTTGGAAACGAATTTAAGCCGAGTAGAGAAACAATCGAATCAAGAGAGACAAACTTTTGAAAAACAAGCGCACGAAAATTGGCTAAATTCGAAAAAACTCGACAAAGAATTAAAAGAGACTAGGTCAGAGTTATCTAGCGTAAAAGACAAATTCAACGAGCTTCAAACAGAATACAATAATTTATTATTATCTAGACAAAATTTTATAGTAAATGAAAATTTAGAAGAACAGCCAGCAAGACCTTCTTCTACATCTAGTAATCCGCCTTTAATGCCAAACAATTTCATGCCGTTTAGAGTTCCTGTACCTTATCGATATCCGTTTCCAGTACCTCCAATCAATCCGATTGCTTTCATGCAGCAACAGCAACAACTACAACAAATGGATCAGCAGCGTCTAAATTCAGCCAGTCCGAATAATCTAGAACAAACTAATGTTCGCTTTCCGAACCCGTTTATGATGAATCCAATTCTAATGCAACAACAGTTTATCCAACAGCAGCAGCAGCAGCAACAACAAATGAATGCCATTTCGAGCCAACAACCTTCGCCAGGAACTGATCCTTTATTAGCTTCAACAGCTTTAAATGGTAAAATAAAAATTAAAAATTATTTTTTGAAATTTTATCATTTTATCAATTTTTTATTTTAAGATACAAATTTGATGAATCAAACAGATCAGGATGGCTTTAATGATATGAATTTTAATCAGTCATCTAGAAATGATGAAAATGAAAATAATAATTTTAATGTTTAATAAATAATAATGAGAAAAAGAAGAAAATATAAGCTTCTATTACTATTAATATTATTAAATAATATTCGATTATTATTTGAAACAAAATATATATTAATAATTAAAGCCTTTTTATTTGTTTATATTTCAATTTATATTTATATTTATTTATATATATTTTTAATTTTTTTTGAGAAGCAATGTTTTAAGATTAAAATAACTAATAAAGATAATTTAAAAAATTTATTAATTTTTTTTTTGGTTTATATCTATCAAGCCGAGAAGGCAAATAAATATTTTAGTTAATAGTTGCAAAATTATTGCGCTTTTTTTTAAATATCCAATAGCAAAATTACATGGCTAACAATTATTATATAAAACGAAATTATTTTTGCAACAAATTAAAAGTGTACTTTTCCATCAATCTTGATTATTAATATTCACTAACTTGAAGTCTTGAAAGGTAAATTATTTTTATATTTTCTAGTTATTTACAGCTAATAGAAATAAAAATCTTTTAGAACAATAAGCAAATTTTAAAGCTCAAGGCATTCTATCAAGACTGATTTAAATAAAAACAATTGAACAACAATAAATTCTAAATTTAATTTGTTGTTGTTGTTGCTTTTTTTTTAATTTAACTAAATTCTCTGATACTAGGAGGGTAATGAATCAAAAAGCCAAAAAGCTTTTAAACTCTTAAGCCAATTTTAATAAAAAAAAAAAAATTTCATATTCTTAATTATAACAATTTTGAAATTAAAAAAAAACTCTTGAAACTTGAAAAAAAAATAATTTAATCATTTCAAATACTTTAAAAGCACATCTGGTTTAAATAATCTATTTTCTTTTCAAAATTTTGTTGTTGTTGTTGTTGTTGTTTTTTTTGACAAAAGTTTTATTTAAACTTTATTTTAAAAAGTTTATTTAAAAAATTTTTTTCTCGATTGTATAAATAAACAAAAAATTAATAGATTTTAGTCACGAAAAAAGTTATTGGCAACAATTTCATAAAGTTCTAATCAAACAAATACATTCATCATGTGACATCATTGAATTGAAAATTTTCAAAAATTTTCATTTATTTTATTTTATTTTATTTTTACTAATTTCAATAAAATTCAATTGAATAATATAGCAATATATTTGAAATATTTTTAATAAATTGTTCTTTTATCAAGAGGCATTATTCATATTGTATATTTATTTATTAAAATAATATCCTGAAATTCTTTTAATTTTTATAATATATTAAAAATTTTGTTTTTTATTTTTTTATTAATTTATTCATATTTAAACACTTCTACATAATATTATACAGATTCACTAATAAACTAGAACATATCTAGGTAAAACATTTTTTATTAGTTTTATTATTAGAAATACTAATAATAATAATTGTATTGCCTGGTTCTTTAACTAACTAACTAACTAACTAACAATATAAACTAACAGTATTGTTTAATCATTAATAAAAATAGAAATTATTGTGAAAAAGTTTCAGAAATTTATAGAAAATAAAAACTCTTCATTTTGAGATAAGATTTAAAATATTTTAGAAAAATCATTTTCACCATTAACTAAACTGTAAAGTGTTGACAATGAATATGTGATTTTTTAAAAATTATTGTCGACGTGGAGGAGGAAGCTTGTTTAGAAGCTTTATTTTAAACTTTACAATTAACAATGCTCATTATTAAGATAATAATGACTTTATTTTTTTTATAAGTAATTAATAACTAACTAGGCTTAATTAGATCTAAGAAATAGTATATAATTGTGTTCCTAAGTGATATATAGATACAGATAGTTGCAGTAAACCATAAGCCTGAGTACTGTACCACACTAGTTGTCTAATTCAGCTGGTTAATTATTCACAATTAGAAATCTAGATATTTTCATTACTTGTCTAAGACTAAGACCCTACTCGGCTGTTCTTGGCTTTTTGATTTCAAATCCATTTTCTATTAACTTTTAACTTAATAATTTATTACATATTTTTTTAACTAACAACTCTTGTCAGTCTCTTATCTATTCATGTTATTTAATATTAATTTTAACAAAAGTAATTATTTGATTAAACACAAGAGAGAAAAAGAGAGAGACTAGCAACTATAAAAATAAAATTCAGCTAAAAATTGAGAATACTTAAATTAATTAAACTCTTAAGATAAAAATTTTATTTTATATTTTGTTTTTAGTTTAAATCTCAAGTCTTTTTAAATCAATTTCAACATTCGAACAAGAAGAAACCTAAACAAAATTGCAATTTATTTTTATTATTATTATTGTTATTATTCTAGTGAATATTAAAATGCTAATGTAAAAGTATATAAAAGAAGAAAAAAACATTAAAATCAATTATTAAACAATTGATTTAATAATAATTATACATTAATTATTAATTTAAAACTAGATTTTAGGCTTTAAATGTCTTAGCAACTGCAATTTTAAATGTAATAAATAGAATTTTAGTTTTGTTTAATTGAAACTTTTTTTAGTTACTTTAGTTAGTTTATTTTTTTATTAAAAGCAATTCAATTTATTAAATTTATTTTACTTTTATTTTTAAGTAAAAAAATAAAACAGCTTTTTTCTAGTTTATTTGAAACAAATCGAGCTAAACTTTTCTAATTAATTAATTCAAGTTTCAAATTACAAATTACAAATGCAAAACCGAATAATATATTAATACTAATTAATTAATAAATTAATTAATTAATCAATTAATTTTAATCTCATATTTCTAAAAATTGCTTTGTTTTGTTAGATTTGCTGCTTTTTTCTTCTTCTTCTTCTTTTTATTTTTATTTTAAAAATTGAAACAAAAATAAATATATTTTAAACTCATTTTGATTAAAAGAATATCTTTCAAAAAAAAAAAAAATTGATTTTTTTTCAAAAAATTAATTTGAATTTATTATTATTATTATTTCTCTAAATTTTTTTTTTACTAGAGCTAGAGAAAATTATATTTTTTTGCATTAATTTCTAAAATATAATAATTATAATTAAAAAAAAAAAATAAAATTTATATACTCTTTTTTTTTTTATAATTTCTCTTTTTCTCTTTCTTTTTCTCTCTCTCTCTTATGTAAATTACTAATAAATATAATATGAAAAATTTTTTTATTTTTTTTTTTTTTAACTCTTTTAAATGCATTTAAAATAGAAAACAAAATTTAAATTGTTAAAATTATTTTTTAGACGAAATAAATAATAACAATTTTATTTATTAGGCTTTTTTTTCCAAAAGAAATTTTTGTATAATTTATAATAAAATGGGTAACGATTTGCAATATCCAACTGAATGCACCAATTGTAAGACAAATTTGGATATATTTTATTTTTTCTAAATTTTATTTTTTTGCTTTGACTAAAACTAAAGTCGAAACCGAAGAAATTAAAAGACTTGGTAAACGTTTTAAAAAATTGGACATTGATGGTTCAGGTGCTTTGAGTAAAGAAGAGTTTATGCAAATACACGACTTGCAACAGAATCCGCTTGTGCAGCGGGTCATAGATCTGTTCGACACGGATGGCAACGGTGAAGTAGATTTTAAAGAGTTTATAGAAGGCATTTCTCAGTTTAGTGTCAAGGGAGACAAGCAAGCAAAATTAAAATGTAAATTTTTTTTGTAGTTTTTAATTTTGTTGCAAAATAAATTGCGTTTTTAAATGTACTAATTATATTCATTAAAACGAAATTTATTTTGCAACTAGAAAAAATTTGAGCAAACTTTTTTTTTAACCATGAATCGCGTGAATTTTAAGTTGCGTTCAAAGTGTACGATATGGACCGAGATGGGTACATATCGAATGGTGAATTATTTACTGTTTTGAAAATGATGGTTGGAAACAATTTGAAAGATACTCAATTGCAACAAATAGTTGACAAAACCATTATTAACGCTGATAAAGACGGCGACGGAAAAATCAATTATGAAGAGTTTTGTGCTGTTGTCGGCGACGTATTGAGCACTGATATACACCAAAAAATGACCATACAAATTTAATTTTGAAATTAAACACATTTTAAAATTGAAAACTCAACAGTTTATACCTCTCTGTTTTGATTATTAATCTGATTATTATAGAAATATATTTAACTAGTTTGATGTATTATTATTATTATTATTTTTTTTTTTTTTCAATATAAATATAATTATATAAATTATTTAACAATAAATTGAATGTTGTTTTACATTTAAATGTTATTATATAACAAACAAAAACTGATATTAGGGCTAATAAATAAATAGATAAAAAGAGTTTCTTTCTTAAAGAGAAAAACAAAAGCACAAGTTTTTAAACAAATTTCTGAGTATTCTTTTTTCTTGCCATTTTAATTTTAATTTCAAATTTTTTTTTTTTTTTTTTAATAATTTTTGGTAAAAAAACAAAAGCAACAACAAAAAGAGTTCTAAATGTATTTATTTTTTAATTATTATTATTTCATTTTAATTTTAATGTAAAAAGTATTATTATTATTATTATTATTATTATTATTATTATTATTATTATTATTAATTAATTAATTAATTACGAAAAAAAAATTATTTATATTTTTAATTAAATATTTTATTTTAAAAAAAAAAAACAAAAAAAAAATTTTAAATTTAGATTAATTCATTGTAAATCTAAATAAAAAATTATTTTAAACAAAATTTTTCTTATTTGTTAAAGTGCTTCTACTGAAGAAGAAATGCTTAGTACAAATATGATATTTAATTTATGTTATAAAGAATTGTTTTATGTAATAGTAATAGTTAATCTCAAGTTGGAAGTGTTTTTATAATATTATTTTACACAAGTCACATTTAATCATGTTTTTATAACAAAAATTCAAAGTTCCATGATGGTAATATACTAAATTAGTTAAGCGATTTTCATGTTTTGTTTAAATAATCCGATTAGTTTAAGTTATTAACTTGTAATTATTATAAATTAAATTTTGAGAAAGCTGTGATTAAATGGATTAATGATTGATTGAGATTAAATATATTTCAATTTTTATTTAATAATTTATTGTTGCAAAATTAATTGCGTTTTTTTTTTCTAATCATATATTACAAAAGTTTAGACATTTTTTTTAAATAATATAAACCTAAAAGCACCAATTTTAAGCTTAATTTATTTACTTTTTAAATTGAGAATGAAGTTGAAAAAAAACATAAAAAAAGTGAATCCAAAAAAATAAAACATAAATCAATTTCCTAAACTAATTGGTGACCACGATTATATAATTTATTGAGAACAAATGGAAAAGTGTTGAAAAAAGTTTATACTCATTGTATGGTCTAGGATGTAAACCGAAAAAAATGAGTCCATTTTTAGTGTCATTTTTGTACAAAACGTACTGCCAGTCAATCTTTATACATGTCCTGGATAACGTATTCATTATTAAATCCAAACTTGATGAACTCAATTCAAGACAAAATCTTTTAATCAAGCAAAAAATTGGAATTAGTAAATATTCAAAAATAAGTGCACTCAATGAAGCTCTACATCTTGACTCGATAGAAAAGTTATACTTTAGACATAAAATTTTTTTTTTAAGACACATAAGGAACAATGACTTATGTGCAAAAATGATGGATTATTTCCACAATGGTGATATGAAATTTGAAAGATTTAATACTTCGTTTGGAAAACAATTAAATGGTATAAGTAATTATCTGTACATTGAATGCTATAGACTCAGTTATAAAACCTCTTTGGGTGTTATTAATTTTAAGTTTAAATACTCTAATCAAGGATTGATAGACTCGATTTCATTCTTGTTAGGTAATATTACGGATTTTATGGAACAGAATCTTAGCTACATATATATTTATAATCAAATAAGTAACCTGCTCAAAAAGGATACTTAGCATGCTTAATTATAAGACATTTTATTTTTTTACTTTTTTACTTTTAATATGATAATTTTTATATGAAATGAATTGGTATTTATACTTTTTTTTTATTCTTTTTTATTTAACTCAATTATCTTTTCTAAGTATATGCCTATGAGGCTTAACTATTCAATAAATAATAATAATAATAATAAAATAAACTAATAAAAGTTGTTTGTTTGAGCTAAGAAAACAGTTGGAATAAATAAACTTGGTCATTTTTAGAATTTGTTATGATAACAAAGACAACAAAGAGATGTACATGGTAAAGCATATTTAAATTATCCTGGAAAATCGAGCATTTCTTAATAGTTTAATTAAATATTAAAATTATTACATTACATCTAATTGTAATAATAATTAAATTTAAGAATTATATTTTTCAATTAATTTTAATTGTTAGTTTTGTATATTTAAAGAATTTTATAGAATTAAAATGAAATTTTGATTTTATATTGATTTTTAAACCCTTGATTTTCTAAAGTCTGATAAAACTATAATAAAAAATTATTTTAAATTATTTTGCTACAACATAATTGTATTTACATTAATTAAAAAAATATAATTCAAAAAAATTTCTATAGCAAAAATATTATACAATAATTCAACAACATTAAAATAAAACTGAACCACCAGTGACACATTTCCTTGGTTACTAGTTGCAAAATTATTAGCGTATTTTATTATTAAAATAAATACTTAAAAACGAAATTTAATTTGCAACATTATAAAAAATTTATTTTTATTTGCAATTTTGTATGATATCAACTATCCAGAAGTTTCTCTACAATTGCTGAAAAAATATTTCAATTTAAATTTAAAATTCTTTTGATTCTGCTAAAAATAAAAAAAAAATATTCTTAACATTTGTTAAAAAAATCTGAAATAAAAATTTAAAAAGTTTTGATTTGTTTAAACCTCTAATTCTTTTAATTTTTTTATAATTTGTCAAATATTAAAAATTATTAATAACAATTAATAATAATAATAATAAAAATAATTACAAAATTTATTATTTTTTTTCTAAATAATTTTATAAATTTTAATAGATTATAAAATAAAATAGATTTATAATGTTTATCATATGTTTAAGAAAATTTTTATTCAAATTTTTATTTCCAATTATAATTATAACTTTGGTTTGTTTCAAAGCTTTTAAAAAATCAATAAATAAAATAGACTATGAATTACCTAATGATTTAGACAATTTACCAAATGATCTCAATTCAGCTAATTATTTAAACAATCAAAATGAGCATTTGTTTTACTTTTTGCAGGTATTATTATAAAACAAAATATATATTTAAATTTGCATTAATATTTGAAAATTATTTATTCATAAATAAAAATAAACAAAATATAGATAAGCGATTTGCATATTTCAATATTTCATGATGAAACACGAATAGAAGATTTTAAATATTTTCTAAATGATATTTTAACTTTGATAAAACCAAAGCTTGTTTTGGCAAGTGGTGATATTACGGATGCAAAGAGTTCAGATCTGACTGGCTCACGCCAATACGAACAAGAATGGATTACATACAATAAGCTGATAAACGAGAACATAAACTCTAAAGATTTGACATGGTTAGATGTAAGAGGAAATCATGGTAACTAATCTCAAGTTGTTAATATATTCATTCATTGGTTTTTTAAAAATAATTGTTATTTTACAAGATAACTTTAATGTTCATAATAGAGAAGATGATACAAACTTTTTCAAAAAATATGCTCGAATGAAGCACCAAGAACGAATCTATAAACATGACTTTGTTTTACCTAATAAAGATAAATATTCTTTTATAGCTATTGACGCCTGTGTTGATCCGGGCCCAAGGCGACCGTATAATTTTTTTGGAAATTTACGTCAAGTATTAAAATCTAAAATAGTTAAATTATTTTATTTTTTTAAAAAATTATTTTTAATCCAGCAAGATTTAGAAGTAATAAAAAAATACTCTGAATCAAGTCAAAACTCGAATGGTACTATTTGGTTCGGTCATTTTCCGACATCGACAATTTACTCGTCGATTAATCCTAGACACTTGATGAAATCAGGTGTTGCTTATCTATGTGGTCATTTACATGCTCTCGGCGGTCTACTACCGTCCATGTATGCACGTCATTCAAACGGGCTTTTAGAACTTGAGCTTGCCGATTGGAAATCGAATAGAATGTTTCGCTTGATGGCTTTTGATGCGGGTCTATTTTCGTTTAAAGATTTTAAATTAAGCAAAAATAGAGACAAAAACAACATGTTTGTTTTGATAACAAATCCCAAAAATTTACAATTCAAAACCACACATAACCGTGAGCCTTTAAGAAGAATGAAATTTTCCACTCATATTAGATTTTTGGTTTTTTCAAGATACAAAGTTCTAAACGCCAAAGTGTTTATAAACGATGCACCTATTGGCGAAGCTAAACAAGTCAATTCGAGCAATTTATATGTGGTCGAATGGAATCCTTTTAGTTACTCGAGTGGTGTTCATAAAATTAAAATTGTTGTTGAAGATCAAAAAAATAATTTACAAGTAACAACACAAGAGTTTAGTTTAGATGATAGTCTAAAAAATTTCAAAATTTTGAGCAATTTTGTGCTTATTGTAGATCAGATGTTTTTCGTAATTATAAAAATTTTGTTTTTTTTTCAAAAAAGCAAAATATTCAATTTTTTTTTTCAAAGACCAAGAGTGCTTTTTATTTATCAACAAGTGGTATTTTATTCTTGTTAATTCTGTTCAGATTTTACAGGCATAAATTTACAAGTATTTTTTTAAAAAAAAATTTATTAAAAAAAATTTTCTATTTTTAAACATAAAGTACGCTTTGTGAGCTGTGGTCCAATTAAAACTGTAATTTTGAATTATTTAAGAAGATTTGCTTTGCTCTCTTCAATTGATTATATTTACTGGACTCTAATATTCATGACTATATATCCAGTTATAGGTATAAGCTTATAACAAAGTTTTTAACTATAATATTAGTAAAATTTACAACACCAGGACCTTGGTTTGTTGGCGAAATTTTGGAGGATCACTACGGAGTATGTTTTGCCTGGGGCATTTTGGTTAAAGACGCTTATTTATCTGCTGATGCTCAATACATAAATGGCACTTTACATGTAAAATTTTTTGCTTAAAATTAAAAATTTGTTAAAAAATTATATTTAATATAAAAAAAAGATGATTTTTTTCCAATTTTTATTAATGCTTGACTTGTCGTATCAAATTGAGATACGTTTTGTGAACATTCTATTCCAAGATGAAGAAGAATCTAAGAAGAAGAAACCTATTTTAAATTTAATACTAACATATTTTTATAAAAATTTTACTTTTATATTCTTGTTTTTTGTTATGTGCTTAAATATTTACGATCTTTTTCTTTCTTATTCTTTCATTTCTATTCTCATATGTCCATTTAAAACTTGGTTCCTAATCTTGTCTATTTATCTCCGATACAAATGTTGTAGTTTGAATAAAATTGATTTTAACAAGTTTATAGACTTGTCTTCGGGTCGTAATCAAATCATACATTCAAGTCTCAAATGCAAATCTTCGGAAATATTCGATGATAAAAATATACTTAAATCAAATTAATTTTTTGAATAAAATTTTTTATCTATAAAAAAACTATTAGAATTAATTTTTTTTTAAAAAAATATTTTAGAAATTAAAATTTAGAAATAAAACTCTAAATTTTTTGACTAAATAGGCTTTAATTTTATTTATTTAAAATTTTGAAAGAAATATGTCTCATTGGTTTCATCGTAATCCAATTAAAGCTACGCTGCCAATCGATTTTGATAAAAGATCGTTTCCTAGTAATAGCGAAACACATTCTATATGCTCTCAATTGAAATTAACTAGAGCAAGTCTTATCGAATTGCATTCAGACCCATCGAATAGTTTAGAGAAAGTTCAAACCGAGTTTCAGAATTATATATCTTTGTTACTCGGTTTTGTCAATGACTATTCGGGCAATACAAATGGAGACTCGAAACTTAGGTTCTCCATCAAGCCTAAATGGAGCCAATCACTTGGCTCTTTGTTTACACAGTAAGCTATTTTGGAAAAACAACAAAAAGTAAATTTGTATTTTTTAAATCAGTTTAATAGCGAAGAACAAGATTCGCTGTATGAATTAGCTTCTATTTTAATCAATAATGCTTTATGGTTGACTAAGCACGCCGCTTATGTGGCTGCTATTTTGGCTGAGTAAAATTTTAAAATTTAAAAAAGAATTATAAACATATTAAAGTCAATTTTTGGCTAAAAGACCTTCTGAAAAAGAGGCCAAAGAGATACATAAATGTCTTAAAATGGCTGCTGGTCAATTCAAATTTGTACAGGATAATTTAATAAGTAAATTTATTAAAACAGAGTCTAATCAACAACAAAGTTTCTATGACACTACAGACACAATTCTAAGCGTTTACATAAACCAGTGTAAAGCAGAAGCTCAAGAGAGTTAGATTAATTTCAAATAATTTTTAAATATTAAATTTATTCAAAAAATTTATTATTTTTATTTATTAAGTTACAATAGCCAGAGCTATTGAGCTTAAACATTCACCGAATTTGATATGTTCCATAGCTCATTCAACTTCTACTTTGTTTCAAGCAGCTGGTAAATAAAAATTTTCTGAAAGAGAAAACTTTCAAAATTAAATATAATTTTTCTTTTCCCAAAAGCTGATGGATTGTTAAATTTAGATAAAATGGTGACTGAAAAATGGGCTAAATATTTAGCTCTTAAAGCTAGATTTTATAAATCTCAAGCTTTTTGTTTTTTCGGCCAAGATTTACTGGCTCAAGATAAATGTGGTGAAGCTATAAAAAGTTTAGAGCATAGTCAAAAACGTTGTTTTAATTTTAATTGATTCAAAACTTAAATTTATTGATTTAACTTTAAAACATTTCTTAATTGTCTAGTTTATAAAGAAACTGAACAATTATGCAAAGAATACGCAAGCACTAAAGGTCCAGGCACACAAGCCGTACCAGAGAGACATGAGTTTTTTAAAAATTTGACCAAAACAATAAACAGAATAGCTGAAAAATGTGATCGAGAGAATGGAATGATGTAATTGAAAATATGTTTTAAATTTTAAAAACTTTAATTTTTTAATATATATAAAATTTAAATAGTTATCATCAAAAAGTACCAGTTGAAACACCTATTCTAGATACTAAAGCCATCCATGGTTTGGCTGAACCAGAAGAATATGTTTACCCCTCGCCACACGAACTCTGGACACCAATTAATTACAACATGTTTGATATATCTAAAGCAGTTAATCTAAAAGATAAAACTGTAAACAAATTAAGAACAAAATAAAGAAAAATAATTCTTTATTAATAGATTTTATTTAAAAGGGATTTTTTTCTTCTAAAACAACTGTGCCACCTCCAAAAGAAGCACCAATGTATATTAAATTTAATTTACTATTAAACTAATACATTTAAAAGTAATAATTTATTTTTATAAGACCCCAAGGTAACGCCGAGCCGGGAACTGTCAGTGGTTGTATTTTATCTTAATTTTTTTTTGTAATTATTTAATAAATATCTTTTTTTTTAAAATGAAAATTAATTTTTATTAAATTTTAATAAATCTGATTTAAAACGGATTCTTGAAAAATAGTTAAAATTTTTTTTAATAATTAAATTTAAATTATTGCACATATTAAAACTTTAAAAGATTCATAAAACTCTTTCAAAATAGAAATAAAATTGAACTTGTATTTTATAATAATTTAGACAATAATGAATCGCTTAAACAAATTAACACTCTTGAGCAGCATATCAAGATTGAGTAGACCAAATTTTAGATTATCTAGTTCAAAAGGAACCGATGAAGAGAAACAGCAAGTGAAACAAATTGAAAAAAACGAAGAAGACTACTTTGGAAATGTGAAAAAGAGTTTTGATGATTTGAAAAAAAATCGTGTAAACGAAAGTTTGGAAGAGAAACGTTCTCGTTTGATGTATCAAAGTAGAAAACGAGGTACTTTAGAAAATGGTCTTTTGCTAAGTCATTTCTCGGCTAGATATTTACCAGAAATGTGTGAGAAAAATTTGAACGAATACGATAAGATTATAAATGGTTTGCACAACGAATGGGACTTGTATTATTGGCTCACCGGAACTGTTCCAATACCAGAAGAGTTTAAAGATTCTGAAATTTTAAAGTTAATGAAAAAATACTCTGCTAACGAAGCTCAACAGTCTAGAATTGTGCAACCAGATCTAAGCAATTAAAAAAAGACTTTTTTAAATTTTTGAAGAAAGTATAAAACGTTTTTTAGAAAATTTTAATGTTAAATAATAAAAATAGTTTATTAAATTTTCTTATTTTATTCTAAACTAAAAACTTAATGTATTTAAAAACATTAAAATAAAAAAGTTTGTTAAATTTTTAAAATAAATTAAAAAACATTTTAAATTAAGAAATGTTTATAACAAAAAATTTTCTAAATTTATTCTCGAAGCAATCGATTCAAAAATGTAAATTTTTATATGCCTCGTTTTACTCAACATCTGAAAAATTTAAGCTAGTCGAAGTTGGTGTTTTGGATGCAGCAAAAACAGAGAACTATGAAACAGGCCAATTGTTTTTGCATAAATTGTTTGGCTATCGAGGTGTGATCCTATTCCCATGGACGGCAAATGTATTTGACAAAAACGAAGAATCACCAACAGATTATACAACTTCGTATGATACTAAAATAGTCAATGAAGAACTAGAGCGGGCTGGCCCGCCAGAAAGAACTAAAGCAAAAAAAATGACCTATTATCAAGTTCTAATTGACAACCGAGACATACCGTACATACGAGCTCAGCCAGAATCAGTTACTTTTCTTGGTGGACCACAGACAAACAGATCTGTGTATTCAATCCACGGTCTTGACTATGTATCTCAAACAGACGTGCTTCCTTATTCAAGCACTGAGAAAAATCCGATTCAACATGACTTGTTTGAAAAATTTTTAATTAATGAACCAGACTCAAAACCGAATTTTAGCGCTCGTGAATCATTAAAAGCTTGGCAAGAAAGTAATCATCCTTGGCTAGAACTAAGCGATGTATGTGTAAGAACAACTCAAAATATAAGAATAACAGTAATACCTTTTTACATTGGTGTTAAAGTAACAAATAAAAAGAATCTAATTAAAATTAAATTAACTATAAATAAATATAAAAAATATTTTAAGGAAGATCAACGAAAGAAATTATATTGGTGGAGATATTCAATTAGAATAGAAAATTTGTCAAACACCCCAGTGACTTTAAGAGAACGCCATTGGAGGATATTCAGTCAAGCAGGTACTTTTGAAACAGTGCGTGGAAAAGGAGTTGTTGGTCAAGAGCCTTATTTAAATAGTGAATATCCGGTTTTTCAGTACAGTAGTCATGTAAATTTGCAAGCGCCTTCTGGTCATATGTGGTATAATATTTATTACAATAAAAATAAAAATTAAATACATTTTTTTTAAATTTATTTTTAACAGGGGTACATTTAAAATGGAAAAAGAAGATGGTTCTACGTTTGAAGTTAGAATTCCCTCGTTTTATTTAGAATGCAAAGATGAAGATAAAACATCGAATTGAAAATAAAATTTTAATAATTCAATTCAAATCATTTAAATGTAAATATTTGGATATGATTAATTTTTTTTAGCCTTATATAATAAATTAACATTTATTAAAATAAATCTACCTTTAAATAAACTTAAAATTTTAAATATTTTTCAATTTTTGGGCAAATTTAATTTGTTATTTTCTATTCTAGTGAGTTTTTAAAAATTAAAAAAAATTGGGCCTGACCGGGGATCGAACCCGGAGCCTCTCGCACCCAAAGCGAGAATCATACCACTAGACCATCAGGCCTTGTGATCTCTTTTTTAATAATATTTATCTCATTTTCAAAAAATATAAAATTTTAAAATTTTTACTTTACGCTTGAAAGATTTTTGATAAATATTTGATAGTAGATTTAAGAAAAGAAATAATTTGGTTATAATAGATAGCAAGGCCTGATGGTCTAGTGGTATGATTCTCGCTTTGGGTGCGAGAGGCTCCGGGTTCGATCCCCGGTCAGGCCCTTTTTTTTTTTTAATTTTTTCAAAAAAAAATTTTATAAAAATTGGATAGAAAATGATTGTCCTCAGTTAGATGGTAATATAGATTGACATGCTGGCAGGTTCTTAGATACTCTTCGAGAAAAATTTATGTACCAGATGTTGAACAAACCGACGTTTCAGAAAACTGACTTTAGCGCAAAGAATGCAATTGATTTTATTATAACAAGCGAATCTCAGAGATGTCACAGTTTAACTTATAATCCTCCAATTGGTAATAAAAATCAAAGACACCAAGTACTAAAATGGAAATTTATAATAAATGAAGAAATTAACAGAAGTGTAGATACATTTGGAAAAAAAAGATTTAACCTAAAAAAAGGCTAAATCTTTTTTTTTCCTCTATTCCTTGCAAATTGCTGGAGCATTTCGTTGAAAATAAATTACTTAATGAGTTTCAACATGGCTTTGTCAAATCAAAAAGCTGCATTACAAATTTACCGGAAACATTAGATCTTGTAACAAGCTTATTAGCTAATGGAGATGATGTGGATATATTGTATACTGATTTCGCAAAGAAATTTGACACTGTACCACATAGAAGATTACTAGCCTAATTAAAATCATATGGTATAAATGGAAAGATAAATGGATGGATAAAATCATACTTATCGGATAGAAAACAGTGAGTAGTAATGGGTAAATATAAGTCAATATGGAACGAGGTTAAAAGCGGAGTACCACTAGGATCGGTTTTAGGCCAAATATTATTTCTAATATATATAAATGACCTACCAGAAGCAAGAAAATGTGTTTGAAAATTGTATGCAGATGATAACAAGCTGATTCACAAGGTGAACTCTGAGGTAGATAGAATAGCATTTCAACAAGACATAGATAGCACTTGCGACTGGTCGGACAAATGGCAAATAAAATTCACAATAAAGAAATGTCACATAACGCTTTTTGGTAGGAAGAGCAGTCAATTCACATACCAGATGAGATGCAATACTAGCAAACTTGATCTTGAAAATTCAAATGAAAGAGACATTGGGGTAATAATATCGTATGATCTCAAATTTACAACACATATAAATCCTATTACAGCAAAAGCAAATAAAATGCTAGGCTTAATTTTAAATACATTTACATACATAGATTTAAAAACATTTAAAAAGCTTTACTGCTCATTCGTGAGACCCCAAATTGAATTTGCGATGTCAGCTTGGAATTCGTATTTGAAGAATAAATCATAATTGGCTAAAATCAAAAAATCTTTAAAAATTGTTAATAAGTCTGATTTATCTAAAAGTTTTTTTAGTTCTTTTTTTAGGTGCAAATTATTATTCTTTAATATTTTTTAATAGCCTTCGTTGTAATATTTAGAGTTGAATTTAACGTTGTATAGGTGAATTAATACAATCAGTAATTTTTGAAGATAAAATTAAGAATTAATAAAATAGAGATTTAAATCTAAAAAAAGTATTAGAAAATAGACAAGTTTTTAGTTTGTTAAAAATTAAATTAGAATAAAATTTTTAATAAATTTTTATAAAATGGAATGAATGTCATTTGGATTAATATAATGATAATAAAAAAGAAGTGTTGGAAAAACTAGATTAATAAAAATCTCTCAAACATTAGTTACTATATGGTGAAAAATAAATGTAAAAAACGAATTAAAAAAAATTGGGCCTGACCGGGGATCGAACCCGGAGCCTCTCGCACCCAAAGCGAGAATCATACCACTAGACCATCAGGCCTTGCTATCTATTATAACCAAATTATTTCTTTTCTTAAATCTACTATCAAATATTTATCAAAAATCTTTCAAGCGTAAAGTAAAAATTTTAAAATTTTATATTTTTTGAAAATGAGATAAATATTATTAAAAAAGAGATCACAAGGCCTGATGGTCTAGTGGTATGATTCTCGCTTTGGGTGCGAGAGGCTCCGGGTTCGATCCCCGGTCAGGCCCAATTTTTTTTAATCAATTTTTTAAAGAATTTGTTTCAAATTAAAAAATTATTAAAAACAGTTTTGTTAAACAAGTATTCTATTGAATAAAATAAATTTTGTATACAATTAAAATAACTTTAAAATCTCGTATAAATCCAAAAAAAAATTGAATTTATTTAGGATCCGGAATAACTGTTGATTGAATGTTAAAAACTTCAATAATCTCTTTCCATTCCATTTTATTCAAGCTTAACATGCACTGAACATTGTTCTGATTAGGTTTTTTTCTTTTAGCTATTTCATTTGAATCGAATGATTCCGGTTCATTTTCTAAAATTGGCTCTTAATAATTACTATAATCAAAATCTTAATCAAAATTTTTTTTTAAAAAATCTATTCTTACCAATAACAGGTAAATTATCTGTATCTAAATAGATCTTTGCAAAACCGTCTTTAACCAAAAACGAAACATAAAAAATGTTTTCAATGGTTCTGCTAAACGACTTTGGGTTGATTACAAACTGATATAAACAGAACGGTCTTCCTTTGAGTTTTTTGTAAATTTTTTTTAGTATTTTAAATATTCGTTCAATCTCGGTGACTGTTGTGCTCGTTTCTTCTTTTGAATTAGGATCAAGCTCTTTTATTTTAGTACGAAGCTCTTCTTGATTTGTTTTTTCATTTTGGCGTTTTTGGCGTACCGTTTTTTGTTTTAATTTCAACTCTTTTTCTAAAGAGCCTAGCAGAAAGGTTGGTCTTGGCGCTATTCGAAAATAATTCATTACGTGCTCTCCAAATTTTGAAATAATCGGTTTTGTAAAAACGAAATTTTGATTTGTAAATTTTTGTGATCTTGAGCGTGACTTTTGAGTTTGGTTCATTTCTTCGTCTGAATCTGATACTTCATCATCTTCTTTATAATCGTCATCATGGTTAAATGATTTATTTTTTCCTTTTTTATTTTTACCAAGCATAAAAATCCGCTTAAATATTTAAGATAAGTATAAAAAACCTTAAAATATTAAAACATTTTATTGTTGCAAAATTAACTGCGTCATAAACCATTTAATCTTATATTAGAAAACGCTATTATTTTTGCAACATTAAAAAAATTCAAAACAACTTGAAATTTACCATTTTTTCCATAAATTCTGAATTATTAAAAGATCTAAATTCGCAGTGAACATTTCTAATTCTTTCTTTGCCAAGTATGGCTAGCTCGAGTAAAACATGTGAGTCAGAAACTGCTTCTCTTGGTTTTTTAACTTTAAAATTTTTAAAATTTAGGTTTCATTTTTAAATTTCCTTATAGTTAATATTAAACCATTTCTAAACGTGTTTTCAACACTTTCAAGCGTGGATTCAATAGCATCACTATTTGGATTTATAAACTCCAGTCGGTTTTCTTTAAATTGAAAAAAAAAATTTCTTTTCTAAATCTAAATCTTAAATTACCTGTTATTTTTTCTCTAATGTTTCTGTAAATTCTTCTAATTTTATTAGCATCTTCTTCCAAATTCACTTCCTCTTCCATGCTTACATCGGTATTTTGGCTACTTTGATTCATTTTTGAAATTTGACAAAAAATTTTATTTTAATTTAAAAAATAAACTAAACAAATTTATAGTTTTATTTTTAAAATAAAAATAAATTTAAAAAATAAAAAAACTTATTTTAAACTTAAATGACTTTTATCCCAAAAAAAATATGACAAATTCTCAATAAAATATTTTTGTAAAATTTTACAATAGAAAAAATTTTAAACTATTTTAAAATCAATATGAAAGTATTAGTTTATTTGAGTATATTTATGTTTGTGTCTAAAATAAGAGTAATTAAGTAAAATTAATTTAGAAGTAAATTTAATTTAATTATTTAAACAAATTTTAAGTCACAAATAGTTGAGCTAAAAACCGAAGCATCGAAAGAAGGATTAAAATCAGATTTATGCGATAAAGAAGGAAGTTTTTGGACTGAATGGCAAAATAGAGATGATCCAAATGGTGATGGAGATTTAGAGTTGTTTGGTTTATCCAACTATGGCTGTTCAGAGCCTATTTCAGCTGAAATAAGAACAACTGATCATAAACCATTTAACGAAACTGGTCAAGTTTTGCATGTAAATGATTGCCTAGGATTTATTTGTTTAAATTCGGAGAATAATAATACTTGTTTTGACTATAAATTGAGATTTTGTTGTTTTAGTAAAATAAATAAATTGTTTTTTTCTTTTTATAATAAAAAATGTTTTTTTAACTAATTATTAACAAAAAGAGTACAAAAATTACATGACTTTAAAAGGACACAGTAATGTAATAAACGCTATTACGTCTCTTCCAAATGGAGATCTAGTAAGTGGGTCTGGTGATAGATCAATTAAAATATGGGATTTAAACACTGGTCTGGTAAAAAAAAATCTAACAGCTCATTCGAGTTGGATTAGATCTTTAGTAGTTCTACCGAATGGTAATTTAGCTAGTAGCTCAGATGATAAGAGTATTAAAATTTGGGATTTAGAAACTGGTGTAGATATATTAAGCTTAACCGGGCATGAATCAGTTGTTAAAAAATTGATTGTTATATCTAATGATTTACTAGCCAGTGCATCGTATGATACTACAGTTAAATTTTGGAATTTGAGAGATACAACATTAAACAAAACTTTATATCCACACAGAAAAATGATAAATTCTATGGAAAAATTGCGCGATGATTTAATTATTACAGTCTCTTCAGATCTAAGCTTAAAAATTTTGAACATCACAAGTGGTATAGCAAAAATTTTTTATGAAGATGATTGGATAACAAGTTTAACAATATTGCCAAATGGAGATATAGTTACTGGTTCTGCTGATAAGAATATTCGAATTAGAGGCCAAGATGGATTTGTGAAAAAGGTTCTCACCGGTCATTCAGATTGGGTTTCAGATCTGAAAGTACTTAAAAATGGTGACTTAATATCGGTTTCTCATGATAAAACTATGAAAATTTGGAACCCAAACACAGGTGAATTAAAACAAACTATTTTGGCGCATTCTCAAAGAATTATTTGTCTACATGTTCTTTCTAACGGACATATAGCTACCGGCTCTGAAGATAACACGGTCAAATTATGGAAAATTAATTTAATATAAATTTAAATTAGGTTTTAAAAAATGAAATAAAAATCCTAAAAAAACAAAGATTTTTTATTTGATCAATTTCGTATTTTTCGTTTATCTATTTATACTATTGTACTAGCTCTTGAAATCAAATGCTAGGGCATTTAAAGAGGCTTCTAGCTATTCGATTTGAATCTCTCAGTCGCCTTAAAATATTGAATAAACCATTTAAAATTTAATTTAATTTAAAAATAAATATTCGAAAGCTAAAATATAATATTTAAAAATTTATTCTTGTTTATAAGAAAACTTTATAATAAAAAATGATAAAAATAATACAAAATCTAAACTACCACATAACTTATTCAATTTTTAAGCAACAGAAACGCCTAATATCTTATTTTGTAGATAATTTTTTATTTTTATAATGTTAAGATAAGGAAAATAAAAAATTACTTATAATTTCAAGTATAATATTCTTCAAAGATTGAAATAGGTAATTGATAATTTTAATTAATGAAATATATTGAATAATGTTTTAATGTTAGTGGTAATAATCACCCTCCTACTCTTACCCGGGCTTGGGACCGGCAGTGGCGTAGTTATGATGATATTACGGCTACATACTCTTAATAAGAACGGGGGACGTTCAGCACAAATAACAACCACTCATCTGAGCCGAAGCTGCAAACTCGATCATTATTTGGCATATAGCTTGGAACCCCAAACCAAGCGCCTAATTTGACTTTACCTTGCCTTATTAAGAGTATGTGCAAAGTGCCAGCGTTACAAAACAAGCTCCCGCGATCGTTCCCAACCTACTATACTCCGTGATGGTCAAAGCCAGCGGCACAGACGTACGACAGGATTTGAGATAAGGCCCGTAGACCTCACCACCCGTAATGTACCACACTTTGCATAATACCACCACCCCTCCTACTTTACCCGGGCTTGGGACCGGCCTTGGCGTAGTTAGTGGCTTTAAAATTAATAATTTTTATTTTAAAAAAATTATTAAAAATGAACTATTAATTAAAAAATCTAAATTTTGATATATCTCTTTGAGTTTTTATCCTATAGAATAAAAAAGCAAACAACTCTACCAGAAATCTTTTTTTCGTGTTTGGATATATAAAATGTATATTCTAAGCCTGAACACTTAAAAATCATATCATATATAAAAAGTAGTTTAAATTATTTAAAAAATAAAATTTTCTTTGATAAATTTATTTATCTTTAATTTAGAAACTACAAAACAAACTAAATATTATATTATCTTAATATTGTTTTAAAATTTTGATAAATTTTGGTATTTATAAAAACATTTTAAAAGGAAAAATTCAACAATATAATTCTATCAAAAATTGGTAAATATTAATTTATTTTGAATAAGTTTACTTAATCCTAATTTTTACTGATAAACAAAAACACATTTTTATATAATTACTAAAATTGAAATTTGAGAAATAGATTAAAAATTTTATACCAGACAAACAATTTAAAATCTTTTAAATTTGATAAAAAAAAATTGAAGTTTTTTATATTTTTATTAATAATTTTATTATTTTATAAAATACAAAGCCAAACCATAAAATCAATATCAGTTCAGTTGCAAGCTGAAAAAATTTATTTAAAATTAGAAAATAATCAAACTTTAATCGGAAACCGTAAACTGGTAACTCATTATGGTTCTAATTCTGATGTAATCGGTAAAAATATAATTTATGAGTTCTTAGGAATTGCTTTTGCTGAACCACCTGTTTTGGTAAATAGATTCAAATTTCCAAAAAGATTAAGCAAAACTTTATCAGATGATTTATATAATGCTACTTATTCTCGACCTGGTTGTATGCAAGTAAACATTCAAAATGGAGAATGGCCTGGAACAGTTAGTGAAGATTGTCTTCATATGAACATCTGGGTACCAGTTACTTTGGATCAAGATAAAACTCTTTTTCAAAAAAATTCAGGAAATTTAAGTTATATTCCGAACAGATTTAAACTAAATTCTGAACTAAAGAAAACTCTTTTTTGGATACACGGAGGTGGTTTTACTTATGAGAGCTCTAATTTGATTTATTATAATGCTACTGTTTTTTCTTCAATTGAGAATGTAGTTGTTGCTAGTTCGAACTATAGACTTGGTATATTTGGATTCTTGTATCAAAATAATTCAGATATTCCTGGTAATTCTGGCCTAGCAGATCAAATACTTGCTATTGAATGGTATAAAGAAAAATTTTTAGATTTTTTTGGCTCATCATCTGATATTTGTTTATTTGGTGAATCATCTGGAGCGATGAGCATTTTCAATTTATTACATACTGAGAAAAACTATTTATTTAACCAAGTCATTCTTCAAAGTGGAGCTTTTAAAGATTCTATAATAAAACAACAGACCAGTTTAGAATATTCTAAACTCTTTTTACAATTAATTGGATGTGAAAATCAAAATATAAATTGTGTATTACAAAAAGATTCAAATTATTTGATTCAAAAGCAAAAAGAGACAGGAAAAGAGTTTTATCCGGTTGGTTTTGACTTTAATGGTTTATTAAAAACTGACATCGCCAATTTGGAACTGAACATACCAGATTTAAATAAAAAGCAATTTTTTATAGGATTTAATCAAAACGAAGCCGGTATGTTTGTGTATAATGATTATTTGGGATGCTATTATGAATCAGACGAAAATGAGTTATTAAATTATGACAATGATACGATAATATATAATAATGAATTTGTTATGGATAGATTAAAAGAATGGTTCCCAAATCAAGGAAATAATTTTGTTAATTGTGTTAGTGATTTGTATACAAATAAACAAAATTTTTATGAAAATGAATTTTATAATCAAACGTTAAATTTTAATTTAAATTTAAATTCGAGAGACTTAGCTTGGAAGAAGTTTCACAAAATAATGAGCGATGATTTATATAACTGTGATGCAATCGAATTAGCACAATTATTACAGAATAAAGCTAAAAATGTTTATTTTTATAAATTTAATAAAAAAGCTGTATTAAGAAAAGGTTTCCCGGATTGGATAGGTGTCACTCATTCAGACGAAATATATTATCTTTTTGGTTTTCCGTTTTCAATTCCTATTGAATATACTGATGATGATAGATTGATGAGTTTAAGTATAATGAACTATTGGGCTAATTTTGCCAAAACAGGAAAATAGTTTGTTTTATAAAAATATGTTTTTTTTACATTTAAACAATATAACATTTTTATTCAAGTTTTTCAAAATATGAATCAAAAGAAAGAAATTATTATAAAGATTTTAATTCATATGTTAATCAAAATGAACAACAAGAACTGACTAGATTTGAACAAAACTTTAAAAATGTATGTCAAGAGAAAATTAAGCTGTGTCCTAAAAATGACACAATTAAAATTCTATTTAATTTTAATTTTATATTTTTATTAAATTTTTTCATATATTCCAAGAATCTTATTTTTGAATAAAATTCAAAAGCTAATAAAAGCTCAAATTTACTTCAATGTTCACATATTTTTTTTCTCTTTTATTTTTTTTAAAACAAAATTTTATTAAGCCATTTCTTGTTTAATATTTATTTAGAATCTTTTATTATTTTCTACATTTAAGATTCTTAGCGAAATTCATAAGAGTAAAGCAAGGTCTTGAAAGCTATTCAACCCATAATCTAATATTAAATGTATAAAATTAATAAAGTATGAAAAATAAAAAAATAAATTAAAATTCCGACAAGTTCCTGGTTCAATTTTCGTTCAGGTTTAACAAATTATTTTAAATACTTAGTTAATATTAATTTTTCATACTTTTAATAATTTTTCTATTAAATTACCAACAATTTTACTTGATGGTATTTGACACTTCTATTGAAATTTTACTCGTGTCTTTGAAGACAATACTGTAAAATAAATTAAATATAAATTTGAACTTTATTTTGCTAAATAAAGAATTTTATTTGATAAAAATTTAAAAAAAAACTTTTATTTATAAACAAAATCATATGATATTTTAGAAGTTTTTATTAGAAGAATCTTTTTAAATATGGAAATTTCAAATAGAGAAATAGAGAATGTTAATACTGAAAGTATAAATTCTGATTCAAGATCAAATTTGGTTAAATTCGAAAATACAAAAAAACATGGAACTTCTAGTTTGGAAACTTTGATGCACATGATTAAAGCTAATATAGGCACAGGTGTGTTGGCGATGCCATTAGCATTCAAAAATGGAGGCTTGGTACTTAGTTCAGTAAGTCTTTGGATAATGGCTGCAATTTGTGTGCATTGTATGCATATATTATTAAATTGTTACAAATACGTTACTTTAAATCAAACAAAGCATTACGACAATCAAAAACCACAAGAAAATATCGGCTACGAAAAAGTAGTTGAATTAATATTTAAAGAAAAGTGTTCAACTGATTCAAAATTTCCCAAATATTCTAAATTAATAGTCAGCGTGGTAATTTAAATTTAAAAAAAAAAGAATTCTTTTAACTCTAAAATTTTCTTTACCAAGTTTTTGGTTATTGGACAATTGGGTTTTTGCTGTGTTTATCTAGTTTTTGTGCCAACAAACCTAAAACAAGTAATCGATTATTATCATCCATCTAATGGTCTAAGTGTTGAGATTCTTATGTGTATAGTCTTGCTACCTTTAATTTTATTTTGTTTAATTAAAAATCTGAAAATATTAGCACCGTTTAGCACATTTGCAAATTTTTTAATGATTGGTTCAATGATTGTGATTTTATTTGAGCTTTTTTTTAATGGTTCTCTTAAACCATTAAATGAATTAGAAATGGTCGCGTCTTATAAAAATTGGCCAATTTACTTTAGCTCTGCAATTTATGCATTTGAAGGTATTTCTCTAGTACTACCAGTGCATCATGAAATGAGAAATAAGTCCGAATTTATGCCTTGGAACGGTGTTTTAAACACAGCTATGACTCTTGTTGCTATTATGTATTTTAGTATTGGTTTTTTTGGTTATATGAAATACGGAAGTGAATCAGCAGCTAGCATTACTCTTAATTTAGATACCAAAAATGTAATTTTAAATTTAATAGAATATTTAAAAAAAAAATATTTTATTTTATATTTTAATTTAAAAGTTGCTATTTCAAGTTATTAAGATATTATTTGCAGTTGCTATATTTATTTCGTATAATTTACAATTTTATGTAGCTGCGGACATAATATGGTCGGCGGTACACGGATCGAGTAAATATTTACAGTCATTAAAATTAAGAAACGAATCATTAGAAAGTTTGTCTGAGAGTCAGTTGAATGATTTGAATAAATCAGCTTCAAAGATCTACAATTTATTAGAAAATTTGTTTAGATCTAGTTTGGTTATATTTACATTTTTGTTGGCAATAAAAGTACCAAGAATAGATTTGTTTATATCATTAGTAGGTTCTATAGCAAGTAGCACTTTGGCGATCATAATACCGCCTGTATTAGATTTAATCGTATTTTGGAACTCTTCAAATAGATCAATTTTAAAATTAGTTAAAAATGTTTTTATTATTTTATTCGGTTTGTATATTTTCTCAGCTGGAACTTGGGTAAGTATGGTTGATATAATTAATTATTTAAAAAAGCATTAAGCTCATTTATTATAGACACTTTTATAGATTTTTTTAAGCTAAAAATTATTTATTTATATATTTTAAAAGTTTATATAAAAAAATTGGGCCTGACCGGGGATCGAACCCGGAGCCTCTCGCACCCAAAGCGAGAATCATACCACTAGACCATCAGGCCTTGTTATCTATTAAAATCAAATTATCTCTTTTCTTAAATATACTATCAAAATTTTTAAAAAATCAATCAAGCGTAAAAAAAATTTTTATAATATATATTTTGAGAAAAGGATAATTTTTTTTATAAAAGTGATAACAAGGCCTGATGGTCTAGTGGTATGATTCTCGCTTTGGGTGCGAGAGGCTCCGGGTTCGATCCCCGGTCAGGCCCATCTTTTTTTTTAATTTTTTCAAAAAAAAATTGTTATTAAAATAAACTTATTTATTTATTTATAATTGAAACTTTTGTTTAAAATTGAATCTTAAGCTTAAAGAAAATTAAACTACACAATTCTAAACTGGAACTAAAATTTATAAATTAATATAAATTGTGTCTCTAATATTATTAATTTGAGAGAGTTGTCTGGGACAGTTAAAAAAACTCAGATACGAATGTGAATTTAGATACTTCAAATATTAAAATATTATATTTGTTTTCATTTAATAAAGTTAAATTTGATTAAGTTTTTTTCTTTTCAATCAAATATTTGAATATTTTACTATTTATTATTACTAAAATATTTATTTTTTACCAATTTAGAATAAATTTTTAATATGTCTGATTTATCTAAAAGTTTCTTTATCTCTATTATTTTAGGCTCAAATTATTATTCTTTAAAATAATTTAATTTTCATGGTTGATGTAATTAGAATGAAAAAATGAATATTTATATTTAAAAAAGTAGGAAAAAAAAAAGATGTTTTTAGTTTGTTTTTACTTTTTAAAAAAGATGGGCCTGACCGGGGATCGAACCCGGAGCCTCTCGCACCCAAAGCGAGAATCATACCACTAGACCATCAGGCCTTATTATCTTTTAAAACCAAGCTATCTCTTTTCTTAAATCTACTATCAAAAATTTAAAAAAATCTATCAAGCGTAAAGTAAAATTATAAAATTTTATTTATTTTGGAAAGACATAAATTTTATCAAAAAAGGGATAACAAGGCCTGATGGTCTAGTGGTATGATTCTCGCTTTGGGTGCGAGAGGCTCCGGGTTCGATCCCCGGTCAGGCCCATTTTTTTTTTCTAAAAATGATCAGATATTACGTTTATAAATGTTTCAATGCTTTTTTACATAATTATCAGATTTTTAATATTTAGATAATTATTTATTTTATTTAATTTATTTAATTAGTTAAAGCCACATAGGCATTTAGATAAGTAAAAAATTGACTAAATTTAAAGTATAAAATCAAGTATATAAAAAAAATACTTTTAAAAAATTTAATTATGATGTTACATATTTTAATAAAACATTTTGACCATAGTAAAGACAGAAATAATTTTCACTATTTTGGATACCAAGATCTATTAAATGAAAATAAAAATTAATCGAGTCTATGAGACCTAAATTAGTACATTCAAATTGAATTTCGATTAAAAAATTTAACAATTTTGAGTCATACTCTAGGCATTTTATATGGATCAAGCTTTCTAGTTCTAATAACTGTTTTAAAAATGACGTATTTTCTTTATCAAAGGCTTTATAATCATTTCTAAGAAACTCAAAGACTTTAAAACAAATAGAATTATTGATAATCTGTTTAAGAAAGAATATCTTATGTTTGTAGTAAATTTGTTTGATTGACTCTAGCTTAAGTGATATATTTAGAGGTTTTGTTCTGGTAAATTTATTTATTCCAATAAATCTTTTAATTATTATGTTCTGACGTTTATCAAATTCATCTAGGCGTTTTTTACTAATATAAATATTATCCAGATGATATCTAAATATTGACTGACAGAATTGTTTATAAAGGAATGATACCGTTTTGGGTTTCATCATCTTTGGTCTACATCCAATTCCATTAAGAGAATTAAAACTTTTCTCTACTTTTTTCATTTTTACTTCAACAAAATCTTTAATTGTAGAATCATCACCGATTGGTAGACCAAGATAATTAAGGCCAGATACTGAGGGTATCAAGGTCCCATTCATCTTAAATTCTGTTCTTAGGTTTGATTTTTTTTTGGACAACGAAATCGAAGCCGATTTAGAGGCATTGAAGTCCAATTTCCAGTATGCAGCATAACGTTCACATACTTTTAGTAACATTTCTGCTTGTTTCTCAGAAGGAAATAGGATGATTATATCATCGCAGTAAGCTATAATTGATAGATTAACATCTCCAATTTTCGCTCCAACATTTAGATCAGTGCACTGAATCAGCATTTCATTTATAAAGAAATTGAATAGACAAGGAGATAGTACTCCATCTTGTTTGACAGCTTCCATAGCTTCGAATGTGCTACTTCTTTCATCGCCCATCTTAATTATAATTTTTGAGAGACCATAGTATCTATAAAGAATACGCCATAAGCTTTTTTCCATCTTACCCATTAACTTGAAGAAGACACCCGCACGCCAAAGCTTATCAAATGCTTTGCTTGCATCAAGGCTAATTACATTAATCCTTGAGTCCCCTTGAGGATAAAAGTTAATAACCTCATTAACCAGGAAATATGCATTTTTGCACGAAGTTTTCTTCTTATACCCAAATTGGTTATCATGTATACTTTTAAAAATATCTGTGTTGTTTAAAATTAGTGTCTCAAAGATAGTAGCCAAGAAAGATGAGACTGAAATAGGTCTGAATTCAGATGGCAACAAAGGAATTGGTGTAAGTATGGCAATATTAAATTCGTTTGGTAAGTAACCAAATTTGATAGAACAGTTAAAGAACCATCTTAAAATAAAAATTAAGTTGTGAACTATTCCATGTAGAAAAAATTCATTGCAAATATTGTCATAACCAGAAGTTTTTAGTTGATTTTTGATATATTTATTTAATTAATAAAATATTTTTTTAAAGCATAAATTTATATTAGTTAATTTTTTTAAAATTTTAAAAAAATTTTAATAATTATATGGTAAATAGCAAAGCTTTGCCAAAGTCTCATAAGGCTATGTGCTAAGGCACATGGTGATCTATTTTTAATGTTATAATTAAAAAAAATTTTAAGACCATCATAAAAATATAATTATTATTATATATAATACATATTTTTAAAATTTTTTAAATAACTTTATTAAAACTATATTTAAATTTTTTATTAAATTAAAAACTTGAATAAAAAATTATTTTTAATTTATTGTTTATAATTAAAAATGAAAAGAATATTTGTTTTAATTTATTTTGAAATGAGCTTAATAATAGCACAAGAGTTTATACAAAAAATTGATCAAAGTAAAATTAGATCAGGGCAAGTAATTGCAATCGGAATTGTAAACCAAAAAAGAGTTGAAAAAGGTTTCGCACCACTTGAATATGATGAAGAATTGATGAAAATTGCTCAAAATGAGGCAGATCGTTTGTCAGATTTGGGAAAGTTGGACTATCCCGAAATTGAAATGGATCAAAATTTTGTTGGTCATAGTAATAAAGCTACTGGTCATATAGGAACAAGTCTAAGTAAATTAAACTAAATATTTGAAGATATTCTTAAATAATTATTTCCGATTTTTAAATTTTTTTTTCAAAGTTGGTACAAAATTGTGTTTCGACAATATTTTTAATAAAAAAGATGAAAAAATTTACGATATTAATAGTATATGTAGCAATCCAAAAATTGACGAAAATTTGTTTACCAAAGTAGGCTTCGGTCAATCTAAAAACAATAATGGAAATATTTTCATGGTTAGAATCTATTTAACAGATCAAAAACTAAATTAATTTTTTGACTACTTATTTTTATAGAAAATAAAAATTGGCAAATTAAAAATAAATCTAAATTTTGAATTCTAAAATTTTTTTATTTTAAATAAACCTTTAATTTTAATAATTTAAAAAAAATTTAAAATTCTAATTTGATGAGTGTATGAATTTCAAAGATATTTTAATCTTTTCTAAAAATGATGGAATGATTCTCTATTAAACTATAATAAATGTTTGTAAATGCATTAGAATATGTATCTTTTAACCACATCAACACATATTTAGTGATAAAATTTGTGATAGTTTTATGCCTCAACATTGAGTCTATCTCAAATTTTTCAATCTCAATTTAAAAAAAACACTAAAAAAATTAGATAAAATAATTAAACTCTTATCGTAAAAATTATATTAAATATTTCTTATAATATTGGTGTATTTTTTTGTGTTTTAATAATAAAATACATACAATTTTCAAAATAACATAGAAAAAGATTTAAAGTTTCAAAATATTTTTTAAAAAATATTTGGGGGTTATATTTGCAGCATCGTTTGAATATAAAACTATATTTTTCACTTTAGATTAATGAAAATAGTTTTTTTTTGAAACTTTAATTTAAACTTTGAAAAATAATTTTTTATTTTGTTTAAAATTAAAAGCCTAAATTTTTTTAAAAGCCTAAATTTTTTTAAAAAAACAAATAAAATCTTTTTTAATTGATTTATTTTATGACTTTGAATCAATTAGAAACTTTATTTACTTATTTAAAAAATATATACTACAACTAATTGAAAGAATAAAATTTGAAAAACTTTTAATGTAAATTTATAACTTTGGAATAAGTGTTTTAGTTATGAAAAAATAATTAACTATATAAAATAAGTAGATAATACTTTTATTTTTTAGATAAAAATCATTTATTAAAATTTATTTTTTAAAAAGTAAAAAAAAAAATTGTAATTTTATGTACTCTAAAAGCATTATAAAAAAAGAATGTCTTTTTTAGAACTTATATTTAAAAAATAAGAATTTTAAAGATGGTAAACCAGTTATCTGCTGTGGAAAAAATCATGAGGTTTATTCTTTCTCAAAACTTAAGACCTGTGAGAAATTGGTCAAGTCGATTTCGTATTGCAAGCTCAAACAGACAAAGTTGGTACTTAGCAAAATTAAAAAAGACAATTAGGCTCATTTTGAATTTACTTTCTGGAAACGAAATGGTTGAAATGTTGAAAGGAAAAAATAAAAAAAGTTTTTATTTAAACCATCAATTTTTTTTTTGTAATGTTATAAAATAATTTATAATCAATAGATATATTAAACAAAAAAGAAAAAAAGCAGCTGATATTAGCTAAATTCTGGACTAGGTTATTCAGAGTTTCGTGAACTTGGTTTTCATGTTTCAAGGCATTTATGGGATAATTGTGAAAATTCTTCCGAAAGAAAAAAAAGTATCTTTTTTATAAAAAAAGATTTTGATAATTATATAATTATCTTAAAAGCAAATATCTAAACCAAAAAGTCAAAAATACATTTTTTATTTAATAAGTGATGGAATAATGTGTTTAATTAAATTAAAAATTTTATTTAGAATTCTTTCAATATCCAATTTTGAAATCTTAAATTAGTTTCAAAATTATTGAAATTTATTTTTGGTATTATTCTTTCTTCTTTTAAAAAAGTAACTTGTTTTATAAAAAATTTTTAAACTACTTTAAATTTTAAAATTTTCTTTGATAAATTAAATTATGTTAAATTTAGAAACTATTATAAAGAATGTATAGAATTTATTTGATCCAATCTTAAAATTCTTAAAGACAAATTTATTATTAATCATAAATTTTGATAACTAATAAAATGTTTAAATGATTTTTATAAGGAAAATCTTGAAAAAAACTATTCTTACAATTATTGATAACTGTATCTTGAATAAGTTTACTTAATTCAAATTCTTACTGATAAACAAAAACACATTTTTATATAATGGTTATTATTAAAATTGAGAAAAAAATAAAATTTTATGTTAATTTTAAAAATTAAAAAAAATGAAGTTTTTTATATTTTTATTAATAATTATATTTTTTTATAAAATTGAAAGCCAAGCAATAAAATCAATATCAGTTCAGTTGCAAGCTGAAAAAATTTATTTAAAATTAGAAAATAATCAAACTTTAATCGGAAACCGTAAACTGGTAACTCATTATGGTTCTAATTCCGATGTAATTGGTAAAAATATTATATATGAATTTTTAGGAATTGCTTTTGCTGAACCACCAGTTTTGGGAAATAGATTCAAATTTCCAAAAAGATTAAGCAAAACTTTATCAGATGATTTATATAATGCTACTTATTCTCGACCTGGTTGCATGCAAGTAAATAATCAAAATGAAGACTGGCCTGGTACCGTTAGTGAAGATTGCCTTCATATGAACATCTGGGTACCAGTTACTTTGGATCAAGATAAAACTCTTTTTCAAAATAATTCAGGAAATTTAAGTTATATTCCGAACGGATTTAAACTAAATTCTGAACTAAAGAAAACTCTTTTTTGGATTCATGGAGGGAGCTATACTTATGGTAGTTCAAATTTGATTGATTATGATGGTACTGTTTTGTCTTCGATTGAAAATGTGATTGTTGCTAGTTCAAACTATAGACTTGGTATATTTGGATTCTTGTATCAAAATAATTCAGATATTCCTGGTAATCCTGGTCTAGCTGATCAAATACTTGCTATTGAATGGTATAAAGAAAAATTTTTAGACTTTTTCGGCTCATCATCTGATATTTGTTTATTTGGTGAATCAGCTGGAGCGATGAGCATTTTCAATTTATTACATACTGAGAAAAATTATTTATTTAACAAAGTCATTCTTCAAAGTGGAGCTTTTAAAGCATCTATAGAAAAAACAAAGATAAGTTTAGAAAATTCAAAACGCTTTTTAAAATTAATTGGATGTGAAAATCAAAATATAAATTGTGTATTACAAAAAGATTCAAATTATTTGATTCAAAAGCAAAAAGAGACAGGAAAAGATTTTTTTCCAGTTGGTTTTGACTTTAATGGTTTATTAAAAACTGACACAGTAAATTTCGAACTAAACACGACAAATTTAAGTAGTAAACAGTTTTTGATAGGATTTAATCAAAACGAAGCCGGAATGTTTGTATATTATGCATTTGTAGGATACTATTTTCAACCAAGCGAAAATGAATTATTGAATTATGACTTTGATAAAACTACTTATAATAACCAATTTGTTTTGGATAGATTAAAAGAATGGTTCAAAGACCAAGGAAGTGATTTTATTAATTGTATTAATGATTTGTATACAAATAAACAAAATTTATATGAAAATGAGTTTTATAATCAAACGTTAGATTTTAATTTGAACTCTAATTCGAGAGACTTAGCTTGGAAGAAGTTTAACAAAATAACAAGTGATGACTTATTTAATTGCGATGCAATCGATTTAGCACAATTGTTACAGAATAAATCTCAAAATGTTTATTTTTACAAATTTAATAAGAAAGCGGTGTTGAAAAAACGTTAGCCAAATTGGATAAGTGTCACTCATGCAGATGAAATAGACTACGTTTTCGGTGCACCTTTATCAAATCCAACTAAATATACCGATGATGACAGAATGATGAGTTTAAGTATAATGAACTATTGGGCTAATTTTGCCAAAACAGGAAAATAGTAATAAAAAATTTTATTTTTTTTACATTTAAACAATATAACATTTTTATTCAAGTTTTTCAAAATATGAATCAAAAGAAAGAAATTATTATAAAGATTTTAATTCATATGTTAATCAAAATGAACAACAAGAACTTACAAGGTTTGAACAAAATTTCAAAAATGTTTGCCAAATGAAAATAAGTTTGTGTCCAAAAAATGGAATAAACAAAATTTTTTTTAATTATCACTTTTTATTATTTATAATTTTATACTTTTTTTAAATAAGATTATAACTTTTTGAATACTAATTCTACGTATAAATTAAATTTATTTTTTGCATATTTTCAAAAAACTTTTTTATTATAAATTTTTAGCTAATAAAAATGCTAAATTGAATTATATACTCCTTAAACTTTGGAAAAAATTTAAAAAAAAAGTTGGGCCTGACCGGGGATCGAACCCGGAGCCTCTCGCACCCAAAGCGAGAATCATACCACTAGACCATCAGGCCTTGTTATCTATTAAAACCAAATTATCTTTTTTCTTAAATCTATACTATCAAATATAAATAGAAATTATTCAAGCGTAAATTAAAATTTTAAAATTTTATATTTTTTGAAAATGAGACAAATTTTATTAAAAAAGAGTTAACAAGGCCTGATGGTCTAGTGGTATGATTCTCGCTTTGGGTGCGAGAGGCTCCGGGTTCGATCCCCGGTCAGGCCCATCTTTTTTTAGTTATGTTTTGTTATATCATTTTTAATTTTTTAAAAGTGCCAAACAAATAAAATTATAAATAAATTTAAAATATTTAAAATTTTTTGCTTTTTGATAATTTAATTAATAAAATAATACAAGAATATTTAAAAAAATTATTTTATTTTAATTTCGATTATTATTAAAAATTTTAATTTTAAATTTAATTTTTTATAAAAACTTATTTATTTTCAAAATACTTTATTGAATTTAATTTGACTGAACTATTTCGGATTCCATACGAAAAATATACAATAATACCTTTTATAAATAAAACATATTTCAAAAAGTTTCTTTTTAAATTAAAATATTTATTTTAAGTTACCTAAGACAAACCAAATACCAAATCTGAGCCAAGTATGCCAGGATAAGGCCATCATTAAATATATTTAGTATTTATTAACACACTAATAAATGGAAAAAACGGAACAAAAGGAACTTTAAAAGAGTCTATTTTATTATCTTGAGGTTGTTGGTAAATTATATAACAAATTAGAATTAAAATTAATAAAACAACTATTGCAAAAGCTATTAAAACGCCATTTTTTAGACTTTTCATTTCGGCTAATAAAATACTTTCGATAACTATAAAAACAGCTGCAATAATAGTTAAAATGTTAACCAAACTTGAAGTGTCTTTATTACATGTTTTAGAAGATGGTCTAAATAATCTATTCAATATAGGTTCTTGCCTACTTCCAAATATCATGTAGTTTAATTTATTTGTAGAATTTACTAATTCAAGCTCTTTTTTATCTTCTAAATCTGAATCAGATGGTCTATATCTTAATATTACTATACACAAAGCTACAACACTATATGCCATCAAAGTTCCAATTGACATCATATCAATCAATTGGTTCAAATCAAATAATAGAGACAAAACAGCTTTAGGTATATTTATAAAGTTTTAAAAAATTTTTAATCTTTTTTTGGTTTTTGTTAAATTCTCACCTGCAAATAAACCAGAAAAAAGCGCTGCTGTTACTGGTGTTTTTAATTTAGGCATAAGAATAGATAAAAATCTAAATATAAGTCCATCAGAAGCCAAGGAATAAACAACTCTAGGCATTGGAAACATTGAAGCATATAAGCATGTAATTAAGCTTGCAATAGCACCTACAGATACTAAAATTTTAGCCCATTGTAAACCTACATAGTCGAACGCTTGAGGTATGGGTATTTCAGGGTCAATCAAGTAATAAGGAAGCATCAAAGTTAACACAAACGATACACTACAATAGCACGCGCTTACTGCTATTAGAGTTATAACTATGCTCAATGGTATGTTTTTTTTTGGATTTAATACTTCTTCACCAGTTGATGCGATCGCGTCAAAGCCTATGTAAGCATAAAAACACTTAGCTGCACCTTTTATAACACCATTAAAACCATATGGAAAAAATCCTCCTGAACCACATCTTGGTGAACTTGAACATGTCTGGTTTTGACCAGTTGTATCGGTCCAGTTAAGGTTAGGCTTTAATATTCAACTTTAAATAGATTTAAGAAAAAAAATTTTTTTTAAATTACTTCAGGTTTTATTTTCCAATTTGTTATGTCGGCTTTAATAACACCACATACAAATATAAAACATATAACTAAAATGTTCAAAAGCGTGAATATTTTATTTAGTAAAGAAGATTCTTTAACACCGACGACCATAAAAACGGTAATTAGAATAACAAAAGCGAATGATAAAAAATCCGGATAAGAAGCTATTCCTTCTATCCGCATTGGCATAGCTGATTCGAACGCTTTTTGAATTTTATTATCAACCAAAGAATCAATATATCTACTCAAAGCAGTAGCACCGCTTGATACACCAATTACATATTCTAATATTAAATCCCAGCCTAAAACAAAAGCTACAAATTCTCCTATAGTAACGTATATATAAACATAAGCAGAACCACTTCTAGGAACTCTTGCTCCGAATTCAGCTTTTAAAATGTTATGTTAACAAAAAATTTCGATTTTTTTTTTAATTTAATAAACAAACCATAACAAATTCCTTTAAAAATTTTTAAAAAACAAATTGTAATTTTTTTTTTAATTATTTAAAATCTACCAGCTATAAAAGTAGCAAGACCAGCGATAATAAATGATAAAGCTATGGATGGACCTGTATAATTGGCTATTACATCTCCAGCTAGTACATAAATACCGTTGCCAAGTGTACAAGAGATTCCCAAAGCAGTTATATCAACTAGACCTAGAACTCTCGATAATTTAGTATCATGTACGTTTAAAGAATCATATTTTTTTTTTCGATATAAAAAGTCTAATTTCATTATATCTAATCTTTGAAGAAGAATAAAAAAACAAAGTTTAGTTTATGTTTTAAAATTTTAATTTATCTTTAAAACTTTTATCTCTTTGTATTTTTAAAGGACAATAAATTTTATTAAGGATATTAGAAAACATTTGAATCACTTCTTATCTTGTTTTATTTTTTAACAAAAAAAATGTGTCTCTTAAAGCAATTTTCTAAATAGTTTTTATTTGAAAATTTAATTTAGATCATTTAATTTTTTTTTTTTTTTATTTAAAAAATAAAATTGCATAAAAAAATTTATTATTTTCTAAATAAATGAAATTTAAGCTTTAAAATTCAAAAGTAAAATAAACAAGTTTCAAATTTTTACTTAAAATATAAAATATTTAGAAACTTTTTTTTAATTTCTATTTTTAATTTATTATGGATAATAAAAATTTAAGTAAGAATTTTTTAAAAGTCAAAGAGAGCTTTCATCAAAATTATTTAGCTAACATTAAAAGACATCATAAAAAAATGTATTAAATCAAAACTTGCAATTGCATTTTAGCATTTATAATCTACTCCTTTACTTGTTTAAAATAATTATTTAAAAACATTTTTTAAATTTTTTAACCACCTGCGATTTATATTATTAGAATTTATTATTAATTTTAAAAAGTAAATTTTTTTGTTTTATATTATCTATAATAATTTAAATTTAATTTAGTTTGAATTTAAACTGTTTTTATATGTTTAAATTAAACACTTTTAAAATAAAACTAGATCATAAAATTCTAATTATTTTAATGCTTTTGATTTAACACCAGAAGCTATTAAACACTAAACAATTAAATGGTAAAATGCAAATTATTTAATATTTATTTTTAAAAAAAAAAGAAATTCAATTTAAAAAAATTTCTCAAAAGTCATTATATCTTGATGGCTTTCTATTATGATATTAACACAGTATAATATAACTAAAAAATTCCATTTGAATATATTATAAAATTAGAACTTAGCTCATAAACAAGCTTTAGCTGTTTATCCATTAAACCATTCACTTACTAACACCTTGAAGATATAATATTTCTGGTTTTCTTACTGATTTATTCCCAAGTTTATATTTTTTTTGTTTTGCTCCATATTGATATTTATATATATTTTAGCTATATTCTTGATTAAAATTTCGCCTATGATCTATATATCTTATATCATTTTTATAAGTTTGATATTGAATGCTGTATTTTTCCAATATGCAAATTTTCAATTTTTTAACAAGTAAAAAAGGTTTTATGTTTGAAATTCTTCAAGATTTCTTTCTTTTTTTACTTTAACCAATATGATATATTAATATATAAATCTAAACACAATTCGAGATTTGACTTTAAAATATATTATATTCAAAAATACAATTTCAAATTTCAACATCAAATCAAGTAAATTTAACCACAACAAAAGCAAACTATAATTCAATCATTTAATTGTAATAAGCATTGCAACAATATATTCTAATATCAATAACAATTAATAAAATAAAATTTTTTTTTGTACCTAATTAATTATATTTTATATGTGTATTTATGATAGGTTCGGGCTTTCAAATAAAATATTTTTCAAATTTTCATTTCCTAAATTTGAATTTATAGAAAATATTAACTTATTTTAATAATCCTTTAATAAATCAAAATTTGTTTTAAACTAAATATCACTAAAAGCTTTCAACAAAAAAAAAAAAATAAAAAAAAAAGAAAAAAATCTTTCATAAAATTGACCTTTATTTTGGCAAATAAGATAAGTAAATTTGTATTAAATTTCTCTATTTGAAAAATGGCTTGACTTTTCTTTCTTTCTTTTTTTTTATTTTTTGAACAAATTTTTAAAACTGAATATCAATTCACTAAGTTTTCAATATAAAACAAAATAAACCTGATTTATCAACTTTTAAAATATTTAATCTTAAATTTCAGTTGCTTTTGTTTTAAATAAATCAAAAAACAATTGTTGCATGTCAAAATATTTTAATAATAATTTAAAATCAATATATTGATTTTAATTTAATCAAGGTAAAAATTCTTAAACATCTGTCGAACTCTTTTTATTAATTATTATGATTTTAAAATATTCGAATTTATTTATTAAAATTTTCAGTTATTCGTTTTTATTTTAAATTTTTATTGAAGGGTTTTTGAAAAAATAAATGTAAAAACAAAAAAAATTTAACACAGGATATTTCAGCTTAAGGAAATTTAAGCCTAAGCTTAAAGCTTTTAAATAAAGTTTAATGAGAAATCTAAATAAATAAAAAAAAATTCTTTTTTTAATTAAGTAATTGAGGAAAATAGAAATGTCTTTATAAAATTCATAAAGTTCTATTCCAAAAAAAAAGACAGTAGTGTTAAAAGTATTATAAGTACAGTAATATTAAACAATACAAAATCTAAAATAATAAGAATTTTTCTTAAGCCTATCATCAGAAGAATATCAAAATTTATTTAATATTAAAACAATTTTTTTTCTTCTTTTAATAATTCTCTTAAATCTACTTGTAAAAGATTAAAACTAATTTAAAAGTTCTTTTATTACTGAATTGATTTAAATATTTTTAAATTTAGTTAAAATCTGAAATTAATTTTTGGTTATTTTATTTAATAATTTATTAAAAGTTTATAGATAATCTAAAAATTTAACATTTTTCAGTTAAGCCAGTTAAGAAAATCTGATATCCAACTGTTTAAATTTAAAATATTTATGATAATAAATAAAGTTTCATGTTACTTTAAATGTAACTCTTATCTAAGATTTCACTTTATGGGAAACAGCAATCAGTTTAGTGGTAAGTAGTTTAAATATCAAAATTAATAGAATAGTTGAATATTAAATGAGTATAAAGACTAGAGACAAATAACAGTAGTGTCTAAATTAAGAGCTCAACATTATAATAATTGTATAATAAAATTTTAACTTTGCTTTTTAATTTCTTCTATTAAATTAAGAATAAGAAAAAAAACTGTAATTCTTATTCTTGATTTGAGAGTGAAAGTATATGGCTACTTTTTTAACAAATGAATTTTTAGAGTGATCATGATCATACAGTAGATTAATTCATTAAGTAACTAAGCTATCAAAAGTATCATATTTAATTTAGTAAAATTAAGAATGAATTTGAAACAAGTGAATCAATCAACTATTGTTTTATTATACTGTATTTATTTAGTGTGAGAATATTTCGAGTCATTAAGTAATAGCTATAAATTATATAATAATCTAAGACCAATAATTTCACTTGTTTGTTTTTATTAGAATAAATCGAAATTAAAGTTAAATAATCTTCTTTCAATCATAATTTCAAGATGAAATTTTAGGTATTATGAGACAAGATTATAATAAAATTGTATTAAATTTTTAAAGACCAGTGTTATAAAATGCTCAAGGTAAAATAAAATTTTAAATAAACAAGTTGATATATTTTGTTTTTTAAGAGCTTAGTAAATAAATGTTTAATTTAAACAAATAATACACCACAGCTTTAATATGTATTTTTCAAGAGATTTGTTTTTTTTTTTATTTTTTTAAATAATTATTCTTATTTAAAATAAAAAATCTTAATTTATCCGAAACAAATATAATAGTTTGGACTATTCAAATCAAGGACATGTGCTTATTGATTATTATTGATCGATCTATCGATCGATTGATCGAAAACAACAAAAATACAATAAAACGAAAAATAAAAAATAAAAGAAGAAGAAAAACAAAAAAATAATAATTATGACCTCTTTTGAAAATATATAAAAAATACAAAGTTTAAGCATAAAAAAATAAAAATTTAATAAATATCGCTTTGTCTCGTTTTATTTCAAAAAAAAAAAAATAAGCATTTTGTTAATTAAAATAGCAGAAAAATGTAAATTTCGACTATAACCATTTAAAAACTTGTACACACACACACACACACAAAAAAAAGAATAAAGTTTACCTTTAGAAAAAAAAAAAAAATGAAAAAAATGAAAAAGTTGTTAAGAAATAAGGGTCAATTTTTTTTTTTAAATAATTTAAATTAGGATATTTAAAGCTTTTTGAATTTGATTTAATTTAATTTAAATTAAGTTTGCAATATCCAATATTTGTAATTATTTTTCTAAAAGTGTAATTTAAATTTAATAACTGGATATATATGTATTTTTTATTTGTTGTTGTTGTTGAAAACTTAGAAAATTATTATTTAGGTCGGATCGAGTTTAGAAAATTAAATCGACCTGAATAATAGCGATTCGTTTGACCAACAAGATTCACCTCATTTCATTCTCTCTTTTTTATTTTTATTTTATATTAATACCTTCTCGAAAATAGTTCATAGTTTAATACAGTAAAAAGAATAAAATAAAATAAAAACGAACGTTTTTAGTTCAGAAATAAATACCTTGTGAGCTATTAGGATCAGTGATTTATCTTTATATTTTTTTTTTAATTCATATGAAATTAATAATGAAATTTGATAAAATTCCCAAATGTTTGAATGTTATCTTGACAGAAATTTAATTAGTTTTTTTTTTTAATTTTAATTTTAATTTTAATTTGAATTTTAAAAAACCAAGGTTAATTTATATTTTTTTTTATCTATGTCAATAATAGAGAAAATGTTTCATGAATCATTTTTTTTAATTGAAAAATAAAATTTTCAAAGTTATTTAATTTTAATAATTAGAATAAAGTTGATATAGGTTATTTTATTTAAATTCAAGTCCATGGATACAGTCTATTAACTTTTTTTGCTTTGTTGAATATTATCGATGAATTTGCGTACAATTGAGAATTTATAATAAAACAAGATAATTTCTAGATTTTTGAAAAATTTTTAATTTTTGTTCAAATCTTGTTTAAATTCGAGCTTAAGTCTACAGAAAGACTACTGTTTTTTTTTTTTAAATTAATATTTCGTGTTGCAAAATTAATTTCGTTTTAAAGAATATTATTCAATAGAATATACACGCAATTAATTTTGCAACAAAGTAATTTAATTATCTTGTTGAATTTTTGCTCTATTGAATTTAACATAAAAGTGTTTATTTTATGATAGTAATTAAGTTTGATTTATTACAGTCTGTTTCAAGGGATATATATATATATATATATATGTATATGTATATATGAATATTGTATTAATAAAATTAATCAAAATATTATCAATCATGTTTTTTCTTTTTTTTAAATAGACATAAAAGAATTTTTTAAAAACGAGCGAAATAAATAAAAACAAAAAAAATTTTGAAAATCAATCATTCATGTTTTTATTTTTAATTTGAAAATAAAATTGAGAAAAATTAATTTTAATCGCACCATGAGATTTGGTTATAATAAAATTTAGCTTTTTAAAAAGAGAAAGTAGAATTAGAATTAAAATTTTGTAATAATAATTATTAAAATTTAATAATTAAAATATCTGTTATAATTTAAAATGGTCGTGTCGCTGATCCAATTATGATTTCTCTCATTATCATTAAGTAATTAGAAATTTTGTTTTAATGTCATATACATTTATGAAAACTAGGTCTTTAAATTTAAAAGACCATTTAAAAATTTAGATTTTAGTTTTTATTTTGTTTAGAAAAATGTACAGTAAATATTGAATTAGATTAAATAGAAATTTACAAGTTTTGTTTTTAAATATTTAGCTTATCTCCTATTTTAAACAGATTAATAAGCTTATGTATTTTGTTGTTCTTGTTGTTGTTGGTT
This sequence comes from Brachionus angularis, assembly GCA_021432725.1. Lineage (NCBI taxonomy): Eukaryota > Metazoa > Rotifera > Eurotatoria > Ploima > Brachionidae > Brachionus > Brachionus angularis. The sequence goes on along the minus strand of JAJVDD010000001.1, from coordinate 5,858,021 downwards.
TATTTATTTAAATTTAAAAAAAGTATTACTATTAGTATTATTTATTATAGTTTTTTTGTTGCAAAATTAATAGCGCCATTTAATATGTAACAGTATTGTAAAAAACGAAATTAATATTTTTTAATTATACAAGTACAAGATTGATAAAAAATGTTCCTGTAAAAAATCAATAGTTTTTAAAAGTACTAAAAAATTAAATGTATTTCTTAAAGACGCTTTTTTTGTTTTTAAATCTTAATAATAACATTGAAATGAATAGTTTTTTTTTTTCATTGAAGAAAAATCTATTTAATCCAAGTTAAAGATAATAGTATTGTAGTATGTTGTTTATTCAAGATTGATAAGTTTATAGTCAAATGAGATATACAATATATGTATGTATATATATATATATATATCCCTATATATCCTTATACAAATAGATAAACAATTGTGTCGTGTTTATAAAAATTATTTTATTAATTGTTATTTTTTAAAAGTAAATATTCGATTAAGATTTTGTTGACGTGGGGTTGTGGTTCGTACTGAACCTCTGGTGGAAACCTTGCGTTTTTGGCATGTTTGGGATTTGAGAAATGAAAACAATTAGTTATAATAGTTGCTTTAATAACTTTATTAGAAATTAGCTTTCTTGAATAACTTGTAATTAATTTTAAAAATTTGATTTTATATAATTTTAATTTTATTTTAATTTACAAATAATAGCTTTTTCATAAATTGGTAACTATAGGCTTAAACTTTAGAAATAAAATATAATTGTTCCTAGTAAGTGAGAGATCATTTAGTATTAAATTACGGCGATATAAAAATATAATTTTGACAATTAAGAAACGACTCGGCTGGCCCTACATCAAGCCGTCAACAATATTATTGTCAATTGAAACAGTATGAAAAAGTAAAATTATTATGAAAAGTGCAAATCAAAATTTTAATAAAAATATTAAAAAAAAATATATAAATTAGTCTAGTTTCACATTGAATTTAAATAATTCTTTAATTTTGTTAATTAGATAAAATGTATAAGCATGTTTTGTTTAAATATTAAATTGAATTTTAAACAAATTTGCATTTGTTTTGCATTTGAAACTTGAACATTTATTTTATTTTTATTTAAAAAAAGGTAAAATTTGGGAGTTTACCACACTCTTGGAGTGGAATGGAACTGAGTCCTTCTTAAGGAATTTGTAAATAAATATTATAAGCATAAATAATGATAATTAAAATAGAATTAGTGATTTAAATTAAGATAGTATATGGTAAAGTTGAACATTTGATAAAGATCTAAAAAGATATCTTGCTTTGTAACAAAGATAACAATTGAAAAAATAAAAAATTATTATTAAGACTAAGATAGAGTACACCATAAACACGGATATTGAACAATCAAAAAATAAATAAAAAAAAAAGTTTCAGCTTTTGTAATTTTGAGTTTGAAACAACGTTAGCTATAAGGTAGAATTTTAAATTTAATTTGTAAAATCAAAAACCAAAACATTTTTTACAAAACATAATAGTTATCTTAAAGTATAATATATAGTATAGTTTCTCTTTTGTTACTAAGAACACTAAGAAACTTAATAATTTTAATTATTTCGTATACAAATACTTTAACATTATCAAAAAATTTTCTATTGAAAACGATTAATTATAATTATAATTGTAATTATACTAAAAAAAAAAAAAGAAAAGTAAAACAAAGTAATTATAAATACTTCAAGTCTATGTTTTCTATAAATATACAGTGTTGCACAAAAGTTTAAAAGATTAAGATTAAGATTGTTTTTTTTTTTTATTTTTCATTTCGGTACTTACAAAAGGATTAATATTTTAATTTATTTTTCTTTTTTTTTTATAAATAATTAATGGGGTTTTAATTTTAATTTTTTTTTTATTAACAGATATACATCTCAATTTCCAATATAAGACTGCTTTAAAAGTATTTTTAAAATTTAATTACAAAAAGTTACTATGATTCATAGTATTAAGCTTAATAAGTGTTTTCAGGTCAATTGGATGTTGGGTTCAATTAGAATTAGAAAATAGAAAAAATTTGTTTTTTAAACTTATTTAATATAATATTAAAAATAGACTTTCTTAAATGTTATTTTTTTTAATAGTTAATTGATTTAATTCTTATTATATACTTACTTTAAATAAATTTGCTTCTGTTTGATTTTATTTGGAGAAAAAATGGTAAAACAAGAAAATTAAATTGTCTTTTTAAGTAAGATAAGAGTTAATCTAAATTTAAGTATTATTAATACATAAATAGGGTAGAAATAAATAAAAAGGAAAACTGCAAAAATATACTGTATAATGTATTTAGTTATAATAATTTGTTTGTAATAATAATTACAGAATTATCTATATATAATATTATATTATATATTAAATAAAATAATAATTAATCTTATTTAATTATGGTTAAACGTTAAATATTGATAATGAATAATCATCATACTAGTTTTGTATTTACTACAAATAATAATAATAATAATAATAATAATATCAATAATAATATCAATATTAATATTAATATTAATAAAGGTGGAGAAATTTCATATGATAATCATATTTAATAATAATTATTATATATTTAAATTCCTATCTTTTATTTAATAAAATAAAATAAAAAAAACAAAAACAAAAACAAATATACAAGAACAAACCAAGTCCGGTCGCCTTCACTTGTACACATTACTATCACTATTACTATTATTATTATTATTATTATTATTATTATTATTGTTATTATTTAAATTAAACAATAGAAGAATAGCAAAAAGAAAGAAAGAAAGAAAGAAAAAATACGGATAAATAATAATAATATAAATATAATATAAATATCGATATATAAATATTTAACTAGTCATCAATACTGTATAGTTATTTAGTTATTAAAATATACAATATTTGTATAAACACCCAAAATTTAAGACCGCTTTCTTGGTTCATACACATTTCATTTTCATTATATTATTTCTAAAATACACACACACACACACATTTCATTTTTAGATTTATAAATATAAGAAAAAAAAACACTCAAATCATGCGTGTATATACATTCATATAAATTAACAATAATAATAATATTAATATTATTATTAATATTAATAAAGAAATATTCATTTATTTGATTATCTGTTTTTTTAATTATTATCATCTTCTTCCATTTTTACCCCTCTATTTAATCTATTACAATCTAATCTAATTAATTTATTAATTTTTAATAAATTTAGTTTAAAATTTAGAAAAATAAAAAAATAAAGTGAATTTATATAAAAAAGAAAAAAAAAATTCTTTTTTTTTTTTGTTAAATTATTTAAAAAAAAAAAAAACAACTTAAAAAATGTTTAAATTTGCTACAAACAAATTTAATCATCATCATAATTCGTCAACGAACGGTGCAAATAGTGCCACTGGTTCTGTTCAAAATTCACACATGAACAAATTAGAAGAGAACTCGTCACGACGACGTTTTCAAATCCAAAAAGAACTATTTGCATTTAATAAAATAGCTGATAAAGGCTTCCCGTCCAAACCGTCCGCTATGGACTACGACAAAAAGCTTAGACTATTGGCAATAGGTAGTCGTAATGGAGACATTCGAATTTATGGCGAGCCAAACACACCACAACAACAATTGTCCTGTTACCAAGACATACATCCATTTCCAATACAAAAAATGCTATTCGTTCAGGGCCAACATCAGCTGATAACACTAAGTGAACGTGTGTATCGAAACGATACAACAAATAAAGGCGAATCGCATCTATTTTTAATACTATGGTCAATACCGAATTTTACAGAAACAACGAGTTCTAATTTAGTGGAAAAAATTAAAGAGTATCAATTGGATCAGAAAATAGTGAATAATACGCGATTGAGCGCGTTGAGCTTGTTAAACGACAATAGTCATTTGTTTATTGGCTTCGAGACTGGCGATGTGTACGTGTTCAATGTACAATCGTTTCAGTTAGTGCCTGGTGTTATAAACAAAGACTATATACTCAAAAATATACCCAACGAAATAAATACTAGGAAATTGAGTCAATTGGGCGCTGTTGAGTCCATACAACATCATCCGAAACAATTGACTAAATTGTTGATTGCGTATCAACGCGGTCTATGGATTATATTTGATTTTATTAAAAATCAAATAGATCAAATCAATTTGACTCAGCAACAAATCGAATCGGCAGTGTTCTATCAACAGGGCGAGTGTGTTGCCACATCGCACTCAGACGGTAGTTTTATACTATGGGATTTGACATCTATAGATAATACACAAGTGCCCACACAGTGTACGTCGAGTTCGCCGCCTAATATAGTCTACGGTCCGTATCCGTGCAAATCGGTGAACAAGTGTTTTGTAAAGACATGCAAAAACGATCAGCCCTATGTTATATTTAGTGGTGGTTGTCCTAGAGTAAATTATTCGGACAAAATCACTATTAGTGTTATACAAGGCGAGAATTCGCATGTTTGCTTCGATTTTACAAGTAAAATAATTGATTTTTTTACTATAGACAAACCTATGATGGACAATGTGAATAAGCAAAGTGTTTACGATAATCCACAAGCGTTGCTTGTACTATTAGAAGAAGAGTTTATATGTATTGATTTGGTTAGTGAAAATTGGCCTTTGTTTAAACTACCATATTTGTATTCGGTGCATTCGTCTGCTATTATATGTACACATTATGTTAATGGTTGTTCCAAGCAGTTTTACGAGTGTTTGAAGCGTTATGCTGCATTGAATCAGGAACAAGGCGAGTTGTATTCGGACAGAGAATGGCCAATAACTAGTAGCATCAATCAAAATAGTTCTATTGACGAGATTAACACTAATACTAATAAAATAAGCTCAGAACGTAAAGATCTATTGCTTACAGGACATGAAGATGGTTCGATTCGATTCTGGGATGTTACTAATACAAGTATGACACTTTTGTATCGATTGAAAACATCGGACTATTTTCAAACTGATTCGACTCCGTGTGAAGACAATTTGGTCGAGCAAAACACAGACGACAATTGGCCACCGTTTAGAAAAGTAGGCACATTCGATCCGTACTCGGATGATCCTAAATTAGGTATACAAAAAATATTCCTATGTCCGAACAAAGAGTTGCTTGTGGTGGCCGGCACAGCAGGCCAAGTTCTACTATTGAGTTTAAACGATAAAGAATTGTTGTTAGATTATGGCAAATTACAAGTGCACAAGATAAATATTATAGATGTGTCGCCCGAAGTGCAAAGTCACTTTGTATGGAAAGGACACGAACCACTAGCCACCCGAGGCACTATAAACAATCAGCCAATACAAGGCTGTTTTAGAGTAGCGGCAGGCTTTCAATTAAAGTCCATGATTCAAATCTATCCGCCAGCAACTGTGTCAGCACTCGCTCTAAACACTGATTGGCAATTGATAGCTATGGGTACCTCGCATGGCTTTGCATTGTTCGATTACAATCATAATAAGGATTTACTAATTAGATGCACTCTAGACCCGGCTATGTTGTTGAACACAAATCCGAACGAGTCTGGCTCTAATGGTACTACAATATCTAGAAGAAAATCGCTTAAAAAATCACTCAGAGAATCGTTTCGTAAGCTGAGAAGAGGCAGATCACAAAAGCACAATACTGTTAAAAAACTAGTTTCAAATGAGAAAACAGACGACCAAGAATTGGAGCATCATAAGCCGATCGAAAGACAAGTTGAATCAAGAGAATTTAAGCCTGTCGATGACATTCCGCCATCGGTTATTCGATACATGTATTTTGTTAGAACATTTATTACTAGTAATCAACAACAAACAAATTCTCTATGGGTCGGTACTAATACTGGTATTATTTATATTTATGCTTTGCAATTTTTGCTCAATCCGAGCAACATGAGCTCGCCAAAAAGTCCTATTTCTTCGACTAGGAATAATCAGAGTGTTAATTGTTTGCTTGCTAAAGAGATGCGTCTTAAGCATCGTGCTCCTGTTGTACATATTCAAGTGATTGATCAATATATGAATCCTTTGCCATTTGATCACGTGACTCAACAAGAACAAGAGCATTTAAATCAAAATCATAAGGTTATTATTTGTAGTGAAGAACAATTTAAAGTGTTTCAATTGCCCAATCTCAAACCAGTGTGTAAATTTAAATTGACAGCCGTAGAAGGTGCACGTGTTAGACGCATTGGTTATAATTGTTACATAAGCAAAACTGATCCCAAATACAGCGAATATTGTTTGTCTTGTTTGAGCAATCTTGGCGATTTGTCTGTTTACTCTTTGCCACAGCTTAAACGACAAGTACAAATACAATGCATGAAACAACAAGACATTAATGCTATTACTAGTTTTGTATTTACCAAACAAGGCCAAGCGTTCTATTTACAATCACCATCTGAATTTGTACATATATCGATGAGTGCACGTGATAATCCGGTACTGGTGCGTCAAGATAAAAAACCAATTGAATCTAATAATGAATCCAAAACGAATGCGTCACCGGCTAAACCAATACCTAAACCTGCACCTCGAACAACTCTACAAAAAACTGAAGAAAAGTAAGCTAAAATAAAAAGAGTTTTTTTTTTTTTTTTTAAATTATAAAATTGTTGCAAAATTAATTGCGTTATTTTCTATTTAATTATATACATTTAAAACGAAACTAATTTTGTAACAAATTATATTTCTAATTGCTTTGCTAACTGCTTGATTAAAATAGAATTGAGACTAACCCTGATAACACGGCTTGCTTGACTAACACTAAACAAGAAATAAACGAGGCGGCCCCTCAACTATTGCACATGCAACAACAGCAACAAGAATCATTCATTTCCATAAATTCACCAACTAAACAAGATAAAGAAGAAAACAAAAAATTGATAAATTCGTCTCAATTGACCGGCCAAAGTGATTCATTTAGTGCTAATAATACTTCAGGCTATACTGGCAGTTCGAATTGTACAACAATAAATAATACTACCATAAACATGTCTATGGACTCAGTAGTAGAAAAATTTAACAATGAAGAGTAATTAATTAATTTTATTTAATTAAAAAAAAAAAAGTTTTAATTTAAATTAATCTAAATTTTAGTACAAGTACCAAAAAACTACCTTCTGTTATTGACGAAAATTCATCTACTCAAAATGATAGTTTGTTAAATGAAAGCGAGGTTAGTTCGGACTTGAATAAACTCAGCTTGAGCAAAAAATCAGTTAATAAAACAGATAATTTAGTGTCCGAAGAGAACAGTACAAATACGAATATATTAAAACAGAATGGAAGTTTAAGTACTGGCACTAGTGTTACCGAGGCGACCACTGACGAAGACGACGGTATTGAAATACCACCTCAAAAGTCTTCTTCGCCAATGATTAAATCAAACGGGCCTAATTTAGAGAATGGCATTAGATCTAACAAGGTTCTTACTTACTAAATTTAGATCTTTTTTAATTATTTTATTTTATTTTTTAAAAAGCTTTTTTATTAACTTAATTATTAATTTTTTTTTCATAAATTTTAAATTTTTTTTTTTTTGGAATTTTTAGATAGAACAAGTGACTAAAAGACTCGAGAACGGAAACAAATTGGAATATAGAGAAACTGCTATTGATTGAGATTTTGTTTTTTATGTTTTTAAAAAATTTTTAAAAAAAAAAATTGTTTTGTTATCTAAAAAAGTTTAGTTTTTTTTTTAGTTTAGTGACACCGAAATCGATTTAAAAATTGAATTATAAAATTTACAAAAAAACAAAAAAAAAAACAAAAAAAAAATTTATATATATATAAATATAAATATTAATTTTATAACTATTTATTTGAAATTTATAAACAATTATGAAAACATTTCTTTAATTGAAAAATTTAATTAAATTTTAAATCGTTTTTTTTTTTTTGTTTTTTTATAATCTTCTTTTTTTTACTTTGGAAAATTTGTAAGTTCTTTAATTTTTTTTTTATAATAAAAAGAAAATTTATAAAATAATTAAAATTCTCAATTCATATTTAAAAATTAAAAAATATTTGATTTATTAATTAATTAAAAATTTAATTTACTTAAAATTTTTTTTTCTCTTAAATTTTTAATAAATAAATATTTAAAAAATACTTTAATTGATAAAAAAAAAAAATTTTTAATTATTAATAATTTCCATGAATCATTAATCGTATTCAGGGTTTTCACTGTTCGACTATAGGATTTTATTTTTTATGTTTTTTTTCACTGTTTAAAAATTTTTTTATTAGATAAAAAATTTATGTGTAAATTTTTTATTTTAACTTTTTATATGTTTTTTTCAACCCCATCCGGAATATTTGGAATTAATATAATTCAAGTTAAACAAATTTGATGCAATAAATGACAAGTTTTATTAAAAATTCTAAACTAGTGCAAAAGCACTTAGCCCATTTATTGACCATGGCAGTCATTAGTCTCCTTTATCAGATTAAAAAAGCTACAGTCAATTCTTGACTTAAAACTATTTACAGATTTTGCTGATATTACCTGCTCAGACAGCCCATTCCAAATTGAGACAATTCTGTTAAGAAGAACATTGTATCTATTGGTATCTTTAATATAAGTACCTTTCTCATTAATTTCTCTTACGAGCCTTTGGTAATGAGGCATCCTTAGATTCATTGCAAGGCTCTTTGCATAATTAATAACATTTAGCGAATTTATAAGAAATATTAAAATTTTTTTTTTAAATATTCTTACTAGAGTTGTTACATTTTTTAAGGAAACTACAACTTATGATCTGATTATATCAATTCCCAATTGATTCTGTTCTCCGAATCTAAGGTCAACAATTTGATAGATACACACTGTACTCATCTATGATAATTTGTTGGTATAAAGCATTTTTATTTTGAGAGCAGGACAAGCTTAGAATAGCTTTTGATGAGTAGAATGAGAGAAAAATACTGACAACAAATAAAACTATGAATTAAATAAAAACAAACCGAATAAAAGCTGAATTTTTTAGAATTTTCAAATGTTTTGTAAATTAGATATACAGTCATTTATGCTTGGTATTTATTTTTCATTAATTTTTTCAAATATCAATGTTTAAAAATTTATATTTAAGTGCTTAATTTTGGCTTTATTTTAGTTTTTGTAAATTTTACCACTAGATGAGTGATTTTTGTCATTGATAATAAAAGAAGTTTAGAATTTAAAATCCAAAATTTATATATAAGTATAATGATATGAGGTTCGAGTTTCTATTCCAAAAGTTTTTAAGAAACAAAACATTTACTTGGACTTCTAAGTTGAAAAGAAGCTGCTCTAAGATTAATATTAAGAAAATAAAATTAAAATCGAATAAATTTAGTTTAAAATATTAATTTTATTTAGATAAAATAACAATATTATCCTTCTAAAAATAGTAAAAAGCATTACAAAAAAAAACTTGGAAAAAAAAAATAAATTTAAAAATGCTGTAAAAAGCTAAAACAAAATAAATATATTTATAATAGACAACAATTAGTTTAATAATAAAAATGAATGAATAACTAAATTTTGTGTTTAATATAAATAAGTTTCTAATTATTAAATAAACTAGAATAATAATCGAATTTTAAAATTCAAAATTTTTTATTTCAATTTTATTCTTTCCATTTGGTCAAATCAATTGATGGCAACCATGAACATGAGATTTTACCATTACTATTTGAATTTAAAAAAAAAAAAATAAGTTATAATTGATTTGAAAATGATAACTTTTAATTTCTAATTTAAAATTACTTTAAAGATTGTAAAGGCTGTAAAAAGGCAGATGGTTGGATTGTATTTACATCAATATTGTTACATATCATTTTCGAAAGAGTTCCTTTTTTAATTTCTCTCAATTGATCTAAAGTAAATGCGGTCGGACTGGGACCATTCTCGTAATAGAATCTATCGCCTTTCTTTAAATCTTTAAACTGATTAGCTATAATACAAGCAAATGTAGGACCTATAACACCACCATTAACTGGACTCTCAGCCAAACCACCCGGATACAAATCAATATCATCAACATGTCTTTAAAAAAAAATTAAATAAATTTAAATTTTAAATAAATTTTTTTCTTTGTCTAATTTTACTTATAAACACTTTGTAAAGCTGCTACTTTATCCATTCGAGTTGTATCGACCAAATCTTGAAAATTTGTGGCTTTTCTTAGACCACATTTTTCTCTCATAAAATTGTAACTCGGCACTCCATGATCTCTGCCTCGATTTATATTTGTTGCAGCCAAATCAGCAGCTATTACTGAGCCATCTGATAATCTTACTTCGAATAATCTGTTTTGTAAAGCATCGGCTAAATTAGGATCAAATTTAGATGCTGGTTCAGTAATTAGACCCAATATTAATGAATCAAAACCACCAGCATTTGAACTGAAAAAGACAAGAAAAAAATTATTATTTAATAAATATTAATTTAATTTGGCTTTTATTTGTATTACTTGTAAGCTTCTACAGGTCTAAAAATAATATCAAATAAGTTTAAGGGTGCTGATGTCTCTCGGTTGTCTTTGTTGAAACGTTTCAAAGTGCCTCGAACAAGTGTGTGACCAAATCTGAACGCTGCACTGGCGAATTCGTTCGATAATGAAGGATTTACGTTCGGATCATAGCCAGAATAATATTGTCGACCTTGTAGGGGTATTAAATCAAACAAACCAGCATTATTCCATCCAATTATGGTCGGTATCCATTCATTGTAAACAATATGTTGCATCATACCGATTATAATCTTTCTAGTCTCTTGAAATAAACGCTCATCATCCCATCTCGGGTTTATACGACTCAGCTCACTTGCAATTCGATTATGTTCTCTTAAGAATAAAGTATGCATTGAAGTCAATGCTAGATTTTCATTGACTCTTCCTTCACCGCCAGCAAAACATTTTACTTGATCGTTTGTATCTCGGCATGAGCTATCTTGAGCTTGTGGTAAATTTTGTCTTGAATTGAAGCTTTGACTCGATCTTAATTGGCCAGATTGAAAAGCTCTCAAATCTCTAGCTCTACCTTCACTTGGACCGTAAACTTGAGTAGCATCTATCAATGGTGTTAACAAATTCAATTGCTCTCGATGACCAAGTCTACAATCGAATGAAGCAAATGCTGACGAAGATCTAGTAAACCTCATACACGACATTCGCATTATATTCTCATTTGAGGGCATATTTACTGACATACAAGACGGGTTATCCGTGTTACAAGGACAGTCAACAATTCTTCCAAAATTGTCGCTACTAACTGCAGCACTAGTTATATCATGTGCCAAAAATTGACCAAAAGTCGCTGTTATATGAGTTATAACACTGTCAAATTCGAAATTATCAGTAAACATTGCACGACTGATTAATCTCGGATTAGGCAATTCTCCACCAAGGACCGATCTGCTTCTTGGTGCGTTTAATTTATCGTCATATGCTGGTTCATGGTAACGTTTGTACGGTGTGTTGGCTTTACCAAGCCACGGTGCTTGCAAGTTATTACAAGAACCGTCAAACGATTGAAAGCGACCTGTAGCATTGCAGAATTGATTTGTTTTAAAAGGACAAAGTTCGTTCGGAGCTAAAATATTCGAGAGTTGAGCTGGACTAAAATCAAAATTTTGTGTTTTTAATTGACGGGCTATTCGAGCTGCTACTCGCAGACCCAATTGTGATTGAGCGTCAATAGCACGTGATTCACTAGAAGACTGTAGTGCAAGTTGAACAGTTGCCTGAATTTTGAGTTCTGAATTCGGCACCATATCGTTATTTGATTGACTCTGTCGTGTAAAGATACGTCTATGATTTGGCTTGAAAACAGATACTTTTTTTGTAGTTGATTCTTGCTTTTTCAAAGATTTTCGTTCTGGTAAAAAATCTAGAAAAATATTCCAGAGGTGGCTTGTCGGACCCGAGTTTAGCACTTCCTCGAGTTCCGAGTCGAACAAATTTTTCACTTTTACTTCATCTAGACCTAATTGTATTGTAACATTGTTCTTATTTTGTGCAGCAACCTCAACAGGGTTGTAATCGAACGATTTTTTGTTTAAAGTTAATTTTTTTTTTGCTTTTAAAGTTGAGCTCGATATGGTTGTTTCTGTTTGATACAAATTGACTAAAGTTGTTAATAACAACAACAATTTAATTAACAAAACCATCTTTTTAAAAATAGAAATAAATAAAACAAAAAGAATTAATTATTAAGCTTGTTAGAATAAGTCTTGAATGTCTAGTGTTTTAAAATCATATTTAATATTTTTTTTTTATAGTCTTTTATTATTTTAATGATTAAGCAACTTTTTTACTGGATTGCAAATTAAATTTAAAATCGTGTGGGATTTTATATGATTTTAAATCAAGAGTTTATAATTTTATTTTGTTTTAAAAAGAAACATTACTTAAAGTTTTTTTATTTAATTTAAATTTTTGTTTCTTATTTATTTTGTATAAAAAAAAAAATAAAATAAAAAAGGTTAAAATATGAAGAACATAATCGCAATTTGGTATTTTGGTGATAATAGACAAGTAGATGAAATATTTAGACATTTTAAAATATTTGCCAAGGAGTTAATTTTTAAAACATAAAACATGATTATAAATCTTTTATTTAAATGTTTTATTTAATTTAAAATTAATCTAATTTAAAATTTTAAACTAGCTTTTAAATAATGAACATTTTTTTGTTACTAATTTTAAACAATATTTTAAAATTTAATGATTGATCTATTTGCATAGAACATTCCAAATTTAGCAACTTCATATTTAGAGTTAAAAATAAATATTAATTTTGCTTTTTTAATTTTAGATTTGGTCAATTCTAAAAAAAATAAAAAATTATAAAAATTTATATTTTTATTTTAAATGTTCAAGTTTATAAAAAAATTAAAAGAAGAAATCTAAGATTCTTATTTTTTAAATAATTTATTTAGATGACTTCGTTTTGGTTGTAAAATAATCAAGATTTATGATTAAAAACTTAATACACTTTTCCTGAAATTAAATAAAATCAACAACTTTTAGAACTGTAACTATCTCTATAACAAACACTATAATATATTTGAAAGAAAAAATTATGAGAAAATTATAAGAAAGTAAGATTTATGAAATTTATTTTAAATTAAAGTTATTATAAAATTGAATTTTTCTTAATTTTGAATAAAATTATTGGCAAATAATTGAATCTTAAGAAAAAATAAATGCAACTTTTTGAATTTTTTTTAACAAATGCTAAAATATTGAGTTAATAATAAAATGTGGCATTTTATATTTCTACATTGAATATTTAAAATTGAAAAAATTGGGCCTGACCGGGGATCGAACCCGGAGCCTCTCGCACCCAAAGCGAGAATCATACCACTAGACCATCAGGCCTTGTTATCTCTTTTTTAATAAAGTATATCTCTTTTTCAAAATAAATAAAATTTAAATTAATTTCTTTTATTTTACACATGATTGATTTATTTAAATATTTGATAGTAGATTTAAGAAAAGAAATAGTTTGATTTTAATAGATAACAAGGCCTGATGGTCTAGTGGTATGATTCTCGCTTTGGGTGCGAGAGGCTCCGGGTTCGATCCCCGGTCAGGCCCAATTTTTTAGATTCATTAAGAGGACCAAGCATATAATTTAAGAAGTTAACACTCAATTTAACAGCCAAATAAAAAAGTTAAACATATTATAGTTTACAAAAATTTTCTTACTTTGATTATAAATTTTTAAATTAATTTCATATCCATATATCAAAAGACAATTTTAAACAGTTCAAATATATATTAGAAAACAACATAATTTTAATTAATTTAGAATATGTACTTTACATAAAATTATTTTCCACTTTCGATTTAAATTAGACATTAAAAAAAAAGGAAAGAAATTATTATAAAGATTTAAATTCTTATGTGAATCAAAATGAGGAACTTATAACTATTGTTTGAATATTAATTTAATACTTGATTATTTTTAGAAAAAAAAAATTGGGCCTGACCGGGGATTGAACCCGGAGCCTCTCGCACCCAAAGCGAGAATCATACCACTAGACCATCAGGCCTTGTTATCTCTTTTTTAATAAAATATATCCCTTTTTCAAAATATATATAAAATTTTAAAATTTTACTTTACGCTTGATAGATTTATATTAATATTTTATAATAGATTTAAGAAAATAGATAGTTTGATTTTAATAGATAACAAGGCCTGATGGTCTAGTGGTATGATTCTCGCTTTGGGTGCGAGAGGCTCCGGGTTCAATCCCCGGTCAGGCCCAACTTTTTTTTTCTAAAAATAATCAAATATTAAATTAATATTCAAACAATAATTTAGAATATTTTTATCTATAAATAAAACCTTGTAAAGTTGCTGGGTCTATCGTACTATTTGACCAGTGCTGAAAAACTACATGGTTAAGCGAGTTAACTTATGTTTCATATGATTGTAATACTTATAAAATTCCGATTAAAGGTTTTAAATTAGATTCAACATTATTCTATAATCCTATAACATTTTGCTCGGCTAGTAATTTTTATTTTGTCAATTTGATTATTCAACATATATTTGGGAGCAAGATATTTTCTTTACTTGCCATTTTAAACTAATTTCGGAGAAAGTTTTATATATAAAAGATAGTTTAGTCATCTCTAATAATCAGCTTTCTCAATTAGTTACATCAACGAATATATGTAATATGAGTTTATACAAAACTCCAGAGGGTGTCCTTAATAAAAGATAAGAAAGCTTAAAATTTTTCAAAATCTAAAAATGACGTTAATATGGAACATTAACTATTATAAACAACCGCTAACTTTCTTATAATATAGAGTCGAAGTCGGGTCTTAGAGTGGAACTGTTATTGCTTAATCTTATCTAATTTCTAAATCCACATCAACTCAATCAACTCTTGAGCTATATTCAATTAGCTCACAATAGTTTATAAACGAAATTTACTGAAATATTTAAATCTAAGAAATTAACAGCTTCCGAACTTACAATATTTCATTTTAAATTTGGATAAATTTTTTCAAAAAAGTCCATGAGAAAATACTTAAATTGGTACTAATTAACATAAGATGAGTAAAAATATAAAAAATATTAAATAAATCTTATAATTAATGTTTAGTAAATGGTAAAAAACTCGAAATTCAGGTAGTGAAATAAATTTTAAATGTAATATACGCTCCTTTTTGAAAAATAAAGTAATTACTTACAATATTAACCTCATGGCGTAATTAGTGATAGAGTGAATTAATTCGAATTAAATAAAAATATGAAACAAATTAGTTTTTTGTTTTTATTTTTAATTTCAATATTTACATATTTTATTTAATTTATTTTTGTTAAGTTTTAAAAATTTGAAATATAAAATTTTGTTCGTCGAGTCAGTTGGATATCTTATAAAAAAGCTTTGAAAATAAATATTAATTTATACAGATTATTATAATTAATAACACCTAAAAAATATCTTGAGTAAATCCTATTTAATATTTTATAATTGTATTCAAAAGATAGATTTCAAGCATTTTGTTTACACAATAAAGATTATCATATAATTTTATAAAAAATATATATAATTTTTTTAAACAGTTAAATTTTCCTCTTAATCAATCAAGCATTTTTAATAAGCATAAATTAGAAATAAGATTTACTCAAAAACGATTTTTAAGTTTACAAAAAAAAAAAATCAGAAATAATTCGTATATTTCGGATATTACTCTCAAATATTATTGGTTAGTAATAAAGTACCAATTAAATTTTTTTATTTTAATTTTGATTAATCCAACTATTTATTAAAAATAAAAAAGCAACACGATTAAATTTTATTTAGTATTATTTTTAATTTTTTTAATATAAACTACTATTTTCGCGATTTTATTTAAATATAAAACAAAATGATAAATTTCTCAATTAAAAATTTGATAGAACAAAAATCAGATAGGTCTTTATTTAATTTCTCATCTATAGAAAAAATGCAACAAGATTATATTATTCAAAATACTTTAAAACAGGATACAAGCCATAAATATGATTTTATTGACAATTATAAATTACCGATAACTTTTCAGCCCTTTTCAAAGTTTTATCAATCTCAATTAACTTTGTCATATACAGAAAACTTAAGCGAAACTATTGATATTCACAAAATTTTTCATGATACAAAAAATAATTTCTTAAATTCTGTTGGCTTAATGGACAAAAATGAAAGTATCAAAGAAAAAATCTCAATTATTAAATCAAATTTATATCCAATGAATAATCAAATAGTTGAAATTGGTGAATGTTCTAAAATTTTAATGCAAGATGATAATTTAAAATCTATGTTTATACCTAAATCCAAAAAATTATTAAAAGTAGAGAATTTTTTTTTAAAAAAAGAAGCAAACTCAAACGATTCTAAAAAAATAAAAACTGAAAAGTTGTTTGAAGATAATATTTTTTATCCAATATCTAGAGAAAATGATGAAAATAAAACCAATGAGATAAACAAAAACAGTATTTACTATGATTATCGTGAAAAAGAAAAAATTGTTTCAAAAAATCCAAAGTTGACGAGGAATAAAAAAGATGAAAAAAACAAAAACTATCCATGTATTGAATGCGGAAAAGTAATTTTTAGCTATTAAACTTATCAATTATTAGAAAAAAATTTATAACATTTTCCAAGATATTTAATGCTCATTATAATTTAACCAGGCACATGCCTGTTCATACTGGTATACGGCCATATATTTGTAAAGTATGTGGCAAAGGATTTCGTCAAGCATCCACACTTTGCAGACACAAAATTATTCATACTACTGATAAGCCTCATGTTTGTAAATTATGTGGAAAAGCGTTTAACAGAAGTTCAACTTTAAATACTCATATGAGAATCCATCAAGATTTCAAGCCTTGGGTCTGTGAATATTGTGGAAAAGGCTTTCATCAAAAAGGAAACTTTAAAAATCATAAATTAACTCATTCTGGCGTAAAAGAATTCAAATGTAATATATGTTTTAAAGCTTTTCATCAAATTTATAATTTAAAATTTCACATGTATACTCATACAGATAACAAACCATATGAATGCAAAATTTGTAAGAAAGGATTTTGTAGGAATTTTGATTTAAAAAAACACATCAGAAACATTCATGATTTGGAAAAAAATGCTGATCAAACCAATCTTAAAAAACAAACTGTTGATAAATAAAATCAAAAAATAAATCATTTACATATTTAAAAATTATATTTATAACTAATTAAAAATAATTTTGAATTTAAATTTCATTTTTATTAATAAGCTTTTTTTAACTGTAATAAATTTTTGTAAATTAATTACTATTTTAATTGATAAATCGATATATAAAGTTTTAAATATGATTGTTAATAAATAGCCAATTAAAATAATCTAAATATGCAATATATTTAAAAAAAAAAAGCTATTTAAAAAAATTTTTTATTTATAATCAGTAAAAGAATTAAAATATATGAGCTAAATTTTTTTTGTATATTTTAATTTTAAAATAGTTAAAATTATTGGTTCTCTTGATTATTTATTTTAAAATATGTTTTGTTGAAAATATAAATAAAAAATATAACCGAAATTTAAATTCGTATAATTTTTAAAGCAAAAAAAACAAAAAAAAAAACAGTTAATTGTATTCACAGCAGGAATAGGTGTTTTTTGTCTCTAATAATTTTTCCGAGCTCTTAATTTTAAATAAAAACTACTTTAAAACATAATGCTAAAGCTATTGAAATATTTTTATAGATATATCATACTGAGAAAAATATTTATAAAATTAAAAATTATAAAGAGTAAACAGATTAAAATTTAATTTAACCTTTTAAAATGAGTTCAATGATAAAATTTAAAATATTTCATTATAAGATTTTGAAAAATATTTGAAATATAAAAACGGTAAAAGATAATATTTTGGTTAATTTAAAAAAAAAAAATAAAATATTTAATTAATGTTTTTAAATCATAATTACAACTTGATTATGTAATTACAGTACATATAAACAAAACTTTTTTTTTAAATTTGTAGGGTTACAAATTCAAAATCATAATAATATCTCTTTTATCATTTTGAATTTATTTTTTGCTTTGTATACTATTTTATAGATCTTAATGAGCTCTACATGTGGATATGCTTATTTTTTTTGAATGACCAATATTAAGAGATAAATATCTTTTGAAAAATTTTTAAATATTAAATTCAAATTTTTTTAATAAAAAGGTGCTACGAATACGTTTATTATTTAGATCTTTTCTAAAATATTTCCAAAACTGTATCGTTAATTATTTATAGTATCTAAATTTGTTGAAAGTATATTTTATTTTGTAATCTGTCATAAGGAGCTACAACTTGATCTTTAACACGATTTAATTTTTCCAAAATGTTTTTAGACGTCAGCGGGATTTTCCGCTGAGCGTATTTAATGGACAGTTAAATTTAGCATTGAGTTAAAATAGTTTATTAAAATTATCGCTGCGAAAAGTTGTATTGTGTTGTTTTCGTTTTTTATTGTTTCATGTCACTTGCAACGTCCCTTTTTCCAAAGCCAGATGACTGCTGTGTTGTCGATGTATAAATCTGTCTTCTTTACCTTTAAAAAAATTAAAAATTTTGATCGAGCACTGACGCTACTAAGTGATTGATTAAAATTGAGTTAGAGCTTGCTGGAAGTGATTTTATTATATGCTGCTTATTTTACCTATAGACAAAACCGATTTGCTACGTGGTAACATCTGTGAAAATACTTACTTGGCTCAGACTGTAGTCCAGTTTAAAATCAATATAATAATTTCGAGAATTGGATAAACTTAAAAAATTTTTATGTAAATAATCAATAGTTAGATTTTAGCTGAAGGAGTATATAATTTATTTTAGCATTGTAAATGTTTATCGTTAAGAGTTTATAAATTAATTTTTTTTTTTTTAAATAGACGGAAATAAAATAAAATTATAATTACTCAAATTTTAGAAAAAGTTTTTTAATTTTAAAAAAAATAAAAATATACACAATAAAAAGTGATAATTAAAAATAATTTTGTTTATTCCATTTTTTGGACACAAATTGTTTTTCATTTGGCAAACATTTTTGAAATTTTGTTCAAACCTAGTAAATTCTTGTTCCTCATTTTGATTAACATATGAATTAAAATCTTGGTAATAATTTCTTTCTTTTGATTCATATTTTGAAAAACTTGAATAAAAATGTTATATTGTTTAAATGAAAAAAAAATAAAATTTTTTTAAAACAAACTATTTTCCTGTTTTGGCAAAATTAGCCCAATAGTTCATTATACTTAAACTCATCATTCTGTCATCATCGGTATATTTAGTTGGATTTGATAAAGGTGCACCGAAAACATAGTCTATTTCATCTGCATGAGTGACACTTATCCAATCTGGCCAACTTTTTTTCAACACGGCTTTCTTATTAAATTTGTAAAAATAAACATTTTGAGCTTTATTTTTTAATAATTGTGCTAAATCGATTGCATCACAATTAAAAAAATCGTCGCTTGCTATTTTGTTATACTTCTTCCAAGCTAAACTTCTCGAATTTGAATTTAAATTAAAATTTAACGTTTGATTATAAAATTCATTTTCATATAAATTTTTTTTATTTGTATACAAATCATTAATACAATTAATAAAATCACTTCCTTGGTCTTTGAACCATTCTTTTAATCTATCCAAAACAAATTGGTTATTATAAGTAGTTTTATCAAAGTCATAATTCAATAATTCATTTTCGTTTGGTTGAAAATAGTATCCTACATATGCGTAATATACAAACATTCCGGCTTCGTTTTGATTAAATCCTATCAAAAATTGTTTATTACTTAAATTTGCCGAGTTAAGTTCGAAATTAACTGTGTCAGTTTTTAATAAACCATTAAAATCAAAACCAACTGGAAAAAAATCTTTTCCTGTCTCTTTTTGCTTTTGAATCAAATAATTTGAATCTTTTTGTAATACACAATTTATATTTTGATTTTCACATCCAACTAATTGTAAAAAAAGTTTAGAATATTCCAAACTGGTCTGTTGTTTTTTTATAGCTTCTTTAAAAGCTCCACTTTGAAGAATGACTTTGTTAAATAAATAGTTTTTCTCAGTATGTAATAAATTGAAAATGCTCATCGCTCCAGCTGATTCACCAAATAAACATATATCTGATGATGAGCCGAAAAAGTCTAAAAATTTTTCTTTATACCATTCAATAGCAAGTATTTGATCAGCTAGACCAGAATTACCAGGAATATCTGAATTATATTGATACAAAAACCCAAATATACCAAGTCTATAGTTTGAACTAGCAACAATCACATTTTCAATCGAAGACAAAACAGTCCCATCATAATAAATCAAATTTGAACTACCATAAGTATAGCTGCCTCCATGAATCCAATAAAGAGTTTTCTTTAGTTCAGAATTTAGTTTAAATCCGTTCGGAATATAACTTAAATTTCCTGAATTATTTTGAAAAAGAGTTTTATCTTGATCCAAAGTAACTGGTACCCAGATGTTCATATGAAGGCAATCTTCACTAACGGTACCAGGCCAGTCTTCATTTTGATTATTTACTTGCATGCAACCAGGTCGAGAATAAGTAGCATTATACAAATCAGTTGATAAAGTTTTGCTTAATCTTTTTGGAAATTTAAATCTATTTCCCAAAACTGGTGGCTCAGCAAAAGCGATTCCTAAGAACTCATAAATTATATTTTTACTAATTACATCGGAATTAGAACCATAATGAGTTACCAGTTTACGGTTTCCGATTAAAGTTTGATTATTTTCTAATTTTAAATAAATTTTTTCAGCTTGCAACTGAACTGATATTGATTTTATTGTTTGGCTTTCACTTTTACAAAATAAAATAATAATTAAAAGAATAACAAAAAACTTCATTTTAATTTTTATTATTTTTTTAAAATTAAAAATATTTTAATGATTTTTTTTTAAATATTAAACATAAATTTATACTTTTCTACTAACTTTAATAATTTCGTTTTATTTACTTTGCTATTACGTCATTATAATTTTATTTTTTTTTATTATTTAGAACTTTTATATAAAAAAATCAAATAATATCGGAAAATTTTTTAATGCCGGGAAACATTATTAAAAGAAAATAAAAACTTTTTCGTCAGTATCCCGTAATACCCTCAGATTCAAATAATATTAATTGTGTTTTACCTAACAAGTGTAATTAATTTATTTCATACGCTTTTTAAAAATTATCATAATATGTATAATTTAATAGTTATTAAGAAAATATAAACTTTTTTATTAACTTAATGTTATTTTTATAAATCTGATGTATTTCAAAAATATACTGTTTTTGACTAAGGATTTGTTTTTTTTGCAATAATTTAAAATTGCCGAAAAAAATTCAACCAACTACTTTGAAAAATGCTATTTATTCCAAAATTTAATATTTATTCTAATGGAAATGCTGAATTCTTTATTTTTTAATTTTAAACTAAATATATTTAGAATTTATAAAATTATTCTCCAATATGAATTTAAACAATATCAAAATGAAGAATTTATATAGTTTTTAGAGAAAAAAGATGGGCCTGACCGGGGATCGAACCCGGAGCCTCTCGCACCCAAAGCGAGAATCATACCACTAGACCATCAGGCCTTGTTATCTATTAAAATCAAACTATCTCTTTTCTTAAATCTACTATCAAATATTTATATAAATCTATCAAGCGTAAAGTTAAAATTTTAAAATTTTATATATATTTTGAAAATGGGATGAATTTTATTAAAAAAGAGATAACAAGGCCTGATGGTCTAGTGGTATGATTCTCGCTTTGGGTGCGAGAGGCTCCGGGTTCGATCCCCGGTCAGGCCCAACTTTTTTTATTTTTGTTAAATTTTTATTTAACTGAAAAAATGTTTTATTTATAAAGAATATTTTTTTATAGACAAATTTGAAACTTGTTAAAATGAGTTTCAAATGTTCATTTAATATTTATGTTTTGATTCTAAAATAGAAAAAAAAATGAAAGAAAAAATAACAAAAAAGTCGCAAACAAGACCCGAAATAGATTTGACAGAATCAAAAATAGAAAAAATTTTAAATGAAACATTAAAATCAATCGATTCAGAAATTAAAAATATTCCAAAAATTAAGCAATTAGAATCTTTTCAACTTTTGCAAGATCTTTTAAATGCAAATAAAAAAAAAAATTATTTAAAAAAAATTTTCTTCAATTGGGATATTTTTATTTATTTGATTTTAATTACATTTTTCGCTTGTTACTTGGCACTATTTATAAATGCTTACAATTCGCCTGATAAAAACCTGCGAATTGAGTTTAACAACAAAATAAACTTGGCTTACAAATGGCTCATATCTAAATGGATGTATTTAAACGAATTTACAGACTTGACTAAAGAACCATGTGCTCTAATATTACCAGATTTTTCAAATTCAATTACTCGACCCATTGACGACTGCTCTATGTGTTCCAATCTCACGGAAATAAAACGAATCGCGAACATAACTAAAGAAGAATTTTTAGAAAAATATGCCTATACAGCTGTCCCAGTGGTAATCACCGGTGCTATTCAAAATTGGTCTGCTTTAAAAGTATTCAATTTTGAATTTTTCAAAAATTTATATTTAAATCTAGATGAAAAAGAGTATAGATTAAGACAATCAAAATTAGAAATACATGAAGAAAATAGTAAAAATAAAGATTTTTTTAAGCCTAAAGTTAAAAAACCAAGTTCAGCAATTTTGAATACATTTAATTTTATAATCGAAAATGATAATGATAGATCTATGAGTTCCAAAATAACCTGTCAATTTTTTCCTTATAAAACAAAATTTAAAAATTTGGAACAAGTGTTCGAAATGGAGCTTGACGAGAATGGAAAATGGTTAAAACCATGGTACGTCGGTTGGTCTAATTGTAATAATTATGCTTCAAATGTTCTAAGAGAACATTATGAAAGACCGTATTTCTTGCCAGACGAAGCTGAAATGAGTCGTTTGGATTGGATCTTCATGGGTACTCCGGGCTATGGAGCTGACATGCATATTGATGATGTAAACAATCCGTCTTGGCAAGCTCAGATCAGTGGCATTAAGCATTGGACTTTCAAGCCACCAGCTGAATGTTTGCTTAAATGTCCTTTTAGTTTAAGCACTGATGTTTATCCTGGTGATATTATTATATTCGATTCAAATCGATGGTTTCATTCTACTTTAATTATAGGAAATGATTTGAGTCTTACTATTGGATCAGAATATGATTAGTTTTGTATTTGAAAAAATTTTTTTATTTTTATTATATTATTGCTAAATTACTTGCGTTTTTTAACAATTGCTTCCATATAAAATACCGCAATTAATTTTGCAACATTCTGGTATCAAACATAATTGTTTTTATTGATTAATTTCAGATATCAGAATCAATTGAAAAAATATTGATTTTAAATACTTATTAATCAAAATTTTTAATAAATGTTTACAATTTTTTTTTTTCAAAAATTTAATCACTTTGATACTAATAAATTGTTTTTTATTAAATCTAAATTTATTTATACATTAACAGGATATTCAATTTAGTCGGACTTTTTATTTTAACTTATATACAAGTCTTAATTTGAAACCTTTAAAGACTGATCAAAATTTTGAAATTTAGCTTATTGATTATTAATTAAAGAAAATAATTTTATAAATTTTATTATTTAAAAAATAAGAATATTAATAATAATAATAATAATAATTAATAAATAGTTAATTAACTAAAAAAAAAAATAATAAAAACAATTAAACTGGAATTGAAATATACAAAAAAAAGTTTGGCTGGAAAAAATAAAAACTAGAACTTGGTCTGTAAATAGTCATCTTCTGGAGCTGTGTTATTATTCTGTTCTATTTTAATTTTCTGTTGTCTTGAGTGTTTGCCAAAGGCTTCTAATTTAGCTTTAGCTTCAGATAACATGCTTCTGGTCGAGACCAAACTAGAATTACTAACTCGACTAAAATCGGACCTCAAAGACAAGTTCGATTGTTTGATTTGATTAAAACTTGACAAATCCGAGTTTCCGTTTATCATCTCTATCATTTTCACTTTTCGATCAAGGGTCGGTATAGCACTTGGTAACTGCGAAACAGACTCGATTATTTCTTCATTTTCCATGTCAATTTCATTCGACACTTGTTGTTCATTCTCGTTTAGTTTATTCTCTTCTCTTAAGGTCTCACCGCTTTGATTCTCTTCTTGTTTTATTTCATATTCAGCTTCAGCTTCTAGCTGTTTTTTAGCTAATAAACTATTGAAAACATTCTTATTTTTATTATACCTAAACGAATTGTTTGTTCTAAAGCCCAATTGATTTATTTTCTCTACAATGTTATTACTACTATTCGACACAGAGTATAAAGAATTATCTTTTATTTTAGAAAACCTTAATCCTTTGTTGCTATTTAGATTATTGAATCGAGACGAACTAAATCGATTTATTAAATTTCCATGCTCGTCGAACTGCAAGCTAAAATCTTTTTTCGATCGTTCTAAGCTTTTGTTATGTATTTCTTTTATAAGCTTATCATGAAGATCATGATTGGTGTTACTATGCTGCTGGTAAATGAGTTCTTTAGTAGTCGAGTAAATACTATCCGAAGTGAAGGATCTTTGTTTAGATAAATTTTTTTTAATACTAAATTTTGGTTTTAGACTCGGTTGGGTCAAAAAATCTGGCAAGGGTGGTGGCATAGGTGCTGTAGTCTTGTTAGTTTCTTCATTGCAACGATTCTCTTTTTTAGTCAAATCGATTATTTCATTCGACTTGATTACTTCTTCTTCATCTTCTTCTTCTTGTTTTATATTCATCTTAAACTCGTTCAGCTCTAAATCTTTATTACACGGTCCTACACCTTGTCTAATTGAGTTTTCAATAATATGAGTATTTTTTATAAACATTTCTTTTAGAATACAAGATTTTCGTTCTTTGTCTTCTCGTTTTATAATCGGGGAATTTGCTATTGACTGCTGCTGTTGTTGTTGTTGTTGTTGCTCTTGTTGATTTTTTGATCTAATTTCAAAAAAGTGTTTTAAAGATTTAACTGAGTGTAAATTTTTCATTATAATTGGCAAATCTTCTTCTTGATGGTCTATAGAGCTCTCTTTTGGATGCAATTCGGGTGAGCATATTGGAGAAGGTTTAGAAGAATTTTGTTGTTGTTGTTGTTGTTGTAAGCTTAATAACTTTTGCTGTTGCTTTTGTTTACGAGCATGAGCTATCAATGCATCGTAAATTTGCTCATCGGACATTTTTTTCAAATCTTCTTCATGAAACAAATTGGTAGCTTTTAATTTCTCTATTGTGTTTATAAAATATTGATACTCTGTTTGATCATCATTGTTTAAATTTTGCTTTTGTGGTTCATTATTTTTTGGCTCGCTTGAACTCGGCTGATTCAAATGACTCGTGCTTTCCATATTTTTTATAATCATGTTTTCTATTTCGCATGCTTTTTGTAACGCTTTGGTGAATCGTCGTGTGCTATTGTACATTTTATCTTCATTAGAATCATCCTCACAAATTTCTTGTGATTCTTTTTTCTCGTTTTCAGGTTCATTTAGTTCTTTGTTGTTCATGAATATTTGTTCCGAATCATCAAACAAAACTGTGCTTGTATGCTCTTGTACACAAACCAATTGACGATTATTATGACTTAGCTCTGTTTTGTTTAAAGTTGGTAAAACACTTGGTCGAAGTTGATTGTATTCATCTTCTACATCTTCGTCTTCTATTTTTTCTTCTTCTTTGGGATGATCATGAGAATTTTTATCCAATTGTTCTGGCTTAGTAATTTCATCTATGAAACCACTGTCTTTAAATTTAACTTTATCAATTTTGGAAAAATCATTCGAGCTTAAATTTTGACTCGATTTTGACCTAAATGAAGCCTGTTTGGTAACAGGTGGTAGTATTTTGGTAAATTGTTTAACACTAGTACAACTTGAAGCAATTATTTCCTGTTGATGATTGTTGATTATTTGTGTAGTATGTTCTTCGTATTCCAATTGTTCTTGATATTTAGGCTCAAATTTTTGTATAGTACGTAAAGATATAGTCGGTATTTCATTGATATTTTGTTTTTTGTTTTTCTTTAGTTTTTCCAAAGTGCTTGAATTCGATTGATTATTAGGAGCAACAATAGCTACAGGTTGATTGTTATACTTCAATATTGAAGGGTCTAATTTCACTTGGTTTGACAATGGCTCTATTTTATCAATCATTTGTTTGACGTTGCTAGATTTTATCAAAATTGGCCGTTTAACTATTAGAACCGACTCATTGTCAGTGTCTGAAGATAAATCAGTAGTTGTAGATTCGTAACGTTTGTTGTTCGAATTCAAATTGTAACTGGGCTCAGAGTCGGATGTGGTTGTATTCCGGTTTTGATCTGGATTCGAATATGGCTCGTTAATGTTCTCTTGGTTGATATTTTCTTCTTGTTCTTGGTAGTAGTTGGACTCTGACGCATCACTTGACATGCCATTGTTTGAGCTACTCAAGAATTTGTTTTGATCTGTGTAATATGTCTCGCTACTTGAATAAATCGAGCTTAAAGGTGCTTGACACAACATTTTTTGATTCTTAACAAAAGACTGAATTCTACCGTGTTCTATGTGATAATCACTTTCAATTGCATTTATTAATTCGTCTTCTCTAAGAGACGATGAAGAAGAAGATAGGCCTGCTGATGAACTATCTGATTGTTCGTACTCGGCTTGCTCCGGCACTGGAGGTAGTTGATAAGTTCCTAGTTTTATATTAATTTATTTTATTTTATTTATCTTTTTATATTTATAGATTCAATAAAGATAGAAAAAAAAAAATTTTAAAAGTCATTTAATTTTAGTATTTTTGTAAATTAAAATTTTTATTTTATTTGAACAACCTTTAGCAAATTTAGCAAGTAAATATGAAATTGAATTAATAATAATACAAAAAAAGACAAAAGTTTTTAAAATGCGACTTTGGAAAGGCTTAAATTTAACTTAATTTAGGAAAATAATAAATTTATAATTAACACAATATTGGTATTTTGGTGATTGGTGATTAATTTAAAACCTTAATTAAAAATAACCCAAAATAAAATAAAATATCTTTTCAACATCACTTGAAAAATTAATCTTCGTTGAAATTTAAAACCAAATAAAAAACCAAATTCTCAAGTAAATTTGTAGAATAAGCTTGCAATTTAAGTGACTTGGTTAAATTAATTTATAAAAAATAATTGATCAGCAAAATAAAGCTGTAAGAATCTTTTAGGCTATTGATTCTTACTATTAAAACTAAAGCTGATGGTGCTACATTTTTATTACTTCAATTCTAAACCCTACCATCAATCATCCAACCCATCATATAGATGTATATTTATTCTAATTGAAATCATCAATTTACTTTAATAAGCTTTATTGACTTTCTTTATTTGAATTTATAAGAACAAGAGTAAAATTTAGATTAGAAGAAAGTAAAATTATTTTTTTTTTACAAATTAAAATGAAAAATCAATTTGTATTTATACTTGATCTAAAACAGATTAATTAAAATCAAAGAAAGGTTAATTTTAGATAAAACAAAAAAAAAATTCAATTTCTATTATTTTTTTTTTTTATCTTAAGGATGTTTAAAATTAAATGACCATGCAAAAAAAAATTTTTTTAATTATTTTTCATATCTAATTACCATTAGTAGGTGGTGGTCTCTTAATTAATCTTGAATCTTCTTTATTAACACTTATATTCTTATTTTTATCTTCTTTTTTCTTAAATTTGTTTCTAGATCAAAAATATTTTAAACAAAAAATATTTATTTTTAATTAGCTGAAATTAGAAATTGTCAAAAATACCTATAAGCCATTGAAGCTTTTTTGTATGTATTGTGCAATACGGCCATATTGTCTCTGATCCATCTTTGACCGTCTATTTTAGCCCATGAGCCGTTTATGTCTATTAAATAACCTCGTTTATCTTTATCGGCCCAAAGTACTATTTCACCAACACCTGGCAAAATATCATATGACTTTTTACCAGTGTCACCGTTCAAATTTGTTTCTTTATGAACCATATTTGTGTTTGTTTTTTTTATAAATTTTTTTAATGTATAAATGAATAGATTTATTATGGTCAAAAGTAGAATAAACAGCACACAAGAAATGACTATTGTGAGCTCGGTTTTAGTCAATTTTCGGGTTGTTAATCGATTAGCCGATTTGTCAAGTGATTTTTTTTCTTGTAGACTAATTGCACTCATAAATTCGGTTTTGTTCTGGCTGATGTTTTGTTCTTCTAAACCGTAGTCGGATATTAAACTACGATTTGTATTCGCTGTAGTCATATTTTGAATAGTAGTTGTGAATTCGTAAACAGATATTGTAGTCGATTCGATCATGTCTGGATCAATGGTACTTGTATCTAAATAATCTTCATACACTTCTGTAGTTGTAGTTTTAGGCGTAGTCTTAGATGTTTTCTTAGTCGTAGTAGTAGTAGTAGTAGTTGTTGTAGTAGTAGTAGTCGTAGTTGTAGATGTAGTAGTTAAATTTGTAATTAATTTCGAGTTGATTAAGTTTGATTTAAATCTAAATTTTGAAATTGTAAACAACTTTTTAGTAGAACTAGTCTCAATCTCAAAACTAGGCTTAGTAGTAGTTCTTGTTCTAAACACATTTTCAAGAACCAAATTACTTATAGTCTTGTTTCGAATTAATCTAGTTGTTCTAGCTTTAATAAAAAAAATTCAAATTTAAAAAAAAAAAATTTAACTTTTCTAAATTATTATTAAACATACTTGATTCTATAACTTTATAAGTATAAGTAGAATAATTTTTTATGCTATTAATAGTTGTAGTTGTTTTTCTACGATTTAGAAGATTAAATGTGTTGGTGATGTATCTTGAGCTAGCAGTAGACTCAGTGGTTGTTGTAGTTGCAGTTGTAGTTGTAATTTTAGCTGATGAAGATGAAGAAGAAGAAGTTCTAAACGAATTGTTTATTTCTTCTTTATTCGGATAAATCTCGGACAATTGAGGATCGGATTCATCAGAGCCATAAAGCTCTTCATCTTGTTCTTTACTTGATACAAAATAGTTAAAGTTATTAGGCGTTGTGGCCAGTTCATAACTAAACGGAGTCAACAGGAATTCTTTTTTTGTCGAGAAGCGAGTAAAATCAGCCGGACGAACCTCATCTGTATCACCACATTTCAGCCTTATTTTTGATTTAGCGTCTGAAGCTTAACAAGTTAAACAAAATTAGTATTAAACATAGTTTAGTATTTGTTTAAGGATTTAATTTTAGGAAAAAAAAATACAACAACAACAAAAATTAAATTCAAATAGATTAATTAATTTGTGTTAATATTATTTCTATTAAGCTTTAATTAAACATACCTTCGTAAATAATCCAAAAGCCGCCTCGAACCACGGGTTTCCTAGAGTAGAAGTTCAAATACAAGTGTTTACTTGAGCTTATATAATAGTGTCCTTGTTGTAAAAATGTGCATTCTTTGCTACGTTTTCGGTCTGATTGTAGATAGAGACCAGTCTCAGAACAGGTCGGATCAAATGGAAATAATTGAAATGAAATTACTGACAATACTATTCTTTGGTTATTGTCAGCGCTTAATTTACACCAACAGTCTTCATTTGAGCCATAAGGCTGCGGAAAATCTGTAGTTCTTAAAGTTCCCCATGAGCTCATATCTTCAACATTGGTACATACACCATGTATCCGTGTTTCTATTAAGGTTTAGCATATTAGAAAATAATTATTTTTTATGTTGTTTATTGTTCTATAAGCTTACCTGGTACACATTCATATAAAACAGTTAAATAATTTGAATTAGAATTGCACTCGCTTAGAAAAACACGAAAAAAATGAACTGTACAAGAAGTACGACCATTACAAGCATTTTGAAAACTAGTATAACTTTTGCAGTCTTTTTCTTTATAACCCTCGGTACAATAGTCTCTGTTCTGGTCCGAAGAAGCACCGTAAAAAGACTCTAATATTCTAATCCTGTGTCCAATGCTACAATCCAAATTTAGATTAGATGATTTCTGATGACATTCGTGAATTGTTCTTAATTCTTTATTTAAATTAATTTAAATTGAAATTTTTGAATTTTAATAAAATATTGCTAAAAAATTAATTCAAACGTGTCAATGGAGCTAACAAAGAATTTGATTTGATTTGGCTAATTTCAATTACAAACAAAACTAAATACAAAAATTTCATTTTTTTTTTTTATTAATTTTTTCCTTTTGATTATTTAATATTTAACATTATTTTAATTTTTTATTAAATAAAATCTAAAAATTTCAAATAAAATTTTTTAAATTTAACTACTTAAGAGCTAAGAGTTGTTGTTATTCAAAAGTCTGAGATTAACAATTAAAATTATGTTGTTGCAAAATTATTTGCGCTATATCGTATATTACTTTATATTACAAAAACGCAATTAATTTTGCAACAACTTACCAAGTCTGAAAACTTTAAAGCTTTTAGTTTTTGAACAAAAAAAAAAACCAAGTCCAAAACTTTTTCAAATTATCCAAAGTGTAAAATAAAGATGTTAAAGTTTGTTTACAATAAACAAATCCTAATGAATAAAGCTTTTAGTTTTAGCTTAATAAAATAAAATAAAAAACGAATTAAATAATATCTAATTATTTTTTTTTTGTACAACTATTATTAAGCTCAGACGCGTTGATTATTATTTAATAATTAAGTTCTTTTTTTAAAAAAAAAATTAAATCTAAACATAAAAAGAAAAAAGCTCTTTTTGTATTTTTAATTAACCAAAAACGGGAGAATTGCTAAAAAAAAAATATACAATTAATAAAACACTTTTTTTTTTTATTACTTGGATTAAACTTAAAAAATATAAAATACTTAATATATATATATATATATATATATATATAGATATAGATATTTTTTTGTTGTTACAAATGCCAATACTAATAATCTCATTTTAATTTAAAACAAAACAATAGTCTATTTAATACCTTTTTTTTTATCATTATTATTATTAATAATAATAATTATTATTAAATTAATTAACTAAAATTTTTTTATTCAGAAATATTTCAAATTTTCTAATTTTTCTATTTTGATTCGGGAAGGAAATTTTAACACTTTTGAAAATAATGGCTACAAAGAATAAACACAAAGAAAAAGTAAAATTGTTAAAAAAAATACATTTACATTTTTTTTGTTGAACATTATTGATAGATAATAATAATAATAATAATAATAATAATAATAATAATAATAATAATAATAATAATCAAAAACAAAACAAAAAATAAAGTAAAAAAGGAAGCTAAAATATTTGTAATTGATTTGATTAATAAATTACTATTAATTCTTTGGTAAACTATTAATATTTGCTTTAGAATACAACAAAATTTTTTTTTCTTTTTTTTTTATTTATTGATTAATCGATCGATTTTGTTGAAATAGATTACTTATTTAAATTTGTTGTTTTTGTTTAATTAATTAGATACATTTTAGAAAATAAAAATAAAAAAAAAAATTACAAATATTTCAACAATAAAACAAGATTAATTAATTAATTAATTAATTAATTAATTAACATTTTGGGCACTTTTTTTTTGTTAATATAAAATTTCAAAAAGCTGACCTAAAACTAAAAGCATGTTTAACCTTAAAATAATTTTATCTATTTTACTTAACTTTTCCTTCTTCTTCTTAATTTGAAACTTATTCCATGTTTAGAAAGCACTTAGAAAAGAAAAGAAACAAAAAAAAGAAGAAAATTCTTTGAATATTTTTGAATATTTATTTTATATTTTTAAGTGTCATGATATGTGGACGCTGAACGATAAGCGTTGAAAATTTGATCGCGAAAAGTTTTAAGATTTAGAATAAACAAAGCTAAAATTTTTCTAAAAGATTTTAAAACTTGCGTTCTTTTGTTAAAAAAGTCTCGTCTTTTATTATTAATTCGAAAATTAATTTTATTTCTGCACAAAGAACAAAAATCTAGTATTTTGTTTTTAGTTTTTTAGTTTTTTAGTTTTTGACAAATAATTGAAATCAATTTTGTGTTGTTTCTCTTGTGATTTGTATCTCATTGTTAATCGATAGATAAACTATTTGGCTTGGGTGTGACTATTGGTTTTTTATTAATATTTTTCTTGGTCATTTTGGTATTATTAATTTTAATTATAAACCAACTTGAAATGAGAAACAAAAAATAAAATAAAAATAGAATAATTTAAAAGAGAAGAGTTAAAATTGAACTTGTAATTATTAGAAATAAAATAAAATAAAATAAAAAAAGATTCAAATGAAAATGTCATTTTTTTTTAGTTGTTGTTGTTGAAATAAATAAAAAAAAAAATTTTGATTTTATTTTTTTTCAAAGCCATATGTCTGAGTTTTATTGTAATTTTTCTAAATCATTTAACATTGAAATTGACACGTTAATGTAAAGTCTGATTCTGATTCCGAATTTTGATTCTGAACTGGAATCGGATTTTTGTTTTGTTTTTTGTTTTTAATAAAACAAGGATATGAATTTAAAAAAGTTAAATATTTATTAAATTTAAAAAAATAAAAAAGATAAGTTTTGAATGTAAAAAAACACAAAAAAAAAGTCAAAATTTTTTGTTTTAAATAAATATTTAGATTTTAAAGAAAATAGAAAACCTAGTTTTGAGCCTCGCGAATCTAGGTCCATGTTCTCATAACACATTTTTGAATTCATTGATCTATTTTGACTAAAAAGTTTTTTTTATATTGTTAAAATTGTAATCGAATACTTCGGTCTATTTTTATTTTTTATTTTTGCTAGCAGAATAAATATCCGAAAATTAGAAAAATTTATCTTTTATTTAAATATCTCAAGAGCTTCTTAAGAAAAATAAAATAGAAAGAGAGAAATAAAATTAATAATATAAAAATAAATATTAATAAAGTCTTGAAACAAGTATAAAATTTGCTTCTCAATTTTCAGCCTTGAATTTTTTTAAAATGAAAAAAATTAATAAACTTTATAACGGTGACTTGTTAGATTTTTGATCTAAAAAAATACAAAAACATGCTTTTTAAAAATTCATTTATTAATTTAAATATTAATCAGATTATGGATAGACAAACACACGAACTTTTTTTTTTTAAAGATTTCAGTTCGTTCAAGTTTGATTTTAACTCAAAAAAGTAGATTATAAGCTTATAGTTTTAGATTTTTAAAAATAAAATTTTTACATTTCCCGTATTTGGCTAAATACTTCCTTAACTAGTAAACAAAACTGCCCTTGTTTGGTTATATAATTAAAAGTTTATACATAAATATACATCCACTTGACTATTTTCTTAATGAAAAATAAAAATCAAAATTTCATCTGTTTTTATTTCTTAATGTAGTTTTTTTTTTGTTTTTTATTTTTATTTTTATTTTTTTGTATGCTAAGGAAGTTTGTGTTTGTGTTTGTGTTCATGCATTTTCTAGGTAAATAGATAAAAAGATACCTTTTGTATTGGCCCGCATCATCTCCAGATGACTATTTCAAATTTTGATTCAAACAAAAAGAAAAACTTTTTATTTGAAATCATTAGACCTGCTGCTAAGAAGAACGAAATGTTTTTAAAGAAAGAAACATTCTCTTGATTGTTAATGTGTTTTTTAAAACAAAACTTTTATTAGATCGATTAATTTTAATTTAAAAGAATTGGCAAATGCAAAATTTCAAGTGAATAATTAAGTTAAAGCAAGAATTTTAAGAAAAGAATTTATGAAAAATTAATTCTTAAAAAAAAAATTCAAATGAAATAGAGCGAATAATTGTGTAGTTCTGAATTAAACTAATAGTATATTGTGAGCTATTTGATTTTATTTGTAAAAATGTTGCTTGATTGCTTCTTATTAATTAACTTTATTTCAATTTTTTTCACACTTTTGACAAGACCAAATATAATATTTGGATGTTTACTAATACTTAATCTCATAGCTAAGTAAGATTAGCTACCAAAGCTGATTTTTAATGAAAAAGTGAATAAATATATTTTTTTTAAATATTGATCTTGAAACGGAAAATATCGATTCATAATTAATTGAATAGATCATGTAAACCTTGGATAATTTTAAATCAAAATTATCTAATTTATTAAGCAATTTCAAAATTGCCAAGTCAATTTCATATTACATACGGGTTTAAAGTATAGCTGTATATCTTCGAAAGACATAAAATTATAAGTAAACAAGAAATTAAACCTTGTTAAAAATTTTTTTAATATTTCTTAAATTTTTTTCTTGGAAAATTCAATGTTAGTTAAGCAAAATTTTATTAATAGATTAGTTTGATTATTGAATTTTCTTTTAATATATTATTAATCATCGTTTTTTTTATCTTAGAAATTTATCAAAAGCATAAGATGTTGAACTTGAATCAACATTTTTATGTTTGCTTTATCCAAAAATATCTAAATCAATGCTTATAATTAAAAATTAAGTGACATCTTTATAAATTACATATATGTATATATATAATTGGTATTATTATGATAGAGCTAAGCGGGCTCTATAAGAATACATGTGTCTTTGCTTGATTTGACAAACCAATAAAAAAAAATTTTAATAAAATCCGTTTGGTTCGAAACT
The DNA here is from genome assembly GCA_021432725.1 of Brachionus angularis. Taxonomy (NCBI): domain Eukaryota; kingdom Metazoa; phylum Rotifera; class Eurotatoria; order Ploima; family Brachionidae; genus Brachionus; species Brachionus angularis. Next base: position 5,823,350 of record JAJVDD010000001.1, on the reverse strand, counting down.
TTTTGTAGTAACTGTATATTTTTTCCAAAACTAAAACTTTCTAAAGCATAAATATGATTTTTAATTTTTAATTATTGAAAACTGATTAATTTTATTTTATTTTCAATGTTTTTTTAGCTTATTTTTTTACCTAACTACTCTTAAAAATAAAGTTTAATCCCATCGAAAACATACTGTTGACGACTTGATGTAAGGCCAGCAAAACCGATTTTTAATTGTCAAAATTATATTAATATAGCGCCATAATTTAATACTAAATGATCTCTCACTTAGGAACAATTATATATTTCTAAAGTTTTAAGTCTAGCTACCAATTTATATAAAAGCCATTGTTTGGAAAAATAAAATATTTATATTAAATTATTATATATTACAAAGTATTCTAGAAAGCTAATTTCTAATAAAGATATTAAAGAAACTTTTGTAACTAATTATTTTCATTTCTTAACCCTAAACATGACAAAACGAAAGGTTTCCACTAGAAGTTCAGTACGAACCACAACCTCATGTCAACAATACAATAACAATTTTTTTAATTTTAAAAGTTTGAATTTAACATATTTTCTATTGAATAACGATTAATTTTGGAATTTTTTTTTTGGCAAAAATTTTTATTCATGTATGTGTTTTTACCATTTAATAGTTAATTTCTAAAATTTAAGATAATTTAATTTTTGGGCTATAAATTTTAAATAAGAGAGCTATTTTATTTTGTTTTTGTTGCGTAATAATAATAAATAAGTATAAGAAATAACAATTATAAACTCTTAGGATTTTTCTCGACTTTTACTATAAATAATTTTAATTTTAATTTTATTTTAACAAAATTTTTTTTAATAAGCTAGGACTTGAATTTAAAAAAAAAATCTATATGAGATATTAGATGCAAGTTAATTAGGGCCCATTTATTATAGCACATGTTCAGAGATTTTATTAATAAGTATCCGATAATTAGGATATTTTAAATTGAACATCAGACAGCCTAAATTAATTCTAAAATAAAGTATAACCTAAAATTTATTAAAAAAAAAAATGTATTTTATCTTGTAAATAATTATCTGTTAAAGCTGACCATGATGGGAATTTATGTTTTTAAACATTATTATTTTGAAAAAAAAATTTTACTTAAAATTTTTTCAATTAAGTAAAGTTTGAAAGATAGTAGGAGAATTTTTATTCTATTGAAATATTTAAGCAATATTTTAAAATAAAATCATTTTTGGCTAAAAAAAAACAAAAATTTATAGATATTTTGAATAAAATAAATGAAGAAATTGCGTAGAACCGGTCTGCTGGGTTAAAAGTGTATAAATTTACCAATAAAATATAATATTATAAAATGCCACTTGGTTTTTGATTATTATGACGAAATTGATTAATTATTATACATTCAACATAAATTTTTAACTTATAAAAAAAAACAAAGCTAAATTGTAAAAAAGCACACACGCACCATCAAGTATAAATTTCATTTTTGACGTAATTCATATTATTTGGTTAAGCTTAGAGATATTCTTGAATGACGTCAACATTTAAATTGTTGTAAAAATATAAAAATCAAATATTAAAAAAAAAAGATCAATTGGCACATTTTTTTATTAACAATTCAACTGAAACATTATATTACAATGTGCGTCACTAAATCAAAAAAGACTAAAAATGAAAATGAAAAAAAACATTTTATTTTCTATTTTACAAATACTCGCGATTTGCATTAGAAACTTCGGAAATATCATATAAAAAAAAATATTTTTTTATGACCAAAATCAATTTAAAAAAAAAAAAAATTTTAATTTTTCAAACTAAAACTTTGATGTAATTGTTTTTAAAATAAATTGCTATAAATAGTTCAGTAATAAGTTTTATTTAAGAATATAAAAATTAGTTTTGAATTAAAAAAAAAAACAATATTCAATTAAAAATGAGATTAAGAAATTTTTTGTTTATTGTTTATTTATTTGTTGTTGGTGTTGGCTTAAATGATTCTAAAGCAGTAAGAAAATTAGTTAATCGAGCACTAGAAGATAATAATAAAACAATTGAAGACGAAAGTCAATTGGATTTTTCCAAAATAAATCATACAAATTTACCGGTTTATTTAGAATGCAAAGATCCGTCTCAAGACGAACTTAAACATTTACTATCAAAAGCATACAAGTTTTATATAAATAAGCTGATTGATGGCTTGGATATGTATCCACCATTTCAAAACATGCACAAAAATTATATTCTAAATCAGTCATGTGTAGACTATACAAGCAAGAATCTACTTATTCATGGTAACGTGAGTTGTTCAAGAAATAAACAAACTTTATGGCGACAATATGAAGTATCTGTTTGTCCACATCACTTTGTTGAGTTCGAAAGAGCAGATCGTTATCCGTTTGTCACAAAACATGCTGTATGTAATTGTAAACAATGTTTAGGCTTACAAAACGAGGTTTCTAGGTGTAGCCCAACATACATAGTTAAACCAGTTCTAATCAGACATGGATGCATGTCAAATGGTTTTTATAGATGGAAACATACTCTAGAATATGTTCCTGTTTCGTGTTCGTGTAATCAACTCTTGCAAATCGATTAACTAATTAAAACTATTTGTAAATTTTATTCAACTGAATATTGGTGTTTTTTTTTTTTGGTATTTAGTTTTGAAACCGGCAAATAGTTTTTTTTTTAAGAACCTTATAGAATTGTTATTTGTATTTTGATTTTAAACATTAATCAAAATTTCGAGTTTTTTTTTTATAAAATTTAAAATTTTTTTAAATAAATTTTTAAAAATATTTTTTGTATATATTTTAAATAATTTAAAAAAAAAAGATAATCAGGCTTTGAGTTTATTGAATTATGAAATGAAGTGATCTTTTTTTATAAAACTTTATAAAAATTTTGTTGAATTTAAATTAAATAGAAAAGTGTGAAAAATGTAACAAGTTAAGCTTAAAGGGTTTATCAGAAAATGATTATTTATAGATTAAATCTACTCAAGCTCTTGAAATTACTAGTAGTAGTAGTAGTAGTAGTAGTAGTAGTAGTAGTAGTGGTATAACATATCCATAATGATTGTGCTCTAGCACAATAGCCTCAAAGGCTTATTTTAGCAGCGCTTTTCAAACTCTTATTACAAAAGATGTAGAACAGCTAGGAATACATATTGCGATCAATTATTTCTTTAAATTTATGCAATGAATTAATTAAACTGTAATCTGTTCCACGAGTTGACCGCTCTATTTATTAAATAATTAAAACGAGGTCTCGAAAATAGTTAAGTATTCTAATAAGGAAGATTTGAGTAGCCTTATTAATCGTTTAAAATAAATGACCCAGTATTTCTATTATGAGAGCTCTTATGAATTGGTAAAGAACTTAATTTGTACCTAAAAGTTGTAACTTGCTGATTAGAACATTAAAAAATGGTTTAGAAAAATTTAATCAAAATTTAGAGCCTATAAGCCTTGTATCAGATGCCTCGGATGCAATAAGTAAAGCTTTTATTTCTGTTTTTGGTGAAAATTGTCAGTTAATAATGTGTTGGGTCCATGTCAAAAGAAATATCATTAAACATTTGCATCTTGTAGATTCTGAATACCAAACCGATGTCTAAGATGACATCGATTCCTTACAATTAGCTTCAAATCAAGAAGTTTTTAACAAAGCTATGAATCTGTTTTTAAAAAAATGGCTACAAAAAAAGCAAAAAGATTTTGTTGATTATGGTTTGGTAGTCATCAACATTGGTATGAAGGTATATCTGAACATGTTCCATCAACAAATAATTGATTTTTCCAATTATGTTTATTATCTACTGAGAAATGGTCACGACAGTATATTGGAGATAAAGAATTTAGTGAAAAAGTTTCAATTGATCTAAAAACCTGGACTGAAAGCTATAATTGGGCTAGAAGTGAAAAAGTTATAACCTCAAACGAATTGCATAATGTAGTTGAATATTACTGTCCTCCTGGTGATGAAACTAAAATAACCAATGAAGAAATATCAAATGTCAAAGATATGAGATGGAATACTTTTGATCAGCACAAGAAAAGGGCTTTTTCCACTTGGATAGTATCTTTACCAAAGCAACAGATTGAATGGCTTGAAGAAAGATGTTCATGTCAAGCTTTTTTTAAAAAATATATTTGTAAACATGTTGTTGGTCTTGCCATACGCATGAAGTATGTTAAACCTCCTGCAGCAGCGAAGCAAATTCCAATTGGTGAAAAAAGAAAGAGAGGAAGACCAAAAAAAGCTTCTAAGGCTCTTTTAATAAATTAAAGTCATTTTACTTAAATAAATGGTAAAAAGGAAAATATCCCCGTTTTTTTTATCCCCGTAATAATTTATTACCAAAAGTAATTATTCCCGAAAAATAATTTTTTTTTTTAATTTTGTCAGGAAATTATCCCCGTTTCTATAGAACCTGTTAATTTAAAAATTAAAAAATGATTGGTGGAAAATTGAAATTTTATTGAGCCAATTAAATTGAGAATTTGAAAGGAATTTGATTTTTTGGTCATTTTTATAAACGAAATACCAATTATACTCTATTTAGTTATTTAGAATATAAGGTGCAAAAAAAAATTAAGAGAGTATTTAGTATTTAGACTTAGGATTAAAATTTTTTAAGCTATAATTAATTAGATTTTAATTATACAATTGGTCAAAAATAAGTTTTTTTCTTATTTTATTATTGTCTAATATTTTTGGGTTTCAGGAATATTTTCCTTATTTTATAAACAGGGATAAATTGAAATGGGGATGATTTCCTGAAATTACAAATGGAATTTAATTCAATGGGAATAATTTCACGGGTATAAATTATTTCGGGGATAATCGATTAACAACTCTAGATTTGAGATTTCAGTCTTTAACAATAAACCTCAACTAAAATCTTAATAAAGTACTTAAATAAACAAATAAATGTTTAATATTCAGCTTTGAGTGTAACACCAAACCCAGCAAAAATAAGTAAAAATGAGTCTTGTTAACTTGATGATCAATACATCATAATTTTTAATCTAAAATCATTTTTTTTAAAAAAATTCATCCTTGAATGACCCAAATTAAAAATTATTAAACATAACCAAAAATAATTGATTTATACAAAAAAGATTAGTTTAAGGTATGATTTTCAAAAGGACACTTTAAACAAGTGTCTACAAAATATTAAATTTGATAAAAAATTAGAATATTTTTCAAAACTATTTATTAACAAAAAAATTTTCTTTTTTAAATAATTATTTACATTTTCTACAAATTACATTAGTAGAAAATGTTTTAAAAAAAATTCAAGATTGAAGTTGTTAATTAAATTTTAGCCGACAGACACGTGTTTAGTTTTTTTTTAAAAAAATTTTTATATGATTAAAACATTTAAGGTCAAATATTTTAAATCTAAATTAAAAAAATTTAAAGAGAATTTAATTTGAGCTTCAAAAGTTCAAAAAATATTTTTCTTTAAAAATAAAACAAAACTCTATAGAAAAAAAATCGAAGAATTGGCGATAATTTAATTTCAATAATTAACGAAATCGAACAAATCGAAACCGGATCGAACACGACGATTATCTCATAAAGCATTTACACAGTAAAAAAAAAATTAAAAAAAATTTATTTTAAATATTTTATTTAGAATAAAAAAAAAACAATTCAAAACATTTAATTAAAAAAAAAAAGAGAATCATTTATTGTAAAAATTCAAATCATTCTAAAAATTTATTTAATTTAAATTTAAATTCAAAACAAAAAGAAAAAAAGAAAGAATATGAAGTGAATATAATAAAGTAAATTAAATGAAATAAACTAAAAAAAGAAAACCATAAAAGAAAAAAAAAGAAAGAAAGAAAGAAAAACAACCAATATTAAATAAAGTAAAAGTAAAAGTAAAATATAAACAAGAAAATAGTTAACTAAGTGTGTTGTTTAGTTTAATTTCTTGATCTGTTCGATTTATCAGATCCGGCAGAGGAAAGAGATGATGTTGAAGATGACGAAGTATACGATGAATTATTTTCCCGTTTTGAGTTTGTCGAAGATGATATTACGGGCGGTCTTTTGTCACGTTCGGGCTCACTAGGCCTACTAGACGGATAATCTCTAATTGGATATGAATCTCTTGATTTACTTCGATAATAGTCATCGCTATAAGTTGGCGGTGGTAGAGGCGGCGAGCGTGGTCGTCTAGGCGAGTACACAGGTGATCTGGATCTTGAGCGTGTTCGTGATCTGTATCTTGGTGCCGTTCTATATCTATCGTCATCTCTGTAACGACTTTTTAAAAAGAAAATTTAAGAATTTAGAAATCTAATCGACGAACTACAACTAAATAATTTTAAACTTAAATTATTTTTTTTTATTATTATTATTGGACGGTTTTAAATTTTTGTTTCAATTTTATTCAAAATTTAATTAACAAAAAAGAAATCGGCTTATTTATTTTGAAAAAATTTTTATTTACATAATTAACACGTCGTATTTTTAAAAAATTTAATAAAAAAGTTTTTTTTTTTTTTTTGTAAATTTTTTTTTCATATATATAAATAAAAAATGAATTAATAAATCATATATTTAATTGTTTTGATTTTTTTTTATTTATTTTCTCTAAAATATTTATTTATAGTTGTTATTATACCTTGCTCTTGACGATGAAGAAGAAGAAACAGGAGCCGGTCCTCCTCCTCTACTATTACTATAATGATCATAATCGTATCTTTAAAAAATGAATCGAATATTTTTCCTTATTTTAAAACCGTCTCGATTTTTAATTAATAATATAAATGTAAAATTTACCTTGGTGGGGGCATTGGCGGTGGTGGTCCTCCACGATAATATGGATCATGCATAGGTGGTGCGTGCATGTGATGTGGTGGTGGAGGCGGCAAATGACCGCCACGCATCGGGTACGGATCAGGCATGCCGTTGCCCATACGATGATCTCGCATGTCTAGGCTAGATCCACCGCCGCCTCGGTACGACGAAGGGCCGTAGTCTCGCGGCGGCAAAGGTGATGGTGGAAGTCTGCCTCGATCGCTCCTATAGTCATCTGGATAAGGTCTAGATCGATCGGACATGTATCGACCGCTGCTTGAACCAGAGTAGCGACTATCTCGTATGGGGCCGCCTGCTCGCGAGCTTTCTCTTGATGAACGAGGTGGCGGTAGATGCGGTGGTGGTGGCGGATACGGTGCGTCACGGTGATGAGGCGGTGGTGGTAACGGTGGCCCACGTGAATCGCCACGCATTGGATATCTAGAACGCGAATCGTATGCTTGTCTCATTTTTCGACGCTGTGAGGGTTCACCTTTATTCGTTTTTGTTGTTGATATTTCAACTCGAATTCTGGCTCCTTTCCATAGAGTATCGTTTAGGCCTGCTATGGCTGCTTTAGCGTCATTAGTGTCATCCATATGCACGAAGCCAAAGTCTTTAAGTATATCACATTCGACTACTTTGCCGAATTTTTCAAATAGCTCTTTTAACTCTGAGCTACGCGCTGCTGAGGGTATATTACCGACGTAGATTTTAACCGGCGACATTTACAGAATGTTTTTTAATATAATGCTAATATTGCTAATATTATTCTTGTTTTATTAAGTTAATTATTTTAATTTAAATTTTTTGTTTTAAAAATCAAACTAATCTAATATTAAATAATAATAATAACGAACGTACGATTAATTAATAGAAATTTATAATATAATAAATCGTATGATGATTAATCAAGAAATCGAAAACCAAGAAATGAAAAAAATAAATATGACGAATGTATTAAGTAGTATGTAGTTATTTAAATAAGCAATAATAAATAATAAATAAAAAAATTTAATTTAGAAAATTTTAGAAATTTAGAAACTTAGAACAAAAACACGATTTAAACATATTTATAATAGAAATAAGTTAAAATAAAATAAAAATGGAGAGCGACGCACTCGTTTTTCTTATTTTTTTTTATTTCATTGTTTAGAAATAAAGATTAAACTTTCTATATATATATATATATATAATATATATATATTTATTTATTATAAATGAGATTCTTCATATATATAACTACAAATATACATATAAAGTATATGCATGTATATGTATATACCAAGTGTCTTTGTCTAAATACAGTGAGTAGGTGAGATTAAAAAATTAAAACTTGATTTAATATTTTATGAATATATATATATTTATTTAACAATAAGACTTTAAAATAGTCTTTTTGTAATTTCAATTTTCTATATTAAATTTGTAACATTTTCATAAACTATCTTATGATTTATAATAACTTTTTTTTTTATTATTTCAACTAGATTTTTTATTTTAACTAAGTGAAATTATAGTTATTAATATCACAGTCTGAAAAGAATCAATTTATTTTTTTGGATTTTATTTTACTTAAGTTACTATTCAAATAAATTTTAAAATTATTTAATTCTTCTTTTTTTCTCAAATAAAACTTTATGAATTACATCTTTTTTTTTAAATTTTTTATAGAAGTTTTTTAAAACTTATAGTTTCAAATAGTCAAATTTTTATATTATTAGATTTTATTTTAGAATATTTCATTTAGAAAAATTTTATTTTTTATTTTTTTAATTTTTTTGTTCCCAGTCCTTTTATAAATTAAAGTAAATATCATTAAATAATTAAATATTTAATTAAATTAAAATTAAATTTCTACAGGTAATATTTAAGTCTTGATATTAAATTTTAAAAACTCTGTTATTAATTTCATTTAAAAATTATTCAAAAAAAACATAAACTCAAAAAATATTTATTTTTTATAAATAATTTTTATATTTAATTAAAAAAAATTGAAAACACTTTTTTTAAAAATCAGTAACTGGTCTTCTTCTTAACCAATCAGCTATTCTTGAAAATGATCTAACTCTGTCATCTAAAGCTTTTATTCTTGGATAATTTGATAATAATTCAGACTTTCTATTAAATAAGAAATCAGTCATTTGCGATAAATATAAATCAGCCCAAGACAACGAATTACCAACTAAATAACCATTACCATTTATTTCTAATCTTTTTTCAAAAAATTTTAAGTTTTTATTCCAAGCTTCATGAAACGAAGCTTGTGTTTGATTAATTATTATAATTGCATTAATACTATTGAACAAATCAGCTACTTGTGATCCATACATATCAATCAAAGTTGTTTCGGTTGGATTTCTTCCATTTAAGTTTAATTGACGAGCTAAGTATCTAGCTATAGTTAATGATTGTGCTATAATTAAATTCTCATTTCCTTTTTGAACTTCTAACACTGGCAATTCCTCAAATGGAAATGTTGGCTTAAGATTAGGCAAATCAGAATTTTGTATGCGAAAATCTGTATACTCTTGACCAGCTTGGGCAAATATAAATCTTAAAAATTCACTTCTTCCTTTTATATTAAAATAAGTTAGCTTATAAACCGGTTTCTGGAACTTAAAAAGTTGATTTAAAAAATCAACTATATTAAAGCATGATATTAGTTGGATATTTAATATTAAAGTTAATAAAAGAACTGTTATTAAAGATTTCATTCTGAAATTTTTTTCAAATTTTTTATTAAATTAAATTTAAAATTTTTTTTATTTATATTCCATATTTGTACAAATATTTGTTAAACTTTTTTTTCAATTTAATATTATTGAAAATGTCTAGATTTTTTTAAAATTAAAATTTGTCAAATATTTGTTCATGCTTTAAGGATAAGCTTAATTCATAGGCTTTAGTTATTGTTTTATTGTTAAAAAATTGTTTGGCTGGAGTTCTAAAATAAAATTTTTATGAACGATATATTATTAGAAATTAAAATTAATAAATTTGATATAATGAATTCACTTATTACTCTTTTTCCATGATATTTTTAAGGATCTGGCATTTTTAAAGTTTTCAAATACTTTGCCTAGTAGAGAGATATATCTTTAAAGAAATATTTTATGAAAGAGCATAAAAAAATTTATAAAATATAAAAACTTTAAAAATACCTTTTCGTTATTTTTTATGAATTTATCATATAGACAAATACTGCAGGGAAGGTATAATTACTAGTAACGGTAACTGTAACTGATTTTTTCTGTATCAATTATTTTTCGTTAATAGTAACGGTAACGAAATTTATTTAATTTTTTATTTTCAAAAGTTTGTATTCTAGTGCATCAGAATTCTTTTTTAAATAATTATTTAGGAAAAAATTGAATTTATAAATAAGAAAAGAAGAAAAATTTAAGTGAAATACAACTTAATCAATACCACAAATATATATTTTTATTTATTCGTTAAATCTTTAAATATTTAACACTATATAAACAAGAAAAGTAAGCAGAAACTTCAAGTTACAAACCGTTAAGAATATTTATATCTTGTTATCTTACCTGCTTCTATTAGAAATAAAGCTAGCTATCCTAGTTAAAATTTAATTCTAAAAAATCAAAAATTTTAAAAAGAGTTGATTTGAAAATAATTTAAATCTAAATTTGAGTTTTTTCTTATTTATACTGTGCTGATTTGATAGAAAAAGATCTAAAATGTCAATATTAATTTTATCATCAACATAACATGTTGCAATTGTATATACTGTATATCTTAAAGTAAATCTCGACTACCTTTATCTTTTAAAGCATTTAGACTGTTTATATTGATTTTTTGTAAGAAATGCTATCAGAAATTCTTTTCTAATTTCAAGGAGCCTTTTTTTATTGAAATGCCTTTTTGCAAGGTTGTTTAGTTGATCACTAAATATTGATACAAAACCTAATTTGGTTTCTCTCACTATCTCTTCTGTATGTTTAATTATTTCTGAAATATTAAATTGAATGGTTTCATTTATTGAGTTTTTCAGACTTTGAGAGACAAACTGCATCATCATTGATTTGTTGCTGCTGTATTTGCTGCTGTTGGTGTTTTTGTGATTCAATGTTTTGAGCTGTACAATCATCAAACATTAACCAATCTTGTTAAGGTTTGCTTCACCATATGTGTACGCGTTAAGATTGTACTGTTTAATAGGAACCTGATTCAGATTGTTCAAACCAGGAGGTGAATGGTTCACCGGCATGTTTACGTATTTGTTAGAAAAAAAATTTCAATAATGCTTAGTTTATGTTATTTTGCTAGCTTGAAATGTAAATTTTTTGTTAAAAAGACTCGAGTGACTAAAAGATCATATAATTTTTGTTGTATTTAGACAAAAGGATTTATTAGCGACTATTTTTTAATAATTGAGGTTTAGCAAAATTAAAATTTTTTATCTTTATTTTACCAAATTGTCTTTTTTCGTTTATTAATAAAAAAATATTAGCAAAATTGAGCAAAATTATTATTTCAAAAACTTTTATGCTATTTTTCTTAAGATCAATTTAAAAAAAATTAAGAAAATGAATGCCAGTAACGAGAAGTTATATGAGTTATATATATTTGATCTAATAATTTTAATTGGTTTAATTAAAATAAATTTTTTATCTTTATAAATCAAAAAACTATAAAAATCATAAAAAGTTTTCGATTAAATATTATTTGATTCAATGTAATAAAAAGGCGGTTTAATTGCATGGAACCAAAATTTCTAAGAAGTTAGAATTATATTTGTTTCCTTTTTTTAATATAGTTTAATTAAATATTCATTTGAATAGAAAATTCTTGAAATAATGTTTTTTCCTTTAACAAAAATTATTTTTGAAATAAATATTAATTTATATACATTTAATATGAGGAGTTAATAGTTAATTTTATGTAGTTTAATAGTTCTCTTGTTTGATTTAATATGTTTATATTTAATCCGTTTATTCAAAATTTTAGTTAAAAAAGCATTTCAAATCTTAATAATTTTTTTTTAAATTTTAGAACAAATAAAGTTTAAACAATAAATGAAAAGGAGTTTGAATTGAATTTTTATTAAGTATATATAAAAAAAAAGATTTTAAAGCTTTTTAATTTGTTACATTTCTCTATTTATATTAGTTTTTTGATAAAAATATTTTCCAAAAAATTTTTAAAAAATCTAACATTTTTATTTTTATATTTTGTATCTTTTTTAAAAATTAGTCAAAAAAAAATTAAAAAATTTAATTTCTTAAAAAAAAGAAAATGAAGATATTATATTTGGTAAAATATTTCTGCTTTTTCAAAATTGGTTTGGGTATAATCATTCAAAGTAAAATTTTTAAGTCTATCTTAAATAATTTTTAAAAACCGTTTTTAAATATTTTAAGATAAAATTTTTGATAAATGTAATAAAAATATATCAGAAAACAATAATAAATTGGTTTGTCTTTCTGAATGTTCAAAAAATAAAAATTGTAGTTTGGTTTCGTTTGATCGAATCACACGAAAATGCTTATTTTCTTCAGAAATGGATTGTACAAGTATTTTAAACAAATCAGAAAATTACTATTTTAAAAGAAATAATAATATAAAGCATTAATATATTTTTTAAAAAATGCATTAATTTTTTAAATTTTTCAAATTTTTTTTAAGAAAAATAATTCAGAATGACTGGTCATTAATAACTTCTTTGAATGAAAATACTGATAAAATTTGGACTTTAACAGATTTGCAAAATGGGTTTTTGGTTAGCGGATCAGAAGATAAAAGTATTAAAATATGGAATCCAAATAATTGGACATTGATTAGAACTTTAAACCAGCATACTAATTGGGTAAATGATATAAAAGTTTTACCAAATGGATATTTAGCTAGCGGATCGGAGGATAATAGTATTCAAATACGTGATCCAAATGATTGGTCACTGAAAATTACTTTAACTATTATTGGCCGAGTTAAGGCATTGACAGTTTTTGTGATTCAATGTTTTGAGCTGTACAATCATCAAACATTAACCAATCTTGTTAAGGTTTGCTTCACCATATGTGTACGCGTTAAGATTGTACTGTTTAATAGGAACCTGATTCAGATTGTTCAAACCAGGAGGTGAATGGTTCACCGGCATGTTTACGTATTTGTTAGAAAAAAAATTTCAATAATGCTTAGTTTATGTTATTTTGCTAGCTTGAAATGTAAATTTTTTGTTAAAAAGACTCGAGTGACTAAAAGATCATATAATTTTTGTTGTATTTAGACAAAAGGATTTATTAGCGACTATTTTTTAATAATTGAGGTTTAGCAAAATTAAAATTTTTTATCTTTATTTTACCAAATTGTCTTTTTTCGTTTATTAATAAAAAAATATTAGCAAAATTGAGCAAAATTATTATTTCAAAAACTTTTATGCTATTTTTCTTAAGATCAATTTAAAAAAAATTAAGAAAATGAATGCCAGTAACGAGAAGTTATATGAGTTATATATATTTGATCTAATAATTTTAATTGGTTTAATTAAAATAAATTTTTTATCTTTATAAATCAAAAAACTATAAAAATCATAAAAAGTTTTCGATTAAATATTATTTGATTCAATGTAATAAAAGGCGGTTTAATTGCATGGAACCAAAATTTCTAAGAAGTTAGAATTATATTTGTTTCCTTTTTTTAATATAGTTTAATTAAATATTCATTTGAATAGAAAATTCTTGAAATAATGTTTTTTCCTTTAACAAAAATTATTTTTGAAATAAATATTAATTTATATACATTTAATATGAGGAGTTAATAGTTAATTTTATGTAGTTTAATAGTTCTCTTGTTTGATTTAATATGTTTATATTTAATCCGTTTATTCAAAATTTTAGTTAAAAAAGCATTTCAAATCTTAATAATTTTTTTTTAAATTTTAGAACAAATAAAGTTTAAACAATAAATGAAAAGGAGTTTGAATTGAATTTTTATTAAGTATATATAAAAAAAAAGATTTTAAAGCTTTTTAATTTGTTACATTTCTCTATTTATATTAGTTTTTTGATAAAAATATTTTCCAAAAAATTTTTAAAAAATCTAACATTTTTATTTTTATATTTTGTATCTTTTTTAAAAATTAGTCAAAAAAAAATTAAAAAATTTAATTTCTTAAAAAAAAGAAAATGAAGATATTATATTTGGTAAAATATTTCTGCTTTTTCAAAATTGGTTTGGGTATAATCATTCAAAGTAAAATTTTTAAGTCTATCTTAAATAATTTTTAAAAACCGTTTTTAAATATTTTAAGATAAAATTTTTGATAAATGTAATAAAAATATATCAGAAAACAATAATAAATTGGTTTGTCTTTCTGAATGTTCAAAAAATAAAAATTGTAGTTTGGTTTCGTTTGATCGAATCACACGAAAATGCTTATTTTCTTCAGAAATGGATTGTACAAGTATTTTAAACAAATCAGAAAATTACTATTTTAAAAGAAATAATAATATAAAGCATTAATATATTTTTTAAAAAATGCATTAATTTTTTAAATTTTTCAAATTTTTTTTAAGAAAAATAATTCAGAATGACTGGTCATTAATAACTTCTTTGAATGAAAATACTGATAAAATTTGGACTTTAACAGATTTGCAAAATGGGTTTTTGGTTAGCGGATCAGAAGATAAAAGTATTAAAATATGGAATCCAAATAATTGGACATTGATTAGAACTTTAAACCAGCATACTAATTGGGTAAATGATATAAAAGTTTTACCAAATGGATATTTAGCTAGCGGATCGGAGGATAATAGTATTCAAATACGTGATCCAAATGATTGGTCACTGAAAATTACTTTAACTATTATTGGCCGAGTTAAGGCATTGACAGTTTTACAAAACGGATATTTAGCAAGTGGGTTAGGCGATTATACTATAAAAATATGGAAACCTGTAAATGGGTCATTGATAACTACTTTAAATAATCATAGTAATCAAGTTAGAACATTAACAATTTTACAAAATGGATATTTAGCTAGCGGATCAGCTGATAATACTATTAAAATATGGAATCCAGAAAATTGGTCATTGATAACTACTTTAAATGAGCATACTGACTGGGTAAGAACATTAACTGTTTTAAAAAATGGATGTTTAGCTAGCGGATCGGATGATAAAACTATTAAAATATGGAATACAAACGATTGGTCATTGATATCTACTTTAAATAATCATACTTCTACTGTAATGGCTTTACTAATTTTACAAAATGGGTATTTAGTTAGTGGGTCAATTGATAATACTATTAAAATATGGAATCAAATATAAAAATCTAAAAATTTAATCTTATTTTATAATATCTTAATCAGTCTAACAGTTTGTAATTAAAAAATTATTTACTTCAAATTAAACCTAAAATATAGTTTAAGTAATATTTTGACCAAATCCATACTAGAAATCGAATTTTTTTCAACCAATTTTTTTTAAGATAAAGTTAAACATTAGATAAATAAATTTTAATAAGCTTTTATTAATCAAATTTTTAAAAAGATAATAATTTTAAATTGTATTTTTTCGTTATTGCCTTAGGATTCCCTAAGACATTTAAATCATTTTAAATTAAATTAAACTGAATTTAATAAATGCTTAAACTAAAACAAGTAAGAATAAATCATTTAGATTTAAATCCATTTTTTCAATAAATGTTTTTTCAAATAACCATTAACGTTATTAATGGTAAGTTAACGAATTTTAACGGTATTCTTAAGTAAAGCAAAGAAAAACTAGAGATTTCAAAAAAAAAATTCGTTAATAACGTTAACGAAAATAACGATACTTAGAATTTTAAATTTTAAAGATCAATTTAAAAAAAATTAAGAAAATGAATGCCATCAACGAGATGTTATATAAGTTATACAGTATAACCAGGAAGGGTTTTTCAGACAAGTAAGTTTATAAAATAACTTATGGATTTTTAAACTTAGGTATACTTTTAGTGAAAAACTTGGTTTGATTAGGAAGTAGGAGCTTTTACTTTGGAAACAAAAATAAGAATAAATTACAATAATTAGACAAATTTTCAACTATCTTTATTAAGATTGAAAAATATTTCAATAAAAAATGAAAATATATTTGCAAATTTTGATTTGCATGCATATTTAAATAAAAAAATAAAATTTCTACTATAGTATTTTTCATTAATAATATTTTTTTTTAAAATGGGTAAAATAAAAATTAAAAGAGTTAAAACGAGTAAATTGAATTCTGAGAAAAATATAAACGAAAATGAAACTGAAAATGATCAAGTAGAAGATAAAGAGGAACAAGTTGAGACCAAGTCAAATCAGGATTCCATAAAAACTAGTTTAATTCATAAGGTTAAATTTAAAGCTACAAAAAAGTTAAACAATAAGAAAAAGCCCATTATAAAAATAAAAAAAGACGACAAATATGAATCAATAAAAAAAAATTTGTTAAAGCAAATCAGTAAAACGAACGAGAGCACAGAAAATGTAGACTCAAATTTTATAAACCGTTCAAATCGTTTGACCAACAATTTGATAAAATCAATTATAAAAAATAAATCTGAAGCTAAAGACAAACTAATTGATTCTAAATCGATTGAATCAAACTTGTCAACTTTAAAGACTGGCCAAACAATAAGCAAAAAAGTAAAAGATAAAATCAAAAAGCAAGTTTGGAAAGAAAGTAAGAGTTAATGAAATAAAGCTAATGAAATAAATAATTAGTTTTTTAATTTTAAAAATAATAAAGGAATAAATTTGATTAGAACTCAGATTAAAGAAAGCGCAGATAAGGTTAAGCGTGAAAAAACTGTCATTACTGGAGATATGAAACCAATGATTGATTCTTTGGGTTTAAAGCAAAGCACAGATGCTGAAAACGAGAAACACAAACCTGAAAATGAGTTATTCAAGCTTTCTCGAAGAGAAAAACGTATTCAAAATTTACAAAGACAAAATGCTAAGACTGTGCAAAGGCAATCAATTAGAAACAAAAAATCAAAAGAAGATATAAATTTATTTAATCAATTATTAGATTATTCGGATTTTACAAAAAATCCAATTGAAATTTTAAAAAAAACAAATAATAAATAAAAAACTTTAAAATAAATTCTATTAATTAAACAATTTATTTATTCATATCTTGTAAATCTGAAAATGTACACTAATTTTATCTTTGTCTCTTTCTTTTTTGAGTACCAAAGTTTATTTTTTCTAAATCATCAAAAATTGTTAGAAAATAATAATATTTGATCTGTTATCAGACATTTGTACTCAAAAATTTTTAAGAATTGGTATGAGACTGGGACCTTGTCCCAATTCCAGTCCCAATATCCAAATCCCAATTTTTTGGATAAAATTTTTAGTCCCATTTCAAAAATTTTGGAATTTTTAAGTATTATGAAAAATAAAATTTTTATAAAATACTAATAAATGTGCATAAAATTTTGTTTTACATTTAAACATTATTCAATTTTAAAATATTAAAGTATTTTATAGATTTATATAATTAAACGTTTTATTCTTCTCTATAAAAATATTAAAAATAAAATTATTTCAATATTAAAAAATTTTATTTTAAGTAAAAAATGACTGTAGAAATAAAATTTTTAGTTGAAGAATTACAGTCATCTTACAGCTCTGGAAAAACACAAGCTACCTGGTACTTTTAAACCGAAATATCTTGGCCAAATTTATGTATTTCGAATAACCGAACTTGATGAAAAATAACTTGAGAACTTTATTGATCATTTTTTTAATTTAACAAAAATATAATAAATTTTGACTTGTTTTCAAGAAAAAAAAAATGTAATTTAGTATTATATATTTTAATGTCTAAGAGTACAAATAAGCTTTTAAATATTTTTAAAATTTAAACTGATTTTTAGCAGACTAAAAAGAAATTAGTTTTTCTTTATCAAGTAATTTGATTCTAATTTTATATATTTATCAATGATGGATAAAAAAATTGTTTCTTTTTTGATATCTAAATAAGGATAAATAAAATTAAATTGAATCGTAAAGTTGATGAACAAGATGATATGAAAAATAAAATAAATTCAATTATAAATAAAGTTATATTAATGTTTGAACCAAAAAGTTAAGATGTTGATGTGAGTGAATTAGACAATAAAATATATGATTTTGTTACAAGTGGATATAAGACAAATTTTTCCTGTTTAAGTCAAAAAATTTTTTTAAAAATTTAAATTTAAACAAGAAAACTAGTTTGGATTTAATAATTAAATTTTAGCTTTGATAAATTAAAAAAAATTGGCTTATTGATTACTTTTACCAAAACAAAAGTATACAAATTTATAAAAAAAAACAAATATAAAAATTATCTAATTTTAAATTTAAAAAATTTTAAAGTTGATTATAAAGTTGATGATTTTTTGATTGAAGAATCAGAAAGTTTAGAATTGTACAAATATGAAGCTTTAAAAGATGAGGATTTATAGCTTAAAAAAAAGATTTTAAATGATTTATCAAAAATTTAAATAATCAATTTAAATTAAAAATCTCTTTTCAAAATGTTCAAATAAGCAAATCACATGTAAACTCAAAAACTTGTTTGGTGCAATAAATCTACTATTTTAAGCTTATTTGAGCTCTAGTTCCAAAATCGATGATCTAGACTTTAGTTGATTGCTTTATTATCTTTAAATTATAATAACAAATTTTATTTTTTTGTTTTATTTTAAAAATTGATTTCAAATGTAATTAAAAATTTAAATCTATTTTATATTTTATAATATAAAAAAAATAAAAATAAAATTAACCAATTCTTAAATAAATTTTTTTATTTGAAAAAAGTTAAACAAATTTTAAATTAATTGACTATTAAATGAATTGTCAAGCATTTTTGAAGATAATATAGAATAATTAAAGAGAATTCTTAATTAAAAAGTTCATTGAGAAATATAATACAAATTTTAAAAACTTATAAAAATTAAATAAAATGAATAAATAAAGTTACCAGAAAAATAATGTTTTTTAAATTAAAATTTTGCCTTTTTCAGTCAAAAGTTACTTGATCATCAGAATTTTTAACAATTTATTTTAAATTTTTTTCCGAAAAAATTCAGAATTATCGACTAAAATTAAAAATAAGTCCTAAAAATTTCGGGTATTTGGGACTAAAATTAAAAATCAGTCCCAAAAATTTGGGATATTTGGGACTAAAATTAAAATGGGGCCCCAAAAATTTGGGTATATTGGATACTAAGATTGGGATAAGGATAACGTCCCAGTCTCAGTCCCAATATCTAATTTTTTTGAGTACAATTGTCTGTCTGTTATTTAAAAATAAATGATTTTGTATAATTGCGTATAATATTTAGACAAAAATTGAATTTCTTTGGAAAAAATTCTTTAATCTATGAACAAATATTTTTAAAAATTTTAAAATTATTTAAAAAAACTGTGCTGTTAAAAAATTCTTACTTATGTTGATGAGGTAGCAAGGTTTTACATAAGTTTAAATGATCAAAAAACTTTAAGCATGGTTTTAAATAATATTTCAAGATAGAAAAAAAGTTGATTATTAAATTTATTTAAAAAAAGGTAATTAAGAAGAAGAACGATCTTGGTTCGGAAAACTTTAATAAAATTGCTTTTTTCATTTTATATTTTAAATAAGTAAAAAAATGTATTAAATTAAATGATGAAATCAAAAAAAAATTTAAAAATATTCAAAGAAATTTATTCGACATAATTAAATTAAAAGAAAATATTTGTAAAATATAGAATTTTAAAATTTTAAATCGAAATATTATGTGACAGTACTGATGAATATCAAATTTAAGCAATAAAATCAAAATTAATAATGTTTGATAGTTTCATATTTTAAAATAAGATTAAAAAAATATTGACAAATATTTAAAAAAAGAAAAAACAAAAATTAGTATAAATTAATATTTTTTACTTAAAATGTTATTAAAATTAAAAAAATGAAATCTTTAATAACAGTTCTTTTATTAGGTTTATTATTAAACACTCAGTTAATATCATGCTTTAATATAGTTGATTTTTTTGGTCAACTTTTCAATTTTCAGAAACCAACTTATAAGCTTAACTATTTTGATATGAAAGCAAGAGGTGAATTTTTAAGATTTATGTTTGCCCAAGCTGGACAAGAATATACAGATGCTCGTATAAAGATAGCTGACTGGCCTACTCTTAAGCCAACATTCACTTTTGAACAAGTACCTGTTTTAGAAGTACAGAAAGGAAGTGAAAAATTGGTATTATCTCAATCATTAGCTATAGCTAGATACTTAGCTCGTCAATTTGATTTAAATGGAAAAAATCCATCTGAAACAGCTTTAATTGATATGTATGGATCACAAGTAGCTGATTTGTTTAACAGTTTCATTTCATTCACAAATAATAATGCATCACAAGCTTTAATAGATGAAAACTGGAATAAAAATTTTAAATATTTTGAAAAAAGATTAGAAATAAATGGTAATGGTTATTTAGTTGGTTATTCGTTGTCTTGGACTGATTTATATTTATCACAAATAACTGATTTCTTATTAAATAGAAAATCTCAGTTTTTATCTAATTATCCAAGAATAAAAGCTTTAGATGACAGAGTGAGATCATTGCCAAGAATAGCTGATTGGATAAGAAGAAGACCAGCTACTAATTTTTAAATTTATTTAAAAAATTTTTTTAAATAAATATAGATATTGGTTATTATTATTACAAGTGGAAAGCAAATATAATAATATATTTTCTTTCAAAATCTTTCTTGTTATTTTTATTCTTTCATACAATTTGTCAACCTTAGGTTTAAATGAGTTCGCTTATTCGCTTCAACGACTTCAATAGGTAATACATTCCAGTCATTTGCAATTCTATTTGTGAAGAAATTTAGCCTTGTAACATCTTTAGTGTTCTCATTAATTATTCTGAATCTATCTCCTCCGGTAACTCGCCTCTCTTTGTGCTCTGATTCTTCTCTATTCTCAGGTTTCTTTTGCCAATTTATCTTATCGAATCCATTTATTATCTTGAATTGCTGAATTAGGTCACCTTTTACTCTTCTTTCTTCCAGTAATGTTAGTTGATATTTTTTAGTCTTTCTTCATAGCTGAAATTTCTAAGACCAGGCGCTTTTTTGGTTGCTCTTTTTTGTACATTCTCAAGGTTTTCTATCTCTTTCGGATTCCAAGCTGACGTCGCAAATTTCAAAGTGAGGTCTCACTTATGAGCAGTAAAGCTGTCTAAATTAGGGAATAAAAAGATTACATGGAAGGTGTTCAGTTATCCCATGCTTATAGTAATTTTTTTTTCTTCTTGTTAGATTTTCTGGCATGAGTTAAGAATAGCGCGGAAACGACCTTTTTGACAGAAAATATAGGTAAACTATATATATTCTGAATTCCCGTGACGAGTTGATAACGAATCTGATGTCGGTTCGACCGAAGCCACGCCTTTTAAAAAGTTTTAACTTTAAAGTCCTTAATTTACCTTTAAAAAAAGGTCAAATTAAAAAAATAACTACAGAAATGAGTTCCTCATCCTTGATTCTTTCAGAAATGATTGATAAATTAAAGATTCGGTCTTTGATTTCCGAAAAATTTAAAGCGAATACAAAAATATCTCTACTAAAAATTGGTCATTTCGTCTTTTATTTCAAATAGAGTTTAAAATTGAACAATTAGTGATTTTCTAAAATTTTATAAAAAAGTAAATTTGAATTAATTTTCAAAGTCTAATATAAAATTATTTTGTTTTCATGAATCATGACGTAAATATATTAGATAAATTCTAATATTTGCTTTTAATAAATAAAAATATTATTTTTAAAATGGTTTTAAAATATATTTCCTTATATATTCGATCCTAATTATTTTATTAGTATCTTGCTTTATTATAAAACAAAATATTTAAAAATATGTTTTTATTCTAAAAATTTTAGAATTTTAAACTAATAAAAATTAAATGCTTTATTACGACAAAACTTAAATTCACATAATTTATTAGCTTTTTATTTTAAGTTTAATAAAATGAATAATAACATAAAGTTTAAAATAAAATCAGTCTTAACCGAGGCTTGTTTAAATACAACTAGCCATGGAATACCAAATATAGTAAAATCTAAAAGATTAAACATTAAATTAATATGGATTGTTTTTACTTTAATATCAACTGGTCTATGTTCATATTTAATAATAGAAAATGTATTAAAATATTTTAAATTTGAAGTTATTACAACAATAAGGTACAAAAATGAATTTGTGTCAGAATTTCCAACAGTTACTTTATGTAATTTAAATTTTTTTAATTCTAATGATTCTATTAAATTATTAGAAAGAGCATACAAATCAATAAACTTAACAACACTGAACTATGATCTTAAGAATCACACAAATGATTACAGGCTTCGTACTAGACTATTTAAACTTAATCTTACTAATCATGAAAAATTATTATTGGGTAAACAAATTTTAATAATATGTTTATTTAAAGCGCAAAACTGCTTGGATTAACTAACTAATTTCTATCATTCAAAATATGGTAACTGCATACAATTTAATTCTCCTATTGACTCTTATGGTAATAAAAATGAAATATTACATACAACTACTATAGGACGTACCGAAGGACTACAACTGGTTACTTATTTAAATGAACCAGAAATTTTCAAAGATATTTATGGAAGTAAAGGTGGTATTGTTTTTATTCATAATCATACAACACCTGTTTTTACTTTAGAAGGAATTTCGATTGCACCCAATACCGAAACTAGTATTGATCTTAGTAGAACTTTCATACATCAAATGCCTAAGCCATATTCTGACTGTGATCCTGATACAGATATACCAGAAGCATATAGTTCTAAATTATTTAAACTAATTTATAAACAGAATTTTACATATAATCAAAATACTTGTGTTGATTTGTGTTTTCAAAAATTGCTAAAAGAAAAATGTGAATGTCATTTAGTAGATAAATTATCGTTTTTTAATTTAAAAATATGTCTAAGTGAAAAGGATATTAATTGTGTAAATGAAGCCTATCTAAATTTTGTTAACTCGGATTATATACAACAAATATGTTTACCACAATGTCCATTGGAATGTAAAAATATAAAGTACGCATTCACAATTTCAACCAATTTGTATCCGAATAGTAAAAAAGAGCTAGACCTTTACAAAATATTAAATAAAACTAAATCAGATGGTTATATTTCTAAAATAAATGTATATTATGATACTTTAACTTATACTGAAATTTCAGAAACACCAAATCAAGACGTAGTTGGATTATTGTCTAATTTAGGTGGCATTGCTGGTCTATTTTTGGGTATAAGTGTTTTAAGTTTTATTGAATTAATAGATTTATTATTAGAAATAATTTATGTCCTAAGAGATAATAAGGTAATTTAAAAAATTTACAAAGCATTTTTCAAATAAACTTCTTTTTAAACAAACAAATCATTTTAAATTTTTAAAATATATCATCAATAATATCACAATACTAGTTACTACTTTTCTTTTAAAAAGTTTTTCATTAATTCAAAAAACTATCTTAATTACAATTTATTTAGAATTATTATTTTTATTCTACAAAAGTTGCCTAGTCATAATGAAAATGAAAATAATATTTTAAACTGCTTGAGTCATAATGATGACAAGTCAAAGTAACTAGAAAATTTATTGACTTAAGTAAAGACAACCGAAATGCCTAGGAAAACATTTAATATAGATTTAAGTAATATGAGAAAAAAAGGTAAAAATTGTTTGGAAATATTAGATATTTCAAATTCATAAAATTTTAGTTGAATTAATTTGATATACAAGGAAAATAAAAAATTTGAGAAATTTAAAATATCACAAATCTTTTGCCATATAACAAGCATGAGTTTATAAAAACAGTATGAGAAAGTTTTTTATTTAGAGCTAATTATAATTTATTTGATATTTCAAGTAAGAATTTTTTAGTATTTCATTAGTTTAAATAAATATTTATTAAAATCTACTTTTAAATAAAATTTCCAAAAATTTTTGAGTAAATTTTATATAAATTTAATTTAAATAACATTTACAAATATTTAAAAAAAAAACAACAAAAATTAGTATAAATTAATATTTTTTACTTAAAATGTTCTTAAAATTAAAAGAAAAATTCAAAAATGAAATCTTTAATAACTGTTCTTTTATTAGGATTATTATTAAACACTCAGTTAATATCATGCTTTAATATAGTTGATTTTTTTGGTCAACTTTTCAATTTTCAGAAACCATCTTATAAGCTTAACTATTTTGATATGAAAGCAAGAGGTGAATTTTTAAGATTTATGTTTGCACAAGCTGGACAAGAATATACAGATGCTCGTATAAAGATAGCTGACTGGCCTACTCTTAAACCAGCATTTACTTTTGAACAAGTACCTGTTTTAGAAGTACAAAAAGGAAGTGAAAAATTGGTATTATCTCAATCATTAGCTATAGCTAGATACTTAGCTCGTCAATTTGATCTAAATGGAAAAAATCCAACTGAAACCGCTTTAATTGATATGTATGGTTCACAAGTAGCTGATTTATTCAATAGTATTAATACAATGTTTATGAATAATGCATCACAAGCTTTAATGGATGAAAACTGGAATAAAAACTTAAAGTTTTTTGAAAAAAGATTAGAATTAAATGGAAATGGTTATTTAGTTGGTTATTCGTTGTCTTGGGCTGATTTGTATTTATCACAAATAACTGATTTCTTATTTAATAGAAAATCTCAGTTTTTATCAAATTATCCAAGAATAAAAGCTTTAGATGATAGAGTTAGATCATTACCAAGAATAGCTGATTGGTTAAGAAGAAGACCAGTTACTGATCTTTAAATGTATTTTAAATTTTTTTAAATTTAATATAAATATTAGTTAAAAATAAATTGCTTGTCAATTGACGTCTTTTTTAATTTTTTAAATCACTAAAATATTTATTAGAATATTCTTTTTACACTGATTAATGATAATAATATTTTAAATATGGATTCTATTCTTCCAAATATGATAAAACGATTTTAAAACATTTTTTAAATAATCTTGAAAATTAAGATTTAATTCTAATTCTTCGATAATACTAATGATTAAGAATATTTTTATTATGCTAAACAATACCATTTCATCTAATGGTGATTTTAATAATTATTCTACTAACTTAACTAACAATAACACAAATACTACTAACAATACTAACGTTGTCTACAATAAATTTACTAAACTTTCTACTAATAAAACTAATGCTACTAACAATAATGTTTCTTACGCCAACACTACTACAGCTACTGTTTCGGTTGATGACTCGCAATGCGGACAAAGAGAATCTAGTAGATGTTTTAATGGTTACAAATCAGAACTGAGTTGTCTGTACACTAATGCTACATCGCTAACAAACAAATTACCTGAGCTATATAGCTTAATGGATAAGTACAAACCACATATTCAGTGGCGTAGCCAGAGTAAATTGAATGGGGAGGCTCAAAAAAAAATTTACTCGTTTTACAAGCATATTCACCTAAATTTGACATCTAGTAATAATATTATTATTGAAAATAGGGGGGCTCAGCCCCTGCTTATATTTAAATGGGGGGGGGGGGCTCAAGCACCCCTTCGCCCCCCCTGGCTACGCCACTGCACATATTATGATCTTCACCGAAACTTGGTTTAATGAAAGTAACACACTACAAATTGTTTGTAAAAAATAGAACATGGTCTAGACATGGATGAGTATGTATTTATGTCAGCACAGAGATCCAGTCTTTTGAAAACGTAGAGTTAGAATTTTCCAATGAGTCGGTGGAACAAATCTGGTGCACTGTTAGACTTGGTAAGGATAAAATTCTTGTAGGATGCATCTATAGGCCACCTAAGTCCACGAATAACGAGCCAATTTATGATTCCATCATTAAGCCTCGTTCGATGTTAGACAACAAATCGGTGAATGGATTAATCATTTGTGGAGATTTTAACTTCCCGGACATTGAGTGGAATGAAGATTGTATGGCATCTACAAGACATAGGGCTTATGACTCAGCTGAACTAAACATGATCGAGACTCTTAAAGACACATTCTTGGTACAGAATGTGAATTTTCCGACTTTTATGAAAGGTGATGGACTAATCGGCAATACTTTGGACTATGTCATAACAGAGTCGTTCGACCAGATTTCCGATATTGATGTGTTACCACCTTTGGGGGATGTGAAACAAGGCCATGTGGTGCTAACCTTGAACTATTTTACGAACAGCAAGCCTAATCATACTAAAATGTTATCGAGTATTTTTAATTACCGAAAAGCAGATTTCAACTTAATGGCTGATAAATTCTTAAAAAGCTGGAAGGATCTTTTTACTAGCAAGGATGCGAATGATAGATTTGAACTTTTTCTAATTGAATATGGGAAAGTATGTGAATCATGTATCCCTAAGAAAAGCACCAGTAGAGTCAAGTTAAATCCAAAGTGGCTAAATACCAAATTAAAAGAGCTAAGTGATAGCAAGAATAAGCTCTGGTTTAAATGCAAACTTGCATTTTTCAAAAATAAAAAATTATGCGAAGAATACAGCAGGGTCAAGAAAAAGTGTAACAAAATATTCAGAAGAGCAGTGACTGAATTTGAGTACAACTTAGCACTAAGAGCTAAGAATGAGCCAAAATTAGTTTTTAGTTACATGAATAAAAAGACAAATTCTAAAAATGCAATAAATTCTATCAAGGTTGATAATAACTTAATTACTGACAAGAAGGATATTGCAGACAAAATCAATCAATATTTTAAATCGGTGTTCACTCCCATAGATGAAATTTCTAAACTGCCGAATTTTGAAAAGCGCACTTATAACACATTTAATTTAGACCCCTTCATAACATTCAGCTCCGCAACTGTAGAGAGATATTTAGAAAACTTAGATGTCAATAAGGCCTCAGGTCTTGATAAAGTTTGTGGTATAGTCTTGAAGAGCTGTTTGTTATCTTTATCTCGTCCACTGTCAATGATTTTCATTAGCTCATTCCTCGAAGGTACGTTACCAGATAGATGGAAAGAGGCGTATGTCTCACCATTGCACAAAAATGGTTCTAGACAAGACAAACTATAGGCCTGTTTCACTCACATCAATTGTTTGCAAGTTAATGGAGAGGATTATCAGAGACGAACTCATTTTTTACTTAACACATCACAAGCTAATAAGTCAAAAACAACATGGTTTTATGCCCAACAAGTCCTGTATATCTAACTTAATCGAGTATATAGATAAAATTTCTTATGAACTTGACCAAGGAAGATATGTGGATGTTATTTATACCGACTTCTCCAAGACTTTCGATAAATTGTCTCACTTGAAAATGTTGCATAAACTTAATGGCTATGGTATTGTTGGTGCAGCTTTTGAGTGGTTTAAATCGTTTTTGCTTGGTAGGAGACAGCGTGTTGTGATTGGTAATGATTTATCGGATTGGGAAGAGGTTACAAGTGGGGTACCACAAGGGTCTGTATTAGGGCCTATTCTGTTTGTAATCTATATTAATGATCTTCTGGAGTCTTTGAAAAGTCCTTGTTTCTCATACGCTGATGATCTCAAACTGATTGGAACCATAGAAAACACACATTCAACGTCATTGGAACTTCAAAAGGATTTAGACAAATTGGCAATCTGGGCTGGGTTATGGTCAACTGAACTAAATATTCTTAAATGTAAAGCTATGTATTTTGGTAAACCAAGACATCATGGTGGGTATCGTATGCTTCACTTGGGCAAGGAGTACACTTTAGTAGAAACAAGTGAGGAAAAGGACCTTGGGATAATCATATCGAAGGATCTGAAGTGGAATAAGCAGTGTTCTATGGCTGCGGCTAAAGCTAACAGGGTTCTTGGCCAGATAAAAAGTTCTTTCTCTTATCTTGGTAAAGAGACTATGGTACCACTATATACGGCGCTACTGAGACCTCATCTAGAGTACGCGGTGAGCGTATGGTCCCCAATCGCAAAGACCAATATATTGATTCTTGAGAAGGTGCAAAGAAGAGCTACAAAAATAATCAAAAACCTAAAGAAGATGTCCTATGAGGACAGATTAAGAGCCTTGGATATGCAAAGTTTGGAGGATAGAAGGTTAAGAGGTGATTTGATTCAAACCTTTAAGATAATTAACGGCTATGATAAGTTAATTTTGCTACTAGCACATCTCTGAATTTAAGAAGACCTCATAATCAAAGACTTGTTCGTGAGATCAATAAAAAAGGAACTTTTCGATACAACATGTTAACTAACAGAATAGCTTCGACTTGGAATGGACTGTCTGAGTATGTTGTATCAGCTAAATCTGTAAATAGTTTTAAATCAAGAATTGATAGTGAGTTTTTCAAGCTTAAGTGTTAAAGCAGCGGCTGCAATGGCCCGAATAAGGGCTAACTGCTCTGGCACTAGTTTAGACAATGTCTAAACTGCAGAACTACTAATACTACTACTATTACTACTTATATTTTGTAGAAATTTTAAAATATATTTAGCCTTTCAATATCATTTAAACTTTTATTAGTTCATAAGTTTTAAAATAAAATAAAAATTAATACAAAAAGGATTCTACTTTAGAAAAACTTTATTCGAATTTTTTTTATATATAAAATTTCGTTGAATTAAATTTTTAAATTAATTAAAAAAAAATTAATTAATTAATTAATAATAATAATAATAAATCACTGCGAATTAAAATGCAATATTAAAAAAAATGTATAAAATAACCAAAAAAAATAAAATTTATTTTAGATTATTATTTTTTCGCCGTGCTATAAGTATGAATCATATCAGTAATATTTCCAACAATTGTATCATAATTATTCTCAATATCTTTGATCAAAGAGTATTGCGCTTGTTCATCACCAATATCAAGCTTGAATTTTTCGATCAAATTTCTAACTGTTTTATCTGGCTCACGAGCTATGTCTGGTATATTTGCATCAACCATTAACGAAAATAAATTTAAAATTAAATTTGCATGTCTTTTAATATTATAAAATAGACTAAATTCTAAAAAGAAATTTAAAAAAATATTAAAACTTTACCTTCTTAAATGCAAGAAAGCATTGCAACAATACTTTTTAAAATCTTCATACTCTTTGCTATTTATTCCACCAAGACCGTCGGCTAACTCTTTAGTCCATTTGACTGGTGGTTGTAAAATTTTTGGTTCTCTGCCCAATATATATGCAAAATCAATATGTAAAATTTTACCACATTTGGTTATTAATATATTATCATAATGTCTATCACCAACACCGAGTATATAAGTGATAACCATGTAACCAGCAGTGCTGCGAACATAGTTATCTAACGCTTCTGGTCTAATACCATACTTACCTGTCTCAGACGGATTATACTTTTTCAAATACTCTTTAATACTCTTGTAATCAGCTAGTATGTTCGAAACAGGCAAAGCATCTACAAACTGCAAAAAACCTTCTTTAATTCCGGTCGCAATAACTTTATACGGTGTAAGTTTAAGATCTAAATTTTCCTGTTTTAATAGTTTATCCATTAAAGCAATCATTTGTAATACGAGTTGATCTTGTCGTAAATCGTCGCCTATTTTGTAAATAACCGAATATTCTAGGTCCTCATCAATTCTGTTTATATCAGGTATTGTTTTAAATACAAATTTACATGGCATCAAATTCGATTTGAACATGGTTGTTTTGTCTACATCGATGCCATGTATTTTAATGCTCGGGTCTATTATAAGCGGTATGGGTAGATCAAAATTGACCAAATCGAATTGTGAAGACGATTTGGCTGTTTGTTGAATGAAATTTCTCAGCTTAATTACCTTTTCGTCTCTTAAACCTCGTTCCCGACTAGTTTGTTTGACCACATCGTTTAAACATTTTAAAAATTTTTCCTGATTTATAATATTTTCATAAATTGATCGGGCAAACGAATCTCCGTTTCTTAGACTATCCAAAAGTTCGTCCATAAATATCTGAAAATTTGTTCTAGCATTTAGATCATTGCTCGGGTTGTATTGTTCGGCAGAGGCAAGATTAATTAAATTATTAGTCGAAGACGAACCGGTTAAAATTGCAGGTGAAACAGGATTCGAAGAGAGCAAATTAGCACTTGAAGATGATGTGTTTAAAATTTTCGAATCTTTTATTTCCACTTTGACAAACCAATACAAACTTAGTGCTACAACTTCGTTTTGAGTGGCTCGTTGTAGTAAAAAAGATTTTAAATTAGAATCAAAAGTTGTTTTGTTGATTGTGTCTGATTGGTAAATATGGTTTCGGTTAGATAGAACTGTAGTAGTGGCCAGTGGTGGAGAAGACGAGAACTCCGGATTCATCTGATTAGTTTGATCATTGTTTAACGAGGATGAAGATGATGATGCTGAAATGGGTTTTATATTTTGCTTTGAATTTGTTTGTTGGTTTGTTTTATTGTTGCTTGATATTGTAGTTTTGCCTGAGCTACTACTCAATGTTAAACTACTCTCGGTGGTACTTTTTTGTTGAAAAAAGAAATATAATTTAAATTTTTAGATATATTGATGTGAATATAATTTTACATGGATTTAATAGTGGCTAATTTTTGGTTATTTGGTAGACTGAAATTTTCATATCTCAGAGCTTGAACTAGTTGTAATAAATAAAGAATTAGATCATCGTTAGATGCCAAACGTAGTCTGCTAATAGCATATGAACGAATTTTCGGATAGTTTTTATATTTTGGACCTAAAAGTTCCAAAGCATCTTCGACATCCATGGGCTGCCATTTTAGCATCAATTCCATCAACATGTTACCTTCAAATTCTAAATTTAGATCAAAACATTGCAAAAATTTAGTCAAAGCTTTTTTATTTTGAGTCAAGTAGTATCTATATTTCCACAATAAAGCAGTTTCTTCTCGTTTCAGTGCTCGAGTAACAGGATAATTTACAATTTTCTTTTTTAAAAAAATACATTAATGAATTAAATAAAAATCAAGAGATTTTGAGTATATTTAAGTGTCCTACGTGTAATAGATTTTTACTTTCAGCATCAGGCTTTAAATTCATATCAAATAAACCCATTTGTTTAGAATGCTCTAACTTTCTATTTTTCAATTCAATTATATTATCCTTGTGAAGAGAGAGAATTCATGAAAAAAAAAATTTTAATTTTGTTTTTAGTAAATTTTTTTAAATACAAGCTCAAGCTCAGGATCATTAACAACAAACAAATCGTTAGTCGGAATAGTTTGAATAATTCGTTCAGCATTCTTCAAGTTAAATATTTAAAAATAAAACTAAATTTTTTTTTTGCTTTTAAAACCAAAACTAACTTCTTCGTAGTACAAAACCTTGTATTTAACATCGTCGCATTTTATCTGAGCGAATTCGATGGTAAGAAAAAAAAATCTTGAATTTTGTTTTTCTTTTTTGGTTGCATTTTGGATTTCTTTTAGAGTTAGTTTATCCAACCAGTCTTGTTTGATTAAATGACCGTCTGAATGGTACTTGGACATTTTAGCCAATCGGTCTAACTCGTCCAACAACGGAAATTCATCATAACCATTGTTAGAATTCATAGTTTGATCGTCATTCGAGTTTTGTACACCATTTGATTCTTCTAATTCAATCTCTTTGAGATCACTTAATAAACCAGGGGTTGTAGTTTTAGAATTACCATCTCCGACTTTATTAGGCCACATGCGTAGTTCTACAATACCTTGTCGGAATTCGCCGTGTTTGTCGAATAGAGATAAGGTTGCGCCACAAACGGGAACGTCTTCTGACTGAGGTGATTCAATATCCCATGCTGTTATGACTAGTTGAGAATTACGAGGCAAATCGCTGATCCTAAGAGGCAAGGTAAGCCACTCTTCCCAGAGCCATGGTTGTTTCTCGATATGTTTATAACTAGTTTTAACTGGCATACATAGAGATTGATTATTTGCGAATATTTGAGCTGTTACGTACAAATCAAGATGCTGAAACAAACCAGAATAATTCAACAATGTATTTTCCAATAGTTGCTTATAATTAGGTTTTGATCGTTCGCCTTCAAGTCTACCTCTATGATTTTAATTAAATCATTTTTAAAAATAAATCACAATGTTTTACTTTTAAAAATAATTAATTTTACATTTTTATTTGCACCTGTGCTAGCAAATGGCAACTGTAAATGTAATTTAGTTTTTGATTTGGTGTATCACATGATATCATTTTATATCAAGAATAAAATCGCCTGATTTTAGTTCTTTTCAAGAATTTTAATTAGTATATTTCATAAGTAAATTAAACGCAAATAAATTTATTATTTTTTTGTATTTATGATTTTATTAATATCTAAAAAATGTTTCACTTTTATTCACAAAATTTACAATTTATTCTCAGAATAATATGAAAAAACTAATGAATATCATACTTTTAACTTAAAGATAGTCATTTTATTGTTTAACTTTTTGTTTTTGTTTTAAATAATTTAAATATTATAATTTCAAACTTCAAGTATAATTATATTCGTTAATGCAAATTTTTTTTAAAGATAATAACCAATTCTAGAACATATATATTAATATTTTCTTAGTTATTTCAAATATGTAGCAAATAAAATAGGATTTTTATATTGCAAGTTTTTTTCTTTTTTCTTTTTGTTAACTAGTTTTCAATTGTTTGACATTAAAGTTGGTAATAATAAATGAAATAATTAATTAGCCAAAGATTAGCCATCAGTTATTATATACATACAAAAGATCTCTAACCTTATGTTTAATTTAAAATATAATAAAAGATTATTGCTAAGATTTTTTTTTTTTTTAATTTGATTTACTGTTCATATTTTAAATATTTCTACGCTAGTTTAATTTAAATTAAAACTATTTTTAAGCAACTGAGAAATTATATTAATAATAAAATATATAGGAAAAGAAGACCTGTAAGATTGTTTAACAAATGTGAATATAAAATAATAAAACAATTTGGTTGAATGTTACGTTTCAAAAATATTTATTTTATTAAAAACGCAAAATAAAAGATATCAATTAAAATCATTAATAGTATTATTTGTCTAATTTAAAATATTAAAATCAAATGAATATTTATTTAAAAATCAGTAACGGGTCTTCTTCTTAACCAATCAGCTATTCTTGGCAATGATCTCACTCTGTCATCTAAAGCTTTTATTCTTGGATAATTAGATAAAAACTGAGATTTTCTATTTAATAAGAAATCAGTTATTTGTGATAAATATAAATCAGCCCAAGACAACGAATAACCAACTAAATAACCATTTCCATTTATTTCTAATCTTTTTTCAAAATATTTAAAATTTTTTTTCCAAGTTTCATCCATTAAAGCTTGTGATGCATTATTCATAAAACGTTTTTTATGTTTATTACGGATAAATGCAATATACCTAGTACTATAGTTTTTGATGGTATCGATATTAAAGTTGTTAAATGTTTCAAACTTCTTGGAGTTAATATAGATTGTATGTTAAATTTTACTCAACATATAAATTCTATTAAAGTAGCTATAAACAGAAAGCTTTATTCAATAAGTAGACTTTATTACCTAAATATGGCCGTCAAGATTCAATTTTTCAAATCCTTTGTTACCATACTTCGACTATTGCAATACATTAGCAATTTATTTTTCTAAAATAGCTATTAAAAGCTTAAATAAAATCTATAACAAATGTTTATTTAAATTATTTGGTTTTAAAAGAGTTTTATATGACTGTGAAAACGATTATAATAACTTTCTTTTTCGTTTTAATTTATCTACTTTTACTCATCGTTTGCTCAAAAAGTTTTGTAATTTTATAAAAGAAATTTTAGATAATCCAAAAGCTCCTACAGGATTAAAATGTTTACTACATCGTTATGAACCGACACATACATATGAATTACGAAGCCAACAAATTTTTAATCAAGTCATAAGGTTTACGAATGCTGGTGAATTAACTTTTGAAAATTTTTATAGTAAATTTTTAAACAAAATTGTTCATAATGACATTTTTATTAGAGAAAAACTGTATAAAATCATTGTAAATAATAACATAAATTTTTTATATTTAAAATTTATTGAGAATTTCCCTCGTTTCAATACGCTTTAATTTACTATATAATATAAAACTTTTTTTTTATTTTTATTTTTAATAAATTATTGTGAATCGGCATTTTATAAAATGTAGTCACTAGACTTTCCGTTCACAACAAAACTTTAATATTATTGAATAAATCAGCTACTTGTGAACCATACATATCAATTAAAGCTGTTTCAGTTGGATTTCTTCCATTTAGATCAAATTGACGAGCTAAGCATCTAGCTATAGCTAATGATTGAGATAATACCAAATTTTCACTTCCTTTTTGTACTTCTAAAACAGGTACTTGTTCAAAAGTAAATGCTGGTTTAAGAGTAGGCCAGTCAGCTACCTTGATACGAGCATCTTTATATTCTTGTCCAGCTTGGGCAAACATAAATCTTAAAAATTCACCTCTTGCTTTTATATCAAAATAATTTCAATTGTGAACTTATTTACAAATATTGTTTCAAACCTTCAAAAATTGTCTAATCATAGTTAAAAAAATATTTCAAAATTTCAGAATGATAATTCATAGCAACCTTATATACTTAATCAAAAATTCTTATTTCAAAAACATTTTTAGTGAAAATTTCAGAATCTAGAAAAAACAGCAAAAATTAACACTTCTTTATTAAATCTGTTTAAAATCATATTTATATCAATACCTTAAAATTTAAATTAAAAAGATTAATTTTTTAAATACATGTATTTTAAAATTATTTATCTTTATTTTAAACTAGCTTTAAAAATATTCAAGAACCAATCATGAATCTGAGAAGAATGACTGAAAACAAATTCAAAATGCTACTAAAAAATGAAATTATCCAAAAACTCTTTCATGTGCTATTCATTAGACTACGTTTGGCATCTAACAATGATCTTGTTTTTATTTACTACAATTAGTTCAAGCTCTAAGATATGAAAATTTCAGTCTACCAATAAGCAAAAATTAGCAACTATTAAATCCAGAGTAAAATCTGATTTTGTTTCAGAAAAATATTTTTGTTATTTAAGTGATCAAAAGCTTTAATCAAATTTATTCTTGTATGTTTTTATAAAATAAATTTTTCTTTTTTTTATTTAGTTTCAGCTTTGGTAAAAAAAGTTTTTGATTAAAAATTTTAAAATTAGAATTATTTTTTTAAATAATTTAAGCAAAATTTAAAGCACTATGTTGAACATGCAATATGTTATCTCTTAAGAAGTAATTCTACTGAATGAAAGACAAGGAAGAAATGATAAATATTAAAAGTGATACATTCTTTATAACTTGAATCATATTTTTTTAAATTAAAGGTAACATCTGCAAACATATTTATAATTTAAAAAAAAATTTTAATTCGAAATTTAATAATCATTAAGAAAATTAAAAAAAAAAATTATAAAAATTTTAAATAGTTTAAAAGACAACTAACACGACAAAAGATTAAATTATTAAAATTTTAAAATAAAAATATTTTGTTGTAAAATTTTATAAAAAATATTTCAACAAAGATGTAATTTTAAAAAGCCTTTATTTGCTTGGCACGTCTTTGCACTAAATTTTTTTTTTATTTCATAAAAATTTCAAGTATTTATTTTTTTTAATTTAACCCTCGTTTTTGAATCATTTGAAAATTTTTAAACTTTCTAAATATCATATGTAACAGTTTATTTTACTATTTTATATTTAAAATTATAATTTCTTATAACTGGTTATTAATTATATAAACTTAATAAAATACAACAACGCCCTTATTTAAATATAAGTTTAAATTCAAATTTAGAAAAAAGAAAAAAATCACATTTGAGCTAAAATAAAATTTTAAAAAATTTGAAATAAAATTTATTTTCAAAAAAATGATAGCTAAATGTTCAGGCATGCAACATGTTCTAAACGGTTTTTTGAGATACCGTACTAAATTAAGAGGTGAATTGTTAGAAAAATTTCAAATTGTTCCAAATGTAACTTGCTTTTTTTTTTTCAAAATCTTAATTCATAAATTTATATTTATATTTAATTAAGCCACAAGCATTGATCGTAACTTGTGTAGATAGTAGAATAGTTGCATCAAGAATTACACAAGCAAATCCTGGCGAAACTTTAATGACTCGAAATCCAGGTTTTTATTTAATATTAAGTGTTATAGTATATGAAAAATAAATTAATTTAAAAGGCAATTTGATTCCTAATTATAATGTTTTACATCCAAATACATCTCGTCCGGAAGAAGCAGCTCTTGAATTTGCATGCTTACATAACAATATAGATACTGTTGTTGTATGTGGACATGCAGATTGTAAAGTAATGTTCATACTTAGTAAATAGATTAATAGGCTATTTTCTATTTAAATAAACTCTTTCAAAAAGGCAATGAATTTGGTACATGATAATAGGAATCAATTGAATAAAGAACCAAAAAATGAAAAAGAAAGCGTCTTAAAAAGTTGGTTAATGGCAAACGCTAAACCATCAATTAATAAATACTTGGAATTAGAAAAATCAAATTTTAAAAAATCGTTACAATTTTCAAGTAATTTTAAACTTTTTTTGATAAAAAAAATTAGACAAACTTTATCATTAATTTAACTTAAAATAGTTAATGAAAACCAAAACTTTGAAGCTTATATTGATCCTGATAATGAATATCAAAATAATGATAAATTTTCTCAAGTATTAAACAAGTATATTAGCATTTGTTTTTAAATTTATAACACCTTTTTTTTCCAAAGATAAATACATTAGTTCAATTAGAAAACTTGAAGCATTATAAATTTCTTAAAAATCCTTTAAATGAAAAGAAAATTAATGCTTTTGCTTTATGGTTGGACATTTATTGTGGAGAAATACTCGTGTTTAGTTATAAAGATAAACGATTTGTTAAATTAAATGAAAACAGTTATGATAAATTGGTATCAGGGATAAATATGGTTAATTAAAATAGTTTAATTTCAAAGTCAGTTTACAAAGTCTGAATTTTTTAGATTTATTTTAATTAAATTAAAAATAAAATTGTATCATGTTCAACTATTTGGTTAAATGATACAATTTTTTAAATTTATTTAAAAAATGTTTTAACCTGTAAAATCTCATTTATTTAAAAATAACTTAATAATATTGTGTTTATGTGTAATTTCTAAAATATTTTCAAATATATTATATAACTTCCTTATATACTTATTGACTAACAAATAAATCGAATTTTAATTTCATTTATTTGTAAAATTTTTTTTTCAAAACACATTGTTGCATTTATTTAGTAATTTATTTTAGAACAAATTTTAATAATTTTTTATAATGAATAAAAATTTAAACAAAAACAACAATAAATTTTTATATAGAAAAGTTAAATTAAAAAAAATAAACTTGAATTAATATCATATTTTAATAATATTTTAAAGAAATTATTTTCTTAGGAGTTTTGACAAATAATAATTAATTATTAAATAATTTAGCCTAAATTATTAGATTAATAAAAGGCATTAATGTTGTAAAGCTATCAGAATGTAGTTAAAATGTGGTAAAACTAGTTGTGTTAAAAAAAATCGGGTAAAAAGTGTTTGTTGAAATTCGTCAAGTATTATAACTTTGTACCATTCATAGTACCATCCAGTATTATTTCTAAATCTTGATTTGGTTTAGTAGAATTAAACAATCGTATTAAATCACTCATATTAATAGTTTAAATAAATGAAAATCCCATAAAAAATGTATAAACAAAATTTTTTAAAACACCATTCTTTTAAATAACTAATCTGCGAAAAACAAAAAACTCATAAATTTTTTTGTGAACATTGCTTCATTTATTAAGCAATGTCCTGCTGTAAAAGACATACCTATTGGCCAAAAAAGAAAAACAGATAGACCAGCAAAAGCTCTGATTGTATCCAAACTTTTTTTTGTTTTATTTCAATAATTTATTTCAATTTTTTTAACAAACAAATATACAATTAAATTTTTTTTTTAACATTTGGAGCAATACAAATTCTCGAGCCGTCATGTTAAAAGATATGCATACGAGCTTGTTACAGGTCCATTTTATAATTAACTTCAAATTAATTGATCAAAGATTTTAAAAAAATTAAAATAAATTAATAAATAAATAAAATTTTTTTTTTCTTTAATATTTTAAAACTTTAATTGGTGACTTGGAGATATAAATATTAAATTATTTTATATTTGATTGAATTATATATATATATATATTATTATAACTGATTAATGAATTTAATTTTATATTAATTTTTTTATTGAATTAATTAGAATCAAATTTTAAAAATTTAAAAAAAAAGTAACATTCGAAATGGCTTCAAATTACAATCCATATGTAATTTATTTTAATGAATACAAAGTATATTAATAATAGTTATTCTTTTTTATCAATATTTTTTTAGATTATTTTTTTTATAAAAGAATTTGTACGAAATTGATATAAAAAACATTAACAAAAATGGAAAAAATATTAATGTCTTAAAAGTGATAGAAAGAAGCACCGGAAAAATAATTGAGCCCTACGAAGGTGAAACAAAAAAGGTGGTCAGAGAAATTTTTTCTAAAAAATACTTCTCTTTCAAAACCAAAAAGATTAATTGATTTAGAATCAGGTAAATTATTTTAATTAATTGAAGTGTATTTATTTTTTCTTTAGTTTTGCTTTTTTTAAGGCTTAAATATTTCATTTGCTAATATTGAAACATCAACTTCCATCAATGATACAGAAAATTCTTTGAGTTGGACCAGGTTAACTGATGTTTACCAGGTAGAAGATTTAAATAATGACGATTTTGAGGCACCTTTCAAAAGACTTTGTCAATGGACAAAATTTAGTCAAGAAAATGATGATATTCCTGCTGGTGGAATATATAGCAAATATTTTTTGGCATACAAAGTAAAAATCTTTATTTAATAAATTGAATCATTAATTAAATTATTTTAATGATTTTTATTTTAAGGAATTTTTTTGTTCAATAATTTTTTTCAAAAATTAAAAGAGAAAGAAAAATACCGATTTGTCATTATCTTATTCGAAAAAGATACAAATCGAGTATTTGAGGCTCATTCTTTTGAACGGGAAGGAAAGCACAATTTGACTAATATAAAAAACAAATGCTATGAGGTGTTTAATATTAAAACAAATTTAATACACCCAGAAAACCTTCAAAAAAAAGGTTTTTAAAAGGTTAATAAAAAAATTTTTTTATTTATTTATATATTTAAAAAATTTATTTAACTTTTAGATGAAGACAGGAAAAAAGTTGTAAATGATTTATTTTTAAATAATAGACCATCCACTGGGTACGAAATGGACATGGAATGGGAGTATTATTTGGATAAAAGACAAAAACGACCGAGGAAAGAATGTGAATGGACTGTCAGCCGCTGTTCAAGTATAAATTTTTTTTATTTTCTTACTTATCTTTATATTTAATTTATTTTCTAAAGGCTTTATGTTTATGGCGAGAGGAAACAAAAGGCAGCCGACATTTTGGTCTATTTAAACAAAAAAAACTTAAATTTAAATTAAATTAAAGATAAAAATCTTTTTTAATTAACGAAATGAAAAAGAAACAAAAAATATGAGTAGAAAATCGGTCATCAAAGAAATAGTAGAAAATGTTAATCTTGCAGAACTCAATACGACTGAAATTTTCTTAGAAATAAGAAAGAATACTAAGGAATTGAAACAAATTGAACCTAATGGGTTTAGTGAATCAATTAAAACTTGCCTAGAAAACATAAAAGACCCTTCCTATCAAAATATCTTAACGCAAGTGGTGAGATCGCATTAAAAATAGAAAATAAAAAAGATCAGTAATAAAATAATCATCTTACCTGAAATCATCTCACTTGAACATTTAAAAATCGGGAAAAACGCATTATTGAGTTTTAAAAATAATATAAAATAATTATTTATTTAAAAAAAATAATAATTTTATGCAACAAATAATAAACATTAAAAGTGAATAATAACACCTATTGTTATATAATATAAATAAGAAAAATATTAATATCATACAGGAAAACTTAAATAACTTAACTTAACTATTATTTATTTGATTCGCTCTTCATTAATTTTTATTTTTTTTTCTCATATTCTTTTTTTTTTATTTTATTAACAATTTTTCACTTTAATATTACATCGCCTGATCAGGCGTTAATTGAAATAAATAAAAATGTAATTTTGT
Organism: Brachionus angularis; assembly: GCA_021432725.1. Classification (NCBI taxonomy): domain Eukaryota; kingdom Metazoa; phylum Rotifera; class Eurotatoria; order Ploima; family Brachionidae; genus Brachionus; species Brachionus angularis. The sequence continues at coordinate 5,783,301 of JAJVDD010000001.1, read as the reverse complement.
CTGAGTCTAGTTTTTTAAAAGTATTTTTATTTTCTAATTAAATTTTTAGAGCTTGAAACAGCTCTGCTGAAAAAAAAAATAAATTAGAATTTTGTTTGGCACAAATTTTAAACATGGCTAATTTATAAATCGAGATCAACTCACTTTTGAATGCCTTGTTGAATAAAACATTTACAAAAAAGATGTCGAATTGTACACATGCGCAATAAAATTTGTAATCAAATGAATTAATTTTAAATCGCTTAGAAACTCAGGGTCTGTGCGAAAGCCTAAGAAGTTTTGGTACACTGTCACTAATATATAAGTAATTGCGAGAGGAAAATTGAATAAAAGAAATATTAAATTAATTAGGAATAAGCTAAAAGCAAATTGTAATTCTCTTTTCAATTTCTGACTTTTAAAAAATTTTCTTTTGGAATGCCACAAATTTTTAGCTATTAAATAATTGAATAGAATCAAAACTAAAAACGGAATAATTGATCTTAAAAAAGCTGATTCTATATCTGATATAATAAGCATTTCTTTACTCATTTTACACTCTTGAATTCTTACAAGACTTTGATTGTTTGTTATATTTGAGTAAAAGTTTATTTGATTCAAATGTCTCACCAAATTTGGAAAATTAATTAAAGTAATTACAAATAAAAATAAAAAAATGAAAAAAATTAATTTTCTTTTATTAGATTTAAGTAATAAATAAATTCTTTTTGTTGAAAACTTTATTTCCAAATATTGATAAAAAGTCAAGAATACTTGAATATAAATAGGATATTGTTGAATCGATCTACCAAAAAAACGAAACATCAAACACATTAGTTGAGAATTGTGGCTAGGGTCTAAACCAATTGAGACCAAATATTTATAAACCACGTTGCTATAAATTAAAGAAAATGTATCGAATAAAACAAAAATAAGCGATATTAAGCCAAAGTTGGTATTTTTGAATTTTTTTCTTAAAAATATGAACATAGATAAGCAATTAAAGACTACACCAAATGGAACCAAGACAACAGAAGCATAGAAATAAATTGTTTGGCTTATTTGAGAATCTTCTTTGTTCATTTTTATGAATAAGTAAAAAATGAATTTTGAAAAAAAAAATTTATAAAAAACATGATTTTATTTTAAACTATTAAATAAACTATCAAATTACATTTAATTAGAGAAAATTTTATTTTTAAAATTTTCTATTTTTCTTGAACAAAAGCATAATATGTATTTGAATTCGTTTCGAAATCTTTTATTAAATAAAATGTTTATAAAGAACGGAAGCGAGTCATAAAAGTAGGCTACAGCATTAGTTATTTGATGTATAAATTTTAAATTTAAAATGAATAAAGAATTTCGATCGATACCAAAATAGTTTTGAAATAAAGTTACTAATATATAAGTTAAAGTTAATGGAAAATTGAATATAATAAATATAAAATTTATCAAAAAAAGACTAAACGCAAATTGATACTCTTTTTTATTAACTTTGGAAATACTTTTTGGACTTGAGAACTTTTTTTTTGATTTTATCAAAGTATTTGCGATTAAAAAATTTAAACTTGTAAAAAGCATAGAAGGTATTATGCTTCTAATTATACCTGTTAGTATATCTGATATGACTAATAGTTGATTACTAGGTGAACATTTCACAGAGACCAAAACTGATACATTTGAGCTTATATTGTTGAATTTAAATGATCTGTATTGGAACATATTAGGAATATTAAGAATTAATAATGAAAAAATGATGAATATGATGAACAATAGAATTGTATTTTTGTTCTTAAGCTTGTGAGTTGGATACCTGATTTCTATAAATTGGTATAGAGTTATGAATACTTGTATATAAATTGGAAACTGTTGTATTACACGGCCGAAGTATCTGAACAAAAAGCAGATAAAGTCAGAGAATAGACTCGGATCTTGTTTATTTGCAGGAAAATATTTGTAAATAAGTAAACTCCATGTTAAAGATAAACTGTTAAATATGCATTCAATAATAGCCATAAAGCCGAAATTAGTATTTTTAAATTTTCCACGGCTAAAAATGAATATTGTAATCGTATTAAAAATTATACCAATAGGGATCACAATAACCGAGGAATAGAAAAATAAATCTCTGGTAATTGTATTCATTTTTCAATATTTAATCAAATTAATAGATAAATACTTATCAAGTAATTTTTTTTAAAGAAATTTAATATACAGTATTTTATTAAAATTTTTTTTATTTTTAATTGAAATTTTTTTTTTATTTATTTATAAACTTTTATATTAGTTTTAAAATTGACTTTAGTACCAGCTTTCTGAAAATTAAAAGAAATTTTTAATTTAAGTTTAATATTGCTTATTTTAGCTGATAATTTAAAACTTAGAAAAACTTTTTTTTCTCTAAAAGACATGTAATGTCTAATATTTATTCAAGATAATTGAGTTTAATTATTAAAAAAAAGGTGTATTCAGATTGCTTTAATTGAAATAGTTCTTCAATCAAACTTAATTAAAATTTTTTGCTAAAAATCTAAAACTTATTAAAGTATTGAATATTTTACCTAACTAAAGATCCAAAGCTAAATTAAACTTTAATTAAGTTTTAAATTATCAGTAATAGGAATTAGTAATTGTAATATTTTACTTTTTCGTTGGCTAAAGTTGTTATTTCTTTATTGTATTTTTGAGAAATAGAATTAACTAAAATTTTAAATTCTTCCGAATCAACCGATTGTGTTTCATTGTATAGTGGCAATGATGAAAATATACAACCTTCAGCACCTTGAGATCGTGAAAGTAATTCGCTTTCGTTAAATGTATGCTTTGGTTTAACCAAAGCAGTGAAATATTTTTCATTATTAAAAAACGATTCAGAATTTCTCAATGTGTCATTTCGACTCGAGTAAACAGAAGAAATCGACGGAAATTTGAGACTTCGAATTGGTCCAGTTTTGTTTATTAGTCTAAACGAATCATGCTTTAAAATATTATTAGGCTTTTTTTTTTAAATATAATTTAATATACCTATTTTTATCTAATATCAAAGGATATTCATAATTTTTTTCTATTGACTTTTTAACATCTTTGGATCTATTGTGATAAATTGGAGGCTCGTTTATATCAAATGGAGAAGCCCATTCATTAGACTCGTAGCTAGGCTTTGAAAGTATTTTGCTCTGACCCAAGAAACCAATATATTTTCCTTTGAGACCGTCCCAGGCTCGCACCGATTCGTCAACTGAAGCAGACAAAAGTAGTTTTGTAGATGGAATGTAAATTAAATCAATTATCTTGTGCAAATGAGCTCTAAAACAGACAACCATATTTATTTTGGAAAAATTTTCATCTATGTCAATAGCTTCAGTTAAATCAAACGAATTTAAAAATTGTCCCAAAGACCAAATTGTTATATAACCACTCAAATCGCCAGTATACAAATACTTGGATTCATGATCAAAGCAAATTGAAGTTATAGCTGAAGGTTTAATTGATGCTATTGTTGGAATTTCGTTTATTATTTCTCCCTTTATGTTAAATTAAATTTTCTTTAAAAAATTAAAAAATTATTTGATCAATTTATTAGAGAATATTTCTGTTCCTGAAGAATACTAAGAAATTTTACCAGCTATTTGACAAGATATAGAGAATAAATTAACTAATCAATAAAAATTTTAAAAACTAAGAATCTCCTTTTTGAATAGTTCATGAAACACAAGAAGACAAAGACTTAATCTTATATATGAAAAATCTAGAGTTTGAGTTCAGATCTTCAAACAAATCCAAGAATATAAAATAAATTATAAAAATGAAAACTTTTTCATTCCAAAATTTAACAATTGCGTCCTCATGAGCAGTTATGATTATATACTTGAAAAAAGCTTTATTATAATGCTCAAGTTCTTTATGACTTTCTTCTTCGGTGTGTTCGTTGGTGCCATCCGAAGATATAATACTATTTTTTCTACCTTTCAATAAAAAAAGTATTTAAAACATTAAAACTCAAATTTAAAATTAAGGAAAAAAAAATTATTAACTGCTTTCTTGAATTGTATTTTCAATCTTAAAAATATTAAAATTTTAAAAATAAAAAAAAAATTTTTTCGGAATTTTAAAAAAAATTATAAAAAATTCACAATTGTAGATTTATCATTTTGATCCAAATCGTCTTTGACTGAAAACTCAATTTTTTTGTGTGTATTTAATACAACTTTGATTGAATATATAAATGATGATTTGCATTCATAATCATCTTTGTCTTCATTCAAGCCAAAGACTTCCTTCAAATCGAGCACCAATAAATCCCAGACTGAAATGTAATTAGTGGCTGTTAATAGCCAATTATTTTCTGCATAATAGAATGTATTTATAGTATTCAAATTAAAATATGACATGCTTGAGAACTTTGTTTAAAATATCTATATTTCAAATTTTAATTTTAAGTTTGATTTAAAAAATAAAAAAGTACTCTTGATCTTCTTAAATTTTCTTGATTGCTTTCTTGACTAGTATTTCGAATTGGAGGTAATTTTTCAAATCTATTCAAACTTGAATCTTTACCATTAGTCGATTTGGTCAATATTTGTAACAAGCTTAAATCTTCACTTGAATCCTACAAAGATTTAAGTTTAGATATTTTCAAAATTTTAAAATAAGTTTCAATAAGTTTACAGTATAAATTTTTATAACATTGTTAAAATCACATACAATCAAGTACAATTCATTTTTTATTAGTACATAGTTTAAACAAACAATTCTTTGAGTTGAGCCATTGTAATGCTTGATTTCATGACCAGTAGAAAAATTCCAGATTTTTATAGAGCCGTCTGAAGCACCAGTAGCAAGACGATTGCCAGTAGAATCAATAGTTAAACAAGTAGCGTCGATTGATTTGCCGTGTATTTCTTTACGAGAATAAATGAGACGACCAGTGTCGGCTTCCCATACTTTTAGAGTCGATTCAGCGCATAAAGTTACTATTTGATTATGAGAATAGCGAATAGTTATCAATGGTCTATCGTGGGTATGTGGTGGTAGCATAGTGTCTGTTATGGAACGAGTCAACGGCCAACAGTCCAACACACTCGAGCATGTCAATAGTCGGTCTCGTTTTTGATCAAATTGAATGCAATATATTCGTTTTTCGCCAGGTCTTGTTTCAGTATCTGAAAATACTTGTAAACATTTGAAAGTAGTCAAATCCCAGACTCGAAACACACGCTCTGATGATAAGCTAATTAATTGCTGATCTTTTTCGTTGCATACTAAATCTACAATTGTAAACAAATGACCTATCAATTTACCACATGATTTGCTCAAGACTAATGGATTGTATAAACGAATCGCCTTGTCTACACCGCCAGTTGCGATTAAATTCAATTTAGAACAATAACAAAATGTTGTCAAGCCTTTGTTTATTCCTACCTGGCGGTTTATTCTTATTTAATTAATTTTAATTATATAAAATTTTTAAATATTTTAAAAACTTAAAAAGTATATCAAGTATTTGAAGCAATTAATGATTATCAACATGTGGTTAAAGCTTTTAAATAAATAATTTTAAAAAATTTGTTAAATAAAGATCCAAAATTTTAGAAAGATATGATTAGCTCAAGACTAAAATTAATTTAAAAAAAACATATAGAATCATGTTACCAATGGTTTTCTATTGATTTAAGAATTCTAAATAAGCCTATGAAGATGGAAGATATTTCTAAATCTTAATGAATACTTCAAGTATTAAGAATGAAAAAGATTAGTTTTATTTTTTAAATTTATGTTGAAATAAAATAATTTAAAAAAAAAACTAGACATAAATCAGGGTTTTTCTTATTAAGCTTAAAACTTAATAAATAAATGCTTATTTTTATGGTTTTTTTAAAACATTTAGAAGCCAAAGAAAGCTTTTAAAATTATTGAACTTACTTGATATCTTTAGTCTCAAATTTGACTAATTCTTCTATAACGAGAGATATTTTTTCACTTGACGAGCAACTTACAAAACAATTCAATTCGGGTATATACTTAATCTTGGTTACAGCATCGTCATGTATTTTCTTTTTTATGAATGAATTTTTTAAACTATCCAATTCGATTACTCTTTTCTGAGGATCGATTAAACTCTGCTTGGTATTGTTAAAAGACAAATCGTTTATGTTTATCTCCAGGACCATTATATTACCAAAACTATCGCCCATTATAAGCTTATCACTTTCTTTATGCTGATTAAATTTATTTATCGAGTCCAAACAAGTTAAATTGCTCAAACTAGACACAGTCAATAAATTAAAATTAGAATTAGACTTTGACTGTTTTGTGTTTCGAAAATCCCATAGAGTTAAACTACGTTCGGCAGTTATAACAACACGTTTCAAGTTTGGTAAAAAACAGCACCCATTTAACCAACCGTCTACTTGCTCTTTGAGAAAAATACATCCGTTCAGCTTTAGTCTATTGTTCCATATTGATACAGCGCCTTTCTGCGCTACTGTTATAAATGAGTCAATGTCTGGTGTGTAATGAATAAATTGGATTATATCGCGGCGTGCTTTTTCGCCCGATGCATCTCCTATTCGAAATTTATATGCTGCCATAAATATTTGAACTTCTTCTAACAAATTATCTATTTGATTTGCATCTTCTTCTTTGTTCTCCGATTTGTCAACTGATTTATCTTCTAAGCTATAACCGAATAGCTTCAGGTAATTTTTAAATAAAATTAATTTTATTTATTTAAAAAAAAAATAATTTTAAAGTTGACTTTACTTCGCTCCAGTCTATGGCAGAATTCGGATTTTGGGTTATTTTTTTGAAAAACTTTTTTACATAGCTTTCGTCTAAATCTTGGGAAAAAATTTCGCGCAGTTTTGCCAAAAATTCATCAAATTTAAGACTTTCTATTAATAAATTTAAAGAAACTAGTAACTTTAAGCAAGTAAAAATTAAAAAAACCGGATATTTTGACGCGTCTCTCTTCAAAGCTTAGCTCAGAGTCTTTCAATGTTATTTCGTTTATGTAAGCATGGAATCTGGATATGTTATATTCAAAGTCAAAAGCAGAAAATTTTGTTTCCATATTTATTATAGTATTATATGTGTTTGTGTGTGCGCTTTAATTAGAAAATATTATCAAGTTTATTTTTCCCAACTTGTGTAACCAAGGTATTTTGGTTTAAAAAATAGACTTAAGACTTTTTCCGTAAACAAAAATAATTTAGAAAAAAACTGAATAAATTATTTATAATGCTTTAATTATATAAAAATTAAAACTTTTTTTTTTTTATTTAGTTGATTTTCTGAAACATTATTATTTTAAAAAAAATAATTTAATTGTTTTCTTTTTCTTTTTTTTTTTTATAGAAACGAAATAGCTATTTATTATTTAAATAGCTTTTTACTTGTTTTTATAAAATTTTTTAAAATCAACACTTATGTAAAATTTTTAAATTCTTTAATTAAAACTTTTCAGCAAGAAATTTGAAATAAATAAAAATAAAAAACGAAAGCTTAAAAAATTTAAAAAAAAAAAATTTTTTTTTTTAAAGTTATTAATAAACACGAGAATAAAATCTTTAAAAACATTTTATAATTATTTGTTTTTTTAAGTTATGTAATTAAAAAGAAAATAAAACAAAGCTAGATTATTGTTAATGCTTAAGTTTGTGTTGAACAATGTCAAATTAGAGATGAGCTTTTCATAAATTTGGATCTTTTTTGAGACGGTTAATACTAAAGGCTATCTGACAAGTAAACTGATTGCTTTAAATAGCCTTGATTGAAAAGAAAAAATTAATTCCAAGAGTTAAGAAGAAGAAGAAGACTTTTGAATAAATTTTATATTTATTTATATTAAATTTTAATTCAATAAAAGAAAAATTTAATTTAGATCAAATAATAAAATTTCAAAACTTGAGAAGACTTAATTCATATTTAAAACTTTTTTGCTTCAATTTCATCTACTTAGTTTGAAAATTATTTTTCTTTCCAGGCTTTTGATTGTATATACTTCTTTTATTTGAGATTCATTCTTACTCAGCCAAAATCTGTTTTCGAGTATTTTTTATGTTATAATAATTGAAATTAATTAATTTATTTTAGAATCTGGAAAAACAGTAAAATTTAATAAACACATAATAACAAGCATAAATCAAGTTGAAAAATTTCTAACCTCTAGTTTATACATTGATTTTATCTATCAAAATGAAAAATCATTCAATAATTATTAAGATTGACAGGATATCATACATTAAGTTTGCAAGTTAAAAGCTTCCGCGTAATGGCTTCAAAAATTTTCTTGTAAAAATTCTGTTTTTCTTATACTGTACCAATAGCTGAATGTAGTTTAAATTATAATAATTAAAAATATTAAATTTAGTATTTTATCAAGCTTATTGTTCTATTGCCAGTAAAATAATATATGCTTCAAATATGCTTTTCGGCAATTAGTTCAATACATATTTGGCTAGTGTATAATTTAAGTGTATATGGATCTCAAATGAGAGTTATTACTTCTAATTTTGTTCTTATTGTTGGGTTTAGTAATCTAATTTAAAAGATAACTAACTTTAATTAAATAAGTGTGACTGAAAAAAGAACCAAGTTCATTCTGAGCTGTCAGAGGAAAACTCCTCGAAGAATTATTATTGTTATTATTATTATTGGTTTTAATCTTTTTTAATTAAGAGTTAAAGGGAAACACAATCAAAAGTGTGGGAAGTTTGATTTTTTTTGGAAAAATAAATTCTGAAATTCCGACATTAATAATTTGTTTTAATAATATTTAAAAAAATTTCCAAATATTAGTTTTATGTTTATATTGATATCTTGGTAAGCTTAGAAAAAAATTTAATATTTAAAAATTTAATAAACCGATGATACCTCTAATAAAGTAATAATATCGAGTTTTTCTAATTAATAAACATATTATGCCTTCAAGCTATTGATTTGCTTAAGAGCTCAAATAGCTAACAAATAGCTAACAATCTACTGCTGAAATAGCAGAATTATTTGCGTCAGTTTGATATATTATTAAAACAAATAATTAATTTTAGAATTTTGCTTGATTTTTCCAGATATTTGATTTTACTTTTTTTTGCTTGCAATTCAACCCCACCCTGAAATTATAGAAATATTAAATTTACTTTACCAACTCGCATCATTTTATTTTCTTAATAAACTTAATAAATAGCCATTTGATCAAGTTTATTAAGTCTAAAACAAACCTCTTGATTTTATATTCTAAATATTTAGATTAATTAAAAAAAAGATTTTGAATTAAAATTAAAATTAAAGATAGAAGATATTATTTCTTAAAAATTTATTTTTCAAAATAATCAAGAAGAATCAAATAATAATAAAAAAATATTTTTAACTTTTTTTTTTTAAAATTTCTATTTATAAATTAAATTTATTTTTTTTTTTTAAATAAAACTTAAATAAAACAATTTTATTAAATTCTTTTTTGATATATATATTTTTTTTTAAATAAACGGTATACAAAAAAAAGTGTTTTTTTTTTTTTTTAATTTTTTAATAAGGCTCTTTTTTAGAAAAAAAAAAAAATGTATTCAGATTTTAAACAGATTCGTTGGTGTCATTGGTCAAAATCTCAAACTGCATATCATCGCTTGATTTTAGTATTGATTCGATCAAATTACCATGTTGATCTTCGAGCTTTTGTAACTCGCATATTAGAGGTTGTATTCGTCGCTCCAGTTGTGCTTTACGTGCCATTATTTCTTTCAAATCGGCTCTCAAATTGTTCACTTGTTTCTTCTTTTCAACTATATCATCACCCACTTGTCTTACTTTGTACTTAAACTCTTCACCGGATGTTAAATAAAAACATATCATGTTTCGTATTGATTTTGCGTTTGCGCTTATTTCGTCTTGTGTGTTGTACTCTATTTTTGACAAAATATCAATTAGTTTTGTCAAAGTGCTATTCGGTATTTGGCTTATGCCATATTTGATTCTATCGGCTAGCTGAAGCAAGTCTGTGCTAAGTATTTCTTCGCCTTCAGTTATAAACTTGTTTTCAATGCCATCACACGGATCCTCATCTATACTTACCGTGGCAGTCATTAGGCTATAATCATAAGCTCTAGCCGATCGTTTTCGTCTCTGACCCGGCTTTAAATGCTGAAAAGTGAATATATTTTGTTCTTCGTTTAGACAAACAAGTTCTTCTTTAGGAGTATGTGCTCTTCGAATGTGTGTAGGAATATTCTTTTTTAGCATAGCTCTACCACAGAATTGACATGTAGCCATGTCTTTTTGTGCTCGATAAGATCCCGAAGTAGATACTAAATTTTTTACAGTTTCTTCTTTTTTACTATTTTTTGTACTTGTGTTCTTCCATTTTTGTTGTGTTCGTGTTGTACTAAATAGATCTGATGTTAGTATTGAACTTGGTGAAGCATCTGATGATTGTGAGGATTTGTGACCATGTGGTTCCAATGGTGCTGTTATCTCCGAAGCAAGTATAGAATAGTTTTGAACTATTTGTGCCGAAAGACCTGAATTGATTAGATTTTTTTTTGTTGCCGAGCTCGAGGAGATTGAGTTTTCATAAGTTTGAACTTGCCTAGACGGTGATTGATTGGTTGCTTCGATTATAATGATTCGTTGCGCGTTTTCTATACCACTATTTTTGCCCAAAGTTTCCAGTGAATCCAAATTGTTGTTTGATTCATCGAACAATTGTATAGTGGTATTACTAGTCTTAAGATTAAAAATATTTAAAATTTTTATTTGTTAAAATTTAAATAATGTTAAAGTACATAATCAATATCAGTGCTGACAGTGTCTAAACTATTCGACTTCGGGTTCAAATTCAAACTTGTTGCATCATCAAAATCTTCAATTATAATCGAGTCTCGAGGGTCTGACTGGTCTTGATCATTTTTCGAATTTGTATAAACAAGTCTCGCTTGTTCTTTAAGTATTATCTGACCCGTAGACTCATCTAGTATTTCTATCTGTTAATAAAAAATATTTTTTTACTTTAATCAAACATCAAACAAAAGCTTTAAATTTTAGATTAATAGCAAAATTACTTTTTCGACCAGTATTTTAGGTTTTTTGACCTCTAGGTCCATTCTTCACCCAACCTTAAACTAAATATTTCATTTTTCATTTTTTGTTTTCATTAATTTTAATTTCTTAGTTTGGTTTTTCGATACTAATTTGTAATTAATTAAATTTATTTTTTCTTTTCATAAAAATTAAAAATTTAAACAAATTTCAAATTTTATCAAATCTGCAGTTTCAAAAAAAATTTAAAAGATAAATTTCAAATCATTAAACTATAATTTGCTGCAGAATTGGAAAAAAGTTAAACTTAAAACTTTAAGAAGTATCTGCAGATGGTTTTAAAAAACTTTTTTTTTAAATATAAAGTCTGTTTTTACTTAATAAAATAAAATAGAAATTACAAAAAAGTAACAAAAACCAAACATTTTTAGAAATAATTAAAATATTTCAAACACGTTTTATTTTGCTTGATATTTGAATTAGAAATCTTCAAATAATTATTTATCTATCTATTTTAATTTAATATATATTTAGTTTTTATTGTTTCTATTTTATTAAGCTTCTATTTCATTTATATAAATGTGATTTTTAAATATATATATATTAAAAATATTGCAATTTATGTGTATTTTGCTTCAAATTCTTAAGTTTATTTTGCTTTTTGTTTATAAAACTTTGAGTTCGAGTCTTTAATTTTGGGTTTTTCTAAATTTTAAAGTTTAATAAGCTTAATGCAAATTTGAATTAACTCTTTGAAGAAGCTCTGGTTATTTATAAGCTTATATTAAATATTAATTAACCAGATACTTTAAAATCACTCTGCCTATAATTGAAACTTTAAGCTTGGAAAATTTTCTTTAAAATAATTTTTTATTTTGATATGAGTTGGCAAATATTTCTAGCTCTAGTTAGTCCTTTTTGTTTTGAGATTTTTAAATGATTTTATTGATTTGGAATTTATAAAGTTTAAAGATTTAAAATTGCTTGAAAAAGTGTATATAATTTAGCTGCATTATAATATCAAATATTTGAATAAAAAAATTCACGTTTTTCTTGCTTATAAGATTTACATAATCATTTTGGCTTAGAAATTTTAGTTTTAATTTACAATATTTGTTTAAGCTTGGAGTAAAAAAATTACATTTTTATCTATATTTTTAATTAAATGTGGATTTGATAAATCTAAAATTTGATTATGTCAGTAATATTTCAGTTTTTAGAAATTTTTAAAGTTTCTATAGCTTCAAACAAATTAAACATTAGAAAAAATCAAACAATTCCATAGAATTTTTTTGTTGCAAAAATAATTACGTATAATATAATACAATCAAATACCTAAATACGAATTTATTTTTGAAACACATTTTTATCAAAGAAACTTAATAATATTTCATAAATAATTTTAAGTATGAGCAATAAAAATTTTAATTTTAATATAAAATTTAATTTTTTTCCAAGTTTGAAATAAATTGCGCAAAAAAATTAAGAAAAATTAATCATTTTTAAATGATTATGATTTAATGGCAACTATTGTTATATCAATAAAAATTTAAAAAAAAAAAAAAATTTTGTTAAATATAAAATCAATCATTTATAAAAAAAAAAATTTAAATTTCAAACTAGCATATTGAATTAAATTAAAATTTTATTTTTAAAAAACTAAAAATTTTGATGACATAATCTAAAAAACTTCCAATATTGCTTAACAACTAAAATAATTTTAAACTAAAAAAAAAAAAATTTTTTTTTTTGCAATTAAAGCAAATTCCCTGAAAGCATGTTTTTAATAAAAAATTAATATATTATTATTTTTTTATTTTTCATATTTTAAAAAGTAATATATTTCAATTCCCATTTTTTATGCTAAATATTTCAAATTATGAATTATTATTATTTAATAAAAATATCGCAAGATTTCTTTACTTCAAATCAGATTGGTTTATAGAAAAATTTTCAAAGAGAAAGAGTTCAATGTCTCTAAACTCACACTTTCTAGTCACATAGAACAAATCACTGGTATAAATAGAAGTGAATTTCAAGTAAAATCTTTGCTCTTTTCATTTGAAAGAAAAGTTTTTTTTTAAATTTTTGTTAATAAAATCGTAAATTTGCATTTTTGCAATAATTATTGCATCATCTCAATTCCAACAGATAAATTGACTAATTGAAGTTGTGATTTAATATTTAAAAAAAATGAACCATATTCAAGTAAGCAAAACCGAAAACGAAACATTTTTGTTCACTTCCGAATCAGTTGGAGAAGGCCATCCAGACAAACTATGCGATCAAATAAGTGATGCTGTTTTAGATGCTCATTTGCAACAAGACCCAGATGCAAGAGTTGCATGTGAATCATTTTCAAAAACTGGTATGATTTTGGTAGGTGGCGAGATTACTTCTAAAGCAAGAGTTGATTATCAAAGAGTAATTCGTGATACCATCAAAAAAATAGGTTATGACGATTCAGAAAAAGGTTTTGATTACAAAACATGTAATGTTTTGCTAGCTGTGGAAGAACAAAGCCCTGACATAGCTCAAGCAGTACATGTTAACAAAAAAGAAGAAGATATTGGTGCCGGTGATCAAGGTCTTATGTTTGGTTATGCTACTGATGAAACAGAAGAGTGTATGCCTTTAACAATTGTATTAGCACATAAATTAAACTTGGCTATTGCCGATGGAAGAAGATCTGGTCTCTTACCATGGGCTAGACCAGACTCAAAGACTCAAGTAACAGTTGAATATAAAATTCAAGATGGTAGCTGTATACCAATCAGAGTTCATACTGTTGTTATATCAGTTCAACACTCACCAGATGTTACTTTGGAAAAAATCAGACAAGACTTAATGGAACATGTAATCAAACAAGTAGTACCAGCTCATTACTTGGACGAAAACACCATTTACCATTTGAATCCATCTGGTAAATTCATAATCGGTGGTCCACAAGGTGATGCTGGTTTGACTGGTCGTAAAATAATAGTAGACACTTATGGTGGTTGGGGTGCTCATGGTGGTGGTGCTTTTTCAGGTAAAGATTACACCAAAGTAGACAGAAGTGCTGCTTATGCTGCTAGATGGGTAGCAAAGTCTCTAGTTAAAGCTGGTTTATGTAAAAGAGTCTTAGTTCAAATTTCATATGCTATTGGTATAGCTCATCCATTATCAATAACAATTTTCTCATACGGTTCCTCGTCAAGATCGGAGGCCGAGTTATTGGAAATTGTTAAAAACAATTTCGATTTAAGACCTGGTAAAATTGTAAAGTAAGTTTAAAATATTTCTTAAAATTTAAATTACGTAATTAGAAAATAATTAAAATTTATAAAAAAAAAAACAGAGATCTTGATTTGAAGAAACCAATTTACAGCAAAACTAGTTGCTATGGACACTTTGGTCGTGATGGATTTCCATGGGAACAAGCAAAGAAATTGAATTTTTAAAGAATCCAAACTCCACTTGAAAAACTCTAATTTTAATAGCTACACATATTATATATTATTTTTTTTTAAGTTTAGAAAAATTTAATTTTAAAATAGTTGCTTTAAGTAAGAAACTTTAAGGACTTGCTCGAATTTTTTTTTTATTAAAAAGAAACAAAAAAGTATTTATCTTGAAAATTTTATGAAGAATCACAGTTGAAATTGTTTAAAAAATTCAACTGCGATTGTATCTACCTGTTCTTTAACAGGTTAATTTCATTCGTCGTGCTGTGTTTATGAAAATTAATGAAAAGAGCATTTTTATAGGCACATCGGTTCTTCATAAAAATTTTTTAATTTTAAATATTCTTTTTTTGTATTTTTTCATTTTCTTAAAAAAAATATTTGCCCAAGTTAAACACTTTTTAAATTACAATTTCAATTAGATCAATATATTTATCTATTCCAAAATTTTGTTAATTTTTGTTGAAATTCTGATTTAAAAAATTTGTTTTTTTTTTTTATTTTTTTTTTTTATTTCTAAAACAAAAGCAACTTTTTTATTTTAGTTAAAATTTTATTTTATTGAATAAAAGTTTTAAAAAAAAATAAAATTAAAAATTTTTTTTATTCGTATAAAGAATCTCTGGATAAGCAGACTCTTCTCAAGTATTTAAATGATTGACTCAAATGCTTTGAATTTAAAGCTTCTAGTTTTACATCTAAAACCTTCCATGTTAATTTTTCGTTCTAAAAATTTACAAAATAAATTATTAGTTGAAAAGTTTCAACTAAATTTTGTTAAAGATTAAAAATTAAACAACTTTTAATTGAATATCATGAAACAAGCCCGCATCATCATGATAGTTTAACACATAATACTCTACCCACGAGTTGTCTGTATTTTGAGAGCCATTTGAAACATACTTATCAATCTATTTTGATTATATTGAGATAAGAATCTAATTTGAAAAAAAAAAATAATCTAATTTTTAAATTACATGCTTACAACTCTGAATTAGTTTTATCAATTTTTCTAAATATGTTTTATTCTCATTTAGGAAATTTTCATCAAATATTTTGCTTAGTAATCTTCTTGCTATCAAGTTATCGGAATAGGTCAAATTCGAAATTAAAAGCTTAGGAAAAAATAAAATTATTTAATTTAAGTTTTTGATTCAGGTCTTGGGCTCAAAGTTTTTATTTTTAGGTTTACATGATTTTAAAATTTAATTTTAAATTGCGTTGAATAAAATTGAAGTTGAAATTTAGATGAAATCAGGTTTAATAAATGTATATATGTTTTTATAAATAATTTTCAAAGCTTGTTTGAAAATAAAATATTTTTTATAATGTTTGCCTAAGTAGAAAAATAATTAATATTTATGAGTAAGCATTATTTCATCCATTAAGATTTTAACTGTGGGTTGAAAATAATGCTCTAATCTTATGAAACCTATAAGCTAAATAACCATTTACTTGTCCTAATAAGTAATACTTTATAGTTGCAATATTAATTGCGTATTTTAGCTAATATTTAAATATCAATAAGCGCAATTAATTTTGCAACAATTATTGATTCTAAATTCAATTAAGCCCAAAACATTTTTTTAATATTTTACATGAGGTATTGAAAATTCGTTTTGGTCTTTTTCGACCATGATAATTTCTAAAATTTTTTCGTTCTTTTCATTTTTAACAATTTCTCCATTAATTTTTCTATATCGAGTAAATATTGCCTCGATTCCATGATTAGGTCCCCAATAAAACAAATTACCACGTCCAATAATACCAGTTTTGCCCAACGGGTTCTGAGGAAATCCGTTTAAAACATCATAAATCAAGCAACTCTTTCGGTTTATTTGAAAGTTCTTATCATATTTATTAAATTCAAGGTTAGGCCTATTATTATGTGGGCTTTAAGTTAAAATATATTTTTTAAAATTTCAAAAAAAATTTTAAATTAACTAAGAAATTATTACTAAGAGAACAAGTCCGGATCTGCATTTATATTTTGCAAAACATTGTCGGATGTGAATTTTATAGGCTTATAATTTTCTGGTGGTTGATTTGATTTTGGTTTTATCAAATTGGACACTTCTCTATCGGGAAAACTTATCTTTGAACTCATAGTTGATGATGTATCGCTTCGTTTGAATTCTGTTTTTTCAATTTTTTGAACTAATTCTGGTTTGATGTTTTCTTTTTTTAAAAATGGCTTAACATCGTTACTGCTCAAAATCAAGTGGTCTTTGCTATTTAATGAATTAAGCTTTTTTAGTAAATTTTCTAGTTTTTTCTTGGCCTCTTTATGTGCTAAAGAAATAACATATTGCTTAAAATTCAATAACTCAAGCCTAGTAGTTTAAATTTATTATTAATATATTAAAATATTAAAACTCTAAAAAATTTTATTCTAATTTACTTTTCGATTGTTTGATTAAGTTTAACTTCTTTCTGTTCGTTTGATTCTTTATCAAAATGGAAAATTAACTCATCCGCAATATAACTTTCCCATTTGATTAATTTGTTCTCTTCTTCTGGGTTTTTAAAGTTGTAATCTTTAAAAAATAAAAATAATTTATTAAAATATTTAAAGTTATATTATAAAAGTGTTTTATACAAAAACCAGGAACATAGATTTTTGAAATAGTGACAAAAAATTTTAAAATTTTGTTTGTATTCAGTTGTGTTTCGTTGAATAGCTTTAATAAAAGATTAATCAAGAGTTTAAACAATATGCCAATATAATAGAATATTATGAACGGAGGTGGAACAATTGGCTTGTGAAAATAATCGAAAACCAAAGCATATCTTTGAAATTTCCATAAAGGATCAGCTTCTTTTTGAATCGAGGAGTATGATTGACTTTTTGAAAAAATTTTAAAAAAATTTAGAATACAATTTTTCTTATAGTTTATACTTGAACAAAGCTATTAAAATATTTAAAACTAGTATATTTAAAAATATTAGATAAATAACATAAATTCCGAGCATGACTTGAGCACCTATATAGTCTGGGCATGGAGTATCATCTGTTGGAACACAATCTTCAGCTTTTTTATTAAAGAAAGTTTAAAATAAACTTGAAAAAGTTTGGTTTTAATTAATAGTAAACTACTTGTGGTTCTTATAGTTGCTAAAGTGTAATAGTCTCCTTCGAGTACAAAATAAGACGGAAAAAAAACTTGCTTTAACAAGTTTATATCCAATGGTTGATTGGGATAAATTAAAGCCTGTGTTGAGATTCCGAAAGCGAAGAATAGAACCAAAATGATCAAAAAAAAGTATGCCAAATTAACAGCCATTTTGCGAATCATCAAAAGCTTTGGACCGAGTTTTTTTACAAACGAATAAGCATACAAGCTGCGTATATACCAATACAGAATATCTATACTTAATATTATTCTTTTTTTTTTTTTGAATATTTGAAATTTTATTTAAATATTGGTTTTTAAGAAAAATTATTTTACAAACCTAGCTGCTAAATAACAGTTGTAATCGGGTATAAATCGAAGTATGATAGCCACGTAGAATAAAAATATTGCAAATATTTCGAGTATCTCTTGAAAATCAGTAAAAAAGCTTTTAAATTTTGCATTCATAACTCGATGTTCATTGAGAAAAAACTTTAAAAAAGAAAATTTTTTTTATTGATTAAAAATTATCATTTTAAATACCATCAATTTTGAACTAAAAGATATAACACTTGATGATATGGAAAACTGAAGGACTAGGGCTTAAGCTTAAAGTTATTATGATAATTTTTTAAAGAAAAATTTTTCCTCCTGACACTTTCCTTCCGGGATATCGGTTTTCCTGAAACAAATACTAGAAAAAATCTTAAGTAAACACAATATAAAATGTTTCCATATATTTTATAATGTTCTTTAAATGATATTCTAAAAGAAAAATAAATAAAATTTGTTAGGAACAATGTTGGGAATGTTTTAAGAAATATCTGAATTAATAATTTATATTTATAAAATAATTAAGCCTTAGTTATTGATGATATATAAACTGACAATTAACCATTGATCAACAAACTTTTTGTAATTCATCAAATGCAAAAGTGAACATCCAAATAATAAGAACAATCTCGGGTATGGAAATAACTGTGTTCAAGTGTGTTGGTTTATTAACATTCGCATAAATTGGATAAAAATCGCAAAGCATCACATAACTAAACAATATCAAAAACATCAAAAACGAAACCTTTTTTATTTTAATTTAAAATTTTGCACTTTTTTTATCTAAAAATAGTTTTTTTTTGATACTTGGCTGTATACAAACTTTACATAAGGTGCTTTTAGGAAATGCTTTATATAACTAAAATAGCTAAACGATTGGTTGCTATCTAAGCTCTCAATTTTACGAGTAATTTTCGAACTTTTTAAACTCATTTCGTTATTTGTGTTATTTGAATTTCTAAAATTAAAAATTAAAAACTTTCCTTAATTTCTTAGTATTTAAATTAAAAATAAAATTTAATCAACTCTTTGATAGTTGTTGCTTTTTTGTTGGATAGACTAAAGAAGGCTATTGGCTTTTGTTTTTTTTTGTCTTCGTAATAATTTAGCAGAGGTGCTGCTAAAGGAAATAACATACACAAATAAATCTTTAATTAAATATAAATTTGAAAAATAAATCAACTTTTAAAAATGAAAATGGAGAAATTGGGTTCTTACTTTCCAAGAGGCTGTCTCAGGGTATATTTTATGATACCAAATTTTTATTAAAAATTTTTGACAAACCGGATGACTCATGAAATTCATACATTTTGCTGATTTGGCTATCTGAAGACATGTTATACCAGAATACTCGTCAATACTTCTTATTAATAAATATTGAGTTTTAGACTCATTTAAATCGTTGCTTAAAGTCAAAGCTTTGTAAGCCAACAATTCGTATTTACTTTTTGAATTTTATAAAAATCAAATTTTTTTTTGTTTTAAATAAAAATTAAAACTACTTGGCCATATCTAATAATTCAGTTGACATTTCATCAAAAGTTTTTGCCATTTTTTTTAGAATTTTGTTTGCAACAAGGGCTGAAGAGATTTGGTTTTTCCCTTCGCGCCAAAATATTTTGGATAATTCAAATTTACCTAGCAAAATGCTCAGCATAAATAGTTGATGTTCTGGGTTATTGAAATTATTAAAGCGTAAATCTTCTTGCTTATCTGGATCATCTGAATCAATTAAATAATCGTTGCTCATTTGTTTCAAATCGATACTTTCAAAAGGTTCTTTAGTAAACTCATGTTTGAACAAGTCGTCTACCAAATTTTGAATTATTCGACCAACATTTTTGAAGCTGATTTTTGACTTGATACCTGATATTTGAGTCAAATCAATTTTGAATTTTTTTCTAAACAAACCTGTGATTAAATTTGATTCAGAAAGTTGACTTAGCTTTTTTAAAATATATTTTTTTTTAATATTAAAAAAAAATTAATTTTATAAAATTTTTATTACATCTTCGTATAACTTTAGATAACGTTGATAAGTTAGAAAATTTTTCAAACTAAAGCCATTTTCTAATAATAAATTGACAAATTCGATTCGATTTTTCAATATAGCTGAATACATCAAATCGTCAAAAATGTTCATCTAAATTTAAAAAAAAACTGAATATCTTGTATAATAATAATAAACTGAATATCTTGTAAGGTTTAAAAACTAACAAAAAAATGGTTAGGATATTGAAATATATTTTTTCCAATTTTCGATAAATATATCTTTATTGATTTCAGTATAATAACTTATTGAGCTAAAGATAGAACAATTTAAAAGCTGCTTATTTATTAAAGAGCTGCTAATTTAATTAATTTGATCACAGTCATTTAATCCTTGTATTCTTACTATTTGCATGAAACTTTTTCTAATATATTTATATTTTTTAATTTTAACTTATTTTAAATTCAAAAAGATAATTCGATATTTAGTCTTAAATATTCAAGTTTTTCTAAATAAAAATAATTTGATTAGATTAAAAAGAGAAATTAATCAGAAGATTTAAATAGACTTAAAAATATATTTTACATTTTCTTGAAAATCATCGTTAAATATCGATTGTCGGGCAATATCAACTCTGTTCCATGATAAACACAATTCAGCCATTTTGCTTTTTTTATTTGCTTTAGAAAATGCATTCAAAATAGCTTCGTCCAAATCAGTTTCTTTTTTAGTAGAGTCTAATTCGAATATTGTGATTAAATTACGCGTTTTTTGTTTGAATATATTTTCTATTTTGGATATAATATCGTCTATGCTATAATCTCGTTGACCAAATTCATTTTGAAGCTTTTTAAACAACCCAGCACGAAACTCAGGCTCAAATTTAAAAATACCATTTACCTCTGTGTGAATGGCTTTTCTGATATTTTTTTCTTCTTCGAATTCTTCATTGTAGTCCAATTGTTTATAAACATCAGATAAAATATTTGAAATTTTACCAGATTTCTTTTAAAATAACAAAAAAATTTTAAAACATAATAAAGAAATTTATTTATATTTATTTTTCTTAATACATCAATTATAACACATGGTATATTTTTATCAAGACATTGGGAAACAGTGTCGACAGTGTTAGGACCTCCTTCGACAACAACTAAAACAATTGGTACTGATTTAATTGTTGATATTTTAGACTCTAATTCAGCTCTAAACTGAATTTCTCCACCAAATTTATTAAATTTTGAATTGTCTACTAATATGAGATGAGAATGATTCGGATCAAGGAAAGCAGATTTTAATTTGGTATTTGCATTGCTGTTTATAAATTCATAAGATACTGGTTTATTTTCTAATTTTTCATCAAATTTTCTTATCAAAAAGTCATTGTTGGTAACTGTGGTCCAGTTGGCTATACCGAGAAGAACTAGTTGTTGTTTTGAATGAGTCGAATTTCTAGCTGCAATTCCAATTTCTTTCATTATACCTCCATAAGTAGCACCGGTTGTAATCCAACCATTTGTTGATGTGGCTACTTTAACTAAACCTTTGCATAAAATGTTTTTTAGAATTTTAGACATGTTCAATTTGGCTCCGCCAGTTACTGATATTAATAGTTTAGGAGTCGACAAAGCCCAATAATTTTTCGAAAATAGAAGATTTAATATTTTTTCCATCTCAGTTTTATGATAAACTCGAATATATTTTGTTGGCTCATCGTTTTTATTATCAAATAATACTTCGCCGTAGGCATCTGTTATACCATCCGGTGCCGTACAATTTTCTACTGACCATTCTTTTATGCTCGCATCCAGGTCTATCTGATCCTTGTGTTCATACAATTCTAAGCCACATTCACATCTGTTACAAAAACTCAATTATAAAATTTTAAATTTAAAAATTTTCATAAATTTAATTATTTACAATTCAGGGTTATTTTTACTTGGAATAAAAGATTTACATTTAGATTTTTCGATACCAAGCGCTTGTAGCTTAACGGAAGAGTTTAATTTTTTTTATTTTGTTAATTTATTTTAAAAAAAAATATTTACTTTTTTGTACAAAATTTTACCATAATTTGACATTTTGAGGTTAAATTTTAAAAATAATAAAAAAAAAAAGATATTTTAGATTTTGATTAAGTTTTTTAAAACTGTTATTTAAAACCTATTCCTGCTGTTATGGTAACCGAAAAATAGAAATTTTCAAAATTTGCAGAAATTTAATTTATAAAAAAATTTAAATGAATAAATGAAAATTTCATTATTGAATCATCAATTAGCATCAGTCAAATTCAAAAAGTAGAATATTTTTACTATTGATTTAATAGTAAAAATGAAGAACCCAAAATTAAGAGTCAGAACATACTTGTGTATTTAATTTTAAAATTTTGTTTTTGCTTGAATACAAAAAGGGCTAAATTATATTTGCATGTTTTCAATTAGTATAAATAGGCTTGTTCCAGATTAGTTTTTAAAAGAAATTGTATAAATTTATTTTATAAATATAAAAAAATGAGTCAAAGTGATAAAGAAATTGTGCACACGTTTTTGTTCACTTCCGAATCGGTTGGAGAAGGGCATCCAGATAAAATATGCGATCAAATTAGTGATGCTATTCTTGACGCTCATTTGGAACAAGACCCAGATGCACGAGTTGCTTGTGGTAGATTATTTTTAAGCTAAATAAAAAAATTTTAAATTTTAAAATAATTTTTTTAGAAACTTTCTGTAAAACTGGGATGATTTTAGTTGGAGGTGAAATTACTTCAAAAGCTAGGGTCGATTACCAAAAAGTGATTCGAAATACTATAAAAGATATTGGTTATGATGATGATGAAAAAGGATTTGATTACAAAACTTGTAATGTTTTGTTAGCTATTGAAGAACAGAGTCCTGATATAGCTCAAGCAGTGCATGTTCATAAAGTTCCAGAAGATATTGGTGCTGGTGATCAAGGTCTTATGTTTGGTTATGCTACTGATGAAACAGAAGAATGCATGCCTTTAACAGTTATGCTTGCGCATAGATTAAATTTAGAAATCGCTAATGGAAGAAGATCTGGTCTCTTACCATGGGCAAGACCAGACTCAAAGACTCAAGTAACAGTTGAATACAAAATTCAAGATGGTAGTTGTATACCAATAAGAGTTCATACTGTTGTAATATCAGTTCAACACTCACCAGATGTTACTTTGGAAAAATTAAGATCAGATCTAATGCAACATGTAGTTAAAAAAGTAATACCAGCACATTATTTAGATGATAAAACAATTTATCATTTAAATCCATCAGGTAACTTTGTAGTTGGCGGACCTCAAGGGGATGCAGGCTTGACTGGTCGTAAAATAATAGTAGACAGTTATGGTGGTTGGGGTGCTCATGGTGGTGGTGCTTTTTCAGGTAAAGATTACACCAAAGTAGACAGAAGTGCTGCTTATGCTGCTAGATGGGTAGCAAAATCTCTAGTTAAAGCTGGTTTATGTAAAAGAGTTTTAGTTCAAATTTCATATGCTATTGGTATAGCTGAGCCTTTATCAATTACTATTTTTTCTTATGGATCTTCGACTAAATCTCAGTCAGAGTTACTCGAGATTGTTAAGAAAAATTTTGATTTAAGACCAGGTAAAATAGTTCAAGAGCTAGACCTAAAGAAGCCTATTTATAAATTAACTAGTTGTTATGGACATTTTGGAAGAGACATTTTTTCATGGGAAAAGCCTAAAAAATTAATTTTATAAAGTTTATTTTAATTTTTTAAATAAAAAAAAAATATTATTGATGAAGTTTAATTATTCTTTTTAAATTATGTAATTGTATTGTTGTTAAATTTAGATTCTTCTGCTCTATTTCTTTCCATTCATAGTTTTCCTTTAAAACATAAAACTTTTTAAAATTTATATTTAAAAAAAATTGTTTATTAAAAATTACTTTATAATTAATTTTTGAAAATATTTTGTCTCCTTGGTCATGGAAATTAATAACTGTGTGCTCGAACCAAGCATTATCAGTGCTTAAATTTGATTCTTTATAATAACTTGATACATTTATTGGATTCTTTAGTATTGACCTTAAGCTTTTAAGATCGATTTTATCACTTAGAAAAACTTCATCTAATAATTTTCTTTCGATCAATTCTAAAAAATTTGAATCTTTTTGTTCAGAAACCTTTTAGAAAAATTAATTTTTATCCAAGAAGCTTAAATTAAAACAAAAATTAATTTAAAATTCAAACAGAAGGAAAATTATAATTCTCATTTTCATAGCAAACCAAAAACTCAATAATTCTTTTCTGTGCTCCGTCTAATACAATCTCTCCGAGCGAGTTTTTTTTAAACTTTGAAAGAACAATTTCATAAACATGATTTGGACCCCAATACAAGAGAGAACCTCGGCCTGATATGCCTTGTCTACCTTTGGGATTTAATGGTAAACCGTTCATAATCATGTACTCTCCAAGACATGATCTTCTATCAATTCCATTCTCTTTATCAAATGAATTAAAATTTAATATGGGTCGAAATTCTGTCGGTCTTTATTTAAAATTTTGTATTTAATTTGAAAAAAATTTTTTTAAGAAATTATTTAAAAACTTGTTGATTAAATCAATATCGGCTAAAAGACTAAACAAAACTTCTGGATCAGTGTACTGCTTTGGAGAGTACGAGTCGTATTTTATGTTCCAATTCTTCTTTTCATCAGGTAAAATTAATCTATATACTTCCGAATTCGGATAGTATATTCTATCAGCTATTTGACTTCTTGGTTTTGTTTGTACAATATTTGGTTTTAAATCTGAACTTGATTTGCTAATTAAATTTATAACACTTTCGATTTTTTTATCCATGTCGATTAGTTTGCTGAAAAATTCTTGTTTCATCTCGTTTAATTCTAGTTCTAATTTAGTGTTTAATGATTCTAGTCGTTCTATATTTTTGTCTAGTTTGTATTCTTGGGTTTCTTTTATTTTGAACTGTTTGTTTGTTTGAAGTTCATCAGCTATAAAACTTTCCCATGATCGTAACCGATTTGCTTCAGATTGTGAAAGATTTGCAGACCAAAACATGACAGCTTTTCTAGGTATAAAATCAAAGCAAAGCCCGAATAGACCATAAAACAGAAATCTAAGCAACTCAAACAAGTAATAGATAAAAGTAAGTGGAGTAGGTAAAAATGGTTTATTATAATATTCATAAACCAAACTATATCGTTGATATTTCCATATCTTATCCGCTTCTGATTCAACTTCTGAATATGTATTACTTTTTTAAATCAAATTGAAATTTCAAGTTTCTATTTGATAAATTTTATTAATATACCTGAAAATTGCTATTAAGAGGTTTACTAGTAGAATATTTAGCATTATTAAATAGCCGACTAGCAGACCTAGACTCACTTTGGTTCCGTATGCCTCCGGACAATCGTCTTGAGTGTATTGATCACTGATTAAAATCTCTGTAATGTTTTTTTCATTTATGCATTCATCAACTTCCATTAATTTTTCTCGTTCAAAATATTCTCCTCCAATTACAAAATAAGCCGGAAAAAATATATTCTTAAGCAGAGATAAATCAAGCTCTTGATTATGATACATTAATGCTTGAGTTGATATTCCATAAGCAAATATAAACACAATTACTATTAACAAAAATATCATTAACTCGTACAACATTCTTCTGATCATGACCAACTTTGGACCTAAACTGCGTATTACTGAATAGCCATGTAAACTACGAAAAAACCATAATAAAATATCAATACAGAGAACAATTCTAATTTAAAAAAAGAAATGATTAATTAAAAGTTGTTTTTGAATTTTTTAAAATTTTTGTTTGTTTAAAACCTAGCTACTAAATAAGCATTCATGTCGGGCACAAACCGAAGTACAATACCAACTATGAACAATAAAATAGAACCCAATTGTACCCAATTCCAAAAATCAGAAAAATATTTATGAAATTTAGATATTTTAAATTTTGTGTTTATTTTTAAAAACTATACAAAGTAAAACAAATTTTAAAATTAATTTAAATTTTTTTTCTATTTTATCCTACTTGTCTAAATTCATCTAAAGCAAAAACAACAACCCAGCCAATTAGAGCCCATTCAGCCCAGTTTATATCTCTACCAATTTCCATATTGTCTTCGTTTATATGCTTGATTGGATAAAAATCGCATAACATAACATAACTGAAAAGAATCAAGAACAAAATAAACATTATCTTTATATTAATTTTTAAATTTTTTAATTAATTAGGAAAAAAGTTTAGAATTTAGAAAATTTAATACTTGGTTATACAGAAACTTGACAAACGGGCTTCTAAAAAAGTAGTAGATTTTCCTGAAATATGATAATTTAGAACCAAAATCGTTTAGTATTAAATCGGGATCATCTCTAGGACTCATTTCGATACTATTAGTTTTGATTTGATTATTTTTTTTCAACTTGGTAGTTTGTTTGTTCAATTCTTCTATGTTTAGTTTATATTTGTCATGGTCAAGATCTAATATAAAAGGTGCAAATAGTGGTAAAAGAGCAGAGATCAAAATCTTAGAAAAATTAATAGAGATTTTTTTTTAAATTTGGGCAAATTATTTTTAATTTTTTTTTTTACTGAAAACCAATGTGTATCGACATGTATCTGTCCATACCATATCTTGGCTAATAAAAACTGGTAGCATGAACTACTAACAAAATTTTTATGATTCAATGAAGCCCCGATTTGCAAAGAAGTTGAATCACCAAATTCTGGTATTGGTCTTAACAAAACCATCTGAGCATCATCTTGATTTGAGTCAAAACAAGTTGACAAGACGTCTACAGATAATTTTTCATATTCTCTAAATTAAAAATCATGTCAAAAAAAGATATGAAATTATTTTGATAAAATTTTAGAAGTATTCGAATCCTATAAAGCTTAAAACTAACTATAAAATTTCTAAAACTATTTAATATTAAACTTAATTAGTATTTTAATGTCTGCTTTATTGGTAATAAAAAAATCTTGAGCCTTAGCATACAAAGCATAACCATACATGGTCAATAATTTTGTAAATTATAAAATAAATACATACACTGCTAACTCTCCATAATTGTCATCATCGCCCGCTAACACATCTGAATAAGACTTAAATATTTTAGAAGCTATTAAGCCTGAACTAATTTCATTCTTATTATTAAGAAAATCTATAAAGCTTTGTGCTAATAATTTTAAAATCTTTATGTAAAATACCGAAGCTGAATTCCAGAATAGTTTAGCCATATCTGATTTACCAGTTAGAACACAATACATGAACATCTCATGGTTGGCATTCTTGCAGTAATCATCTATAACTGAATTTTTCGGATCCTTAATAAAGTTTTTATCATCTAAAATAACATTTCCGAATTCATCAGTCTGTTCAATTAATTTCTTTGTTTCAGATGTGCTAAATTGATTCAAAGGTTTTAAGCAAAAATTATGAAGGTAAAGTTTATCAATCAAAACTTGTATGGCTTCACCAATTTCTTTAAACTTAAATAAAACATTATTAGGATCAAACTTTTTTCTGAATCTTTTATTTCTTATTAATATTTTATAGAACATTGATGAATTTGGAATCTTAAAAAATATCATTTTTAAATCTATTTAGATTATTTATAATTGCGTAAAACTTCTTATTACATCGTTATAAAGCTTTAAAAGTCTTCGGTAAGTCAAAAATTGATTGATTTCACATCCGTTTTCTAAAAATATTTCGACAAACTCGACCCGATCATCACGTATGGCTGAATACATGAAATTATGCAAAGAGCCAGGCTCCCATAGTTTTTCTTCTGTAAATATAAAATTACGTGCTATGTCAACACGGTTCCAAGTCAAAGCAAGCTTTAATTGGGCCACATAGTTATCTTTTTTTGCTTTGAGCAAAGACCTCAATATAGCTATATCAATATCGTTTGCCTGTTCGTTTGAGTCCAACCGATAAACAGTTAATAAATGTGGATATTTTAGAATTTGTTCAAAATTTTCTAAAATTTCATCTGACGGCTTATCGGGCCATATTATTTTAGTTCTTTTCTCAATATCTTCTCTTAAAAATTGATCTAATTTAAAATTAGGATCTCTTAAAGTATCTTCTTTTAGTTTAGATAAAGCGTATGCAAAAAAATCAGCACAACGTCCTGAGCCTTCAATAAATACACATGGAGAATTGTTTTTAACTGAGCTTAGCACTTAAATATAGATAAAATTTTATTTAAAAAATTTGATTCGAATTAAAAATGTTGTAAAATTAATTGCGTTAATAGCAATGCAATTTATCAATTTATAACGCAAATAATTTTGCAACTATTTGTTTTATTTTAGTTTGTAAAATTTTTCATTTGCTTGGAACAAAATTAAATATAGATATTTAACTCTAATGTGGAAGTATTTTTAAATCAAAATATAATTATATTTACCAGTAGAAATAGTGTTTACACCACCTTCAAGTACCAGAACTACAACAGGTGCTTCTTTAGACAAATCTTTATTACCGAAACTGACAATTTCTCTTTCTAATTTACCCCTGAATTCAATTTCACCTCCATATTTATTTAACTGACTATTGTCAACCAAAATAAAATGAGAATGATTCGGATCAAGTGGATTGTTTTTTAATTTAGAAGGTTTCTTATCCGTAATCGAATAATTGAACAATTCGTTGTCATTGTTAAAATCCTTTTTAAGTAAATTTTCTCTGTTGGTCACAGTGCACCAATTAGATATGCCTAAAACTACTATCTTTTCATTTGGGTTTAATGAAGAAGATGATATGGCTTCACCAACATGCTTCATCACTCCAACATTACTTCCACCAGAAGTTATCCAAGCATCTGAGTGTTTTTAAATTTTTGAAAATTATTTTTTTGATTTAAAAAATTTTACTATTTTCAAAACATACTTGTGCTTAAGGCTGCTTTAATCAAACCCTTGCGAAAGACATCTCTTAGTTTGGGCTTCATATTAAAATTTTCTGCCCCACCTGTCACTGATATTAAAAGCTTCGGTTGTTTTAACTTCCAACAATTAAATAACAAATCAGTCATTTTGTTCATTGGTGTATTTTGCCCAACACGAATAAACTTGAAAGAGCTTAATAAAATAATATATTTCTAATTTAAATTATATTTTCTACTTTGGCAATCAAATCTTTATTATTGTTGAACATTATTTCGCCATATGAATTTGTGTCCGTGTCTTCAATAGTACATTCTTTTGAATTCCATTTGGACAATGTTTGTTTGTTTGTAAATTTTTCTATTGCCAATTTATCATGGTCTTTTTTCGCTCTACCACAACCACAACTAATAATTGTAATTAAAATTATAGCATTAATTAAATCAAGACAAGTTAAATCCTAAATAAACATTACATTTCGTCTTTTTCTGGTATGTAATAATTACATCTTGATTTTTTAATGTGCAAATCTTTAATCAGAATAGGCTTAAAATATAGAAAATTTAGTATTATCTAATTTAATTTTTTTTTAATATAGATTTAAAACTTCTTCATAAAGATAAGCTTGGCTTAAAAGATTGTTGTTAAATCTTGAACCCGGGTGAACCCGTTTCATTTTTCAAAATGATAATAAATTAAAAAAAAAAATTAATTTTAAATTAAGAGCATATGAAGTTTTTTTAAATTTTTTAAAATGTTATCTTTAAGATAATAAAATACTAAATTGTATATTTGTTCCTATGGAAATAAGAAATAAAATAGGCAAAAATTTACCTGTTATCAGTATCAACATAGTTTATTTTTTTTAGATTTGGTTACAGAAATTTGTAAAAAAAATTATCTTTAGGATTAGTTTTAAATATTTATTTAATAGTCATTTACTTTACTTGAAGACTTCAAAATTTTTTATTTAATATTCAATTAAGTTTTAAAAAAAATATGTGATATTTCTAAAATAATATGTATCATTTAACAAAATAGATTTAAGGGTCTAGTAAGTAATAAAGTAAAGCTTTTATTACATCATTTGTGTTTTTGTACAATTTTTTCTAAAAAATTTCCATTTTTTTAAAATAGTATCAAACAAACAGCTTTATATACTTTTTAAAGCATTCTTGACACCATGTTTAATAGTAACAAATCTTGCAAAATAAATTACGTTTTTTTATTTTGTGTTATATTGTATTTAAACGAAATTTATTTTGCAACAACTAATATTTTATCAAAATAAAAATGATGTTTGTTATCAAGTTACTATTTATTTATATTTAATAAAAGTTGTTTAGTTGCTAAACAATCAAGGTGTTATTGACCATATAATATCATTTGGTATGATTCGTTTGATATTTTCGCTTGAAAAGTTTAAATATTATTTAATTATTTTAATCAAAATGTAAAATTAATTTTAAAAAAACATGTTTCAGCTTGTTAAATAATTGTGCAATTGTTTTTAAAGACAAGTTAAGCACATGAAAAGTATTAAAGTCTTGAATACAATAAAGTTGATTTTAAAGTCACAATCATAAAATTTAAATTTAGCAATTAATATGCAATACTAGACCTGAATTTTTTTATAATTCTTAAACAACAATAGGATTTAATTTAAACAAAAAAAAAATATTTTAAACTTTAAAATATATTTATTTAAAACTTTCTTTAAATTTAAAAATATCAAAAATAATTAATAAAATAAAATATTAAAACAAAAATTAAAATTTTTTTATTTTTTTGCTAATTGTAAAATTTATCACTGTTTAATTCAAAAAATTATAAATTGTATAACTCGGCGTAAAGATCTGGAAACTGAACAAATTGTTTATATTTTAACAATATTTTTGTGTGCTCAACATTTAATTCTTTGAGCTTATAACAACAATTTTGAACCCAAACTTGCAACTTTTCTCTATTTAAATTTTCACTTTCTAGTTTGCTTTGAATAACTTTGGACTTTTCCAATTTACTAATCAATATCTCATAATACAACTTTCGATAATTATTAATTTTTTCTACATCATTTATACTCGGATCATCTTCAACAAATAACAAATAAAATAAAATATTATATTAAGTTTAATAAATTCACAGAAAAATACTCACCAGTATTAAACAACATAAAAGCACATAAGATTGCTTTTTCAGATTCGTTTAAAGCCATTTTATTAAAATAAAAATAAAAGTCGAATAGTTTTTTTATAAACAAGTCCAAATCAGGTAGCTTAAGTGATATAAAATTTGAATTTAGATTTAAATTGAAAAATGGTATTTTAAAAAAGTCTTGTCTGATTAAGCCAGACGACGAAGAAGAAGCTAGAGCACAATCGGCTAAAGTGTTTAAATTGGACGAAGATGGATCTAAATTCGAGTTGGTAGAAATGTAAAATTGAGAATGTTTTAAACAAATTATTTCAAAAACGGCAGTCTTTAACTGACTAATTCGATCCGATTCGTTTATAGTCATAAAAAATGGAACATTTTTAGCAAACAGCACTGTATTCTCTATCAATTGGTTAATGTAATCTAAAATTTTTGTTTGATTCAAAATAGACAATAAGCCTGCTTCGATAAGCTTCAAAACTGTGTCATTTTTAACTTTTTGCTGTTGTTCTTGTTCTTGGTAAAGTAAATTAGTTTCTTTATACGAGTTTAATACTTGCTCTATTATGTTATCATATTCTGTTTTGTCTATTTGATCCTTGTGGTTTAAAATGACTGGGTTCACAAGAACTATTTGATTCGACTGTACCGGTGTACTTGAGCTAGATGAAGGCGATATTATTAATAGTTTGTTTGTATCCTGAGAATTCAATTCGGTAGAAGTATTATTCGCTGTAGCAGCCACAGCAGATAGAATATCTATAGCTTTTATAATTAATTTATTATCTTGTAAAATAGCATATATTTGCTGCTGCTGCTGTTGTTGCTGTTGTTGTTGCTGCTGATCTATTAATTTTATTTCACTGGTTTGACTCGCTGTCGAAGTTGGTACACAAGTTGTATTTACTAAATTAACTGAATTGTTGAGGTTTTGTTTGAATTTTTTAGATCTACGACCCAGCTTTATTCCGTCTTTGGACATGCCGAGTTCTATGCACTTTTGAATGCGACAATATTGACACCGGTTTCTGGTTCTTACATTTATTTCACAGTTACCACCGAATACACAATGCCGTTTACTTTGCGAATTTAATACACTTTTGTTCGAATCATCTGTAGTCGAATTTAGCTTTAGCTTTTCTTTGCACACTCGTTTGAAAAAGCCTTTGCAACCTTCACAAGCGAGCACACCGTAATGAAAGCCCGAAGCACGGTCACTACATATCATACAAACATTGCCGTCGTATGTAGCACCACGCGGCTTGCCAGGTATCGAAGCTGTTTTAGGAGCTTTTTTGCTACTTTGTTTAGAATCACTGTTACTAGTGTTATCGTTATTAGAGCTCATAGTTAAATATTATTGAAATATTGTTTAAAAAAATCATAATAATAATAATAATAATTATTTAAAATACCTTTAAAAAAAAAAATAAAAAAATTTTATTATTTTTTTTTAAACACTCAAGCGAGAAATTTAAATTTAAATATTTTTTTTTTTTAAATTTTTGGAATTTTGAAATTGTTTTATAATCAAATTTCAAGTTAAACTATTAATATCAATTAGAAGATTATTATTATTTAGGTCAAATATATGTTTTTTTTGCTCAGAAAAGAAAATTTTTAATTTTATTTTTTTATTTTTTTTGACTTGAAACTAGGTTGATTCCTTCCCATCCTATTTAGAAAAATTGTAGATTTTCTCTTTCTTTTTTAATTTTTATTTTTTTTTATTACGTTTATAACAAAAATTGCTTTTTTGCTAAATCTAGTTTCTACAACAACCGTCGATTATTAAATAGTTATATAAGTTAGATTAGTTTATATACTAGGTCAAATTTGACTTCTAACAAATACAAGAATCGTTTTTAATATTAATAATAATAATAATAATAATAATAATAATAATAATAAAGAACAAAAAATTTAGAAAGAAAAGCTTTTCTTTTCTAGTTTTATATTTTATAGCTTTGAAATGCATATTTCAATTTTAATTTTATGATTAGCTTCAATTATTATTATAATATATTCTTTTATTGAAATTATAAACACAAGCACATTTTTTTCTTTGTTTTTTTGTTTTATTGCAAATAAAACTTTGTTTTCTATTTAAATAATAAAAATATGTCTAATAGCACAAGCGACGATTGTTTATTAGTCACTATTCGTTTGATACGCTCGTTTCACTACAGAAATTTGAAAAACATTGTCTTGAAACAAGTAAGCAAGCAAATAAGTGTAAAACAATTAAAAGAAATAATCAACAATGGTTAGTTAGTTAGATTTTTGTGTTTATGTTTGAACACATTTTTTTTTTCTATATTTACTTAATATCAATCGTGGACAAATAGTACAAAATCAAAGACAAGATATGCTTGTCCATGGTTTAATCAATATAGCTCTTTTTTTGATTTTTAATTCAACAACAACAACAAAAATTGAATGACTTTTGTTTTATAGAAAAAGCTAGTTGCTAAATTTATTAATAGCCTCTTAATGGCTTGGTAGTCAAGGTTACTTTTACATACATACACTTAGACTCAGTTCTTAGTTTAAATAAAAACATTTCAAATGATTGTTGTTGTACTGATTAATACTTTTGATAAATAAACAAAATCTTGGTTCTGATGCTTTTTGATTATATTTTGTATGGCTTTATTTAGGCTAATTATCGGCTGTCTATAGAAGCCTTACTAATAGACTCTAAAGTTAAATAAAAGCAAATATTACTTTGTTGCAAAAATAATTGCGTATTTTACAATCAAGTAATACATTAAACGACGCAATTAATTTTGCAACACATTTTAATTAATTTTATTTTTAATTTAAATTAATAAAAAAACTTTTTTTTTTTAAGAAATTCAAAAAAGTAATCTTCCACCTCCATTTAAAAATTACCATTACGGTAAGAAATGAAAATTTAACTTTAATTTTTAAGCTCTAAAAATGAATTATTTTTGTGCATATAAAAAGATACTTTAAAAATAGAACATGTGCCATTTAAAGCAAAGGTAAAACACTTCAAGTTTAAACTAAACTTATAAACTAAATTTATAATAATCAAAAAAAAAAATTAAATAATATAGTCGAATGATCCGGTTATAAATTGTGAAGATGATGATTTATTAATTTTAAAAGATGATGATCAAATTTTGGGCCAAACTCATATAGGTAAAAAAAAAAATAATAAATTTTTTTTTTTAAAAATATAATAAATCTAAATTTGTTTTATTTAATTCAAAAGTCAATGAAACTGAAATATCATATTTTTTATTAAAAGAATATTTAGAATATAAATCAAATAAATATGTTAAAATATCTTGAATAAAATTTTATTTTTACAAAAAAAATCTCTTTTTTTTTTAAAAAAAAAAAAAAAAACACTAAAAACTAAAAACTTGGGACCAAGTTTTATTTAGGCTTTATACAGTATCGTCATGAAAGAACCATTTGGTTTTTTTCGGATCGTTTGGATCCTTACAATTAAGTATATATCTGTCATTATCAGGAGGTCTACTTTTAACTTTACAGCTGCTCAACATGCTCAAAATGGACAAACAAACGGACTGAACGGATAATGCTGGCGACCACTCGTCGGTCAGGATCGACAAGCAGATATGTCCGTTGCTATATATGTGCGGATGTTCTGGGATATTTGCTCCGATGAACATCACAGACGGAGAGTCGAATGGATACCGTGGTGGAAATTTAAATTGTAATTTATACTTTTCGCCTTCATACAAAGTATTTGCTGCACCAGTTACATTTATGATCCACACATTTATATTTCCTTCAATGTCTTTTTTGTCTATACTCATGCCAGGTATTGGATCTTTCATAAAATTTGCCAATTCTTTGTGCAATCTTTGTGCCATATTTTAATTGGATTATGACATAAAATCTTTTAATAAAATTAAAATTTTTATTAAAAAATTAATAAATTTTATTTTTACTTTTGTTTTACTCATATATATATTTATATTTATATTTATATTTGAATTTTTATTTTTAATTTAGCATCTAAACATAAATTATATTAGTTTCCAGTAATTAGAAACTTATAATATTTAAATATATATATTCTTTATATTATTATTATATTGCTAAAAAAAGAAAAAATTTTTTTATTATAATATTAACAAAATATAATTTTTGAAATTTAATTTGTCTTTCAACAAAAAAAATTAAATTAAATTTCAAAAGTAAAGTAAAGGTAATTTAAAAGTTTTATAAAATTTAAATCTAAAAAGTTCATATTTTATTTATTAAAAGTATTATTTTCAATTTCATTTTGAATTATTTATACAGTCAATTTGAAAGCATATTTCAAGTCGATTTAGTTATTTAATTTATTGATTAATTAAATTATTTAAAAAAAAAAGTTTAAGATAACCTAAATTAATTAATTTAAAAGCTTATGAATTTTGGTTTAGGCTATATTGATTAATTTTATTTTTCTAGACTGTTGCAAAATTAATTGCGTTTTACGATATTATATTTAAATAATAAAAAACGCAATTAATTTTACAACAATTTTATAAATTAAAATTTATTTTAAGATTATTGATAAAATTCAAGCTTTTTATTTTATTTTAAAAACCAAATAAATGTATTAATTAAAAATTATAAATATTCTGTTTGTAAGATAGCTTACAAATAATAAAGAATACTTAAAAGCAAATTTCTAATGGTCTTTTGTATAAAAAATTGATTTTTTAATAAATTTTTATTATAAATTAAAATTATCTTTTTGAGAATTATATAAATTTAGCCTTTATACATCTAAACATATCATATTATCATTATTGTTATTATTATTTGAGAATTATCAAAAAATTTTTTCTAAATCTAAATAAGATTATTTTTTCCAATAAAAAACCCAAAAATTCAATCGTCCTATCTCAAATCAAGTCACATGATTATTTTGAAAACATATGATCATATTTAGTGTTATTTTTGTTTTTTAAATAATAAAGCTTAATTAAGAAAAAAATTAAATTAAAAAAAAAATAAAATAAAACAAAAACATGTTTTTTAAAAATTTTATTTTATTTGTATGTTTATTAAAATTATTAGAAGCAAATAAAGTTTCTAAATATTGTCAAGAACCATGTTATATACAGAGTGATGTGCCAGAAAAAGGGGTTAAGACTTATCCAAGACCATATGAATACTTGAATATAAAAGATTTGCCTTTGGCTTGGGACTGGAGAAATGTGTCTGGTAAAAATTATTTATCAACCACTCGTAATCAACACATACCACAATACTGTGGTTCTTGTTGGGCTCATGGAACAACTAGTGCAATGGCTGATCGTATAAATATAAAACGAAACGGAGCATGGCCTTCGGCTTATTTGTCAGTGCAGAATGTGATTGATTGTGGCAACGCTGGTTCATGCCATGGTGGTAATATGATTCCAGTCTATAGATACGCTCATGATCAGGGTATCCCAGACGAGACTTGTAATAACTATCAAGCCAAAGATCAAAAATGTAACGACTTTAATCAATGTTATACATGTTTGACTTTTAACGAGTGTCACGAGGTTAAAAACTATACTAGATGGAAAGTAGGTGATTATGGTAGCATTAAAGGACGTGATCAAATGAAAGCCGAAATATTTGCCAATGGACCTATTGCATGCGGAATAATGGCCACTTCTAAATTAGATGATTATACTGGTGGAATTTATTCAGAGTACAGCAATTTTCCATCGGTATTATTTTAAAAAAGTTATTTTATTATACTTAGTATAGTTTTAATAAATATTAAAATTAAAGATAAATCATATTGTGTCTGTTACTGGATGGGGTTTCGACAACGAAACTCAAACAGAATACTGGATTGGAAGAAATAGTTGGGGACAACCATGGGTAGTTTAATTATTAGAAAACAAATTTATTTTTGTTATTTAAAAAATTTTTATAATTTCAATTTAAAAGGGAGAAAATGGATTTTTTAGAATTGTTACAAGTGTTTATAAAAACGGAGGCGATAAATACAATTTAGCAATTGAAAGAGACTGCGCTTACGCAGATCCTATTGTATAAACAATTATTTATGTTTAATTAAAACACAAATTATTAAATATTATTATATATTTATAGCTAATATTTTCTATGTATTAATTAATTTGTTGAATAATAAAATTTTTATTTTTAAAAAATTATACTCTGCTTTTTTCAATTGATTTAGCTTAATAAAGCTATTTTGATTGATATAATAGAATTTTCTAAGAATATTTAAAAATTTGCAAATTTTCTAAATGAAATAATATTATAAGTATTAATTGCTTATTGAGTTTTCAACATTTTTCATTGTCTATAGATCAAATTTTATTTAATTAGGAAATAATCTTGAAAGCTATTAATGAATAGATAGAATAAAATATTTTGAACAAAACTTGGCTAAAATTAATATAAATTGTTAATACTCTTATTCTTATCTTTATTTCTATATTCAACATTCTTTTCTAAAAGTATAGAATAAAAATTTTCAAAATTCTAATTATAATATGTTTGTTTTTAAATAATTTTATACTCAAAGTTAAATTAGATCATCATTAAATAGACTTGGCTTTAGTTTTTAACACAGACTTGTTGATGGATTTTATTATGCCAATTAAATAATCTATAATAAAATATTTCAACTTGATTATTGAATTGTTAAAAATAAATTAAAAAAAAAAAGTAAATTAGAATATGATGGTATTAGATAAGCCTTAGATAAGAACAAATGCTAGAACTTAAATTAACAAAAATATTAATTGAAATTTTATTTTTAAAAAGTTTATTTACACAAAATAAAAAACTAAATTTTATAAAATATAAAATAATAATTATAAGCGATAAAATTAAATTACAATTATAAAGTAATAAAATAAATTAAAAAAAATATATTTATATATATAAAATTATAGAATTTGTTCATTCATCAGTGTTAAAGTATTTATTTAGAATATTTATTTTTACATTCCGGTAGTGATCAATTGTTTATTGCTAATTTGATTATAACAATGATTATTACTAATACTTGAAATAAAACTAACATCCTTTTTATTGATTAAATTATTTGAATTTTTATTCATATTGTTAATATTATTATTATTGTTAAATATAGCCACATAGCTGGAGTTGGACAATTTCGATTTGTTATTGGTTTTTTTGTTTTTGGAAAAATAGTATTGGTATAAATTGTTAAATTCCGAGTAAATATGACTGCGAAATTTAGCGCCAATAAAAACATAAATGAACGGGTTTAAAAGACTATTTGAATAAGTTAGAATATGTGATATAAATTTGATGATATACATGGCATCGTTGTACGGAAATGAAGAGTTAAAAGCAACTTTCCAAATTTGAATAACATGTGCTGGTAACCATGTCAAAGCGAACGTAATCGATACGGTTGCAATCAGAAGCAATATTTTGAATTTTTGTTTTTTGATTTGTATAGCTGACGGTAGTGAATGATTGTTGTTGTTGTTAATGTTACTACTATTTGATAATTTAGATGTATAATTATAATTATGATTCGAACTTATTGATAAAGATCGTTTAAATAGTTTTTTATTAGTTTTTTTACCATTCGATTTGTTGTTGTTTTCAATTAGCAACGGTTCAGTATTGCTTGTTTTTTTAATTCTATTCAATTTGCATATTTCTTCAGAATTTTTAATTGTTTCTTCATGCTTTTTAGACAAGAGATCGCTATTCTTTGTATTAATATTAGTTGATTTGGTGTTTGAAAAGCATTTCGATTGTTCAAGCAATGTCTGGTCCGAGGATTTACTATATATTTTAATTATCATTCTCATGTAACAAAAAATTATTGTTAACAATGGTAATACATAAGAGATCAAAACTGTGTATAAAGTAAGTCCTATTTCTATGTTTATAGTCGGGAATGTACTAACACAATAAGTCATTTCTAATGTTGTTTCATTTGACGAATTGTATATTTGTTGTTCATAATATAAGTAATATGGTGTATTGAGTATAAACGAGGCTATCCATATGATTATATTTGTTAATAAGGCTATTTTAGTGGTTCTATATTCGATAGATTTAAATGGAAACAAAACAGCCAAGTATCTATCCACAGTCATTGCAGTCAAAGTCAAACAAGTTGCTTGTATTGAAGACTTAAAAAATATAGATAAAACAATATTATAATATAATTAAAATATAATGATTTTTATATAATTTATTTAATTAAAACCAGCATGATTCTA
The DNA here is from genome assembly GCA_021432725.1 of Brachionus angularis. NCBI lineage: Eukaryota > Metazoa > Rotifera > Eurotatoria > Ploima > Brachionidae > Brachionus > Brachionus angularis. Next base: position 5,744,101 of record JAJVDD010000001.1, on the reverse strand, counting down.
AAAAACAAAAGATATTTTTAATTTATTATTATTTTTTTCACTTACAAACATTAACAAATTTTGAAAATGGCACATGAAATTGCCGAATATCCATTCTTTGTATACATAGGCAGTCATTGTGACCGGTACACAAGCCCATGAGAAACACAAATCAGATATAGCAACATTTATTATATAACAATTGGTGCAAGAGTTTTTATACAATCGCCTCTTGAGGATTATGTAAATAATCAGTCCATTTCCAATTATTCCAAAGAATATAATCAAAAAGCCGATTATTGGCGCTATGATATACAAATTATACTTTGTGTTCAAGTCAACCAAATCCTGTTCGTAATCTGAGTTAAGTAAAAGAGTCAAATTTTCTGAATTATTAATCATTATTGTTTATTTATTTATTTATAAAAACTAAAAACGAAGAAAAAAAAATTACATAAAAAAATAAATAAAAAAAAAAACACAAAATTTTAACACGTTTTTTATTAAAATTTATCAATAAATTTTTATATCTAAAATAGAAACAAAAAATTAAATTTGATTATCTTTGGATAAATGTTGGAAATTTTTAAAAAAAAAAAAAAAGAAATAAATTTTTTTTTTGTATTTTAGAAATTAGAATTGTAAATTTTTTTTGTTGTTGTTTTGTTTTGTTTAAATTTATGTTTGTCCAAAATTGTATTGAAATAAATCAAGTTTAGAATTTATTCTTTTAATAATAAATAAATAAATAAATAAATAAATAGAAACATAAAAATTAAAATTATTGAATTGCTCGATTATTTAAACTGAAAAGATAAGCAATTTTTATAATTTTTATTGTTATTATTATTATTATTGTTTTTATATTTCTATATTTGAATTTGTTTTTAAGTTCAATTATTTATCATTCAATTGTAAAAACAAAAATATGTTTTACTTTCTGATTACTTTATTATTTTTTATTTTTGCATCTTTCAACAAATGCTTCATCTTGAATTAAAACAAAAATAAAGAAAAACACATTATCACATTATTCTATTACATAAATTATATTTTTGAAATGAAAAATTTTCAAAGTCTTCTAGGACTTGATCTATAGTTCTTAGAAAATGATACATTTTTAATTAATTTATATAACATAAATTTGTCATAAAAAGAGAAAAAAAAAACAATTACTTTTTATAATAGAATACATAATCGCGAATGAGAGATAAAACTAATAAAATTAAATAAGTTTTTATTCTCAAATGGTTTAGTAAAAGAGAATATTATAAAATTTCATTAACAGTAACAAACAAACACACACACAAACATCTATAAAATCGAACTACGAAATAAATTTGCAATAAATCGAAAAGCTTCAAGTAATGTAAAATAAAATAAGACTAGAAGTCTTTTAATCCTTATAAAAAAAAAAAAAATAATCTAAATTAAAATATATTAGATCAGAAGTAGAAGAAAATCCTTTGAAAGAAATTAATTAGAAACAAGCAGATTTCAACAAAAAACAAAACAAAAAAAAATAAGAAAAATTCAAAGTCTTTGTTTCAAAATTCGTTTGTGAATAATTCGAGTAGTTGTTGCTGTTGTTGTTGTTGTTGTTATGGGAATAAGAAATTAATTTTAAATAAATGTTTTAAAAATTATAATCTTTTTTTTTTTTTCGTTTTCTATAAGAATAAGTTTAACAATATAAATTAAATATAAATTAAGAATAAAAATGCTTGAAAATCAAAGACTGCTAAGTGGAAATCTATCCGAGCTGATAAACAAGTCTAAAGAAAAACTAGACGAAATTGAAATCGACAATTTAAACGAGTTTTCTCAGCAGGATTTGAATAATAATAATAATAATAATAATAATTTACAAATAATCAATAATAAATCACTAGATAATTACAAGTAAGAAAAGATAAAAAATATTAAGCCAACAAAACTTTTTATTTTAAATTTTGCAGTCCGAGTATTAGCGATCAAATTAAAGTTGGCTTTTTTACAAGCGATCGTAACACTCAGACGAACAATACTGAAATACTAGTATTAAAAATTGCAACTCAAAATTTAGACTCTTTGTGTAAAGTAAAAAAAATTTAGTAATTTTCTATATAAAATAAACTTTTTATTTTGAAAAAGCTAAAACCCAAAATTCGGATAGTTTAAATTTCAAATTCCATTAATTGTTATTATATTACTATTAGAAAATCATTAATTTTAACTTTTAATTTCGTTTTCTTAAAAATCATCATCATCATCATCATATTTTACATAAATTTTTGTTTCAAAATCAAATAAAAAATAATAATAATAATAGAACCTTACGTCAATAAAATAAAATCCAATAACAATTTTATTTAAATAAAAAACAAAAAGCTTTTAATTGAAATTTAATATTCGTTTTTAAAATTTTTTTTTTTTTTTTTTATTTTTTTAAATTTAATTTCTGAATTTCCTTTACCTAATAAAAAATATATAATCCAGGAAATTAATATTGTTAAATCAGATCTTAAATTTGCAAAAAATTCAATTCAAAATCAATTCGATCAAGAATTATATAATAAAAGCATTGAAATGTAAAAAAAAAATTAAAATAAAATTATAATTTAAATTTCATTTGTTTTATTTAAAAAAAAAAAAAAATAATTTAAATTTTCAAAATTAGCTATGGATTAATTAATTCAAAAATAAATGAGCTCAAATCACAGCAAGAAGAAGTAAGTAATTTTTATTAAATTATTTTTTTTTATTTTGTTTTAAACTTATCCGGTATATAAATATTTTGAAACAAAACAAAAATAATAATAATAATACTTTTCTGTGATAACTGAAAATGAAAATGAAAAAAGATTTATTAAATTCAAGCTTTTAAAATTACAATGAGAATTGAGTAGAAATAATAAATTTATATAAATTACCAAAAAAATTTAAAGATAATAAAAACAATTTAATAAAAGAATACTAATTCAATTATTTTAAAACAACTTTGATAATTTTGTTGTAAAATAAATTGCGGTTTATGCTATATAAATTATATTCTACAGAACGCAATTAATTTTGCAACACAACAATTAAAAATTTTACTATAAAAAAAAAAACAAACATTTATTGAAATATTTTGTTCTAAAGTATGTCTAGTGTAAGTTAAGTTAGTATATTCTAAAATTGTAATACTTAAAATAATAAAAAAATGCAATTTTCTAAGCTTATTTGCTCTAAATTTTCCATCAAAATTTATTTTTTCTTTCTTTTTTTTTGTTAAATAGATAAACATTAAATCTAATCAATAATTTTAACCTATTTACAATCTTTCTTATATAATAATTATTTTTAGCATTAGAAGAAGAATAAAAAAAAAAAAAGAAGAAGGATTTAATCAAGCTTAATTCTATTGATTAAAATTAAATCATAATTAAGCTAATTCACTTAGAAGGCTATGAACAAAATAAGCCTTAAAATTATAGATTTCATATGTTTTTATCGGATGAAAAAAAAAATTGAAAAAAAAAACAATTAAAAATATTTAATTTGTTTTTTATTACATAACAAAGAACTTGGAAAGAATACGGCGAGCTTATAAAAGCAAATTATCAAATTCGATATCTTATTTTAAAAAGCTTGTTCAAGTAAGCTTATTCATTATATATATTAAGCTTTTAAATTAGAAAAACAAAAATTTTAGAAAAATATTTTATTATCAAAAAGGATCAAAAAGAGTTTTATTTAGAAGAAAAATCAAAAAATTCCAAAATAAAAAATTCTAATACAAATGAAAACTTGGAACGAGTCAAAGAACTACAACGAACAATAGCAGAAAAAGATATAATAATAAATAATCTAAAACACGATTTAAAAGAGAATATAGAAAAATTAAATGTAAATTTTAATTTAAAAATAAAATTAATTATGATTTTTAAATATAATTTAAAAAAAATATTTTAAAACAAAAACTAACATTTTTTTTTTAATTAAAAATTTTGTTTAACAACAGAATAATAAAGATAAGGTAATAAAATATTAAGGCTTAATAATACAACTACAACAACAACAACAAAAAAAACACTAAAAATCACTTACTTAAAAAAAAAACACTTTTGAGAATCAAATTTAAATTTTAATTTCTATTAAATTTTAAATTTGCTTAATAAATGTATTAATAAATATATTCATTTTATTATTTTTCTATTTGTGACTGCACATTTGATTTATTTAATAAAAAAAACTAATCGTTTCTAAAATTAAAAAAGTCTGACAATGAGAAACTAATTGAAGAATTAAAAGAAGAAAAAGAAAAAGCAATTGAATCATCATCTAAACTAAAAAGCAAAATAAAAAGATTAGAAGATGCTTTAGCAATAAAAGAAGAAGAATCTGAAAAAATTAGTAATTTAATTTAATTATCATCATCATCATCATAATTTTTTTTTTTTTAAAAATTATTAAATTCTAATTTCTAAAGTTTCTGAAGTCACTAATCTACAATTGCAATTGGAAAAAGAAAAAATTCATTATGAACAAGTAAATTAAATTTTTTTAATTTTATATTTTATATTTTAATCAATCTTTCAAAAATGTAAATTTGATTAATTAATTAATTAATTAATTAATTAATAAATAATAATAATAATAATATAATTGTTATTAAAACAATCAGGACATTAGAAATAAATTAAATTTGTTTTTATATTTAAGCTTGCTAAAGAATTCAATGAATACAAATTAAAACAAGAACAAGAAAAATCAAAATTGAAAAAAGAAGTAATTTTAATTTAAATAAAATACTAATACTAATACTAATTAATACTAATGCTATTAAATTAAAAATTTAATTTTATTATTATTTTTTTTTCTCTTTATTTTAAATTAAGTTTGATAAACAAAAAATTCAATTAGAAACAAAATTTAATGATAAAATGAAAGAAACTAGGGATCAAATTATGAATACTGCTAAACAAGAATTAAAACAGCAACAGTTGTTGCAAAAACAACAAGAACAAGCATTAATAGAGCAAAAACGTGAACAAGAAAAACAGTATCAGTTGATACTCAAACAGCAGCAAGAAGATTTGGAAAAAGAAAAATTAGAAAAAGAAAAAGAGCTTGAGACAATTTTAAATGAAAAAAAAAAGGACCAAGAAAACATGCTTAAAGAGCAATTATCTTTGGTAAATAATAATAATAATAATTATACTAATGATAAATGTATTCTTTTATTATATTAACTATAACTTAACAACGCTTTTTGTTAATTAAAGTCTAAATATGAAAAAATTAATTACTTCTTCTTTTATGGCTGTAATTTACTTATACAATACAAATTAGCTGATTTTATAGTTTTTTATATTTTTTTTTTTAAAGAATTCTTATCAAAATTTAAAAAAAAAAAAATTGTTTTTTATTAGACAAAGTTTGCAAAATTAAATGCGTTTTTTAGCGTATAATTATATTAGAAACACCGCAATTAATTTTGCTAAGGTTAAAATCACATCTCTTTTTTTTTTTTATTAAAATAACTAAAAAATTGCTGAAAACTCTAACCATTCTTTTAAATACATTTTAATCTTATGTCTATTGATCTTGTTTCAAATAATGTTATTTAATATCTATTAAACAATTAAAAATAATTTTATTTATTAAATTAAATTTGATATTCAATGTTCATAAAAGAATAAAAAAAATAAAATAAATAACTAAAAATCTAAAATATTAGCTTGAAGAAATCAATGTTTTTGCCTAGAAATATTAAAATTCTAATACGACTGGGTTTTGATTTGTGTTCTATTTGCTTTAATTACTTACGTAGATAGGAATAATTTCTAATTTTAAGAAAATTTAATCTCATTTTTTTATTTGTTTAATTTGATTGATTAAATTAAACATTAATAGGCTGAAGCACTGCAAAAAGAGAAGGAAAAAGAGCAAACAAAATTATCGTCAAATCCAAGAGACACTGATATTATATTAAAGCTTAAAACAAACGAATTCTATCTCAAATCGGAAATAAATCGTCTAAAAAGAGAAATACACCGAAACAATGAAACATGGGAGAAAAAATTCGATATTTTAAAAAACAGGTTTTTAATGAAAAAAAATTTAAAAAAAAAATAAAATAATTAAATATTGTTTTAAAATAAAAACAAAAATTATATTTAATTTTTTATTTAGCTTACATGCAATTAAGGATGAAATGTACTTGAGGCAAAATTTACAAAAACAATCAGCTCAACTAGCTTATGCGTCAGTTGCCTACACAGTATATTTTATTTTATATTTATTAAAATAAAATAATAAATCTATTTATTTATTTATTTATTTAACTAATGTTTTTAGATGAATCAGGCTGCTAGTCTTCAGCAGCAGCAGCAGCAGTTTCCGCAAATAAACGAATCTAAATTAAGCTCAGAAAGCAATAAACTAACATCAACAACAACAACAACAAAACCAGTTTTGGTAAATAATAAATATTTGTTGTAATAAAGTTTTGAATAAAACTTATATAGAAAAAAAAACATGTTTTTTAAGCCTTCAATTGGAAGTGGTAAATTGTTAGATAGGCCTTTATCTGTGACCATATCGGTGCCGAGTCGTTTATCAGCTCAGATTGAAAATGATGGTATAAACAAAAAAAAACTATTATTTTTTTTTTCTTAAAATTCAAACTTTTTCTTAATTTAATAACTGATTTTAAAACAGAGACACAAATAATTGATGAAGATGAAATGAATAAGCTTAAAGAAGAATTTTTTAACGATATTGATTTCATACCAGCAAAATAAATAAACAAATGTAAATTATTTGGTTTTAAAATTAAAAACAAATATAAATATATAAATATTATACAATGTCTAATGAAACATAAAATTTTTCTATTTGAAATTTATATATTATTATTATTATTATTATTATATTTATTTATTTGATCAAATTAAATTTATTTTTTTCATTTTATTTTTTAAATAAATGAATTCTGTTTTATTTAGTCAATTAATGTTGTTTTTATTTTATTTTATTTTAAATTTGGAAAATATTGATTTTCATAATTTAGCAATAGTTGCTTAATATCAACACACTTAATACCACCACATGAGTAATTGCCAATATTTAAATTTGATTTTATGACGCGATGACATGGGATTAAAAAAGGAATTTTGTTTTTTCTCATAACAGTCCCTACAGCTCTAAAAGCCTTCGGGAAACCAGATAAAACAGCTAATTCTTTATAAGTAATTAATTCTCCTGGTTTTATTCTTAAAAGCTGTTTTAATATCTTTTCGCTAAAAGACTCTTTATGACACAAACTTAACCAACAAATATCAGGATATATTTCGATTTTATGACTCAAAAAATAAGAATCTATAAAATCTATCAAATCTTTAACAGACTTTGTTGGTTCAGTATCTTCTATTATTTCTGTCTTAGTCGACTCTATTTGGTATTTAAAATCAGCAAAGTTTAAATCATGTATACCTCTTTGGCATGATTTAACTTGAATTATACCAATTGGAGTCGATAAGTTTGCTACAACTTGTTTATATTTACAAAGCATTTTATTAATTATTTAAATTTTTAATAAATATCACATGTACTTTAAAAAATTACTTTATAAACTTAAAATTTTAAATTTAAATTTAATTTTAAACAAAATTAAAATAACTTAAATAACTTTTTTTTTTTTTAATTATTAAAATCCAAATTTGTTTGGATCAATTACAAACTATGAAAATTTATTTTTAGATTTAATCTAATTATTTTCTAATTTTTAAATTATATTCAGTAATGTTTAGAAAAAAAAATAATTAAGTAATTAAAAAAATTTTTAATTTAATTGCAATAAATGGATTTTTATTATTAAGTAATTTTATATTTAAAAAAAAACAAAAAACAAAAAAAAAAATATGTATATGAAATGTAATTAACAGAGAAATATAGAAGTTAAATCAGGCTTAGATTTTTTTTTTATTTGTAAATATGCTTTTTTATCTTTGTTTCAAAAACTAAAAAAAAAAAAATATAATTGAATTGAATTGAATTAAAAACTTGTTAATGTGATATTGATTAATCTTATTAAACTAGCTGTAAAATAATTTGATTGAAATTGATTGAATATTAAAAAGTTTTTGATTTCTGCTTAGATTTGTGTTTATGCGTATTTGATATTAGTCTCAATTGTTGCTAAAAGTTTGATAACAAGCTCTATACACCTTCGATATAATGTTTCTAATCATGAGATTTGAATTAATTTTTTTTCTCTTATAATTTTCAAGTAATATTTTATTTAAAAAAAAAAAAAAAATAAATAAATAATTTTTGATTTTTACAGAACTTTTACTTGAAAAGTAAAATCATATTTCATTGAATGCAAATTAATCTCAAATTGTTGTAGAAAATTTAATATATTTTCATTTGAACTGTTTTATCAGTTTTATTTTAAATTAATTCATATTGATTACTCAATTGCATAAAATTTAAACTTATTTGATGCTTGTTTAAAAATATGCTTTTTTTCTTCAAAGAATAATTATAAAGTTTTGATTTTAATTCAAATTTTGTCTCTTTTTTGAAATTCCATGTAATTTCAATTTGCTCTATTTTTTTTACATAAAAGATAATATGCATTAAATGGTTTATATTTCCTGATTTATTTATACTAGTTTTATAAAGTGTAAATCAATTAGCTTTTTATATTTAAAATTAAATGCACACTTGAAATACATTTAATTAATGCTGTCTGTATTCATTTTGCTTCATTTATTCTAATTTGTATTCAAATCTTCTTAATTATATTTTTCCAAAGCTTCAAAAAGTTGCCTTCTTTTTTCCTTGGTAGGCACATCTTTATCAATAGTTTTTTGGAAAATTCATATTATAGTATATAGTGTTTTTATAAATGAAAAGAACTTTTTGATGGTATTCTGGTCTTCTTTAAATGAATTATCACTTTCAAAAACAGCTGCTTTGGATGAGAAAAATTTTTATGAAAATATTCCCAATTTTAGAATTAAAAATCAAAAAATTTTATTGGATTTATTTATTAATGAAAAATAAGCGTCACATTGACTTTAGAAAAAAAAGAACTTAGAATAATATTTATCCATAAATATTATTTATTTATAAAAGTATACAAATATACATTGTTATTGTTGTTCATTTTTAGTATCATTTTTGTACAAAACGTACTGCCAGTCAATCTTTATACATGTCCTGGATAACGTATTCATTAATCCAAACTTGATGAACTCAATTCAAGACAAATTCTTTTAATCAAGCAAAAAATTGGAATTAGTAAATATTCAAAAATAAGTGCACTCAATGAAGCTCTACATCTTGACTCGATAGAAAAGTTATACTTTAGACGACATAAAATTTTTTTTTTAAGACACATAAGGAATAATGACTTATGTGCAAAAATGATGGATCATTTCCACAATGGTGATATGAAATTTAAAAGATTTAATACTTAGTTTGGAAAACAATTAAATGGTATAAGTAATTGTCTGTACATTGAATGCTATAGATTCAGTTATAAAACCTCCTTGGGTGTTATTGATTTTAAGTTTAAATACTCTAATCAAGGATTGATAGACTCGATTTCATTCTTGTTAGGTAACATTACGGATTTTATGGAGCAGAATCTTAACTACATATATATTTATAATCAAATAAGTAACCTGCTCAAAAAGGATACTTAGCATGCTTAATTATAAGACATTTTACTTTTTTACTTTTTTATATGATAATTTTTAAACGAATTGAATTGGTATTTATACTTTTTTTTATTCTTTTTTATTTAACTCAATTATCTTTTCTAAGTATATGCTTATGAGGCTTAAATATTCAATAAATAATAAATAATAATAAAACTGACTTAAGAAAAAAAGAACTTAAAAATAATAATAAATAGTAATATTTATCTATAAAAGTATACAAATATACATTGTTATTATTATACAATAATTAATTCTAAAAAAGAGATTAAATTTATTGATTCAAATATATGCTTCATAATTTAAAAAATCACTAAGTAGTTTGAGATTTGCACTGTACCGATTGCCTTTGAATAAGTTATTCAATAGAAAATCAATCGTGTCAGTTAAACCTTTATTTACGATTCGATAAATCGTACGCACAATTCGTCAGGTTTGCTAAAATCATTATTAGCATTCGTAACTTTATTAACAACATCTAGTTGCTTCACTAACGATTCATTACAGCTTTTGATATGATTCCAATTGTATTCGTTCTTCACAAACTCGTATACACTAGAAGTCAACTCATTTTTTCTTATCTGTTTTAAAAGGAATAATTTATGTTTATAATATAGTACTTTTATATTTTCTAGTTTAAGACAATTAAATTAAGGTTTAGTTTTGGGATATTTACTCAGACCGATCACTCTTTATACTAAGATATTCTGTCTAATGTCCAGTTTATTAAGTTCTTCGCTTTTCAGGTGAACAAATTCAAGACCGTACTTGACAATAAGTCTTGTAAAAATTTTTGTATTCTTATAGTATTTGTTCTTTAAAAAGGAAAATTAAACTTTCAAAAATTTGTCAAAAGATCTACCAACCTGTAAGTAAGAGAAAATTAATTAATTAAAATTTAACTTAAAAATTAAGAAAATTTTTTAATAATTTCTTTTTATTTAGCACTCTTTAAAATATTGTTTATTGCTTAAAAATTACCCAACCGATTTTTAATTGCCAAAAATTATAATTAATAAAACAGCAACAATAAAATTTAGTTTTGTGATAACAATAAATCAATAAAATAAATAACTAATAACTAATGTCTAATAATTAATAATAAACTAAAAAAATAGATTAAAAAGTATATACAACTATAGCCATATAGACCATAAATTATTTATTTATTTTTATTTTTCTAAATAATTCATTCTAAATAATTTGAAATTTAAATTTGAAAAGAAAACATTTACCATTTATTTACTTAAGGCAAATAATTAATATTTTATATTATAAGAAAAATTTTTTTTGTAATTCATATTATTTAAAAATTATTTAAAAAAACTTTTAAATTTAAAATGTTAAAAAATCAATTTATAATATTATTTATATCTACTTTGTTCGTTGAATTTTTAAAACCAGGTTTATTTTTGTAGTTTATAATTTTATAACATTACGATTTGTTTTGATCATTTGAAATATAATTAGAAATAGATTATTCGATTCAATGTCCTCCAAAAGTTCAATATAAAATAACTTTTTTTTGCCAAATAACTTTTGAAAATCCTGATAATATTCAAAAAACATTTTCAATTGATTTTGGAGATGGAAATAAAATTAGCATTACGAACTCAGGAGTTAAGGCTAAAAGTAAAAAATAAAGTATACTGATTTTGTATTATTAAAATTAATTTCAAAAAATTCTAAAAACAGTTTCTGATCAGTTGAATTTAAATTTATTTACTGAAACAATTTTGAATTTTACAAGTTTTGTTTTAATCAATGATGTAATAGCTAAAGATGGCTTATTAACTGGTCTTGAATTTTATTCTTCAAATGAAGAATATTTTTATCTAAAGGTTTAGATTAGTTATTTAAATATTAAGAATTTCTTTTTTTAAAATTAATTTATTTTAAGGTTTCGAATTTTCTTTCATGTCAAAATTTGGAATGTGCCAAGTATATCAATAATAATGGTAGAATTGAAATTAAATTTGATCCGAATAATTCAGTTACATCAAATTTATTAAAGTCTAAAATTGGTTATAATTATTTCAATTCTAGCGAATTAGGAAATTTAAAAGTTAAAAAAGGCTGGTTACCTATTATATTGAAGCCTTCATTTGCTGACACAAATTTAAAATTATATTTAAATAAAACCAGAAGTTTTCCTTTTGTATATCTTTATTCAAACAACTATTCTAATCACTCGATCATTAACTTAACTGCAATTTACTTGTCGCAAAAAATTATTTTCAACATAATAGTGGATAATTTAGATTTGAGATATTTTACAATACAAAAAAAATATCTTTTGTTCGGAGTTTTTAATATAGTTTTAGAAAGCAATCAATCGAAAACTAATTCGGTTATGCAAATTAAAAGTACAACTGATGTTGGATATGAACCTGAGATAAATATTAATTTAAATTGCCCGGATCAAGTGTTTGTTAATCAAAGCTTCAATTGTTATGTATATTTAGATATCCAATTTGTTTCAGTTTCTTTTATGAATATTAGTTTTAATTTCAATGATTCAAAACGAATTGATTTGATTTTTTATCCATATTGTAAATTATTTATTGATTATTCTAGAGTTAAGATAAATTAATTTATTTATATTTAATTAATAGATGTGCCTAAGAGTATTAATTTTTCATTATTGTCTAGCACAACAATCTATCCAAAAGGTATAATTTTATTAAGTAATATTTTATTATTCGATAACATTTCAATTAATGGAGTAGAAATTTATTGTACTAAGCCTGGAAATATTATAATTTCAGTATTCTAAAAATTTTAATTTAATTTTAGAAATTTAATTGAATTAATTATTTAACAATAAAAAGTTTGTTAAATTTAATGTTTGTGATAATTGTGCTGAATATTTTCTTAATAATAAAAAGTTTACAGATGGAAACTACAAAGTTAATATTACTTTTACTACGCAAGAAATTTATTTAAAAAATGGTTACAATTATATAAATAATAGTGAATTGGGTATTAATAGAATTAATAAATATTCAATACCGGTTATATATAGTATGCCTAATACAGAAAATGCTGAAATAGCTATTGATTATTCAAAATATTCTCAATATTTTGATCTTACTTTTGATCACGATTTGTCTTTTGAATCTTTACTTGTAACTAGATTTTCTGATAATACTTGGCGGTTTTATGTAAATTTTGATTATGAATATAATATTAAGAATTTCTGTTCAATAAAAAAAAGCTATAATTCACCTGGTTTATATTATGTTTATTTAAATAAAATAAACAGTTTTTATCCAAACTTTAATACAACTATTAGAGTTAAAGATCTAAGTAACTATAATAATACTATTATTATGACATCAAATGATACCAATGGTGAATATAAAAATACAACAAAAAAATTTGAAAACAATATATTTTTATTTAATGAAGCATATCTTAATATAGAATATATAAATTTTATTTTAACTCAAAATATTGATTTAAATGATTGTATCAAAAATTGTTCAAATAATGGTTTATGTAGTATAGAATCAAATCACTTATTTAAATGCGCATGTTTTGCAAATTTTAGAGGTAATTCTTGTGAATATGATTTAAGAGTTTGTTCATCACAACCATGTTTAAATAATGGTATATGTATTGAAAACAATAATAATATTAATAATGAATATTCAAAATACAAATGTTTATGTAATAACAATTATTTCTATGGCTTAAATTGTGAACAAAAAATAAATCTATGTGAAAATAAAACATGTAACAATAATGGTTATTGTCAAGAAATAATTACTCATAATAGCAATAACAATAATAATTATTCAATTGAATGCAAATGTTTTGAATATTATTATGGAAAAGAATGTGAGCATGAAAAAATAGAAATTAAAATAATAAAAACAGTGATCAAAGTAACAACCATAATTGCTATTATATCATTGATATCCATTTATGCTTTTATGCTTTTATTAGATTTAACAAAATGTTTTATTTGTAAACAGCAAAAAAAGATTAAAAAGAGATCTAAACCATCTTTTATAAAAAATTATTATAAAAATTCTTAATTTATATGAATAAATTTTTCTAATATGATTCTGTGAATTTTAAAAATATTTTATTTAGCTTCTACTGATTTAATTCCATATTAATCGAATCCTAAAATTAACCATTTAAGTAGTAGTAGTAGTAGTAGTAAGAAACGCTGTAGACTGGCAGAGCCAGTGAGTGTGTTGTTAAGCACACTATGACAGCCAATTTGATCGATTGCTGTTCGTCCAGCAATCAAAGCCTGCTTTAAAACTGTTTACTGTAAGTGCTTCAACCAGATGACTTGGCAAAGAATTCCAAAAATTTGCTGATCTATTAAAAAGGTAATTTTCTCTTTGTTGTAGCCTAGTTATTTCCTTGAAGTATTTAAAGCAGTGACCTCTAACTTGATTTTGAACTATTTGAAAACGATTTTCTCTATCAAATTTATCTTCGTCATGCATAATTTTATATAATTGAATCAGATCCCCTCTTTGTCTTCTTACAACCAGAGTTGTTAAATCTAGAGCTTTAAGACGATCTTCATAGCTTAGATTTCTGATTGATGGAATCAATTTGGTAGCACGATGTTGTACTCGTTCGATTAAATCGCAGTCGCTTTTAAGTATTGGAGACCAGACTGGTACAGCAAATTCTAAAAAAGGCCGAATAAAGGTTAAGTACAAATTTCTTAGTAACTTACAGTCGAAATGAGCAAAAGATTTTTTGATACGACCCAACATTTGATTTGCTTTATTCGCTGCCGTAATGACTTGATTTTTCCATTTCAAATTTGTAGTAAACATCACACCAAGATCTCTTTCCATGTCTGATTCAGCTAGAACTTTACCATCTATATAAAATGTGTTCTTTTTGTTATTAGAGCCATAGTGCATTACCACACATTTGTCTATGTTGAACTTTAAAAGCCAATCTTGTGTCCAACTGAAAGCTTTATCTAAGTCATGCTGTAGTTTTTGAATGCATTCATCAAGTGAGAAAAATTAATTTTTAAATTAAAATTAAGCTTTAAATTGCAAATAAAATTAAAATGTTAAATTTTTCTGAACCAATATTATTTTATTTAAATACATTTATACCAAAATATCTATTATTGATATTAGCTATACTTCAATATGAAATTTCAATAATATTTATTTAAAATTAATTTTTAGTTTTTAAATTTTGTAATTGTTTTTAAAAACATAAATTCTAAAATGTCGATTTATTTTCTAATCTAATATATTATTCAAACGGTAAATTAAAAAGGTTTTCGTTTATTAAAATTCGTCATACTCTTATTAACTCTTTTTTAAAATTTAAAAAAAACAATTTTTCTTTTTGAATTTTGTTTTTTAATAAAGAAATAACATTTTTAAAATTTAAATATCAATAAATATTAATAATTGATAAATTTTTACGAAAGTCTTCAATTTTAATTATTGATTATTTACCTTTTTATTTTATTTTATTTATTAAAATAATTTGGGAGATATACCCCGGGAAGTTCATAACGGCACAAGCCTTCTTTTCAACCCCCTTTATACAATTTAGTTTATTAATAGATTACATATTTACATTATTTAATTTTAAAAATTTAAAAGAAAAAAATTTTAGTTTAAAGGATTTACATATTATAAAAAAGGAATGAAAAAGAAATTTAATAGACTATTAATAAAAGAGAAAATTATAAGATAAACAATTTTACAGATTAACCTTATATATTTTTCTGTTTTTCTTTCCTTATGGTTCTGGATTTAGATACTAAGGAAATAGTCATAAGGAGTCAATGAAATTTAAGATTTAATTTTAAATGCGGTGTTAATACCCAAAATTCCATATATGGTGCGTTGGTTATGATATTTTTTTCATTACGAGGTCTATGTAGTTGCATGCGATTGATATGTTTCTTTGGGTATTAATGCACGGTTCAGCAAGGAAATACGGTAAATATGCTTTTAAAATATGTAATATTATTTAATTCAATATCTTTTCTAATTGGGAAAGAATATTTCACCTCAATAAGCCATCTCTATTTTTTAGTTTATTATTCAGTTGAGCTCAAAAAAAAACTCGAAAATTATTTGACTAAGAATTACGAGCTAAATGAAAACATAAACAAAGCTTTGTCTAAAATAGAACAACTCAATATAAAAGGAACCAGAGATGTAAATAAATTCATACGTAATCCTATAAACTGCTTTTTATTAATAAAACAATTGACTTATGACATTGAAGAAATGCTAAAGAATGTTTACATGTGTTACGTCGACAGTAATTTAATCTTACTGTCTGTGATTAACATCCTCAACATGCAGATCGATACACAC
This sequence comes from Brachionus angularis, assembly GCA_021432725.1. Taxonomy (NCBI): domain Eukaryota; kingdom Metazoa; phylum Rotifera; class Eurotatoria; order Ploima; family Brachionidae; genus Brachionus; species Brachionus angularis. Next base: position 5,728,089 of record JAJVDD010000001.1, on the reverse strand, counting down.
ACACCCACTTATTTTTAATATATATATTTGCATTTTATTAAAATAATTAGATATCAGATTTGGATCCCAATAAAATAAATAAACTTAAATGTGACCGAGACATCTTTATTTGGAGTATGTTTATGAGAGCGGTTTCCACGATCTTGAAGTGGCTATCCGTCACGAAAATTTTATTTTTGGCTTTGGCGATATGTACAAACTTGTGGTTCAACATACCGCCAATTATACACCCACCATCGTAGGCCACCTTAGATATGTTAATCGATGGATACATCACCGCGTTGTCGCGGCTTTTAACGTCGTACCCTCGAAAGATCGAGAACTCAAGTTCGAAATCAATAGAATACCTTCCAGCGAACATCATTTTAAAGTCAATAAATTAAGTCCGCCGGAAATTAAAGCCAAACCCGAAATGTTGGAATGGGCCCGCGAAAAAATACCGAAACTCCAAGAAGACTTACAAAAGGACCGTAAGGCCCTCGACAAAGATCGAACGAAATTTGAGGAAAAATATAAAGACCAGCTCGAATTGGCTCCAAAAGAGAGACATCTCTATGAAGACCCGAGTAAGATGGACGAATATCAGCTCAAGCTGATGGAAGAAGAAGAAAGATTAGATAAAAAGTACGACCAGATAGAAGCGTATCGTGTTAATACAATACGTAATATGGAGCATCAACGTGCGCAACTAGAAGAAAGAAGACGGATACTGGATTTAGACAGACTCGAACTGGAAGACGACATATTGGATTTTGAAATACGCGCCTCCGAGTTAGAGTCTAATCAAAATGAATTAAAAAGATTGACCGATACGATAGCCCGGTTAAGTCAAGAAAATCAAGCGTTGCGAGCTGACGAAGATAGAAAACACGAAGCAGAGATGGAGCAAGAAATAAAAAAGGTGAAACAGGAACTGGATCCTCAAAGAAGCAAATCTAATAAGATCGGAGCTTTCCAACTCCTAGAAATTAATTGTCCAATTTGTTTGGAGTCGGTCGGAAAAAAAGATTTGAAAGATATAAAGATAAGAAATTGTGGTCCCATATATTGTAGTCCCTGCCTAACGGAGAATATGAAAAACTCTGGTGACTGTGCTATATGCCACCGACCGATTAACCAGTCTACTCTAACAACAATTCGACAGGCCCAGTAGCGATAAACAAAAGAAGAAGAAAAAACAATTAAGAAATGATAAAAACACAAAACACTAAAAAATTGAAAATTAAAAATAAATTTAAAAAAATTAAAATTTAAATAGGTAAAGTTAATTATAATTAAATTTGTTAATTGTTAATTATAATAAACAGGATTCGACTCCTTCAAGTCCTCTGGCTCTAGAGATTCAGGCATGTAATTTAGTTCTAAATTAATAATTTTAGAATTTAAATTTTCTATTTGATCACCAATTGTAATATTATTTAAATTTGGTTTTGAACGGATTAATTTATCTTAATCTTTATTGTTTCTATACTTTCTTCCACTCTTTTGGTTTTTTTTTTTCTTTTAATTTAGTTAATGTTAATTTATTGTTTATTTTTTTTATAGCCGAAACAGAGCCTATACTTAATTGTACAGATATAATATGACAACATTCAGTACCTTCATAACAAGAACACGATGGTTTTGGATATAATGCTACCATGAAAATCCTATTATTCTCATCTTTTATGTTAAAACACCCCATTTGTGGACTAAACTGTATCAGATCTTTTTCAACAAAATATTTAGTCCTAATAATTTTAGAGCTTTTCGAAATTTCTTGTTTTTCTTTTGAATCCGAACTCTCAGATTCAGATGGGCTAGTCGAGTTAGATGAAGATTCAGATAATAGCACTTTCGGAATATTTTTGATTAATTTCTTCTAAGTTAGATGCTTGTTTAAAAATATGCTTTTTTTCTTCAAAGAATAGTTATGTTATTAATTCAAATTTTTTAATAATATTCAATTGCTATTTGTCCCTTTTTTGGAATTTTGTATAATTTCAATTTGTTCTATTTATTTTATATAAAAGATAGTATTCATTAGATGGTTTATATTTCCTGATTTCTATATATTAGCTTTATTAAAATACCTGAGTAAGGACAATAATTCTGGTAATTTTTTGGGCATATCTTTATCTATTGTTCTTTAGAAAGTTCATTGAGTATTTTTTAAGAATGAGTATTCAATTCTGTTATATTAATTTACATTTTAAATGAATACATTTGAATTCTATTAAAAAAATGACTAATTAAGTTTGATTAAAAAAATTATACATTTAATTTAATAAAAGATATATACTTTATCGTTCCAAACGTGAATGTAAATGTGTGAAGAACTGTTTAAATGTACACATTCTAAAGCTTTTAAAAAATTGTTAAACAAGTTGTATTTGGTAAATTTTTTTTTTCTATACTAAAAGTTTATTTTATATTTTAAAGGATGATAAATTATAAAAAATTTAAAAAAATAAAAATACAAATAAAATAAATTGTTGAAAAGTTAAAACTCTTAAGCTTTTATCTTTATCAAGTTGATTAAAAAATTTTATTATAAAAGTTTATAAAGTATTTATAATGTACAGCTAATAATAATTGTATGTCAAATGCAATCAGCCCATTACACAACTCAAATAAAGCCTTAAACTAACATATCAGTTTTTTAATCAAAAATCAATTGACTGGTCAAAATATTATATTTGATGGTAGTAGTAGTAGTAGTAAAGATATCTGCATTGCAAAGCTATATAGACCATTATGGTTATAACAGACTGCGACTTGAAAGTTTTTCGAGTTTCTGTCATTTTAAAAGTCTTGGCTGTTCTAGCTTCGAGTTCTCATGTGATAATTTATTCCAGGGGCAACAAATTCTATTTGTAAAAAAATTTTGCTCGAGTTTTGTTTAATTTATATGTTAAATTAGAATTATATAATAATTAATCAAGTAAATAATCTAAGAATTGATTAATTAATTATTTATTTATTTTTATTAAAATTTATTTTTAATGTTGAACAACATTTAACAATAACAAAAAAATTTTATTTTTCTAAATAATTTGTTTTCGATTTGAAATTTAAATTTGAAAAAAAAAATTTTTCCATTTATTTATTTAAAGCAAATAATAAATATTTTATATTATAAAAAAAATGTATTTTGTGGCTGATATTATTTAAAAATTATTTAAAAAAACTATTAAATTTAAAATGTCAAAAAATCGATTTTTAATATTATTTATATCTATTTTGTTGTTTGAATTTTTAAAATCAGGTTTATTTTTGTAATTTTTAATTTTATTAAATTACAATCTACTGTATTTCAATTATTTTAAAAAGAATTTGAAATAGATTATTCGATTCAATGTCCTCCAAAAGTTCAATATAATCAAGATTTTTTTTGCAAAATAACTTTTGAAAATCCTTTTAATAATCAAAAAGCATTTTCAATTGATTTTGGAGATGGAAATAAAATTAGCATTACGAACTCAGGAGTTAAGGCTAAAAGTAAAAAATAAAGTATACTGATTTTTTATTATTAACATTAATTTAAAAAATGTATACAATTAGTTCCTGATCAATTGAATTTAAATTTATTTAATGTCGTAATTTTGAATTTTACAAGTTTAGTTTTAATTAATGATGTAATAGTTAAAGACGGCTTATTAACTGGTCTTGAATTTTATTCTTCAAATGAAGAATATTTTTATCTAAAGGTTTAGATTAGTTATTTAAATATTAAGAATTTCTTTTTTTAAAATTAATTTATTTTCAGGTTTCGGATTTTCTTTCATGTCAAAATTTAGAATGTGCCAAGTATATCAATAATAATGGTAGAATTGAAATTAAATTTGATCCGAATAATTCAGTTACATCAAATTTATTAAAGTCTAAAATTGGTTATAATTATTTCAATTCAAGTGAATTAGGAAATTTAATAGTTAAAAAAGGCTGGTTACCTATTATTTTGAAGCCTTCATTTGCTGACACAAATTTAAAATTATATGTTAATAAAACAATTAGTTTTCCTTTTGTAAATCTTTTTTCTAACAATTATTCTAATCACTCGATCATAAATTTAATTCCGATTTACACGAGACAAAAAGTTCTTATCAACATAATAGTGGATGATTTAGATTTGAGTTATTTTACAATACCAAAAAAATATCTTTTGTTTGGAGATTTTAATATAGTTTTAGAAAGCAATCAATCGAAAACTAATTCGGTTATGCAAGTTAGAAATACAAATGATGTTGGATATGAACCTGAGATAAATATTAATTTAAATTGCCCGGATCAAGTGTTTGTTAATCAAAGCTTCAATTGTTATGTATATTTAGATATCCAATTTGTTTCAGTTTCTTTTATGAATATTAGTTTTAATTTCAATGATTCAAAACGAATTGATTTGATTTTTTATCCATATTGTAAATTATTTATTGATTATTCTAGAGTTAAGATAAATTAATTTATTTATATTTAATTAATAGATATGCCTAAGAGTATTAATTTTTCATTATTGTCTAGCACAACAATCTATCCAAAAGGTATAATTTTATTAAGTAATATTTTATTATTCGATAACATTTCAATTAATGGAGTAGAAATTTATTGTACTAAGCCTGGAAATATTATAATTTCAGTATTCTTTAATTAAACTCTAGAAATTTAATTGAATTAATAATTTAATAATTAAAAGTTTGTTAAATTTAATGTTTGTGATAATTGTGCTGAATATTTTCTTAATAATAAAAAGTTTACAGATGGAAACTACAAAGTTAATATTACTTTTACTACGCAAGAAATTTATTTAAAAAATGGTTACAATTATATAAATAATAGTGAATTGGGTATTAATGGAATTAATAAATATTCAATACCGGTTATATATAGTATGCCTAATACAGAAAATGCTGAAATAGCTATTGATTATTCAAAATATTCTCAATATTTTGATCTTACTTTTGATCACGATTTGTCTTTTGAATCTTTACTTGTAACTAGATTTTCTGATAAAATATGGCGGTTTTATGTAAATTTTGATTATGATTATAAAATTAAGAATTTCTGTTCAATAAATAAAAGCTATAATTTACCTGGTTTATATTATGTTTATTTAAATAAAATGAACAGTTTTTATCCAAACTTTAATACAACTATTAGAGTTAAAGATTTAAGTAACTATATTAATAAAACAGAATTGAATTTAAACAATTCATACTCAAGTTTTGAAAATAAGAATATTACATCAAGCTATTTATTTAATTATACCGAAAAATTAATAACTTCAACTCAATATGATGCTGGAATTAATTTGGTTTTACAAAATTATTCAAATATTGAAAATTATACTCTTGGATATACAATTAATGATTCAAACTATAAAACAACATCATTACCAATATTATATGAAGCTATTACTATTATTGTGACATTAAATAATACCAACAGTGAATATAAAAATACAACAAAAAAATTGGAAAATAATTTATTTTTATTCAATGAAACATATTATAATATAGAATATATAAATTTTATTTTAACTCAAAATATTGATTTAAATGATTGTATCAAAAATTGTTCAAATAATGGTTTATGTAGTATAGAATCAAATCACTTATTTAAATGCGCATGTTTTGCAAATTTTAGAGGTAATTCTTGTGAATATGATTTAAGAGTTTGTTCATCACAACCATGTTTAAATAATGGTATATGTATTGAAAACAATAATAATATTAATAATGAATATTCAAAATACAAATGTTTATGTAATAACAATTATTTCTATGGCTTAAATTGTGAACAAAAAATAAATCTATGTGAAAATAAAACATGTAACAATAATGGTTATTGTCAAGAAATAATTACTCATAATAGCAATAACAATAATAATTATTCAATTGAATGCAAATGTTTTGAATATTATTATGGAAAAGAATGTGAGCATGAAAAAATAGAAATTAAAATAATAAAAACAGTGATCAAAGTAACAACCATAATTGCTATTATATCATTGATATCCATTTATGCTTTTATGCTTTTATTAGATTTAACAAAATGTTTTATTTGTAAACAGCAAAAAAAGATTAAAAAGAGATCTAAACCATCTTTTATAAAAAATTATTATAAAAATTCTTAATTTATATGAATAAATTTTTCTAATATGATTCTGTGAATTTTAAAAATATTTTATTTAGCTTCTACTGATTTAATTCCATATTAATCGAATCCTAAAATTAACCATTTAAGTGAGAAAAATTAATTTTTAAATTAAAATTAAGCTTTAAATTGCAAATAAAATTTAAATGTTAAATTTTTCTGAACTAATAATAATAATAACTGAAATCTACAGCCCACGTAAGCGGACAAAGCAGGATTTGTTCAAAATTCTGCTATAGTAGAACTTTGACGTATATTAATAACATTTATTTAAAATTAATTTTTAATTTTTATATTCTGTAATTGATTTTTAAAAACATAAATTCTAAAATGTCGAAAAATCGATTTATTTTCTAATCTAATATATTATTCAAAAGGTAAATTAAAAAAGTTTTCGTTTATTAAAATTCATCATACTCTTATTAACTCTTTTTTAAAATTTAAAAAAACAATTTTTCTTTTTGAATTTTGTTTTTTAATAAAGAAATAACATTTTTTAAATATTAAATATTAATAATTGATTAATTTTTGCGAAAGTCTTCAATTTTAATTATTGATTATTTACCTTTATTTATTCAAAAATTGATTTTCATATAGATAAAATAAAATAAAAACAAAAAAATGTTTAAGCCAATCATTTGTTTGCTCTGCTGAATTATGGAAGTTTAGGTATATTTTATTTGTGTACTTTTATAACTCAATATTCTGAAATCAATTTTTAACATGACTTAGCTTATATCCAATGTCCATTAATTGTCAATTATCAAGTAAAAATTTTATGTAAATTGCATTTTTAAAAATCTAAACAAGCTTAGAAAAACTTTCAAATAAATTTAGGTGATGATTAACTAAAAAATTCTTCATTTATTGCATTATTTAAGGGTAAATTAAAATAAAAATTATACCAAACTTTTTATGAATTTAATATGAAAACATTTAAATTAACACATTTAAGTAACATTATATTATTCACTGAAGAAATAAACCAAGATGGAAAAATTTCGGGATTTGAATTTTATTCTACTGATGAACAAAAAATTTATTTAGAATTTGGTTATTTTTTTAAAGATTCAAATTTATTGAATATTATCTTCTGTTATAATTATTTAATTATTTTAATGTTTTATCAATCATTCAAAATAAATTGAAAGATATTTATTTTAATTGTTTTAAATTAAACATATTTCAAAATACAAAATAAGCCATTAATATTTACAATTGCTTACACATTGAATTAAAAGGGGCTTAAATAAGCAGTTCTTAAAACATTTACATTGATTCTTGGATTTACACTTTGGAATTAATGTATTGATTAATCCTAAAATTATTTATATTTAAAAAAAATTTCTGTTAATTAATTTGATTTAAAATATACCGAAAATTGCCATCATAATAATCAAAAATATAAATATTTTCATTTTTTTAAAAATTTTTTTATTTAATTTTTAAACTAATTAAATGTATAATTTTTCTTCCAACTTATATACTCATTTTTAGAATAGAATACAATAGAATTTAAATGTGTTTATTCATTATTGAAATTGATGTAACAGAATTAAACAATTTAAAAGTAATAGAAATTTTTTATTTTTATGAACATAATGCTTCAAGTAACATATTTTTATTTTATTTTTTTTAAATTATATGAGTTTCATTATAAAAAATAAAGAAATCGAAAAACTTCATACTTTTTGTATATAAAAAATACACTTTCTTGTAAATGTATTTTATTATTGAATACAAGGCTTTATATCTATTAAAATATATTACATCAGCATATAATTATTTTAATAATTGTTTAAGATTTTGAAATTATTGCCATGATAAAAAATAATTTAATTTTTATTTTTATTAATTCTCATATATTAAAATATTGGGATCAAATTTTGGAAATAATTCTAATTTTACTAAGTTTTTCTTTTTTGTATAAAATTGCGATTTATAAAATTTATATTATTTTTCGTTGTTATAATCTCTTGAATCACTTGAAATTATATGCTTTTTATAAATTAGAATTAAATTATAGTTTGTTTGAAAAAAATCTTATAAAATACCTATATTATATAAGAATACTTAAAAATTAAAGAATATTTTAAATTAAAAATAAACAATTAAATATTAGTTGACAACAATACATTTAAATATGCTTTTAAAATATGTAATATTATTTAATTCAATATCTTTTCTAATTGGGAAAGAGTATTTCACCTCAATAAGCCATCTCTATTTTTTAGTTTATTCTTCAGTTGAGCTCAAAAAAGAACTCGAAAATTATTTGACTAAGAATTACGAGCTAAATGAAAACATAAACAAAGCTTTGTCTAAAATAGAACAACTCAATATAAAAGCAACCAGAGATGTAAATAAATTCATACGTAATCCTATAAACTGCTTTTTATTAATAAAACAATTGACTTATGACATTGAAGAAATGCTAAAAAATGTTTTCATGACTAAAAATTTAGAAAATTTTTTAAAAAATTTAAAACTAAAATATAAAATTCCAAGCGCTGATGATTATGAAGGTGCAGTGTTAGCAATTTATAGATTACAAGAAGCATATCAAATTGATTCTGTTACGATTCAAAATGGAAAATTAAACAAAAACTATCCATCAAGAAAACTTACATCTTTAGAATGTGTTCAAATAGCTTCTTTGGCTCATAGACATGAATACTACGAATTCTCTATAGATTGGCTACGAACAGCTTTAAATGCTTTGGAAAAAGAACCCAAACCTTCGATAGATAAAAAGCATATTCTTAAGTTACTTTTCGAGGCATACAACAAATCTAAAGATTTAACTCAGGCTCATCAAGTTCTAATAAATCTAATAGAACTTGTTCCAGATGACAAAAAATTAAAAAAAGAGCTGAAGAATTTAGAAATTTTAATCAATTCAAATCAAACTATTATTCCAGTATACAAGAAAATGTTTCCTGAAAGTGCTCAAAAATTTTTCAATTTGTGTAGGCAAAATGAGGTAATTGAAAAAACGAGCTTATTGAAATGTAGATATTTTCATCAAGATTCATTTTTGATTATTCGACCTATTAAACAAGAGGAATTAAGTTTGGATCCATATGTAGTTATATTTTATAATCTTATTAATAAAAAACAAGCTTCAAATTTGAAAAAAATGTCTTTTTTTCGAGTAAAAAAAAATTGAATTCCTATTATTTTTAAATAATTCATTTTCTGTTTTTTTTTTAAAGTTAAATACTTCTTTAGTGATGAATGAAAAAACTGGAACAGAGTTTTCTCAATTCTCAATTAGAAGCAGTAAAGTGTATAATCTTAAAAAATCTTCTTTTTGCTTTAAAATCAGTCATATTATTTTATGTAGAGGTTGGGTTAGAGATGAAGAAAATTCAGATTTAAATTATTTGTCAAATTTAATAAAAGCATTGACAGGTCTAAACGTTAGCATGTCCGAAGAATGGCAAGTAAATATTTGAAGATTTAGTATAAAAGAAATTAAAAATAATTTAATAGCTTTGAAAATAATAAAGGTATCAAATTATGGTATATCAGGACACTATGGACCTCATTACGATTTTTTCTTGGAAAACTCACAAAATTATGCATATAAAAATAAATTTGGAAATAGAATTGCAACTTGGATGCTTTACGTAAGCTCTTTTTCCTTAAAAGTTATTTCAATATTTTAAGTTTAAGCTTCAAAAATTCTTTTTTTAAAATGTAATCTTAATAATTTTTATTAAATTTTAATAGTAATTCATTATTAAAAAATTCTTTTCTCGATCTTTTTCATACACAAAAGTATATATTTTCTGGAAGCTCGCAGTCTGATTTACAAGGAAGTTTTCTTGGATTTTATATGCTTGGATAAAATATTAGAAGTTTGATATCTAGTCCCAGGAATAATCCCCAACATCAAATTTTTTTCTCAGATTATAAAACCATAACAATTAAAAAAATAAGTCTCAATTTTCAAAAATTTTTTTCTTAAAGAAAAATTTTTTCATTAAAGCGATATTTATTGCTTCAATATGAATCTAATTAAGATTTTATTTTATTAATAAAATCTTAATTTTTAATAATTTTTATCTTTAAATTTTGTATTTAAGAACTATGTATAAAATATCTTATAAATTTTATAAAGTAGTTTTTTCATTTTCATAGTTATTTTTTCAAAACGGAAATTTTTTTCATGTTAAAAAGTGAATACATAAAAATTATAAATATTTAATTATACATTAATTCATTTCCGTATATAAAAGAATAATTAAAATCTAGAAATTAAAGCACGTTCCAACAACAAAATATATGAAATTCTAAAAGCATCAAAAAGAATATTTAATAAAAATTATAAATAATTTTTCATACTTAAGTTAGAAGCACCAGAGTATGGTGGAAACACGGTATTTACTAATTTGGGCTTGAGCATAAAGCCACTTAATTATTCGGCAGTTTTTTGGTATAACATGCACAAGAACGGCTCTGCTGACTATCGAACCTTACATGGTGGATGTCCAGTTTTAATTGGTAGTAAATGGATAGCTAACAAATGGATTGGATTCAAAGGCCAAGAGTTTACACGAAAATGTGATACAAGACCAGACTTGTAAAAATAGCAAAAACTTTCAATAATTAAAAACACATATAGGTCAATCTTAAAATAAATAAATAAATAAATAGTTTTACTTTTTTATAACAAAAAATAAAATATCAATTTTTATTTCTTTTACTAATTAAACTTATACTTCTTGAACTGACCTAATACGTATTTATCTTATCTATTCAAACTGATCGGAATTAACAGACTTGTTTGAAACTTAAAAAAATAATAATAGAAAATAAATTTTAATAAATTATTGATTTTTCTAAGTCTAATCCTGTCTAAAGTCTGTACTGTATAAATATTTCAAGATTTTATTTTATTCTTATTAATATAATTCCAAAAATATAATTTAGTTCATTTAAAAATAATTATTCGAATGAAATAAATTCTTAGAATAGGAAAGTTAAAAAACCTTAATAAAAAAAAAAAGAAATTAAGAAAAGTAATAATGAAAAAACTTTTGATACTTGTGATTTTTTTGGTGTTTGAGAATGATTTGATTCGGGGGGATTTGTTTACTTCGTTCGAGCAGATGAGAACTCTAGTTGAAACACAACAAGAAGTGAGCAAGTATTTAGAAAAGTTTTTAGAACTTCAATCAAATAAAATGATTCATGCTCATAAAATTTTGAATGAGTTTAAACTAGTATCAAAGCAGGTGTCAGAACAACAAGCGGATACTTTTATTGGTAATCCAGTAAATGCTTATTTGTTGATAAAACAATTAATTAAAGATTTACAGACCTTTGTTGATATATCAAATAATTTCGAGGATTTAAAACAAATGGTTAATGAAATAAAAGAAAAGTACGTGTTGCCGACAAACGAAGACTACTCGGGTGTAATAAAAGCAATGCACAGACTAGAAGATACTTATTTATTAAACCCGAACGAAATTCGTTTAGGTAATTTAAGTCAGAAGCATTCTTCTCGGCCTTTAACAGCCTACGAATGCTTCGAACTCGGTCGAATAGCTTATGAAGAAAAAGATTATTATCATGCCATTAGATGGATGAACGAGTCTTTAAAACAACTAGAACAAGAGCCAGAGCCGAGCGTAAAATTAATAGATGTTCTCGATTATTTGGCTTTCTCAACTTCTCAACAAGGAAACTTGAAGGATGCTTATGATTTGACCAAGAGAATTTTAGAAATAGATCCGAAACATGAACGAAGTAAATCAAACATGATTTATTTTGAGAGAGCTTTAAAAGAAGCTAAAAATAAATTAAGAGGTGATTTAGGTGGAGAAAAAGGTTCTGAATTGGTAAACAACCCTTTCGAGTTCAAAAATCCAAGACCTCCGCATGTGTTGGGCTACGAGCGAGATGTATACGAAGCCTTGTGCCGAGGTGACCAAAAACCATTGCCGCCTAAGCGATTAAGTAAATTAAAATGTAGATATATTTCATATGATCCTTTGTTGGTAATAGCTCCGGTTAAAGAAGAACTGGTCTATGATGATCCGCCAATTTGGCTCTATCATGATGTTATAACCGAGTCTCAGGTGCAAATAATGAAAGATTTAGCTAGACCAAAACTCAAAAGGGCCATAGTACGCAGTCCGATTACTGGAAAGTATGAAACAGCTGAATACAGAATTAGCAAAAGTGGTTGGCTAACAGATAATGAACATCCAACACTACCGTATCTCACTTCTTTGTTAACCGCGATTACAAACCTATCGATGAGCACAGCTGAAGAATGGCAAATAGCTAATTATGGAATAGGAGGTCAATACGAACCACATTTCGATTTTGCCCGAAAAACAGACCCAGGTGACGCATTTGGCAAAGAAATCGGCAACAGAATAGCAACTTGGCTTTTTTATGTAATTTTTAATTTTATAGAAATTTTTATTTAAAAATAAAAAGAATTTATTTCAAAGTTAGAAGCACCTGAAGTAGGTGGTTCAACTGTTTTTCCTCCTATCGGTGTTCAAGTAAAACCGATCCGTAGATCAGCAGCGTTTTGGTACAATTTGTTGCCGAGTGGTGATGGCGACTATAGAACTAGACACGCCGCATGCCCTGTTTTATTCGGTACAAAATGGGTCAGTAACAAATGGATTCATGCTGTTGGACAAGAATTTAGAAGGCCTTGTAATTTACTTAGAGAAGATAGTGAAGAGTCTAATTTATAATTTTGTTTTTTTTTCTGTTTTAAAACTTTGTGTTTTTTTAGTAATAAATTTTTTTTAAAAAGCTTAAAATATTTTTCATAAACTTTAAATACGAAGACTTAGAAAATATAAATACCTACATAAAAAAATTTTATAAAAATTGTTACTAAAACTAAATTATAGAATCAATTAGATAAATTGTTTAAACAAGTGGTTTTTTAAAAACTCAAGTAATATTAGGATTTGATATAAATTTCATCAGATATAAATTAAAATAGAATATTTTGTTTTTTTGGTAAAAATAAAAACTTAAATCAAATAAAAAGTTGTCTTTTTTTAATCAAATATTAGTATTATAGCCATTTTTATTAATGTTTTTTTTACCAAATTATAATTTAGTTAAATATGCTTACTTAGTCGCCATACTAGAAGGCTTAACAAAAAATTAATTAAATAGTTATTTAATAATTGATTAGGATTCTACTGTATTAAGATAATTTTTTCAAAGAAATTTGTTAAAAATAATCTAAAAAAGCATTCTAACTTAATACTTCTATTTATTTTTTTGATAGTTTCTATTCTGATTTTATATAATGGAAAAATAAAGCATTATATTGGCCTTTTTTTGGGATTCTTGGTAAAATTTATTTAAGAATCATAATTTATATAACTATTTTTGTTCAAACTTTGGTAGTTCAAACTTGAGGCTAATATTCAACGTCTGTATTATTATATTATTTTTATGATAGGCTTACATATTTATTTTTAAGAAAACAATACTCCTTTTTTTAATATAAACTCTTAAAATGCTGATCATTTATTGGTAATCACATAAAAGCAATAATATTTATAAGAATTGTATAGAGTTGAATTTAGAAAAAAATTAAGTCTACTAAAAGGATTAAATTTAGCTTAGAATAATGATCGTATTTATTTATTGTATCAGAAAAAAAATTGAATTTTATTAAATTAATAAATTACTTTTAATTTTGTTTAATCTAAGTTTTATTTTCTAAATAAGTTTTACAATATTCAACATCAACATCAGGTAAACTATTAGCATTTGATTTTAAATCTTCGAAATTAGAAATCAATTGATAATAATTTTTACCAATTTCATTTATTTTTAAGCTTAAATCTTGCATGTATTTAAGATCATCTGAGCAATATTTTAAAATTCGATCCCAGTCGACCGTCAATCGATCGGATAATAATTGAACACTACTATAGATTGTATTGCTTAGTTTAGTATTCAATTCTACAATTTCTTTATTTAATGTCTCTTTATCTGTCTCTTGGTTTGGTCTCAGATTTATTTTATTTAATTTTTCTTTTATTTCACTTATTTTATTCATTTTAAATTTTCATTTAAATAATAAATTTCAAAGCCCTATTTTAAACTATTAAAATTAAAACACATGATTTTGTTATCTTGACTTATAAATATTATTTTTGATAACTAGAACAAGGCTTAAGTATTTAAATATAAATACAAGTTTGATTACAAAAGATTAGGAATATGAAATGAAATCAAGAGCATTGATTTTTCTAAGCTTGTTAATTTTGGCCGAGAATAAATATGTTTATGATTGAAGTAATTATAATCGCAGTAATTATCCTTTTGCTTCAAAGGATACTAGAAAAAGTTGTATCTTAAGCCGTATCCTAACCAAAATCCATTTACGTCAAATACCTAGTTCAAAAAAGGATTCTAATATTCATTTTTATACTTGAACAAAAAACAGTGTTTAATTTAATTTAAACAAAAACCTTTAAGCTATTTTTACTAATTTAAATAAATAAAATTTTGAAATAAAGTTTATTTTTTTTTCTTGAAATATTAAAAAAAATTATAATTTCTAAGTTTTCTTTAAAAAAAAAATCTTGAAAACTCAATTTCCACTTAAATAAATTAACAATTATAACCCAATTTCATGCTTAGATAAGAATGAATTATTTAATTAAAAAATATGAACAAATTTATTTCAACAATTTTGAAGGAGCTGAACAAGAAAGCCTATTAGAGCCCGAGTCTGACGATTATGAGGATTATTATAAAAACATTTATATAAGTGGGCATAAAATGGATTTAGTTTTACCGAAGGTAAAAATAAAACAATGTTTTTTATTAAGAGTTTCTAAACATACATTTTTTTTTTTTAAAGATTCAGCAACATAATTTAAAAGAAACTTTTAATAGGCAAAAAATAAATCACTTTTATAAAAAAAAGTTTGTTTTTTTTTTAAAAAAAAATAAATTTATTTTTAATTTTTTTTTATTATTGCAACAATTTCAAGAAAAAATATGGTAAATTTAAATATAAAATGGAATTTTAATTAAAAATTTTTTAAAACAGATGTTTGAGAAGGGTTTAAACCACCCGGATAAAGCTTTATCAAATTTTGATAAGCTGCCCGACATCAAGCAGCAAATGTCCTCGACCGATTCGCTAAAAAGTCCTCGGCTTCTGCTTAAACCAGACTCTTTTAAACTGCCTGTATACAACGCGGCACTAGCACATGATTTGAAAGACACTTATAGCAGGTTTATCAAGTTTTTTTACAAATTTTTCTTTTTATTTTAAATTGTTATGACAACAATTGTTGTTGTTTTAAAAGAAAGTATCTGAATTCTAAACTAGGGCCTATTAGTAATGCTCAAAAGTATAAAAGTGAAGAAAATATCGCATTGAAAGAAAATATACTCAAGTTCAAGCTTAAAGAACAAAAAATAAGCACAAATTTGGTAAAAAAAAATTCCGAGTTTCTTGAAGAAGAATTTGTTGAGTCTATACAGACCGAGCTTGTTAGTCCAAGTCAAAAATTTAAACAAGCAAAACCGGAAATATCAAAACCAAAGCTAAAATGTAAGACTCCGATTCATTATTCGCCTGAAGAGAAGATCCGTGATGCCAAAACTCCGCATCATATAAAGTCTTCAGGTCGATGGTCACCAATCAAGCTGCGCTCTAATCGAACGCCAAAGTTGCACCAAAGATTCAAAATAAACGAGGTATATAAACTTAAATTTAATCAGTTAGACGAAGACAAAGACGGTCATTTGAATTTTGAAAGTGTAAAAAACGAGTATTTAAAGTCTATGGATCAATCACAAGTTTCGTTTTTTTATCAAGTAGAAAAAAAAACTAGGAAATAATTTTGTTAAAAATTGTAAAAAAAAATTTTTTAAAAGATTTATGATGTATTGAGTGAAGCTACTTATTTCGGTTTGCAAGAGTTTTCCACATTTGTGCAAATAATAGAAGAATTTAGAAAGTTTGATTACAAAAATTATGGTTTTTATTGGGACTTTTTTATATCTAGTGATTTTGAAGATTATCGAAAAGAAATAAAAGAGTTTTTGGTAATTTTAAATAAAAATTTGTTTAAAAATAAGAATTTATTTTATTTGAATGATTTTCAGAAAGTAATAGATTTGCTGGATTTTAATAAAGAAATTACATTTGAAGATGTTCTAAAACATAGAATTAAAAATTTGGATACATCTAACACCAAAAAAGATCTAAATCAAAAATTAATATCCGGAAATTCAGTCGAATTAAAAATCATAAATTTTCTTCTGCTAATACCGTTGTTTATTTATTTCGAAACCGTTCTTAAAAACAAGACTATATTTCAACGAAGCTCGATACTCAATTTTAAAGATGCAAACAATTTTCATAATTTTAGTAAAAAAAACGAATTGTAAATTTTATATAAAAAAAAAATTATTTTATTTAATTTGTTTTATTGAAAATAAAAGACTTAAAAAAACCTATTATTTTTGACATATTAAGAAGCACCAGTTGGATAAGCTAATAATTATAGACTTTGATTTTTTCATCAAATTTCTAGGGCATTTTACTTTGTATAAAACACTACCTACACATCTGAGCATAATTGTACAATAATCATCCGGAACACTTGTTTCAATCAGATCAAATTTAAAAAACTCGTTTTTAATAACTTCAATCCGACTCTTTGATAATTTTATTCTAAATTCAAACATTTTAAATTTAAAACAAACAAAGAAAAGCTTTCTTAGAAAAATGTTTGAACAATGTATCTAAAACTAATAAGAAAATCTCTTGCTTTATGCCTCAAGTTTTAGAATACTTCATATTATAAGAATAAATCGAAGTCTGTGTAGGTCTAGTTTGTTTTAAAACAATTGTAAGTATAGCATGTGAACGAGATGATTGATCGTTCATTGGTGTACTACCAACTACTCTCACCAGAGCAATTTACTTAAAGATTAATTGTAGAAATCGCATTTGAAAACTCTATTTCAGACAAGTTGGTAACTATAATTATATTATTCTCTTATATGCAATAGCTAATTTTATTGATCTGGTTTTAAATTAAAAAAATCTTTTATTTCATAATTATAAACTTAAAGACAAAAGAAACTTTTGTTTTTTTGCAATTTTTTTTAAAGATTTAGCAACATAATTTAATTAAAAAATTCTTTTATTTAATTTGTTTTATTATAAATAAGAAGAATAAAAAAAAAAATTTATTGTTTTTAGCATATTAATATCCACCATTTGGATAAGCTGGTGGAAGAGCTTGATAGTTTGAATCATAAGTTTTAGCAGTTCCACATGGTCCAGCAACTAGACTAGGATAATTACACACTTTGATTTTTTCATCAAATACCAAATTTCCAGGGCATTTTACTTTGTATAAAACACCACCTACACATCTTCGTAAAATTGTACAATCACCCGGAACACTTGTTAAGTCTTGTGAAGCAAGACATTTTTCTACTTTTTAAACATTTTTTTAATTTTATTTTATCTTTAACTATAAATTTTTATAAATATAAAAATTACCTATTTGAGGATATACTGAGCCATATGTTCCAGTATTATATTTGACTGGTGGTGGAATCGGTTCTGATTGATATGTATTAGTATTGTATACTTGAGGTTGAGGGGATTGAGAGGGTTGAGATGGCTGAGCTATTTGTTTTTCTGTTGGTTTATAAGCTTTGATTTGTTCGTATTCATTTTGTTGCTGACCATAACCATCTTCGTATGTTTCAGAGCCATATGGTTCACCAGAATCACCTTTAGCACTTATGTCAACTAAGTCTGATTTATAGCCTGGTAAAATTAGACCAGCTTCAATTGATAAACTTACAAGCAAAACTACAACTAAAACTTTCAACATTTTTATTTCAATTAATTATTTGATCAATTTGGTGAAGATTTGTTATAATAAAATAAAATAAAATCTTATTTATACTCTTTTTTTTAGAAAGGTGTTTCAATGACATTAAAGCCAGGATAGGTAATATTCATTAATAGGGCAGATTAATTTGATTAAAAAGAGGATTTTTTTTATTAAAAAAATTTTATTTACACTTTTAAAATTTTTTTATTAAATTCGTTCTTTATGAATACATAAACCTCTTGAATTTAATTCTGATTCATATAATTGATATTCTTGATAAAAAAGTTTCTTCAAAGCATCTCGTCTTACAAGTATATTGGCTTTTTTTATTATTTTGAGCTCGTCTTGAGCCACTTTTGCCTGGTTATTAGATCTATGCATTTCATTGATGCTGTCAAAATTATTATTCCATGTAGTCTTGTATATTTCCTTACCTTTTCTTTTTAAAAATAAAAATTATGATAATAGTTATGAATAGTTTTAATTTTATAACATACTGATTCATTTGGGATAATTCAAACATTTCATCTTCTAGAGCCTTAAGGAGAAGAAAAAAAATGGTTTTATATTCAAGAAATTAAGTAAACATTTAATAATATTAATAATAGTAATACAGCTATTCTTTGCTCTTGCGAATGTTTTCGAGAATTCACCGAACCTTTGTTTGTCTCGAATCTGAACGAGGTTGCCATTAGCCTATCAGATGACATTTTTGTTCAAACAGAGTTGCTGTTTTATTTTACTATGAGAACGATAAACCCAACTAAATATTTTATTAAATTAAAATTTATTTATTTTATATTTTAGAAAGCTGAGTTTAAATTAAAAATGTAAATAAAAATAAATCAAGTTTCCAAAGCAACAAATTTTTGTTTATATTATTAAAAAAAAAGCATTTTTATGCATTTTTTTTTATAGATTTATTTAAAGTATCAAAATTTAAATTGTTTAGAAAAGAAAATTTAATTTTGAATAAACATTAATCAATAATTGGTGGCTTAATTTATATTTTTATTATTGTTTTCTTGCTTTGTACCAACTTGTTTTGAATACTAGGAGTTATGTCACATGTCTACAAATTAATATTTCCAAAAAAAACATTTTTAAAAAATTATAGTTGGTTTAATAAAAAAGTAACCATAAAATAAAAAATTAAAATAATTGAAGAGTTGTTAAAAACATATTAATTTAAATCATTTATTTCTTAGACTTATGCATTTGATTGATTACATCAAATAGATCAAATTATTTAAATTAATTGATTAAGTTTTCTTCTTAATGACCATAGTTTCCTTTTTATTTTCATTACTTTTATTATTAAAACATTATACAAAATTTTTGAATGGATATAACAATTTCCTTTTTGGTTATCGATTATCTACATTTAATCATCGTTTACTTCAAAAGTTTTGTCTCTTTATAAAAGAAATTATAGATAATAGGAAAGCTCCTTTTGGATTGAAAAATCTATTACAACGTCATGAACAGGAACATACTTATAACTTACGAAGGCAACAAATATTCTCTGAAGATATAAGACTTACAAGTGCTGGTGATTTAACTTTTGAATATTTTTTTAGCAAGTTGGTAAATAAAATTATTAATAAAGACATATTTATTCAAGAAAAATTATATAAGATAATTATAAATAATAACATAAATCTTTTATACTTAAAATTTATTGAGGTTTTTCCTCGTTTTAATTCGAATAATTAATATTTGTATTAATTTTTATAAACAATACTTTTATATTTTATTTAAATTATTTAAATTTTTCTATAATAAACTATTGTGATTCGGCATTTTTTTAATGAAGTCTACTAGACATTCGGATCACAACAAAAAAAAAAAAAAAAAAAAAAAAATTTTTAAAGTTAAAGATTATAAAATCCTATAGAAATAACTAAGAAAATACAACTACAAAAATTTAATTAGTTAAGAAGCATAAGAAATAATTTAAAATTTTTATTCAAAGTAGGTAAATTATTTTTGGTAACTTTTGATAAACTCATTAATTAATAATACAATAAAAAACTCTTTATAGTTTTCTTAAGGTAATAAACAAATTTCTCGTTCATAAAAAGAAACAGCCTAGGAAAAACTTATAAAATTGAAATAAATTTATAAAAATTTAATAAATTTTTTTATTAAGAATAATTAAATAAAAATTAAAAAATATATATTTTTGCTCGGATTGAATCAATTAAACTTGATAAGATTCGGAAACAATTCTGCCTTCTAGTATTAATTTCCAGACCTCAGTAGAATTTGATTTAGTTGTTAACAATATTGAACCTTGAACAGTTTGTTTAGGCTTTTAAATAAAATATTAGAAATTTTTCTTCATAAAATTTAAATTTAACAAAAATACATCAATTCCTTGTGGCGGTTTCCAAGTTATCTTAATTTGTCTTTCACCACCAGCTTCAACAGCGCTCTTTGAAAATTTTAATTAAATTAAATAAGTTTTTTATTTTTTAATGCATTTTAAACTACTTTAGGCAAATCAATATTAAAGCCTTTTGAATTAATGTCTTTCAAATTATCAAAACTAAAATCACCATTCTTTTTGACATCTTTTTTATTAGCTTCAGCATTCGATTTCATACAACCGATAAATATGTTTTTTTCAGCTAAAGAATATTCACCAACTGTTTTACTAGAAGATATTGAATATAGAGTCAAAAGAATTGGAGTCGGTATAATTAGTTCTTGGGTTGTTTTGTCAGCATTTTTATCAGCTTTGTTTGATTTTTCGTCTTTTTGCTCTTCACTATTGCTAGCTTCAATTGGATCAAAATCTAACAAAACCATTGATTCTGAGTTTGAATTAGATGTCAAGTAATCAACACCTCTAATGTAAATATTTTTTTTCCTCGATTTACCAATTAGTTGAATTACTTTTGAATTTTCTGTAGATATCAGAGATATTCTTAATGTGTCTGCATAAAGCTCTGATGTATGATCAGGAGAGAATATTATTTTCAAATCGACTTTGCTACCAGGTGCTATTGAGCCCTGAATTGGAAAGACATCGAAAGAGCTCAAACCTGAATGATTGTTAGGACCTAATGGAGGTTTGTATTTCAAATCATTTGCATTTTTAAATCTCTTGAATTCATTCTCTTTTTTTAACTCTTCGTTTCTACTATCCAAGGTTACTTTAAACTCGATTGGTACTTTTGAATTGTTTCTCATTTCGATCATTTTTTCCGATTTTTCATTTGCCAAGCAGTAGCCAAAGTCTAGCGAATTTTGTTCATATGACAAGCTAAACGATGGTTCGACTCCAACTGCATTTAAAGTAAAATTTAAGTTTGATTTTTCTGTCTTAATCTCAAAATTTTCATGATACTTAAAATTTAATTTTAATTTTTACTAAAAAGAAAAATTTTTCTTTAATTATTTTTTTACCACACAAGCCTTATTTGGTTCAAACGATATCATCAAATTGTGAATTGTACCCGGTTCAATTGGGCGTAACGCATTTAAAAACAAAAATGGACCATTCGGATCTAATAGATTACTTGTTAGCTTTAAAAGATAACAAAATTTTTTATATAATTTATTGGTATGAGAATATGTTTTAATTTTAAACAAAAATTAAAGATCATATAAATTTAAATTTTTTTTTGATTCAACAAGTTAGGTAATGAATCAATAAAAAGGATTCTTAGTTTATTATTTATGAATAAAAATCCAAGATTCATATTTACTTCTATAGTTGAATTTGATATATTTTTGATTGAGATTTTTTTTATACATTTATGACCTATTGATACTTTGCCAAAATCTATTGTTCGACTCATATCTTTTGAAATAATCACCATTTCAGGCTTGACTGATGGACAAACAACGTCCAAATAAATTGTGTTATGAATACTTTAAAAAGAAACTAGTTTTAAAAATAAAAAATTTATATTTGAATATTTTTATAAACCTGTAAGAAATATTAGAATCAGAGCTAACTGATGAAATATAACATGGTACTTGGAAAAATTGTAGACCACCTGGATAATTGTTATAAGCATGTGATAGTCCATTTAAATAATCATTAGAACCGGTTTCAATTTGTTCAGGCTCGGGAGTTTTTGGGTTCAAATCAATTTGTTTGTATACAGACATCGACGACTCTGGTTTTGTTGTTTTTTGATTTTTGATTTTTTTTCCAACTGGCTTTTCTTTTATTTCGTTACTATCATTATTCTTTTAATTAAGATTAAATTTAATAAATAGAAAATTTAATTATTTTCAAATTTTATTAACTATGTCATTGCTAGTAACTGATAAATTTTGTTCAGAAGAAGTTATTTGTTTAGCTCTTTCAACCATCTTGTTTTTGATTAACTTCGCTGCTTCTCTTTTTATTTCTAGTTCATTCAAATTAGCTGTATATTGAATAGTTATTTTACACTTTTTACCCGGCTCTACACAGCCGACTGTTGGCCAAAGTTTAAATGGACAATTCTCTGGCAAATCAAATTCAAAATGAGTCGGACCAACCGTCGCTATTTCGCCGCTACCAATCCTCGGCACCGGATGTCTATGCTGATCATAGTCCACATGATCGTTTACTACAAATAATGTTCGAAAGCTTGAACTATTCAATGCTGTTGCTTTAAAATTAATTCTTTGAGCAGATAATTTGAGAGGTGGATGTACTCCAATACCGCGACAATTTATAATAAAGTCTCGATTTACCAAAGATTTACAAAGAACCTGAAATTTAAACTCTTTAGCTGACTTTGGACAAAAATTGATGTCTATCGGAATTGTCTCGTTTGGCAATAAAGTACCAAAACCATCGTTTGGCTGAACATTAACATACTATCAAATTTGAAAAAAAAAATTATTTATTAATTAAAATTCAAATAGAAACTAGTTTAAATTACATCAGGTAATTTTACAAAGCCAAATGGTTGGCACAATATAGATTTGTTTGTTAAATAAACAGTTGCTTTGACTGTTTCATAAATGGTACAATAACCGAAATCGATTTCTTTCACATCGAATTCCAAGTCACTTGTTGTCACTATAGCATGTAGATTATAATCTACAGTTTTATTCTATAAATTAATTTTTTATTTTAAAATAAATTTTTTTTATAAAAAATTTTTTATTAATACTTGATCAGCTACTTTGATGTGTAAAGGTACCTCTAATACTCCGGTTAACATATCAAAATAGCCAGGAGCATCTTGTGGTAAGCTTTTTTTAGCTATAAATTTAATTTGTGCTGAAAACTCGGATTTTGCTTGAATAAAAGCAGTCTTTGGCAAAATTTCTAAATGGTTTTTAAGCTCTTGTGGTACATCAAAAGTAACTCTTAGAGCAGCACTAGCTCTATTATGAACCTTGATAACCTCTTGGAATAGACGATCGTACATGCAAATTTTAAGGTCTATATTCAAATTTTCGATCCATATCGGAACATCAATAGCTGTTGCTTTTGAAACAAGATTTATCTTTTTTGAGTTTTCGTCATCGAATTTAATGGTGAAATTTTCTTGAAATTTTCCAGGAAATGTAGGAAAAAAATCAAAGTCTAAATCTATAGTAGAGAAAGGACCTATAAAGCCATTTTTTATTTGACCAAGTTTGATTCCGTCTTCTTTGAATTCATCTAATCTGTTCTCTTCACTGTTTTCAGTCGAATTCTCTAACTCATTTTGAGTTAATATTTTAAAATTTGTTCCCAAAGCACCTTTGTTAATTAGTTGTATTTTTCGATTTAACTGTTCACCAATTACTATTGTTCCAAAATGAATCAAATTTGTGTTTACACTTATCTTTTAAAAATTGATGAGAATATATTTAAGGAAGAAAATTAGTAATTTAATTATTACATCACATTTTTTTATTGTGCAAGATATTGGAATTGAAAATGGTCCATTTGTAGATAAAAATTTTATTTCTCCTTCAAGGTCTTTGTTAATCTAAGCAATAAAACTTTAAAATGATATTAATTAAATATATGATTAATGAAAATATACTTTAGGTTCAAATGTAACATTAAACTCGCATGTTAAGCCAGCTGATAATTGACCAGGAGGTTGAAAACTATTGAATATTAATAAATTTAAATTTTTCTTATTTTTTTTTTATTTATAATTTACTCTATTGTTATAAAATCTTTTAATTTTTCAGTTATATCAATAAACTTGCAAGTGTTTATAGAATATGATATGTTTGTAAGAACAATTTTAATATTATAAGTTTTCCCAACATCAAAATCCTGGAAAAAATTAAAATTAGAATTTTTTTTAATTATAGTATAAAAAGTATTAAATTCATAAAAGTATCTAATTCAAAATATAAAAATTCAGATTGTTTATCTTTTTTTATGGTCAAATTTATTGAATTTGTTAGTTGCAAAATTAATAACGTATTTTGAGGTTTTATTATATGATATTATACGTAATTAATATTGCAACAATTTAAAATTATTTTAATCATCTTATATTATCAAGTTCCTTATACTTAAACTAAATACTAATCATTGTAATTTTGGTAAGTAATTGAAAAATGTTAAAAAAATATTAACTTTGAAATGAACTATTTTCGGCTGACTCTTGAACGAAATGCCGACAAATTTTTTACCAGCAACAACTTGTTCTTTGATAGCGCTTTTTTTCAATTTTTCCAAAGTCTTCAAATACAATTCTTTTTCTGTTTTAGTTTTAAAACAAGTTGGAAACTTTTCTTGTATTTTGTACAAATCTTGAGCATCATATTTTTTTAATTGTTTATTCCATAAACCTTCAAATTCAGGCCTTACCATCATTTCATCTTGATTATCTTTGAAATACAAATTTAATCAAATTTTTATCAAATTTTAATGTAAAATATTTTCAAACATACTAAGCTCATCAAAATCGGAATCATCATCTTCTTTTTCACTAGCAATTGTAGTTGTTTCATAAATAGATCTTTTTTCGTAATCATCATCATCTTTTTCTTCACTCTTGGGCTTCAAATATGCCAAGCTTTCTTCTTTAAAGCCCAGTGAACTAGCTACTTTAGTTAACAGTTTTAAATCATGTTTTTCTTTGGTTTTACTCTTAAATTTTATAAAATTTAAAGAAATTAAAAAGAAACTCAATTTTTATTTTCAAACTGTTTATACAATTGGTTTTAATTGTTTTAAATTAATGTTAAACAAATTTGGATAAAGTTTTTTCTTTTTTTCCAAGTTTTCATTTTCTTTTAGAATTTTTTTCACTATTTCTTGAGTATTTTTTTCTTGTTCTTGTTCAAATTTTCTTTAAATAAAAAAAAAAATTTCATAAAATGTTTTAAAATATATCTTCTTTGTATCAAAATTACTTTTTATTCTTTTCGAATTCTTCCATTTTGATTTTACGAGGAATGAAAAAATTCGGATTCTCACCACGTTCTAAAATGGCGTTTTTCTCTTCGATTAAATCCTGTTCGTATTTTAGCTTTAAGAATTTGTTTTTGTTGACTTTAGCTTGAAATATTTCTTTGTTTTGGTCAACAACATTTTTTAAATTTATCAGCTCTTTTCGTTTCGATTCATTTTCATTGAATAATTGTGTTTCTTCATACGCTTTTTGATCCTTCATTTCTCGTAGAGTTTGTTTCAGATAATTATTGGTTATTTGACGAGCTAACTTTGCTTGTTCAATTGCTTCTTTTTGCTTCAAATTTTCTAATCTTATTTTCTCGTTTTCGATTCTAATGTTTTATTTATTTATGTTTTTGAATATTAGGTTTTTATTTTTAAATTTAAATTAAATTACTGTTTTTCTTTTTCTAATTTTTTTCTCAAAATTTCACATTTTTTATCTTCTTCTCTTTTACGCTCAAGTGATTTGATTTCTTTTTGTTTTAGAAGCACTTCCTCGTTTTGTTTAAGCTCTAAATTCAATTGAGCATATTTTGTTTTTTCGAGCAAAGCTTTTGAACGCTCATAGCTAAAAGATTTTTGTTATTAGAAGTTTTTAATATTCATCAAATAAATGTGAATTTACTCGGCATTATTGAAAGTTTCGGTTAGCTTTTCCAGCACCTTATCTTCTAGTTCAATTTCACGACACAAATTAGCATGTTCACTGTCTAATCGATTCACAATTGTTCTTTAAACAAAATAATAAATTTTTTTATTTTAAGAAATTAAAAATCAATTTTAGTTTTTACATGTTATTCTCATTTTGAGCTGTTTCTATTCTTTGAAAAATTTGATCTCGTCTTTGCTCCAAATCTTCAATTCTTTTTTTACATCCGAGTATTTCTTGTCTTTTTTTATTTTATTTGATAATTTAAATATTTGAAAAAAAAACTTTTTTATTTTAAAATTAAAAACCTAATTTTTTGAGTTATTAAATCTTTTTCTTGGAAGCTTTTTTCAACTTTTTTTAAAAAGCTTCTCAAATAGATCATTTTTAGCTCATCGTTTTTATTAAAATAAGACTCATTTTGTTTATTTTGTATATTAATCTCGTCCGTTGAGTCGGTTAAACCTAAAGAGTCTAATTCGAATAAATCAAAGTCCTCTTTTAGTTGAGTGTCGGTTTTGGTTTGATTAAAATTTTGAGGTTTATTTGTTAAATTTGTTGGTATAGGAACTTGTTGTTCTAGTTCTGGTTCAGGTTCAGTTTCGTATATATAAGGATTGATTATTATATTGCTTTCATCGTCAGACATTGGTTCTATGTCACTCATTTTTGTATCTTTTGTTTTGGTTTGAGTAGTATTTAAATTAAAAGAATATATTTCAATTTTGTGTTCTTAATAATGAAAACCTTTGTTATTGTCATAGAAACAATTTTATATATAATTCAAAACTTAAAATAAATATTTTCAATATATTTGTCTTTTTTAATAAACAAGTTTCAAATGCTTTAAATTTAAATCATAATGGATGACGGTTATTACACAGTTAATCAAAATTGATTTTTCATAGATTTTATTTAAATAAAATAATTTAAATAAATTTTAATTACAAAGAAAAACCAAAATATAGGACTGAAGACATTTTTTTAAATTTTATTAGATTTTTTTTACATGTAATAATCTTATAGACCAATTATAAAAATAGATGCCAAAGCTTCCAGTCTTGTATTACAAATATAGAACCTATAAACAAAATAAAATTCTTGTGGGCAATTTAGTTTAATCTTGAGCAAAATAGTTAGAGTGATATTATAAAATAACAAATTTAGAAAATTTTGTAAAATTATTTTTCAATCATGATTGAATCAAAAAATCTAACTCTTGAAGGAAATACCAAAAAAGAGCAAAGTCGAGAACTATGACTTATTTTTTTAAATTTATGTTGATTAATTTATAATCTTAAACTTAAATTTAACCAAAAAGCTTTGATCATTTTTTTAGCTATTTTGAAATTTCTGTTTCAATTTTTTGTTATTTAGAAAATTTTTTAAACCTATTATGGGTTTTAGATAATCAATTCTTTATTTCATAATTCAGAAATTTTTATTAATATTATTAAAAAAAGTATAATTTATTTTAAGCTATAAATAATTTGTTTTTCAAAATATGAAATGTTTTAACTGTTAATTAAAAAATGAGGCAATATCAACCTTATTCAAAATAATATCATTTAAAAGCTTTTTTGATTTTAAATGACTTTCTTTTATTGATTCTGCTGATCTCATTAATTTCTTGCATTCATTAGAAAATAATTCTTCCCGTTTTCTATTCAAAAAATCATATCTTGTTGATATATCCAATTTATCGATTTGATTAGGCATAATCGAAAACTTTTTAAGATTTTGGATGGAAAGAATAAGTTGATATGTTCCATTATGACCTTGTCTAGCCGTACGTCCTTTAATTTGTATTTCTTCTGATGTTTCTTCGGATAAAAATGTTTGTATCACGTGTATACCTCCATTTTTTAGAACATTTTCATCATGAACTATAAAGTCAGTACCTCGACCATATACTCTAGTGAACAATGTTATTTTACCTGCTAATGAGGCATTGCTTATAATTATCTTTCTTTCAAAACTATCAGCTTCTTCGGTCAAATAAGAAGATTGTGACTTGTATTCTTTAAATTCATCTGATTTATAAAATTCATTTAAATATTGGATTGTTTCAAAAAATACAAATACAGCAACAGGTTTTTCTGATTTAACTTTATTTTTTATTTCTTGACAAATACGTTTAAAATAATTTTCTTGTTTTTCTATAAACACATCAGTTTTTTTATCAAAAAGAAGTCTATTTTTGCCATAAACCGAAGGTGTATATGTTACATGTTTAATTTTATATTTATTATCAATAATATCTTTCTGATCATTTGTTAATATATCAATATAATTATCATCTTTATCTAATTTAGCTAATGTACCAGTTACTCCAATAATATTTTTAAAATTTTCCAATGGAATTTCGGCATAAGAAAACGAACCAATATTTATCTGAATACCTTCTTTTTGTTTTAAAAATCTATCATCTATATTGCCCTTTTGTAGTTCATATAGATATGCAAACATTGTATAATAAGAATCATTTGTAGTAAAAGATAAGCCATCAAGCACTTTATAACCTATTTGATTATTTTTTACAATATATTCATGTGACTCGAAATTTTTTAGATCGCTTAGCATAATTTTTATTTCTTTATCAATAATAGAATTCAAATGTTTAAATTTGTTTACACATTCACCATAGGAATTAAAGCTTTTGATTTTTTTCAAATTTAAATTATTGTCTTTATTTTTCCATATTTCATTAATAAGATCAGTTATTGTTTGATCTTTCAATATTGTACCAGGATTGTACGTTTTACCGTAGAAATCTTGGCTAAAAAATACATCGACCTCATCAATTAAAAGAACTCTTTCATTTTTTGAATTTTCATCATTTTTATTTGAATTCAATTGTTTATTTTCTCCATTTAAAATATTTAAAACTAAAGTACGTATATCCCCATTTGAATTTATTACTTCTTCACATATAAAACCAAATGTGCCATAAGTTATTTGATTTTCTATGTTCAATAATTTAAATAATTTTTCAAAAGCTGAATAATCTCTTTTACTTAAATGCTCACTATAACAAACACAATAAACATCATAACCAATTAGGGATAAAACAGCCGCCGTAACCGCTAATGTTATTGATTTTCCTTCGCCAGTACTAATTTGTACCAAGTTATTCATAAGTATTGTTTGACTGGATTTATCACTTTGATCTTTTTTAAATCCTAACCTTAACATGCGAAATATTGAAATTACTTGAGCTGGATGAGGTTGAAAAAGAAAATCTTTTTCAGAAAAATCAAAAAACTTATCAGCACTAAGTAAAGTCCATAACCCAAAAATATATGCAATAACAGTTGGAAGATGGTTTTTTTTTTCAGTTAAATTATTTATATGCAATTCATAAGTAGAAAACTCAATTTTAAACTGACGAATATATTTTTTTAAATCAATATTTAATAAATATTCCTCAACAAGTTTTTTATATTTATTTTCATAGTTATTAAAATATTGTTTTAATTCATATTTATCTATATCATTTCCTTTTAAGTTTCCTAAAACATAATCGATACCATAGCAAGCTACTTTTTGATTGAATAACAATCTTTGATAGCTTTCAAATTGTCTATGCTCAGAAACAATTATATTACCTAGGGCGCTACCATCCATTTTTAATTGCAAAGCTAGTTTTTTGATATTTCCATATCCAACATTATCTTTTAAAAACAAATCTATACTTTTATCTAATTTATCATCTATTTCTTTTTTAAACATTGAAAAATTGAAAGAAATATATTTCATCCATTTTAAATATTTCGCTATTGATTTCATACTCTCAATTTCTGCATCTTTTTGTTTCGTATCATTCTCAATTTCTTTTAATTTTATTAAATTATGGCTATGCTTTTCAACCTCTAATTTTAAAAATTCCAATTTTTTTAAAATTTTTCCTTTTAAAAAATCTTTTTTATCAGAAAAATTTTGATAAAATATATTCGACATTTTATTTTCAAAAGATGTTATAATTTTAAGAGAATTATCAAATATTTTACTTAAATAAGTTGTATCATTAAAATTATCAAGTATCGAATCAATAGTTTTTTCTAAAATCTCATAAGTCTTAGTTATATCATTAACTATTGTGTTTAAGAAATTATCTATTATTATTTTTAAATTAATTTCGGCTATAAGTTCTTTCATATCACTTGCTATTTTACTAAAAAATAAAATATCATCATTTAATCTTATAAATAATGAATCGTAATAAGCTTGAAACTTTGAATCCTGGTTTTCTTTATCAAAAATTTCATCTAAAATTTTTTTGATTTTGAAGATTATGTAGTCAATTTTATTTTTTAAAGCTTCAGTTAATTCATCTTTTGAGCTTGGAGTATCATCGTTCAAATTACAATTCAAATTTTTAAATTTTCTTAGAATATAAATTAAATTTTTAACTATTATTATATCAAAATGTTCTTTTTTCAACTGTTGCTCAAAAATTTTGTTTAAATCATTAATTTTTGTTTTATAGTTATTTTTTAATTCTTCTGTTTCTTTTATAAATGAAATATTTTTTTTATTATTTTTTTCGAATATTGTAAAAATATTTATCGAATTTTGAGCCTTTTCAATTTCTGCTAAAATATTATTAACATCTGAATAATTTGAATTTAAATTTGACTTAAAAAGCAAATTGGAAGATTCGATTATTTCATTTTTAATAAATTTAAATCGATTTTTAGCGGAGTTTTTTATTTTTTCCTGTAATTTTTTTAAATTTAAATTTTTAATATAATCAATTTGATCAAATATAAAAAACATAAGTTCTATGTCTTTTAAAAAAAATTCAATATTTTCATT
Organism: Brachionus angularis; assembly: GCA_021432725.1. NCBI lineage: Eukaryota > Metazoa > Rotifera > Eurotatoria > Ploima > Brachionidae > Brachionus > Brachionus angularis. The sequence continues at coordinate 5,697,236 of JAJVDD010000001.1, read as the reverse complement.
CGCCTCATTTTCTTGAAAACGCGAATAAATATCACCAATTTGCTCTTGAATATTTTGTACAACTAAATCAAAAAAGCGTGGATCTTTTTTGCGATTTTCATAAACACTTTTGATTTTAGAAAACACATCATTTTTACTTGAAACTTTATTATCTAAATTATAATTCTTAAACTCAAGACTTTTTATTTTTCTTTCAAGTACTTTTAACTGCATCTCACTTTCCATTTCATCTGGTAAATATTTTAAAAATTTTTCTAGATTTGTTAATTCATCATAGCTATTATTATCAATGATTTGAATTATTTTATCATGAAGATTATTAATAAATCTTAGTTCAATATCATAAAAATGAAAGTTTCGTAATTTATCAAATTTATTTTTGGAATTTTTGGTCCTTAAAAATTTTACTTTAATAAATTTAAACCTTAAACATTTTTTTTTTATTTATTACTTTAAATTATCAACTTTTATTTCGTCTATATAATCATCTAATGCATTTTGTATTATTTCTTTTACTTTATTTTTGTCTTTGAATTGCAATAATTTATCAAATTGGTTTTCTTTTACACCAATTAATACTAAATAGTTTTTTAGCTTTTGATTTGTATATTTTTTTATTAAATCATTCACTTCTATTTCGCAATTTTTAACAGATGTTAAAATTATATTTTCAAGATTTTCAATTTTTTTTTCAAGTATTTCTATAGTCTCATTTAAAGTTTCTTCAATCTTTTTTTTATTTGCTTCATTAATTTTTTCATCGAACTCTTCTTTTAAAATTTTTAACATATTGTGAAAAATACCAATTTTCTCTATTTCATTTTCTTCAAATTCATCAGATAACATTTTTAAGTTTTTCTTAAGACGATCATTGATACGATTGATTTGATTATTTAGATTTTGAGTAATTTTTTGTCCCATCTTTGAATCTTCAGGTAAAGCAAGTCTTGAAATTTCATTACGAATTTCTTCTGCTTTAATATCTAAACTTGCTATTTCTAATTGTTCAAACTTGCTTGAATTTATCATTTTATCAATTTCTTCAAAAAGTTCTGTTTTTAAAACGTCAAATTTTGTTTTTAAATTTTGAATATTGTGATCACTGAATTTTTCTAAAACTATTAAATTTGCTTCAATATCCATCAATTCCATTTCATTTGTATTTGTTCCAAAATATGAAATTTCTCTTTCAATTATTTGAATTTTTTGTTTTATCTTGTTTTGAAAATTTTCTAACTTTTTATTTAAATTTGTTTGATTGTTTATAATATCTGGTAGATACACAAATAATTGAGGATTAATTTCTTTTAATACTAGAAATAATGAATTTATAGTTTGGGATTTTTTTTTCATTTCTTCTTGATTCTTAAAAGTTGTTTTGTCTATTATTTCAACTAAATCAGTTTCTATTTTATTCAAATCAGCAAAATGTTTAAAAAACAATTTTATTTCAGTGGTTAATTCTTCTTTGGATATTTCTAATATATTTAATGGAATATTTTTTAAGAAAAAATCTAATTTATAAATGAAATTAATTTCAAATTCATTTTCATTTTTTTGATCATTTAATTTTGACTTAAAATTATCTAATTTATTATTTAATTTTTCTTTTAATTTCTCAATTGATTTAATTAAATTATTAAAAACATGATCTAGTTCATTTAATGTTTGTTCTTGGTTAGTTTCAAATTCTGAGATAATTTTCTTAAAACTTTGAGTTAATGAATCTACATAAATTGAATTTTCAATTATCTTATTTAATTTTAGCAATTCCTCTTTATTATTATCATTTTCATTAAAAATTAGCTCATCTAAATCAACTTTGATTAGATAATCATGAATTATTCTTAATATTTTGCAGTATTGTTCATTTAAATTTAAAATAAAATATTTAAAATCATTTTTAATATTATTTATCCATTTGAATTTTGAAAGAAAATTGATGAAATGATCCACTTGTTCTAAGTTTTCAAAGTTAAACAATCTTTTTTCAATTTCTGATTTTATTTTATTAATGAAACTGATTAGTTTATCTATTAAATGATTATATTCCTGATTTTTTTTGGTGTTATCTTTTAACAATTTGAATGCAATAAACAATTTTTCTAGTGTTACATAATCTAAATAGGTATTTTTAATTGTTATGTTACTTGTTTTTTGGAATATTCCTTGATTAACTTTTATAGATTCTAAATGGTCTTCTAAGTACCTCAATTGCTCTTCTATTTTATTTATTAATAAAACAATATCTGATTCTAAAAGAGCATTAATTTTATTTTTATAAATATCAATATCTTTTTTTTCTATATGTGAATGAAAACTAGAACATTCATAAGCTGATTGCAAATAAGTAAATGAACTATTTAATTTTTCAATATTTTGATTGAAAACATCAATTTCATAAATCTCATCATTAACAAACAATCTTTGAACTGATATTTTATTTTTAATGTTTTCTTTTAAAAATTGGATACAGTCTTCATAGTTAAGACAGAACTCAGGATATTGTTCAAAATCATCTTTTTTCAAATTGTAACTCAAAAATTCAGTAAATAATTTGACAGTATTTAAATGCCTGCTTATTTTATTGAAATCATCTAAATTAAAATCTTCTTTCAATATATTATCAAAATTAATAATTTTGTTAATCAAAAATTTTTTTATTTCATTTTCTAGTGTTGTAATCTCTGTTTTAAAATTATTATCAGATAATTCTCTAATATTTTCTAAATTTTTTAAATTATTGGAAATTAAATTAATATTCACAGGTTGCTCGCTTTCTAAGCTTTCGCAAAGCTTTGTCATAACAGAACGAAATTTTTCGATCAAGTGTTCCAGAGAATAGTCAAAATTGTTTTCGTTAGTATTCAAATTTTCTATTTTTTCAAATAATTTTTCGAATTCCTTGATGTTTTTCATAAGTTTCAAATATTCACAAATAGCTTCTTTTGAAATAAGAATACTTTTTTGAATGTTGTTGTAAAATTCTGTATTTATTTTTAAGCATTCATTTCGAAAGTTTAGTTGCAATTTTAGAACAATATCATCAATTTTTTCGTTAATTGTTTTACTCTCAATTAAGTTTTTCAGAATTTCTAATTGTTCAAATTTATAAAGTGATAAGTCAAAATCATACATACCAATACTTTTTTCAAATGCAAAAATTAATTTCTTAATCTGTTTATCTAGTTTTGTTTTTGAGCTTGAGCTCATTGAAAGAGACATTTCTTTTGATAGATTGTTTATATATGTAGAATTTAAAACCATTTGTTGTAATATCTGAATTCGATTGTTCCTTATTGGATCTATTAAAATTATATCATTCCTCGCTTTAGAAAGCATCTTTTCAACTAATATTCTAAGCGGCTCTGAATATTCTTCGTTTTTATCAATCTTAACTTCTATGCTATCATTAATATTTTCTAAAAGAATGGCTATATTATCTTTTACCTCTTCTTTTGTACCTTTAAATTTTGTATACACAAAAATAAACTTTTCTATATATGTTTCTAAATTAGAAAACATAGAAACAAGCAACTTAGCCAATTCGTCTAGTCTTTCTAATTTATCACCTAATTGACTGCTTATAGTAATTACAGGTATCAGGCCTTTACATATTTCAATACATTTTCTTATAGCTATACTATTTGATATATCTATTTCAGGACCACGTGTATCATCAAAACCAGGTGTATCGCAAAATATAATTTGACTTTCAGCACAATCCTCTATCTCTTTGCCATTTATTTTAAATGTTATTATAGATTGAGTTTCTGAATCTATTATTGAAGAACCTATTTTAATTTTTTGCAAATCAGAATTATGTTCATTACTTTCACCTAGCTCTAATCTACCATTGCTTTCAATAAATTTTGATCCACCTAAAAAACGGAGAGTGGTGGATTTTCCTTTTTAAATTTTAAGTTGTATAGACAGGAATATAAAAACATAAAGTTTTGATTTACCAGATCCAGTAAAACCAATAAACAAAAAAATATTCTCATCTTTAATATGATTTAATGCGTTATCATTTTCTTTGATTAATCTCAACAATTTGGGCACATTAATAACTCGAAATATGTAATGAAGTTTTAGCAGTTCTTTTATGGATGATTTGTAATTTCTTGAATCGATAAAACTATTTATATTTCCAAATATTTTATTGATATTGTAAGAATCATTAATGTTCATCAATCCTTCAGTTTCAATTTAAGCTCATCTAATTTATTTTTTAACAAATCATTTTCTTGATCATTTCTTGAAAGATATTGCATTAATTCAATTAACAATTTTTCTGCACATAATGGCATAAATTGTAATTCATCTAAATCATCTTGATCTATTTTAGTCATTTTAAGAGTTAATTATTTTTTGTAAATCTAGAAAAAAAAAAGTAAATTTATGTATTAACTCTAAGAAACAGTAACTTTATTAAGTATTAATAGAATTAATTTTAGTTTATCTTTTAAATATTTTAATCAATTTTAGGATATTTATTAAAGTTTTTTTAAGATATTCTTTACTAATGTAGAATTTTGTGAATTTATTTAATTTTTAATAATTTTTTTTGATTGTATAAAACTAAAACTTATTTAATTTTTTTATACGCTTATTTCGATTTCTTTAATTTTTATTTTCTTAATTTTTTTTTCATTGCTACTAAAATTGGAGGTGAAGCTTTCTAGTAAATAGTAAAAATAATAAATAATTATAATTTACCTAGAATATCTTAGAAAAATGATTCAAGAAAATAGAAAAATTTAAGGATTTTTTATTATTTTTTGTAACTTTGGCAATTTTTACAAATAGAAAATATCATATTGTTCAAACAAAATTATTATCACAAAATAATTTGATATAAATATATTCTTTATTTTACAAATACATTTAGAATAGGCTTTGTTACTTAGTATCTAATATTATCATTTAAAGATAATTAAATTTGTTTTTTTTTTCAGATAATTATAAAAAATATGATTTTTTGTCAAGTATGAAAAGGAAAAATTGAAATAAAAAAAGAAGTAATTAATAATAAAAAAAATGTGATCTTAGAACATGTTTTATAGTTAATAAATAATTTATATAGTTTTTTTTTTGCTGAAACCAAAAATTTTGGTACATGAACTATTAAGAGAATTTTCAAAATTTACTTTCAAGATTAGTTTTCCCCATAGAGCACTATTCAATATTATTACAAAAAAATCAAATCTTTTTGTTTATCTCAATTTAGTTGTATTCATCACAGATGATTCAAAATTGTTTAGAATTTAAAAACAATTTTATAAATACAAAAATCGATGAAAAATTTGAAAGGCAATTTTGGTCAATTAAACTTCTTAATCATTTAGACCGGTAGAGTTCCATCTAACCTTCTGGTAAATCTTAGATTAATTATAAAAGACATTGACAATTTACTGCTTAATTGAAAAAATTATTTTAATTATTATTAGTTTATATTTTGTTTTTTTTTGTTTTTTATAGAAATTTTTGAAAAAAAAAACAGTCTTATGATTTAAAATTTGGAAACCAAAAACCTGATTAATAACTAATTCTAATTTTAATGAATAGTTAATAAAATATTATTTATTCAATTAAAAATATATGTAGCAATTTGAATTAATATTTTTAACTTTAAATCTTTAAATAACAAAAACCAATAAATTAAAATATTTTCTTACTAATTAATAATTTATGGTTATATATGGCAACTCCAATTATTTTTATTTTATTTGATCATAAAATAAAAGAAAAACGTGTAACAGAACCAAATAAAACACTGCTAACTATTTCATTTTTTGTTCAATTTTCTAATCTAATCTTGTTTTAATTTTATAACAATTGATCAATTTGAGAATAATGTAATTTAATTCTTTTATTTAAAAAAAAACATGGAAATTTCAAATAAAAAAAGGAATAATATTATAAAAGCTTTAAAAGAAACTGGTTTGGCATCAACAAGCCATGGTATACCGAATATAATTCGCAATGAGAGAATTTTCCTTAAAATCCTTTGGTCAATTTGCTTTTTACTTTCAAGTGTCGCTTGTGCTTATTTAATAATCGGCTTTATAGGCGATTATCTATCTCGTGAAGTAGTGACTAAGATTGATATAATTCCTGAAACTCCTGCTGTATTTCCTACAATATCGATTTGCAACAATAATTATTTTATAAATGATTATTCTATAAGTTTTGCCAAAAAAATATTAGAAAAAAATGGATTATTAAATCCCTATAATTCTAGTCTAAGTAAAATGATGAGTGCTCCATTTCTTAACCTTCTTTTAATATACTTGGTTGGTTCTAATTCATATAATTTAAACGAACAAGAACAAATAATGATGGGCCCAAGCTTTAATGAACTATTTTTGAGTTGTATGTTTAATGCCAAGCCATGTATTGAGAGCGATTTTGAAAGATATTTTAATCCAATAAATGGAAACTGTTATAGATTTAATGTTGGTAAAAACTCAAGTTTAAAAACTGTGGCAAGACCTGGTTTTCTTAATGGTTTTCAGATTGAGCTATTAATGCCAGAGCCAAACGATATTTATTCTTTTGCTAGTTTTTATGGAGCTGCTATATTAATACATAACAGCTCTGTAAGACCATTATATTTAGAACAAATAGATCTACCTGTTGGTAAATTGTCAAGTGTTGTTATTGACAGAAAAATTATCTCAAAACAACAAAAACCATTTAGTGAATGCACAGCTGATTTAAACTCTATTGATTCATTTGATTCTGAATATTATCGAACTATTTACAATTCTGGCAAAGCTTATCAAAGAACTGATTGTTTTGATTTATGTTTTCAGGAACAAGTTATAAAAAATTGTAAATGCCAAGATTTATTAACTTTAAAATTGTCTAATTTATCAGTTTGTGCGGATATATCAAGTTTAATTTGTAATTTACAACAATATCAAATATTTTACAGCTCATCTATTGATGAATCATGCAAATCAAAATGCCCACTTGAATGTGAAACGATTAGTTTTCCATACAAGATAGCTTCTCTTGAATATCCGACTCGAATTTATTCGGAAATTTTATTGAATAATTCAAACATAGTAAATAAACTTCTGAATTACAATATTACAAATTTAAATCATGAAACTGTTAAAAAGAATATTTTGTCGATTAATATTTACTATAATGAATTAAAATATACACATATAAAAGAAGTAGTTAAAATAAGCGAGATTGATTTAATATCTGGTATTGGTGGTACCCTTGGCTTATTTATTGGAATAAGTTTTCTAAGCTTGGTTGAAATAATCGAACTTATATTTCAAGTATTTTTTATTATTTGCCAAACATCAAAAGAAAATAGAATTATTAATGATCCAAGCAAATTTTAAAACTATTTATTGACCATTCTTCTTTTCAAGAGCAACATTTTTAGCTTTAATTTAAATTTTTTCAAATAATTTATATTAATTAAGTATTTATCTTTATATTAAATTGTTTGTCATGGATTTTTATAAGTTTCAAAATATTGAAAAATTTCAAGGCAACTAATAATAATATTATTTGAAATAAATTTTAATAATATATTAAGAACATTAAGATCAAAAAAGTTGAATATCAATTAATAATTTATGGTTTTATATGGCAACTCCAATCATTTTATTTTTTTGTGAATTAACAAACAAATCAATTTTTTAAAAGCTTTCAAAAATTAAATTATTTAGTTTTTATAATTTTCAAATTCATATTAGGATTTTAATTTTTGATAATAATTCGATTACAACTGTATAATTAATCTGCTAATATGAACTCTTATTTAGTCGTGATTATAAGAATATACAACTTTACTATTTTAAATTATTAAATTTATATATATCATAGCAATAAAATTGAATTTTAAAAATATTATTACGTCATTCTTTTTCTTTTTTTGATTGCTTTTTTTTAATATCTTTAATGTTAAAAATATATTTATATAAAGTTTTTTATTTTATGGTTTAATTATATTTAAAATTCTTGCGAATTTTAATTTTTAAAAATAAAATTTATTTCATTTTAATTAGATTCGTTTAATAAAGAATAAAAATAGTTATTTTTTTTTTATATTTTTTTATTAATTAAGCAATTAAAAACTTATGTATAAATTAAATAAAAAACTAAGAATATGTCAAAACATTAATTTAAAAAAAAAGTTTTAAAAAAGTTCAAAAATTTAATTTTTTCTTCAACAAAAATGTGTTCAAGTGGTTTAAATTTAGCTTCAAATGTCACCTTTGGTTCATTTCCATCAGTACCATTGTTCCCGTCAAGTCCATTTTTGCCACCATTTCCATTCGCTCCTGAATTAGCTCCATTAGCATTCGCAGCTCTTGCAGGTGGTTTGTTACCTCCTCCATTTGGAATTCCACCATTTGGTTTACCTCATTTACCACCACTATCTGCTGCACCAGCTTTAATGGCCTTTTTAGCCGCTGGACAATTTGGAAAATTTTAAATTTTTTTGCTTTTTTTATTAACTTTTTTAGCAAGACCTAAAGAGCAGAGGTTTTTACACCTTCTCTTTTTTAATTATTTTTTTTCTTTTTTAGTTTACAACTATTTAAAAAAAAAGGAAAATAAAGCTTTATTTTTAAAAAATTTATTTTAGTTATTTTTAAATTGATAATACAGTATAATATTGTTAATGTTTATTTAATAGTTTCTGCTTATAAAAATGGACTTTAATTTATTAACTAATTTCAAGCTTTTTGAGTTAAAAACGCTTAACGTGTTTTGACTGAAGCTTTGGAAAATATAAATATAATCTAAAATATCAAACAAAAAAATATCAATAATTTAAAATATCTTAAAGTTGTTTTTTATTTTTGCCAGTTAATTTTAAATATGATTTTGAATTATATTTGTTTTAATAGATCTTCTTTTGAATTCTAAAAATATTCTTAACCAAAGAGTTTAATAAGGTATTTGAAAGACAAACAGTGCTTTTTGTCAAGTTATAGAAATTGATTTATTTTTTAAAAAATTTTATTTTTAAAATAAAGAAAAAATAGTGATTTTATAAAATACAAGTTAAAGTGAAAGTTTAGAAACTAAAAAGTTTGTTTATTTAGTATCACAAAGTAAACACGTGCCTCTTAGGGTCCATGTATCGGGTGACACGTTTGTTCTAAGATTAACAGTAGCTATAAATGTACGATCTGTACGTTTAGGTTTTTTGTAAATAGGACAAACATAGTTTAGATTTTTCTGACCGGCATTAAGTTCAGAACTACTAGTGGCTGATATGTGCATGACTGGCATAGGATCAAATAGTATCTTATTTTTTGATTCGGTTAGCCGAGAATGGGTTTTACTCCATGCGGCACCTTCTAAAAATAAACCATAAACATAAACTCCGACAGCTGGTGGAGTGCTTATTTCATCTTTCATTTTGTTCGTCACTTCGTTAGTTAAAGTAACTGTATCTAAAGCCCAACCTTTGTCCTTATTGGCTCTAGTAACCTCTTGTCTCATTGCTGTTAAAAATCCTTGCGCATTAAAAAATCCAGTCATCCAGAAACATAAAGGTTTTTCTTCAAAACACCATTTTCTAAATTGATTATTTCTTTCAATCAACTCAGTAAACCAAAAACCGAGTGTAGATGATTCCCAGGAAATTTTTTGCCACAACTGTGGTATCTTAGCATCGTAAATAAAATCTAGCGCATTTCTCAAATTTTCGTTCATTATAATTGTACCATCTATGGCCAATTTAAGGTCAATTAAAGTCCTCCTAACTGTGCTAATTACTTTTTGCATTCTGTCTATCTCTTGTCTGAGGAAAATATTCATCGAAGTCAAAGCATCCATTTTAATTAAACGAGCTTTGACCTCATGTGGTATATAATCTGGAGGTAGTTTGTCAAGCATATCTTGCGCTATACGATAAACAACAGACTCTCTTGTTTCGCCCGTTCCGCCACTAGATTCTTTTGGTTGTATATTTAAAATTGTGTCAAGAACAGTCTTTGCTGTATTAGTTTGGTAAGTAATATCAGCGTTTGCATGAAGACCGAATGCTTCTGGTTTGTCGTTTTGTGGTAAAGAATTGATGAAGTTCATCAAATCATCTATTTTGTTGTATTTTGGTAAAGGATAATTTTTATCACTAAAAAAGAATTGATTTGTGAACATATTTTCACCGAACCATTTAAGTGTGAACGTGTTTAGAAGACGCTTATCAAAATCATCAGTAACACGTCCACCATATTGGCATTCGCCAATCATATATCTAACAGTAGTCCAAGATATACCTCGCTTTAGATCAAGTTCATCTAAATGATTTTGAACAAATTGAACTGTAGCATTATAATCTGAAGCATTAAACTCATATGGAATATTCCAACCCAAAGGTCCGAACTTTCTTCTCTCTTGTACTATAGTATGTAAGAACGAAACTGCGAATAACATTGGTTTCCATTGTGGTAAATTAGATATATCCAGAAAGTCTGGTGATAAGCCTTGGAAGGTTCTTTTAAGACCAGCTTTTATGCCTTGAGGTGGTTCTGCAGTGTATTTAATAGACATTTGGAGAAGCCCGATCGGGAACTTTTGATGAACTTCAGTAGTTACCCATATTCTGAAATTTTCATTCATTTGTTCAGTGGTTATTAAAGTGTCTAAAATCTCTTCACAAAAGTCTAATGATAAATGGCAATTTTGTAATAGAACCCAACCACCCGAAGAGATGGCTGAACTGACAAGACGTCTCGCATGTATTTCTTGACCCTGACCCATTGATATTGCTTTTGCTTCGATTGATTTGCGCTTGGCAAGTTGTTCAATTAAACTAGTCGGATCTGAGCCCATTGATAAGAAACAAATTAAAGGTGTTCTCGGATCAGATTCTTCAAACATGCGCTCCAAGTCTAGTATTACTCCTTCGATGAATTTTTCACCTATAGAGTCAGCTATGTATTTTTTAGCTTGCGGTAAAGTTCTATCAGGACACCAGGAACGAATTAGTAGCAATTTTCGGAATATATCTAAATTGTTGTGGTAACCATCTGGAATAACTTCTTCTTCAGGCGCATCTTTGTCAAACCATTGTTTCCATTGTTTTTCATTGCGAGGTATTTGATCTAAAATGGCAGAAAACTGGTATAATTTGCTTAGTTCAACGAGATTCAACCATGTCGAATCTGTAATCCATTTACATGGTTTCTGTTGAACTACATTAAGGTCCAAAGAAGCACCACCTTTAATCAAAGTTTGAAATTCTTCGTGCCTAACTTTACTTGATTGCATATCGATTTTAAGAGTAAGCAATAAAGTAAACATGAATTTATGTTCTTCATAAAAACCACGGACTGTGTATCTATACACCTCATAGGTCATATATTCAATTATGTTCTGAATACGTTTAGAAGTTATTGGCGATTTTTGTGAACGTTCCATTGAGAGATCAAAAAGCTGAAGAAATTGTCTTAAAGATGTTTGATACATCACATTTACCATGGACATTTCGACTATTAAGAAATACAAAATACTACCCCTAGTAGCCACCGGGCGAAATTCTTCACGAGCTAAATTTATCTTTTCGCTTGTCTCGGCCGCAATTTGAAGTTTCTGTTTAACATCAATTGAAGTTGTTTTAGTAACATTTAAAACATTAATTAAATCTTCATCATCCACCAACGAACCTTGTGTACTTGTCAATCTGTATAATAAATTATCTTCGAGTTCTTTGGTCTTCTTTTTATTTGTTTGAAGATCTTCCAAAAGTTTTAATCTTTCATGTTCGAGTTCTCTTTTCTCAGTGTTTATAACTCTGCCTAGTAATTGATCTTCTAGACCTTTCATTGTAACAGTGAAATCAATAATGGAAGTTTTAGCTGATATCTCTGGTGTGTAAGATGGGTTACCAAGTTTTGTTGTTATGTACAATTGAAAACCTTTACCAAGATCGATTTCACGGTCTCCTACTTTAACTTTGTATGATGAACCCATCTTGATGAAATTTTTTTCCAAAACATTATCCAAAGCTGGATCTAGTTCTTCTCCAACATCTTCGATTAACAATGGTCTTCCGAGAGATAAACAATCTTCGAAATGTTGTCTAAAATATTTATGATTTAAATTGGTCACATGTAGATCATTAACAGCTTCTTTCTTTTTAATCCATGCTTTACCTTGTCCTTGAGGATCAATTAAAAGTGGATATCTAGATGCTTTGGTGACTATAATTGCGTTTTGAATTGACAAATCATCATTAGGTAAACCTTGTAAACGCCATTCACCAATCATTGTAGAATCTGTTAAATAATCTACAACATTTATACTAGATGAAAACGGGATTTTTTTATCTCTTAACAACTTTTGCCATTCTTTTCCCATCAAATTTCTAAAGTCTTGGTTAAATGGGCCTTGATAGGACAAGAATCCGGTACAAATGAGAACATCTCCGACTAGCCTTCCTATCTGCGCTTTGAATTCTTTACTTTGTTCTGTCCATCTTTCTTTCTCGTCTGCTAGACCATTAATTAAAGCTGAAGCGGCAATCATTTTACGGCGACAGGTTTCTGCATCGTCCATCAATCGCTGCTTCTCTGACATTGCTGCGTTATATTCTTGCATGGCTAAATCAAGTTCTCTCTCTTTTTCATCTAATTGCGACTGTGCCTTATGCAAATCTGACATAGCTGCTTGTAATCTGCTTTCTTGAACTACCAAGTTGTCTTTTAAAGGTAAAACTTCTTTGTTTATTTCGAAAAATTTTGTCATAGCAACGGTCCATGAAAGCAAACCAGCGACATTGCCGCAAACTTTTTTAGCCGTTTCAAGATTGTAGTCATCAGCTTGAATGTACGGTTCCATTAATTCGACTGTTTCTTCATTTATTAAATCTTTTTTAAATTCTAACAAAGACTGCAAAAAGTTGAGCCCAGCCATCATTTTTAAAGATTCGTTCCAAGAAGCCTTTAGACAACTTCGTTCTGGATCTGGATCAATTACTGGTGGATTCATTTTGGCTTGATAAAGCAACAAAACACAGTCCATAATTCTCATAATTAGATGTGGTGGTTTACCAAGTTTACGAGTAACAGCAATATCGGCTGCCTTAATTGTTTTTAATGCTTCTTCAGCTGCCAACAATGCAGGTTTAGCAGCTTCCAACTTTTCTTCTGCTAAAGCTTTGTCTGTTTCGATCTCGTTTACAATCATTTGTGCTTTGTCTTTTACTTTTTGTACTTGTTGTTTTATTTTTTCTGCAGCTTCTTTCTTTTTGGAAACTTCTTTTAAAACTCTGTCGGCTTTTTCATTTGCTACGGCCAATTCTTGTTCCTTTACAGCTAGTTCTTTTTTTAATTCAGCAACTGATTCACCTGCTTCGACTAGTTTTTCAAGACCAACATTCATTCTTGATGCTAAATTGTTTATTTCGGTGTATTTTTGCGAATAAATAGCTTTATAGCCGTTTAAAAATGACAAATAAGATTTTGGTGTAACATGTGCTGATCGACGATACTTGGCAAAGTAGTTTTGACATGTATCAGCTACTTCGTCATGCAAAGTGCCCATAGAAAAGACTAATTGTTTTTTAATCTCTGGTGTACATTCAATAGAGTAGTTTGATAAAAAGTGATCAGCAACAGATATAAGAGCTTCTTTTGGCCAGCGTTGGAACCAATCTATGGTGCAGCCACTTATAAGACCGGGAAATTTAAGAGCTCTGTTGCGGAATTTTTCACCGATTGGAGAAAAGCAAAGAACTACGTGTAGATTTTGTCTGGTTCGGGTCAAAAAGTATTCGTATAGGTTCTCGTTTGTAGGAGATCGCTTAGGATATTCTTTTTTCATTGCTGGAACTAGATCGTTACATATTTCGTCAATTTCATCACGCGCAAACAGACCAGCTACTACTCCACTTGATAAAACGTTGTTTATGTACTCCAGGAAACCTTCTTCTTTTATGTCCTGATCTGTGAATATAAATGTTACACCTTTGCCTTGTTGACCGGCTGTTCTATACAATAGCTTCAAGTCTTCCATCAAATTTGAGGCGTTGTAAGATCTTGATAGAAAAAAATTTATTTCAAATATTATAACTTTTAACTTAATCTTAATGACACTTGATTATCGACAAAGTTTCTAAAATATTATTCATATTATTTTAAATTTAAGTTTGAATTTTAAATTATTAAGTGTCAATAAGAACCATGTTTTAATTTCAATATAAAAAGCTTTAAAAAAAAACATTCAGCCCTGACAAACATGCTTAAATAAAAAACACTTAAAGCCTTAATTACTTTTCACTGAAAATTTAATTTTTCAAATAGAATATAATTTTTAAAAAAAAATAAATTCAAATCAATCAAAAAGTTAATACCTAGTCAAAGTAATTTGGAAAGCTTTTTGACCAGCTATGAATGAAGCTAGTTTTGTCAATGATTGTTTACCACTACCTCCGACACCTACTAATAAAGCATTTCCTCTTGGTGTTCGAATAATACGCGAAATTCTAACCAAATGCATCATTGCATCTTTGAAAAATACCAAATCCATTCCAGCACCGCGCACATTTTCATTGTACTGTCCCAAAAACATTTTCAATCTTTCTTCTAAATGTTCCAACGATTCGACTGGCTCATATATTTTTGGCATATCAAAATCAGTATCTTCTGGTTCATCGCCAGTAGCTTCGGGTGCATCTCTTCAAAAATTTTAAAAATAATTAGAATTTAAACTAAAAAAAGAACTATCAAAAAAAAGCGAGCGAGCGAGCTTCGGGAAAGGTTTATTTCGAGGTTTTAAAAAGCAAACAATTAAATCTTTTTAATTTAAAATCAAACTTTTCTCTTTTTTTCTTTTTTTTTGGAGGATCTCTAAATTAGTTAAAATTGTTAGTATTTCAATAAGTAAAAATTAAGCATCTAGTTTTATTTAAGCTTTGGTGCTATAAAGCAGAATTTTTACACAAAATACCTCATAAAAGAACAAAATAGAGGTTCTGTTTTATTTATATAAGGAACTAAATTAGGTGACAGGTCTTCCTCGACCAAACGATTAATTATTTTATCAAACCAACTAATATCATCTTTATTTATAAATCTAATATATCAAACAAAAACGTGCAATTAAGTAAAAATTAGTTAGAAAAAAATTTTTTTCAAAACTCTGTTAAAATTTTATGTAAATAGAGGACAATCGTATTAATTAACAAAACACCGATTTGGGGTTACTTACCGCAAAAAGTCGACAAAATATTTAGTCACATTGACTGCTTCTAATAATTTTTCACCCAACTCTTCTTCAGCGACTCTTTTTATAGTCTTTTCAAACCAATTTACATCATCATAAGTGGCAAATCTATAAATATTTTAGTTTTAAAAAATGTTTTTTTTTAAATTTTAAATCAGACTCAAAACAAGAACAGAGTTTTAAATAAAATGTTTGAAAAATTTTTTTATTTTACCTATCAGCAATTACTCTGGTACATTCATGTTTCCATAAATATAGTAAAATCTTTTCGGAATAGACAACTGACGATATGGTGTTGATCATGCCCTGCCAGATTCTGCTCAAGTCTCTTAGATTAAATATATAATGAAATTTGGCCGGTGTTGGTAACATTTTTACTTTGGTCAATTGCCATAAACGTCTGGTAGCAGGTACTAGTTTTCGAATTAATTCTCTTATCGGCTCTGGAAAGTTTCTTTCAGAACAATAATGTCCTAAGCCTATAACACTAAATATTTTATCTATGCTTGTGTTTGAAGGTAATGTACAATTGAATATAGCAAATTGGCGCTTCAACCTTTGTGGTATATCATTACGACCACCTCCAGGTTGAATCATAGCAGCTAAAAACTAGTTTAAAAAAAATATATTTAGAATCTTTTATAATATAATCTCTTATAATTGTATTAAAGTTGATGTTCTTAGGGCAAGTTAATAATATAAGCTTTAATTTTTTTTTATTAAATACAAAATAAATTTAAATATTTAAAAATTTTTGCCTATGTAATTTTAACCAGAATATTTAGAAATTTAAATGTATTTAATACTTGAATATCGATTATTGTCGTAAATTCACCAGGCTTTTCCAAATTATAGAAACCATTATTCTCCATTAATTGTCTAACGATTTCGTTGGTAATCTGATCGCCCCATTCATTTATAACTGGCATGTTGATATCATCAATAAAAATGCTCATTTTTTTACCAGCTGGAGGACCATATGTGGTTCCGACACGTTTGTCTACATAACCTTCGATAATTCTCTGAAACATGTTTGGTGTAGTTGCTGAGGAAAAATTAAGAGATTTTTGAACATGTTCTTCTGGATTATATTTATCCATAAAACCTTTTATAATAACAGTCTTGGCTGTTCCTTGTTCACCAATTAATAATACTGCTTTATTTTGTTTAGCTATTGTTTTGATTAAAAAGTCTGTTCGAATATTGTCTACATTTGGTACTAAAATAGAGCCATATTCGGGTGTATGATCGCCCGGGTAAATATACTCTTCAACTTTATTGTTCCAATGCATCCAATCTCCTTGTTCATCTACATAATAATCAAATATTGTATCTTCACTTGATTCAATTTCTGGTAAATTTAGTTTGAATTCAGAACTCGATTGAAGAAATTCTTGTAATTTTTTTCTATCATCTAATTCTAAAAATGCACCAAAACTCCACATGATTACAAATACATACAATTTTTCAAAGTGATCTTTGGTTAAAGTTTCTTTGTTTTCTTTAGACGGAAGCAAACCGGATAAAAGCTTACAACTTTGAGACACAATCATGCATTCTAGAATATCCATTTTTGAGACTAACACAGTACTAAAAAAGTTGTATATATGAGAGAAACTTGATTCATACAAAGGTAATAAAATATCTCCTTCTTGATGATTTCTTTCTCTTATAATCCAGCCTTTAACAATCGGTAAATAATCCAAACCGGAACTACTCATGTAGACCATACCATTTCTGGAAACAGTAGCTGGAGAGGCGTTGTCAATGTTATGTGGTTCAAATATAATTTTACAATTTGGCGCCATCGGAATACGATCTCCGTTTGCTAGCGTCAAAGTTTTGTTATCATCTAAGACAGAATTTAAATTTTCGATCCAAATAGCATCTACTGGACCATCTAAAACTATCCATACATGTTCACCTTTTTTAGTTTTGAGTGTTCTACGCCATAAAGTAGAAAAAATACCATCAGTCCAATCATTTGTGGCTACATCTAGTCTACCAAACATTTGTGGCGCTGTAATAGCTTTGGGATTCATTCTCATTTCTCGATGTGGTTCTCCAATGTCAGTCATAGACTTCATTAACACATGAATACAACACGTTTTACCTGCACCTGACGGACCAAGAGTCATCATACCGTGTCTGACTAATTGGGTTTCGTATAATTGAATTAATTTTAAAGTCCAAGACGGATGGTTAATAAGTCCTGCTGATCTAACTTGAGTATCTATTGCTGCTTCTAGTTCTGGATAACCGCCTTTTTCAAATGGTAGACCTGGGAACAAATCGTCTATTAAAGATTTAAACAAAGGCTCGTCTTCATCTATTAATTTAGATAAGTTCATGTCTCGCAAAACTCTCATTACGATCGTTTGTTCACTGTCGTTTGGATTGGCTCGTTTAACCGTTCCCAAAGTTCTTAATACGGATAAAATATTTCTCAGACCAAAGTCATAATGGACTTGCTTACTTAACTGTTCTTCGCACAATTTGTATAAAGTGTAAAACTTTCTTGCTAAAATAATATTCTCTAGAAAACCACAAGCGGCCATTTTAACTCGAATAATCGGCAATCGGTCTGGTACCATCATAGCTACAGTACGGAAATTAATTTTTAAATTTTCCGGCAATTCTTGACGACCAGCATAACCAGGATTCATAGTCAAAAATATTCCAAATTCGGGATTCATTTCTACTAAATCGCCATCAGTAAATATAAATTGCTTCTTTCTTTCTTTTCTACATTGTAAAACAATTGCGATTTGTTGTGCTGCGACTGATAATACTGGTAAATCAATACGGTTAAACTCGTCGAAACAACCCCATGAGCCTGATTGAGCTAGACCCTTGTAAATACGACCAAGACCTCTGAAATCCATTTGATCTGAGCAATTAAATACAACTACATATTTGCCAAGACATCGACCCATATCTTTGGTAGTCTCGGTTTTACCAGTTCCTGCTGGTCCGGCTGGTGCACCTCCCATTGACATGTGTATTGCCTGGGCTAAGGTTATATAACATCTGTCAGTTAATGGTGTTATTACTAAACGTTCGGTACATCCCAAAAATTCGTTCTGATAGCTGAAATCGACATCAGTTATAGACACTTGCATTTTGTCTTGGTCTTCTATATAATAAAATCTTGTTTGCTTTAACCATTCAAAATCGGTTGGTGATTTGATATGCATTTTACATAAATCATCGAAGATATCTCTTTGATGGACATGAATCTTTTTTTATTTAAAAAAATAGTTAGTTACAATATATTTTTTATTATATTATTAACCGAATTATATTAATCGAATTCAAATTATTTAAATATATTTTTTTGTTGCAATATTAATTGCGGTTATTGCTAAGCTAATAACAGCAATTAATTTGCCAGAATTCGGTTTAAAAAAATATTTTTTCTTCAATAATTAATAAATAGTTTATAGAAAATATAATTCTGTATTTGTGTTGTTAAAATCATCATTTAACTTACTGTAATTAAAGTTTCAAATTTAGTTCTTTCGACTTTAGTCAAATCTTTTGTAGTCTGTTGGATAAGAGTATTTAATAAATCTAAGAATGCTTGATTTGTTTGTTGCATGACTTTTTTGTCATATCTTGCATTTTTGAGAGCTTCAGTAGCATCTCTAGTCCAAATTATTTGAATACCCAATAAAGTAATCTTTAAAATTTAAATTAATAAAAAAAATTTTTAACATCAATATTTCAAAAATTTACTTGAGCAGGATAAGTGTTTAAAAATTCTAATAAATTAAAACTTTGTGTATCCGAAACAGTCATATATGCTGTTCGTATAACACTATGGACAGACTTTTGCGATTGTTGCAACAAATGCATTAACCAGACTTCGACATTACCTTCTGCTTTTACTGCTTTTTCTAATTCAATAGTCTCTCCCTCGCTCGAGTGTATAGACACAATTCTATCATATTCTTTATCATGAAACGATACTGATTTGGTGTTGTCGAATATGGACAGCAAATGTGCTTGTATAGTATGACAATCACTAGCTTGACCAAGTATCTCTAACAGAGCAGGATCAGAAACAAAGAAAAACCTTGGAAACAACAATCTCTTTTTTTCCAAATAACCAGTCAAAGACTTTTGACAAAGTTCCAACTGTTCTAACAAATGAGGCAACAATTGAGACAAAGTTTCATCACCAACACAACAATTAACCACATTTGTAGTCTCATGAGCTTTGGTCATAATTCTATTCCAGCTCTTATCGATTCCGCTGAATCTTTTCGCTTCAGCTGGCAATTGTTTAGCAATGTCGCCTCCAACAAACACAGCCTCTAAGTAAATCCATAAATTTTGAACTTGCATCCAATTTTCCAATATTTCATTTGTATCTGATAAATTCTTTACCCATAGTTGGATTTGTTTTTTGAATGGAACATTGTATCGATTGCTCATTAAAGAGCTTAGAATCATTAAAGACTCTTCCAAAGATGCCATAATCTCGGTGACACGGTCTCCTTTGAGTAATAATTCACCGCGTGATTTGAATTGTCCGAATAAGAAATCTTGGTTAGACCAATCTTGCGCTACTTGTTTCAATTTAGCTTCGATATCTCGTTCTTTTACGGCTGCTATACAAATATCTTCGATTTCTTCTTTGTGTTTTAGTAAAGATGCTTCCATAATGTTTCTTAATTTAAGTTCGTCACTCTCAATATCGATGGGATGTTTGGTTACATCCGATATGCGATCCCAATGTCTCTTCTTCATTGCTTTGTTCGTCATTAGCTCAAGTAATGGACAACATTCATTAAAGTCGTCTATTTTCTTTTTCAAATCATCATAAGCTTTCCAATCTTTAAGACCTTTTGGCAAACGTCGACATCTTTAATAAAATAAAATTGTCTAATTAAAAGTTTTTGCTGAATTGAGTGTATTTCAAGCTTACTTGTTTTGAAATTCTGCTAATTCTGAATTTATTTTTTCAATATTAACATCAGTCCATGACATGTCATAATAGCCATTTACAGTTTCAATTACATTATTGTATAAACCGTACAATTTTTGCAATAAATTTAATTCTTTTCTATTAAAATTTATTTATTTAAAATTTTATTAAATTAATTAATATATTAAAGCTGGTAAACAAATAGATAAAACTTGGTAATTAGCCTGTTTTATTTAGATGTTTGTTGGTAAAAATAAATAAAATTGAATTGACTATTTAAATAGAACTTCTATTTAAGTTTGTTAATAAGCCATTCATTTTAAAAGAAAATTTTTTAGAAGCGAAAATATCTAAAAACTTAAGATAATTTTGCGAACTTATTTCAAGATTTAATATTATATTAATTAGTTTAAGAACAAACAGATAAATAAAATCATTAAGTTAAACACCAAGAATTTTTGTTATTACCTCTAATGTATATTTATATAATAATTTACCAAGCTAGTTAAAAATACCAAATAGAGTTTAGAAACATGAGAAACATGAATAGTTCTTAAATAATAATATATTATTTATCTTAAATTTTGTTTAAAATTAACAAAAAAAAGAAACTGCTAAAACAGAAAGTTAAGTAAAAATTATATCTCTTAAATTCCGAACAAAGTTAAACTTAAAATTTAAACTTATAAAATGAAGATACTTATTTGGTATTTTATGCTTTATGATATTTAAACAGATTTACTTTATTTGTAAGAGTTCTGGATATTCGGTTACAGGCAAACCGAACAATTCTTCACCTCCAGTATAAGTAATAAATTTTCTATGTAAAGCATCAAATTGATTTTGGAATATGAATAAACGATCAGAGGCTTCTCTTGGTGGTACACCAGCCACCATAGGACCATTTTTTTTGTAGGCATTATAAAAATTACCACAATCTCGAACAAAATCTTGAACGTCGCTTTTAAGACCATCTTTGTATAGCGGTTGAATCTCGAGTAAATAGCCTGAAGTCTGACTTGACATTTGCAACAATTTTTGCCAACTATACCTCAAAGTATCGCATTTTTCTATCTCCTCTCGTGGTATTTGAATATCATGTTTTTGTAACATAGCATAGCTTTCTTCTATTGGAAGTATAGTCATGTCAATGCGAATTTCATTGTCTCTTAGCTCTTTCAACGCAGCCATCGCCAATCGAATATCATCTAAATCTTTTATTTCTCTCTGTAAACTCTTTACGGCATCGTCTATAAACATGAATATTTCATTTATTTCTTTTTTATATTTTGAATTACATGCTTGACCATAACAAGTCTTCCACAAGTGGATTTCACTAGTAAGACCAAGTTTTAATTTTTCAGTTACTAAAGCAATCGATCCGACCGAAAGATATTCTGGATACGAATTAATCTCATTTATGAGTTGTTCGAAGCCTTTTATTTTGTATTCAAATTCAGACACTTTTGGATCTTTTGATAAAAATTCTTTTAAATCTTCATCGCGGTCTTTTTGCCATATAAATTGATACTCTTTGTATTTATCCAAAGATGTTAGAACCTCTTTTTTAGTAGATGAAATACAAGTGAATAATAAAGATACCATTTTAGCTATATCTTTATTCTCAGTTACTGCTTTGTGGTAATTTTTATTGTTTTGTAAAACAGAATTTGTCGGACTGCTCGATCTTTCTTGTTCTTCATGAGCCTCTTCGACTTGTTTGACAATTTCTTTTTTGCTTATTACACCTCGTCTTGCTCTGGACCATTGTAAAATATTTTTTGAAACATTAACAATAGTTTGAACACATTTATTCAAATTTTGCTGAATTTCATCAAGACTCGGCTGCATGCTAATAGTCGGTATGGACAAGACAGCATAGCTCTTGAATAAAGGTATATCTTTCTTATTCGAGTCTTTAGAATCAGTATAAGAAAGGATAGATTGGGATGCTGTAATTCGCTTGCGAAGTCTCTCAAGTGTAGTTCGTACTAATTTTATTATAGCATCTAGATTTCTATGATTAAAATAATTGAACAATTCCATGGCTGTTTCTTGCATTGTTTGCCAAGCTTCGCGCTTTTTTTTCAAAGCAACTTGTGATTGAGCCATCGATTGTTTATGAGTTGATTTATTATCATCTTGTTTTTGTTCTTCTTCTTGATTTATTTCGTTCAAGTGTTCTTCTAGCTGGCTCTTGTATTCTGGATACAATAATTCAATTAGTTCTTCAGTTGCTTCTTCTATATTCTGTGACTTAGATTGTAAACTGAGTGCTCCTTTTTCGCACAAATCTTCTGTTTTGTGCACAAAGTCTTCTATTGTGATTGGTTCTTCTTCGTTTAGTTCACATAGAATAGTGTTTGTCATGTCACTAAGTACCGCTTCGATTCGATATGTTACCAAATCACTGGCTCTTTTTAAAATCAAGTCAAAATTTTCAATCGATTTGAGTGCGTTTATACAAAATTCGTCAATATTTGGTGATACCCAAGTAAGACTGACACAACCAGGATTAAGAACTTGATCTATTTGATTCAATCGAGGCGCTATTAATTGTTCATAAGCAGGTGGTATTGAGGTCTTGATTCTTTTGTGTTCGTCAATAATAAATTTAAGCTTATCGTAATATTGTTTAAAGATTTCTTGGCGAATTACAAGATTTTCAGCTTCGGCTGGTATTTCCAAATTGAGACGTTTCATACATTCAGTTTCACGAATTAAAGTCATAATTTCGGGATCGAAATTGACAAAATATTCATTAGTTTCCGCTTGTTTTATTAGTAGTGAAGCATGAATACCAGATATGACCAATTCGACTTGTCTAAGCCAAGTACGATGGAATAATACTTCGTATTCGATCAATACCGCTGACATTTGATTATAATTTTTTATTATTTTTTTGGCCTCTGGATATTGAAGAATAGTTTTGTTTTGCTCGAAAATTTGCATCGGGTTGCTTATTCTACGATAAAGTTGTCTTACCCATAAGATTTTGCCTGCTATAGGTGGTAAATCTCGAGCTATGGGAGGTTGTTGTCTTGATTTTTGGTATATTTTAGACACTGTTTCAATGTCTTTAGAATAATTGGTTAATATTCGGACATATTTCTCTTGTATACCTAAATTTGGCAAATCTAATTTTTCAAATCTTTTAATCATTTGTAAAGCTCTATGCGTGCTTTGAATACGATCGAATTGGTTATCGATAAACGTAATTATTGAGCTCTAAAATATTTTAAAAAATATTAAATTAATTAATTTAAATTAATTTTATTAATTTCTTTAATTAATTAAAAAATCTTAAATAAATGGAGCAAACAATTACAAAAGCTTGAACTAAATTAAAACTTAACCAGTTGCTGTTTTCAATTTAATTATGCTTTATGAAAATGTTATCTTAAAAAATTAAATTAAGCCTAAATTATTATTCATATCAATTATTTGAAAACTAGTTTAGAAAAAATTAAAATTTTTGTAAAAATAAATTACATGTAAATCTTGAATGGCCTTTTTGAAATCATCATAATCAGTGTCAAAATCAGTTTTTCTTTGGTCCAAAAAATCATAAGACTTTTTCTTCAATATGGCCAAAATACCATTAAATTTAGCAGCGAGAAGTTCCATGCCTTCAATTTTGGTATCGGATAGCTTCGAATAAATTGATATAGTATTAAATATGTCGATTATTTTTTGACATCTTTTTGAAAATGTATCGAATTTTCCAAATATATACATTTCTGAAACATTAAATGGTCTTTCTTCGGGCATTTGAGCTAATTTTTCTTTAGTTTTTTGAAAGCACGCTTGATATTCTTGATTAAGTTTTATGCAATCTTTTAACTTTTTTATCAACTCGGTCTGATTTTGTGACCAAATGGTCTGTGTACCTTTTTCGGACACATACGATTTACATGCAGTAATCATTTGATTTGTTACTTTTGAAAATAAAGAAGTCATTCTTTCAGATGTGTTGTAATAATGTGATATAGAATGTATCATTCTAATCGCATTTATTAGACCTGGAATATCACTTAGCATACTAACTGGGTCTGAATTGTACAATGGATCACAAAATTTTTCCAAAGTATACAAATACTTTACATTGTCTTTAGCTTCATTGGCTGAATCGGTTATTTTGATATCTAGTTCTTTCCATTTTAAAATAAGTCTTGATTTGGCTGCTTGCAAAACTCCAAGAGCTGATTTAACTTCTTGTCCTTTGATCTGATCCAATAAATAATTAAATTTAGTAGTTCTCTTTTTCCAATAATCGAGCTCAGCTCTCGGTCCAATATTATCCGCTTCACGCCTTATTTGCTCGCTTTCAGCTAATACAAGTTCGATTTGCTTCATCCATACTTTAACTGTGTCTTCAATATGTGCCAAATTATCGCTATTATTTGAAACACTTAAATAATCCGCGGGAGTTTGTATTTGACTTAAATCGTATTTATCACAATGCTTCAAAATCACTCGATCATTTATAGACTCTTGAGCATTGTTCAAAATAGAAACAAAAGTATTTAATTTTCCTAAAAAGTCAATTTTTGCCATTTGACCATCTTTGCCAGACAATTTACCCCAACTTGAATCGGTCATGCTATTTAATACAGGTAAAAACAAATTTGAAAATTGTCTAGAAGTAGCTTGTAATATAGTTTCATTCTGGCAATCGTAGGAGCCGAAAAACACCTCTTGTGATATGTTAGCCGTTGTTATTGGTGTTTGGATTGAGTTTCGAATAAAATAGACACATATGCCTTTTAAATTTAAACTAGAGCTATCAACTATTTGCACTCTAGGTCGTATATTAATTTTCGATTTTTGGTTGTGATCTTCGCCGTAATAAAACAAGATATATTTGGAACCATTTTCTTTGAAAAATTTTTCTATAAATTCCAATTGATTGCCGTCAAGAGCCGATTCTTCGACTTCATTTTTTTCCAAACCTAAGCGATCGTTTACTATTTGGAACAAATAATAATGACGGTCATCTAGTGTTGACCGTTTCTGATCACGTTCTTCTTTTAATTTTGCCTTTTTAAAAATTATATTTATATTTTATATGTAAGCTTTATTTAATTTTATTTCCAAGACTAATCAAATATTAACTTGAGTTGAAAAGAAACTCAAAAAAATTCTCGAGTTACTATAGTTAAATATTTATGAAAATTTTTAATAAAACAATAAATATTTTATTTTTATGGTTAAATTTTGTTCAAATAAAAGTTAAATAACCTGAAAAGTTTATATTACTTTTAATTAAATTATTAATCTTAAATATGTATATGAGTCTCTAAAAATTTTTTATATATTCTTTTTTAATAAATGGAAGCTTAACTGTTCTGGAACATTTCAAATTATTTTTTTTTTAAAAGCAAATATTATAAAGAATTATTTTAAAATTTAGTAACTTAGAAGTGATTTTCTCAGTTTTAATATTTCAAATATAAACTAGTTTTAGCCAAAAAAAAAACATGCATGAATTTTTTTAATTAAAAAATAATATTAAAAAATTGATTATTTTTTTATTAAATTATTTATATTATTAATCTTAATTAAACAATTGATTAAATTTCTAATTAATATTTAATTGTAAACAATAACATAGGAAATAAAACTGTCAAAATAACATTCTACTATATTATTGATTGTTACCAGGAGACTAACTTTTATATCCTTAAGAATGAATTAACTCAAGTTTTTTAACTAATTGTTTACAAAGTTTTAAATTAAAGACTATTAGAACCAATTTTATAAAGGTCGACAAGTTTTTCTAAACAGGTTTAAGAACTTTATTACTCTTAAAAATAAAACACTTGGTATAAAACTTGTCGGCCTAATTTTAAGGCTAAGTAGTAATATAAAACATTTGTTATATAATAAAATATTAATACAAAAAGTCAAGTGGTAATATAAAAATTTTGAAACAAAAACTGCGGTCTACAAATGGTCTTTGAAAAAAATTGAAAAAAAAAACAACATTAATAAATTAATAATTAATTGAAATTTACAGATGCTTTAATTGCCTTTTTTCTGGCGCTTAAACTCAAGCTGATTCTTTTAAACCGTTCATAACTAGCACTTTTTGGCTTAACTGTTACATCGTTATTATTACTCATATTTATTTTTTATTTTTAAATAAATAATATTTTATTGA
Organism: Brachionus angularis; assembly: GCA_021432725.1. Lineage (NCBI taxonomy): Eukaryota > Metazoa > Rotifera > Eurotatoria > Ploima > Brachionidae > Brachionus > Brachionus angularis. The sequence goes on along the minus strand of JAJVDD010000001.1, from coordinate 5,670,927 downwards.
AAATAAAATAGTTTTTATTAAATCTTGGAAAATTTAATTTAATTTTCTTAATAAAATCTCCAAATCTCAAATTAAATAAATAAATAAATTCTAATTTATAATTTAATGTATATATTACTTGTTTTTCTTTAATATTTTCACTAGGCAATATTCCAATTCTAGTTTTGGTAGAATTTTGATTTAATATTGAATTGTTATTCACTGGTGGCTGAGTTGTGAAAGAAGAATTATTTTGTGTTGAATTAAGTTTAGTCGATTTTGAATCTTCGACTGAACTCATTTGTAATTAAGAAAAAAAAGACGATTTCTAAAATCTCAAAAGATCGATATATATATATTTTTTAATTTAAAAAAAAATATATATATAAAAAAAAATCAAGCTATAAAAAAAAAAAAAATTAAAAATATTTAATTTCAATTTAGAAGTATAAAAGTCCATTTTTTTTTATTTTATGATATTCAAGTAACCATGGTAACCAAGTTATTTATAAAATAAATAAACTAATAAAACTCTAAAAAAATAAAAAATAACTTAGTCACATTTTTATTTGATTTAGAAAAAAAAAAAAATTATCATCTATAAATATTTTTAAAAATTAAAATTTCAAAATGCAAATAAATAAAAAATTTCTCATTTTTTTTTTATTTTTCTAAATTTCATATATTTTACCTTTTTTTTTTATATTCAATTTCAAATCAAATAAAATATTATATTTTTGAGCACAACAACAACAACAAAAAAAATTAGGTTTCTGATAGAAGACTTTAATTTAAATAATGTAGAATTTTTTTTTTTCTATTTATTTTAAAGAATTTTTAAAAGGCTATTTTTCAATTTTAGATTTTTTAATTAATTTCTAAATTTCAAATAGTTTCTATAGAAATAATCTCAAAATATTTTCTAAATTTAAATAATAAAAGAGATTAAATTTTTTCGATTGTAATTAAAGGCTTTAAAATTTTATGATGTAATAATTAAATTAAATAAAGACCAGACTTGAATATTAGAAAAATGCTTTTTATTTATTTTTTTTTATTATTATTTAATTAAAATTTATAATAAAAATAATTTAAGCTTATTTCTTAAAAAAAGTTTATTTTTCAAATAAACATGAGCCAGTTTTTGATGATTAAATCTCTTCTTTTAAAATAATATTTTTTTTTCTAAATTACTTGAAATACTAAAACGGAGATTGATTTGAATTTTTAAACTTAAAACACAACCAACGCAATTGTTGTTTAACTTCTTCTAATTTTTTTTTTCTTTATTGTTGCAAAATCTATTCTTTTTTTAATTTGAAATATTAATAAAATTGAAAATCAAATCTTGACAAAAAGCACTGTGTCTTTCAAAAGCGTGATTTTAACTATTTAAAATAACACGCTTGATAAAAATTAGCAAAAAAAAAAAAGCAACTTCTTTTTTTTAAATAAAATAAATTTGAAATAAAAAAAAAAATCATTTTGGCTCTGTTTTATTTTTTAAACTTGTTTTTGTTTTTTTTTTAAAAAGCCAAAGGGCATTTTTTTTTAAGTTCGATTAAAAGTTTTTAAATATTTCCAAATATTAAAAATGAAATTAATTCTATTATTTTTATTAATTAATTTATCAATAAGTTTAAGCATCAAAAGAAACAGTAAGCAGGTTTTTGATTAAGATTTTTATTAATTTTAAAAAAAATTTAGAAACTTAATTTTTTTATTTTAAAGCTACTACTAGTATAGTTAATAGTAAATCGAATAAAAGCTTATCAAAATTGTTTAAAAGTGTTTCTTTGAAAAATAATAAAACTAATTTAGTTAAAAGTAAAAGAAACAAAAGACAGCTTGCTTTTGGTGGTGGTTTAGGTATTGGATTTGGTGCTTACGATTATAATGATTATTATGGTGATTATACTTCTGATTACGCTTACGACTATTACGATTGGGTTTGCTCTGAAATCGCGTGTCAATTATGTGATATATTAACAAGCGAATGTTGCGATCCTGATGTAGACGTTAATTGTTTTTTACCAGATTCTTGCTTTAATAATCCCTGTCTCTCCGGCGGTACTTGTATTACCACTAGAACTATTGATGATAGGCCAGATTTTATATGTGTTTGTCTACCGGGCTTGACTGGAAAGTATTGTCAATTAGTAAACGATTATTTTGTTGGTGCTGAACTGATCCCCCCTCCAATATTTCCTCCATTATTACCTATGCCAGGAGCAATGCCTGGCGCTCCCGGCGTACCAGCACCATTAGGGCCTGCTGGAATGCCTCCTGTCCCTTCTGCTGGTGGGATGACTGGTGATCCGACTCAGCAAGCTCCTTCACAACAAAATCAAGCACCACCACAACAAAATTATCCACCGAACTATGCAGCTCCAGCTCCAGCACCACAACAAAATTATCAATCACCACCACAACAACCACCACAACAAAATTATTCACCGAACTATGCTGCTCCAGCTCCAGCACCACAACAAAATTATCAACCACAACCACCACCTCAACAACCACCACAACAAAATTATCCACCGAACTATGCTGCTCCAGCTCCAGCACCACAACAAAATTATCAATCACCACCACAACAACCACCACAACAAAATTATTCACCGAACTATGCTGCTCCAGCTCCAGCACCACAACAAAATTATGTAGCCCCTCCGCCATCACCCCCACAATCAATACAAGCACCAGTATTTCAACCAGTATATGTTGCATCTGGATCCCCCCAGCAAAGTTACCAACCCCCTGTAAATCCAATACCTTATCAAGCTCCATTAAGTCAACAACAAGCTTATCAAAGCACAGTTCAATCTCCACAAACACAACAAGCTTATGGTCAACCGAGCCCAAATACTTTCTCATCTCCTATGCAAAGTAGCCCGATCGGAAAAAGTAATACTAAACTATTAGGCTCTAAAAGAGTATCGTGTCCTGCTGGACAAATATTCAATTCTGAGAAAGGCTCATGTGTTGATTTTAGTCTTAAAAAGAAACAACCTAGTTAAACTTAGAGCTTTTTTGCTCTAATTTAAAAATATTTTTTTATTTATTAAGTTATTTTTTTAAATAAAAATTTGAAATAATGTCCAAATTTGCTTAATTAAATATTTAAGTCATAAAAGACTTAATTTTAAAAATGAAATTTTTTCAAAGTATTTTCTTTATTTATTAAATGATTTTTTTTTAAATTAGTTTTAGGTTTTTTTTAATTTTTGATTCACAATATATAAAAATGAACAAATACATATCAATGTTCATTTTTTGCTTTTTAGCAATTAATTTAGTACAATCGAAATCCATAGGTAAATTTTAAAAAATTTAAATTTCTAAATTTAAAAGATTTTAAATAGCTAATATTTAATAATTTTAGCAAATTCGACAAACAGTGATGTAGATGTTTTAGATAAAGAGACAGCTCTTAGGGACAGACCAAAAAGACAAGTACCATTATTTCCATTAGATGTCAGTTATATGGACTATGCTGCTTATGACTATTATGATTGGGTATGTGATGCAGTCAGTTGCCAATTGTGTGACGTTTTAACAGGTGTATGCTGCACACCAAATGGAAATAACAATTGCTTTTTGCCAGATTCATGTGCTAACAACCCATGCTTATCTGGAGGTACTTGCGTTCCAACTACAGCTAGACCAGCTAATCGTCAAACCCAGTTCCCAGACTTTGTATGTGTTTGTCAAAGAGGTTTGACTGGTAAATACTGTCAATTGATAGACGAATTTACTCCTCCACTAGTTGCTCCAATTCCATTACCAGTTCCAGTACCTGCTCCTGCACCTGCACCTGCCCCAGGCCCAGCTCCTGGAGGTATTCCATCACCAGGATTCGGTGCTATGGGTGGAATGAATCCAATGGCCGGTATGATGGGCGGTATGAATCCAATGGCCGGTATGATGGGTGGCATGAATCCGTTTGCCGGTATGATGGGTATGGGAAGATAAAGTTTTGAAAGAATTTTTTTTTAAAGTTTTTTTTTTCTTTATTGTTATTTAATTGTTAAAATTTGTTATAAATATATTTAAGTATTTTAGCCATTTTTATTATTGTTTTATCTTAGCAAGAAATGTGTTCAATTTTATAAATTTAGTTTCAAATATTTTTGATTTAAAAATAAATATATAGACAGACAGACAGACAGACATATTAAGATCAATAAAACGAATCAATATTTGAAACTAGATTTATTCAAACAAAAAAAAAAAACCTAAATTTTAATAATTAAAAATTTTAGTTATTCTATTTTTATTTTTTTAAGCAACATTATAAACCTATTATTGTTTTAGTTTTATTTAAAAATAAAAGTTTTTAAAGTTTATAAATTGTTTGCTTTAATTTTTGTTTAAATGTTTTTTATAAATTGTTTTTTTTTATTTTCTTTAAACATTTTTAAGCGTTAATAGAAAAAAAAAACTCAAATTTTTTTATTTACTTGTTAGTCATCTTCAAGATTTTATTTCTTTCAAGTGTTTTAAAAAAATTATTCAAAATAAAAAATCATTTAAACTTAATTAAAAGATAGAAACTAAATTTTGGATGTGATCAAAATGTTAACATTTAGTTTTTACAAAAACAATTTAACCTTAATATAATAAAGTTAATTTATTTGGTTAAATTAGATTATAGGTAAACACTAAATGAAACTAGATCAAGAGTAAAAATAAACTTAATAAAAAAAACATTCTACTTTTAAAGCTAAATCAGTCTAAAAATAACAAATAATTTTTTTAATTATTTTTTTTAATCACTAAGTAACTTTTTTTTTAGTTACTTGAAATAATATTGATTTAAAAAACAATCAATATTATTATTTTCTTATTTCAAAAAGTAAATACATTTTCTTTTAAAAGCTTATAAAATTATAAAAGAAGAAAATAAATATAATCAAACAATAAACAATTAAAGTTTTAAAAATTTTTTGAAAATTATTAAAATAAAAAATCAACATTAATTGAAATATAGCTTTATAATACATAATCAAGTTTTTTACTGAAAAACTTTGATAAAAGTTGCAACAAAAAATTTTGCTTTTCTTAAAATATATCTAGTATTACTTCTATTTATTTTACATTATATTATATGTATTTTGAAATGAACCTATTATTTTGAAAGTCTAGTCTTATTTGATACTAATATTAACTAACAGAATAGTTTCGACTTGGAATGGACTGCCTGAGTATGTGGTATAGGCTAAATCTTTAAATAGTTTTAAAACAAGAATTGACAGTAAATTTTTCAAGCTAAAGAGGAAAAGTAGCGGCTGTAATGTCCCTAATAAGGGCTAAGTGCTCTGGCGCTAATACTAATACTCCTACTACTACTAATACTTTATAAATAAATGATTAAAAAGTGGAAAATTTCTAGATATTTTCATTTGAATAAAATCTACAAATAGTTAAATACCACACGAGAAACTTTAGATCTTTTCAGGTAATTTAATCAATTATTTAGATTTAAATAAAACATTGATTTGATTAAAAAAAATTTTATTAAATAAATAAGATTATAAATAAAATGTTTAAAAAAAAATTAATATTTAAGAGTAAATTTAAGGAAAAATTCAATGCAAATTACAATTAAAATCCAGTTAATTAAATTAAATAATTTATTATTTTTTTTAAATATTTAAATTACAAATTTTTATAAATCAGTAACACTTAAACTAACACGTCTAGGAGTAGTTGAACCAGATGAAGAAGCAGACGATGTTGACAAAGTCGATGAACACAAAGTTATATTAGAACTTGACACCTTGTTGTTAGAACAGTGGTTATTATTGGCATTATTATTATTAATTCGTCTTGGTATTATGACTGCTGACGATAAACAATTTGTTTTACTTTGGCTTTCATGATTAGATGAAGTCGAAGATGACGATAAAGAAGACAATTCTAAATTAGAAGTAGATATTTTGTTTTCCAACATTAATTCATTTTTGTTACCATTTTCCGAGTTTAAAGAAATACTTGTCGAGCTGCTCGAGTTTGAGCATGTTTCTAGGTCCAATTTTTTGTCCAATTTGGTCTGCATAGATCCATTGGTGATTATTTTTGTTTTAGTTTTATTGTTTATTTGTATTGGTGGTGAATCTGAAAATCTAACAGACAATTTATTGTTAGAATTTTGATTCGGCTCAATAATCATAGTTGATTTTAAATTATTTGATTCAATGTTGTTGAACGCTTGTTGTTCTGTATTGTTGTTGTTTGTAATATTTAAACAAATGCTTGTTGTTGTTTTGAAATTCTTTGGCGCTTGCTTTATTGGTTTTAATTGATTCAATTGATCTATTAATTGAGTTTCATGATTGTTGTTTATTTGGACTTGTTGAGTTTCTTGGCAGTTTTCATCAAGTTGTTCTTGTTCTTGATTTACATCATTTAAAACTGGTTTTATAGAAAGTGTTGATTTTATTGATTGATTTACACATGATTGATCTTGATTTAAGTCTTGTATTTGTTCTTCTTCTTGCACAGTCTCTAAAAACGACTTTAAAATAAAAAATTTTATTCAACTTAGTAGTCTTATTTATTAATTTAAAAATTTGAAAATTGTTTTTACTCTGTCCATTAAATTTTGTTTTACTGGTATTTGTAAAGTAATTGGCGTTGTTTGAATATTGATCACGTTTGAATGGGAATTTACTGGTGAAGATGAATTAGATGAAGTCGAAGTAGGTGAAGATGGTGATGAACCATATGAAGATGAATTTGTTGAACATGATGATTGATTACAACTATTATTATTATTATTATTATTATTAAAATTACAATCTTCTTTTAAAACTTCTTTTTGGTTTCTGTATTTAGCTCTTTTTTTTATAGTCGATTCAGACTCCTTTTCATTTTAAACAATTTTAAAATAAATATTTGCCAAAAATATTATTAAAAAAAAATTTTTATAGTTTCAAAGACCAAGAAAATAAAAAGCATGCCAAAATAAAATACCACAAACACACACAAACAAAACTAAACAAGAAACAAAATTTCAACAAGATATAATCATTATTATATATTTTTCTTACTAAATCATTATTATTTATAAATTGATAAATTGAATATGATTCAATAGGTTTTAGATTATTGGTGATCATTGATATTTCGCTCATTAACTGGTTAAACGCGTCGTCAACCTGAATAAGGGTTTAAGATCATTTTTAGAAAAAAAAAAAAACAAAAGAAAAAATGTTTTGGTGCTTTTTTTTGCTTTTTAAATATAAAGCGTATTTTGGGCATAAAAAAAGCTAGCAAAAGTGCTCAGTTTTTTTTTTATTCCAGTGAACATATAAAAGCTAAGTTCTATGTAAAATATAAAATTTATTTTGTTGCTTTGATAAACTTACTTCAGAAGCTAAATTGCGTTGCTCTGTTTCGTGCTGAGCTGTTTGAATGTCATCTACATTAGGGCTGTTATTTGCTTTGCTTGGTTTCGGAATAGGTGGCAGTCCGGGTGGGTTATGAGACGGGTTTATTTGGTGCTGAATATTTGGACCTATGCAGTTTATGATGGTTTGTTTTTGTTGCTTTTTGTTGTTCAAGTTTTTTTGTGCTGGTGATTGCGACTGGCGCGGGTTTAAAGCAAGTCTTAAATAATTAAAAAATGAGTTGATTTATTTTGAATTCAAATTCAAAAATAGAAAAAAACAAAGCAAAACTTTTTCAAAATAATCAAAATTCCTGTTATTCGTTTGCATCGTTTTATAATTAAATCTAATTTACATGATTCCGCATAAATGAATCTTTTTTAAAACCAAGCACAAAATAAAAAAAAATTGAAAACCATGCATAAAAATAAATAAATTCAATTTTTTTTTAAAATTTACTTGTTTTCAATATGTTTTTCAACATTATTTGTAGATTGTTGATGTTGTTGTTGTTTTATATGATCTTTTATGGTTGAAAATTGGGTCTTGAGATTTACTAACTGTTTTGATAATTGACTTAAAGATAAAGCATAATATTCAACATCATCTATGTTCACTTTAGATTTATGTCTTAAAATATTTTCTCTTAAATCGTCTACCACTGTTTCCAAATCACTAAAAATATTTTATTTAAATTAATTTCAAATAATCATGAAAATAATATATTAAAATAAACAACTTGATGAAAAAATAAAGACTTATTGCTTAAATTTTATTAAAAAGTTTATACTTAAAAGATCAGCGAGTAGAGCTGAGTTTTTAATATTAATTACATAATTAATATTAATTAAAATGTTGCAAAATTATTAGCGTTTTTTGCAATATAATAATATGCTTAAAAACGAATTAATTTTGCAACTTTATAATAAATTAATCTAAATTACAACTTTTCTTAAAAGATGATTAAACACTAAATGCTAAAACACTAGAGAAAATGGTCAAGAAAAAAAACAAATAAAAAAATAAAAATTGTTCTATTTGATCTCATCATTTGGCATTTAATTTCAAATAAATTTTTAACTACATTTGAATTGTTTAAAAACCTTGTTTAAAACACCTAATAACATATTTAATTAATTTCAAAACTAGATCAGTCTAAATTAAAATTTACAATTTATTCAAGAATTGTTTATTCAACTGTTTACCAAATTTCAATTTAGACTTATTTAGTATCAAGCATTTCAATTTAGACTTTGATAAAATAGTAACAAAATATATTTATAATAATAAATTAATGTTGAAACTTTCTCAATTAAGTTTTAATTTTCTATAGTTGATTAATTTACTGTTTAAAATAAATCAAAATCATAGATAATAGATAAATATACAAAAACCAAATATTTATATTATTATTTATCAAATTGAATCTATTAATTATATTTTTTTGATTGAATTTTTTACATTTTTATTTGAAATACTTATTAATTAATATTTTGCTTATTCTTATCTTGTTGTAGTAAATAAAGATAAATTTTATTTTTTTTTTTTTGTTTCTATTAGTGTTAGAACATATGGGATTAGGTCCATTACTGATAAATATGCTAATTTTATACCAATAACAAAACTAGCTTTCAAAGTTGAATATTTAACTAGAAAAACAAAAATGATGAATTATTTCAACAAACAAACAAATATTATAAAATGCTCAATTTGGAGTTTATTTATATTAGAAATTTGTTTATTTACATATAAAATATATTAATGGAATTCCTCAATTTTTTGAGGATTGAATTGAATTGTTGTTTATTTTAAAAAAATATTTTTTTGTAATTTATTTTTTAAGCACAATTAACAAAAAAAATGCCGAAATAAAACTTACCTCAATTCAGTTTCAATTTTAGTACTATCTATTTGATATTTGTTTATTAAATAATCTATTTTGATTCTATCATTAATCTCATTTAAACAAAAATTTTTTAATTTATCCTTTTTAATTTTTTAATTTTTTAAAATAAAATTTATTAAAATTATTAAAATTAAATTTAAATGTTACATTTATTTGCCTTACAAAACCCTTCATTGAATCGCCTAGTGTTGAATTAAAATCTATTTGCATTCTTTTAAGACTATTCAAATCGTTTTTCAGTAGTTTTGCTTTTTCGTTTAATAATTTCAAATTCTTGTTGTTATTCTCTTTGATTATATCAAAAGATTTATTAGATTTATTGTTGCTATTGTTATTGTTGTTGTTGTTGTTATTTAACAAATTGTATTTAGTCGAAGCTAGTTCTAGTTTATCTAAATCTTTGTTTATTAAGGCCTGATGTACCAGGTTTGTTAAAGTTTCTAATTGTTGTTGCATAAGTTTCATTTTGAGTGCCGAATTGACCACATCGTTTTGATCTTCGATCATATTTTCATCATTTACAGTTCGATCATCATCGTCTTCATCAAACTCGGTATTATCCTTTTTAGACTGATCTACCAGTATACTACTTGGTAGAGACATTTCATCGTCTTCTGTATTACTACTACAACTATTTAAAGCATCTTTTTTCTTACTACTTAGACTCAATTTCGAGTCGGTATTTACCGATAAATCTCGTTCACATGATTTTAAATCACGTGATTGTTGTTGTTGGTAAAAACTTTCGTTTAGCATTGATTGCCTTTTTGCTTGTTGCGATTGTGCAGGGTTATAGATCATACTGAATCGAATATCGCGGTCTACTGATTTGATATCTCGATCTCGATCGGCTATTCTCATACTATGATAGATAGGCCTTTGTGATGATCGATTGTATCGATCATAATAGTTGAATGGTTGTTGTGTTTGTTGTTGATCAATTCTTGACTGATGATTAGCAGAAGACTGAGAATCCAAATTGTCATATGTTTCCACAGTGTTTACATTTGAATTAGTATTAATCAGATCTTGATTGGTTAAATAATAATCATGAGGGTTGTAAATTTGATTGTGATAGACTATAGTTTGATTTTGGGTTGTAGTTTTATTTGAATTATTTAAATTTTGTTGATGTCTAGGCTCGCTCAGAGATCTATGACTTGAACTCGAATCGATTTTTTCCTCTTCTGCCAAATTATTTTGATAGTATTGATTTTGTGGTACATAAAAATCATTGCCAAAATTGCTCATAGGCAAATTATTAGTCAATTCAACAAGCTTCAAAACACAGCGATCTTTCACATCACTCATATCATCCAATTGATAGAACAAATCTTTCGAATGATCTTTAATATAAATTTTAATTAATTGTTCATCATCCAAATAGTTCATAGTCAATTTGTCCGAAAAAGCACGAACAAACAATGCTTTAACAGTGTCAATACCAGTCACTTGACTTGGCAACAAAGTTCTCTTTGTTTCCGGACCATAGATCAAATAGCACAGACCTATATATAAATAAATTTTTTGTTATTTTTTTTGTATAGATAAAAATTAAAAATATAAAAAATAATAAAATTTTAGAAAATGGTTTTTAACCTATAGAAGAAGAATTAGGCTTATTTTTTTTGTCATTAAAACGTCCGGTAGTAAAGTAACCAGAGCTCAAAGAGGCTAAAGATAAATTAGATTTTCGGGTGCTTGGCGACTTGGATTTAACCGAGTCATTCCGAGTCAGAATTGAACTCGAATCTGAATCTTTATGCTTTTTAGATTTCGAGTTACGTAACGAACTATAATCAACTAGATCAAGTTTAGTATTATTATTATTACTACTACTAGTACTACTACTATTGTTATTATTATGAATATTATTTATGTTTTTTTTTGATGGATTTATTTTTTGTAAAAACGAAAACATTTTTAACAAGATAAAGAATAAGAAATTCTAGTATTATTATTCGTATTATAGATCTAGATCGGTTTCAAATAAATATAAATATGGTTTATATTAATCTTGATCTTAAAATAAAAAGAAGATTCGCTTCAATTTTGTATTAAAAAATCAACCTTTTAGATTAATTAATAAATCGATTTTTGTTATTTATAAAAATTTTTTTTATTATTATAAAATATTAAAAAAATAATAAAAAAGAAAAAAAGAAAAGAAAAAAAAAGGTAACTGGTTACTTATAGTGCTGAAGATTCTAAATTAAAAATTAAAAAAAAAAAAAAATTTTTTTATTTTTTTTTTTAGTTTTCGTTCAAAAACGAGTTTATTTATTCATGATTAAAATAACAAAATAAAAAATAAAATCTGAATAATAAAAAATATACAAATAATTATTTTAATTTTTTTTTATTTTTTTTTCTATTTTTAATTGCTTCTTAATAAATTTTCAACAAATGATGAATTCTAATGGATTTATATTTTTTATAATTAAAAATAGAAGAAAAAAGATGAAGATGAAGATGAAGAAGAAGAAGAAGAAGAAGCGTATAAAGTTGTTTAGAAATTTGAACAAAAAAAAAAGAAAGGCCTATAGGTCATTTTTGGAATATTAAGTTAATAACTCAAGATAGATTTGAAAAAATTCTAAAAAAAACTACAATAATAATAATAATAAGTTAATAATAATTAAGAATAAAAAAATAATAATAATAATAAAATGCATCGATTGTTCTATCAATTTTAGAACTAATAAAAAAATGATTTATATCGCTTATTTGAAACAAAGTCTTACACATGTTTTAGTTATATTATAGTAGAAAAAAAATTGAATGCTAATTATTATTATTATTATTATGGTTTATTTTGTATATTGTGTTTGCTTTCCTCTTGAAATTCCTAAATGTGTCCTAAATTGTTGTAAAATGATTGATTATAAAATGAAATTTGGGCTTTTAATTTTTAAATGATTGATATTAATATTTATTTGCAATTAATAATTACAAACAAATAATAATAATAATAATAATAATAATAATAATAATATATAATATAATTTTATGATTATATAACTACTACTACTACAACTACTACTACTAATACTAAATAAGTCCATAATTTAAAATTTAGATTATCTCTGTTTGAAACAAGAATTTTAAACAATAAATCAAATTGATTGAATAATCTTTGTTTTGTTTTATTTTATTTTGTTTTGTTTTTATGTTTAAATCATTAATAATAAAAAAATGCAACAAAATTTATGTTTTTTATTTTTGCTTTTTAAATTTAAAAAAAAAACAAAAAAAAAACAAAATTAATCTTAATCTTTTCATTCAACACTTTTTATTCTATATAATTCTAGCATATGTTATTCAAATTTTTAGAATAGTTTTGAGTCTGAGATCAGCACTATCGATCAATGTCAGAATGATTTTTATAAAATAAGAGACGCGAAATTGACATTGTTTATGATTGTTTCAAAGATAAGAATATAAGAAAAAAAGGTTAAGTTTGAAAATTTTCCAAACCAATTTTTTTGAATTGTAATTTAAAACCTTTTCAAGTTAAATTTTGAAATTTACAAGTTAGTTTTGTTTGCTTTGGGCTTCTACTGAGTAAACGAATCTAACAGTTGATTTAAATTTAAAACTAAAATTAGATTCTTAAACAATTAAAAACTATTCAGGTTTATTATTTTATTCTAAATATATATATATATATATATATGATTGGTATTAGAACAATTAAAAACTAAATTGTTTTTGATTCTCATAAAATAAAAAAAAAATAATTTTTTTTTTTTTAAAGTATTATGGCTTTCTGGTTTATTTAGTATGCTGAATAATAGAATCAGAAATTAGAAACATTCTTCGAAAATTAATTTTTCAATCAGTTCAAATAAATATCTAAGTAGAAATATTTTACACGGAATTATAATTAATAATCAACAATATTGTTGCAAAATTATTGGCGTTTTTTGCTATATAATAATATGCTTAAAAACGAATTAATTTTGCAACTTTTTTTCTTAATAAATTAATCTTTATCTAAATTAAATTTTATTTAAACTCAATCACAACTTTTCTCTAAAGATGATCAAAAAATGCTAAAACACTAGAGAAAATGATCAAGAAAAAAACAACATTTAAAATATTGTTAATAATTTATTATCTTTATTCTCATATGATTAAAATAAATCAATAAACAAGCTTAATAAATAGTAAAAAAATAAAAATTGTTCTATTTGATCTCATCATTTGATATTTAATTTCAAATAAATTTTTAACTACATTTGAATTGTTTATAAACCTTGTTTAAAACACCTAATAACATATTTTATTAATTTCTTCTGAATTTTAGAATAAAATAGAAAAATTAATGTTTTAATTTCAAAACCAGATCAATTTAATTGTTTTAAATTAATCAAGTATTTCAATTTAGACTTTGATAAAAACTAAAGTTTTTTAAAAATTTACTTGAATTTTGCTTAAACTTGTTTCTAATTAGTTAACTAGATTTGTTATTTTAAAATTTACAATTACAAATTTATTAATTTTATTAGAACCAGAGACATACATGTTTTTTTTTTTTTTTTTTCTATTTTTGTTGATTTGTTTTAATAAAACTTATTTTAAAATTAAAACAAAATTAAAAAACAAATCAAATTTAAAAAAACTATATTTGTCTCGAATATTTACAAAATAAATAATTCACCACCACCAACACCACTTGTATCTAATTGCATTTTTTTGAAACATTCCTCTTATATTGTATAGTTACAAAATAAAAGCTCTTAATAATTTATTATTAAGAAGAAGAAGAAGAAGAAGCCTTATCAAAATCCAGATTTAAATTTTTTTATTTTTTTTTTCATTTTCATTTTCAATTTGAAAATATGCTGGGAAAACGATCTAAATTTTAATTAATGAAATCCAGATAAATTAATTCTACTATATAGCCTAAAACTAAATTTCAAATTTTTAATTTAATATAGATCAAATCTTGTAAATTTTTATTTTTTTTTTTTTATGTAAATATTATAGCCCATATAATGTATTTACATATCAAATGATGAAAATAATAAAATAAAAATCAATAAAATCAACTAAAATCATGGCTTAATTTGAAAAAACACTTGAGCCGGAATAGAAGCTTTAAATTTCAAATAAATTTCTACCTTAGAAAAAATTCGACTCAAACTAGACAAATAAAAATAAAATTTGAAATTTGAAATTTTGCTCTTTAGTTTGATTGATAACTTTTTGTTGTTTTTGAATTTTTGGAAATAGATTAATATATATATATTAATTTGCATGATAAATTAAAACTATTTAATGGATAATAATAATTATTATAATATCTATTTTATATATTAATTATTATTGCTAATTATAAATTTAAATTAATAATTGAAATTCTTATCAGATTTTTCTTTTTATTTTTTACTAACTAACTATTACCAAAGTCAATAAAAAAATTTTCTCTTTTTTTTTTTTTATTTTTTAGCACATTTAAATTGTTATTAAGAATTAAAAATTAGAATTTATAAAAAAAGAAAAATTTTAATCTCTTAGAAACAAGTAAAATTTAATTTGTTACAAATATTTTTTTAAAGCACTTGTGATTTATTAAAGCTAAAATAGTTTCAATTTTTTATATTGTAAAACAAATAAATTATTCTTAAAAGCCTTATGTAACTTGTAATTATAACAGTAATTAACTTTTAACTAAATAGGTTAGTTAAAAACAAGAAAATAGAAAAACCATTTTCATTTGAGAGAGAGAGAGAGTAAGAGAGAGAAAATAAAATAAAATATTATATTTATGTTCTTACCTAAGCAACTGTCCCTTTTAGCAGGTGTTTTTATAATTGGTTGTGGTTGATGATGGTGTGTTTGTTGTTGCTGTTGTTGCTGTTGCTGCTGTTGTTGTTGTTGTTGTTGAATGATAGTGTTGATGTGTGTGCTTTGAGCTCGATTGTTTCTAACAAAGCCAACACTATTACATCTAACACTCATTTGACTTTTCTTTTCCAATTCTAATTGCTGAAGTTTGATTCTGTCCTGCATTTGTTTTGACTTTACATATTCCAATAAAGCATCTCGTTGCTTTTCTTTGTCCATCTATATTTTAAAAAATGAGAAAATTTCAAATTAAATTAAAAACAAATAAAAACATGTTTTTGGCTTAGAACAAAACAAAACAAAAAATAAAATAATAAAGAATGAAACATGTTTTTATTTGAAATAAATATAAAAAATAAAAAAAAAATTAAGACTTACAGCTGCAGCGGTGGCAGCAGCTGTAGCGGCAAGTTGATTTTTAATAGAATTATTATTGTTGTTGTTTAAAATCAATTT
This sequence comes from Brachionus angularis, assembly GCA_021432725.1. NCBI lineage: Eukaryota > Metazoa > Rotifera > Eurotatoria > Ploima > Brachionidae > Brachionus > Brachionus angularis. The sequence continues at coordinate 5,655,336 of JAJVDD010000001.1, read as the reverse complement.
TGGATAATTAACGAATTGTTTGATTTGTGCTTGATTTGTTATATAAGAACTGTTTCTGTGTTGAGTTTGATTTTGTTTAAAAGCTGAATTGATTCTAAGCTTAACAGGAGTCTCAATAATCTCAATATCACCATCATCAGCAATAATGGCTTTTGGAGCCACTTTGGCAACTAGTTTAGGCTCACTTTGTGGTTTTAAAATTTTCGCCTTTAGCTTATTACTACTGTTATTATGTTTATTATTTAATATTATATTTTCATGTGATGGAGTTTCAGATGTAGTACTAGAAGCACTGCTTATATTGCTCGATCCGACACCACTACTAGTCGAAGACAATGAGCACAATTTGCCAGATTGTACTCTTTGCTTCAAATCAGGTACATCAGACGACGACGAGGATAGATTCGAATCGGCAAATGAGTCTTCGGATGATGTTTGATTATTCGATATTGATTTTGGCGATGACTGAGACGAAGATGGCACCGAGTTGGTTGTAACACTTTGCTGAATAAGTTTCTGTGCTTGTGATTTTTTGCTATTATTTTTATTATTTAAACAATTGTTCAATTTCATGTCCAAAAAGTCTACTTTTTTGTTTATTTTTTTCATTTTGGTCAAATCAGATATTAATTCATTTTCAAGCGAATTTAGTGATGAATTAGAACTTGATATATTTTTATTTGCTAAATTAATAGTATTACTATTTATTCTCAATATTGATTTATTTGATTTGTTTTTATTTAAATTATTATTTAAATTGTTGTTATTAATTTCTAAACCTTTGAATTAGAAATGATAATAATTAAATTATAAAATAGCCTCGAGTTGTATCATTTAAAATTAAAATGGGTCAATTTTAACAATATTTTTCTTTAATTTAAGGTCTAAATAAAATCAGGCACATAAGAAAAAAAAATAAAACTGGGACTTGTTTTACAGATTTAAGAAATAATAAATCAATTTTCATTTTATTAATATTATTATTATTATTATTATTATTATTATTACTATTATTTATTTTAATAACAACTTTAAGGTATAAAAATTAAAACTAAAAAGAGAAAGAGAAATTTTTTTCTAAAATGTCAATTGTAATTATATACCTTGAAACGAATATATATATATATAATTTGAAATTTTTGCTATTTCAAAAATTCAAAAATTTATCTTTGAGCTGAAAAGCACTGAAAACACACAACATATAACAGTTTATTTCAAATAACACGTCAAATAATTTTTAATTTGTGTTTATTTTTTAAAATAAAAACAAAACAAAACAACAAAACAACAAAAAAAACTAGAACGAAAAAATTTGAATGAATAGTTGTAATTAAATAGAACCTCTGACTAGATTTTTTTTTTTTATTATTTGGTTTTTTAATAAAAAAGTTTGTTTATTCCTAATTTGTATTTAATTATTATATAATTAGAATTTTACTTAAAAATTAATCTAATATATATTTATATATGATATATTTAGCTAAAATTAATACTAACTAACTTGGGATATAATTAAAACTGAGTATTTGTTTAAATTAGACTTTAGATAAAATAGAAAAAATATAATCAAAAATTTTATGCCGATTTGAATTAAAACTAATAAAAAAGTTTGCCTAAAATATTAGAATTAAAAATAATAATAATAAATATGAATTGAAATGATTTAATTTTTATTAATGCTTTTAAAAAAAAAAAAATGAAATATAAATTAAAAGATATTCAAATAGTAGTAGTTTCAGCATTTAGAAAGAAAGAAAGAATTGTTTCTAATATTATTAAAAAGCCGGTGATTTGCGAAGAGTTGTATAATAATTGAACATTTATTAAATATGTATTGAAATAAGAACTATAATTATTACTTCTCTCAAGGCATTAGTACTTAATTGCAACTTTTAATCGTACTATAAAAATTAGCACTATATAGTTTTAAATACTTAAAAAATGTTTAAGAAATAAGAAAATTATTAAAAACTGGTAATTATTCGCTTCTATCAACAGCTCTAATTTTAAAAGTCTTAGGTTTTATCAGAGAACCATTTGTTATTTTTCAACTATTAAATTTTTGAAATATTATAAAAAATTTTTTTTTTTTAGTATTTTCTAAGCTTGGAGTTTAATATCATTTATAATTATACCAATTAAACTCAATTGTTTATTTAAAAAATATTTATAAAAAAAATAAAAAAAAGAATACTTAATTTTGTTAAAAGGTATCTTGAAATTTAGAATTTTGAATTGTATTTATTTGATATTTAAAATAAAATATATATATATATATATATATATATATATAAAGAAAAAGGGTTATATAAGATTTGAAAAAAAAAATCTTCTTAAGCTTAAAGTGTTGAATTTATATCTTTTTAAAATGATATCTTGACCAAGGTAAATATATTTAAAATAAAGCTTCTTCTTCTTCTTCTTATTTCTTACAAATACAATTGTTTAATGCTAAGCCTAAGCCTTTGAGTGCTTTTAAAAACAAGATAAAAGTTCAACCATTATTTTTTTTACCATAAAAACTAGTAAAACTGTTAATAAATTATATAAAATAAATTTTGTTTTTAATTCTACTATATGAAAAATAATCTCATAAAAATAACCCATATTCCTGATAGAAAATATTAATTAATAAATAATTTTTTTATTATTGCTCCTACATCAAAATCATGCTTTTATATTCTCTTCATATTTTAGTACTGGAAATAAAATAAAATAAAATGAATTTCTTTTTTATTTTCTAATCTTAGACAAGAAGCGAATTGTCTTTAATAATAAAGAACTAGACTGAATATAAACTACAAGACGTAAGTAGAAAGATTCTTGAAATTAGAAGCGGTAATTAAACTCATATAACAATATCCTTTTTGAAACATAAATTAAATCGTTTTACGTATATACAGAAGAAAATTACTTCCGAAACATAGATGAAGTAAAATTTGAATTTTTAATCAGAATTTCTCTCAGTTAGAATCTTGTTTAATTCAAACTAACTAAAAACTAAAAAAATAAATAACTCAGTAAATTGTCAATCATTTAATAAAATAACCACAAATAAAAAAGACATTCAATTTTCTCTTTATAAATTTTTGAAAATCTGTTTTGTTTCATCCAGACTTTATATTTATATATTTACTTGATCATTGATCCATGCTACACAACCATAATTTTTTCATTCAGTCTTAATTATTTAATTTCTAAAATGATTAATAAACTAACGATTTTTTTTTTTTTTTTCATTTTTCTAATTAAGCCGAAAAATAATTTACAATTGAATGAAATTTAATTGAGTTTTTAATTAAAAAGAAAATAATAAAAAAAAAAAAAAAAAAACTTTTGTTGGCAACAAGTTTCTAACTGAGGAAGAAACTAAACAAAAAAAGTTAATTGACTTTTTTGTCTTGATGACATTTTTATTAGTAAAATATAGAAAAAAAAAAAAAGAGAAAAAAAAATAGAAAAACGACTGCTGTGTAAATTCGGAAATGAACGGTTTTTATTTTTTTTACGAATTATACAACTTGACAATTCAAACTATAATCCGATAAAACAACAAATACTTGAAATTTAATATGGGTTGAAAATGAAGTTGAATTAAAAAACCAAAAAAACAAAAAAGAGAATAAATCTAAAGCTCAGTTAGAAGTCTTCTTCTTCTTCTTTTTTTATTAAATCAATTAACTGAATGGCTTTCTAAAATATATATATTTTAAATTAAATAATCTTAAATTACTATTGTAAATAAAATCTATTTTTTTTGAATATATCCTGTCCATAAAAGCTTTTAAAAATAAAACATAAATATGATGATGATGATGATGATGATGATGATTGAAATTTGAGTATAAAAGGTATATTACAAATTTATCTTTCTATTTAAAAAAAAAACAAAGAGATTTATGAAATTAATGGAAATTAATACAATATTCAATATTCAGTTGTTCTTCCTCGACTCGCTTAACAAGAATCGATAGACGGAAGATTTATTAATATGAAAATAATAAAACAAAAAACAAAACAAAAAGTTAATCAAGCAAATAAAATTTTTGAATTAATAAAACTTATATTCTTCTTCTTCTTCTTATTATTATTATTATTAATTTAAATAACATGCGATATTTGTAATTTTGTTTTTTTTTTATTAAAATATATATGTTTCTAAAATTCTATCACGCAAGCTTAATAATATAAATTTAGAAAAAAGAAAAATAAATAGGTAAAAAGAAAGAAAGAATATTTCAATTTTTTTTTTAATTAATTTTTTTTTATTGATTTAATTTTGAATAAGAATTTTTGTTTCTTTCAATCCTCGCGATTCGAATAGTTGAAATATTATAAATTAGATATAATTTAAAAATTAATTTTAATCAATCCATGTCATTTTTAGTATTAATTATTTCAAATTATTTCAAATTTCCCGATTATTTAATTGTCTAGACCTGAGCACTCACCACAGCTTGTTTCTTCAGTGCTTTTCGATTTCTTTAGAAAATCACGTAAAAATTTTGTCCTATTTTGTCCTATTTTCACATACTATATCCATTGCTTGACTTGGGACAATATTATTAATTTCAAATTAACTCAGCTCAAAATTAAGAGCTTGATATTGTTTTGTAATTTTTGATTTTTGCTTGAGAATCTATGTTAGTTAAATTGTTGCAGATTTAATTGCGTTTCTTTTCGTACAATTATTATATAAAAAAACGCAATTAATTTTGCAACAAATTAATTATTATTATATAATGAAAAATTTTAATCTTTGAATTTCTAAATTACGGCTCACAGGTATAATTTAAGTAAAAGAAAATAAACAAATAAATCTTAAAACATTTTTTTATTTTGCTTAAGCTTAGAAAAATAAATATATAGATTAACAGTAGTAGTAGTAGACCAAATGCATTACATATAGTATATTTATAGTTTATTAAAAGGCTTAATGATGAATATTAACAATTTTTGGAAAACTGGGACTTGATTGTTAATATTAAATTTGATCCTTTTTTTTTTTTTGTTAATTTAGGCTTATTCCTAGAACTAATTATTTAAGCAAGTTATCAAAAGAAATAATACTCATTTTTTTTTTTTTAAATATATACATATTATATTTGAATATTACATAAGCAAAACATTAATTTTTTGAAAATTTACTTTTCTATTATTTGATTATATAATAAAATCATACAAATTTTAAATGAATTTGTTTTTTTTTTTTTTTTAGAAATATTTGCATAGTAAAGACTTAAAGCATAAAAATTTTCTAATTATCATTGATTGAATAATTGATTATTTGAAGGTATTTAAAAAAAAAATAATAATTGTTCTATTATATTAAATGTAAAATATAAAGTTGCAAAATTATTCGCGTCATTTACTATATAATTTAGTATTAAAATACGCAATTAATTTTGCAACAATCTAAACTTTATAAAAAAAAAAAAAACAGCACTCTTCTTTAATTTAATTTAAATTTAAATTTTTATTATTATATTTGCCTGGATACAATATAAATACCAATGTTTATATTAAATCAGATATGTTCACATTGATATCTTGTAATAAAGATAAAAAGCTAAAGATAATAATACAATATCTCTATTCTATAAAATACATAAAAAATTTTAAAAATCAAATTATTGATCCGATACTTTATCGCCATAAAATCATTGATTATTTTCTAAAATCTGATTTATATTTAAAACTAAAATTTTCATAAAGTAAAAGCTTAGATTTTTGTTTAGATGTTTACGAATTGAAATTTTTCAACATATTGTAACAATTTCTTTCTTTATATCTATTTATCTATCCATCTATTCATCTATTTATTTATTTATTAAAGTTAGAAATTTACTAGACTTAGAAATTAACAATTGTATCATTAGTTATTAATTTTGCATTTTGAATTTAAAGCAAATAATTTAACTATTATAAACTTAGATTTAAAAAAAAGTAAAAAAAGCAATTATCTGTTGTGTATAAAAATAAAATCTTAATCCAATCGAGTTGACCAACAATTAAAGTAATTTAAGGAACAGAGCCAAACAAAAAAGCAAACTTTATGTTTGTTTATATCTTAAACTTAAATATAAATTTTTTTTTTAATATTTTATAATATTGAAATTTTAAAAATAAAATAAAAAACTCTCTTGTTCTAAGCTATTATCCCATATTTTCTAATTTTTTCATAAATTTCATTTACCATAAAAATAAAATTGGTTTATTAATAAAATTAAATAGTAAAAAATAATACTTTTTATTTTTTCTATTTTTAAATTAAAAACTTGAAAATTTTATTTTACTTAAATTAAAATTAAATAGAAAAGCGTAATTAATTTCTAATTTTTTTGCAAAATCTTTCAAAATTTCAATTCAAGCAAAGAAATAGCTTTAAAAAAAAAGAAAGAAGAAAACCAAATTTTGCTATCATTTTAATAATAAAATAAACATTATTAATTAACAATTGTTATCATCAATAAAACTTAATTTTGTTTCAAAATTCAAGACAATCTCAGCTCTTGATTATATAAAGAACAGAATCGACTAGACAATTAAAATAAATTTGAATATAAACAACAAGAATAAAATAAAATAAAATAAAATCAAAATTTTATTTAAAAAAAAATAATAAAAAAAAAACACTTGAAATGAAAATAACCAAATAACTAGCTAACAAACAATTTAAATTATTCATAAACCAAATGAAAAATAAATGTCTGAAAATAGTTGAAATAAAAAAATTCCTTGTTGTATTTTAAACGGAAAAAAAAAATTTTTTTATTTTATTTTACTAAATTTCAAGTGCTTTCAAGTATTTCGATTTAATAAAAGAAAGAAATAAATAAATATCTACAGTATTACCTTTTGCTTATTTAAATATTATATTTGCAAGAATTAATTTCAAATTAAATAAAACTAATCAACACTTCTCTGATTCTACAGTATTTCTCTAACTTAATTAAATATAAATATATCTTATCTATTCAATTTGACATGATTAGCTGATGATATAAACTAGATTTAGGATATTTAAATGAGTCGAATCGAATCGTATCGTATCGCGGACGGAACAAATTAAAAACATGTTAGTCTAGTTTGTTTAGTTTGTAAAAGAGATAAACAATAACAACAAGGTGCTTAACTTTCTATATATAGTTAAAAATTTTTATAGCTATTTAGATAAAGCTGTATTATTTATGTTGTATTTGTGTTGCAAATAAATATAGAACAAAAAAGAAAACTCTAAATTCTAATTATCTTACAAAATATTAACCTAGAAATTTTATCTAATCTTTTTATTTTTTTTTTTTATTTCTTTTTTAATTTTTTTTTTTTAATTTTTTTGTATACTTTTTGTTGAACATAAATATATACGTAATTAGAAATAATAATTGTTCTCTTTCTCTCTCTCTCTCTCTCTCTCTCTCTCTCGATTTGTGGTGGCAGGTGTCTTTTGGTTAATCTCTAATTAAAATGAAACTTAATCTCTTCTTAAAATCGATTGATTAATACTTAAAATAAAAAAAAAATTTTTTTTTTAAAAAGCTTTTCTTTTTTTCTTTTTTTATTTTTTTTTTTTTTAATTTTAATAAATTGAAATATAAAATTTGAAATTTGCCTGAAACCAAATTTTTACTTGATTACTAAAATACATATAATTATCAAATTTAGAAATGAAGAAATTTTATATATTTAGTAAAAAAAGAAAAAAAAAAGAAAAAAATTCAAAATTAACAAAAATGAAAATTAATACTCGAGGGTCAGATCGTGTCTTTTCGGTTATTTTTACTCTTCTTCTTCTTATTCTAGTTCTTCTTCTTATGGAAATAAAATATCAACTATTATTCTTTTTTTCATTCATTCTATTTTCTTTCTTTCAACAATATAATTCATTATTTCTATATTCATTTTGTGTTATAAAAAAATAAAAAGTTATCAAAAAATTTTTTTTATTTTTTACTGGATTAAATTCAGTTTTAAATATATATATATATATATAGATTTTTATATTTTATAAGCCTGTGTCTGTATTTGAGTATTAGTCGACTAAATAAATATTTAGAAATGTAAAAAAAAAAAAAATAAATTTTTGTTGAATTTAATCCTAAAATCAAATTTAATTAAAATTGATTTTGTTATTATTATTTTTTATTTTATTTTATTTTTTATTTCATTTCATCAACAACAACAATAACAATAACAACAATTGATATTTATCTATTTTTATTAGGTATTTTATATATTTTTTTGAAAATTTTATATATTTGTTTTGATCATTTAATTTAAAAATAAAAATTAACTATTTAAATATAAATGACCCTTATTTGAAATATTGACACATTAGTTTTAATTACTATTTGTTCTAAAACTAAACTAGCAACTGTCTTAAACTAACATGCTACACAAGTTTAGAGTTATTATGCTTAAACTAAACTTGAACATTTAATTAAGCCTCTGCTTTTTTTTTCATTTTCTTTTTCATTTTTCTATAAAGCCAATACAACATTTATTCGCTTCAATTAGAAATAGAAAAACAAAATTTAAATTAAATTAAATTAAATTAATTAAAAAACTGACATGGACAACAATTTCAATTATTTCATCTAATCAACATATGATTCATTTTATTCATATTACAAAACGGAATTAAAATTTTATTTTATACAAATTTTTATTTTTTTATATAATTGACAAAGCAATAAAATTAATAATAATAATAATAATAATAATAATATTTTTTATTGGTATTTTATTTAAATTTTATATTTTGATAGATAATTTAATTGAAATTTTCGTGTTATCCTAACTACATAGTATAACCTAGTTTATTTAAGCTTAGGAACAAAAATATTTTGCAACTTTTTTTTATTTCCATAAAAATTAAATATTCTGTTTTCTCTCTCTATATACAGATATACAGTATTTCAAGTAAAAGTTATTAATATTTATTTTGATATACAATATTTTATATATTTTTTATTATTTTATATGTATATTTGCAATAGTATAATCTAAATGCTAAATAAATAAAATTGAAATATATAAAAATTAATATAACGAAATCTGAAATGTATGTTTTTTTGTTGTTTTTATCTATGATAATAATAGATTATTATCAGATAGTTTATTTGATGAAATATTAAAATATTACTAATCAATAAATTATTAAACTTTCGTCACATGTATACGGTAATGTATACAAAGGATTAGAATACTTGATTAAAATGTTGCTAAATAGAATTTAATTTAGATTAGTTTATTAAGCTTAAAACTTGGAATTAAAAAAAAAAAAAAAAAACTACAAAAATCTTTATTTATCTTATTTGCTTAAGCTTAAATTAAAATTTTTTAAATTTTACTACAAATATTGTTATCTTCTTTTAATAATCAAAATTAATATTTTCAATTTTTAATTTTCAATTCAATAGAAATTGATTGATAATTTAAATTATTAAGTTTTCTAATTAAGTAAAACTTAAAAAGCCTGATTTGTTTTAAAGCTTAAAGTCTGGACACATAAAGTTTTTAAAAGATTTTTTAAAAAATAAAATTAATTAGACTTAAAATGCTTTGCTTTTGAAAAATTGAAAATATAATATTTTATATATATAATTTTGTAAATTTTTATTTATCAATTCTGATTGTAATTATTATTATTATTATTATAAAAATAAAATAACTAAAATTAATTAAAAATAATTTGATAAAAATTATATTTTTTAAATACTATATATTTATTTTTATTTTATTTGTTTTATTTGAAACAAATAAAATAAAATAAAAATACAATTTCAAATTGAAATATATGTATCTTTATATATATTTAAAATGCGTTTTTTTGTCACTTGTGTTATAATAATTACTTATTTTTCTTTATTTGATTTATCAATCGTTCGCTATTAGTATTACTTATTAACTAAGACCCAAATTTTCTATTTATTGTTATTATTACAAATCTAATTTGTTTACCTATTAATTATATTATTTTGTATATTAAAAATACTACCTAGTTTTATTACCTTATATTATTATTATTATTATTATTATCATTATTAATACTATTTGCTAAAGATTTCAACAAAACTTATTTTTTATGATTTTTTGATAAAAATCTTATTAATAAAATTCAAATATTTTCTAAATTAACTCAAATAAAAATTACATTTGCTTATAAATATTTACAATCTAAATAAAATATCCAAATACAATAATTACATAAATTCTATATATCATATATAATATTATTATTTTTTTTTTTTTTTTTCATAAAATATCTAATCGGAAATTTATGATTCTGTCAAAATAAAATAAAATAAAATAATTTAATTTATAAATTATCTTTTTTCTTGTTGATGTTGTTGTTGTTGTTGTTGTTGTTATTAGAAATTATATAACTCAATTTGATTATCAAATTGTAATTGTGTCAATTAAAAATTAAAAAAAAAATTGATTTCGAATAAAATATTAAACTTTTTTTTTTTGTTTTGTTTTAATACTTTTCGCAGAACAGTTCTTGAACTACAAAACATTGAATTGTTATTTTTCTAGAATCTCTCGAGGGTCAATAATTTAACTATGCTCATTCAAATAAATATTCTTGACAAGCGATTGTTTATTTATTTTGTTAATAAATAAATATGTTTTTAAAACCTCAATTTTTTACATGCACCTGCACTTAAGAATTTCGACTTTTTAAACTAAAATCTATTTTAAATGTAATTTAAATTCTTTTCTACATTTAATTTAATAAATTAAATAAAAATAAAAAAAAAAATATTTGAAAAAATTTTATTTATTTTAAAAATTTATTTAATTATTATCCAGAATAAGAGATAAAATTTTAATTTAATTTATTATTTTCAAGTGATATTATTTATACTATATTTAAAATGCAATTATCTATAAATTTAATTTGATTACTTTCCTAAATAATCGAATGTATTATTACTTCTAATTAAAAAATATATAAAGCAAACTTTGTTAGCTTTAATACTATAGTATTTAATACTATAAAGTTAGATGCTTATTTCAGAGCTATTACAACTCAAACTGGAAAAAATCTTAAGCTTAATGAAACATTTTTAAAATTTATTTTATACCAATTTTTTTATTACTATCATTATAAACTACAGTACAAAATGATTTATTCATCAGTTATACCTTTAATATTGATTTTAATTAAACTTGGAAATAGGTATAAAATAGTTGGTTTGGTTTAGCCGATTCTTTTGAATTTAAAGTAGATAAATTATATGAAATTAGTGATGCATTTGATGTTCTACAAAGAAGATTAGAAATATTTATTTTTCTTCCCATAAAACGAGAAATTAATTTATACTATTGAAATTTAAAAAAAAAAAAACTAATACTTTTAATTTTATTAAATATATATAATGGTTCTTTACCTTTTAAAGGCAAATAGTAGTAAGTAGTAAGTATATTTTAGACGTTGACCAGATGAAGATTATAAAATACAATTCTTGTTTTAATCTTCATCTGGAAAATATTTATTATTATACAAAATTTAAGCACTTTTTATTACAGTATTAATATAAATTTAAATTATTTGTATTTTAATTAAATTTTTTTTTCTTATTAATTATTTCAACAACAATAATAACAATAACAAAATAATAACAAAAAATTAATAATAAATTTGGTGTTATAGTATTAAAATAAAAATACGATTTTCTTAAGTGGAAAATAAAAAAATTTTTTTTTTTTACTATTATTTAGATTGAGATTAAATACTCTTTTTTTTTTTTAATCAGGATTAATAAAACTTTTACAATGGTAGTTATTTATTGCTGACATTTAGTTGACTTTAAAAAAAATTCTTAAAATTAAAATAGAAATAAAATATGAATAAATTCTTTTGTTTAATAATAAAAATCAATAAAGCTTCAATCTAAATTGAATCAAAGATATAAAAAAAATACAAAAAATTCTTCTTTTTTTTATAGTTGGTAATATTATACGAAAAAAGAAGTTTTGAGTTACTTAAGAGAGATCTTTGTAAATTTAGTAATTTATCCCTGGACTCTTAAATTAAATTTTTTCTATTAAAAAAAAAGAAAAGAAGAAATTAGATAATATTACTTAAAATTAAATTTAAAAGATTTCAAAACTTAATTGGATTCAAGTCTATAAATAATAGAAAAAAAAAATTATTGAAATCTTATATTACAATTGTAAATTTATTTAAACTCTATGTTATATTATTATCTAGACCCCAAAAATAAATTGTTTTACTTACCATCGGATAAAAAATGTACAAATTTTATGCTCTTTTTATTATTATGACTGTTGTTGTTGTTGTTGTTGTTGATTAAAGAATATTGATCTATTTCTTCGTAATTGTTGTTGTTGGTCGTCATTTCTTTTATATCATCTCTCAATACCCAGATATCTTCTTGTTGTTTTTGTTCGTCAATTTTACTATTTTGGTTTAAGTTATTAGAATTTTTTTTGATCGATTTTAGATTATTTCTTATATGTTTTAAATGTTGTTTAAACTCGTTTTCGTTTAATTTATTTGAATTCATTTTCATCTAAAGTACAAAAAAAAATAATAACAATAATAACAATAATAACAATAATAATAATAAAAGTCTATTTTCATGATATATTAATAAAAATCTTTAGAAAACAAAATTCAGGTCCAGGTCCTTTTATAATTTATTTATTTACCTGATTTTATATAGAATTTTAATTTTACAAGAAGCACTTTTAGGCCTTTAAAAAGAGAATAAAAATAAACTATATAAAAAAAAAATCATGCTTTTATATATATTTTACTTTAAAAATACATTACAAAAAAACCAATTTTGTTTTTTATTATTGTGATTAAATTTGCATGTTTTAAAGAAAATGATATTGATAAATTCATGGATTTATCATTTTTTTTTAAAATAAATTTATAAAACAAGCCATGTTAAACTAAAGCAAAGCGGAAACTGTATTAAATAAATTTTATCAATTAAAAAATAAAATATGAATAATAATTAATAAAGTTCTATTAGATTTACATTCAATAGAAGCAGACCGAGTTGAAGTAGTTATAGTTATTTATTTATAATATTTTTCTAAAGTCATAGAACTCTGATTTTAATAACTTATTAATTAATTAATCAAAACTGAATTATTATTATTATTATTATTATTAATATTAATATTTGTTTATCAAGTGTTATTTTTTTTTTTTTTAATATATACAAATTCAAGCAAAAAACTCTATCAAGATATTTCAAGTAAAAATAAAAAATTCTTATTTTTTTTTTTAATTAAAAATAAAATAAAATACATTTATTTTTTAAAATTTATATACATTTTGACAAATATTTTTATTTAAAGAAGTTTTTTTTTTATTAAAATTATTTTTATTTTTTATATAAATTTCCTTGATATTTTAAGCTTCTTGTTTAAGTAAAAAAAAAGAAGAAAAATAAGAAAGAAAAATGGTTTAAAAAATTTGACATTTCTTATATTATTAAGAAGTTGTTTATTTAAAATAAAATAAAATATGCCAATTAAGAAAAGAATTCTTATTTAAATTTGAAATTTTAAAGAACAATACAATTTTGTAATTTATACTATGCTAGCTAGCTAACTAGCTATATAACCGATAAACAATTGTGCTACTTTTTCATTTTTTTTATTTTATTTTTCATTTCAAATAATAATAATAATAATAATAATAATATTAAATCAAAAAAAACCTTTTTGTTAATGCAATGTTTTATATATATTAAAACTTGTCTCTAATCTTGAGTATTTAACTTCAATTTGCTATTTAAATTTTTTTAACGGTTCTTAAAATTTAGATTAAGAATTCGTGACGGTCTTATATTTATTTTTTAATGAAAATAAAAACTTAAAAATTTATTTTTTTCCAAATATTTATTTTAAATATTAAAACTGGATTAAGATATATAATGAAATATTTTTTTCTATACATATAAATATAGTCTATATATATTTTATTAGAATTTAAAATAAAACTTTGCTAAATAATTCTCATGAAAAAAAAAATTTTTTTTTTTTTTAAATAAATTTAAATTTAAAAAAATAAAAATGTGTTGCGTATTCAATATGGCTGGAAGAAAATTGATTTTAGAAAAAAACTTTAGTTACATAATAAATTTTCAATATATATATATGTTATCGTATATTTTGATAATACGTAAATATCAAAAGTTACGTAGTTACCCGTAAATATTTACAAAAATAAAATTATCAAAATTTCCTAATTTATTTTTTTTTTTAGTTTTTTACTTAAAAAAGTTTAGGAAATTTCTAAATATACGTAAATATTTAAATAAAATATTATTTTAGATCATTTGTTAGTACACAACAAGTTTGATCCGTGGCATCTTGAATTGCATAAAAGATTGGATTTTCGACATCCACAACGATTTGTCATACATTGACTTGTACAATTACATTTGACCATACCTTGACCACCACCAATTGACATTTCATTTACAGCTTGTCTAATACTTTTAATTGTTTTATCAGTTCTAATGCTGACTTCAACTTGGCAATTTTGTAATAAATCGAATGCATTTCGGGAAAATAAATCAGAAAAAACTCCCACTTCACATGCAAGCTCATACAAACTAAAATCATAATCGATATCAATTACTCTGCAAATTATATTACAGGCTTCAGTTAAACCTCTATCAACGTCTGGAATAGGTAAACTAACAAAATTTCCAATATTTACTTCAGGTAAATACCTTTTACTTCTGGTTCTCATGACTTCAGCTTGTTTTTTTGACTTTGTCGTACATTATCTCTTATTCCCAATAATTGATTGGCAGCTTTTTCTATTGAATCGGCATTCTTGATTGTATTTTGGTCTTCATTTACATTATTTTGATCTACAAGTTCTAACAACTCATACTCTTTGGGATCAAATATATCTATGGGACCATCATCTTCATCTTCTTCGCATCCAATTTCATCAGGGCTATACTCATAACCAACAGCATCAAATAATTGCTTAGCAGTTTCAAGCTGTGACCATTCTTCAACTGGTATTGTAGTTGAAGTAAAACCAAGCCAGGTTTCAATACCAAACACTGCCTTGTAAGGTGAACATTTGTTTGCTGTATGATACGAATGGTTCTTTTAACTGGACAAATTTTATTCCGATCGACCATTTGGTTGATTTTGTTTTCTCTCATCAAGTAGCCAACATTTTTTTATGTCAGCATTTGCTCTTTCGACGCTTCCTTGTGATTGAGGATGTCTAGCTCTACCATTAATCAAAAGATAATTCAGGCCACATTGATTTAAGAGCTAGAATTATTTGATTCTAAATTCTTTACCATTATCAGATTGTAGAATCAAAAGGAACACCAAGTATTGTAAATATATCAAAAGCGCATTTGTAACTTCTATAGCTGATTTGGCTTTGATAGCTCTGAGTTGAATAAATTTACTAAAATGGTCTTGATAAACCAAAATCCATTTAAATTCACCGTCTGGTAGTGTCTGCATATCTATTAGATCCATTTGTGCACGACTATTAAATGTGTGACTTAAAATTGACTTTACTGTTAAACCTGTTGTTTTATTTCTTTTTATTCATTAAACATTGTTGACAACAATTAAGATAAACTAAAAAAATTTTATTGGTTAATTAGTAAATTAATTTAACAGGTAAAAGGTAAAAAATATTACTGTTAATCATATCTACTGTTAGATTAATATGATTTTTTACATGCTTGAATCATTAGATCTCTCTTTTTATGACCAAGCTGTAAATGTATTCGATGAATTGTTTCAAACAATTGTTCATAAGGAACTAAAAACCTTATCGGATCATCTTGTTTTTCTTGTTTTTCGATGATTTTTTTAGTTTGCCCGACAACATAAATATCATACGAACGAAGTAAATTATATTCAAACGTTTCTTTAGTTTCTTTTTTGGATTTTGCTGTTTCGATCGTTAATATAAGTTGATCGTATTCGTTTTGTTTTGTATAAGTTCTTGTTTTTATTTTTTTCTTTTTTTAAATCATCTTCTATTTTTAAGGCTTCGATTGCAGCATAAAACTGTTCTTTTTGTTGTCGTTCAATATCTACTTCAATAACAGGGCTCTCAAAGTCAGTTACCATAGATAAAATTAATAATAATATAAAGTTTTTCAATTTAAAACCAAACATTTTTAATTTAAATTATTTAATTTTATTTTTTAATTTAATTTTTAAATTTAATTTGAATAATTATCAAAATTTACTGAAATAATTTTTAGTTATTAACTAGAATACATTTTAAATTTTTGATAATTACGTTGACATACGTAACTTTACAAATTTACTAAGTAAAATTTGATAAATAAAAAAAAAATTATTATTTTTCAAAATTTACGCATGAGACAGTTTTTTTTAATATTTACGTTTTTTCAAAATTTACTATTACATATATATATATATATTTGTATAATGTAAATTGAGAACTTAATTAAACCAAAGCTGAGTAATAAAAGTAATATAATATAGAAATTTTATTTTTTTTTATAAAATGTCAAATAAAGGAAATTTTTTTGAATTTTAAATTTACGTAAAATAAAAAAAAAAATTAAAAATAATTCATTGAATAATTTTATAGTCAAGTTTTTTGTGGTTGTTGTTGTTGTTGGTTGATGATTCAATTACTTTAACATTTTAATGAACCTTTGATTAAATTAAATTAATTTGAATTTTAATATGTTTTAACCCGAGGCACAAAAAAAAAAAAAAAAAATTTTTTTTTCTTTTAGTTGTAGTTGAAATTTAGAAAATAAAAAAAATTATAGAAAATTGTTTGGATTTTAATTAAATAAGAAAAAGAAAATAATTTAAATTAATATTTAATAAATATATTTCCTTGGTTTTAAGTTTTTTTTTTTTTTCTCTTTTTTGACTCGAGATTAATCATAATTGAAACTTGTTTTCTTCTTCTTTTACTATTTTTCTAACTTACTATTAATCATTTTTGATTTATTTAATATTAAATAAAATTATTAATTATTAAAAAAAAAACAAAAAATTAATAACTATCCATAATAAAATAAAATATTTTTCCGAATTGTTTCTATCATATTTCTATCATATTTCTATCATATGATAATAATTTGTTTTACCAATTTAGATAGACTTTTCATTTGAAGTAATAAAAAGAAAAACTAGAAAAATATTCAAGTCCACTTGGTCTTGTTGATTATTAATTGTTAATTAACTTTATAAATTGTTGTTGTTATTTAAAAAGTTTAATTTTAGTTTAAATAACAATAATCGAAAAACTACAAATTTTTATGCTTTCTAATAATTTTTTAAATAAAATTAAATTTTAGAAATTTCTTAAAATATTTTTTGTAAGTGTCAAAATTAAAAAGTCAAATAAGAATATATTAAGATAAATTAAAAAAAAATATTCAGTTAAGCCTAAACACATCAGAGAAATCATTTTGAGAATTATTTAATTTTAATAAAATCGAATTATATAATTTTCATTTTTTTTTTTAATTATTTTTCTTATGTAAAATATGTTTGTGTAAATAATTGTTCTAATAGAAAAAAAAAAAAGTATTTGAACAAAATTAATAAAATTTTTTTCTAATTAGGCTGAGCTGTTTGAGACATTTTTCACATCAAATTTTAATTTTATAGAATTTGATTAGATATAGTCTAGGAGAAAAATTAGAATAAAGTTATTGATTAAAAATTCAAAACTTAAAATAATAGTTATTGCTTTTACTTTATATTTAAAAGAAGGTCTATTAAAGCTGAAACTAGTCATTTGAATTTTTTTATGTTACTCTTAGTTAGCATAGCACTCAGTTATCTGCTACAAGATTTACTAGGCTTTTGAAAAGAGTTGAAAAAGTCTTTTGAAATAATTTTACAGAATCTTTTGTAGCCTGATTATTAACAAAAAAAAAAAAAAACACTTTTTTTTTTCAAGAATTTTTTAATTGTTCATAATAGAGTTATTAATTTTTTTATAACAGTTATAATTAATGATTTGGTTCAGTATATATAGATTTAAAGAAAAACTTAATTAAGTTTTTTTACAAAAAAGAAAAGAAAAGAAAATCTTATTAAGTAAATATAAATTGTTAGTATTTCTAGTAGGAATATTTAATCTTTTTGAAATTTTAATGAATGTTAAATAATAAAATTTACAGAATAAATACTTAATGTATTCTCAAAAGAATTTTGAGAATTTATTTTATAACTAAATGTGATTTTGAAAAATAAAAAAAAAAAATAATAATAAATTTTTAAAATTTCAATAAAAGTTTTAAACCTGGATTAGAATAATAATAATAATAATAAAGTCCCTGAAATATAATTAAAAATATTTAGTTTAATTGAATTCAAATAAATTCAGCAGGATATCTAAATTATTAAATTAATTAGTTTTAATTTTTAATTTTTATTTTTATTTTTTTTGCATATTACAAAAATCTTAAATTTGTTTCTAGTAATTAAGCAATTCGATGCGAATTAGATCAAATAATTAGGTTAAAATTCATTTTCTAACATTAAACTATTTTAACATAAAAATGATTATCATTTGAAAAGAAACAATTAAATGGAATTTTATTCACATAAATTTTTATTCTAAGCTTTACAATAAAGAGAATGTTTTTCTTTTAGTTAAAAAAAAAACTGATTGTTTATTGGTATTGTTACCTATTAAAACAGAATTTTTTACTTATTTATTACATTTATGCAAACGTTTTTTTCTGCTTAATTAATTTGATGGCATGTTTTTCATATTTTATTTTATATTAAGCTTTGTGAACCTAGAAGTAATATTGATAAGCTAAATATAGAATAAACCATATGGTTTGATGTATTAGATAATTAAAATATAATGCTTAGAAGCTTAGACTCATATATATTTGGCATTTTCTTTATTTTTATGAAAAAAAAAATAAAACTTGTTAAAATTGATTTTTTTCTATTTGAAACTTGAAACCTTTTTGGTATTTTTACATAAACATATTCTCACAAACATTGATTAATATGCTTAAACTAAATAAAAATTAAATTATTTTAATCTTTTTTTAATAAACTGTTAAAAATTTGTCAAAGATCTAATTTTTTTATGCTTCAATACTTGCTTATTTAATCCTTTTGATAATAGTATCTATATTATTGTAACTTTTGAAATAATTAATTAAAAAAAAAAAAAGAAAAGGATTTTGAAAAATATCCGGCATTGTGCTAATTAAAAATAACAATAATATTGAAAAAAAAACTTAATTAAAGTTCAATACTGAATTAATTTTCTAATACAGGACAAAGCGAATCGCAATAAGTAATTAATTTGAAATATAGAAAAATAAATAAAAAAAATAAATTTGCATTTTTATTTAATTTAAAAGAAAAACTTGCAATTAAAGATAATAAAATCAATTTAATAAAAAAAGATCTAAAAATAATAAAAAAAAAAAAGAAGAAAATATGGAAGCTAATGAAAATACAAATGAGATTAATGCACAAACGAATACAAAAGAGGAAGACTTATGCAGCAACAACAAAGCCCAAGACCCGATCGAATCAAAAGACAATTGTATTCAATCAAACTTGAACGAGTTTCTATATAAAAGTTTTACAAATAAACTTAATTATCTGATAGACAAATACAATATAGACTCATTCTCTCCAGGATCAAACCAGGCTCGAATATTTATTTTAAATGAGACAATAATTGCTTTGGACCAGTGCAACAACCATTCGACAGATGCCAACGGTCATATTCGGATAAGATACACAGACGAATTAGACACTTATGAAACACATTTCAAAAATATCAAACCAGAAACAATTGAGTCGGACGATTTCTACGAAAACGAACAATCTGATCATTTGGCAATAAATTTTACCAAGTATTATGTCAACTTTGCAATAACAAGAGCTCATATACATACTTTATATGCTTTTGATCAATCTGGAAACGTGTCTGTTCCATTGGTACTTTTTCCTCGAATCGATTCGATCGAACCTCCGAATAGAATCAATTTGATAAAAAATTCTGCTTCAATAGAAGAAACTCAGTCCGGAGATTTGAACAATTTTGGTAGTTTTTTAAAATGGTTAAAATTGTTTGCTAAACAACAAAAAGAGATTAGTTCAAGTCCAATTATACTAATATTGAATTGCTTTTTTTATTTAAAATTGAGCCAAATTATAAAAGAAGATAATGTAAATGAGTTAAAGGCATTTTTGGCTGAAAACGAAATTTATTTAGTTTTCTATCCGAGTGAGTTAAAATTTGATTTAAACGAAAAATGTGAAGAAATATGGAACAAAATTTTAGTCGAATATAATCGAAAAGACAATCCGAACAATCAGTATTCATTTTTGGTCGTTTACAAACAAACCATACGAAAATTAGTCCAATTTCAAAACATGTTTTTTGTTAAGCTATGTTTTAATAAATTAATTGAATTCTTGAAACTTAATTTGAGACACAATGAGTTGAATTTGAATGATTTGAATGAACAAGATTTAAATGAACAAGATGAAGTTACACAACAACAAGAAAATATTGAAACAGAGCCTAAAGAAGCAACAACATCTTACAAACTAAACGAAAGCGAAACCGATGATTTTTGTGAATGGATAGATGAAATGTCCAAGATTGGAAGTTTATGCATAAAGTACACATTCTTAAGAGAGTTGTATTCCAAATTTAAGCTTTCAAATTCCCAAGTAAACAATACAAAAGAAGTTCTAGCAAATGAAAAAAGATGGTTTGAACTAATAAACAAAAACAAGTCTAAGTTTAAATACTCCGATTCGATTGGTATTTTAAATGAAAAAGATTATCTAACCAAGCAATTCGATATGGACTATTTTCGGTCTAAATATTATAACTTAGTCGTAAACGAGCTTAAAATAGACTCTGCTGATTTTATATGGACCTTTGACATTATTCATTTCCCATTTGTTTTGGGCACTAGTCTTTTAAAGCAGCCTGAAAAGGATTACAAAGAAAGACCGAGAAATTTAAAACCCAGAATAAGTGTTTTATTCGCATACAGTGCTAGCGGTGACTATTTACAGCCTTATTTTGTATATCCACAATCGCATTTTGCTGATGAAGGTGCAGAACTTGGCTCTAATGAATGTCTGAGTTTTAATGGTTTTGTTACTTGCCGAATATTTGAAAATTGGCTTTTAAATTCGTTTTTGCCTTATGTTAATAATCTAAAACATGTTCTTTTACTCTATTGCGGAAAGTTGGCTCTAATTGATCTAAAACTATTAACAGAGCTTAAAACGAGGAAAATTCTCAACTCTAAATTAACTTTTTTTTCTCTAACTCATGAAAACTTAATACCATTTACCTATTTGTTTAAAAAAAACTTGCGCAAGCGACAAACAGATTTGTTTTTGGACTCTTGGAGGAAAATTACTTCTAAACAAAATTTATCCTATCAATTTAAACTCAAATCAAGACAACAATTTTTCAATGTTTTCATGGACGCTTTTCAGAACTGTATTGAAGAAATTGGCAACGAAGAGACCAATTTGAACAACAATTCTCAAACGCTCGATCAATCAGCAGAAGATTTAAATAATTCATCAGTGGCTTTTTTCAAAGACAAAATGAGCAATTCGTTTGAACAATGCAAACTTTGGCCTATTAGTCTAAAAGATTATAAAGAACATTTAGAAAATTGCAAACAAAATGCTAATGCTGAAAACAAAGAAGAACAAAACGAGACTGAAATAGAACAAAAAGAACAATTATCTGAAATGGAAGTTCATGAAGAAGAAGAAGAAGAAGAAGAACGACAACAACAAGAACAAGAACAAGAACAACAACAAGAGGAACAAGAAGAGGAAGAACAAGAGAATATAGAAGAAGATAAAGATGATGAAATTTTCGAACCAAGTCCTAAAAGATCTAGATCGAATCCGAGCCCAGTCGAATCACCAGCTAAATCTTCACTTGCCGATTTATTAACGAATGACCAAAATTTGAAGCAATCAATTCGCAACTTGATTAAAACAGAAGTCAAAATTTTTATAGATGAAATAAAAAAAAAGGATTTGAATACGAATGAAGGCGAGCTTTTGAATGATGAGAATAAAATAGAGAATAACAAAAAAGACGGAGCACAAGATTTAATAAAAGATTTGTTAATTTTGTTAATCGAAAATAATTCAAAGAAAGCTGATTCTTCTGTGTTAAAAAGTTCTAACAAAATTCAAGCAAACAATTCTATTAGCTTAAATATTAAAAATATAGAAACCAGGTTCGATACTTTGTCAAAATCAACTAAATCTAAAATTGACTTGGTTCGTAGTTTAGTGCAAGATTTGAATATACAACCAAATCAGATAAATAATTTAAACAATGTTGTAAATAAACTCAAAGAATTGTTATTTAATTTTTATACTATGTAATCGCATAACTCAACTTTAAAAAATTAAGACTTTGGAAAATTGTATAAAACAAAAAAATTTTATAAATTTTTTTTAATAAATTTAATAAAATAAAATTCTCCAATTTTAAATCAGGCTTTATTTAAAAAGTATTTGTTTATCTATCAATATATGATAAAATAATTTAATAATTTATTAAATAATTTAAAATGGAAAAGCAGTATTAAGTAGAAAAATGTCTTGTTCGGGTAAAGTATTTTTTAAGCCTTCTCTTTAACTCTAATTTAAAGCTTTATAACTAACAATTTATATGTTTGGTATTCATTAAAATAGAATTTTTACATGCAAATTAAATCAGATTAAAACAAAACTGAAATGGATTTTAAATTGTATTTTAAACTAAAACTTAAATTAAATTTAAATGTTTAAATGAAAAAAAATTAGCTTAAATTTGAAAATTTGGATTTTAATTTTAAAACAAATATTAAAACATATGTTAAAATAAATTTATTACATACCTGATTGTTTGAATTACCAAATTTGAAGAAAATTTTGAGAATATATTCATTTAAAAAATGATTAAGCATAAGTTGAAGTTTTGTTTTATATTTGTAACTTTAAAATCTAATCAAATAAAATTAAATTAATAATTAATAACAATTTTTTTAATTTAAAAAGAAGATCCAAGTTCATTTTGGGAAATACTTGTCATTTTAAATTTTTTTTTTTTCATAAATTTAAATAAAGTAAATACATCTTAGAGTTAAAATTGAAAATAAAAAAGAATTTATTTTAAATTAATTTATAACTAGCAAGAAACCATATCTAAAATGTTTGATTAAGGCTTAGTTGATTATGAAAAAATGAAAATAAATGATATTCTTTTAAATAGCTAGTCTAAGAAGTTAGGCTATTTTAAATTAAAAAACCAAAAATTATTTATTCGTCTATTTTAATAGACATTTAGAATTTCTATGGCTTTTACATTTCTATTAGAAATTAGAAAAGCTAATTCTAAAAATCTTAATTCTTTATTGCGTTATATTAATTCCGTTTTAAAATAAAATTGATGCATGAGTTTAGCTTTAATTATAATCAATTTTATGCGAGCAATGTTAAAATTATTTTATTACATATTAAATGTTTTCAATTGATTTAGATTTTCCAAAAATAAAAATATTTAAATTGATTTAATTTGGCTAATTATTGTTTTAATAGCTTGGAACACATTTTTTCCTTTTTAAAAATAAAATTTAAAAAAAAGGAAATTGAACACATAATCCAATTTTGTTTTTGAAACGGAACCAATAAATATATTTAAAGCTTGTTTTTTTTTTTTTTTAAATTAAAATGCAGTTTAGTATTAAAAAAAAAATATTAATTTTATTTTGTTTTAAACTTGAAGCTAAATTTTAAGCATGTTGTTTGTTACAACTAATATTTGATCATTGAATATTTAATTTCAATTACCACATTGAAAATTTTACATACTATAAAAAAGTGTCCATATAGTATAGTAATAGTAATAGTAATAAGTAAATAGTAAAAAGATTGATTAGGCCACAAGTGGGAAGAAAATAAATAAAAATAATATAAAAATGAAAATATGTTATGATTGGCAACCAATTATTGGTATTGGTATTGTGAGCATTTTATTCACTAAAATCATAACAGCAAATTATGTTATTATGTTTAATTATTCTTTTTTCTTCAAAAAAAAAATCAATGATTGATATAATATTAAAAATGAATGCTCATTACTTTGATACATAAAATAATTTTTAATAATGTATCAAAACTTGATAATTAATAACATTTATTTAAATCTTAAACTTAAATATATATATAACCATTGGTGGCATAATTAAAAGTGAACAAAATGTTCATATAAGCAGTGGTCGATGATATATATATATCTATCTATATGACACATTATGTGAACACTTGATAAAGACTAATGACTAATCAGTATTTTAATCGACAGTATGAAAATGTACCAAAATTGTAATAAAGTATTTTAGTAAAAATCTTTAATTGTTAAATTCTTATTATTAAATTAAATAACCAAAAAGTTAATTAAACTTGAAAATATTTATAAATCAAAACCAAATTTTATAATTTGGAGCATATTAAAAAAGAATAATTAAATTATAACATTTTAAAAGCTTAGAATAACAATAGTGCAGTGTAAAAATTTGCCAAGTTCAAAATAAACAATTTAATTCTTTTCCTCTAGATATTCAGTTTAAATTGTTTGTGTTTAATAGTAAAAAAAAAATCAATTATTCATAAAGCTCTATATACTGTATATAATGAAAATGTACTCTTTTTATTTAGAAAAAATATTCACTACTTTACACTTGATTAAATTCAACTATAAAGACTTTTAATTCCTGAACTTATATTTTAAAAATTTTTAAACATTGGCTTTTACGGAACTGTGCTAATTAAATCAAATAACATGATTTAAAAAATTAATCAAGTTATTCATTTATACATTGTATGAAACATCTTGAATTTAAAAAATTTTAAAATAAATAAATTTTGTTTTATTTCAAATAAAAAAAAAGCAACTTTTTGTGTTATAATTAATTTTTATTTTTAATGCTTACAATTTATGCTTAATTAAATAGAACAATTAAACATGTTATTTTTTTTTAATATAAAATATAAAATCTTTTGAAATTGTTTAATTAAGTAAATAAACACTTTGAAATATTTAACAAAAAAAAGAAAGAAAATAACTCGTGTCAGTCTGTCTTTGTATTAATATTAATATTAATATTATAAAAATAAAATCAATTAAATTAAATAACTTGAAATTTTTATCTAATTTATTAAATGATGTTAATTGACTAATTTTATCTTGAAATTTTATATATCAAAACAACAACAACAACAACAACAACAAGGTTATTATTGAAAAATAGACAAGCAGCTGAGATTTTTTTTATTTAAATTGTTTATTTTATTTCCTAATTAAAAAATATTTGCTGAAGAGGAAAAAATACATAAATATAAAGAAAAAATGCGTAATTAACAAGAAAATCTAAAACCGATGGTTTGGTTTGGTTTTGTTTTGTTTTAATTAATTAAATAGAGAATTATTTTTAATTTTATTTTTGATTATTGAATTTATAAGTTTGAACTAAATCAATAAAATAAAATAAAATAAAAAATAATAAAATAAGATCAAATTTCCTTCAATAAAATCTGAAATTCAAGGATCTAAATAATAAAAATCTTTTTGTTAGTTTAACTTGTTTTAAATTAAAAGCTGTCATATTTGTAGATTTTTTGTGTTTATCAAGAATTTAAATTCAAATATCTAAATAAACAACAGGCTAGTTTGACATGTTTAGATCTGATAAATTTTTTGATTAAATATTTAATTGTAAGTAAAGAGAGTAAATCAATTTAAATATTTTTTTTTTCTTTTTTATTCTGTTTTGTTTAATAGGCCCAAAAAAGGGCGCACAGAAATTGCGTAAGCCGACGATGTTTCACGTCGTCTTCGCGGGGTATTGGTAAAAGTTTTCAATTAGCAATAAACGCATCTCGGTAGAACCTCACTGATTACGTTATCGCCACTGCGCAAAGCTAATTTGTTTTCTAAAAATGAGCTCTTATTTATACTTGAATTAAATTAAAATAATTACATTTTTTTATTTAACTTTTATAAAATAAATTTATTTAAGCAACGACATCTTGTTCAAATATGATTATATTACATTTTTATATAATTATTAATCTTTAAGAAATAAATAATGACTCATCTTTTCTTCTATTAAAAATTTCCTCAAAATTTGTTTGAATTTGATTGTATGTATGGCAAACATTTTTTAAATTGGAATCTGAACCTTTGCTTTTCCGATTATCAAGTTATAAAATCAAGTTTTCTGTCTGGTCAATAGCAAAATCTCTGACAAAGCCTAATAAGGCTATTCCAAAGCGCAGTCGAAGTGGATCTCACCGCCAAGGTAAGCAGAGACTACTACTACTACTACTACTAGTCCTACTATATTTATAGCCAAATCAACAAGTAAGCAATCAAATATTTTAAAAAACCTGTTTAAATATTGTGCTTAGTCATTACAGTATAATGTTAGCAATAAAATTAATTAATACCATTTTTTTTGTGAATCAGCTCTTCAAACAAGTTCAATTTTATAAATTATTTTTCATTTAGTTTATTGATAATTTTTGAAATTTATTTTATTGATCATAAATCTGGGATGATAACATTACTGTCTCTGGCGATTCACAATCATTATCTATTTGGATTAAAACTTAGTCGAACTGCTTTAAAATATAAAACAATTATAACCACCAAGACTCAGCTTTAGAAATCAAAACTTTAAACTTTTTTTTACAGTTGAAACATTTGTATTAATACTTTGATTAAAAAATTATCTGATATCTAAATAAATAAATAATTTTTTATTAATTTTTTAATAAAAGAAAAATTATTTCAAATCAAATTTTTAACAAATTCATTTTAATTTTAGTAGAAAATATTTTTATGTTTAAGCAATTGTTATGTTAATTTATTAAGCAAATTTGTATCATTTTTTTTATAAAAGCATTTAAATAAAAATCTAAAAATTTTTCAAATATTTTATTTTATTAATTCAATTCTTTTCTTAAAAATTTAAATAATTCTTCTTTTATTTTATTTAATTTTTTTAAATTTTCTAAATTATTTTAATAATAAAAATAAAAGCATTTAGATATTAAATAAATTTTTTATATTTATTTATTTTAATTTTTCCAAGAAATTTAATTTTAATTAGAAATGTTCAATTTTCTACGATCGATTGGTAACAAATAATTAATTTACTTTACTTTACTTTACTTTACTTTGGAACTAATAAAAATCCAATATGAATTTTAAGATGATGATGAAGAAATTTTTGAAAGTCAACAGTCAAATTCAAACAATCAAAATTTGGATAATTTAATTAAAAAACATCGTTCTAAACGATTTTTCTATGGTAATTTTGTATTTAATTTTAATTTGCTTTTTTTGATAAAAATTTCTAAATTAAATTAATAATAAAAGGAATTGAAACTATAATACAATTTATGGAAGAAAAACAACAACAACAACAACAACAATCAAACATGAATTCAAAATTTTTCTGTAAAATATGTTTTGAAAGTTTAAATGAAAATAACTTTATAGAACATTGCGCAACATTTGTGCACTTGTTTAGATATGCTGTAATTTTTTTTAATTTATAATATTTGTTTAGAATAAAATGTGAGAATAATTTTGAATTTTGTTAAAGTTAAAGAGATTTCCAACAGAATACAAAAGAATAGTTGATGCTGATAATTTGGATAAATCCATTAAATTTATATTAACTCTATTAACACACAGAAAAGAAAGAGATAGCAAGCCTAAGCAAATACCAGAAGTTGTATATTGCAAAAATTTAAGAGAAAAATTTCGAGAATGTATTTATTTTTATGAATATTTGTATGATTAGTTTTAAAATTTGATTTTAATATTTTCTATATTCAAAGTTGAATTAAATTATCCTTTAAAAAATGATCCAATTAGGCTTGAAAGAAATGTTATTGAATATTTAGAAAGAAAAAATGAAGATGAAGAAGAAAAAGCAATAGATCGTATTCAAGAAGAAGATTTACGAATGCGAAGGAAGCCAACTCAATCAGGATTTTTACAACATTTTGTTGAATCAAATGAAGACGATTATGATACAATTAATAATACTTCAAGTGTAAATAGTGAAAATATTAATAATATGCCAGAACAATTTGTAGGACGATTCAAAAATTACAACAATAATATTGAAAAAAGAGATAGGTTTGAGACAAGCAATGAAATTGTGATTCCCAAAAAAGAAATGCAAGAAGAAGCTGATATAAAATATGAACCTAATGATGAACCTAATCAAGATGAAGAAGATGAGAAAATAAAAAACTATTTAATAAAAAGCATAAATGATATTGTACAAAATAAAAATAACAGTTTTGATGAAAATTTTTTTGAATTATTGTTTACAAAAACATATTTAATTCAAGACTATTATGATTCAGAAACATTGGATTTAATTCAAGATATATACAATTGTCAAAGAGAGGCTTCTCAAAATGGAAACCACGATCACCAGTGATTGAAATATTAAAAGCTAATTTCATAATTTAATTTAATTTTTTTGTTTTTTATTATTAATTAAAATTAATAAATTTTGTTGGATCTATCTATGGTTTTCTTTCATTTTATTTAATATAATAATAATAATAATAATAATAATAATAATAATAATAATTCAAGTTTGCTGTTTGTTTAAGGATTCAGAAAATTCTTAGTAATTCTTTTTATTTTGAAAAAGAAAAAGTTTATTAATCAAGTTAAAAAATAATGATAATAATTCTTTAAAGATTGAAATACCTAGAGTCAAATACAGTAGTTTCCGGCTATAGTAAATTCAAATTTGAATCAGAATTATTTATTATTTTGAATTTATTTTTGAATTTATTGAATAAAATAACTGTCCCATGGACACAACTGTAGAAAAATAAGAAAAATAAAATAAAATAGAATAAAATAAAATAGACATAAGGATATGAATAGTGAATTAGAAGTAATAAGTAGTCATTTCTATATAATAATTAGATAATTAAATTTGATTTAAAATAAAAATTAATATTTTTAGCTTTAAATGTAATCTTGAAAAGTTTGAAATTAATTAAATAAAGTTTTCAAAATTAATTTTTAATTTAGTATTTATCAGTTTAAGAATGATGTAGCTCACTAAATCATTGTTTAGATAGTCAATATTGTTTAACAATACCATAATTTCATTTACAATTTATTATAAAAGAATCTAAAAATTAAAACCATTTGTTAAGCAATAATTTAGTTTAAAACTGTCAATAAAAGAAATAACACAGAAACCAAAAGCCTTATTGTTCAATGCTTTTTCTAGGTATATTTTGTGTTGAAAACATCGAAGCGTTGGGCTTTGTCGGTCATTTTAATTTTTTTTTTGGAAATCCAATTTTATTATAAACAGTTAAAATTGTATACAAAACATGTAAATTGTATTTTTAAAAAATTTCATGATAAACAAAATTTTACTTTAAGCGCTATAGACAGATAAATTTACATTAAAATAAATTATTATTTGTATATTTTTTGTTTTCATAAATAAATTTATTATAAATGATAGCTAATGTACCAGAAATTGGCAAACAATTTTGGAATACACATTTTGGAATTTTTTAAGTGTAGTAACTAGACCCTTTAATCTAAGTATTTATGAAGATGAAAATCGAAAACAAGAAGCAAAAAAAAAAAAAAAAGTTTATTGTTTCTTGATTGAAAAAATTTTTTAAATTTAAAAGAAAATATATTTTTAGTATTAAATTATTTTCTTTTTAATTTATGAAGCTCTGAATTTAAAAAAAAACTAAGTCAAATTAAGTATTAATAATAAAAAAAAAATTTTTATAATGAATATTTATAATTATTAAAATAGAGTATTAAACATGGATAGTACTATAGTAAATTGGCAAAATAATAATTCGATCAAAATTTCTATAAATTTGAAAATTAAATATTCATTATGAATTGTTCATCATGAATTATGTAACACGGAAAGTATTCCATATTTATTTAAACATAATAAGATAATAAATATGGCAAAGAGAGTAAGTCAATTTAATATTTTTTCTTTTTTATTCTATTTTGTTTAATAGGCCCAAAAAAGGGCGCACAGAAATTGCGTAAGCCGACGATGTTTCACGTCGTCTTCGCGGGGTATTGGTAAAAGTTTTCAATTAGCAATAAACGCATCTCGGTAGAACCTCACTGATTACGTTATCGCCACTGCGCAAAGCTAATTTGTTTTCTAAAAATGAGCTCTTATTTATACTTGAATTATTTTATGTCAAGCAAGTTTTTCAATTTAACGTTTTTAATAAAAAATAATTTTAAAACTAAATGATAGATGTCGCTTTTAAATTAATAAATAAAATCTAATATTTATATTACCTTGGTAACTTTATCATTTTCATCACTTAATCCATTTTATGATTATTCTTAATTGAAGTTATTTCTTATTTTAGAAAAAAATACTTTTGTTATTAGAATAATAAGAAGTATCTATTATTTTGTTTAATAAATTACAGAGTTTTAATAAATCCTCAATGTTCTAACAATATGTTCTAACAATTGGCAAAAATAGAAGAATCAAATTAGAAATAAGTTGATACTATACTTTTTTTTACATTATGTAATATATTTATTTTTTATATAATATTTAAACGTTTTTTAAAATGTGCTTTTAAAATTTTTAATTTAACACATTTTAAAATGCATTTAAAATACATTCAAAATGTTTTTTAAACATTCTTAAAGGTGTAATTTTCATTAATAAAAAACAAGTGGATAAATTTCAAAAAAATTTATTTTATTTTTTTTTCATTATTAAAACTTACATCACATAGAATAAAAATAAATTTGTTTTCTTTTGTTTTTAATTTGAGAAAAGAAAAAAAAAGAAATTTTTCTTTTCAAATAAAAACACTTCAAAAATAAAAAAAATACTATTTACAAAAAAAAAAAATATATATAAAATATTTACATAAAAAAAAAATATAATACAAAATAATAGTAATAATAATAATAATAATTTATATTGATATTCTTTGAGCCAAACTTTACTTTATGAAAAAAGAATCCCTTCAATGTTTAATTAATTATTATTCTCATAACCATTAATCAAACAATTATGAAACAATTTAAACGCCAGTTAAACATTAAGTTTATTACAATTACATATTATGCAAAATTTGGTTCACGTGCTAATCATTCTGTCTTCTTTGACTAGTTCTCCGATTAAGTATTTATCAAGCATTGCGTTAGCTTCAATTGTATGTGGTTTTTCATTGAAAGCATTTGTGGCATCGGTACCAGCATACTCTAACATGATCTCATAGCCTCCTGGATGATACTCAATAAATTCTGTAAAATCGTACACTTTATCATGAACTACCATCCAACAAGATTCAATTGTACAATGAGAAGCAACTTCTTTTAGAGTGTATTGTCTTAATTTACCATTTTCGTTTAATATTGAATTGTTTTTGAACGAAATTTGTCTTGTGAATCTTCCTATTTATTTTTTAAAAAGAATAATTAATTTTCTATATAAATTAATTTCTTTATTTGATTAAACTGAAATTTTTACTTAAAAAATCCATGTTTTCTGTTTACTATTTTGATGTTGTTGTTAACAAAAATTAAAAGCAAATTTAAGTTTTTTTTATATAGATCTAAATTTAAATTTTTTTAGAAATGATGAAACAACAAAAAAAATCTAAAGTTGTATTTATAGTTTTATATGTGTCTTAATTAGTCTATTGTTTGTTAAATTTAATTTTTTGACTGATGCAATCGAGATATTTAAATGATGAAATAAGATGATGAAATCGTTTCAAATAAATGGGTCGCTTGCTCACTCGCTCTCTTTTTCTCAAGTTAAAATAATTAATTTCTAGTGCTCTGGAGTAGACTTAGAGACTATACGAAAAATAAAAAAAATGAAAAAAAAGTTTTCTTTTTTTAAAGCTTTAATGCTCGAAAATGTGAAAAATAGATGATAATTTAATGGTGTAAGATAAAAAACAAACAAACAAAAAGTGTTAAAAATGTGAAAAGTTATAAAACATAAAACATAACCAATAAGCAGATTTTAGTTTAGATTAAATTAAACTAAAGTAGATAAAATAAAAATAAAAAAACAAAGCTCAAAATTGGATTTTGTTCAAATAAAAACAAAAATATACTAAAATTATTTTGATTATTAGCCAACAAAATAACAAAAACCAATTTTTTTTTTGTTTTTCTAAGCTTAAAATTAAATAAACTTTGACATAAGCCTAAGTATTTTTTTTTTTTTTAAATAAATATTATTATCATTAAGCTTAAGAAAAAAAAATATTAATTTTTCTATAATTTGATAATAAAATAAAATAAAATAAAATAAAATAAAATTTAAAATGCTTTTTATAGCTAAAAATATTTTTTATTTCTAAATGCAAAATAATTTTTGTTTAAATTTTGTAAATCTTGTGATATTTTATTAAAAACAGTAAACAAAATTAACACAACACACACCTCTTTTTCTTTCAATTTTCTAGTAAAATTACTCATATTTGAAAAATTTTTACTAAATTTTAAACTTAATAACTACTATTGCGGGCGTGTGTGTTGTGTTTTGTTTTGTTTTGTTTTTTTGATTTAAATTTGCGTAATTTTCATTGTTGATGGTTTTTGATTGATGAAAAGAGAATTGAAAGTTTTTTGTATTTGAGTTTATATAGAAACTTTTTCGATGGAGGTGTGTGTTTATGTGTTTATGTGTTTGTGTTTGTTATAAAATTTTAAATTTAAAAAAGATAACCAAAATTGAAACTTAAGCTTTTTTTTTTTAATTTTGTTTTCTAGAAATTAAATTTTTTGCTGAGAAAAAAAGTATTATTTATAGCTAATTTCAAATTTAAAAATAATTTAATTTTTTCTACTTAATCATTGTGAATAAGTGTTATTTTTGTGATTAAGCATCTTAGAAATTAGTTTGAAATTAGTTGCAATTTTGATGTATAATCATGTTTGTTTTTTAAATTTTGAAAATCAACTGATACATTATACAATAAAAATAATAAAATATGCTTTCAAAAATTTAGCTTGATGGAATAATGTTGTTGAGAAGTAATCTTTAAGTGTTTTTGAATAAAAAATTAGGCTTGAATCTAGTGTTATATAAAACTCTAAGCTTAGAGCAATAAAATTATATAATAAATATTGTTGGACAATTTTAGATAAATTCATGTTACTTATACAGTACATAATCATCATCTACCAATATTAAAAATAAAGATTTATCATATATTTAATAGAAAGTGGTATTTTGAATAATTGTTTGGCAGTTGTCAATTAAAACAAGCTAGATTATTATTACGTAATAAATTTCCTATACATCGACCATAATTCATATAAAACCATGAGTTTAAGTATCATGATAAGCAAAATTGAAAAAAAAATTGTTTTATAAATAATCTATAATAGATTTTAAATTATTATTATTAGAGATTTGCTTTTAATATTATTAAATTTTATTGATTTTAGTAGAATTACAATATTTGCCATATATTTTTAATTAGATTTGCTTTAAAAAATATAACAAGTATAGATTTTAAACTACTTAAATAAAGCATAAACATCATTTAGTTCTGCAGTTAAATCTTATGGAAACGGTATGGAAAATAATTGGAATTCACAATTTTAACATTTTTGCGATGCTAAGTTTTAAAAATAACAAAAAACTTGAATTCACTGTTATTTATAAGAAGACAAGAGACAATACGCTAACATTTTTTGGTTAAATAGAAATTTTTGTATTATATTCTTATTAGTATTTCTCAGGTTTTAGTCAAACTTTCCTTTTTGGTCAGAAGTATATATTCAAAACTATCAAGTTTTATGAAATTATTTATTTTTTAAATGAGATTAAATATCAAGCTAAAAGTGTGTATTTGGACCGAAAATCAAAGGATGAAATTTGTAAAAAATAATTTATACAATTCTGAGACGATAAGCTTTGTTTTGACACATAACTTGAAGGGATAGCTTTAATTAAAAAATGAGGATAATCGTAAATTTTTGTTAGATTTAAAGCCAGTAATAACCATAAATGCTCATCATTCAAAAACAAAAGTCCTATGGTCGCCTATTTAATTTTTGTGGTAAATTAAAAAATTGAATCTGTTATTTTTTTAAATTATGTTTAAATTCTTGAAAATCTAAAAAAATTTTTTAAATATTTTTTTTAAATAAAAAAGCTAAATCATTAAATTTGTAAACTGAAAAATAAGCATTTTTATTAATAGTTTAACAAGTTTTTTTTATTTAAAACATTCTCAAGTTTGAACTTTGTTAAAAAATTAGAAAAATTCTAAATCAAAAAAATTATCAAACTGAAAATTTAATTTTTATCAGATAAAATATTATTATAAGGTTGGAATTATTTTTATCTTAATTGGGGACTAGTAAATTCCATTATCACCTGATCACATTTTTTACTTAAGAAAAAATAAATGGCAAAAACTAAGACCACAAGGATCACAATTTTTACTATTGAAGACTAAAAAAAATATTATTGTAAAATTAGTGATTGATTTTTTACGATCGTAAATTTCACCAAAAATTTAATTTAAACATATTAATTTTAGATATAACTTTTTTTTGTTTATTTTTTAAAATAATTTCGTCTTTTTGACATAAATAAAAAAAAACTAATATTAAAAGTAATTAGAAGATAGTAATTTGGCTTTAAACATAAAAACTAACGCAATTACCCCAATTGACGCTACTATTTAATTAAACAAATGAATTTCAGAGATTTGAAATACATTTTGAACCACATCTTGAACAAATTGATTCTTGTACTCAAACTGATATGAGTCCATTTGTTGCTTGTTTGTGACTAATAATAACAATTCAATTCTTTCAAATTACAGCTTAAGAAAACATAAATAATTGATAAATAGTTAATGTAATATATAAAGGAAATTCTAAGCTCGACCCTGTCAGTAACAAATTAAAAGTTTTTTTTTTTTTTAAAACAAATTAAACAAAAATTTTTGAAATTATTTTATTAAAAAAGAATTAATTCAAAAAAAAAAGAATTGATCAATATAAATGTAATGTAAATTTATTTTATGTAACAAAATGAAAATAAAATAAAAAATTCAATAACTATTGAATAATTGTAAGAAGAGATTTATTTATTTTTGTTATATTTATATAAAACTTTAATTGGTACAAAATTATGATACAAATAAATATTTGAAAATAAAAAACTTTTTAAGATCATATTTTAAACTTGTCCAAACTTGATGTGCTTCCCAAATGAGCCACTTTTCTGTTTGTGATTATTTTGTGATATTTATTCTTATCTGATTCGGTCAAGACTGACTCCTTTTTAAAATAAATTCTGATTTATAAATAAATTTAATAATATTCCTGTATGTTAAATATAATTACTTTTCTATATAAATAACTATCATTATATTGAATTTTAGATATTTTAAAAATAGGTTTATTAGAAATATTGTGTGATGAATTTTTACTACTAAGCGAAGTTGTGGATGAATAGGAAGTCATTTTAGAAGAAGAAGATGATGAGGATAATAAGGTTGAACATTGAATGGAATTGGTGTAACCACAGTTGCTCAGACTTTCTTGTTTTTTTAGACCCATCAAAGCAGGACGAGTTCTAGTCATATTGTTAAATTGTGACATGGACACAGATCGTCTTACTTTGTGTATAGGTTCATTTGAATTGTGTGATTGTTGTGATTTATTCTCTTTATTCAAATTAAGATTTGTTTTAGATGAATTATTATTTACAATATTTTTTATCGTATTTTTTAAGCTGTTTATTCTTCTTACAATTGTCGAGCTAAGTTTTGAGCTAATACCATGATTCGATTCAATTTTTTTTACTTCTTCCATTTCCATTATTTTATCTTGATTGTCTATTTTATCCTCTTCGAATATATGCTCTTCTTCTTCTTCTTCTTCTGCTTCCTCTTCCTCTTCTTCTAGTTTTATATTTCTATTTAAATTGTTATGATTCTCATCTTCAATATGTCTTTTTCTCTCATATAATTGAGCTCTTTTTACTTTAGCTGTTTTGTATTGATTTTGTTTTCTTAGTTTGTCTTTTAGAATTAAAGTTTTGACTATTTTTGATGCTGATGATTCTATGCTTGATTTACGAGACTTGGATAACGATGAACGTCGACGACTACGATTACTAGTCGGAGTTTCCATTTTTTAGGTAATTAAAATAATTATTCTTGTCTACTTTTCTATCAAACTAATTTACTTATAATTTAAATATTCAAAAATCGAAGTTTTTTTTTTAAACTTAACGACCTCTAACTCATTTTGTTTCTTATTTTAGTTCATATACAAATTTTGTATTAAAAAAAGAAGTAAAAATTTTTATTGTCTTTGAAAATAAATTTTAAAATAAAATTGAATAATCAATAAGCTTAAAACCATTTGTTTATTCAAACCAAAACAAAATTAAACGAAATAAACTACAGTATAGATTAATGTCTATATCGGGAAATTAAGCACTTAGTCTAGTTAAGAACCATTGCAGTGTTTTGTTTAGTTAATGAAAAGCATATTTTTGTCAATACGAGTTTTGAAACTATTCACTGTCTGTAAGTAAAGCTCTTTCAATGTTGATAATATTCTATTTAAAAAAAAAAGTTAAATCTACATGATGATTATCTTTTGTTTATCATTTTCTAGAGATTCTTTTGTCCTTTTTGAAATTCCACATTTATAAAGAGAACAATTTTAAACGCTCAGTATTTTTAAATAAATGCTCAGTAAATTTTAATTGAATTCTCAGCATTTTTTGGTTAATAAACTTTTTATTTTGGCTTTTTAAAAAAAAATATATTCTCAGTAAAAAAATAGAAAATGATAAGTAGTTTTGTTATTAGCTCAGTAAATTTTTTAATAGCTAAATATTCAATCCACGATTAAAGCTTTAGCTGATTTTTTTGGTCGACCACGAGATCTTTTGGCATCAATCGGGACATTCTTAGCATTTATAAAAATATTTTTTTTTCTAATTAAAAAAAGCATCTAGAAATATTTCAAAAGTCTTTATCAAATGATTAATATTTATTTAAAGCTCATTTGGTCACTCTTGTAATAAAAGTTTGGAATATTTGCCAAATTATATTTTAAATTTTTGCCAATTTTAGAAGATGATTAAACTCTAAAAGATATTGTTCAATTTTTCCTAATAAAAAAAGTAATTATTTTTTTTTTTTAATTTATTTGATAAAATTACAGAGAAGGAAAACAAAATTTTAAAATAATGTTTTAAAATAATTTCAAACAATTAATATAAATAACAATTCATAGCCTAATTAATAACTAATTAAATTAATATTTTATAAAAATTTTTCAAAATTAACCTTTTGATAAAATAAATCCTTTTACATTTTGAATAAGATAAATTTTCTAAATTTTGCAAGAATGTAAATCATTCATAAATCAAATTTGCAATTTCAAATGCAAGAAATTTAATCCATAGTTAAAAATATAGTGAATTCTATATAATATATAATATTTCTGTACATATGTTAAAATTTGAAATAAAATAAAATATATGTAATTTTGAACGACGTGGCTTTGGATACGTTTATTATATATACTAAACTGACTATAAATAAATAACTAAAAAAATTTTTTGTAAATTGTTATATCAAATTATATTTTAAAATAAAAAACTTTTAAAAAAAATAAAAAATTAATTAACTATTTTAATAACACTAATTATTTATTATCGACTAATTAATAAGCTAAAGTTATCAAGTTTATGATAAAGATAACATTTATTTGTTTCTAGAGATTTCTTATTAATTATGTTTTTGTTTTTTTTTTTTTGCTTAAATTTAGACATTTATAATTAATTAAATAATTAAAAGCAAAATAAAATGGGTAATATATTTGGAAATTTATTCAAAGGTTTATTTGGTAAAAAAGAAATGAGAATATTAATGGTCGGTTTGGACGCAGCTGGTAAAACAACAATTTTGTATAAATTAAAATTAGGCGAGATCGTTACAACAATACCAACAATCGGTTTTAATGTTGAAACTGTAGAATATAAAAATATTAGTTTTACAGTATGGGATGTTGGTGGTCAAGACAAAATTAGACCATTATGGAGACACTATTTCCAAAATACACAAGGTCTAATATTTGTTGTTGATTCAAATGATAGAGAAAGAGTTGGTGAAGCTAGAGATGAATTGCATCGTATGTTACAAGAAGACGAATTAAGAGATGCTGTTTTACTTATATTTGCCAATAAACAGGTTTGAAATATTTTTTATTTTCATTTTTCAGTTTCTAATATTAAAATTAATATTTAATATAAAATACTTAAGGATTTACCAAATGCTATGAATGCTCCAGAAATAACAGATAAATTAGGTCTACATTCGTTGAGAAATAGAAACTGGTATATTCAAGCTACTTGTGCTACTAGTGGTGATGGTCTATACGAAGGTCTTGACTGGTTATCCAATCAATTAAAGAACCAAAAATAAAGTTTTGTTTCACTCAATAAAATTCAACAGACAATTTCATTTATTTTTTATTTCGGTTCAAACTCTATCTCACTTCTACTATTATTATTTATTATTATCAGTTTTATTTAAGTTTTGTTTTAGTTTTGTATTTATTTTTTTATTAAATACTAACATTAAAGTAATCAAAATGAATTTTTTTTTCTTAAATTAAAATTCGAATTTTGCACTTAAAGAACATATTTTTTTTAAATCAAGTCATTTAATTTATATTTTTTAAGTGTATTTTTAAATAATTTAAATAAAAATTTATAAAAATGAAAAATATTTTTTTTGGATAATTTTATATTGAAGAAACAAATGATAATATTATTTAAAAATTTTAATGCTAATAGGATTTTTCACAATTAGATTTAATCTTAATTGGTAAAACATTTAGTTTTTAATCAAATGATATCATCTATTTTTCTTGAATTAATTTAATAAAACTTTTCAATTTAATAAAAAAATAATCATTATAAAAAGAATGTTAAATTTTTATTAAATATTTCATATTATTTGAGACTCTGTTTTTTATTTTTTGTATTTTTTAAATTTTTCTTTATTTTTTGCTGTTTACAACCAAAATGTTTGGTAATGTCTAACATGAGAAAAATAGTATAAGTTAATATTATTGTAATGCAAGCTATTACAGTTGTTATTTTGATAACTGTCTTTATAGTTATAAAAATTGTTTCTATATTTTCACATTTTTCTCCATAAAAATATAAAAAGCATTTACATTCAAATGAATAACTAATGTTTTGGTTATTTTTAGAAATTATTTCTTGACAATATCCATTATTATTACATGTTTGATTTAAGCATAGATCAATTTTATTTTCACAATTTAAGCCATCAAAATATTGTCCATTGCATAAACATTCATATTTATTAGTTATTTTTTCATTTTGAATACAAATTCCATTATTAAGACATGGATTTGATGAACAAGCTCTTAAATCATATTCACATGAATCTCCAGTATAATTGGTAAAACAAATACATTTAAATAATTTATCTGCTTCTATTTTACACCAACCATTATTTGAGCAATTTCTTAGACAATTATCCAAATAAATATTCTTTTGAAGATAAAAAAGAAGTTTATTTGAATCGATTATATTTGGTAAATAAAATGGCATTAATAGTGTATTCAAATAAAAATCTAAATCAGTAGATAAATTAGTTAAATTTGAATAATTATCATATAAACTTGAATATGATAGTTCTATTTTTGTTGTACTATATTTTGTTGTACTTAAAATTTCTCTTGAATAAGTTTCAGTACTATTAGGATAATTTTTGGTGATATTTAGTGATGCTGATGTTTCTCCTATAAAATTACTGTGATTTAAATTTGTTGTTTCATAATACTGAAAAGTTTTAGTTGAAAAATCGCTTTGGTCTTTAACAGATATAGTTGTTTCCAAGTTAGGAAAATATTCATTATTTTTTTCTAAAAAAACTCTTAAATCACCTCTTGAAGTTATTTTTTTATTTATAGTTACAAAATTGTTATATTGTTGGTAAATAACTTTTACATAAAATCGCAAATAAATTGATAATGTTAATTTAGATATTACGATTGATTTCAAAGGTAGTCCATCATGAATTATTGTATAATCTAAATATTGACAACTTTTTGAAATATCGATAGCTATTTCAGCGGGTTCTTTATTTGGTAAGCTATAAATAACTGGTATTAAATTTGGATTAGAAATAAATGTTCCTATTTGAGTTGTATTTATATAATTATATCCTTTTGTTAAATAAATCTCTCCAGTTGTATAATTTACATTAACTGTATAATTACTTGAA
The DNA here is from genome assembly GCA_021432725.1 of Brachionus angularis. Taxonomy (NCBI): domain Eukaryota; kingdom Metazoa; phylum Rotifera; class Eurotatoria; order Ploima; family Brachionidae; genus Brachionus; species Brachionus angularis. The sequence continues at coordinate 5,614,920 of JAJVDD010000001.1, read as the reverse complement.
TCGGGTTTACCAAGAATATAAAAATAACAGTTAGTACAATTGTCAACATTTATAAACTTATAAATCAATACAGTTTTTTATAATAAATATAAATATAAATTAAAATAAATTAATACTGAAATTTTGATAAAACCAGGTTTAAGACAAAATATTTCTATGCCAATGATTGATTTTTTATTAGCATCAATATTATTGCTTAACATAATACCACTAGGATAAATTGTTGAACTTGAAAATTCAGTTTCAATGCTTCCTGGAACATCTGAAACAAATTAATTATTTTAATTTGAGTTTAATCATATTAATTACTAAAAAAAATACAATATGAATTAAAATTGACATATTCTAATGATCCAATATTGCTAAAATTAAATTTTAATATAACATTATTTGCAGCTACATATTCAGTTTCAAATGTTACATTACAATTAAATGTTTCATTTACCCAAACTTGACTTGGACAAATTAAAAATATCTTGTAAACAGGATCTAATTAATTAAAAAATATATTATTTTTTAACAAAATAAAGCAAAATTTTAATAAAATATCAACATTTTAAAGATTATGAATTAATTAATGAAAAATTAAGAAAAGCCAAAAAACAATGATATTTTATTTAAACTAAAAAGCAATAAGAATACAGTCTAAATTTATAAAAGTTTTTTTGAAATTAAGATTTTTGGTAAAAAAATTCAATACCATGTTTAATATAAGCTGTGAAGTTATAAATTGATTGAATTCTAATCTGCATATTAGTTATAATTTCATCATTTTTAAATAAGATCATTTTGAATAAGCCCAATAAAAAATATTTTTTTGATATGTAAAAATAATTCAATTCTAAATCATTAACATTTATATTGACCAAAAACCTATATCTAAAAGTCGAAATTAAACTCATTTTGTTTGCATCATAATTTACAAAACGCAAGCTGTAATAAGGCTCCAAACCAGAATCTGGTGAATAATAAAAAGACAAAAAAGTCTTGTTTGGTGAAACTAATACCGGCAGCCATCCTTTTTTTACTATTAAAATTCCTAATTGAGATGAATCAAAATAATTATAACCAAGTTTTGTTTTAAGCAAATAGGATTTAACTGAATTGTTTGTATCTAAATTCAATTCCAATAAAGTTTTATAATTTAAATAACTAGCACACGAGCTATATTCGATCGGCTTGTTATTACATTCTAAAAAATCTCCAATCTTAAGTTTAATTCATTTAAGTTAGAAGGTTAAAATAATATTCGATTAACTAATTACAAACCATCAAATAAAAATCTTGACCAACGTTAGTATAAAACTCTAAGCTTTTAATAAATCCATCTTGTTTAATTTCTAAAGTTAATAAGATAATTCCAAAAAAATAAAGCACAGATAAATTGTGTAGCATTATATTCTCATTAACTATTAAACTAAATATTTTAAAATAATTTTTAATTTTTTGTAAAATTTTCAATTAACTTTTAGTAAGAGTTCCAACTGTTCTCAAAGAGTCATTATTTCCATCACCAAAGCCCATTGTAAAGTTATTCTCAATTTGATTCAAATTTAAGTAATAGTATTTGCACATGACTTCTTGTGAATATGTTCCAATGAATGAACATTGTAAATGCCCAGTAAAATTGGAACTAAGCCTGATAAATTTAAAATTTAAGAACAACACTGTTAATTTCAAAATGTGATCCATTTTTTTTTCAAAATTTTAATATTTAAAATTTTTAACTTGAATCAAAGTTGGTTTGTGTATTTACTTAATCGATTCAAAATAAAGCGTATTTTTTGTAACTAAAATAACTAAAAAAAAAAGTTTTTTTTAATTTTAAATCTTTTAATAAAAATAATATTTAATCTTTAAAATTTTATTTTTATTAAAAAAATGTTTACATTCGTTTTTTAATAATCAGTTTTTCAAGAAATTTCATTTTTTTGAATAAAATTGCTTTTAATTAAGAAATTGAATTGTTGTTTAATTGTTTTTTTAATATATTTCAAAAAGTCTTTTTTTACTTAAAAACAAGTTATTCGTTTCTTTAATTTATGTATTTAATAACTATTAAAAATGGTTTAAAAGTATCAAAAAATTGCGATTTTTAGAAAACAATTAAATCAACAATAATTTCAAATTAAAAAAAAATTTAAACATTCTTTTCCTGGATAAGAAAATTCACATTTTTATAAATCTGGATTTATTGAATTTAAACAATTTGATACAAATTTAATTGAGCAGCAGAAAAAAGACCAAAAAAGTCAAGGAGCAACTTTATATATTGTTTTGCTTAAAGATCAGTTTTAATTTCCAAACAAAAATTTTATAAATATACTCGAATTTAGTTTTTAAATATATTTCCCTGAACCAAAATCAGACAATTGCATTAATTATATATGAGAAGTCCTCCGGAAACCACATATTAAATCAATAAAGATTTTAAAAAGACTAAAATAACCAAAATGTTTAATATTTATTCCATTTGTTTATTTAATCGATTATTAAAGTATATTTTTGCTACTAATAAAACTTTGAAATCTTTCAACAAAATTAATATTCAAAAAAGCTTTGCTTAATTAATCGAGATCTTTACTTTCAAATTAATTTTAAAATAAAAATGTAAAAACATTTCCTGAATATGTCAATTAGATATCAATAATTGAAATTAAAAATTTACATATATCTTATCTTGTTAAACAATTAAAAAAAAAAACAATAACAAAATACTTTAAGAAATCATTAGAAATCTGAAATTTTTAATACCTTGTTCTCGGTAAAATCAAAAATAAATTTTTCAACCTTTCCAAAAATTATACCCAACTTGACTGCCTTTAATTCAGAAGAAAATTTTTTAATATTTTAAACAAGCATTCATCAGACACAGTCAGCTGGAGTCTTTCCATGGGAAAAAATTTTGCTTCAACAAACACAAAATACAAATATGATCAAATGGTTAGTTATTTAAAAGCGTTTGAAGACTATTAGTTAATATTTATTTATATTTGATTAAATTTGTAAATAAATAAATAAGAAAATAAAAATTAAATTGAAATAAAGAATCATTAAGATTGAATTGAATAATTAAAATTGTGATGAAATTTTTCATAATTTTGTCGCCTCTCAATTGAATCAAGAATTGATCCAATTTTTTTCAAATTTTTGCTATCCAGCAGCCTTTTTTCAAGTCTCTTTCGTGTTGTATTATCTTCTTTCGATAAATCAGTCAAATTACCACTTTTTCTTTTTGTTTTTTTACCTTTTTTAGTTCCAGTTATCAAATTTGTACCAGCTGCAGCGTTAATATCTGCTATTAGGTCTTCATCTTGCCATGCAAGGACTTCTTTTTTATTTTTTTCAGCTTCAATTTTATCCTTTTCGTTTGCGATTTCTCCTTTTTCATTTCTTGCTACTATTTTACCATGTAAAGGACATTTGTATCTATCCATCCTGGGACATAGTCGACCACTTTTAAGTGGCGCTCGACACGACCACTTGATTGGCTCCATTTTACCTATAAAAGTTTTTATTGTCATACGAGATGAATTGCTAATCGCGTCTACTTGTATGTCATTTTCTCGTCTCTGAAACATCGGATGATTCGTTTCTACTTTTTGAACTATTGGTGCCAAAAATTCGAATTCGTCTAAATTTATTACAGGCGCTATTTTTAACATTTCTTGTTTTTTTTTGTCTGTTTTGTTAAGATCGAGTTCTTGTGAAGCTTGCTTTGATGTACATGCTTTATCTGTTGCTTTAACCAAAGGCTTTTTTACTTCTTTTTCAAGAGGCTGAATGTTCAAATCGTCGAATTTTTTAAGTATTTGCTGAATAGAATTTTTCAATTCTATAGCTTGCTTTAAATTTTGAGAAGACTGTTTTATTTGAGTAAAATTTTTTATCCACATGTTAATTTTAATCAAGTGAGAATTTTTCAATTCCTTATACAAATCTCTCATAATATCAATTAAAACTTTATTTTCATCATTTTCTTTTAAGAAAAGATCTATTTTAATATTAATTGTTTTCAAATCATCGGCCTTGTCTAAAAATCCCAAATATTTTACTTCTTCGTTTGTCTCTTTTTCTTGTTCTTCTTTAGTCTTCTTCACAGGCACTTCGACAAAATCATCTTCATCTTCATCATCATCTGAGTCTGAACCATCTAATAACAAAGGGTCTAGTTCATTAGAAGGCGTTTTTTTGCTACTTAAATTAAAATCTTCTTCTTGAAATAATTCTTCTTCTTTTGGTATTAAAATGTTTATTGATCTTTCTAATTGTTCTATACAATTTTTAATATCCGAAATGCGATCGTTCATTTCAGCAACATATTCTGCGTATTTTTTATTTAGAAAAATTTCTTGTCTTTCTGCTTGTTTTTGTTGATGATTTCGTTCAGCGTTTGTTTGATGTGTGAAAGAAACAAAATCAATTTTTTTGCAATTTTTCAGATAATTGAATCCAAGGTCTAGTTTTTTGTAATCGGAGCCGAATTTATCATGCCATGCTTTGATTGTTTTTGAAGCAAGCTTTTTTAATTCGTTGGCTGCTCGTCGCGGTGGTGGTAAAGGCTCATCTGGATTTGTTTCTAGAACTAGTTCAAACAAGTCCTGAAAATCATCAAGTATTACTTCTCTAAAGAAGCTAGATCTTTGAAATAAACAGTCAATTAGCCTAAAAGTTGAGTATCTAATCTCGCTGTGCTCTTTGTTTAAATTTGTTATTAGAATTTCATAGCTGAGCTTTAAATATTCTTCATTTGATCTTGGAAATATTTTAAGTTTTAAGTCTTTGGAACAGATGAATAAGAATATTTTACTTGCAATATGATTTCACTTTTTTTAGTTTTTCTTCATCCAATTGGCTTAGACCAGATTTACACAGCTCAGTAATCAAATTTCCTAGATCTTCTTTCTCATTTTCAGCAATCATAATGAAATTTTAAAAAAAAGATAATTTAATTTTTAATAATATTTTATAAATGTACAAGTAGTCAAAATAAACATAACAATGGTAAAATTGAGCAAAATTTAGCTTTTAATTTTAAATTTAAGCAAGTGTTTATTTGGTGTTAATAAACTTAATCTTGATAAAAGTTTTTTAATTAAAAAATCAAAGTTTAAATCAATTTGCTTTTAATTTTGATGTCAAGAGTAGAAATTGGTACCATGTCAAAAAGGATATTAAAAAGAAGAAAGACATGTAAATATATAAATCGATTAAATCTAAGAATATCAAATAAAATATGATATAAACTTGATTAGTTGGTAAATGATTGTAATATAATAATTAACATCAAACATTTTTTATTGATTATTAAGCTTAATAACTAAGTTATCTTATTATAAAACAATTAATATTAAAATTTTAGTTTAAAATTTTTAATCAGATTTTAAAATAGAAATTCTTTACGATTTTTGATTAACTGATTAATTAAAAAAATAAAACTGTTTTTATTTAATATCTAAAGACAATTTGAAAGCAACAATTTGAATTACATCAGTTTCAAAAATTTTAAATTTTTTTCTTTTTAAATTTGGAATTCATTTCTTAGTTATTTTATTTGTGAAATAATTCTTGCAAATATAATAAAATATAAATTAAAATATAATATATAATATTAATAATAATAACTATACTATAAATAATATATATATTTTTAAAATCGTGTGTAGAGGCCTTAAACAATCATTTATGAAATTGAATTCATACTATATAGTTTGTTTTTATGCAAATCTTTCAACTAATTTTCATACATATAAAAGCATATATACAAAATGAAAAAAAAATATTATAAATTTTTTCATTTTATTTTTCATCATCATCATCATCATCATCATCTTGTTCATCTTTTTTTTTTAAAAAAAAAAAAAATTCTAATTTAAAACAAATTTTAGATTATAATTACTAAGAAGCAGCATATTAAATTAAAATGGGTAATTTATTCGCCAATTTGTTTAGCGGCCTTTTTGGCAAAAGAGATATGAGAATATTAATGGTCGGTTTGGACGCAGCTGGTAAAACAACAATTTTGTATAAATTAAAATTAGGCGAGATCGTTACAACAATACCAACAATCGGTTTTAATGTTGAAACTGTAGAATATAAAAATATTAGTTTTACAGTATGGGATGTTGGTGGTCAAGACAAAATTAGACCATTATGGAGACACTATTTCCAAAATACACAAGGTCTAATATTTGTTGTTGATTCAAATGATAGAGAAAGAGTTGGTGAAGCTAGAGATGAATTGCATCGTATGTTACAAGAAGACGAATTAAGAGATGCTGTTTTACTTATATTTGCCAATAAACAGGTTTGAAATATTTTTTATTTTCATTTTTCAGTTTCTAATATTAAAATTAATATTTAATATAAAATACTTAAGGATTTACCAAATGCTATGAATGCTCCAGAAATAACAGATAAATTAGGTCTACATTCGTTGAGAAATAGAAACTGGTATATTCAAGCTACTTGTGCTACTAGTGGTGATGGTCTATACGAAGGTCTTGACTGGTTATCCAATCAATTAAAGAACCATAAATAAAAAAAAAAAAAACTAAAATATTTATAAAAATCACATATTTTTTTTTATCTAAAATCTTTTTTTTTTTTTGACAATTCAAATTAGTAAATTATTAGAAAATTTATATATAAAAAAAAAAGAAAAAAAAAATTTATTTTAATCGTTTTATTTTAATAAATATATATAAAACAAAACAGATCAGATTATCTTATGAAATAATTCCTTTTTTGTATTTTATTATTTTAATTAAAAATAAATTAAAAAAAATTTAAAATTTCTATTTAAATTTTATTTTCTTAAAAATTTAGAAAAAGTTTATTAAAAAAATTCTTTTAATGGGACTTTCCATTGGTGACGTTGTTCACCAATGAAGCCTGGAATGTGTGTCTTTTTAAAAATTCTATTGTTTCGTTCATTTTTTCTTGGTTTATTTTACCTCTTTTAACCAAGTGTTCCAAAAGTTGACTTGCTTTTAAAATACTGTGAAAACGTACATTGTTGTCAGCAACGTTCTCAGGTCCGCCTTGTTCACGGTCCAACAATGTTATACTATCTTTTACATTTAATTCATACTGTCTTAAAGCCTTTTGGAATATTATTCGTTTAATTTTTCTTTTATTAATAAATTTAATTTGTATTCAAACTTCGCTTGTTTCAATTATACTTGTTCCGTATACAACTACGTCTTCTATTAATAGACAAGTATCGCCACACTTGTAAGATCCTTCTACCATTTTTTTACAGCCATAGTCTTTGACTTCTTTTCTTTTGAAAACTAGTGGTTTTTGTGTTTGAATACTTAGAGCCTTGTTAAAATTTAATAATTCAAAACCTCTTTTTTTTTTTTTTTATTTTAAAATGTAAAAATTTTAATAACTGTAGCAACAGCAAATGCACCATAAGGCACTCCACATATAATATCATAATTTAAACTGTTTTGTTCTAAATAAAGTCGAATTAGACGAGCAGCTTGTTCCTTTTGAAATTTTGAATTGAGATTTTTTAAATATATATATATATATAACATGAATATTATAATATACCAAAACTTTTGGATGTGACACAATTAAACGTAAATCAAAATAAACTGGAGTTTTAAGACCGGTCGAGAGATAAAATTCTCCGAATTTAACCGAACCAATTTCATATAAATTATCCATAAAACTTTCTAATTCTTCATTGTACATTTTTGTCTGTTCTTTATGAAATTTTTTTGTTTGAATATAAATTTAACTAAATATGAAGTTCCTTCATAAAAAAAAGTAATAAAACTTTATTAGATAAATGCAATAAATGTTTTTCTTTTATTTTTTTATTTTTTTTGCTTATTTTGTTGTTTATTTAATTAAATTCTAAACGTGGTTTAGTTTTACTTAAAATTTTTTTCTGAATATTTTTTTTTATATATTTTTTTACATTTTAGATGTTTCTATTTTTTGAAACAAAATTTACAAATAAGCAGTTATTTATTACAAGTTACAAAAATGTGATATAAAATTTGAATAAAATAAAATAATAAAAAACTATTTTTTCTCTTTTTTCTTTTTGTTTAGAAATAAAGAATTTTTTTTTGTTTTTGTTATTCTTGAAATATTTTATGATAATAAATTTTGAGTTTCAAATAGAAAAAAAAAAAAAAATACCTTTGCACCTAATTAAAATTAAATTCCAGGGCTAAATAAAACAAAAACGAAAAAAAAATTTGTTCAATTAAAGTATTTTATTTATAAATTTAATCTTTTAAGATAAGATTCGTAAGCAGATTTTTGATACTTAATGGCTGTTTGAACTGGATCATTACTTTTCAAAATACCTCGACCAACTATTATAACATCGCATTTGTTCTCAAGTATAGCCATTTCTGGAGTAGTGTACTGTTGGCCAAGTGTGTCCTTCATTTGGGAATCGTTGAATTGTATACCGGGAGTCATATGCACCATAGTTGGATTATTAGACAACTTTTTTTGGCATATAAAACCAATAACAAAATCATTGTGCTCTTCAGCTAGTTTAATTGTTTCTTAATTTGAAAAAGCAATTAAAAAAAAAATTATTCAAAAATTTTTTTTTCTATTTTAAACAAATTTACTTTGAGTATAAGTTTGATCTATTAGATTTTCTTTACTTGATAATTGAGCTATTAAAAGACAAGCTTTGTTAGAATAATCATCAGCCTTGAGATTAAGTTTTTTATTTGTTTTGAAAAATTTTTCGATTTTTATTTTTATACTTCTTTTAGACCTTGAATACATCCAGGACCGGCTATTGAATGTGCATTTATAATGTTTGACCATTGAGATATTTTGTATACACCCTGACTATATTGATGTTTAACAGTGTTTCCAATATCAGCAAATTTTCGGTCTTCAAAAATCAAAAAGTTGTGTTTAAGACTCAAATCAACAAGCTGTTGTATTTTATCCATATTAAAATCATTTATAATATCAATATGAGTTTTTAGCATACATATATATGGTCCTAGCTGATCGGCGTATTTGATCAATTCATCAAAAGAATTAAAATCCGCTGAAAAACATAAATTCGACTGTTTTAATTCAATTATTTCAAACAATTTTTTTGCAATTTTGTTGCTGCATAGTTTAGCTCTTGATCCAAAATCTAAATCTTGTTTTTCTTCAACTGCTGGAATTATAACAGTTTTGTTTGTATTTAGAAACTCATTTGTTTTGTCGTACATTTCTTGGGATAATTTTTTACTATTAAATAGAATGTTCAAAACATCACTTGTTTTTAAAACACTGTGAATTTTTATATTGTGTTTTGCCAAGTTTTCTGGTCCACCTTGCTCTCTGTCAAGTAAGACTACAGCGTCATTTACTTGTAAACCGTGGTTTCTTAGATCCTGAACAGTTTCTAGTATGCTCACACCTGATGTTATTACATCATCTACTATTAAACATTTATCATCTTGGTTATAAATACCTTCTACCAAATTTTTGGTTCCATGCGATTTAGCGTCTTTTCTTTTGAAAATCATTGATTTGTTTGTTTGCATACTAATTGCCTATTTTAAACTATTTAGAAACATTTATGATTTTATTAGTTTATATTAGGATTAAATTACAGTTGCTAAAGAAATAGCTCCATACGGCACACCACATAATAAATCATATTCTACTAAAGATTGAGAGATTTTTTTGCAAATAACATTACTAGCTAATATCTGATTTATTTAAAATTAGATTAAATTGAGAATATTGAATTTAATTTAATGTTTATTTACTAATAATTTTGGATAAGAGACTAAAAGTCTCAAATCGAAATATACTGGTGACTTTAAGCCACTTTTAAGCGTAAATTCTCCAAATTTGACACATCCAATATTAAATAATTCTATTATTAATTCTTCTATTTCCATTTTTTTGTTGGAAAATAATATATATATATATATAAGAACGTGATTTAATGAATACTTGTATTAAAATTTTAGATATTATTTTGTTAAATTAACTCTTTTTATTATGTATAATACTGTATAAACATTTTTGTTCAAGCAATTTGTTTATTATGTTTTAAGAAAAAATTTTATTAATGATAAATTTTTCTGATACAATTGAATTGAAAAAACTATCAAAAAATTACTGATAATAGTAAAAATGTTTACCATTAAAAAATTCTGAAAAAACTCGTAACAAAAAAGAAATAAAAGTAATTTTTATATTTGTAAAAGGAAAAAAATGTTTGATATAAGTAAAATTTTATATTTTTGAACACATATTTGATAAAGCTGACTTCAGTTATCCGGGGTGGATTTTATTGTAATATTTTAGATCTCAAAAATAACTAAAAAGAATTCTAATAACTGTTTTGAGTTGTCAATATTTGAAAATTTTTATTATCTGTGGCATTTATTTGTAATAAAAAATCTCAATAAAAATGATTTAGTATTGTTTGGCACAACTGCTACTATTGAGTAAAAAAATAGTAATTTTATTTTAAAATTATTGCTAATTATTTTGGCTCTTCAAAAAAATACTATCCATATTAATTGATCATCTACCACAAGTTACAATTTAGCTGTTAGCTTAAATTTATAATTTATTTTTATCAAAAATCTTGTTTTTGTTGGTTTTTAAGACTATTTAAATATTGAACTAAATCTATTTTAGATTTTAACTTTATTCTAGTTTATTTACCGTTATGTGATGTTGCGTTGGCAAAAAAATATTTAAAAAAAACTATTTGCAAAAAATTTAATAGCTTTTATTTTAATTTTATATTTTAAAAATATTATTTGCCTGATTAAAATCTAATTCTAAAATAAAATTTTAAAATTTTTCTAGTCGTGAAATCTATTTCAGTTTAAATTTAAGCTATGAATAATGAAGAAAAGTATGAAATAAACTTAAATGTAATCAAAACACGTGCACTGTTTTTTTATTCAACTGTAACAGTTGTACCGATCGGAACAATTCTAAATTTGATTACAATTTTAATATTTTTAAGAAAAAGATTCAGAAAAAGAACCAATTTTGGTTATATGTCAGTAATTGTGAGAATATTTGAGACTTTTTCATTAATTTGGAGCTATGTTTTTTTTCATTATTTAAGAAGCAGACCAAATCAAGATATCATTTTGGTTTCTGAGTTTGTTTGCTTTGTATTCAGATATTTCACTCGAGTGGTTCAACTCATTCCAATTTACATTCAACTCTTAATCTCATTAATTCAATATTTACAAATAAGACATTTAAACAAGAAAATAACTTTAGTGCTAAATAGCAATAGAAATTTTATGATTGCAGTTATTTTTTTAACTTTTTTTATTTCTGTCATAAATATACCAAGCTTATTTCAATATTTAGCTTATGTAAATAAAAATGATACAATTTTAAATGTGACTATAAAAATTGCTACTGTATGCCAACATGTTCAAATATTATTCATGATAACTGATATTCAAATTGCAATTATGAGAACATTTATACCGTTTGTGTTGCTTACAATTTTAAATATTTTAATGGCCAAAACTTTGATTGATTCAAAAAAAAAGGTTTCCAAAAATGCCAAATTAAAAAAAGAGCTCATTTTTGGTTTTAGCTTGTTTATATACAATTTCATATTCTTTGTATTAAATTTTCCTTCATCAATAACATTTATTTTACAAACATTATATGAAAACATTTTAAAAGTAGACACAAGTAGATTGTTTTTCAAAAATGTAAAATTCAGTCATTCGGTTACTACTGAGATTTCTTATTTGAGTTATTCATTATCGTTTTTTGTTAATATCCTATTCAATAGTGCTTTTCGAAATGAATTCAAATCGATGTTGAGATTTAAAGAGAAAAAAAAAGCGCCTAGTTGTATTATTAAAAAAATTTTAAAATAGATATTTTAGAACAATTTTCAGCAGAAAAACAAATAATTTTAAACAAAGTTAATAAAAGTATAAGTTTTAATGCACCTGATGTAAAGTATGGCATCATTTAGAAATTAAGCACTTTGAGGGAATACAAATGAAAAAATTAGAAAAGAAACAATGATGTAAATACTTAGTCACTGTTTTATATTTTATCATATTATCTTGTTATAAAATTAATAAAAAAAAAATTTAACAAAAATTGGTTTTCTTTTGGCATCATGATTATGATATTTACACAAATACACAAAAATACTGAAACTAGGAACAAATCTTATACAATTATCAATTTTAAATAAGAAAAAAAATGTGATTTTAATATAAACAAATTTTATTTAAATTCATGTCATAAAAAAATAAATTTTACAAAACTTGATAACAATTAAACTTTGAAATTTATGTTATAATTATAAAAATTATAAAGCATTAGCTCAAGCAAGTTTATATTAACTACAAAAATTTGTTTTAAAAACCAGGTCTTAAATCATTTGAATATTTCGAGTTTTCTTTGATTAGCCATTTTTCTAATGGTTTGAAGTAGTCAAACATTGGTTTAGCAGACACTTTAGTTTGGTTTGTCAATACGTTTAACGCAAATGTCCAATGTTTACTAGCTCCTAATTCAAGCATTTTTCTTTAATAAAAATAATAATTTAAATAAAAATATTTTCAAACTATTTTTGCTTTTAAATAAATATTATACTTTAAATAATCGCCAGCTTTTTCTGAATTGTAAAAACTGCATTTATGTAATGCACCTTTATGTCCAGCATGGTCACAAAGTGCTTGAAAGAATTGAAACTGAAGAAAATGACTTAAAAAATACCTAGCATAAGGTACATAACTTGGTATATGATATTTTGCACCGGGATCGAAATGGTTTTCACTTCTACTAACAGGTGACTCTAAGCCTTGGAAATTTTTTCTTTATTTTAAATAAATAATTTAAACAACTTGTTTTGGTTTATGGCTATAAGTGTTAAAAAAAAACCTCATTTCCCACCATTTCTGGTTATAATTTGTCTCATTTATTTTACCTCTAAAAACATCCCATCTCCATTTATCCATTAAATATCCAAAGGGTAAAAAAGCAAGTTTTTTTAATGCCATTAACATTAAAAAATTTATTTCTTGTTCATTTGACATCGAATCGTCATCAATGATGCCTATTTCTTTATAATGTTTAGGTGTTTGCACTGACAAAGCAATAGTGTCGCCAATAGCTTCATGAAAAGCCGAGTTTGCGCCACCTTTGAATAAAGCCGGCTGATCCTTGTAAGCCATATAATATTCAATATGTCCCATTTCATGATGAATTGTATAAAAATTATCCTCATTTACTGAAGTGCACATTTTAACTCTAAAATCTCTACCATTATAAAAATCAGATGCTGAAGCATGACACTGAACCGTACGATCGTTGGGTTTTACGATCATAGAATTCTTCCAAAAATCATCAGTCATTTTAAACAAGCCGACAGAAACAAAAAAATCTTCGGACATTTCAAACATTTTTTTTGGTGTCAAATTATTTTTTATTAAAACATCAGTAAAATTTGTTTGTTCCGCATTTGGGAAAGGTTTTAATAAATCGAAAATGTTGTCCCAACTTTGTGCCCACATGTTGCCTAATAAATGAGCGGGGATCAGCTTTGGATCATGTGATTTCGGATAACTATGTCCGTAAAAGTTTTTAAGTTTTCTTCTAACATAAGCGTGCAATTGACTGTATAATGGTTTGATTTGTTTGAACAAGTCATCATAATCTTTTTCAAAATTCTCATCTTCAAAATCTTCCATCCATCTTTCACTTAAATCCTTATAACCATTCTCTTTAGCAGCATTATTTTGTATTTGAACAGTTTGTGCATATAAATCTCTCATTTTTATACCAGTTGCGTCATGCCAGCCTTTCCAGGCCCACAATAATTCGCTATAACTTCTAGAACTTTTCATTATTTCAGTCAATTCTGGATCTAATGATAAACATTTGTCCATTTTTTCAATGCAAACATTTGCCGCAGCATATATTGATTCCATTTTATTTGATAAATTAGATAATTTGCTTTATTTAATAAAAAAAAATTAAATAAATAATTTTTGCTTTAATAATAACAAAATTAAATAATTTTCTTTTACATCACTTCTTCTGAGTCTTTTATAATTATACCCTTCGAAGCTAAGAATAACATTCTTCTTAAATCAGCTTCCCATGTTTGACAATTTCTTTAAAAAGTTTTATTAAGAATCTCAAGATTAAATAATAAAAACAAAATTAAAAATAATTTCAATACTTTAAAAAATTTGAAGCTGTGTTTTTTGTCATTTCTAGGAATTTATTCGAGATGGGTGCAAAATCAGTCATCAATTTTTCGTTCTCTTCATTTATATCTGTTTCAAATTGATACTTGAAAAATAATGATGAAAATAAATTTTAAAATTCAAAAAGCGGAATTCATTTTACTTCTAAAATAGAACCTCTTTGGTTTATTTTGGATAAAACATAATTGTATTTGTTAATCCAATTTCTAGCGCATAGTTCAGATTGTAAACAGACCTGGTCATCATCGACTGATGGAATCTCGTTTAAGAGTTTTAAAATTTCCTCGTTTGATTCAGGAGCTTTATCTTCATCTTCGCTGGTTCTTATTGAATCAAGTAACCGTTTTTCCAAAAACTTTACCAATGTTCTTATCTCAAGATCTTCATTGTTATTTCTTGAGCTACTAATTAGATTGAATAACACAACAAACAAAAACAAGTAGAAAAAAAACCATTTCATTTTAAGAAAAAATTCAATCTAATTTTCTGTTATAAAATAAAAATAAAATAAAAACGTTTAATTGATTCTAGTATCTAGTTTCAAATAATTATAACTAAATTAATCTTATTCTAAAACGCGACTAGATTTAATTTATGATTTAAAATTAATCTTATTTTTCTTTTCCTTTTTAAATTATAATTTATAGATTTCTTTTTATAAAGAAATTATATATATTTATTAAATGATTAATAGATTTAGAAAAAAAAAAATAAATAAATTTCAAAAATTTCAAGCCTATAATTAAAAAAAAAAGAAAGAAAAAGTTGGAAATAAAATATCAAACAAGCTTAACAGTAATACAAAAAAGAAATCAAACATTTTGCTTCTATTTTTTTCTAGCTTTTTTAATATTTAATTTAATTTTTTTATAAAGTTAAATGAAAAATAGAAAATTTTATTTATGGAAATTTAAATTTTTTTTTCAAAATTTGAATTTCAAATTTGAAAATTAAACTTATAGAAAAACAATCCAGTTGCTTAAAATATATTCATTTTTAATTTTCTAATTTGAGAAATAAACATAATTTTTTTTTTGTAGCTTTCTTAAAATTAGATTAACTTGAAACTTAAGAATATTGCAATAAATATTAATAATAATTTATTCTTGATGATGATGATTAGTTATTGTATTATTTGAAATAGATAAATTCGATAGAAATATTTATAGCAGCTTTAATCTTAAACGCCTTTTTATTTATTAAAGATTAGAAAATTAAAAATTTTGTTTAATGATGAATATGAATCATTGACAAGAACTCTTGTAAAAGATTAGATTTCCTTTTAACAATAAACCGGGATTTACTTTTTTTTTTTATTTTATAAATTTAAATAAAGCTCTTTTCATATGCATTTTTTTAGTTGATATTTAAAAAAGTAAAATATATTAATTTCAATTGTTAGGAATTGAAATTTAAATTCTAATTAAATTGAAAAATAAAATAAAAAGGTTAATGCTTTTATACCTTTAATTTTTATTAGTTTTTTTTTTTTGTGCTAAGTTTATCTTATCAATTTGACCAAAAATAAAATTCTAATCTTAAATTCTAGTTTTTTTTTTAAATTAATTTTATTTTATTAAATATTAAAACAGGTTTTTAAAATTTTCTTTTTTTTTGTTTTATTAGTTTTCGGATTAAAATTAATAAAAAAAAGTTGATTTGTAATTTTTTTTAATTTTCTAATTTCAAATTTTTATTTTATTTAAATAGAAATAAATTTTTAGAAAATTGCCGAGCTTCTTCTTGAGCAATTGATGCATTATGAAATTAAAAAAAATTTTAAGCTCTAATTAAAGATTAGAAGCTATTAATTATTATACAATGATTTGTAAAATTGTTAAAGATCGTTTTTATATCAGATCTAAATCATAGGAAATCTAACCCATTCCATTATGTAATACTATAATGCTTTGAAATTTAATATTTTAAAATAGTTTTATTTAGTACAAAATTAAATATAACTAAAAAATTTAAGAATTTTGACTAAATTTTAATTTTTAGAAATTTACACAGGTTAGGTATAAATTAACAATGATAATTTATTTTATTTTAAAATTTCACTTGAATTAGTAATAAAGTTAATATATAAAAAAAATAATAAAATAAAGCTTATTTTAAGTAATTAATCATCCATTTTAAATAGAAACTCTAATTCCATATTATAGAAAATAATTTTAATATACAAAAATATGCACATCATAGTTACATGTTTCATTAATCTTATCTTACATTTTCCAACCTTAAGGCTCCGAAATCAGCCATTTATAAGAACACTTATCTTACTGGCTTTATTATTAGGTTAAGAAAAATTTTCAATTTTTAAGAGTTAATCTAAAAATTAGAAAAAAAGAAGCTAAATTTTATATTTTAATCATATTGCAAAATTCAACTTTTTTCTATAAAAAATTGAAAAAAATTGTTATAGCATGTCGATGGGAATAGAAAAAAACTTAAATTCAACTTTATTTCTAAGAGTAGCAGACAAGATAATACGGTAAGTGTTTGAAATTTTGAAATTTAAAATCAATAGAAGATTCTTTTTCTTATTATCTACAATTATTAGATTAAATAAATCTTTTAGAGAAATTCGTTTGACTTTAAATTGTAAATAAGGTTATATTTTAACCAATATAAAACAAAAAAAATTAATTTTGCATTTCTTATTATTTTTGAAACTCTAGAAGAATCATATTAGAATAAAGAATGAAAAAACATTATTTTATGTAAATTTTCCAATAATTTAATTAAAAAGTTTTATTATGTTTTTGATATATCTGTCTCAGAAAAATGAAAAATCAAAAATTTTGTTTAAAAATAATTCAATTAAAATATAATTGAAATTACAAAATTTACATTCAGTTTAATAAAAGTAAAATTTAAATATTTTTTATTTTTAAAAGTAGAATTCAAACATATTTAAATTTATAAATCATAATTCATTTTTGCGTTGGCTTTTTTAAAAAAATATATGTAATTTGTGTCGATTATAATTTAATTTTAGTTATGTTATCAAAATAAGAACTATCTTGAATTTCTTTATATTCTAAAATTAAAATATTTTAACTTAAACCATAATTTCAAAGTAAAAAAAATAAAATAATTTTTTTAACAAAAATTTATTTAAAAAAATAATCACGAAACGGTTAAATTAAATTTAATTTACATTCGAAAAAATTTTAACTAAAAAAAAAAATTTTGAAATTTTAAAGTTTTAATTGTAACTAGAAAACTGGTTATAAGGATATCGAATTTGTTCAGGGTTAAGATTGTTGTTTGAATTAAGAGGCAAATAAGGTCTGAATAAATTCGATCCATTTTGATTATTAACATTACCCTGTTGCTGATTCATTTGGTAATTTACTTGTGGTGCTAAATAATTTTGATACATTGGTTGATTAGTCTGGATAGGAGGAGAAGGATAGTAATAATTTGGATAAGGATATATGCCTGAGTATGTCGGATAAGATTGGTAATAGTTCATGTAATAGTTCGGTGGTGGTACATTCAAAGGCGGTAGTTGAATATTTTCTTTGTTCTCAATCACGTCCAATATTTTATTGGGCATTTCTTTATTCAATTTAATCTCTGGCTTTGTTGTCTCAGGTTGTTTTTTTAAAATATCATTTTTTTTCAAAACAGGACATTCTGATTCAATGTAAAATTCTTTGTCGTCTATTTCAAGATCAAGAACATATTCGCTCTCGTAATTTTCATTATAAAAAACAATTTTATTTTTTTTTGAATCTTGTTTAATTGTATTTTTGTCTATTTGTGTCAATGGTGATTTGTCTGCTTTTAATTTTTTACAATTATCTTTAGTCTCGTTTAGCTTACGCTTTTTTGCTGGATCCAATCTATCATACAATTCTATGCATGTTTTTTTATCAATTGTTTCTTGAATTGTTTTCTCCAAAACGCGCAACTCGCTCATCGATTGATGGTTCATAACATATTCACACAAAGAACTTTTTAGATTTAATTTTATATTCTCAATTTCTTTTAACTCGCCCTGGCTTTTGGTTATTTGCTTTTGGTTTTTAAAGTCTTTTTTTTCTGTTTCATTTTTTTTCTGATTTAGAATGTTAACAGAGTGAATTTTTTTAGGTTTCTTGGCACTTTTCAAATTTGGCTTTTTGTTCACCGTTAGAGTTTTGATTTGTCCTGATTGATTTTGAATATTTTTATTTATATCTATTTTATTCAAATTAACCAAATTTCCACTCTTTTCAAAAACCAATCTCCACTGAGAAGGCAACTCGTATAAATTTTGTTTATTTTCTTTTTTTATGCTTGAATTATTGTTTTGAATAGAATTAAACTTGTTATTTTGGTCAGGAATGAATCTTCTAAAAATATATTCTCTTAAATCAAACTTGAGTAATTAAAAATTAAAAAAATATTAATTTAATACGTTGTTTTATTCAAAGACGCTAGTTTAGGTCCAAGTTCATAGTTAGAATTTATTCTAAAATTTAATACAGCAATTGGAGCTATATTTGGCGGTTTTTTTAACACCTCTCCATATTGATCATACTCATACAAATAGATCTAAAATATAGAATTTATTTTGGATTAAATAAATAAGTTTACTGAGTTTATGAAAAACTAACTAATGAATTTTTATAACAGGTGTCTATTGGGTCCATTTTGTATGGTATATCTTTGGACAAGTGACAATCGGTATCGAAATTTGGATATGATGATTTATTATTCGGGTTCGGAGAAACTAAACAAAATTTTGTGTAGAAAAATTTAACAACTATAATGTACAAAAATTGAGTCTTTTTAAAAAATTCACTCAACAGTACCAAGTCAGCATGCTTTATTAAATAAAAACCTTTTGAAGAAGGCCCTTTTTGAATTTATTTAAAAAATTTTTAAAAGTTTTTTTTTAATTTTACTAAAAGTACCTAATAAATTTTTATCTGGTTCGAGAGACTCTTGACAAGTTAAACCATTATTTGTGATAAATTCAACTTCTTTTTGGTCCTTGGCTAAATAAAAGCCATAACGAATTTGAACATCTTTTTTGTCTCTATTTACCTCTTTTCTTTTTTCACTTGTTTTTTTTTTTTTACCCAAATAAGAATCAATTTAAAATTAATCAAAAATATAAAATTTTATTTTACATGAATCTTTTTTCTAAAAAAATATTCGATATGCTTTGAATGTCTATTATATCATAGCCAAAATAGCTACATCCTTTGTGTAAATAAGAGTTTTCTATGATCGATTTGATCTCATTTTTTTCATTCAAGTCACATTTATCAGTGCTATGAAGCAATGATTTTAACAAAGAGCCTTAACAAGTTAAATTAGTTTTTATAAATTGTGTTAAACTAAAATATTCAAATCAATTACTTTCTCTTTTGGGTATTGAATAAGGTTTTTTAAAATTATCCATTTATAAAATGAACATTTCAAGATTAATTGTAAATTTAATAAATTATAAATAAATGTCTTTAAAATTTTATTTTTATTTTTTATTTTTAAACATATTAAATTTCAATATAAATTATATTTAATAAAATAATATCAACATTAATTTTAAATTTTTAATTTTCATCTCTATATAAAACCTTTCAGTTATAAAAAAAAAAAATTAGTAAAAAAAATGTTTAAATTTATTTTTATAATTTTTCTTCTAGTTAAAATGGCACAGAGCAAGCAAGATAATTGTTTATACATGAACCAATATTTTTCTATTAAAAATAGTACCCAAGCAAATTTAATTTATATTCAAATAAATTTTTTTAAATTTACCAATTTTAGTCAACTAGATTTAGAATGTTTGCATTTAAATCTAAAATCGTTTAGATTTTACTCGATGAATTTCGAGCCTGATTCCAGAATTTATTTGACCAACTTTTTTGACTCGTTTATTCCTCAATTTGAGAGAATAAATCAAAATTCTTATTCAGTGTTAAACTTTAATATGAGAAACATAATTGGAATCGAACTTAAGCCAATACATTTTTTTAAAATTATTAATAAAAATCATGATTACAATGTAATACATTTAAACTTGTATGATTCAATATTCCAAGTGTATGGTTCATGCTCCAATTTGCCTGATTCCGCGGGTGTTTTCACTGGTTTGAGACAACTAAATTTGGCCTATACAGTCAAACTTAGCACTGAAACGTGTCCATATATTTTCCAAAATTCTGTAATTGATACTTTATCCATATATGGTCTTTCGAACAATTTAATCAAAAAGAATCTAATTGGATTTTTGGATTTTAAGATAGATTTGAATTTTAAAATAGTAGACATTAATTTAGTGTTTTTTAAATCCAATTTAGATAATAATATTCTTAATAAAAATGTATTTAAAATGCTTGAAAACGTGGATTTAAATGGTGTTTTAAACAAAATTGAAACAAGAACTTTTGAAAGTTTTTTAAATTTGAAATATATTAAAATTAATTTGGACAATTTAAGATACTTTTTATACAAAGATTTGGAATGGATGAATTTTATCAATAAAGACTTGAACATAAATTTAAAAAACTCTACTCAAGTATCTTTAAACTCGAACAGAATCGTTTATTTAGAATTTGATGAAGCTTACTTAATGGATGAAAACGAATTGTACAAATTTCCTGATGTTGATTTTTGTTTATTTAAAAATTTCCCTCATGAAAAAATGGTTTATCCGATTTTTCAACCTCAAATTTTAAAAGATTGTTCTTGTACCTTGATCTGGTTGCTTAAAAACACTCATGTGTTTACATTTCCCAACAAATTTAGAGATCCATGTATCAAGTTCGGTCTCGATTTTGACTATTTATTAGACAGATGCGACTTTGACTCCAAATTGAAAAGATGTGGGATGGAAAACAATGTCAAAATTCATAATCCATTAACTTATGCTGAATTAGTGTTTATTTTTAAAATTCTTGATTTGATAACTATTAATATAATTCCGATAATGTGCTTAGTTATATTCATATCAAATTTAATTAATATTAAAATTTTATTAAACAAAAATAAATTTGTCAAATATGAGAAAAATAAAAACGTGATCAACAATCAAATGTACTATTTTATTTTATTGAATTCAATTTTAAATTTTTTATATTCAATCATTAAAATTATAAATTTGATAAATAAATGCACAAGTCAAAATTCTAGATTTTGTTCATCTATAAACCGATCGGTTCCAAGTCAATACTATCAAATTTACGCAGCTTCATTTTTGGCAATTTGTTTGAAAAACTTGTCAGTTCTAAGTCAAATCGGGGTTTCGTTTAATCGCTATTTGCTACTTAATGATAAATTTAATTTTACATTTAAAAAATCAGTAGAAAAAAGGTTTAAAATTTTGCTAATAGTTTATTTATTAATATGTTTTAGTATTTTAGCAGCTGAAAAAATATTCCAATTCCAAATAAACACTGATAATTATGTGCTAGACGAAGTGCAAGACTATGCTGAGTTTCCTGATCAAACTTTATTTTTAGAAATCAATATTGCATCTAAAAGACCAGTTATGCTTTTGAAACAAAACGAACAAAATTTTAGACTAATCATGATCTATTTATTGTATTTAGTTAATTACTTTTTCAATGATTTTTTGCTTCTGCTAATAATTTTAGTAGTTGAGGTTTTGATTTTGAAAAAAATAAAATCAAATTCGTTGCTTAAATCAAGAAATGACTCAAACCGTTCTAAATCAAGTGTTGATTATTCATATAAAAAGTCAACTTCAATTATTTTGATAAATTCTATTTTAATTTTGTTCTTTCGAATTTTAGATTTTTCCATTTCAACTTTTATTGCTTTAAAAAAACTTTCCAGTTATTCGTCTCAAATGAACATATGCCTTAAATATAACAAAATTTGCAGCATACTGGAAGACTTGAATGATTTGTGTTTTATCTTTTCCATTTCTTATTATACTGTCATATACATGTATTTGAGCAACACTTTTAGATCAATATTTTTATCCTACTTTACTAAAAAAACTACCAGTTAAATAACCTAAATAAAACGATCTTCAAAGTGCATTAAGAGAAAATTTTTATTAAATTATATCAAATTTTGATTTGCATGTTTCAAACATGAAAATTATTATTTAACTGTTGATAGAGAAATGTGATATTAAATAAATTGAGATCATTTTTCACAAAATTAAATTATTCAAGATCAAATGAATTACAAGGTTTTATAGAATTCAAATAAATCTTTGATTAATAAAATTTTAAATTATTTTTTTTTAATAAATGAATTAATTTAATTAATTTACAATTTTTAACTTAAATATTTGATTTCTGGAAAAATATCCGAAACAGACTTGTTAAATTTATCTTTGAGAAATATTAAATCTTTATCTAAAGAAACCAAAGTTTTTATTGTTTCCAAGTATTTTAATTTGTCATTTTCATTTTTTATTTTTAAGTATTCTTCAACACATTTATGTAAAGCTGTTTTACTGTCACAATCTTTTTGAGATGGATCAGCTCCGTTTTCTACTAATAATTTGCATATTTTATTATTTCCAATAAATGCAGCTCTATGCAAAGGTGTCGATAAGCAACTGTTGGTTTTTAAATCAACTTTGGCTTTATTTTCGATCAAGTATTTACATATTTCATAGTGATTGTTTCGAGCTGCGTAATGTAAACATGAATAACCATTTTTATCTTGTTCATTTAAAATACAAGCTCCTTTTAATTTAACTAAATATTTAACTCTTTCCAAGTCTCCATTTACACATGAATTAAATATGCTCTTTTCAAATTCGATTTCTTCTAAATTTTGTTCGCATCCGAATGTTTTCGAGTGTTCACATGAAGGCGAACAATTATTGGAATGCAAATTCATCTTAATAAATAAATTTAAAACTTGATTATTTATTTAGAATTTAAAAAATTTATTTTTTTTTTTTGCCTTATAAATAGCAAAAAATTTATTATAAAATTTATTTAAAAAAAATATACAAAATTTTTATAATTTTTATAAAAATTAATCTTTTTTTAAATTAGATTCATTTATTTCATCTTGATTTAATTGAGTTTGTGAATTTTGCGCTTGAGCTTGTAGTATTGCTTGTGCTTCGGCTTCAGCTTCAGCTTCTGCTTGTCTTATTTTAACATAGGC
This sequence comes from Brachionus angularis, assembly GCA_021432725.1. Taxonomy (NCBI): domain Eukaryota; kingdom Metazoa; phylum Rotifera; class Eurotatoria; order Ploima; family Brachionidae; genus Brachionus; species Brachionus angularis. The sequence continues at coordinate 5,591,590 of JAJVDD010000001.1, read as the reverse complement.
GTCATACTCTTCTGGAAAGCTTTTGTTTAATTCTTCTAAAAGAAGATCTCGGAATGTTTTAAATGTAACTATTTTTCCTTTTATTTCTTCGTTTTTTTTCAATGTTTTCATCAAACAATCTTTAGTATAAAGCAATGGATTTTTTCCTTCGTCTATGTAGCTATTGGCAATTAATCAAATTTAGCAAATTAATAAAATAGAATATTTTTTTAGTTAAAAGAAAAATATTTACTTGAAGACACTAACTGGTACTTTTATTTCAGAAAAATTGTCTTTCATCATATCCAAATTTCTTAGACAATTTCCCAGCGTGATAAATTTCTGGTTGAAGGCGTTTTGAGATTGTTGTTGAAAGTTACTTGCCATTATACCTAATTGACGCGATGTTTCAATCAATAAGTCCAAATGCTGTTCTAAACTTTCCACTGAATCTTTATCCATTTTTGCAAAATTATCAAATTAAAAATATATATTTTTTTTAACTTATAAATATTGATAAATATAGTTACTTGAGCAATTTTAAATTTAATTTTGTTTAGCTATTTACATTTAAGCATAATATTTTTTCTTTATGATTACAAATGTCTCTATATTAGATTTAATTTACTTAAGCTTTGAAAAAAGTGTTTAAGCAGTAGCACTGCAACTGAAAATTTCTAACACTAGGAAAACAAGTGTTTCTATAAGTCATGTATTTATAAATTTTATAATCTTTGATTAAACTTAAGCAACAAATCCTTAATCTTGAAATTTTTAATTCTATGAAATTAAAAAAATTTAATATTATTTGTCAAATAACAAAGTTAAATCTAAAATAAAAAATTAAGTACTTAATGCTTAAGATAAAATGAGATTAAATTGAGATTGAGATTGAAAATATTAACAAGTGTAATACAGGTTCATACAGTTCAATATAATTTGTTTTACCAAGATTATGTTGTTTAGAATCTTTGAGTTAAAAAATTTCAATTAAGATTAAATTAGTTACTGAGTCTCTGAACAAACCAAAATTAAAATATATTATATTGACATCTTTAAATCAATCATTTCTTATATCATGTTTTTTTATATTAGTTTCTCACATTGATTTTTTATTATTAAATCAAGCAAGACCTTCAAAATAAAACAATGTTTATTTGTTATTTTATAAATTATTTTCATTTTTGTTTGAGTTTTTTCTTAAACAATTAAAGTGATATATTAAATTAAACCAGTGCTGCATCTTTAAATGAGCATTTTGTTTCTTCACAAGCAAGTTTCATGTAAAAATAATATTTTTTTGAAGTTTAATTATAATAAATTTAAAATTTTGACTATGATTATTTATTATTCAAAAAAAGAGCTAAAAAATCTTTTTTTAAAGTATCTTTATCGATGATTATTATAAATTACATATCAAATCAAACATATTTACTTTTGAAATGTTATTAGTGCTTATTAAGTGTTTTAATTAAAATTTTAATAAAAAAATTTATGGTTTAAATATTTTTATATTTTAAAATGTATTTAATTTATTTTGATATTGTTCTTTTAAACTTCAATTAAAATTTATTTCAATATTCCAAGCTCGGTTGAATTTTAAAATTAAACATAATTTATAAATAAAATTTTATTTACCATAAAAATTTAATTTTTGTGTTTTTTGATCAAATAATTTTTAAATATGAAGCTTATTCTAATTAACTTGTTAGATAAAAGCTTGATTCATAATTTACTAGAATCAAATTTTGCTCAAGAAAAATTAATAGATATATGTGTGATTCCATTTGAAGGTTATGAAGATGATGAAAAAGCTAAAAATTTTATAGAATATAGGTTATTTTTAGACGAACAGCCAGTAGATGGATTTATTATTTATTTCAATTTTGATCAAGGAAATTTGCAAAAATTTTCAAATTTGGCAATCAGGTTTTTTAAAATGTTTGGATTAACAGGGATCGAATCTTTAATGATACTTGGTGTATCAAACAAATTAACCCAATTGTCTCTAAATGAACTTGTAGTAAATTCAGATGGTTATAAATTTTTAAATAAAGAAAATAATGGTAAAAATGTATCTTGTGTTTTTTGGAATGATTTATTACCAAATAAACAAGAAATAGATTTATTTAAAAAAACAATTTCACAGTTGGAACAATATGAAGAGCCTGAAGATAAGTTTAAGTTCAGAGATGAAAATGAAGCAATTAGTTTTAGAAGACACAATAAGCGTATCAAAAAATGCATAAACAACACTGAAAAAGATTGTTCATTGCAATAAATAATAATTTTATACTTTGAAAAAAATATTTATATATAAAACACTCATAATATGATACAGTATTTCAGCTATAACTATTTATAAAATAATTTCATCAATATTTTTATTTAAATATATTTATTATTAATTTAGCAATAAACTTTTAAAATCAAACTTTGTTTTTTATTTTTAATAAACACAATAGACAAGTATATTTTTGTTCAGATTACATATAATAGTTTGGATCATCTAAATAATATGAACTATCAACACCATATCGATTACCAGTCTTTGGTCTAGCAGGATATCTGTCTCTATCATCATACCTGTCTTCATATTCTTCTTTATCATATTTTTTATTATCACCTCTTGATTGTGATTCCGGTTTATTTTTGTTAGCTCTTTTGTCATTGTTTCTCGGATCTTCTCTTGTATTTCTTGGATTGCTTTGTTCATATTGTAATACAGGTTCATCTTCAACAAATTCAAGATCTTCATCATTTCTGTCATAGTTTAAATTATCAGGACTCATCCGACCATCATATGGTACGGTTTCAGTATAATAATAATCATTTGGTGCTCCACCATACGATTTATCAAATGTTACCGTATCAGCATCTTGAACTGCTAAATAATTCTCCAATGGTTCATCATTGTTGTTATAATAATCGGAATAATCGAACTGATTTCCATAAGCACGATATTGATTACCATAATTTTCAATCTGATTTCCGTAACGACTGCTTATGTTTCTAATTTCGTTTTCACGCGAATTGTCAATCATTTCTAGCCATTGTGAATTATGAAAACGAAATTTTTCTATTTGAATTTTTTTAGCCCATTCTTCATCGTAATCCTTAAGAATAAATAACTTGGTAATTTTTTCTTTAATTAAAAATTTACAAGTTTTTAATTACGCTAATTATGTCCAAAGTAAAACCACAGACACGTCTAACTTCGGCATTTTTATCATTCATTAAATCAATTAGGTAAGCTGGTGCCTCTGGTTTGTTAAAGAAAAAAATTTTTATCTTTTTTTAAATCTTATTTACTTTTATTTTATTACGTGTTTTTTTAATAATTATTTCTCTGGTACTTTGGTGAAATATCATTTGGTAAAACACGTATACTATTTGTAATACAATTTCGTCATCTTCTTGTTTAGCTTTTTGAATAAAAAAAATTTCTCATAAAAATATGAATAAATCAAATTTTTTTAAATTAAAAATTAAAAACCATTTAAGAGTTCTATTAAAATTTCGATTATTCCAGATTGTGATAATAAATTGGCGCAAGCATCGTCATTACAAACAGCGCCAACTAAAACAATCACATCAAGAACAAGATCATCTTCAGCGTTACCAGGTTGAAGCATTTTTTTGATCCATTCAACTAAATTATACTCTTTTAAAAACATTTCATAATCTATATCACTAATATTCAAATTGGCTAAAGTTCCGACTACTTCAATTAAAAAATCATCATTTTGCTCTTTCTTAATTGTTTCACCTAGTAAACCAACATATTCCTGGTTTATGGTTTTAAATTTAATATTTTTATTTTTATTCGAAATTTATTGATTTTTAACTTACACAAAAATATTTTTTAACTTCATCATGTTGGCTTATGTTTCTAACCATTTTCATAACTATAGGATCTTTAAATTTGAAGGCTCTTTTAATCAAAAATCTGAGGCCTTTTTTCTTCGAATACTCGATCATTTGTAAAGCACATTTATTATTTAGTGCTAAATTAACTCCTAGTGCTATTAGTTCTAAATCAATTTGTTCTTCTGGTGATTCGATAATCATTTTCATGATTAATTCAATACAATTAGTGAACGTAAACATTGGTTTGGATTTATCATCTATACTCAAGTGATACAAAATACACATGCTAACTATTCTTTGATTTTCATTGTCTTTTATTTTTAATTTTTGAGTTAATTGTTTTTTTTTTCAATAAAATTTAATCTTAAAGTTTAATATACTTAAAAGATTAACAAGTTTAGGCAGTAGACCAGATTTTATCATTTGAGATCGAATTACCGAATCGAATGATAAATTAAGAAACAATCTCAAAGTTATATTCAACAAGTCTTCTTGTTGATGTGGAACTAGTTTTGCTAGTTTTATTACTATTTGTTCGTCTCTCTTAAAAATTCCAAATTTCAATAAAAATTTCAAAAAAATTTTTTTCTTTTTTTTTTTACCATTTGATTTTTGTTTTCAAAAAAAATACTCAATTTTTTTAAAAAAGATACAATCAAGATTAAAAGATCTGGATGATCACTATTCAACGCTTGTGTTAATAGACTAACTATTTTTTTATTGACCATTTTCATCTCGACTCGAAGATCTTCAGCCAAATTAAGCAACAAATAAAACGCAACTTTTGAATTTAATCTTATAAAACTTGGAATATTTGTTTTAATAAAAATTATTAAATACTTCTCAATAATTGTTCTTGTTTGAATATTAATTTTTCCAATTCTTTTATCATTTTCTCATCCTCAGGACTAACTTTAGATTCTTTAGCGTCGTTTTGACGTTTTGCGCCAGTTTTTGGTCTTTTGTTTTGTTCAATTGTACCTTTTTTGCGTCTTTGCAATTCAGCTTGCCAAGTATCACAACGTTTCAAAGCAAATTCGATAATCTATTCCATGGAAATTAGATTTTTATCTTTAGAATAAAGAATAAGTTAATGTTTTACTTGGACTGTTAAATTTCCAATTTTATAATGCGCTATTAAAGGATGAAATTGAGAAAAACTCGAGAAACAAAAAAATATGTAAATAATGTTTGTTGTGACTTCGATATTTTTGTTCCATTCTTCTTTTAATACTCTAGACAAGCAATTTAGAACACTTTCGTTTTGAAATAATTCTTCTAAATTGTCTGGATTCCGAGCTATTTGTAAAATGAGTGCTGAACCTCTTATTTTAGTCTTAATATCGTCTTCGTACAACATTTCGGCATATTCGTCTAAATCGTTTATGTTTGCAGTTTCGTTAATATCATCGATGCTTGGATTCTCTAATTTTTCGGATAATGGCTTTTTTTTACCACCATAACTTTCTGGCACCGTGTTCTCTTTGCGATTTTGCAAATAATACAAGAGTTGTTCAACCTCGGCTAGTTTAGATGGATGTATCAATGAACATTTGCTAACAACTTCCTTTGCCAATGCTGATATGTTTGTCTCTGGAGTCAAATTTTTTAATTTAATACTTGAAATTATTATATTATTATTAAATTAATTAGTTTATTAATTTATATTTTCAATTTACATTCTTTGAGATTCTTTTCTTTCGCCGACCATTGGGTTGCCGGTTTCACCTAATATGGTTGCTTCAACCTCATACTGAACTATAAGCGCTTTTTCGGTCGGATGAACATCTATTGCTCCTCCTTTGGTTCGCCTAAAAATTTTGTTTTTTTATTTTATGAAATTTTTAACAATTTTCTATATTTAAAATACTTTTTTAAATATTTAGCTTCGCTTGCGTAAACTGGATCTTCCATTATATTTCTTTGAAAATAATAATTTTTTATTAAATTTATTTAAAAAATATTTATAAGCCAAAGAATATTATTTCTTTGATTATTTGTTTTAATTAATAAAAAAAATAAATTTCTTTTTATAAATTTTATTTCAATTAAAATTGAACAAATAAAAAATGGACTTTATTATCAGATTCTTTAGAACCACCAATTTGTATTAACTAACAAAATTGAAGTACAAAATTTAAAATCAACAACAAATTAAACTAAAAAAAATTAAGATTAGATGATTTAGATGATGTAATTGGTTTTTTATTGACTTGAAGAAAATTCTTTTTTTTTATTTTTTTGGTAAATATTTTTTCTCAGCTTCACTTAATTCTTTATCATTCTGCAAACGAAATAGTTCGTTAACACTAGCAATCTAGTTTTTAAATTATTTTAATAATTTGAAATAAAATAAAAATTTGTTGCTCAATTTAAACCTTTTTTTCAACATTAATCAATGAATTATCATCAAAAATTTGTTTACAAGTTTGTTGCATGGCTTGAACTGAAGCCCGAACGTTATGGTTAGCCCAAATTACCATCGAAACTCCGAGATCCTGAAATAGTTTTGTTGGAGTTTTGTAGTATTTAGTTGGTACAATTATAACTGGACCCTTTTTTGATATTTTAAATTAAAGAAAAACTTAAATTTTTCATTATATTTTGATTTAAATACCTGATTTTTCCATGCTTTCATAAACGCTTCAATATCAGATGGATCACTTTTTTTGCTATGCATCAAAATGGCATCAGCACCAGCATTTCTATAAGCTTCGGCTCTTCTCAATGCTTCATCTAAACCCCAACCAGCTATGAAAGCTTCTACTCGAGCAACAACACAAAAGTCTGGATCTTGTTGAGTATCCTTCATAGCCTTAATTTGAATATGAATTTTATTTTTAATAAATATTTTAAGCCCTCATTTTAAATATAAAAATATTTACTTTAATTTTTAGAGCAAATTCTTCAACATCAGCCAATGGTTGAACTCTATTATCGAGTAAAGAATTAGTTTTTGGAAAAAGCTTATCTTCTATACAAGCACCAGCAACATTTATTTGTTCCAATTTTCTAACTAAACGTCTAGCATTATTAAAATTTCCGTAACCAGTATCAGCGTCTAGTAAAATAGGTATATGAGTGTTATCGCTCATGAATTCAAGTACTTCTAATACTTGAGTCCAAGATGCTTCGTTCGAATCTCTGACTCCAAGTTGAGCTGAAATGCTCAAACCACTGCCCCATACGCCTTTAAAGCCTGTCTCTTGAACTATTTTCGCACTAAGACCATTATGAGCTTCCATGATAAATTCTAAATTTTTCGATTCAAGCATCTCTTTCAATTGTGTGCTTTTCTTTTTTGTATTACTTCGAACCAAATTTGCTTGAGTGGAATAACAAGCACACTTTGGAATGTTTTTAATCAAGTTACGGAACATTTTAATAAGAGACTTGATCTAAATTAAACTAAGAATAAAGATAAAAAAAAAAATTAAAAAATTTGTCATCTTTTTTTCTAGATGAAATAAATAATAATAAAAAAAAATTTGCATTCAAATCGTATTATAATAATAATAATTCAAAATAATTTCTGATATGAATAAATTAAAGATTATTTATTATTGATTTGGAAATAAATAACTAAAAAATAGAAAAAAGATAGAAAACATTTTTATAAATTAAAAAAATATTTAATTTTTAAAATAAGTTTTTTAAATAAATTTTTTTCAAAAAAAAAAATATAAAAATATGAAAGAATGCATATTTTTAATTCTTAATAAAAATCTACCTCCATTTGAGAACACTATTAAGTTTGGTTGTCATCTCAACGAAATTTCTTTTTTTTTAATTAATAAAAAATTTGCTTTTGATAAAATACATATTAAAATTTCATGCTATTCAATTATTTATTAGTTAGTTATCTATATATTTGAAAATATAATGAAGAAGAGCAATTGTAATAAATTTGTTTTTTGTAAAAATTTTGAACTAGAACAAGAGCATATGTCGTTAAAACGGTTTTTATTTTAAAAAAAAATTCAAATTTGATAAGTTTATTTATAAGATTTTTGTTGGCTTAGTTTAAATAACCTAGTTTTTATTAGCGATTTTATTAATACAAGTTTATTAGAGCTTTATTTTAAATATTTTTTAAAATTAAATAAAACTTAAAGATAAAAAAAAAAAATAATCTCTTATTGATTTGTTTTAAGTATCGATTGTTTATAGATAAAAAAAAAGAATCAATAAATTTTTAAAATTTATTTTAATATTTTTTTCTTAAGATATTGGAGATGTTAAAACTTCTGCTTTCCAATCTATTGTATTGTCATTTTCAATCATAAAATCAGGTTTTGTTGATTTTCAAGTCAAAGTTATTTTCCTAAAATAAAGATTACAAGATAGAGCTAGTGGTGGACTACAAATAGACTTTTTAATTGGGTCCAAATATTTTCAAGTTAAATATTATTAAGCCAATTGAGTATTAAACTTATGACTTAAGGAATATATGTGTGATTTGAACAAATTCGCGTAACATCGCTACAATGTTTAACCTTTTTTAAGCATTAAGCTTTAATATACAGTATATAAAGTGTAGTTAATACAACTAATAGATGCAATATTTAATTTAGAATTTAATCTTCTTAGTTTTAGCTATAACGTTAATTTCTTAGACATTAGATTAGTCAAATTATTCAGTAAAAAAATCATAATTTGCTTATTAAATTAAATTTTTGAGACATTTTTTAATTTTTACTATAAGGCATTAAGGTATTAAAGATTCATTTTGTATTAGACAAAAGTAAATTATATTTCAAAGAATAGGATAATTTTAATATTTTTTAAATTAATGTCTAGATTATGATCTGAATAATAAGCTTAAAAGATGAATTATAATTTCAAAGAAATTAAGAGATTTTTTGCCATTTTAAAATCTTCTTTTTGATTTTAAATTCTAAAAACGAATCTAAAAAATTAATTATAAACATTTTTAAATTGAAACAAATTTCAAAATTACTTTATTTAAAAACCTTAAAAATTTTTTTGATAATTATACAAATTTATTTTAAAAAAAAAACTCTAGTGAAATCTAAAAAATTAATTTGTAAACCCTTGATATTATTTATTATATGATTAAAGTAATAAAGCAAGAAACTGAGACATAGTTTTTGAAAATTATTTTATCTTAAAATTTTGATCAAAATTCGTAAGCCTAGAAGTTGATTATAATTGACAAAAGATCTAATTCTAATTCTAAATAAAACTAATAACTAACTTTAATATTAATTAAACTCCTATTAATCTTGGTTGCTGGGATAACCCATATATCTTTGCCATTGATTTTCTATTTATCATATCAAGAAATTAATCTATTTCAAATAAAAGATTAATTAATTTTCTTTTAAAATGATTCAAATTTGAAATATTTTTTATCTATACAAATGTAAATTTGTCCATTTATTTAATCAAAGAAAAGTTATTGCAAATTTTATCATAATTATTTAATTATCATTATCAATAATCATTTTTTTTTTGTTAACAAAAGAAAATTTAATATAATTATGTTTCATTAATATTTGTTTTTTTTTTTTTAAAAATTTCAAAAAAAAATTTGCTAAAAATTTTCTTCTTCTTCTTCTTTATTTGAATAATTTATTATAATCTTTTATTTAAAAATTTTATAATTAATAATTTGAATTTGAAAAAAAAAAAAAAAGAGAAAAAACATCAAAAGAAACAGAAATTAAGGAATAAAGCAAAAATTTCAAAATTAAGAAATTTCTAAATGCACTAGTGTTTAAGCAAAGCAATATATATGAAAAACTTGCAATTATCTTTCAAATAAAAAATAAAAAAAAAAAAAAATTTTTTTTCTCTTTTTTTTACACGCAGTTTTAGAAGCGGAAAATTTGTTATTTATTATAAATTTTAATAAATTCAAAATATCATTAAAAATCAACATTTTGTTTTTTATTACTTGCATTTTCTTGAAATTTTGGATTTATACATTTTAATCATTCAAGTTAGATTTTTTATGATACCTAATACTGTATATGCAATAATTGAAATAAAAATAATAAAAAATATGAACTGTTTTTTTATTTTTATTTTATTATTATTATTATTATTATTATTTAATAAACTTGTTTTAATTTTTTGTTAAATTTTGATGCGCAGAATTTGAAAATTTAATTTTAAAGAATCGATTTCAATCGAATCGATTCGATTTGTCCAAACTTTATTAATAGATTTTAATAAGAGTCCTAATATCTAGTTGCAAATATTTTGGATAACAATTAAACTAACAAGAGTGAGTGTTAAGTGTGATTTGGAAAATTAATTATAATCTTACACGCTCACACTTGCATTCAAATTTTTTTTTTTTTTAGATACATACAACTAAGTTTTTAATATTTTTTTTTCAAAAAAACTTAATTTCAAACGCTGTTTTGAAATGTCTCTCTTTCTTTCTCTCTCTCTCTCTCTCTTTTTTTTTCTTTAATTTTTCTATTTCTCTCACTCATTTTCTTAATTTTGGCTTTTTAATCAATTTTAGAAACAAATTTTTAAAATAAATAAATAAAAAAATTGGATTTTTAAAACTTTTATTTTTTTAAATTTTAATTATTATTATTATTATTATATTAATAACAAAAAATAAAAAAAAAAATAATATTTTTTTTTAAATAAACAAAAAATTAATTAATTAAAATCAATTTTATTCTAAATAAAATCAGTGTCAAAACTGGATTGGGAATCAAACGATACGGAAATGCTCGGTTTGATATTTTTTTAAATAGTTTCCTAATTAAGAATACATTTCTTATAAAAGACTTTTAAACTTAGACTCGGGTGGAGAAGCCCAATGGTACTTTTCACAAGTAAAAGGTACCATGGAGGACGAGGTTAATGAAGGTATATATTATTTATGATTTAAAAAAATAATTAGATAGTTTGCTTTTTTCTAAACTTGAAATTAACAAAAGCGGACATAATAAGCACTGTTGAATTTAATGAAGATGGTGAGCTACTGGCCACTGGTGACAAAGGCGGTCGAATTGTAATATTTCAACGCGAACAAGCGTCAAAATCTCAGCTACAACAACAACTCGAATCTACAAATAATAATAATAATAATAATATTAATAATAATAGTATAAATAATATAAATTTATTTAGAACCGAATATAATGTATATAGTACATTTCAAAGTCACGAAGCCGAGTTTGACTATTTAAAAAGTTTAGAAATAGAAGAAAAAATAAATAAAATAAAATGGTTAAAGCGTAAAAATATGGCACATTTTTTATTATCGACTAATGATAAAACAGTTAAATTATGGAAAATAAGAGAGCGTAATAAACGAGCCATAATACAATCATCGGCCGCGTCAACCACAGAGCTAAATCATTATAATACAAACTCGAATAGTTTGCTAAATGGTAATATCACGGTCAGAGATGACATTAATGGCTATATTAGAACAGTCAGTATACCGGTTGTTAAGTATATGGATCGAATTGAAGTTGAAGCAATACCAAAACGTGTATTTGCCAATGCACATACTTATCATATAAATTCAATATCATTAAACTCTGACCAAGAAACGTTCATGTCAGCTGATGATTTACGCATCAACTTATGGCATATAGAAATCACCAATCAGTCTTTTAGTAATAAAAATAAAAAAAATAAAATTTTCTTTTATTATATTATTAAATTTTAATAATATATTGTTAATTATAAGATATTGTTGATATTAAACCTGCAAATATGGAAGAGCTGACCGAAGTAATAACAGCAGCCGAATTTCATCCAAAAGAATGTAATTTATTTGTTTATAGTAGCAGTAAGGGTATAATTAGACTGTGTGATATGCGCCAATCAGCACTATGTGACAGTCAAGCTAAGAGTATGCTTACATAAATATATAAAATTTTGATTTTGAAAATTTTTTTTCATATAAACTTTTTCTTGCACAGTATTTGAAGAAAGAGAAGATCCAACAACAAAGAACTTTTTCTCTGAAATTATAAGTAGTATATCAGATGTTAAATTTAGTCATTCGGGTCGTTATTTGTGCACCAGAGATTATTTGCATGTTAAAATCTGGGATCTTAACATGGAAAATAGACCTGTTGAAACATATTGTGTTCATGACTATTTAAGAAATAAATTATGTGTTTTATATGAAAACGATTGTATATTTGATAAATTTGAGTGTAGCTGGAGCTCTAATGACGAGTAAAAATTTTGAAATTTTTTTTTTTTGCCGAAAATTCTTCAAAATAAGAAATTTTTTTTTTCTATTCAAGTCATATCCTAAGCGGGTCTTATAACAATTTTTTCAAATCGTTTAACCGAAACACTAAACAAGAATTAATGTTTGAATGTTCCAGAGAGCAAACCAAACCACGTCAACAACTCAGACCCAAACGAGTTGTTAATTCCAATCTCACCAATGGTCAGCAAACTAATGGTAATTCGTCGCCTTTGTTAAACACCAAGCGAAACAACATGCTCAACGGAAAGTCATCATTAAACTCAAACTCATATAAAGACGAAGTAAATGTAGATAATTTAGATTTTACAAAAAAAATATTGCACACATCATGGCATCCAAAGGATAATATAATCGCTATTGCAGCGACTAATAATTTATACTTGTTTTATAATAAAGAAAATACATTATCGTCTTCTTCGACCACATATAATTCGTGTTTTAACTCGATCACAAATAATATTAATTACAATCAAAATCAAACCAATTTAATACAACAAAACACGTCCTCCTCAATGATTCAAAATTCTCAACAACAACAACAACAAAATCAAATACAATTAAACACATCATTTTATACAGCTCCATCTTCATATAATTCTTCACAACAGCAGCAGCAGCAGCAACAACCACAACAAACTCTATCAGCATCTTCTGCAAGCTCTACTTCAATGCCTTTATAGAATTTATAAAAAAAAATGTCAAATTTAACAGAAAATAAAAAAAACAGAGAGAATTTTTTATATTTAAAACTTTATTTAATAAAAAATTTGGAAATATTTAAAAAAAAAAAAAGCGTAAAAATTTATAAAAAAAAAATTTATTTTTTTAACTTTAGTATTATTATATAAAAAAAAGCAACAAAAAAATTAGACTTTATTTTTTTTTTTCTAAATTAAAATATATTAAAATATATAACGAAAAAAAAAACTAATAAAAAGTTAAAAAAAAAAATTTAAAAAAAATTTTTTTTGCAATTTTAGAATCGAAAGAAATATCGATTTTTGATCGTAAAATTATAGATGATTATGATTGTTTAATAATTTTATATTTAATTTTTGAAGTGAATTTTTTTTTTTTTTTTTTTTAAATTTTTTATATAATTTATATATATTAAAATTCCATTTATAAATAAAAAAATATTCTTAAAACGGTGTTTTTTTTTAAACAAAAAAAAAAAAAAAAAAAGTTTTGTTTTTTTGGAAGTGCTCAAGCTTTTTTATTTTGAGAATTTATGAAATTGTAATTTAACTGGTTGCAATAAGTTTTTTTTTTTTTTTTAATTTTATTCTTTTTTATGTATTATGTATTTGGAATTTGTTTGAAATTTATCAAATTCGATTTATTTTTTTAATTATTGATGAAATAGAAAAAAAAAAAAACTTTTTCTTTTTATTTAAAATTTTATTATATATATATATATTTATTATTTATATATAGTTTAATTTTGAATAATTAATTTTAAAGATTAATTAATCATCGAGTTTATCAATGTATATTTTTAAATATTTAATAAATTTAATAAAATTATCTATAAAAAATTAATTTCTTTTTCATTTTAATTAAATATTTTTAGTTTTTTTTTATAATTTCTATTTTTCTTTCACTTAACTTGGTAAATTCTTAAATGGCAATTAAAACAATAATGATATAATCAAATAATAGATTAAATATATAATCTTGCAACAACTTTAAAATAATAATAAAATAATAATTATATCAAAATTATTAATTAATTTTAATTAAAAACAAAATTTAGCCCGAAAGTATAATTTTATAATTTAGTTGGATATTTTATTATTCCTATAGGTGATGTTTGATATTTATTTTAATTAGTTTATTTGCAGGATGATTTAAAAATAAGGAAAACTAGTTTCAAAAATCAAATATTATATAATCTTTTTTAACAAATCAAAATTCTAGTTATTTTATTTGGAATCATCAGGTAAAAAAAAACTTTATTTTACCAAAGTGCCTAGTACCTTTTTTTTTTAAAATAAGAATAACACTGATCATTTTTCTTTAAAAGTCTTTTTTAAGCAATCAACATTTTTCTAAGAAAAGGACCTGTTTAAGAATCCTTATAAGATCTGGAAAATATTAATTGCTTATAGAGAAAAAGATGAATTTACTAGATAAAAAAGATTAATTTTCCTATATAGAAAAATTAAATACCAGATAAAAAGATATTCTTTCATATAAATTTATTAAATGATAGAAAAATAAATTAAATAGCTATATAAAAAAATTAATTAATAAGAGAAAAGTATATATAACTATATAATTATTCATTAATACTAAATAAACTGATACCTGATAGAAGTTAAATGTAAAATCAATTTGAAATTTATCCAAAAAGAGCATTTTTAAAGTCTAAGAGTAGAATATCTTACTGAAGATCCTAATTAAGATCTAATAAAGAATTGGTTCCTGAGTTAGTAATATGAAGATTTATGTGATGGGCAAATGTAGAAAAATAAAAATTAGTAATTTTAAATTTGATAAAGACTCTTTTTTATGTGATGAACCCATACATCCATTTTATTTTATAAAACTATGTATTTTATCTGTAAAACATAAATTGAAATTTCAATTATTTTTAACTCTTTGTTTCCTGGGTTTTAATTAAGCACAAATTTTTTTTTTCATTCAACTTAAACTATTGAACATTAATTTTAATTTTATTTTAATTCTTGATGGTATAAATGGCGACTATACTTGTTTACTGACTATTATTAGTTAATAGAAAAAGCATTAGTTTAGCACAATTTATCTTGTTTTTTCTAATTTTAAATTTTAAAAAATCAGGCTTTATGAAGCAAAAAAAATCATTCTAATAGTTTCCAAATAATAACTTCAAAATAATTCAAGTGTTACTAATCTTATATTTTTTTTCATTTCATCTTTTGCGTGCTGGAATTGTAATAAATCTTTATGATTTATTCATTTGAAGAAGAAATTGAATTGAAGCACAGTTATTATAAAAAATCGAAAATTGATTTTATTTTTTAGAAAAGTTTTATTATTTATCAAAATCCAAAGTTTTAAGCATTTTTTTTTTTTTTACATTTTGAATAAAAGAAATGAAAACAATAATTTTTTTAAAAAATACAAGAAAAAAAATAATTTAACAATATTATACAAAAAAAATGTTTCAATTTTTTTTTAAGTTTCAATAATCTTGTATATAAATAATAGAAAATTAGAGAAAAAAAAAAGACTATTACTTAAT
Organism: Brachionus angularis; assembly: GCA_021432725.1. NCBI lineage: Eukaryota > Metazoa > Rotifera > Eurotatoria > Ploima > Brachionidae > Brachionus > Brachionus angularis. The sequence goes on along the minus strand of JAJVDD010000001.1, from coordinate 5,576,285 downwards.
ATATAACTAAATATAAATTTTTTTTTAAATAATAAAAAAATAAATTTAAACAAAAAAAAAATTATATTTCTTCTTCTTTCTTTCTTTCTTTAAAAATGCAATATAATTTTAAATGAGAAATGAAAATAACTTAGAAAAAAAATATTTTAAAGGTATCTCATATGAAAATATTAATTTTTTTTTTTTAAATTTTTTCTAAACACCTTTAAACGGCTTGGTAATAAAAATTTGGTTTAAAAAATTCTAAAAAACTTTGAAAAAAAAAACATTTTGAAATAATTAAGCTTTTGTATGAATTGTGTCTTGAACAATTTCATCATCATCATCATCATCTTCATTACTTGATGTTCTAATAAAATCGCTTTGGAATTTTTTATCAAAATTATCTAAAATCGGAGGCCTCAAAGCCATATCAATATCAGCTGTTTTAAATTCTTCTAGACTTTTTTTTGAAGAATTCAAATCAGACGAATTACTTTCTTCATTACTATCTTCAATAGAAAGATTTTTGTTATTACTATTTGACAACAAATCTTCATTATCATAACTATCATCTGAATACTCTTGTACTTTATTATTTACATCTTGGTTTTCATTCAAATTTAGCAAATTGTTTTTTATATGTTTATTATGCTCTTCACTGCGACTACGATTCACCATTTTTTTTGGATTATTATTATTATTGTTATTATTGTTAATACTATTAGCATTACTAGTATTATTAATAGTATTTAATAAGGAATTTTTAGTATCAGTCAAAGAAATCAAAGAAGAACTATTTCCGTTTGTGATTGTGCCATTTACTGTTGATGATTCGTTTAACAAATTAATCACTGGGAGAGTTGAAAAAGGTGTACTAGGGGTTGACAAAGTAGTTTGAATATTCTGATTATATTGTTTAGTTTTGAACAAGTTTAGTTTATCAGATTGTAAAGAAGTCTGTGAAGACATAAGCAAAAATCTATAATCGTCATTTATATCGACTAGTTTATCAGTAGACGAAGATATGCCATTGTAAAAATTGAAATTTTTTTCCGTATCATTTAGCTGACCAGTGGTTAAAAGCTCTTGTACTTGAACTTCCAAAGAGGCGACTCGTTGCCTCAATTCGGCTATAACACTTGCGTCTTCGACTTCTTGAATTTTATGAGTCATATTTGATTCTTTTAATTGTGCCTCTTTGTCGTCTAGTTGGCGACGATACTCGATCAATTGACTCTTGTTGTCTTGCTCTTTTTCCAACATTTGTTGTATCTGCGTATTGAGCTTTCTTATTTCTTCATCTTGCCTCTTAATTTGATTATAGGCAACTTGTTTTTCTGTGTCTAATTGCATAAGCTTTAGATTTAACGATTTCATTTCAGACATTGCTTCGGCTTCTCTCATTTTGACTTTTAATAATTCCTCTTCCAAAGCTTGCATGTCCGAGTTTACTGATTTTACCGCTGTGCCATCCACATTACTCAAAGTTGAAATAACTGCTGTGCGATTGTTTAGAAACTCTTGATATTCCAAGTTTAAAACATGAATTGTTTTTTGTAGTTCTTTTATTGCCAATTGTGCTTCGGCGTCTCTCATTTTCACTTGGACTAGTTCTTCTTCTAATCTTTGTACATCTGGTGTTTCTCTTAATTTACTATTTTCTTCTAATAACATGTTCACTTTTTCGTGTAACATTTCTTTCTCATTATCATTTATGTTCTGTTCACTTTCTTGTTTACGTCTTAGTTCATTTGAAGCTTCGAATTCTAATTGCATTTCGTTTATTTTGTCTTTAAGCTTTTGATTTTCGTTTTTTAGCACGTAAATGCATTCGGCGTTTTGCGCATTTATCACCTGGCCTTTAATCAATCGTTCAGCCAATTGAGCACTTTCCTGTTCAAAATTAAATTAAATTTTTATAATAATAAATTCAACTAAATAAAATTCAAGTTTTTAAAAAATATAAAAAATCTCATGCAACAAAAGTTAATAAACCATAAATAAAATTTTAAACAATATTAAACCCAAATAAATAAATAAATAATAGCAAAAGTAAAACAAATTAAAAATAAATTTTAAAAATAATTTTTGTTTTTAAAAAACTTACATCAGATAAGCTAATAAAAGCCTTTACAAAAATAAAAAAAAGAAAAAAAAAAACAAAAATTTTATAAGGAATAAACTAAAAAATTTTTTTTTTTAAATTAAAAGAAGAGTGCTAATTAAATACGTGCGTTTGGTTATTCAAACGAAACTTGACGGGATAAAAAAAGCAAATTTTTTTTTTATACAAAATTTGATTTCAAATAAAATTTTTTTATAAAAGAGATTAAAATTTTCCAAATTTTTTACTTTTTCCAAATTATCTATTCTTTGCTTCAACAGTTTATTCTCTGCTCTTAAACGCTTTTAAGTAAAATAAAGTTTAAAAAAAATTTAATTTTTTTTTTTATTTATTTCTATGGTTCTAACCCTCATCTCGACTTGTTCTTCTTGTTCTTCTTTTTTCAAAACTGAAAAATCTTTTTCCAATTTTTTCATTTTTCTCGGATTGTACTTGATGGTAAAAGCCTTGTTCAAAATTCCGTCATGATCCGATTCATGTTTGGATGGTAATTCTTTTTGAAAATACTTGAAAATAGAGAAAAAATTTTAAAAGATTATAAAATTTAGTTCAAATCGATGAAATATTTTCAAATCTCTTGTTCTAAAAGTATTTATTCACAACTTCAAATTTTGTTTTTAATAAATATTTACTAGAAACATATTTTTAAACTTATTACAAATATTTATTAATATACTAGATTATTCAAATTTAGCAAATTTTAATAATAGCAGAAAAGAGAATATATAAGAAAATTTTGTTTTTTTTTAATAAAACTTAACCAGTATTAAATAAGCATCAATTAAGCATAAAAATAGAATCTAATTAATCAAAGCTTAATATTTATTTATAGCTTATTCTCTAAAGTATAGTTTGATTTTAATTTAAAACAAAAAAAAAAAACAAAAAATGTGTTTTGCAAATCTTCTTAAATACTTCTTTTGATTAAATAAATTTAAACAATATAAATTTCTACTTTTGATCAGTAATCTCTTAAAATTGTTTCTAATAAAACTAATCAATCGAATTTAGCTATTTTTAATATTTGATTGAAATAAGCTTAATAATTTGAAAATTTCCATCGAAAATTTTTACCAAATTGGTTCTGGTAATTATTTCGTTTTATTTTTACATTATAAAAATCTTTTAATTTATCCATTGGATTCATTTTTATGGTTTTTAAATTTTAAAGTTTTTTATTAACTTCTATATTTATTATTTGCTTAAAAAAAAAACTTTAATTATTTACATCTTGGTATTACTTTTCTAAAATAGAAAAATTTTCAAGTTTGATAAAATAAAAAAAAAAAATATGTTATCAAAATCTAAATTTGCAACATATTTAGATAAATTTTAATAATAAAAAAATTCTTATTCGATTCAAAACTAAAGCTAAGCCTACGTCAAATTAATCTTGTAATTTAATTAAAAAAAAAAAAAAAAAATTTTTTTTTTCTAATCGGTAATAGTATAATAAAGTATAAAATAAACGTAAAAACATGACCTAAATTGAATTTAAATTTAAATTTTATTAGTTTTTCTAAACTATTAAATCCAGACAACAACAACAACAGGCTTTTGAACGAACAAAATTATTTGAAAATGACAAAATATTCATTCACAAATAATATAAATAAATCATTTTTAAATTTCAAAAATCAGAAATATTATAGTTATTATTATTATTATTATTTCTATTAAGTATAATAAAGGTATTTTTATTAATAAAGAGTTTTTATTTTATTTAAAAATAACTAAATACCGAGTTATTTAAAATAATTGGAGCCATTAGAGTTTACTAATCTTAAATGTAAAAGCTTTTTTTTTTGTTAGTATAAAACTTGCTTGTTGCTTGCTTGCTTGCTTAACTAACTAACTAAATATGATATAATTAGCAAAAATTGTTATGTCATTCAATTACAAACTTGAATAGGATTTAGAAAAACTAATTTATTTCAACACAAAAACAAAAATTATATTATAAACAATTCAGGTCGAATTTGAAATTTAAATTTTTTATAAAAAAAACACTTAAAAATACAAAAAAAATTGTAATTTATAATTTAAAAATTTTTTTTTTTTTCTAAAAATTAAGTTTTCTTAATCAAATATTAATAAAATAAACTAAACCTATTTCTCTAGCTTTTAATAACAATTCAAAGCTTTTAAAAAATATTTCAAGTCATAAAATTTATAGTTTTTTTTTTCGTTGTTGTTGCTAAAAAAAAATTTTTTTTTTTTTTTTACAAACACTTTTTCACTTTTCTACTGAAACTGATATTTTGGAATCAGGTGAATAAATTAGAAAGAAAAAAATACATATAGAAAAAAGAGAACTATATTTATTTATTTTGTTTCTTTCTTAAGATGGTTTTTAATTAATTCAACAAAACCTGCTCTAATTGAAAATAAAAGTTAATAAATCATCTAAATATCAAATTACCTTTAACATGCCTTCCATATCTAACATAATAAGACTATCTTTGTGATATTCTAATAATGCTAAGCCAACTCGAAATATAATTTCAAAACCCTTTTCAAATTTGATATTTAAATTTGATACTGTTTTAGCTTATAGCTTTTTAGTTTTTAATTAAAAGTATACTTCGCTTAGAAATATTTCGAATATTCTACATACTAATTGAAGAGGCAATGAAGTAGTAAACAGTGTCAAAAACCAACTACTGCAGTACATAGACGGATGAAATGCATGTACTGAAAAATGACGATGTAACTCTGGAATGAATTCCTTTGAATGAAAAAATTGCTAATTTTGTGATTTTTATTTAAAAGTGAAAAAATTCTAAAGAACTTGTAAAAGACTGTCTAACTGAAACATACACAAACCCAAATGGTACATATTAGGCTTGTAAATTTCTCTTAAATTATACTTTTGCATTATTTGTACAAATATAGCGAATGATTCTTCTTCGGGTATGTTCTGAATGAGTAAAAGACCACATATGAAGGCACTGCCTTGGCAATAGCCGACCTCAGGATCGTGGATCGAGTAGGCTTTCATTACATTGAATAAGCTCTCTTGGCCAGTCTGAGTGCGAAAAAGCTCGTGATCTGGATAAGTGCGATCGATGTCACGACGTATTATTTTTTCACATGAAGACTGCTTTTTGATGTATTCTTTGTAATTATCTTTGTGATCAGTTTCGCTTGCACCACATAAATATTGCCAAGCAATTGGTCTCAAATAAATCGGTATACCTTTGCGAATATATTCTTTTAGTTGATTTGGTTTCTTTTTGGACCATGTAGACCAATCGTTGATTATTTGATTCCAAAGTTCCCAGCTAATTTCATCCATTTTCGAGTCTTAAAGTTAATTTTAAGTTTAAACAAAAATAAAAAAGAGAAGAAGACATTTATAAATTAATAGTTTATATACTAATATCATCATTATTCAAGGATTGAACTTCACAACTGGTAAACGATGCTCGCCGAGATAATGAATGAGACGGAGGCGACGAATTGTTGTTCAATGCAGTACCACTACCAATACTATTATTTGACAATAAAATCGATTGAGCTGATCTATGATTATTTTCCATTTCTCTTTTAAAAAAAAATAAAAAATTAAAAAAAATATATTTTTCAAAAATATTAACCTTAAATAAATATTTAAGAAATTTAATATAAATGTGTATAAAAAATAGAAAAAATAGAAAATAAAATTTTTGATTGCTACTTGTTTGCTCTTTCTAATTTTATGAGTAAGTCTAATTCGTCATTCGGCAAGGGTACGATTAAATCATTTTGAGAATTTAGATTTGTGTTATTTAAAATCGAGCCCGATTGTTGCTTTAATTTTTGATCCAATATGTTTGACGAAGACGAAGAAGAAGATGATGATGAAGAACTTGTAGATGACGAATCTGTTGCTGTCATTTCATTTACTTAAATGCAAGACATTTATTAAAATGCTAACTACTACTGTTCTTAATAATAATTATAAATATAGATATATATTGAATATTGAATATTGAATATTCGAGCGTTTATAAATATATAAATAAATCTAAAAGTTAATTTGGTTTATTAGAAAAGTTTGATTCAATAACCTTTTTGCTTTTATGAATACAACAAAAAAATATATATAGAAATAAAGAAAGAAAGATATTAGTAGATTTCAACATAATTTAGATTAGTTATACTAAATTTATAATTAATTAACAAAAAATTTCAATTATCTATTTTAGATCGATTGAAAACAAAACAAAACAAAAGAATAACACCCAGGTCTTTGTTTATTTTGAATTTAGAATTTAAAAAAAAAAAAAATATAAAAAAATGAAAACTCTAATTTATTTATAATTTTGATTTAATCATGTTCATAAAATATTAAACGTGATTATAAAACAACAACACCACCAACAACACCACTAACAACAAAAAGATAAAAAAGATTTTATTTCATAAATTGATAAAATTTTAAAAACGAATAATTTTGCTATTCGCTCTTAAATTTTTGTTTAAAAAAAAATCAATTATATCAATGACAAATAGGTATAAAAATTTAAAAAAAAAAAAATTTAATAATTTATTCAAATTTTGTTTTCTATTTGCTTCAACTAGAAAAATGTATCCATCACATTTATTTCAGAAATAATTATTAAAATTTTTTATTTTTTTTTTTGAGCTTACCTTTTAATTATAATTTCAAATTTTGTTCATATTAAAATAAATATAGCCTCTTTTTTTTTTCTTTTAATTTTAATTTTTTTTTTATTTTTACATACACTGATGAATTTAAACTTTTAATAATAATAATAATAATAATAAAAAAAAGTAAAACAAAAAAGCTTTTTGAGAATTTTTTTTGTATTTTTTTTGAAATTTTAATAATTTATTTTATAGAAAAAAAATAAAAAAATAAAAAAAAATTTTTCATTTTTCATACCTGCTAAATAAAGCATCTGTTTTAAAATATATATTTTCTCTTTTTTTTTTATAAATATCAAAATCTGATTTTGTTTAGAAAAATAAAAACAATTCTTGTATAATATTAAAATTTCAAAATAATTATATAAATTTGAAATTTAAAATAATAATTTTAATATTAAAATGAATAAGTTATTATTCGAATGTTTAAAACAAAATTGACTTGAAACTTGAATTTAATATTTTTAAATTAAATTTGTTACCAAGTGATGTTAAATTTATAAAAAAAAATTAAACTAAATTCTCTCTGCTGACTCTATTAATTGGATTCTATTCATATTCATTTGGGCTTTTTATTTTATTTATGCAATAATCCTTTTGAATTAAATAGGAATTAAATGATTTTTGTTGGGGTGAAAACTTTTAAATACACCTTTTGTAAGAGACGAAAAATGACTTTTGTAATTTGAAAATATCAATTCAAGTAATGAATATAGATTTGTATTGTATTTGTGTAGATAAATATACTTAAAACTTATTTCTTTTTTAATATTTTTATATCTAATCTTATTTAATCAAACTAGACTAATATATATTTAAGTTTAGGATTAACTATTATAAATAGAATAAAAAAAAATAAAGAAAGAAAGAAAGAGAGAAAGAAAACTAAAACGAGTTTAAGACTTTGGTAATTTATAATAATACAAAAAAATTCGAAATTTTTTTTTAAATTTATATTTTATCTATATGAACATTATATATATATATAAATTAACCTGTATATGTAAACTATGTAAACGCCCAGACCTATTTTGATTTTATATATTGTTGTCTTTTTTGCGTAAATTCCTAATTATATCTATAATTTTTTATTTCGCAATTATTTTAAAAAAAATTAATTAAAATAAATTTTTGTTTTTTAAGACTGGTTTTAATTTGGGCAAAGATTTTTAATTGTCATGCTTTTATTCATGCTTCAAATAATGCTCAAGTAAAATACTATAAGTTTTTGTCATCTTTAGTGCATTGTCTTCCTTCGATGCTCGGTTGTTTATTTATTATACAAATAAAATTTTATTAATAGAAAATTATATTGATTAAATTAAATTTTGTACTTTATAAAAACAAAATTTAAATTTAAATTACATCAAAATCTTTCACTTAATTTAAAAAAAAAATGCTTTCAATATTTAGCTAAACTTTAAAAGTTTGTAATACTAAAAGTTTTGGACTAAAAATACAAATTTTTTAAAATTTTCTAAAATTTATTTTAATTTAAAAAATTGTGAAAAGTGTTTAAAAAGAAAAGCGTGCTTTTAATATCTAATCCGACATTAAACTATATTATAAAGGTTTTTTATAAAAGAACAAAGAAAAAAGGTACAACAAGAGATGTAGATTAGTAGAATATTAACTCTTTAACTATTTATTTTATTTTTAAAACAAAAAAAAAAAATTCTAAAAAGAATAAGGTTTAATTTTATTAAATTTTAAAATAAAATAAATACTGGCAATTTTGTATATTTTTACAGAAAAAAAAATATTTAATTAGAATAAACTAATTACTTTGTTATATAATACTCATATAAAATAAATAACTAAAAGCACTGAAAGAATTATATATTCATTTATAACATTGAAACATAGAAGTTGTTGTTGTTTTTTTAACAAAAAAATATTTTAAAATTGATTATTCAATTTTGACTATTGATAGATAAATGAATCTGCTTCTTAAGTAATCAAATAATGGAATATTTGGAATATTTTTCAAATTTAAAAGCTAAAAAAAATTAAAATATAAAATAATGAATGGTTTTTAACCATTTGAATGAATGAATCAAGCTGGTGTTATATATTTTAAATTAAATATTAAATTTGATCCAAACTGAAAATAAATATTCTGAATACATATGAGCAGAAGATAAGCTTTTTCGAATCTATTATTTAAGTTATGTAATAAAATTTAAATTTTAAATTAATAAAAAAATATTCTTATTTGATTTGTATTGTTTAAAAAAAAAAAATAATAATAATAATAACAATAAATAATAAATAAATAAAGCAATAATTCAAAAATAAATAACAAAAAAAAGAAAAGAGACTAAATCAATTTGAATTTTATTAAATCCCATAAAAATATTTTACCATTTAAAGCATGATTTATTTTTAGTTTTATTTCAAATTTAATTAAAAATAGAAAAATCTAGTTCTCTAATAATTCTTGTTGGCTTATATGAGAAGAATTCAAATTCAATTTGAATTGAATTTCAAATGTTAGATAAATTGGATCGTTTACAATTTCAACTAAACACTATTTTCCTTATATTCTTTTTTTTTATTTTTTATATTTTATAAAATTTAATTTAAATTAAATAAATAAAAAACCTTAAAAAAATTATTCTTCTTTTTTTTTTATTTCTTCTTCTTCTTATTATTTGTTGTAAATGAAACCTTATTAAAATAAAATAAAAAAAAAAAATCTTAACTTAAGAATGTGATTTATAAATAAAAAGGAAATTAATAGTTTACCAAGTAAATATCTGTTTAATTTTTTTAAGAAACGCAATTGACAAATAAATTGAAAAATTTATTAATACCAAAAAAATAAAAAAAAAAAATTTCTTCTTTGTTCTAAATTTATTTTTATTATTTTTCGATTATGGGTTATTTAAACGAAACATAAAACAATATCTTATCTACTAATACTTAATTTAATATTCATCTACGTGATTGAATGCCAAAGCTTTGCTCACAAAAATCGAATTCTTCTTCTTAAGCTAAATAAATTACTAAAAATGATAGCTTAAATACTTTTTTATTATTTTTAGTTTTAGTTTTTCTCTTTTTTTTTATTTTATTTTATTTTGTTTTACTTTTATATTTTATTTAATTCAAAATTCTTAACCTTTAATTTAAAAATAAAAAAATTTTTTAAAACTTCAAGCTGAGTTTTTATTGTTATTTAATAATAAAAAAATATACCAAAAAACAAAGTTTTTTTTTTTGCTTTTATTTTATTTTTTTAACCTTCAATTTTTTTTTTTTTAAAACAGTTTTAAAATTAAACTGCTAATAAAGAAGAAAAAAGGACAAAAATAGAAAATTTTTGAATGCATATATTTAACAAAAAAATTAAAAAAAAATTTTTGAAAATTTTGATTTAATATGGGAATAAGTGGTTTGACTAGTTTTATGAATAAAGAGTATTTAGACGATGTTTTGGAAGATGTAAAACTTAAAAATTGTAAATTGCTGATTGATGGTTATAGCTTGTTGTATCAGGTGCATTCTAGTTTGAGCCTTCAGTCATCTCATGGAGGTAATTACGATGAATTGGCTAATAAATTAAGCGAGTATTTAGAAGCATTAAAAAAATGTAATATCGAAGCTATATTCTTACTTGATGGTGGACGTGATAAACTTGATAGAAAATTCAAAACTGCTTTGAATAGAGCAAATCAGCGTCTACAAGAAGCTTGCTCCTTGAGCACTTGTGCATTACCAATACAAAATTCTAAAAAAAATAAAAACAAAATTAGTTTAGAGCACTTGGTCAACTCTGGTAGTTATAAAATATTTTCTAAATTGTTGCCAATTATGTCTTCTAAAATTTATATTGATTTGTTGAAAAAGTATGAGTTTATTCATTATCAATGCTGTTTTGAGGCCGATTATGATCTTACTTGTTTAGCCAATGAGCTTAAATGTCCTTTATTGAGTTGTGATAGTGATTTTTTTGTCTATGATCTGAAATACGGTTATATACCGTTCGATTATTTCGATTCAACAGAAATAAACGATCCAGAACAAGAAAATAGTTTTTATTTAACAGCAAAAATTTATTATATAGATAAATTTGTTAGCTTTTATAATTTAAGATTTGATGATTTAAAAGAAACTTGTTTAAGAAAAGAAATGCTTGCCATATTGGCTGTTTTATTAGGGAATGATTATGTGGATAAATCCACATTTAGCTCTCTATTAAGCACTTTCGATTCGACTAATAATAATTTAAAATTTAAAAAATTAAAAAGAAATCTAAGTGGTTATGCTAAACGCAAAGTAACTTTTTATAATCGACTTTTGGACTGGTTAGCTCAATTTGAAAGCACTCAAGAGTGTTTGGAGACAATTTTGAACTTTGTCAAAAGTGATCGACATGAGCTAATTAGGAAAATAGTTCATGAATCAATTCAGGAATACATGTGCTTAAAACCATCTTTCGCGTTCTATTATAAAACCCAAATTGATGAAATATTTAATCTCAAATTTAACAATTTGAGCATAAAAGAATCAAAAAACGATTTAGTTCTAAACTCGGATATAACAACTTTTAATGGTAAAATATTGAATGATGAAATTTTGAAAATATTTTTTCATTGCAAATTGTCTAGATTTTGCCTTGATGTTTTGATACATCGTAAAATAATATTTAATTGTCAAGTAGAGGTACCCGATTTACCAAGTACTTATTTAAGCTCAATGAACATAAGAAAATATTATTATACAAACTTAATAAAAACATTCGAAAATGATTTTGAATCAGCACAAAATGATATTGTCATAAAAGAATACTTACGTTATCAAAGAGACATAAAAATTTTTGATGTTAATTTAAGCTCAAATAATGAGTTTAATATAAACAGTAAAGACCATGCTGACAAAACTGATGCTAAATTTTTGTTAAAAAATTTGCTCAAATTTGATGACAAAATTTGTTTCAATTTAATTGATCAAAATGAGTTTTCTAATTTAAGTAGAAAATTGAAATCTTTATATTCTATTTTGTATTTTTGGCTTAATACTGGTAAACAAAATGAAGAATTAAAAGTATTAAATGAATTAAAAAATGAGAATTTTGTACGCTCGTTTATAGTTTCTGTATTGAAATTGTCAATTATTGATCCTTGTTATAATGCAATTAAATATTTGAATTATGTTCCACTTGGCGATAACAAAGAAGGAATTTTTGTTTATGAACAAAAAGAGACTAGTCTATTAGATGAATATTTCACAACCAAGCAAGATCTGCCTAACAAGTTTTTAACCGAATTAAAAGAACTTGTTTTAAGTGATTCAAAAAATTTTTGCTATATTAAAGAGATTCGTAATAGATTAGCAAATTTTAGCTCATTGAAAAACTTAAATACAAATCTGGTGAATAAAGCAAGTTTTGGTAAAATTGAAAAATTACTCGACTTGAAAACAGTTCATTGTTTATGCGAATTTCAAGCAATTTATTTGTCCATTGGTTATGTTCAAAATTTTTTAAACATTTTAAGATTTAATCCAGAAGATTTTATATTTTTAAATTTAAATTATTTTTTTAATGGTACTTTTTTGCACAATTTCAAAGAAGAATTAGAGCATAGAGTAAATCCTGATTTATATATTGAAGAGCTTTTCGGACGCAAAAGTTTATTTAAAACTCTTTACTACGAGCTTTTGCAAACATATAGAAAGATTTTTTTAACTGAACCACATCAAGTTGAAGTTGAAAATATTACTATAGATCAGCCACAGTTATTCATGGGTTTGAGTAAAAATAGTAAAAAAAATTTAAAAAAAAATCTTAAAAAAAAGGAAAAAAAAATTTTAGCTCAAAATTCAGAAAATAAATAAAAATATGATAAAAATTTTCTCTTCTTAATTTATTGAAATTGGATATTAAAATCCATCAGGTTTAATAAAAAATTTTAGAAAATTAAAAGTATATTCATGTTGAGCATTTTTTTTTAAAGTTAAAAAATGGACTTTACATTTGCGATAGAAAATAATCTTCGAGATCATTTAATCATATCAGAGTATGACGAAGAGTCTTTTAAAGATGTTGAACTATGTCTTGGAATCGACGAAGCTGGCCGAGGACCAGTACTTGGTGATTAAAGCTTAAATATAAACTATTTTGAAATTATATTTTTGAAATAAAAAAAACAAAAAAAGGTCCAATGGTTTATTCTGCTTTGTTTTGTCCTATTGATAAAGAAACTCAATTGAAAGAAATGAAATGCGCTGGTTAGTTTAGAAACTTAATTATATTAAATATTTAGATGACTGAATAAAATAGTTTTAATTTAATTTAAGATTCAAAGTCATTGAGTGAAAAAGATAGAGAGAAAATATTCGAAAGAATAAATCAAGAGAATAAATTTTGTGGTTTCGCTGTGAAAGCTTTGTCACCACATACAATATCAACTGGAATGCTTGGAAAGTATGTAAAATTCAATTTTTTATTTAACTTGAATATTAGACAATAATTTATTTGAAGAGTAAAATACAACTTAAACGAGCTTTCTCATGACACTGCTATGAATTTAATTGATACATTGTACAATGAACGAAAACTGAATATAACTCATGTTTATTTGGACACAGTCGGTGATCCTGGAAAATACGAATTGAAATTATCGAAAAGGTTTCCAAAGTTAAAAATCAAAGTCTCCAAAAAAGCTGATTCTCTGTTTCCGTGTGTTTCAGCTGCTAGTATTTGTGCTAAAGTCACCAGAGATACTTTATTGAAAAATTGGAAATTTAATGAAAACTGTACTATCAGAGAATACGGTTCAGGATACCCAGGAGGTTGAATATATAAAACTTTTCCCATTCATAAATAATTTTCTAATTATATATCTATATCTAGATCCGGTTACAAAGAAATTTTTAGATGCAAATTTAAATACGATTTTTGGTTTTGTTAAGCTAGTCCGATTCAGTTGGTCAACAGCTAATTTAAAATTACAAAAATCATGTGTACAAGTTAAATGGCCAGACTCATTTGAAGATGGAGCTGAGGCTGACGACGACATAATTGATGAAACAGAAGAGAACGAAAAACAAAAACCGACTAAAAAAGAATCTAAAAAGCCTATTAAATCTGGAAACAAGCAAACTAAATTATCAGCAGCTGTAGCAACAGATAAAAATAATAGTTCATTGTTAAATTTTTTTCAAAAATCACAAAAAAGAACCCTAGAAACTGCTAATTCACTTAACTACGAAATTGTTTCAAATTATTTAATAACAAGAAAATTAAAGCAATGTAAAAATTTTTAAAAAATGATAATTTTGTAAATATTTTAATCTAAATTTGATTAAGTAATTAAAAATTAAAAATAAACGCTGATAATTTCTATGTGTACATTTTTAAATAATAAAACTTTCTTAAAAAAAGATAAATAATAACTTAAAAAATTTTTTATCAAATTTCTTATTTAAATGGGCTGATCTAGAGAGAAAGAGAGTTAAACAAAACAATTTATGATTTCGAAAATAAATCATTTTTATGTCTTTAAAATTGCAACTTTTTAAGCATAAATACTATGATATTTATGTGTCTTACCATGAACGACAAAAGTACGAAGTCGAAAGATTTTGTAATAGATTCAGTGCCTATGGTTTTAGAGTATGGTATGATTTGTTTTATAAAGACATTGGTGTAAACCTGTTCGACGAATCTTTGTATGCTTTAACACATGCTTTTATATTTGTTTGTTTCATTAGCAAAGAGTATAAAAATTCGCTTAAATGCAGAGTTGAATATTTAACAGCCACTGAACAAAAAATGAGAATTTACAATTTCCATTTTGATGATTTAGATCTCATATCAGATAAAGTATTCCAAGACTTTGGACAAAATCAAAACATAAAATTATTCAAAGATGTAAACTTAATTGATAATTTGTATAGTGAAAAATTTAGTTCAATTTTAGAAGACATGGAGAAAACCATACTAGAAGAAACAAACAACAGGAAGCCATTCAAACTCAAGGTCTCTTCTTATTACGATTCAATTAAAAATTAAATTTTAAGATCTTAAAATTTTTTAAAAAATTAAAAAATTTTTATTTAAAACTTATTTAAATACACAACATCGAACCATAAATATAATTTTAAATTAATTCATCAACTATTTATAATTAACAGCATTTTAAAATTATAAATTAAAAAAAAAAATTTGTTAGATTTCTAAATTTTAAAGGTATCTTAGAAAAAAAAAAATTTTTTATTCATTTTTACATTTAATAATAACTAAACAAATCTGCAATTTGTTTTTAACCTTTTTGTTTCTCAAAATACTCTTCCAAGTACTTAACAACTCTCTTTAATTAAATTCAAAATAAAATAAAAATAAATTATATGAAAAAAAAAACAAAAAAAAACTGACCCTTCTATCCATGGCAACAGCCATCTCATAAGCAGTCTTGCCGTACTCGTTTTTGAAATTTAAATCAGCTCCGTTTTCAACTAGGCACTGAACAAATGGTTGGTTTCCATTTATAACAGCAATCATAAGCGCATTTTTGTTATCTTTATCAGCTACGTTTATATCTGCTTTGTATTTGATTAACAATTCGGCAACGTCTCTATTCCCTCCAATACTTGCAGCTCTCAACAATGGTGTCCAACCACTAACCGAATCTCGGGCATTAACATCAACACCGTCCATTAAAATGTACTGAATTGTTTCTAAATTTCCTCCATCTACAGCATAATGTAGCACAGTGCATCCAGCACGGTCTTTCAGATCATAAGAAGCACCATTGTTTCTCAATTCCTTAACCACGTTTAATTTACCTGAAAAAGCAGCTAACATAAGTGCGGTTTTTCCGCTCTCATTTTGAGCATTCACATTTGCGCCTTTATAAATCAATATTTCAACCATTCTAATAAAAAAAAAATAATTTTAATTAATGAAAGAAAAATGTTTTCTTTTAATTGTTTCAAATAAAAATTTACTCCAAATTATTTCTATTTACAGCTATCTGAAGAGGCAAATTTCCGAACTTGTCTGGTATTTCGATTAGCCTTGGACCATCTGCTGAATCGATTATTTTTTCTACATCACTTTTCCTATCAAGTATTATTGCTTTATGCAAAGATTCACCACTTAAAGGCTCTTTTGTGGTTTTAACAGTGCACACAGAGCTGTATTCACTTCTTTCATTATTTGATCCGATTGCACAAAGCCTATAACTGTATTCAGTAAATGGTTCCAATGATTCAATAGTTTTTGTAAAACCATAACCACTTTTAATTTATAACCATAAATTAAATTTTATATTTTACTTTTAAAAAAATTAAAATAAAATAAATTCTACGAATAAACATTTCCCCATTCTTTTTTAGTTTTATCGGCTTCTTGAAGCACAAATTTAAAACGTTGGTTTGGAGGTAATTTTTCTTTTATATTGGTCCATATTAGTTCTATACTAAAATGTGTTACTTTTCCGACTACAGGAGGATCTGGTCTTTCAATTGGCACTTAAAATTAACTACTGTAAAAATTTTTTTTTTTTAAATTTATCAAAAAATTTTATACTTTTATATTTTTTATTAAATTTAGAAACAAATATTAGATAAGGTATCTCAATCAAACAAATTCTGATAATCTAAATAAGAATTAAACAAAAAGCAATTATTGTTCTTGCTTTTAAATACTGAAAAATAGGAAACATTTTATATTTTAATAATTTTTTAAAAGATTAAGCGCTTTTTAAACATGCAAACAACTTTTTACATAAAATAAATAAATAAATTATTTTAAAAATTATTTTCCGATTTTAAAAATAACAAAGAATCACTTCTGGTGAATTGAAATATTTGTAAAAATCAAAATTTAAAAAAAAAAAAAGAAAAAATTAAATAATTAAATAAGGCTTAAAATTCTTAATTAAGGATTAATTTGAATGTCTAAATTCTTTTTCTTTTTTTAAAAAAAAAAAAACTAATGGATAAAATTAAAAGTAAAATGAAGCAGTATTTTATTTTATTTTTATGTTTCCAAGTTTTATAAAATCGATTTTAACTAATAAAAATTCATTTGCAGTTGTTGTTTTAATCTTAATGGAAAAACAGTATATTAATAATTGAAAATTAGCTTTGATTTTATAAATAATTAATTTTAAATTTTTGTTCTTTTTTTTATTATTTAAGCAAAATTTAAAAATTATATTGATAACTACTTCCTCAAGGAATTAGAACTAAATTTCAAAAATCGATGCTAAGAAAAAATATTTTAAATTAAAAATAACTACTAGGATTATTAAAAATTTAAATTCAAAATAAAAAAATTTTTCTTAAACAAATTTTAATATATAAAACAACAAAATAAACAAACTTTGGATTCTTCATTTATTTAAAATGAATTCTTAGAAATAATTTTTATTAAAATAACATTAAAAGAAATAAAAAACTTAATCACAAACATGAATGAAATATTTTTTAAAATTTTACTAATTATCAAAAAAAAGAAAAATTTGATTTGATTCTTTATTTTGAAATTTGAAAATTTGAAATTTTTTTTTGATATATTTTTGCAATAATAAAAACTAAATTTTAAAAATAGCTAAAAAAATTATTTTTTTTTTTATAATTATTTTCAAATAAATAAATTATTTAAACTCATCGAAATAAAAAATATTTTGGATGTTTTTAATATTCTAATTCGCTTTTTTTTTTATATCATTCAATGTTTACGTAAATAGAAATTTCTACTTATTTTGGTTTTATTTTTATTTCAAATTTTAATATTTTAAAACATAGAAGAAAAAAAAAAAATTTGAACTCAACACCTTGACTTGAAAATATTGCGTTTCTATGGTAATTTTTAATTAAATATGAATATATATATATATATATATATATATTTAACTTGAATTATTGCTTTTGTTTTAAGCTTTTGAAAAAATAGAAGACTGCAAAAGAATGGACAATTGAAAACTTTGAATATTTGACACAAATATATCTTAAGAAGTGTTTTTAAAAATTTATATTATATTCTAAATAAAGCAAGTATACTTTAAAAATCCTTGTTTTTCGAGTAGTCTATATTTTTTTTATTTTTACATTTGACGTAAGCATGTCTCAAAGACGAAGCTTAAAGTTTTGATTCAATAAAACATAAATTTTTGTTTTTTTTTAAATAAGTATTTATTTATTTAATTAATATTTAAATAAAAATGTAAAATAAAAAAAATAAGAAAAAATTTAAATATTTTATGAATAAGATTTAATAATAATAAATAAGAATTTAATCTTTTATTGGATCACTAATGTTAGTATAGCTGTGTTTTATGAGTTCATTTTTTATTTTTTCATAAACACCAGCATCCTCGATTGTGACTGGAATCTAATAAAAAGAATTTATAATAAGAATTTTGTTGAGGCAATTTTCTTTAAAGTATTTATATTTGAATTTATACTTTAAATGGTTTATTGTTAATCATAGCTTTAAGAGTATTTCGAGCTATTTTGCCTGAACGAGTCTTTGGAAGTTTTTCGATTACTATGGCTTGTTTAAAGCATGCTACTGGTCCTATTGAATGTCTTACTAGTGTCACCACTTTATCAATCAAATCTTTTTCACTTGAAGTTGAATCTTGATTAAAAAATGTTTTTCTATTTAAAAGTTTTTTTCTATTATTTGATGTTTTATTAAATACTATTATTTCTAACTAGAAAACCAAAAGGTACAGCACCTTTGAGTTTATCGTTAAGCTCAACTACTGCACAATCTGATAATTCTTCATGTTCTAAAATTGCCTAAAAATATGATAAATTTATGCAAAATTACAATAATTTTGAAGTTAAATATATTTTATTTACTTCTTCGATAGCAGAACTAGACAAACGATGTCCTGCTACATTAATTACATCGTCAGCTCTGGATAATACAGTTAAAAAACCATTTTCACATTTATAACCAACATCAGCAGTGTCATAATAACCTGGATAACTTTTAAAATATGTGCTTTTAAATAGCTCGTCATTTTCCCATAAAGTTGATAATGTTCCTGGTGGTAACGGAAGCTTAATTACAATTCGACCGAGCTCTCTAGCATTAGCTTCAGTATTATCATCACGTAAAATTCTAACTATTTTTTTTTTTAAATAAATAAAAACATTTTTTTTTGCAAAATTTATTAAAGTTAATAACTATCATATCCAGGTAGAGCTTTTCCGGATACACCATCAGGAACTGAAGCTAATTCTTCTTTAGCCATTAGAGAAGTGCACATAGCTGTAATTGGATGGCCAGTTTCGGTTTGCCACCAATGATCAAAAACAGGTTTTTTTACAACATTTTTTATCCAATGCATTGTTTCATGATCACAATGTTCTCCGGCAACAAATAAATACTTTAATCTTTAGATTAATACAAAAAAATTTATAATAGAATATAAATACTATTATAAAGAGCTAATTACTTTTCTAAAGAATATTGCTTAGCTAATGAAGCATTGGGGTCTATTTGTTTTATGGCTCTAATTGCTGTCGGTGCTATGAACATACTTACTACATTGTGTTGAGATAAAACTCTGAAAACGGCTCCGGTATCAGGTGTACCAATTGGCTTTCCTTCATAAAGAACACTAGTGTTTCTTGAAACTAATGGTCCATAACAAATATACGAATGTCCTACGACCCAGCCGAGATCAGAAAAACCCCAGAAAGTCTCGCCTGGTTCTACTCCATAAACATTTCTCATAGAATTTTTCAAAGCTATTAAATAACCAGCAGTGGTTCGAACAACTCCTGTTTTTATTTTTTTTTTTAATTTTGAATATGTTTTAATATTTAGAAATAAATATTATTTTGAGACCTTTTGGAGCTCCAGTTGTGCCACTTGTATAAAGCAAATACAAAGGAAAATTCGAATCGACCGGTACACAGTCATGTGATTTGGTCGAAGACAATTCTTTATCATAATTAAGATATAAGTCTCTGTTGTTTTTAAAATCAACTTCAGGGAACTTGGAAAATAAAATAAGAATTGAAAATTGTTGACTAATTTGTTAAAATTAAAATTACCATTTTGCGATTATAAAAGATACACTTGTAAGGTTTATGATCTGACATTTCTAGAGCTTTGTCTAATAGATCTTTATAATTTATTAATTTACCTGGTTCAATACCATTGTTTGCTGATAATATTATTTTAGGCTAATTAAATATGAACTTGTAAAAATCAATCGCTTTTTTTTAATACTTAAAAATATATAAATATACTTTAGCATGATTTATTCTTACTGATAATTCTTTGGAAGCGAAGCCACCAAAAACTAAAGAATGAATAGCTCCAATTCTTGCTAAATTTTTACAAAAATTGTTTATTGTATTTAAAAAAATAGAAAAAAATGTTTAAACAACCTGAAGCTAACATAGCAACAACAGCTTGAGGTATCATAGGCATATAAATTAAAACTCTGTCACCTTTTTTCACTCCATGCTTGTTTAAAACACCAGCGAATAAAGAAACCTAGTTAAATAATAATTAAATTTTAAAATGAAAATTGAATTAAAATGATTCTGGAACCAACTTCTTCTAAAAGCTGTTTATAAGTAATCTTATCAATGACACTTGTTAAAGGCGAATCGTGGATTAGAGCCACTTGATCACCAAAACCATTGTTCACATGAGCATCTAAACAGTTGTAGCTAGCATTAACAAGACCGTTTTTATACCATTTTTCAAATGGAGAATTAAATCTGTCTAGTATTTGATCAGGCTTTTTGTACCATTCTATTAAATCTTGTTTTTCATACCAATACAATTCCGGTTGTTCCAAACTCTTTTTATATTCTATCTCATACTTGTTTTTACAAATGCTAGATAAAAATATATTTCTTTTTACAAAAGAATATATTAGAGTTTTTTTTCTTATTTCATTCAACAAAATTAGATTTTTCATTTTATTTTAATTTTTAAACTATAAGAATGTATATAAAATACATTAAAGCAATATAAGTTCTAGGTTTTTATTAAAAATATATATATATATAATTTGAATAAAATTTGAATTCAAGGATAAAAGTTTTTAATTGTTTTTTTTTTTTTTTAGATATTTTCAAGTCTGGTATAAAATCAAATTTATTTTTGCAATAAAAAGCTAATAAGTATTTTTAGAAAATTTCTAAATTTTAACTAGCAATCACGTATTCATTTTATGAACGAAAATTTTGATCAATTGCGTATATTTATTTATTTGAAATATAAAATAATGTATGAAAATAGGTTTATTTATTATTAGTAGCTTTCAAACTTATGTTTATAACCCAAATAAAAAAATAAATAGTAAAAAATGAATCTTTTTTTTTTTTTTTAATTTTATAGAAAAAAATAAAAAGAAGATTTATCTTTCAAAATAAATATTTCAAAAATGTCACTTAAATTTGTATGAATTCAACAAAAAAGTGAAATTTGGGTCAATCGAGCCCCAAACATAATTACAACTCATTATTTTTACTATTTGAAAAAAATTTCAATTAATTTTTTTTTTTAGATAAAAAATATAATTAGTTTTATTTGTTTTTTTTTTTTAATATTTTTAAAGATGGTTTATTCTTCCATGGATCTTTATTTGGCCATTAGATGCAATAATTATTTAAAAGTTGTTGAAATATTGAAGAATTTTGATTTGGTTAAAAATGAATTTTTTGACAATAAAATAACATTTTTATCACTGGCAGTTCTTAATAGTATTTTATTTCATTTTTGCTAATTTCAAAATTTAAAAACAAATTAAAATAAAAAAAAGATAACCCATCTATAATAGAAAAATTGATTGAACATGGATCTGATTTGAATAAACTTAGTTACATGAATTATCAATGGCCTTTGGAGCAACAGTTTAACAGCTTCGAAACTGTATTAATAACAGCTACTAGACATGGTCAGAATTTAAATTAAAAAATAAGCTCTTTTTTAAAATTTAAAAATTTCTATTTGTTTAATAGGAAATTTTGCTTTATGTGAATATTTATTAAAAAACAATGCTAAAGTGAATAAAACAGATTCGTTTAGTATGACTGCTCTACATTGGAGTTGTAGCTTGAATTTGGTTGATATAGTTAAACTTTTGCTTAAATATGACGTAAACGAAAATTTGGTAGATTTAAAAAATCAAACCGCTTTGGACATAGCTATTCAAAATGGAAATTCTTACATTGTATATTTATTCTCTGAGCGATTTTCTTTGAATTTTAAATTTCGTGATTATCTTCTATCAGCCATTAAGTCTGCTAACAACGAAATTTTCAAGTATATTTAAAAAATTTTATTTAATTTTAAATTTATTTTGTTAGATTTGAATTGAAACTTTTATTTTAAAGAATTTTATTAAACCAAATCGAAAAAGGAAAATTAAATTTTGACTTTAATATTGTAGACGACAGTGTCGGGTCTTTATTACATTATGCTGTAATATTGAGCAATTTGAGCACAATAGAAACCGAACGAGAAAAGAATCGTATAAATCTAAACAAAGTAGATAAACTAGTGCCAGTTTCTAAATTGAAAATAGTCGAAAACTTAATTGAAATCGGTCGAGCTGATATAAATATAGTAAATAAACTAGGCGAAACACCTCTACACATGTGTCGTAACATACCAGTAGGAAGATTATTATTAAACAACGGTGCAATAATGAATATTCGTGAAGTTACTGGCAAAATGCCTTTGTTTACTTACATTTGTAGCTCAAATTATGACATGATTATTGAAATGTTGAAAAATGGTTGTGGTTTGGAAAATATTGATAGATTGGGAAATAGTCTATTCAATGCGTTGATAAATAGTAATGCACCGATGGGTCTAATTGCATTGTTATTGGAAGCTGGTGTCGCATTAGACAAAGAAGAATGGATACATAAAAGAAATTTTCACAAAAAGCTGGCTCAAAAGAATCCAAGGTTGATAAATTTGATTGAATATAGACTCAAGAATCCAGCTAGTTTAAAAGAATTGGCACGAAAATCAGTCAGGGAACATTTAAACAAAGTTAATAGAGCAAAATCAATTGTAAATAGTGTTTTTAAATTAGAGAAAGTCTTGCCTTCCAGCTTACAAGATTATATTTTATTAAATTTGAACAAATTTGAGTCTATTTTGTTAAAGTAAAATTTTTTAGTTTAATAAAATCTAATTAATTAAGTAAGTAAAAGATTAGATAATTTCTTCTTTTTTTTTTTTGGTTATTGTATATATATATTTTTTAATTATTAATTTTTAATCAGCAAAAATTAAAAACCAAATTTTTTATATAAATATATAATTGATTTTATATCAATAATAATAATAATATAATTAGATTTTATTTTTTTTTTAATAGATATAAATAATTAAATAATGATTTTTTTTCACTATGATAATTATGGAATAAATTGGTTTAGTTAACAAAAAATTTATATTTTTTTAAATATAGTTTATTAAAAAAAATAAAATAAAAACTTTTTTTTTATTAATTTTTTCTAAAGAAAATTATTTATTAATCAAACTCTATGATTTGAAGTTTTAGACTCAAATAGATATCTATTTGAAATATATAAATTATAATTAAATTTGAAATTGTATTGTTTATAACTACAATAATATATAAAATAAGAAAATTTCTTCGAAGCTTAAATTTTAAATATAATTAAATTATTTGGTAAAAAAAGATGTATAAACTGACATGATGTAATAGCTGAAAATTACATTCAACATCATATAGAGCATTTTATGAAAGAAAAACAGACCAAAAGACTCAATTAACTATTAATGATAGAAGAATAGAGCATTTGATACAAATTTACTAAAATCAGAAATCTTAATATGTTCCAGCTCCAATAAGTTTTAATCATTCAATTTATTAAGAATGATTTAATTTTTTTTTAATTTGTTATAATTTATAACACAAGCTTATTTCATTTCTATATGATAATCAATAACTTAAGCTCTATGTTTCTATACAAATTGTAACTTTGAAAAATTCTAGTTTTATAATAGATTTATATAATTCATGATATTTAAAAGCATATTCAGTCTTATTAAAACATATATCATAAATGATACCTATTTGGAAAATTTTGAATATACCCAGTCAGTTATAACATGAAAACTACGGATATATAATAAATTTTTTCATAGAAGCCTTGTACAACTCTTGGTCTTGGTTATTATTTTGATCCTTATCAAAATCTCTATTTAATATACTAAAATACTTACGTACAAAAGATCTTAATCTAGGAGGAAATTTTACGTTTTGAGTAACATCCGAAGATGACTGATATGTTAAAGAGCTTAATAACTCAGTATTAAGTAAAATAGTGATTTATAAAGGGGAGAGTCTATAGATTATGTGTCAAAATTTCATTTGTTTTGGATAACTATTTCATATTTTTTTATTCAAAAATAAAAGCGGTCATTACTTTTTGAACACCCGTTAATATACAGTATAAACCTTTTAATATATAACTTAATGATGTTGTTATTACCAAAATGATTATTCAGTATTTTATGATTTTTCAATATATTAAAATTTCTTAAATATCTAGTTGGTACAAAATATTAATTTTTAAAATTAACGCTTTATTTTTGAAACAATAATTCAAATGAATTTATTTTTGATTTTTTTAATTTAATAATTGAAATGTAATCTTTATAAATTCATTAAAACTTAACTTTCTTAGCTTTCAAATTAAAGTTTCAAACTGCGAAAATAAACATTAAACAAAAACAAAAAATTAATATTAATTTGTAAAACATTTTTTATTAAATAATTAAAAAAAAAATTTAAACATTTAACATAGAAAAATTTAAAAGTAAAAAAAAAAAATTATTACATGATAATTTTAATTGGTAATTTTATATAATCTCAAATAAATAGTTAAAATATCCTTGTGCTTAAATTAAAAAACCTATTTAACTGTTCTTTGCTTAGATAATTTTTGATTATAAGAACATATGTCGAAAAAATTGTTTGCATTTTTGTTCGAATGAATAATTGGAGGCAAAATGGTAGCTAGCGATGAAGAAGAAGAGCTTGATAATGATTGATTCGTTAATTTTGTATTTTCTTGACTAAATGATAGATTAGATGTTTCTTGAGTTGGTTGATAAGAAATCGAGCATGGTGATGACGTAATCGAATAACTTGGTGAAGGAGTAGATTTATTTGAATCTGAATCTGGTGTATATATGATCGAATTGTTAGTTGATGTAAAAACTGGTAACAATTTAGAAAGTGTATAAAACGAATTTTTATCATTAGTTTTCAGACTTATAATATGCTTATAATTACATGGATTTGATATATCACTTTTGGTAATTTTTTTAAGCTTTACTTGACTAGTTGTACTCTCTGTTGTGCCCAAGTGACACGACTGTCTTTTAGATTTGCTTTTTGACGGACTATTACAAGAACTGTTGTTCTCAAACATGTTATAATCATAATTATAAAAATTAACATTTGAGGCCATATTTTGTCCATTTTTGAACCTATTCATAATATTATTCTCATTTTTAGAAATTTTTTTTTTATTATTTTTATTATTAATGGTATTTGTATTGCCAATACCAATAGGTAATGATTTGGTTCGTTGTTTATTTTCAATAATAATATTCTTAACCAAACGCTTGTAATATTCATAGAACTTGATCGATTCCAAATTGTTATCAAATTTTAAAAATACTGTTGTTTTTTTATCCGATGCTTTAAATGTGATCAAAATAGACTCGACTTGTTCTTGTTTAAGTTCATTGATTAGATTTAAATTATCAAAATAAGATGATATGTTCTGAATTGAAGAATCATTTTTTTTGTTCAAGTAAAAATTAAACTCTGAGTTAAAATCGATTCTGTCTTGCCACAATATAAAGCCTGTGCCTTTTTCTGCCAATGTAAATTTTAATTGTCTGTTTGGTCTGCGAGGGTTTTTGCCCGAATTAAACAACCACAAAGGCACACCTCGATGATACACAGACACATAATCCTCGTATTTGTTATTGACTATATCTCTTAGGATATCATGACTTATTTCGTTTTTATTACTGTTTGTTACGTCAGAAGAAAACTTAATAGAGTTTGTAGTCAAAATAGAAGTTCTATTCAAATCGGTTTGTTGGTATTTTATTTTTGAATTAGGTACTGTAAACAAACTGGCACAAGTTGACGAAATGAACAGTGATGTGCCAAAGCTGCGATAGAAAGATTCAATCTTGAGTTGTTCAGCTGTTGATATTGGCTTCGAGTCGAATCCAACAAATGACATAGATGACAATTTTTGTTGATTTGTTTGTTCAAAGTTAGAATTTCTTTGTAAACTCGATTTAACTTGTTCTATCTGAACCATGCTCTTATCGAGCTCTTCATTTTTATTAGAAATAGAATTATCTGATAACAAAGATATAAACTTCATTTTAAGCTCGTTTAGTTCATCATAGTTCCAAAAACCGGACGAAAACTGATTTTTTTGATCATTTCTAAGTTTGTCATAGTTAAAATGTGATGATGTTGATGATTTAGTTAAATTTGTGCTTGGTGGTGGTGGTGGTGAATTTTTTGTTGTTTGAACATGATCCATACTGTTTCGTCTTTTTTTGTCCATATAAATCTCGTCTTGTTGTTCGTCATCGATCATTTTAGTCAATTCTTCATGTTGTTGTTTAGTCAAATTGTATTTTTTTAAAATATTTTTTCTTATCAAATCATTTCGATTGAAATTTGATAACTTGTTTTGATCATTAGTGTTTAAATTGTTGAATAATACTTGGTCCATTTTGCTATCAATAAGCTTAATATCATCATAGAAATTATCTGATTCTTCGTCAACTTCTTCTTCTTCTTCTTCCTCGGCGGCGTCCAAAGTCTGATTATATTGTTTAAGCAGTTTTAAAGACTCTTGCAAGTCTTTTTCTATTTTATTTATAATAAACTGAGGCTGATTATGCAAATTATCTTGATTATCTTGAATGTTGTTATCTAATCTTAAAAATTCAATTAAACTTGTTAAACATTCTTTGTCATCGTCGAAATTAAGCTTGTGTTTTAACTGTGCTTGATTATTATTATTGCTAGTATGAGCTGCTTTTAAAACATCTCTTAGATTAGTTAAATTTGTTTTATTTTTCAATTGAATTAAGTTCGAGCTTTGATTTGGGCTTTTATCTAATTGAGACATTAATAAACAATTTAATTCGGTTTTGTTTTTGTTTAAATTTGTATTAAATGTATTTATTTGACAATGAGTTGTTGTTGTTGTTGTTGTATTTGATGTTGATGTAGTTGTTGTTGTTGTAGTTAATGTAGAGTTTGTAAAATTAACTAGATTTTTCATTTTTGTTTTTTGTTTTGTACTTTTAAGCTCATTTAATTAAATAATAATCAATCCTTTTATTATGTTATTATTTAAATCCATTAATTAATTTCTTAATAATATATATATAAATATAAACACAACAAAATTTTTTTTTTGTTATTTCTTTATTTTGTTTTTTAAGATTCTATTCTATTTTTTATAAAAAATAAAAAAAAAAATTTGAAATTTTCCTAATCTAGAAAAAGTAAAAGAGAAATTTAATTTAATATTTTTTTTTTATTAATACTGATAATCAAAAATGATTAAAAAAAATTAAAAATACGACATTTTCTCACTCGACTCACCACCATTGATATTTAAATATTTATTCCTATTAAACACAAGATCATATATATATATTTTTTTTATTTTTTGAAATTTGTTTTCTTTTTTAACACGAGTCAAAAACAATATTAAAATCAATCAATCAAACAAATTTTATTTTTATTTATCTTAATAAATTTTATCAGGAAAAGTTAAGCTTTTTTTTTTTTTTTTATTTTTTTGAATAAAATTGACCATCTTGTTAAATTGATAAGAATTTAATTATTTTAAAAGTTTTGAAACAAAAAATTTTATTGTTTTTTATCTCTATTAAATATTAGGCTTATTAATATGATATGGTATGAGAAGCAAGATATTTTAAATTTATTAAGCTTAATAATATATATATATATGTACTTTGAAAAAATAGTTGAATTTAGCTTAAAAATTGTACTCTTAGGCTTATGGCTTATTTATCCATGCCTAACTTTATTTACTTATAAAGTAACAAAAATAATAATATTAAATATAAGCTTAATTATATTATAAAACAAAAATCTAATTTTTATCATTTAAAACATCAGCTGCTTAGACTTACTTACTTAATTACTTATTTACTTGAAAATAAAAAATATTTTTATAGTTTTTTCTTATATTCTTAGCATAAAGTAAGGCTATCAAAATTCTCTTAAAGATAAACTGTATTTCAAGCACTGAAACAATTAGAATTAGAATTTTTAATTTTTAATCTAATTAAAAACATTCTGATGCTGATGCTCAATAAAATAAATGTTTTATATTTTAAGTATCAACAAAACAACTAAATAAATTAGTTTAATTTTAAACATTCTGTACTAAGCCAGTAAAAAAAAGTAAAAAAATTCTCTTTTTTTTTTGTTTAGCTCAAATTTCTAGCAGATATTTTAAGCTTATAATTAAAATAAATTAAAATATTTAAATAATTTTGAGAATAATTTTAATTATAACTATTGGATATGGAATACAGTATGGCAACAAAGAAAAAACTAAAATTGAAATTTTCAAATACACGCCAAACAAAGGTATATTACTTATTACTTATTATACTTATTTATTTATTTCAATTCAAGTAAAAATTACGTAATTAACTTTTTGAAAATAACAAAAATAAATAAACCGAATATGGCTTGATTATTGTTTTTGAAACATATTTATAAAGATAAACTGTTTTTTTATATTTTTATTTTTTTTCAAATTAAAAAAAAAAAAAAAATCAAAAAGGATAAAACAGATATATATTTTTGCATGATTTATTTACGATTGTAATAACAATAAAATAAAATAAGAAAAACGGCTTTTTTTAATTAAAAAAAAAAATCTAAAGAATAAAAATAATAAATTTCTTTTTCTTTTTTTCTATTTCTTTTCTTTTTTTCTTAAAGCAATAAAAATGCAAATTAAGAATGATCTTAATGAACAGGTCGTTTTTTAAATTTTTTTTCTTATTTCTACTAATTTCAATTTTAACCTAAATAAATACAATTTAAAACATAAAAAAAAAAGAAAAAAAATGTTATAAATTTGAATAAATTAAATTAAGTATAAATCTATTTCAATTAACTTTTATTTTTTATGTTTACAACATTTTCAACATAAATGACATAAAAACAATCATGTCATCATTTGTTTTGTTCAAAAGGAAAAAACACAAAAATTTAATTCAATTCTGACTTTTGAAAATTTTGCTTTCATTTTCAAGAGACACTGGTATTTAAATTAATATTTTATTTTATTTTGTTTATTTGAATCAAAATAAAATAAAATAAATATTAATAATAATAATAATCACAATATAGATTAAAAAACAAAACAAAAAAAAGAGATCTTTTTCTTTTATTTTTATTATTATTATTATTATTATTATAATTCACTTGATTTTCAAACTTAAATTCATCATCATAATCATTTTTTGTTTTTTTTTGTTTTTTTTTTCAAATAACTTAGCTAAGTCTTGTACAAATAAAACATGTTAATATTTTTGAAATTTAAATTTATAGTAAAATATTTATTATAAATCCTTGATGAGATCTTAAACAATTTGCTTTAAAATGAATAAATAAAAAAGAACTTTTATTCTCAGAAATAAATTGAAAATTGATTGCAAACTTGCTTTTATTTTTTTTCTAAGAATTTAAATAACTTAATGCTCACATTCTTCTATGATTAAAACTGACCTTTTTTTTTTATTTTTTTTTCTCTTGTTTAATTTAATAATATTATTCTTTATTATTATTATTATTATTATTATTATTATTATTATTATTATTATTATTATCTTGGTATTACATAAATAAGAAAATTATTTGAATATTAATCAAATTTTAATCTTAGAAATACAAAATCAGTATTCTTTAATTAATAAAAAAGTAAAAAAGAAAATATAATTCTATGAGTAAGCCTAATTTTTCAGACTTTTGAAATATATTCTCTCATTCTATTAATTCAATAATTAATTACTAAGCAGGATATTTTTTTGTTATATAACTTGAATAAAATATTTTAAAGCCCTTTTAAAAAATAAAAAAATTTTTTTTTTTTTCTCTTTTGAAGAATATTAAATTCAAATTTATTTAAAAATAAATAGAAACTCTAATTTTAACTATTAAATAGTTTAACTTTTATAGTTATATATTTGAAATTGAAAATACCATAACAATAGCATTAAATCAAAATCCAGATTTTTGCACCTAAAATGATCTTTTTTTATTTTATTTTTCTAATTTATTACCTATTATTATTTATTATTTAATTTCTACTTTACTTAGACAGCTTTGAAAAAAGTATTAATATATAAAAAGAACTATGTATTAAATTTAGTTAATATTATTATTATTATTATTATTATTATTGTATTATTGTAATAAAATCTATTAACAAAAAATCATATTTCAAAACATGATATTTTTACAATTTAAAAAAATAAAAAAATTAGTTTTTAAATAATTGATTACTTTGTTTTATATAAAATAAAATCAAGAAATAAAAAAAAAAATTTAAAACCCGAGTTTTGTTTAAGGGCTTTATTTATTTTGTAATTTAAATATATATTTTAATATGTTTTAATAAAACATTTTTACAATTAATTTACTTCGATCAAACCTAAAAATAAAAATAAAAAAAAATATTTCAACAAGTATATTTATTGTTTTTGAAATTGAAAATACAATTTATTTTAAATAAAATAAAATTACTAATTTGAGTTAAATTAAAATAATAAAAATAATAAATGACCAATTTTGTATGTTTCTATTTGTATATATTTCAAATGAACCAAAAAAAATTAAAAATGATCGAGTTTGAAACAAAGATCTTTCATCATATGATTTATAATTTGAAAATAAAGAAAAAAAAATAAAAAATTTAGTATTTATGTAAACTCTACTGATTAAAAATTTTAAAATCGATTTACAACTGAAAAAATATTGATTTTGATTTTCATGATGATTATAATGCGGTCAGTTGAGTTTGAAATCAAAATTAAAAAAAAAAAAAGAAAATAATAATAAAACTAGAAATGAGGTGAAATATAAACAAATCTATATAAATATATATAAAAATATTGTTTTTTCTTGTGTTGATATCTTTAAATTTATAATTGCCCAAGTCTGTATTCTATATATTCTATTTTATTTTTTTATAGAAAAGTTATTTATAATTTAATTTAATAAATCTTATCTTTCTAATAAATACATTTCAACTATGAATCGATTTTAGAGTTATGAAATTTTATCTATATATATAATATATAAAAAAAATATATTTAAATTGGAATTTCGAATTGAAACCGATAAGATAAATTAACTCTTATCTATGTTTGGTTTGGTTTTTAGTTTTCTATATTCTATTGATAAAAATATAATGAATGGACAATAATAAACAATTAAAATTGAAATTTAAAAAAAAAAAAAAACCTCAACTGCTCGGTACTTTTATTTTTATTCATTTTAGATTTGTTTTTTTCTTAGAAAAAAATGAAAGTTTTAATTATACTATTAATCTGCATATAAATAATTTAATAGCTAACATTCAAATTATATTTAATAAGTTTACTTCTAATTTGATTATATAATAACTAAGTAGTAGTAGTAGTAGTAGTAGTAGTAGTAGTACGATTTGAATTTTTGTATGATTCAATTCTACAATATTTAAATAAATATTTGTATTATTTTTAAGTTTAAGAATATAAAATAAAAATATATATATATATATATATATATATATATATATATATATATCTAAAACTATCCATATGTTATTTATTTTTTTTTTTTATATATTTTACTTTATAATATATAAAAAATTTTGTTCAATATTAGTCAATATGTAAAGATTTTATTTGTTTTCGTTTGCAAAAGTATTCTTTCTTAAGTATTTATTTATTAATCAAATATTAATTTGATTAAAAATAGAAATAGTTAACTTTTTGTTTTTCTTGTAATCTAAAATATATATAAAAATAAAACTAATAATAATTAATTTGAAATTATTTTTAAAATGATGATTCTTATCTATACATTCATCAATAGAAAACAATTAGTTTTGAAGAAATGAACAATTTGAATTGAACTATAGTTATCATACTTGAAGTATTTGAAATATTAAAATCATTTGCTTGTTTTTTAGATATTTTTTAAAAAAAAATTTTTTTTTTTTTTTTAAATTATTTTTGTAAACAGCAAACAAACTTGGTTTGAGTTATTGAATTATGATATTAACCTATTTTAATTAAAATTTGGTTTAATTGAATGGAAAATTATTTAAAGAAATAAAAACTTGTTAATTAAAAAAAATAACTACATACATCAAATACACATACATATATATATATACATACATACATATATTCTTACAAGTGTTTTAAAACCTTTATTTGTTAAAATGAAAATTAATATGTTTCACTACCTAAATATTTTTTTATTAATGGTTAAATATAACCTTATAATTTTAAAAAAATAAAAAAAATTTCAATTTAAAAATCTTTCATTAAAAAAAAAAAATATAGAAAAACATCTCAATCATTTTGATAGTTTTAAAATTATTTATTTTCTTAAATACTCAACTTTTAAGTGGATCTTGTTATAAAAAAATTTTTTTTTTTTTAAAAATAATTTTATTTTATTTAAAATATCAAAAATAAATATTATATTTAGAAAAAAAAAATCTAACTCAATCTCTGGCTTTATCAGTGGCTTTTATCTCTGATAGAGCATGAGCAAATTTGTTTTTTGCTAGTTCGTAAAAACCCATCAAATCTTCTCTCATAGTTTCCAAGCCTTCTTCAAATAGATTCTTTATATCTTTGGCTAAATGCATAATAGTCTGAATTTTCTTTTTATCACTTTCGCTTAAACTATCTTCAATTACATGCTTGTGTTCGCTCAAGTAATTTATTATTTCTTGTAAGTCGAATTTTTCTGCTGGTATACCAGCTTTGTGTTCTTCTTCTTCTTCTTCTTCTTCTGGAGATGTCAGCTCTTTACTTTTTAGACTAGTTTTTTTTGGATGCTTTTCTTTAAGTTCTATTTTTAATTTGCCAAATTTTTGTTTAAATTCTTCGCTTTCTTTTTCTATTTCTTCTGTAGCACCTATCGGAGGTCTAGGCTGAGTTTGTTCCACTCCTAAATTAAGTCCACCCGAAGGCTTTACTATTGTTGGCTCTTCTCTTTCTTTTAAAGATTTTTGAAGCTTATAAATAGTTTCTTGTTTATTCGATGGCTTAAATTCTTCTCTTTCTTGTTCTTCATCTGATAAAGATGGTCTGTGTTGTTTCGGATATTCTGATTCAGATCTAATATCCGGATTTGGTTGTCTGTGTGCTGATACAGGTTCTGTTTCGGGTTCCATGCCGTGTTCTTTTTCCCATCGAGCTTCTTTTTCTACAATAGATTCTCTTTCAGTATCCATCGTTGGCAAATCTTCTACAACTTTTTCCGGCTCTTCTTTTTCTTTTAATTCCAATTCAGAATACTGCTTTTCTTCGCTTGGTTCTTCTTCTTTAAGTTCTCGTTGATAGTCTAAGCCTAATTGAGATCCTCGTTGTTCTGTAACACTTGGCAATTCTTTTTCTGCATTTTCATCTAATTTAGCATAAATTTCTTCTTTTGGCATAGACTCGACCGCTTGTTGAGTAGTAGGTTCTATTTCTTCATATTTTTTTTCTTTACCTTCGATTTCAGTTGATACTTTTTCTATATCTGAATACTTTTTTTCTACTTGCTCCATATTTTCGCTTTGTATATTTGACGATTCAGGTTCTTGTTCCGATTCTGCTACTGGCTTAATATTAATTATAGGCTTTTCTTCTACAAAAATATTTGATTGCATTTATAAAAAATAACTACTAAAATAAATAGAATTTTCTTTTATTATTTTTTCTTTTATTAATTTAAATTTTTAAAATATTTTTATTATGTAATTTATATTTAATACAATTAAAATAAAAAGACGTAAATTTCTAAAAGATATAAAACTATCCTTTGTTAACTAATCTTAAACAAAATGTTTAAATTCTTCTCTTTTATTTTTAGAATTTTTACAAGTTATTTGTAATTCCTTCAATCCTTCTAATGAATAAAGTCAGGTTTTTAAAATTAAAAATTAAAAATAAAGAAAAAAAAATGTTTTGGTGTTTTAAGATTTTTATTTAATTTACATTTAATTGATCCAAGAGGATTAATAAAAATTGATTAAAAAAGAATCTAACAAGGCTCATATAAAAAGGTGAAAAATAAGTCTGGAATTACAAACTATTCGAAAATATTTAGCAAATTTTTATAAAAATATATTTTAAATTTTCAATAAACAATTTAATGAAAGCGTCACATAAATATTGTAAAAAAAGCTTTATAAAAAAAAAATAAATAAAGAACTTTACAAATCATTATTCCAAGTTTTTTTTTTTTTGTTGATTTTCAAAGATGCTTGTTTTGTTTTTTTGTTTTTCAATTATTAAACACAATTTACCAAAGTTCTACAAAAATGAAAAAGTATGGAAAAAAGAAAAATTTATTCTTTTTTTAAGGTTTCTTTTTCATCTACTGTTTTTTATTATTATTATTATGCGGAAAAAGCATCTATCATTTTAAAATTATTTTAAACAGCTTGCTTATTTTAAGTCTAACTATTATCGAATTTATTTTACAACGCCGACTAGTCTATAAACATTTTTGGAATATGATGTTATTTTATAAATAAATCAAAAATAAAAAATAAATTAAAAACTAATCGAACTATAAAAAAAAAAAAAAATTGTATAAAAAAATAAATATTTTTTTAAGAAATTTTGTTGAAAAAAATAAAAAAAAAAGAATTGTGTTTTTTAGGTTCTTGAAACAGTGTTTTCTCCATTTGTAACTGACACAGCTGGTCCAGACGGAAATCTTTTCATAAATTCGTCTTGTATTATAGTTACAACATTTCTCATAATCGAATCAATATCACCAAGTGTCACCTGTTTGGCTCTATTTTGTCCTATTCTTTGCTTAAGCTTAGCTCGAATGGTCTTTTAAATAAAAAAAAAATTTTAATCTATAACCATTATTTAAATGCATGGCTTTTACTATTTGGATCTAATCTTTAACTAATTTATAATTAATATTAAAAGCTAAAAAAAAAATAAATTTTTAATTAGCTCTTTTTTTAAGCTTAATAAATCTTGATTTTTAATTGACTAATTGAAATTTTCTAATAAAAATTTAAGCATCAAATGTAAACTAGGTACCCAAGAGACCTTAATGAAAAATATTGAAAACATTTTCTAATTTAATTAAATTTAATATTTTAAGATTGATGATTATATATGAAACATTATTTTAAATTAATCTTTAAAATCTTTAAAAATTGGGAATTTAAGTAAATTTTAGATACAGTTGTCAATGAAATCTCTATTCTAAAGCTCGCTCTTTTGGCTAATTAAAGAAAATCACATAAATAAAAGAAGTGAAACCTTCCAAGACCAAATATTGCAAATTTTTTTTTTCTATAAGAACACTTAGAAACTATAAGTTTTAATAATAATGAAAATTAAATTTTTTCTTAATATTTTTTAATCAGAAAATCAAGAAAACTGTAAATTCATACTAACTAGTGATTTATATGGTAACTAAAGTTTTATAATTTTTTTTATTAGAAAACCGGATTATTTAACTTTTTAAATAAAAATTCAAAATCAAAGTCTAAAGATGCAAATTAAAGTATTTAGATACCGAGAAATATACCCTATTATAAATTACAACCCTATTTTAAAAACCATTATTTTATATTAGAGCTTAAAAACATGGTTAAATATAATAGTAAAGCCAAATGTGTAATGTATTTTTTTTTGTTGTTTTGTTAAGAGTAATAACCAATATTTCGTATCCTTCAGTTTTATTCTTTTTGCTTGTGTTTGCCGATATTAAAATATTTTCATTTAAATTTTGACTATTATTACTAAAATTCGAATCAAAACTTTTTGATTTGTTTTTTAATATGGGTTTTTTATCTATTTCAAAATCATCATCATTACTCAATAAAATATTATTTTCAACAAATGTGACATTTTTTTTTAAATTTTTGTTTTCTTGTATTGGCAAATTATTGTTGTTGAATTTTACTGTAAATTTATTGCTGTGCTTGTATGAAAAATCTTCAGCATCTATAAAATAAAAAAAAAAAAAAATTTTTGTGATTATATATCAAGAAAACTATTAAAAGAGTAAAAGACCTGAATTTAAGATATAATAAAATTTTTAATAAATTCTTAAAGCAATAAATTTTAAATTGTTTCAAGACAAATTAATTTAATAACTAATAGAAACAAATTTAAATGAATGGCTGTAATTTAGTTGAAATTAGAATTAATTAGAAACTTAAAAAAGACGAACCTTTGCTATCAATAAACATTAGTATGCCTTTGCCGTTCTTGGTAAATATTGGATCAGAGTCCAAGTGTGTCTCGTTCAGATTTGCCTCGGTTAAAAGTTCGTTTATGTAAATACATTTCGATATTAGGCCTGATTTGGTTGATAATTCAAAACTTTCGATTTCAACTTGCCGACCACTACATATCATTCTGTTATCGACCTGAACAAAAATAAAATAAAATAAAATTCAAATTCAAATTAATTTATTTTAAAAAATTTTAAAAGAAATAAAAAAATAAAAAATGTTTTTTTTTTTTTGTGAAATTTAAACGTAATTTTAAATTTATTAGTAATATCAACGAAAATAACAATAACAACCACGAATTACGTAATACAATAAAATAGAATAATTTCCAGTTGATAAATGAAAAGAAATTTTTTTTTTTTTTCTTTCTTTTTATTTTATTTTATTAGGTATGAAATTTCAATGGAAAATTAGAATCTTAATTGAATTTTAGAAATTATAATAATACTATAAAAAAAAAAATAATGTTATTCTACGGAATTCAATTTAAACAAAAAACAGAAAAAAAAAAAAAAAATAAAAAAAAAACTAATATTTGATTAGAAATTTTTAAGAACTCTTTGGAAACAAAAATATGTTTTTATTATTTGATAAAAATGTGATTAAAACACATTTAAATTTTTTTATTAATTCTTAAAGCCAAGCATAAAAATTTAAATATTAAAAAAAAAATTTTTTTTTTTTTTTTTTTTTTTCTCTTCTAACTCGGCTCAAAACAAGTTTTTGATTTTTTTTTCTTTCTTTCTTTATTAATTGAAAAATATAAACTTAAAATTGGCTTTAGAAAATATTATTAAAAGGTTTCAATCGAAAAAATTTCTTATTCAAATTATATATATAGGGTTATCTTGGTTTTTAATTAGAAGAAAAAAAATATTTAAATATTTAAAAAAAAAAAAAAACTTTTTTTTTTTCTCTAATAGTTACAAAGAAATAAAACTCAAAGTTATCTCATTATAATGTTTCAAAAATAATTGCGTAGTATAGCAAATACTTAGGCTTAAATAAAACGCAATGGTTTTGCAACATTTAATAAAAATAGGAAATAAATTAATGTTTGAATGAACATAGAATAAAATTTCTAGAAGAAACAAAAATCTAAAATAAAAATTTTTAAAATTAATACCTATGGTAAACTTTTCTTTCTGAATCTAAACTAGTTTTTGTAGCATAATTTATAATTTATAAATTAAAAAAAAAAAATAAAAAAAAAAAGAGAAAGAAACTTGTTGTTTCTAAAATAAAATTTAAAAAAATTTAGAGTATGTTTTGATTAGATTTTTTAAAAAATATTTTCTATAGGCCGATTATGCAAATGTAAATCAAAAACAATCGAAATAAAAAATAAAACTTTTTAAATTAAATGAATCGTAAAGGCTTTTGTATATTATATTTATAAATATATTAAATATATTTTGAAAAATAAAATAAAACCGAGTATAATTCACTTTTAGATTTGTTTCAAGAGCAATTGAAATTTAATTAAAATTTTAATTTATAAAAAAAAAAAAAAAAAACAATTAAGAACTTCTTTTCCTGATAACCTTAAATTTTAATTAAATTTTCGAATAAAAATTAAGACTGATAAAAAAAAAAAAAAAAAAAATTTTTTTATTTTTCATATTCTATATACCTGGTATATTTAAATATTTAAAATTTAAATATTTAATAAGCATTTGAAACATTTTTAAAAAAGAAAAGAAACTAATAAAAATATTAATTCCTCTTATTTAAATATTTATAAATATTTTTTAAGATTTTTTTTTGTTTTTAATACCTTTTTGAGAAAAAAAAAAAAAAAGAAATATATTTTTAAAAAACCTAAAATGAGTTTATTTAGGTTTAATATTCTTTTCTTTTTATTTGAAATTCTTAAAAAGTTTGCATATTCATGATTATTTTGAATTTAGAAATATTAAGGCGATTTTGAACAATCTTTTAAAGCTATTAATATTTTCGCTATTTTGCTTAAATTGGTAATTATTCAAAATCATATTGAAACAAATAAATATAAAGTAAAAATAAAATAAATAAAATAAAATAAAATAAATTTATCAATCATGACTTTTTAATTAAGACAAAATTGAAAATATAAAATAAAATAAAATAAATTATTTAGGTCTTGAAATTTTATATATATATTTTTTTTTTTTAATGTTTAAAAATAAAATAATAAATTAAAATTTTTTGAAAGTTAGCTATTTAGTTAGTTGAATCGGTCGATCGTTTGAACAGTGAAATTTGAGACTTTTAAATAGATCAAATTTAATTGTTTTAACTAACTCTTAAATAATTAAAAGTAGAATATATTTTTTGTTTTTTATATATTTTTTTTTATATTACTGATCAAATTTAATTAATACATAATATAACATATCTCAATTACAAGCCTATTGATTGTCTAATATGTATCTATGTATGTATCTATGTATGTATCTATGTAAGTATGTTTGTATGTCTAAGAAAAATATTTGAAAAAAATCAAATTAGATAATTTTTATTTAAAACCACCAACAACAACAACAAAATTGAAATAT
This sequence comes from Brachionus angularis, assembly GCA_021432725.1. NCBI lineage: Eukaryota > Metazoa > Rotifera > Eurotatoria > Ploima > Brachionidae > Brachionus > Brachionus angularis. The sequence goes on along the minus strand of JAJVDD010000001.1, from coordinate 5,537,423 downwards.
AAGATAAATTATTTATTTACTTATTTTTAGTTAATAAATAATAATACAAATAATAATACAAAATAAAATATTATTTTTTTTTCCTATAATACAAAAATATTATCACATTAATCATTTTTATATCATTTTATATATTTAATAATTTTAATTTTATAAAAAGAAATATTATCGAAAATGAAAATAAAAAATGCTTCTGGTCTACTACTACTACTACTACTACTACTACTACTACTACTATTTCTTACTAATGCATTTTTAATATAAAATAATATTAAATAACTATAATTAAATATGTATATATTAATACATATAAATATATTAAAGATAGATCTATCTGCCTTGAAATTAATTTTATTTTTTAGTTGTTGTTGAAATTGAAATGAAAATAGAAATGAAAAAAATAAATTAAACTAAATCAAACAAATCTTATTTCGAGCCTTGGATATAAGACTTACAAACAAACAATGTATATATATGTTTGACAATAGACGTAAAAGTATTTAAATTTTTTTTATAACATTAATGTTAGATTTGATAAATCATTATCAAATTGTTATTAAGCTTCTTTTTTTTTTTATTTTATTAGCTAAATTTGACTTTTAAATGTGCATACATACCTCATTTAGAATGTAGTCAACTTGAGTAGTCAAATCGTCAGTCAAACTTAGCTGAATGTTTGACAAAGCGCTTGCTTCTAAATCATTCGATTCGTTACGAGTAATTGTCGTGAACGACTCGTCTTTGGCCAAATTATCAATGCTAACACTGTATTTTGATTTTTCCTTGAAATTATCCAATTTTTTTCCAAATGTATCACTACTATCTTCTTGTTGTATATTTATATTGGTACATGAAGAATTGTGCAAAGGTTTTTTGTCCAAATTGTTTTTTGTTTCATTGTCGTTTGAGAGTGATGGTCTTTTTAAGCTTTGGTAGAAGACTGGTACTGAGTTAGTGTATGAATACGAACTCGGAATTGATCTTAAACTAGACAAACTATTGTATCTGTCAATCATTGATGGACCATTGTTGTAACTGAATGTGTAATTAGAGCTCCAATTGTTACTACTTGAACTGTAAAATGTCATTTTTTTGGAAGCTTTTCACCGTGCTTATAAATTGCAATAATAAAACAAAATTATTTATTTATTTTTTTTTATCTATTCAAAAAGAAAAAAAAAAACTATATAAATTTTTTTTTTTTTTAATAAAGAAAAAAAAAAGATTTGTTTTAAATATCAAAATAAAAGGACAAAATTATTCTTTAATATAATTTTTTATCTTTTTTTATTAATCAAATTTTATCCCCCGATTATGTTCATTTTTCTTATTTAAAAAAAAAGAAAAAGAAATAAATTAATCAATAAACCTAATTTCAACGAGTTAACTTTGAAAGAAAAGCCGGGTATTGTAGTTTTGTATGTGTATGTGTGTATGTGTGTATAGGTATGTGTTTACCTAGGCCAGTTTGCATGTTTGGCTTATAAAATTTTATTATCAATCTATTAATGTAAAAAAGTAAATAAAAAATTAATTGAAATATGCTTGACATTTTCTATTTTATATTTCTTTTTTTTTTTATATTTCTTTATGTTTTAAATCTTGTAATTTAATTTCTAGTTATTAATTAAAAATAAGAAATAAAGAAAAAAAAAGATTTTGTCTTTTAGAATTAATTGCAATTAAATTACTTGAAACAATGAATTTTTATTTGTTATTATTATTATTATTCGAATATAAAAATTATTGTAATATAAGAATTTAATTTTTTGTTATTTGTTATTGTAAATTTTTCTTTTTTTTATGTGATGAAAGATTTTCTAGATAAAGCCAGATTGAATAATAAAATAGCATTTAAAGTATTCTTTGACAAAATAAAATTAAATTAATTTTTTTTTTTAAGAAAACATTTGAAAAATTTCAATTATAGAGAAAAACAAAATTGTAATAAAGGTTGTTGCAAAATTAATTACGGTATTTATAATACAACTATAATACAAAATAACGCTAATAATTTTGCAACAAATTTAATAATTCTAAAATAAATATTAGCTTAAGTTTAAAACATTTTGTTTGTTTTTTTTTCAGTATAAAACATCTCTATTACCAAACCTGATATCTATGTCTGAATCTTAATTTTTCAAGGTATGTTACTTTTATTCAAAACTCTATATAACATAAGCTAACGAAATAAAAAAAAAAAAGAAATAAAATAAAAACAACACTTGATTGATTTTTTATTTCAATTTTTGTTTTTTATCACAAATTAATTAGTTTCTTCTTTTTTTTTTTTTTTAATGCTTCAATTCATATAATTTTTAAAAAAGTAATTAAGATTATTGAATTTTTGAAACAAAAGAAATTATAATTAAAAATTTAGATAGATAGATAGATATATAGATAGATAGAAAAAAGAAAAGAAAAATATTCCAATTAAAGCTTAATTAAAATAAAAAAAAAATTTTTTTATATAATTTTAAATAATTGGTAAATATTTTAATAAACAATAACAACTTTAACAATAAGTTAAAATTTTAATTGAAAAAAAAAAAAAAAAGCTAAAAATTTTTTTTTTTCTAAAACAAAAATATTTATGAAAATAGATACATATTAAGATATCTTGCAATAATAGTCGAGTATATAATTTTTTATTTTATTAAAATTTAATTAAATTTACCTTTTATATTTATGTTAAGATTTATCTATCTATATATTACATGATCATTTATGGAAATTATATAGAGTTGTTATTTTTCTTTTTTGATTAGTAAAATATTTAAATTCATAAACCAATTTTATAAAAATTAAACTAAATTAAATTAAATTAAATTGAACTATATTATTTCTATTTGAAACTTAAAAAGTCAAGTGATTTATTATTCCTATTCCTATTATATTCGGCTCTATATAGTATAGCTGAAGGATTTTTATTAAATTACTAATTTTAATTGTTTATTAAATTAGATCGGTTAAAAAATAAGCTTTTTGAAATAAAATAATATTTAAGTATCCAAGAGTTTTACTACTTACTTTTTATTTTATTTTATTTTGAAATTAAAAATCAAAAAATCAAAAAAAAAATTTCTAAGTCTTTCTTTGCTATTTTAATTAAAAATTTATTAATTTATAAAATGTTGTTTTATTAATGAACATGATAATTATTACATAATCTAGTAGAATTTGAATTTGATTAATCGGGTTTCAATTAAAATTTCTATTTTTCTACGGTTGTTAAGAGTTAAATTAAATAAAAATTTGAAAAAAAAAAAGAAAAGAAAGGAAAAAATCTAATAGGAAATAAACATATAGTAGGATTCTCGAATGATCGAAATACAAGGACTTGAATTTATATTAAAATTTTTGTGTTATGTGTTGGAAAATATTTGGAAATATTATATTTCATAATGTTTGTTTCAAACTTGTAAAATATTGATGGAAAAACTTAGAAAAAAAAAAAAAAAAAAAACATTTTTCAACTAATAAATATTTAGTTACATGATATTTGATTTCGAATTTTATACGAAATCTAGGCAAATCATCTCTTTTAAATTACTATTTTACTATCGAAAAAAAAAATCATGTGTAAATTGAAATAATTGTTTTAAGGCATAAAAATTTAAAAAAAAAAAAAAAAAAATTACAATTTTCAACAGATACTAATTTTCTTTTAATTTAATTTTGTTGTTTTGTTGTTGTTGTTGTTGTTTTTGTTGTGTTCAAGAAAAAAAAGGGTAAAGAAGTTTTCTTGATTTCTAAACATGAATTGATAAAAAAAGTAACAACAAAATTAAATTATAAATTTTAAAATTGAAAAATTTAAAAAAAAAGAAAAAAATTAATTAAAAATATGTTTTAGGTAACTCCTAACTACAAGGTTTTTTCATTTATTGTTTTTTTTTTTTTTTTATTTCTATCTAAATAATTGATAACTTTTATAACAAAAATTTGCATTAAACGGAAAGAATACATTTTTATAAAATAAAATAAACGTGTCTAATTGCAAATGTTTAAAATATATCAAAAAAAAAAAAAAAACATTTTTAAGCAATTTTTTTTATACCAGAATTTCTAAAAACCGGAATGTTTTAAAAAAGTATAAATTGGATTATAATTGTTAATTTGCCATCATGTAGAGTTAGTTAAATGAAGAAAAAAAAAATTTTTTTTATTTATTTATTTATTTTAGTTTTTTTTTTTTTGCTATTATATAATCAGTAAATATTATTGAAAATTAAAAACTTGTAGATATTTTCAAATTAAAGCTTTAATGTGTTTTGTGTCTGATTTTAATCGAAATTTTTTTTTTCTTTTGAAATTAAATTAAAAAAAAACGAAGAAGAATTAAAGCCAATAAATAGTAGGTAATCACAAATATTTATATTAAAGAAATTTTCTTAAAGAAAAAATAAAAGAGAAAATTTTGTACAATCAAAAAATAATTAAAGCTTAAATTTACTTTAAGAATTTGAATTAGTTATAAAAACATTTAAAAAAAAATTTTTATTTTTTTTTATTTAAAACTTTTGTTTTAAATATTGAGATTGTGAATGTGGTTTAGATGTAACAGATTAATATAAGAGAAGAATTTGACAAGTTTTTATGTTTTCTTTTTTTTTACCAACATATATAATTACTTTTCTTTTGTTCTTTTTTAAATCCCAAAATTAAACTTTTTCAATTTTTACCTGTGTTCTTAAACACTTAAATATTTTAATACTTATTCAACTAATTGAGTTAGATATAAGCTTAGTCTTTAATCTGTTTTAATATTTTTTTTTTAATTTACTTTATTTCAAATTGCTCTGTTATATTGAATATTTTGCGTTAAGCGTTTAGCACATTAAATGCTTAAAATTCATAAAAATAAAGCTTAAACACCTTCATTTGTGACCAAACCATTAAAAGACTTTGTCAAAGAAAAAAAAAAACTTAAAAATAAAATACTTAGAGACATAAAACGTTTGCCAGTCAAAACAAGAACTCGGTTAGAAGAGTTTTTAAAAGTAATAAAATATTTGAATAAAAATAATATTTTGAAAAACATGCTAAAGGCAAATAAGTATAAAAGCTTAAACTCCCATGAGTTTTTAAAACAATTATTTCTATTATCTAAGATAAGATAAGATACTAGTTATATTGTACTCGAATAGTACGTCTTTATTTTAAATATTATTTTTATTATTAAAATAAAAAATTTGAAAAAAATAATAAAAAATCATAAATATGATATCACAGCATGAAAATTGTTTCAAATTATTGATTATTTCTTTTCTTTTTTATAAAAATTTTATTTTAATATTTTACATCCTGACTATGAATATAATATAAAAATATCTCAAAAATTTTAATAAAACAAATTTTTTTTTGTTTTTTTTTTTTGATTTTTATTGTAGTTATTATTTATTTATCTAATGATTACAAGGTAAAAAATGAAATTAAAATTTGAATGTCACATTAATAACATTAATGATTGTAAAATTTACTTTATAAAATAATTAAATTCGACACCTCGAATTAAGTTTAACATATTCAAAATAAACAATTTCAAGTTCTTGCTTTATTAATCTAAATAAACAAATACATTTGTAAAAAAAAAAAGAACTAAAAATTTTAATTGTTTCAAGTAGAAAAATGTTTTTATTTTGATAATTTGTACTGTCCTTTATTGTTTTAACAACTTCCTAACAAGATTGATGAATAAAAAAAAATAACAATTTGGTAAAGAAATAATAAAAAAAAGAAGAATTTAAATAAAAATCATGCTTTAGAAAATAAATAAATAAATAGAAATTATTCACATTTTTTAAATGTTTCAAAAACTTGAAACAAAAAACTAAAAAAAAAAAAATAAAATAAAAAAAGTAATTAAAAATTGAAACGACATTGATAGGTGAATAAAGTAAATATACTTTATACATTTAAAAGGATTAATCTTAAATTTCATAAAATATTTTGACTAAAACTTAAACATTTCATAGAATAGTTAAAAAAAAAATCAAATTGCGTATATATTTACTTTTGAAATAATATTTTATAATAAAATCATCAAGATTTACTTTTTTAAAAAATTCAAAATAAAAAAAAAGAAAATTAATTATTTATTTTGTTGACGATGTAGTAATTAAAATTGAAAGAAAAAAAAAAAAGAATTTGAAACTGTACTTCAAGTTTAATTTCTCTTGTTAGTTTTTTTGTTTTTTCTAAATCTTAAAGGTAAATAATTTTGTTAAATGTATTAATTCTAAACAATTAATAAAATAGTTAAATTTTAATATAAAACTTACCAAAGCATTTGCATCTTTATTCGAATATATAGAATACTAATAGCTTAATAATTTTATTATTTAAAATTTTTGTTAATCTTATATTTAAATTTTGAAATTTAAAAAAAAATTAAGAAGAGTTTTTTATTTACAAAATTTAAAACTAATTTAGGTCTTTCTAAATAAAGAAGATGGGATATATAATATAAAAATTTTAAAATAAATTTTGTTAAATTTAAATTTTCTAAAAATATGTTCCAACAATTACATACAATACAATAATATCTTGAATTGGTTTCTTGATCAATAGTTAGTCAACTAAATTCACAAGTAAGTGTAGCTTTAATTAAATTTTATTAATCAAACACATGTTGAGTATTATGTAACTATATTTAACAAAAAATCGAAACATATATCTAAACAAAAATAAAATCCCAAAAATAAATTGATTTATAAAAATATTTAATTTAATTTTTATTTTTTTTTATATTTTATATTTTACCTATTTTGTTATTTTTAAATTTGATTTGAAATAAGAAAAATATTTGTATTCGAAAAAAAAAAAAAATTATTGTTATGTAATAAAGAAAAAAAGAAAAAAGTTAAAACAAATTTTTATTTTTTTCTATTTAATTTTGTTAATTTTAAACCATGATTAGAATTAATAAAAATTAAACAAGTAATAAAGATTGTGATATATTTATATATATAAAAAAATTTTAATTAAAATAGAATCATATCCTCTCATTAATTGATTTTGCATTAGAGATCATTTTCTATTAGAGTTTTTAATTTTTGAAATGTTAACCATTTTAATTTAATTGCAAAAATATTTCTTATTTATTATTTATATCAATATCAATAATTGATTTTAATTTATTTTCTTTAAATCTGATTTAAATTAGAAATAATCAAAAATCAATCAAATTTTGATCCTAATAAGAAAAAAAAGTGTATTTAATAATAAGTTAGTTAGATTATTAATTTTGTTAATTTTATTAGAACTGTATTAATCTCTTTAATAAGGTTTAATATTAATTTAAAACATAAGAAGTAATTTGAAATTGTTTTAAATTGTTTGTCATTTTGATTATAATATGTTTTTTTTAAGTAATTTGCATGGCCATATTACTTACTTGTTATTTTTTTCTTCTTTTTCAATTAATTAATTTTGAATTAAAAAAATATTTTTTTTTTTTTTTATAAATTAATATTGGATATTGTTTTAATTAGTTCATTAATAATAATTTGAAAATTTACATAAGAAAATGTTGTTATGTTTTTCTTGAAATTTTGAAAAACTATATAGAGCTTCGGAATTTAGATACTTTAAATTGAGTTTTTTCAGACCATAGAAAAAAAATTTTGTTTATTTTTTAAAAATTTTTTTGAATTTGATTAAACTTTTTTGCTTTAAAAAAAGCTTAAATATGAATTCTAATCACAAAATTGAAATAAATCTTAAATTTTTATTTGTTTATATTTTTTCAATTAAATATTTAAAATAAAATTTATATAAACTATTTATCATTTATAATCTAAATTAAAACTAAAAGAATTTATTTATATGCTGATTTAATAAAAATAAAAAAAAATGATAAAAATATAAATTTAATATAGTTTGAAAAAATTTATTTTAAATTTATGTGTTTAACTTTAATTTGAATAAGAATAAAAAATACTTGATGATTTGATATTTGAAAAAAAAAAAAAATGTTTTTGGATGATGTATTCAAACAAATCTCTAATTTTTTGAGAAAATACAACGATGATCCAATCGATAGGTGTCATTATGTGTTCTCTGTTATAGCTCTAAGCCTTTATATGTTGTCTATAACTACCAAACAATATTATGGCGATCCTATTCAATGTCTCATTCCAAACAGTCTTAACAGCGATGGTTCCAAATATGTTCATTCGATGTAAAAATTTAAAAAACTTTATAAAATTAAGATTAGCTATAATACTATTTTGAAAGGTGTTGGCTAAACGGCACTTATCATGTAGAAAACGTTAATGGTACAGTTATCAAATTTAAAAAAGAAAATTTAATTTTGTATTATCAGTGGATAGTTTTTTTGATAACTATTAAAATATTCTTATTCAGAGTGCCAAGTAAAATCTGGAGTTTAATGATTTATTTAAGTGGCTTTGATATGGTCTATGTAACTAAAGTGATTATAAATAAAACTTATTTGGAAGAGTACAACTCCAATTTGAATTGGTCTAAAACTCAACAAGTAATTGAAAGTGTAACAGATCATTTGAGAATGTCGTTTTTGAAGCAAAAATTGATATTATCCAAAAAGTTTAATTTGAGGAAAAATTTTTTTAAAGCCAAGAAAAATGAGCAAATTAATCAAAACGAGAGGGCTGTTATGAGAAAAGCTTTTCCTAATTTAAAAACTAAGGCTTCATTTTCATTATTCTTTCCTTATATGTTTATAAAATGTTTGTATTTATTCAATATAATTATTAATTTCTTGGGAATAAGTTTTTTTTTAAATTCCAATTATTTTTTATATGGATACAATTTAACAAAAAAATTTATCAATAAGAAATATGATAAATTTAATAGTGATTTTCCAAAGCGTGGTTTTTGTGATGTTAAACTAATTAGTTTTCAGAACGAAAACACTCAGACCGTAATGTGCTCATTGCCAATAAATCTTATAAGCGAAATATTTTATCTTATTTATTGGTTTTTATTGTATGGTTTATTTTTGGCAACTGTTGTGAGCATGTTTTTCTGGCTGCTATTATGCATAAGATCATATAGACGCAGACTAGTTTTGAATGCTTTACAATTGAGTCCTAATCAAAACATAAACACTTCATATACAGCTGCATTCTATTTCGGCGAAGAAGCAACATTTGAGTTGGCAGACGATTTTCTTATAGAAAAAACCGGACTTTCATTGATGGAAAACTTTGATCTATTCTTTAATGATGTGTGCAGTATTGATGTAATTTTTACAATAAAAATGATTTCTTTAAATTCAAACTCTTTGGTAATAAGAGACATCTTGAACAATTTATGGGACCATTATTTGGATTTGGAGGATTTAAAGCTTAGAGATGTTAAACAAAGACCCTTTTCACAATTAAAAAGACCGTCTGTGGTCAAAAAAATTGAAAATGAAATTAGAGAAAAAGAATCTTAATTTTGTTAAAATAGAATTTTTTTAAAACTTAACAAACCTTATAAAAATAAAAGCTTTTTAAAACTACAACAGTTTTTTTTTTTTTTAAATTTAAATTTTATAAACTTATATCAAACTAGCCAAAGTTTTAGCTGCAGATTGTAAGATTTATTATATAATTCTACAAAATTAATCACATTAATAAGCTATTTTGTTTTAAAACTATTAAATTTTATTTAAGCTCAAGTTGTTCTTATTATTCATATATTTTTTTTGTTTAAATAGATAATTTAAATAGCTCTTCTTTGACTCAAATTTTCAAATAAGCAAAAAATGGCATCACAAAAATTATTATGGGGTTATTTTAGAAATTTTTTTTATTAAAATTTTTTTAATTTAGTTTAAATTTTAAATTTTGTTACTAGTATGTGAATTGAACGAAGAAAAACCAACAAAGGTTTGGAAAGCAGCTGATGTTATGGAGTTGGAAGATGAAGAAGACTCTGATTTTGTAATCAACTCGTTGGTTCTCAAAACAGCTGTTTTAGGCTCAAAAGCAGTAGACAATGAGCGCAACTTGGTCGCCATTAAAACCAAAGGACATCAAGATCAAGAATTTACTCAACCAATCTTTTCGCTAACTTTAGGCAGAAACGATATGGTTTCTGGAATGGATTTGACTTTGGCCAGTGACAACAATTCTGAAGTTGAATTTGTTTTATTGGAAGGAAAAGGCCCAGTTTTTATTACATGTAACCATGTAGTCGAAATGCCGAGCCCTGAAGAACAACAAACAATCATGACTGCTTCAGATGGTGATTTAGAAGAAAGTGTAGAAGATGAAGAAGAGGAAGAAGAAGAAATGGAAGAAGAAAAAGAGGCTGAAAACGGAAAAGCCAAGAACGGTAAAGCTAAAAATGGTAAAAACGGCAAAATGGCCAATGGAAAAAATGGTGATCATGTAAATGGCACCAATGGTAAAAAAGAAGAAGCTGAAATTGAAGAAAAGCCAAATAAACGCAGAAGAAATTAAGTTTTTATTTTTCTATTTCTTTTAAAAAGAAAATTTTGTAAATTAGAAAAATTTTTTATAACAAATTTTATTGCATAAAACAATTTTTTTATAAAATTTCAAATATAAAGCCTAAACTTCTTATTTTTGTAGCTAAAATTAAAAATTATCTAGCATATAAATTTGTATCTTTTTTCAATAAACTTTAATAAAAAAAAAAAAATTTTTCTTTATGCTTTATTTAATATAGTTTAAAAAAATAGAAAGTTTTAAGTACTAAAATTGAGTTTCATAAAAAATTTTATTCGAATATGTTTAATTTCCTTTTAATGTTTGTTCAAGTTCACCGTTTTGTTTCAATTCTTTGACAATGTCTAAACCACCGACTAGTTCACCATTTACATATAATTGTGGGTAAGTAGGCCAATTGGAGTATTCTTTTAAACCTTGGCGAACTTCTTCATCAGTTAAAATATCGAAGCTGTCATATTTGATTCTTGTTATAAATAAAATTTATTTTTAAATTTATAAAATTAAATTTTTTTTTTTAGTTTAAAAACCCTGTTGAGTTGAGAAGTTCGACTATTTGACGACTAAAACCACATTTTGGCTCTCTTATATTACCTAATAGAAAAAATACATTTTAACTATTTAAGCTTTCATTTTTTCTGCTTAGAAAAATACCTTTCATAAATAGCATTACTTTTGATTGATTAACTAATCCTTTTAGTCTTGAAATTAACAAAATTTGAAAATATTGAATAAAATAATAATCAAAAGTAAAATTAGAAACTTTTCATTCAAAGTATTTGTTGGAATCATTGATTTAAATTCACCAGATTGTACAAGCTCTTTCAAAATATCTAAACCTCCAATTAATTCACTTTTATTTAATTAAACTTGCATATGATAATACTTTTATTTAAGATTATAAAAAAGTTATTTTATTTTACCCTTTTATATATAATTGTGGATAAGTGGGCCAATTTGAAAATTTCTTTAATCCTTCTCTAACATCATTGTCAGACAATATATCAAAATAACTAAATGTAACATTTTCTTGTCTCAATATTTCAATAACTTGTCTGCTAAAGCCGCAACGAGGTGCTTCAGGACTGCCTTTCATAAACAATACCACTGGTGCTTGATTTATCAATTTTTTCAAGCGTTCATTTAATGCCTTTTGTTTTTTGTACAATTAAAATTAATTATTTTTTTTTAAATAAGAAACATAATCAAATACAGTTTCAGAGCTTTCGACTTTTGTGCTAGTAGTTACTGTTTGTAATATTTGGTTTATTCTCTTTCTTAATTCAGCTGCATCTGCACCACTTAGTTTGTTCAAGATTTGACCATTCTTGACAAATTTTTAAATATAAAAAGTTGAAAATTAAAATCATTAATCAAATAAAAAAATTTACTTTAACAAAAACAAAGGTTGGAACCGCTTCAATTTCGTATTTAATTGATATATCTTCATAATCTTCGGCTTCGATTTCAAGAAATCTTAGCAAACTTTTATTTTTTTCATCTTTGCTTAATTCTTGAACTACTTGACTCATTAGGTTTGATTCATCAGACCAATTAGCTCCAAAGAATAAAACTACTAAACAGCTATTTTAATTTTAAATTAGTTTAAAATAATTTTTAATTAAAACTATTTATTATTAATTTACTCTTTATTATCTTGTAAAAATTTTGCGAAATTTTCTTTATTTTCAAGTTTATTTAAAACACTCATTTTTTATTTCTTTTCTATCTTGAATCTAAATTTTAGACAAAAATTTAAAGAAAAATTTAATAAAAATTAAATTATTTAAACAGCTTTAATCACAAAGCTGAATAATTCACAAGAAATTTTGTTATTTAAAATATTGTTTAAAAATATTTGTTTTGTATTTTAAAAAATAAATTTTAAAAATCGAGTTTATTATTTGTCGATGCAGAGCCAGACGAAGAACAAGACATGGTCACAGAGCTGTTGGTTCTTCCTTTTTGAGAGTCATCGTTCTCGTCAAGTTCTGGTGGCAAGTGCATCTGTTCGATAATTAAACGTTTCTTTTTTACATAAAATGCCAAATCGAGAGTTTCGGGAGTGAAACATGAGTTTAAAGAGTTTAAACGAGGCAGTTTTATAAGCCTGAATAAACCGTCATATTCAGTATTGGTAAGCCTCGATACCGAAGTTGTTGAATCATCCATGATAAACGAATAATCACTCAAATGAGAAAATTTATCCATTAATTCATTATCAATAGCTATCTCATTCGGAACAGTTATTACACAAACTGCTAACGAATGTCTTAATAAGTTTCTTAAAAAAAGCAAAAATTTACAAAATTCAATGGACTTTTCCTCATTTATTGAGCACAAATCATTCCATATTAAGCCACCAGCTGAGTTTATTACTTTTAAAATTTTTTTATTGCAAAAAACTTGTTTTTTTTTGTGATAAAAAAAATTACCAATTCTTAAAATGTTTGTATATTGTTTGGTTTTGTTTATGTTTAAGTTAATTAAGTCGATATGGTTTCTGATATCTTCTGCCAAACGGGCATAAAGTGTGTTTGTATTTGAATCAAGATCTTGTTCATTTAACTCAAACGTTTTAACATTAGATGAAGTGTAAACATCTTCTTTAGACATTAATTTGTTCATAACAAAATAATTAGCCTGAAACGATTTTGCTTGATCTGTTTTTTGTTGTGTTTGAGTTTGTTGACCATATCTCCATGCGATTCTTAGCTTATCTTCTGAACTTTTTTCTGTTTCTGGTTCTTCTAATTTATTTACACTTGGTATTCTCTTTTATTTAAATTAATTAATTGAAGTAAAACTATGCTTAAGTCAATTTTAAAAGAAGCTTTTTTAATATACAGAAATCAAGTTTTAAGAATCATTCAATATTTATGAATAATTTAATAAACATAAGCTTTGTATATTTAGCCCAACTTTAAGTATTTTTTAAAAAAGCTTTGGTCTATTTCTAAACATAAGAGTTTTGGTAATGAAATATTTTATTGCAAGCTTTTTTAAAATATATTAAGGATAAAATACTTATAAGCTATACAGGTAAAATAACTAATTGAGAAATTTTCAAATTTAAGTATATAAATAAAAAAGGAATTGATTTTAACTCATGCAACATCTAGAGAGGCACAAAAACCTAGTAAATATTACTTGAAACAATTTGTCTTTTTCCTCAGTTAAATCAGCTACATATAGAGAATGTTTATGAGAAACGCCTTCAGCAATAAAACATCTAGTAATTATATCTGTAAATGTATTGAACTTGTCTTGGCCAATTAAGCAAACACCGCCAACCGGTATACCTCCACCCAGAAAAAAGTCTAAAGAAGGAATCCCAATTGGAGTTAAGAGTTGATTATTTTGAAGTGAAGTTCGGGTTCCAGGTATATTCAGAACGACGTTAGGTTTAGAAGCTTGCACTGTTTGAGTACTAGTTTTTCTTACAAAGTAAGAAGACTTTTGCTGAGCTAATTCACTCATTATGAAAAAAAACTAAAAGACTTGATCAAAAATTGTACTTTTAAATTCTTTACAATAATTAAACCTGGTTAATCACAATCAGGTTTGATTTGGCAAAAAAAAAAAATTTTTTTTATTTTTTTATATATTTATACAAATATTTCTTCTTTTTTTTTCTAATTTTAAGAACTCGACTATCAAATCTTGTATTTTAATAAAAAATTTTTGAAAACTTTTTTTTTAAATTTATTTAAAATTGATTTTTAAATAATTAAGAAGTTCTACTTTTTTTTCTGAGTTCTATTATAATTTACAAAAAAAAAAAATAACAAACAACTAATAACATTTATGACAAATTTTTCTCTTTTCAATAATTATCAAATTATAAAAAATTAAAATAATACTAATAATAATAATAATAATACAATAATATGATACAAATAAATAAAAATTAAAAATATCTATATTATATATATAGTTTAAGTAGTAAAAGTTTTACAATTTTAGTTTGAAAGTGTTCAAGTAGAAAAAAATTATTAGTTAAAAATCAATTTTAATAAAACAAGGATCAATAATACAAAATATCATAGTCGTGTTGGGCTTAATGATTTTTATTTATTTTTTTTTTATTTATTTAGAAATAAAGTTACAAAACTTTGATTAACAAATTTTGAATTTAAAAAATTTTTTTCTCTTTTCTACTTTTTTATGTATCACTTCTCCATAGTTTTATAGTTTTGTCATTTTCGAGAGCTGCCGAAGCAATTATGTTATCGGTCGGGTGACACGCGCTGCACAAAACAACATCTTGGAAAAAAAATATGATTTCTAATTAGATATAATTAAATAAAGATAATAGATTTTTTTCTAAAACCTGTATGTCCGCTTAGACGCTGAACAATTTCTTTAGTTTGTAAGTTCCATATATAAACCATGTTATCTTCAGAGCCTGATACAATCCACTTTTATTTAAATTTGTTATTATTAAACTTTTATTTCATCTCGAATTTTTATTAAGTTAGTTTTAATTAATACTTTTCCTCCAGTTACGGAAAAATTTGCAAATATACAATACTTTTCGTTTTTATGACCAGTATAAGTCTTTAGACATTTTCCTTTACTGTAATCCCAAAGCTTAAGAGTGCTTCAAATTTACATATTAGAAAATCATAATTTTTTTTTTAAGTTATTCATCGAATTTTAAATTTACTTGTCCAAAGTTGCAGCCAATATGTATTTGCCATTTGGTGAAAATTTTACAAACGAGACCGGTGGGTTATCATCTTCAATCAAAGTTTTTAAACATTGGCCTGAAGCAGTGTCCCAAATACGACTTTTAAAAAATTTTATTTTTTTTCTTTGACAAAATTATTTCAATTTATTTTTTTTTTATATACCATAAACCATCATAACTACTAGATACTATGAGTGATCCATCACGATTGAAATGAACTGCTGTGACTGGATCGCTATGAGCTGGCAATGTCTTTAAACATTTGCCAGATCTAACATCCCATATTCTTACATTTTCATCAAAAGAACCTGATACGATCAAATTCGATTGAGGATTAAAATTACAACAAAACACATAATTTGTGTGTCCTTTTAAAGTTTTTAAACATTTTCCCTTCAAAATTGTAATAAATTATAAATAAGAGTAGAATTTATTAATAATAATAAGAAAAAATAAATCAAACAGTTTGAAAATCCCAAATTTTAAGGCTCTTATCATCACTTGCACTAACTAAATATTTACTATCAGTAGACCATGCAACATCAGAAATACCCTTTTATAGTTAATTTAGCATTAATATTATTAAATATTAATAATTGTTTTTTTTTTAAAGGATTTTTCCAAATTACTAATTTATGGCCACTAATTGTTTTCTCGTGTTTTCCGTCGCGTGCACCCCAAATAATAATATTCTTATCAGCAGCTTTTGAGAAGAAGAAAATAAATATCAATTAGTTATTAAAGATTTAAAAATATATTAAAGTACATGAGCTAGCAAGCCAGTTGCCATCAGGACTGAATTTTACTGAAGATATAGCTTTGGTGTGACCAGTTAAAGTAGCAAAATTTGTATAATTCGGTTTCATTGTCTTGTTTGCGTTTAAATTATTATTGTTGTTGCTGTTGTTGTTATTATTATTATTATTGTTATTCGTATTAGTGTTTGCATTTTGATTATTATTTTGATTACTATTGTTGGAATTATTAAAGTTAAAAGCAGCATTCATATTAGTCGGATTTAAACCATTACTGTTATTATTAAAATTTGCTAATAAGTTGAAATTTGCTTGGTTTATTTTGGCAAATTCTTAAAAAAAAAAAAGAAATGCTAAATTATAATTTATATCAAAACTTGATCATTTTTTGCTATTTTAACTACCGTTAAGGTTCATGTTCATATTGAGACCGAAATTCATGTTCATGTTAAGATTCATCGGAGAGCCGATGCCGGCTTGGTTCGAGTTGAGCTGTGACGAACCGGTCGGTACCATTTGCAAGGTTTGCGGTGAAGGAACCATTCCACCACCTCCGATCAACGCATTTGATGCTCGATCTATCAATGGTGACGATATTGACGGATCGCCTAAACTATTCGACATGATTTTGAATTTAAATTTTTAATTAAACAAATTTTTTTTTTTTAATTCAATTTAAAAAATATTTTTAATCTATTTTGAATTGCCAATTTTTATGGTTTTAAATGAGTTTTTTTGAGTTAAAAAAATTTTCTATTTTGAAGCGAATGTGCGTGTAAATAAGCAAAGAAAAATTTAAGTTTTGGTTTTTGATTTAAAATTAAAAAAAAAAAGAAAGAAGATACTTAACAAAAATGAGCATCTTTGAATTTTTTTTTTCTACTATAGTATTAAAGCACCATCTATAAGTTATTTTCTATATCAATTTGTTTTTATGTACATATTTAAAATGGTTAAGAAATAGACATTTTATTTGCCTTTGTTAATTGTTTTTTTTTTTCTGAAAAAAATATTTCTTGTTTTAATAATACAGTATATATTTAATAATATAGAAAGAAAAAAAATTTTTTTTTCTAAAAAGGTATATTCATTTTTTGAGTTTTTGATTGCGTAGTGCACATGTTAAAAATAGTTTATTTCTAATCAGTTAGTTGAATAAATGACTGATTTTATTTTAAATTTTTTATTAGTATTTATTTAAAATAAATAATTCTATTAAATTTATCCAAAAAGAATGCAATTGTATGTATGTGTGTATATATATTTGGAGAGATGCTCTCCAGGCTGTTAAGAATGAACCTGGTTTTTCTTTTGAGCCTCTTGTTTTTAACGACTTGGTGTTCAAGTTATTTGTTTGGATTTAATTTCGGTAGAATTGATCTTGAAAGTAATTAGTTTTATTAATTTTAATAGCACTTTTTCCAAATTCATAACTTGGAACTAATAAAATCTTATTTTTAAAACATATCTATTAGATAATTATTTTATTATTTGTAAATTAATAAATTTCACAAAAGTTTTAATTTGTATAAATTTCAAATTTCAAGAAAAACTATTATTGGAAAAAGAATTTTTCTATTAAAAGTTATTAAAGATTATTAGGCTTAAGCTTTGAGTATTTGATAATTAAAGACTAGAGTTTTTTAAATGTAAAATTTTTTAATTGAATAATTCCATGTTGAAAGTTTTAATTAAAATTATGGTTATACATTTAACTTTTTGTAAAGAAAATATGAAAAATTTATTTCAAAATATTCAATAATTGAAAATTAAAATAAAAAATAGCAGTAAGTTTTAAGCTTGTATTATCTATTTCTTAAAAATTTAATTTACATTTAATTAGCTTTACAATATTGAATGTTTTATACTTTAAAGTTTTTGGATAAAAAAAAATATTCAAAAATTAATATATATATTTCGATTGCAATATTAAAAGAACATAAATTTGAAATTGCAAATCAGTTTTTTATTTGAACTGATTGAAAAAAGCATAAAAATGCATCTTAAATATTAACACAAAAAAATATTTTTTATTTTATATATGCTTTAGCAGCGAGGACGAGCACACTTTTACAATAATATTAGAAATTTTATCCTTTGAATATACTTTTTTCTCTCTCACTCTCTCGCTCTTTTTAAATTTAAGCTTAAATGTGACTCTGCTTTAGTTCTAATTGGAACTGAAACTAAAATTGAATTAAATTAATAATCAATTAATTAATAATAATAATAAATAATTATATTAAATATATTTCTATTTTTATTTATTTAGGGTTATAAAATCTAATTAATAGATACCTAAAAATGAAATTCAACAAATTAGTTACATCATCAAGACGTAAAAACCGTGCTAGACACTTCAAAGCTCCATCACACATTAGAAGAAAAATAATGAGCGCTCCATTAAGCAAAGAGCTTCGCAAAAAATACAACGTTAGAAGCATCCCAGTCCGTAAAGATGATGAAGTCATGGTAAACTAGAATTATTAAATTTTTTTTTTCAACTTTTTGCCTAAAATTTGGTTTTAATTTTGAATAATTAATAGATTACCAGAGGCCACTACAAAGGACAACAAACTGGTAAAGTTTTACAATGCTACAGAAAAAAATTTGTAGTTCATGTTGAAAGAATTCAACGTGAGAAAGCTAATGGTGCTACCGTACATGTTGGTATCCACCCATCTAAAGTCGTAATCACCAAATTAAAATTAGACAAAGATCGTAAATTGATATTAGACCGTAAAGCTCGCTCTAAACAAGCCGATCTTAAAGGCAAACATACTGAAGAAAGCGTTCAACAAAACATGGAAACACAATAAAATTATTATTAATTTTATTTAAATAAAAAAAATAATAAAAAATTGTTAACGCCACAACATTTTTTATTCTTAAATTAATTTTTCCAGGTCTAAGTCCCAAACTTAGGAAATTTTCTAAAAAAAATTGTCAAAATTTTTTTAAAAAACTCTATTAAATTTAAATTATAATATATTTAGATAAGAGATACTGTTTTATTTCTAAACTTTTAAAACTGAAAAAAATTTCAACTTCTAAATAATTAAATTCAACCAAAGGTGTATTATGAAAGAATCATATGTAAACGATGTTAAATGTTTATTTAAGTTAATAACTTAAATATTTATATGGTAATAAAACAATATCAGCTAAAAAAATGTATTATGTCTTCTAGTAAAATGTTTACAAATCATATTTTATAGTCCTTCAATTTTGTTTTAACCTATAACAAAGGCAAATACTAAAGCTTATAAAATGAATCTTAACATCTTTAGAAACTCAAGTAACTTGAACCAAAAGAAATACCTATCTTAAATTTATTGAAAACTTGAGACAAATATTGATTGTTGCATAATAAATAG
Organism: Brachionus angularis; assembly: GCA_021432725.1. Lineage (NCBI taxonomy): Eukaryota > Metazoa > Rotifera > Eurotatoria > Ploima > Brachionidae > Brachionus > Brachionus angularis. The sequence continues at coordinate 5,518,150 of JAJVDD010000001.1, read as the reverse complement.
CGCTTTATAATTTATAGTTATATAGGGAAAAACGTAAGAGAATAAAACTTTGAAATTTTTTATAAAAAAAATTTTTATTTTTTTGAAAAACAAAAATTGTTTAAATACTTGATATTTAGGTAGAAAGTTTTTTTAAAAGAGATAATCAATTATTTTCTGTTTATTTCAAGAAAAAACAAAATAATTTTCATTTAAAAAAAAAAAGTAAATTTAATCTTGTTTTTAAATCAACTTTAGGTTTGTATTTGTAAATAAATTTCTAACAAATACATTTTTTAACCAAGAAAATATTTATAAAACAATTTTCTGTTAAATTTAAAAAATTCAAAATTAAAAAATCCCTTAATGAATTTAAAATTTTTTAAATTTAAAAGAAAAATATTTTTTTTCTTAAAGAAAATTTCGCGTTTGCCAATCTTGAAATGATTTGGTCAATTTTTCACTCTGATATCTAATTACATTCAACGAATTTCTCAACTCCTCGGTGATAACTGATTTAAAACCACCTTTGCGCAGCAATGAATCGATTGTCTCGACATGATCCCATTCTTGTTCGTGTGCAACTTCTGGTAAATAAGTAGCGCTTCGTTTCTGGCCTTTTTCATTTAAAAACTCGATTCTAATACCATGTTGGCCAATTATCCAATCTTTCCAGTTATTAGCTGGCTCGAAATTGGTTAATAAAGAAACAGAACAATTTAATTTGGGTAATTCTTCTTTTCCTATTGGATTAAAACGTGTGTCACGCAAAGCGCTTGTAATTGCATATTCTTTTAGACCATGGTGTAAATTTAGCGGCGAAAAAGTGCCTATACAACCACGCAGTCTTTTCTCTTTGCCCGTGGACCAAGTGACGAACAATGGAAATTCATTGTCTGTGAAATTTGGTATTGGCAAATCATTTTTTTTATGCAAATGAGAATGTAATACGTCAAAACAATAGAAAATCATGTCATCGCAAATAACACTTTTTTGTTTGCTTAAATATTTGCCCTCTAACAATGGATTTGCAATATGAGACACTTGGTGTTTATTTGATTTCGATTCTTCTTGATTTGATGAAGCCATTTGTTTATTCTTATTTATTTGAGGTAAGCCTGAAATGTTTCTTGTTTAAAAAAAAAAAATTTTTTGATATATTTAAATAAAACTAATTAAAATTTTACTTTTCAACCAAAGTAAATACTTAACAATTAGCTAAAATAATATTGCAGCTATTCTATCACAAATAAAAATAAGTTTTTTATTTATCTTAAGTCTAAGCGCTCTTTAATTTATCAGTTATTCTCATTTAGTAGCTTTAATAATTTTTTTTTTTATTTAATAGTCTAAAATCGGGATTAAAATTGTAATAAAAAAAGATTTTAAATAAATAATGTTCTTTTTTATTTCTTTTAACATTTTATTAAAAATTAAATTTTTAAAAATAAAATAAAATAAAGTAAAAAGTCATCACAAATTGTATTTTAAGTATCTTGATTCGACTTGATTTTAAAAACACTTGATATTAAAATTTTAAAATTATTACACACACTTTTTTTTTTTACCTAACTTTAAGTTAATAATGACTTGATTACTTCTGAATCATCTCATTTTATTACTTAAAAAAGAAAAAAAATTGCGCAAAACCAGTTTTTTTATTAATTACCAATGTCCTAGTAGTATTTAGTATTTGTTTTGATACGCCCAATTAATTAGTTTTAGTTATCTTAAAATTAATCAAAATTTTTTTTCATTATGACAAAAGTTTAAAAGGAGTAAATCTTAATTAAATGTATAAAAGGTCCATAAAAAATATTTTTCTTTATTAAACCAAAAATTTGATATTTTTTGTTGATAAATAATAAATTTTTCATAAATTATTTTTAAAATAATCTAAATATAGAAATAAAATAGCTTCAATTTCAATTTATAATAATTTTATTTTTATTTTATTATACTTTGATGAATATTATAAATATAAATGTATATTATAAAAGCATGATTTTATTGCAAATTAAAGTAAATATTTTCGTATTTATTTATTCTTTTTAGTAAATTCAAAATGATCGTTTTTTTTGATATTCGGACTATTAGTTTATTTTAACTTCTACAGTTCGTTTCAAAAAAGGATTATGAAATATTTCAATTATTTTAAAGATTACCAACCAGTTAAAAGTGAAGCCTTATAAATTATTTAATTTTACCGTATTATTTTACCTGCTACTCTTAGAAATAAAGTTGAATTTAGCTAATTAAGTTTTTTATTTTCTATTACTTCTAATCTTTAACATGTTTACATTTAAAGTGTTCTCTAATTTTTAAAATAACTTCAAGATTAAAAATAAGTAAGATATCGTTTTTAAGGATATAATTTTAACTTACAATTTAGATTATTGTATTATATGTATTTATTTGACAAATTAAACTATTTCCTCACGAGGAAGCCTATTTCGAGCTCTTTTAGTTTGTTTTGGATCATCACAAGTTAATGCTTGAACCAGAATGATTTTTATGAATAAAAAATATGATTGCCTTCATTAGCAATTCTTTGACTGAATACAAAATTTTAAGGGCGGCAAAGATTCGAAAGATTTACTAGGTAAACTTAAAAGTAATAATATATTGATCGCTTAAATACAGTGTATTTGGCTATCATGTATTTTAAATAAACGGTATTTATAATAATTTTTTAAATATTTTGTTTTTACCAATAAACATTTATAAAATAAATCAAATTTTTGTGTTAATAAGAGTTAAGATAATTAATGTAATGAAAGAATTTTGGGAAAAATCGTTTGAAGCATAAAAAATATTGATTACAGCATAAAAAACAAATTTATTTAAGCATAAAATAAAAAACATTTATCTAAGCATGAAAAATAAATTTTTGTAGCTTAAATATTTAAGATAAGCATAAAAAAGTCAAAATCGCATAAGCTTTAATTTTCTTAGTAATAAAACAAATCAATCATAGCATAAAAATTAGAATCTTATAAAAAATTATTCAAGAATTAGAGCCTTATTAGCTTTTGGTGTGCGACCTCGTCTGCGTTTAACTTGCTGAGATATAAAATCGAAAACTATTCTTTTTGAAGGAGCCAGGTCCTCTTTTAGTACTTTCTTCTGATACGAGCTCTTCATTTTCATGAAAGTCTTTTTGGCCTACTTGTTCTGGTGCAATAATATCAATTTCATTATATCTCGATTCGACCCCATCAGCCATAGCTTCTCCAACATTTTGAGTAACAAAATTCTGGTGAAAAATTTTACTGGACGTTCATTATAGTTAAACAAAACTTAAATTTTATGCTTAAAATTATTTTTTTATGCTATATTTTAATATTTTATGCTTTAAAAGAAAAAAATGAATATGTGTAAAACTTTTTTTCTTTATGCTGAAGAAAAATTTTTTATGCTAAAGAAATTTTTTTTATGCGTCAAAAGATGCCCTCCAAGAATTTTTGTTTCAATATGTTTAGATTATTTTCTCAATCTAAATTTTGTACTGTTTTCAAACAATATGCCTATTTTTGTTTCAAGCAAATATGCTCAGCTTATTTAACTGTTATAGCATTTATTCGTTCAATCGATTTTACATTAAATGTTTGAACACAAGTTACCACAACTTTGAATGAGTTTATTTGGATAATCACTTTGATATTATTTATTTTAAAATTTAGATTTTTTATGTCAATCAATTATAACTTATGATTATTATAAACTGTAGTATAAAATTACCTCTTAGCTTTTTCTCTCCAAATCATATTTGTCTGATTAAGTATTTCTACAAAGCTTGAGTTATAAAGATCAGATTAGAACTTTACTAAAATCGATTATAAAATGCTTTTAAAATTTCAAAAAATCAAAAAATAATTAGCTAACAACAGACTCATTTTTTATTGCTAAATATTTTGATTAATTAATTTTTTTTTAAATAAGCTATGATTGCTTAAACTTTAATATATTGAGGCAAATTTTAAACAATTTTTTTCATATTTAAAATTTTTAAAATAATTGCGTTTTTTAATGACAATTTATATTGAGAAAACCGCATCTAATTTTTCAACTATCTAAAAACATGTGTAACTTTTAAAAAATCAGCAGTACGATTTAATAAAAGAACACTTTGGGTTGTAGATTGTGAGGAAAAAATAAACTCATCTTCAAAATACTGCAAGTCTAAAATGACTTTAAAAAGGCTTCCAAAACATGTTTTATATAAAAAAATTTGAATTTTTTTTTAGGTATAATTCTACAATGTAAATTATCCAAAACAAGTAATATTGATTTTTTATAAAAATTTAAAGGTTAAATTCAAATTAAGCATAAAAAACGAAATAAGATTAAAAGCTTTTTATACTTTATTTGAAAAATTGATGTTATTTTAACTTTTAAACTACAATCGTTTAACTGAGACAAAAACAAATTCAAATCAAACTAGAGCTCTGCACATAAAATAGTCAATTCAGAATTGAAAATTATTTTAACATGATTTTATAAATTTATATTTTATTTTGTTGATAAATTAATTGGAAATCTTAAAAGATTTTTATTACATTCTTTTTTTTTAATATATAATATAATATTAATACAAAAACCATTTATTTTAAAATGAAAAAAAAAATAAAGAAATATTATATATTTTCTATTTGATATTGCAAAGCTAAATAAAAAACTCACACTTGAAAGTTTTTTTTAATTTCAGTTTTTTTTTTTATTATTATTATTCATTTAAAAAGAACATAAATTCTGCTTTTTATGAGTTAATTTTTTTTCTATACTTTTTGATTATAATTAACAAATTTAGATTAAATTTTGTTATTTTCATAATAAAATCATAATTAATTTCTAAGATTAACTGAAATTAAAGCATCAAACAAAGCTGTTGAAAACCAGCTTTAGCAATATTATACACAACTAATAATCTTGAATATAAAATAATACTTTCTTTTTTAATATAAATCCAATAAACAACTTTAAAAATAAATCCTCAAAAAGACAGTGATCTAGACCACTCTGACTCATCATTGTTTGAGAAGTTAAAACAAAAAAATCGCTTAATACTCGAAACAAAGTTATCAGAGGCAGAAAAATTAAGTCAATTGAAACAAAGCAATACTAGCCAAAACAGCAACAACAACAACACAACTAATCAGAGCAATAACGACACTAACAATCAATCGAGTCTAGACAACTATCAACGATCAAAAAAACTCAAATCATCCAAATCGTCTTCATCTAAGTCCTCTTTGACATCGTCTTCTTCGAGTTCATCAAGTTCTAGTTCATCTTCTTTGGAAAATAACAATAGTGAAAACGAATCGACAATGAGTAGTTCAGAAGAAGTGTCTTGGATATCGTGGTTTTGCGGTCTGCGTGGAAACGAGTTTTTTTGTGAAGTAGACGAAGATTACATTCAAGACAAATTTAATTTAACTGGTCTAAACGAACAAGTTCCTCATTATAGGCAAGCTTTGGACATGATACTTGATTTAGAGCCAGGTTGATGAATTATTTCTAAATTGTAAAAATGTAAAAAGATTTTGAACAATTTTTATTATTATTAATTTAGATGAGGAATTAGATGATAATCCGAATCAAAGTGACTTAATAGAACAAGCTGCTGAAATGTTGTATGGTCTTATACACGCCAGATATATTCTAACAAACAGTGGTATACAATTAATGGTAAAATTAATAATATTTTGTAATATTTTAAAATTATTTTAAAAATTTCTAATAAATCTAAAGTTAGAAAAATATCAAAATGGAGATTTCGGATTTTGTCCGAGAGTTTATTGTGAGAATCAGCCAATGTTACCTATAGGATTGTCCGATGTGCCGGGCGAAGCAATGGTTAAACTCTATTGCCCTAAATGTATGGATGTTTATACACCAAAGTCGTCTAAGCATCATCATACTGATGGAGCTTATTTTGGCACCGGATTTCCACACATGTTGTTCATGGTTCATCCTGAATACAGACCTAAACGAGCTGCTAACCAGTTTGTTCCAAGGTTTTTAAAATTAATTAAATTTTCTTTTATTTGTTTTGTAAATGTATAATGTTTCTTTATTGTCAAGATTGTATGGATTTAAAATTCATCCACAGGCTTACACATTACAACAACAAGCAGCTGCGAATCGGGCTCCTGCACAAGTAAGGGCTAGACCTGCAAGCAAATCACCTATGTTTACTTAGAATTTTATAAATATTTTTTTTTTTTTAATTTTTCTTTAGATTCATTAAATTACTAAAAAAAAATTTAAATCAATATGAGAAAAATAAAAAAATACTTTAAAAAAAAAAATTTATATAAATAAATATATTTTTTTTTTGTTTGTTTGTTTCAAAATTTTACAAATAAAATAATTGAAAATAAAACAATTTATTCCAGCTTCTAAAATTATTTTTGAAATAATTATTAAATATTAAAATAAATATTTTAAAAGAAAAAATTAATTTTTAGTTTTTTTTTTTTTTTTTTTTTTTTGATGAATGATTTATTTTCAATTTTTATTGATCAAATTTTTCTGGCTTCAATTACTTGTAGTTTGAAAAATACTGTATTAGAATTGTGCTTTTCTTTTTTTATTTGTTGTTTCAAATAAAAATAAAAAAAATATAAGAAATACCTTGAATAAATTATTTTTATATCTAAATATTTTATAAGTTTAAAAATGAGAATTTTTTTACTAGAAAATTAAATATTTTCCAAAAATTAATATATTGAAAATTTTTGATACTTGTTGATTTTAGATTAAATAATTTTCAAAAAAAATATGTTATAAACTCGTGTCTGGGTTGCTATATAAATATATATATATATAAGTATATTTAAATAAATAAATTTTTATTTTTTTTTGATTTAGGTTTTGGTAAAATAGATGATGATAAGTTTAATATATTAAATCCAAACCTTGCTAATATACTTGATCAAATTAAAGCTAAAATTTTTCTTCTAGTTAAAAATAAAATGTTTTTGATTATTTGTAAAATTAATAGTAAATGTAAAAAGAGTTTTTAAAAATTACTTAAATATATATTTGATATTTGATTACTTAAGACCATCTTACAATCTTTATTATATACTTATAACGAAGAATTATGAAATGGCAAATTGAAATTTTAACCAAGTTTGGTTTATACCAAAATTAATTTATTTGTATTATATTGATTATTAATCAATTAGTTTTTTTAACTGCATAGAAAAATAATTTATTCAATTGATTCATTTTGTAATTTGTTTGAATCAGGTCTATTTGTTAAATTATAAAAAGCAAGTATAATTTTAAAACTTTTCAATTGTTTTACATGTTTTTTTTATAATTCCTTATTTTAATTTTAAGAAAATCAAATTTAAAAAAAAATCACGTTTAAAATCAATATTTTAATAGGTTTTCTAGGCATATTTTAAAGCATTTAATGTTAAAATCAAACCATTATAAATATTGTATATTTGTATTTATACAAGTAAGGGTCTATAGTTTTTGATCATTTTATAATTAATGATTTTGCTAATTTGTTTGTTTTAAATTTTACATTTTTTGCAAATGGTGATTTTTTTTCATATTATAATTTGGCGTAATTTTTATTCAAAATACACCTTTAAAAAATCAAATTTTAGCCTTAAAAAACGCTTAAATTTATTTTATAATGTAGTAAAAAAAAGGATGAAATTAGTACAATATTTGTATAAAAATATAAAAAGAAAAAAATTATTCTATAACTATCTTTTTTTTTACCTAATTTAATTTATTTTTTATTAAAAATCTTTTTATAAGAATTGTTATATAATTAATTTTTTTTTTTACTAAATCCATCCTTTTTTTTACTAAAAACATTTTGCGCGATTTTTTAAAGGTGTATTTTGAATAAATATTTTTTAATTAAAAATTCTGATCATTTTTCTTAACTAATTTACTTTTAATATTTAAATATTAATCAAAATTTAACAATACTTTTTTTGTAATTTTAATTATGTTTCAATACAGGTTAATTAAAGGCTCAAAAATAAAAATTTGGATTTTTTATTTTAAAATTAATTATTAAATTTAATTTTTATAACTGGTCTATATGTATAATAGGAAGTTTACATTTATCAAAATTCTATTTATTGATGCTGTCTTTAAATATAAATTTAAATATTGGTTTATGCAAAATAAATTGCGTTTTTTACCTATAAATTATATATCAAATGGCGCTATTTATTTTGCAACATATTTATATAACAATATTTAAATTAAAAATTTAGATTATTTGATTTTTATGGTAATTTCAATTAATATTTAATTCAAAATTTTAATAGATAAAAAGTTATTGATTATAAATTAAAACGCTTTATTCCAAAGTATTGAACATTAAACACAATAAAATCAATAAATAAAGTTTCAATAACTCAAAATAAAAAAAACAATAATCTATTATTGAATTTAATTTTAATTAAATTTATCCTATTAAAACACATTTTTATTAATTCAAAAATAAAGAATGAGCAATCTTGTTTTGGATAAGAAAACAAACATTCATTAAAATTTAATTTATTTGAATATATATTAATGTTAATATTTGAAAAAAAAAAATTTAACCATTTACGTCTTGGAAAGTTTATTAATGTAAGTTAAATAATTTCGTTGTTCAAACAAAAAACTTTTTTAAGTGAGCTTTAGAAAAACATTTCTAAAACAATAAAGCATTATTTTTTGATCAAAAAAAATCGATTCTAATAAAATTTATCCAATTTTCAAAATAAAAAACTTTCATTTTGAATTTTAAATCAAATTTTTTTTTTCAAAAATTTTATTCTTATTTGCAGCTAAAAAATATTTGAGATATGTATTTTTATTAATTAAACTTTTTTTTTTTTATTTTAAAATTATTTTATTTTTTTTTTGTTTCTTAAAGTAATCAAAATTTATCGAAAAAAAAAAATTTTATAAAAATAATTTCTCGATCAATAATTCTTTTCTTATTTTTCAAAAACAAAAAAAAAAATTTCAAATTAAACTAATAAAATGAAAAATAAAAAGTTAAATAATTTATTTTCTTTTTTTTTAAATATTAAATTTTATTTAGAAAAAAACAAAGGCTTACTTTTTAAATCAAAACGTGATTGGTTGTTTTATAAAATTTAGAACATGGTAAAGGAGAATATAATAAGCTCTGGAAGAGACTTTGATTTCTCAAATGATCTTGAAACTAGCAGACCAATCTCAAATAATTCACAATTCGCCGATACATTAAAAACAACACCAACTAAAGCAAATAATAAGCTAAAAAGTGCCTCATACGATAAAGATATAAATAAAACAGATAAGATTATAAATGAAGAACGCCTAAAGCCGAAGAAAAAAAGCGCTTTTAAGCGTTGTTTGCACTTTTTTTTAAAGCATATTGGTATGATAATAATAGTAATTGGATATATTACTGGTGGGGCGTTCTTGTTTAAGCTATTAGAACAACATAATGAAATACAAAATTGTCAATTGGGTGAAGGCGAATGGAACAAGCTTAAAGTTAGTTACAGATCAAAAATATTTAATTATATTTATTTTAACACTACTTCGAATCCATGGTTACCACAAGATAATTATACACTTTCTTCATATACTAAAAAAGATGGACCGTACGAATATGGACCCAAGTTAACCGAATGGCTGACAAAATTCAGAGAAGATTATCTCAATATCAGAGATAAATATAAATATTTTGGACAAGATTGTGTAAATCAGTCTTTGTGGACTTATTATAGTGCTTTATTATTTACCATGACTATTTTGACTACTATCGGATATGGTCATGTGGCTGTAGATAATTTTTTTAAGCAAATAAATTATTCTTATTTAATTAAAAATTTTTTTTTTATTTATTTAGCCTACTACTTGGGAAGGACAGATCGTATGCATTTGTTACGCCACTTTAGGTTTAAAAAGCTTAAAAAATTTATTGATTAAGTTATTAATTAATTAATTAAATAGGTATACCATTGTTTTTGATAACAACGGCAAAAATAAGTTTTATGCTAGGAGATATGTTTAGATTTTTATATGGCAGTGTTTGCTGTTATGCATGCAAAAATCCTAATAAAAAAAAGGAAGAATTAGAAGAAGAAAACACAGTTGTAGTAGAAGATGTGGAAAACAATTTTGATTCATTAAATAAAAAGTCAGCATCAAATGAAAATTTCAATGAAAATATAATCGATGATGATGAAGATGAAGAATCAAAAGATAAAGTGACAGTACCTTTGGTGCTTGTTTTAGGTGTGTTTATTGGATATTTGTTTTTAGGTGGTTTTATATTCTCCCGAGTTGAAAAATGGAACTTGTTAGAATCGAGTTATTTTTCATTTGTTTCAGTTGCAACAATGGGTAAATAAATATTCAAAATATTTTGAAAAAGAAAATTTTCTAGTTTTATATTTAAAAGGCTTTGGTGATTATTTGCCTGGTATAAGCTTAATTTTGGAAAATAAGGAAGGTGAAGGTGGAAGAAACTTGATTATAACAGCTATTTATATATTCTTCGGATTAGCTATTTTGGGAATGTGTTTTGAATTAATGCAAGATGAGTTTGTAGAGAAAATAGAACTTATTTCAGAAAAACTAGGAATTTCCAAACCAGAAAATATTGAAGAAGTTGAGATAATTGAAAGTAATATTCCAGAAAAAGAAAATCAGTTAAACCAAATTAAATTAGACAATGATAACAGAAGTGAAGAAGTAAAAAGCGTACAGTCTAATATTATAACAGTAAGACCATCAACCAATAACTCAAACAAAAAAGAATCAAACAATCCACAAAAAAATCAAGAATCTTCTTGTTGAGTCAAATATCTATAAATTTGTTTTTTTTTTTTTAGGTTTAAATTTATAAATATTTATCAAAAATCAATTTTTTTTTTTATTTCAAAGACGCAAAAACTTAAATCGCTAAATTATTAATTTATTATTTTCAATTAAAAATTACATTTTAAAGATATATATATATTTTTTAAATATTTAAAAATAAAAAAAAAGAATTTATATTTATTTAGTAAAATGGAATAAAATATTTAAAAAAACCTGATATTTTTATTTTCTTTTTTTATTTCTTTTTAATAAATAATTTCTTACTAAACTATTAGAAAAAATAAGCCTCATCAAAAAGTATGATTTCTAAAGAAAAAAAAATTGATCTTGAAAATTCTAATACAAATAAAACTAGCAAACCAAAACAGGAAAACTCTTGTAAAAAGTTTTTCAGAATAATAATTTCACATTTCGGATTTTTAATTTTGGTATTGAAAAGTTTTATTAATTGTATTTAATTTTTTTGCTTAAGTTTAATTAACAAAAAAGGTTTTTGTTTTTATTGTTGGTGGTGGGTTTTTATTCCAGTTGTTGGAAAGACATGCTAGTATTCAAAAATGTGAAGAAGGTGAAGGAATAGATAAAAAGATAATAAAAAATTTAGCTAATACAATATTAAATTATGTTTGGTTAAATTCTTCAAACTATGAGCTTAATATCGAATTGAACTCTACTAACACTTATGAGCTAGATGAGTTTTTGGCTAGGAAAATAAAATTTGAGCAAGATTATAATAATGACATAACACAGATGCTAAGTGAATTCAGAAAAAAAATTTTGCTTAATTATGAAAATTATAAATATTATGGTCAAAAAAATTGTATTGATGACACTTCTTGGATTATTGAAAGCTCTTTTCTATTTACTATGAGTTTAATAACAACGATAGGTAATTAAAAAAAATGAGCTGCTGATAAAGCGATATTTTATTATACTAATTGATTTTTGTTTAAAGGATATGGTCACATAACTCCAATTACTTGGGAAGGGATGGTTGTATGTATTTGTTTTTCAATGATTGGTATTCCTTTATGCTTAATTTGCATCACAAAATTAAGTGGAGATTTAGCTGATTTATTTAGATTAATATATTCAGCAATATTTAAATTCTTTTTTGGAAATTGTTTGAAAAAAACTGAAAAGCCAAAAATTGAAAAAAAAGAAAATGATTTAGAGCTTTATGCTCTTTCTTTTGTACCAGATGAAAATTTGAACAATTTAACTGAAAAAAATGATGAAGAATCAGAAAATAATGAAATAGAGTATCGAAATGAAGATGTACCAGTACCTTTAGCAGTTACTTTTTTGATAATAGCATGCTACATCATGATCGGGTCGTTCATATTCAAATCTCTTGAAGGTTGGAGCACTGTTCAATCATCTTACTTTTCATTCATAACAATTGCAACTATTGGCTTAGGAGATTTGATTCCAGGTTTCTAAATTAAACCTAATTTTTAATTAATTATTTTTTTTTTATTTATTTTGTGTTTAGGCATAAAAAATCTAGGAAATAATGATGGAAAAATTAACTGGAGCTTAATAGTAGCAACCATATACTTATTTTTCGGAATTTCTATAATGGCAATGTGTTTTGATTTGATGCAAGAAACCTTTTTAATTAATGCATCTTACTTACAACAAACAGCTATAAAATCAAAGAGCAAAAATTTAGAAAAAAATACAAAAAAGTTGAATTCAAGATCGATTGATATAGATCGATCTAATAAAGATAAAGATTTCAAAGCTGATTTTAAAATAAAAAAAAATTCAATACATCCAAAATAAGTTCAGTTTAATTTTTTAAATTAAGCAATCTGAAATTTAAAAACTTTTACCAATAAATAAAATAATATTTCATTTGTTTATGTTTTTATCCATATGTATTCTTGATCTTGCAAGGAACAAAGCCAAAGCATTTTAAAATATTCATCTATTAGGATTTATTTATTTGAATTAGTTTAATTATAGAAATTATCATATAATTTAAAAAAATATAATTCAAATAAATAAATTCTAATAGATAAACATTTTAAAATGCTTTGGCTTAGTTCCTTGCAAAATCAAGAGCAGCTATATTAATTATTCAAAGCTAAAATACTTAACTTTGTGATATTCATTTTTACTTTTTTCTAAATTATTGTATATTTAGAACTTTTATTACTTGAAATAAATTTTGTTCGAATATTTATCATATCCCAATTTTTTTTTATACTCTTATAAATTATCTTGATAAGCTGATTCAGAAAATATATAATTTTTAGATTACTGCATAATTGTTTTTTCAAGTCTAATAAAAAAATTTGATTCTTTTTTATATTTTTCTGATCAGTATCTAGTTAGAAATTAAAAACTTGAAGTTCATTTTCAAAACCTTTTTAAAGATTCAATTTGATAGGATAATCGATTTAAAATTGGATCGAACTCAGCATTTACTACTACTCCAGCAATATTACTGATATCCGGTTCAAATTCTTTTATTTCATTTAATACTGGACTTGTCAGACATATAATTTATTTTTGATTACATAGTTTCTTGCAAACATCCAAATATGAAAACAGAAGTTCAAAGCAAAACTGAAAAAAAATATTTTTCAATCAATTTTTTTTATCTAAGTGATTTTAATAACTTTTAAAAACTTAAAATTTATTTTTATTTTTAAAGAAACATTCTAGACTTGAACATTATAAATAATTTTTTAACTTTATTTACTTCATTTTAAAACTAAAAGTTTTTTTTTTAAATATATCTAAAAAGTTTTGATTTATAAATTAATTGAAAAATTTTAAAAAAATTACTTTCTAAATTTTTATTTGATAAAATTATTTTAAAATATCTATATTTATATAATGATAATATAATAATAATAATAATAATAATAATAATAATAATAAGATTTACTTTTATTTTGTTATTTAACAAAATTTTTAATTTTTAAATAATTCAAATAAAAAGTAAAAAATAGAAAAAAAAAAAAAAGTTAATATATTTTACATTTAGCATTTAAAATTTTTAAATTCCAAGTTTATTTTAATTAAAATAATTTTAGCTTGCAAAAAGTAAAAAAATAAACTGGAATTAAACTCTTGAGTTTTTACATTTCATTCAATTTTTTTTTTTGAAAAAAGACCCAATTTGGTGACTAAATTTTGGTATAATATTTTTTGTTTATTAAGTATAAAATTAATTATTTTTTTTGTTAAATAAAAACAAAATAATTTATTTGCAGCACTCGGGAAAAGAGCAGCCTTAAAAAAAAATAAATATTTTTCTTATTAAATTTGTTATGTATATTACAAATCGAAATAGAATTTAAAAAAAAAAATAAAACTTATCAAGCAAAACAATTTTAGATTTTAAACACACAAAAAAAAAGATATGGATTAAAGGTGAAAAAAATTTCTCGAAAAAAAAATCTAATCATTTAATCAGACATTTTTAAACTAAATGAGCATTTTTCTGCTGCTTAAAATGCAATTGTTGGTTTAAATTGATTTGAATTTTGATTTAGCATTATATTTAAGCTTGCTTTAGGACTAGTCGTGTTTGTTGCTTCTTTTAAATCGTCGTATTTAAGAAATTTTTTGAGTTCGATCGGTAAACATAGTTCGTTTATTGATTTTCTATCTGTGTATTGATTGACGATTTTTCTACATAAAGAAACAAGCCTTGGTACGTTCGTATTGGCTTCATAAAAGTCTAAATGACCATTACGAGTACCGACCATGATTATTTTAGCGTTTGAGGAATAAGCGCAACTTACACCATCTTTGTGATTGGCTTCACAAACTGGATTTATACTTTTACTGCACAAAGACCATATTCTTATTTTTCTAAAAAAAAATAAAAAATTTTAATAACATTTTAAAATTGTTTTTAAAATAATTTTTTTTTATTAACTTGTCATCACATATTGAGACTAAATGATCTCCGCTTGCGCTAAAATTTAAAGATCTAATATAGGCACCATTGTAGCCACCAGCATAAATAAAACTAGGAGGTGGTAATAAATGACAAAATTGTCTAATCAAAAGACCTGTATATGGATCCCATAAACATATTTTAGTGTCAAAACTACCTGTAGCTAAGACAGCACCATCAGGTGAAAACTCGCATGTGACCACATCATGCAAGTGTCCTTTTAATTGATGCAATATTGTGTAATTCTCCAAATTCCAAACAAAAGCTTGTCTATTGCTACCAACAGAGCATAATAATTGAGCTGTTGGTGACCAATCACAAGCATAAACCAGACCTAAATGACCTTTAAGAGTTTTGTACATATTTCCATCATCGTACATGTTCCAAAGTTTAATGGTTTCATCTCTCGATACTGACGCCAATTGTAAAGTACCATCTTTAGTGAATTTTAAATCTCTTACTAGATCACTATGGTCAAATAGGCAGAATAAGAAGCGCCCGTTTTGACCATCATAAATTCGTATTTTTCCGTTTGAAAGACCAATCGCAAGTATTAATTTATCTTCGTTAAAATTGAATCTTCTGTAAACTTGAGGTCTGCAAGAATTTTGAGCATGTTTTAGCACTGATTTAGTTGAACCAAAAGCCAATGACCATACTGGATTATCACAATTTATTTCGATTATTTCTACTTTTTTTTTTAATTTATTTATTAATTTATCTTTGTTATCAGAACATTTTGAATCTTGACTTAGGTTCATAATTTTTACCAAGCCATAACCACAAGACCAGGCCAAGTAATTTTGATCAGGTGAAAATACACATGACCATACTTCTAAATTGTTTGTCTGATTTTGTGAATCAGTCTCATTCGATTCAGTATTTATTCTCTCTGTATTCAAATTCTCACTTCTAGGCTCTATCGATGATTCCGTAGATACATCATAATAAGACGAGTTTGGTAATTTACCTCTTGCTATTATTTTAAAGCTATTTGAAGCATCATTATTTAACGCTTGTGGCATCTCTTGGATCATATATATATATATATATTTTTTTTTTTTATTATTAATTTAATTATTTATTTGTTTTTTATCTTAACTATAAAATATATTATAAAATTTAGAAAAAAAATTTTTTTTTTATTATTTAACACATAAAATTGAAATAAAATTTTTTTTTTTTGTTTTGTAGCTGAAAAAAATATTAAATAAATATAAACTATTAAAAAAATAAAAGGGCGTGTTTGAAATTTTTATTGCATAATTTCAAAATTTTTTTTTATTTTTTTGTTTCTAAAGCTAAAAAATACAAATAAGATTTTTATATCAAAATTTACTTTTTTAACTATGTTTGGAATATGTGTTGTTTTATTTATACTAATTTTTATTTTATTTAATGAAAAAATAAAATATTTTGATAATGATAATAAAGTTTGAAAAAAATATATTTTATTAAATCAAGTTATTTTGAAGTTTAATTCTGATGAAATAATTTCGAAATTACTCATTTTTACGCATTCAAATTTTTATTTTATTTTTTTTTTCCAACTAAATTAAAACAAAAACTTTAGATTTATTTAAATGCTTTGCTTTCATTATTATTATTATTATTATTATTATTATTATTATTATTGCTATAGAATTTGAATTTATAATTTATATTATATTTTTGAGCTAAATTATTTGTGTGCATTTGTGCTTGTAAATGTAAGTAAAAAGCTTAGAAAAAAGCCTTTTAAACAAAAATTAATAAAAAAAAAAAAAAAATTCTTTTAATCTAAAATTTAATAAAAAACAAAAATGGTTATAAATATATATAAGTAAAAATATATTGCGATCTTTTATTTGAATTTTCTGTATTATCAAGTTTCAAATTGTGTTCAAAATGTTATCACAAGATTTGAATGATTATTTGTTTATTTTTTATTTTTTTCGAGAAAAAAATTACTGTTTTTTAATAAAAATTTAAATTACGTTCTTTAAAATATTTTTTATTCAAATTTTTTAATGATTTTAGTATTTTTAAGAGAATTAGTATTACTACGTATATATTAAATATTTGTTTTAGTAGTTAGCTTTGCACCTTAAATAATAAGCTTAAGAATTTTTAGCAAAGTAAGCATGAAGTAAGTGTAAAAAAGTTTTAACAAAAAATAAGCTTTTAAATCATGATTTTAGAAAAATAATGATGAAATGAAGTGGAAAAATTCTTTTCATGGATGAATTTTTATTTAAATTATTAAGTTTATATTTGATCATTAATAAAGAGTATATTGTAAAGTGCAATACACCAAAAACCAGGGGTTTTTGTTTTGATAAAATTATTTTATATTACAAATTCTACTTTATAGCAAATTATTTCTTATTTATTACAAATAAGAAATTAATATTGAAAAGATTTGACTGAAAGCCCGAAATTACAGAAACTGAAGCTTTTTAATTAATTCTTTAGTATCCGGCTTAATGGATGCTGTAGTGCACCTTATAATAAATAATTTGAACATTGTTGCATAACCAATTTGAACGCTTTTAGCAATATTATTAAATGCTGAGAAACGAATTTTATTTTGCAAAAAGATAATATTTAAACAGGAACAAAATAAAAATAAACTTTATATATTAAATTGTTGATACCAAATGTTGTCACTTGAAGAAATTTTAAACCATTTCATTTCCTTATAGAGAAAGTAAAATAAATTTTTTTTTACAAGACTAAACTATGGACTTCTCCAAACAATAATCTAAGAAATTTAAACAGAAAGATTTTTAGAAGTTATTCAATGAAATTTTGTCTTAAATTCTATTAAGTGGGATAAAGAATTTCTAATTTTAAAAACGGAATAATTTTCTTATTTAAGAAAACAGAATAAATTTTTTGGGATAATTTTACTATTTACCATTAAGTGTAAATTATTTTCTATCATCTTTTAGCAACTACTTGTGAATAAAATTTTTTTTTATTTTCGAATCACTCAATTTAAAAAAATATGAAGAGTTCAAATGAAAAAGAACAGATCAAGCTGATATTTGGTTAACAAAAAAAATATTTCTTTTGCTATCAAATCAATGATAAAACTTGTTATCTTGAGATTACGAGTTTATTTAAAATATAAAATACACTTGTGATTTTATTTAAAAAAAAAAACCATGATAATATTTATCAATTGATAAACATTAGTTCTTAATAATATTTTTTTTTGAGATTAAAGTGGCAAATTATTATTTGTCATCAAGAAAGTTTGTTTAAACCAAAACTAGTAATTTTATTTAAAAATGCAAAAATATTTTAAATTTATTAAAGTTGATAATAAAATACTAGAACATAAAACATAAAAATTTCCTACTAAAAATAATAATCTTTAATTTAAATATTTGACAAAATGAAAATTAAATTTTTTTTTTTTTTGAAATTTGAAATGCGCATCTGAATAATTTAAAAACTTATATTATATAATAAAAAGGGCTTGCTTGATATTAATTCGATATGAGTAAGGTTTATTTTGAATTATGTTAGTAAAAAGTATGTTTGTATTTGAATATTGAAATTTCGCATACTTGTTAACAAAACGCTTCTTTGGGGTGTGCTCAACTAAACAAATTAGAAAATCTAAGAAATAAATAATAATAAATTATTATCATTAAATTTCGAAATATTTTTTTTTTCATAAAATTTTATTCTAATTTTATAAAATAATATTAATTATAATTATAATAATAAAGAATTTATATTATAGTTCTAAAATAAATGATGATTTGTTGCAATTTTAAATAATTTTATAAACAACAAAAAAGCTAAAGATTTAAATATATTTCAATTATATATTTTAGAATTAATAAAATTTCTTTAAAAAAAAAAAAATGGAATTTTCTTCCAATTTGATTAATCAAACTGCTTCAAATGATACAGAACCGTAAATAGAATAAAATTTATTATATTCTTGGTAAAAATAATCACTTTTTCTATAATTATTTGAATTAAGTAAACATTGTTGGGTTTGTTTTGCGAGTGAAGATGACGACTATTCAGCTCAATGGGTTTCGCCGTGTAAATGTAAAGGCACAGCTAAATGGGTGCACAAATCATGTCTTCAACGATGGGTAGACGAGAAACAACAAGGCAATAGCACTGTAGAAGTAGCTTGTCCTCAATGTAACAGTACTTATATAATTGTTTATCCGAAAAGTGGAATTTTTGTTAGAATTTTGGACATGATCGACCGAGTGATATGTAAATCGTGTCCATTCCTAGCCGGTGGTATTCTAGTCGGCTCGGTATATTGGACAGCGGTGACTTACGGCGCAGTTACAATTATGCAAGTACTAGGACACAAAGAAGGTCTTAATGTGATGGAGAAAGCAGACCCGTTGATTATGTTGATAGGGCTACCCACTATACCGGTAATGTTGATGCTTGGACGTTTAATAAGATGGGAAGATGCTGTTTTAAAATTTTGGAGAAAACATTCGACCAAATTGCCTTTGTTTAACATGATTTTTCCTTCGACTAATCAATATTTGCCAAGAACACCAGCAATTTCTTATTCGTCTAACTCAGACCCGGTTTCATTTACTAGAACGATTTGTGGTGGTCTTATTTTACCCACCATAGCGACCATATTTGGTAAATTGTTGTTTAAAAGAGTCAATTCGAATTTTCAAAGATCGATTATTGGTGGAATAGCGTTTATCGGTTTGAAGGGAATTCTCAAAATCTATTACAAACAGCAACAATTTTTGAGACAAGCTCACAGACAAATTAAAAACTATGAAGATAATATACAACCAGTTCGTACTAGAACAACAAATTCTACACAAACAAGAGCCTCTAGTTCAAATATAAACATTAATTCAAGATTGACGTCAATTATTCAAGATGTGTCTTCCGAAGATGAAATAATAGGCAATATGGTGAGAAACAATTTAAGACCCAATTCGGCAAGCACAAACACGTCTTTAGCATCTTATTCGAATAGCATTAATGAACATTCTTCTCCCAATTAAGAAAGTATTGTTAAAATAAAAGTTTTGTTTTTAAAATAAACAATTATGAAATATTTTTTTTTTTTTAAAAAAATACTTTTTTTGTAAATTTATTATTTTTTTAAATTTATTTAATTAAAAAAAAAAAACAAAACAAAACAAAAAAAAACAAATTGTTTTATTAAAGAAAATTTAAAAAATTTCGCTAGAAAAATTTATTTATTTTTTTTCTTATTCTATTGAAAATGATAAATATATAATTTAATAATTGCATTGCATTAATAACCATTAATTATAAAATAATTTCTAAAGCTTATTTAAAATAATATCATTTGTAAATAAAATAATTCTATTGAAAACATGTTTGAAATATTAAACAAAAAAAAATTTTATTTTATTTTATTTCATTAATTTTTATTTTCAATTAAATTAACAATGAAAACTGTTAAAAAAAAAACAAAAACTTATTTTTGAAATTTATAAATTACTTGTTGGCTGATTTTTGGTTAAAATATTTCAAAAATCTTTACCAAGTATATTTAAAACTTTGAAAGAAATTTGTTTTTTTTAATGAAAATTAGTCTCTTAAAATTTACACAATTATTAGTTTTATTATTAAGTTATCTCAAAGTTATTTTAAATTTCCTACAAATTATTTGCATAGGTTTAAAATTATTCATGTAAATTTTTGACAAATATGAAAAGCTTTTGTAAATATTTTGGAAAGGCTTAAAAATTATTTCTTAGGATCAATTAACAAACTTATATAGAGATTGAATTATTATCCTTTTTTAAAATTCAACTACTGCGCTGATTTGACACATGGGTCTTTACTAAATTTTACTAAAATATGAGTAAAATTACCGCAATTTTATAAACTTTAATTTACTTAAAATTTACGTAATTTTATCGAAATTACATGAGTAAAAACCCATGTGTCAAATCAGCGCAGTAGTTGAATTTTATTAAGACCCAATGTTTCTATTTGTTGTAGCTTAAGCTTAATTGCTTTTCTGATTCAAGGAATGAAAAATAAAGCACACTTTTTATTAGATTATAGATTTTTTTAATAATTCATAAATATAAATTCGTAAAAATTGTTTTTATTTAAAATGGTATTTGAATTAAAAAAAAAAATAGGAGAAATGTGAAAGAAAAATTTTGACAATTAAATTATTTTGATAAAATATATTATCTAGAAATTGAAATATTTTATAAGATAAGAATTTACAAGAAACTTATTCGAATCGATCTAAAACAAATCTTATTAGAATCCAAGTATTTTTATAAAAAAAATAAGCTAATCTGTACTTAGATAGAGGTGAAAATTTTCAAAATTTATCACATATTACATAAGTGAACAACTCAAGTATCATTAAAAAACAATAAGAACTTGTTTTAAAAATATTATTTTATTTAGATAGTAAAAACTTATTTTATCAAAATTATTTTAATAAATTAAAACAAAATAAAATGAAATGAATCATGTATAACAAAAATGATAAATTGTTTTTAGCCCTAGAAAATTTTTTTTTTTGGATCATATTGAATTTTAGAAAAAAGCAAAACAATTTTGAAAAGTTAATTTTATTATAAATCCTTTTAGTTTTATTTGTAGCAAGTTAAAAATTTGAAACATGTGTTTTTTTTTTTTATTTTTTATTATTATTTTTTGTTTATGAAATAAATAAAAGTTAAAAAAAAAACAAATAATCTCGAATAAAATCAAAATTTAATTTAAATTTTATTAAATAAAGAAACAAATTTGAAATTTTAGAAATTAAAAAACATAAAAATATATATTTGCGCAATTTCATGTAATTTCTATATTTAAACTTAAATATTCATCAAAATAAATTCTAAATAACAAACAAACAAAAAAAAAAAAATTAACCAAAGTTTCATTTTTACTTTAAAATTATTTAAAAAAAAATTTCTATTAAAGTGAATTAGATTAAATTTTAACAAATTAATTTTGTTTATTTAAATAAAAAAATAAAATAAGAAAAAGTTATGTCTGAGTTAGAGCTATCGAGTCGAATCAATTATGAAATTCATGAACAACAAAACAGAGCAAATGCGAGAGTTAAATTTTCGCCTAAAAAGTGTTGGATATGCTTGTCGATATTCGAGCTTGAAGACAAAGAATACAATCTAATACAAAAACAATTTTTGAATAAAAATTTAGATTTTGTCATAAACCAAAATGAAATAACAAATAGAACAGATAAAATTCGTTTAATTATTTTAATGAATAAATTTGTATTGACTGTTTGCAATTGTAGAAAAAAATTAGCACATTTGAATTGTTTTAATGATTATATTGATTTGAAACAAAACGGAAATATAAATATTGATATTTACTGTTCGCAGTGTAATTTTAAATATGAGTTTAATTATCCTTACAATGGTAAGATATTATTAATTTTTGTCATTTGATTTTAAAACAGTTTTTTTTTTACTTAAAAATATTTAAGGTCCAATTTTGCAATTTTTTGATTTATTCGACCAAATAGTCTATTGCTCAAGCTCTCTAATGACAATAAGCTTATGTATAAGCTCAGCATATTGGTCTTGTTTAACATACAGTGTTTTGACTGTTTTCCAAGTAAAATTTAATTTTATATATTTTTTTTAAATCAAATTTTGCAAATTAAATAAACTTAAAGGTTTATGGTTACGAAAATGGTTTTAATTTGTTAAGCAAATCGAATAATTTTTTAATTTTCGGCGTTTTACCTGCATTACCAGTGTTACTAGTCAGTTCTAGATTTATTCCTTGGCAAGATTATATTTATAAACTATTTCGTAAGAAGAAAACAACTAATCTAAAAATTAAGAAATAAAGTTTTTAATTTTAATTTGTTTTCTATTTTAAGCAACATATTCGATTGTAGATTTGAATAGAAAATTAAGTGAAAATGATCAAATGATTGAAGATGAAGACGAAAAAGAAGATGCTAAATTTATGTCCAAAATTAGATTAGTGGTCGGTGGCTTATTATTGCCAACTATCGCAGTATCTTTAGATAGGCTTATTTTAAATAGATTTGATTTAATCAAATCAACTGTATTAAGAACAACAATAGTAAGATAAAAATAATTTATTTATAATAAGAAAAAAAAGATGCTTAAATTTCATTTAAATTTTTAAAGACCGGTGCCATTTTCATTGGTGTCAAAGGTATGTTGAAAATTTTATGTTTAAAGCAAAAAATGTGGCAACAAATTAATAGAGATATAAAAAATTACAATTCATTCGAATGAATTCAATGAAAATTCTTCTTTTTTTTTTTTACATGTTGTGTTTTAGACTTGAAATTTAAATAATGTTTTTTTCTAAAAATTTATATTTATATATTTTTTTTATTTAAAAAATTTTGTTTGAATATTTATTCTCTATCTAAACGAACTATTGCATAACAATTGGCAACATTAGGCTTCATGTCGACCAATCTTGCTGAAATTGCGACAAATGGTTCACCTAAAATACCATCTTTTTTTCTCTCACCGGTCATCAATCTTAAAAAATTATAATTATTATTATTATTAAAATTTTTTGTATTAAAATTCTTTTCTTTTTTTTTTTTAACTTACTCATAACAATATTGTTCTAGTTTAAATAAAGCACTAAGATTTGTAATCAATATTATCGTTTTGATTTGTTTAAATGTTCTTAGTTGAATTAGAAATTTTTTTTCTTTTTAAAAGAAAAAATTAAATTTTAAAAGTTAGAATTTAAATTATAGATTTTTTATAATTTACTTTGCTTTTTTTGGTATTCAAACATAGGCTGTTTGAAGTCTTGATAAACAAAACTTATTCTTGAATTTTGATCATTTTCGTCCAATATTGAATAAAAATGTTTAGCACATTTAGACAGATTATTGAAATGTTTAAAATAATCATTCTCTTTTAAACCGTGATATGATAGGTTAAATTTAGAATTTAAATTTGAGTTAATGGAATTTTGAATAGTGTAAAATTTTTTATAGTTATCAGCAACTAGAGTCCCTAAGACTCCGTTTGCTGAGTCAAATTCTAATAAAATATCTGTGTTATTTTCTTTATTTGCTTCTTTTAACATTAAAGCTAAGTTTTTGTTTAATTTTTCATAAGTTTCAAATATTTGTGGATAATAATTATCCGCAAAAAAGTTAAACTCTTTCCCATTACATTTTTCAACAAGTCTATCATTTCCATACAAAAGCTCAAAATTTTTTTTATCAATGCAAACTTCATTTTCCGGATGTCTTTAGAAAAAACTTAAAAGTTATAAAATTTTTATTTAATTAAATTAAAAAAATCTTACAAAAGCCTAAAATAAAGCGAATGAAGATAACATTCTTTACCAGGACCATTTAAAAAATAATTTTTCAATTCATTTTTTTCTTTGTTTATTTCTTCACTAGTTAAAGTTTGAGGATTGAATGGAACTATAAGCATGTATTGATTGTCTCTAGTTTTTCTCAAATCAATCTTATACCAGTTCCAATTTTTGGTGTAATAATTTAGAAATCGTTTGGCTGAATATTTACTGCTTTTTATAAACTCTTCAAAATGCTTTAAACAAAAATTAGTTTTTCGTTTTTAAATTTTAAAATAAGATTTTTTCTAACATTTGTCAAAAGTTTAAATCCTTCTGGATAATCATTTTCATGTTTTCTGCTAATTTCTGTCTTCCAAATTTTTTTTGTAAACTCTCCTTGTTGTGCATTAAATAGATCTTCTTCTTCAGCTTCATCGCATTTTTCGGTTTCTTCAATTTCGTCAGTTCGAGTATATCTACCTACTTTTTTGAGTTTAGTCTCTTCATCTTCATCAATTATAAGAATATCTGATGTTAAAATGTCTCTAAAATTTGAACGTGACTTTTAAAAAAATTATTCTTTATTATTAAATTTTATTTTGTAATTAAATTAAAGTAATTCTACCAAAGGCTCTACATCAGGTGTATTTGAAATTATATTTTCACCAAGAAGTTGTTGTTTTTCTCTTAAATTCTCATCCAATTTTTCATCATAAGTTAAAGTTATCAGCACGTTTTTAAACGAGGAATTAAAATCACTTTTTTTCAACTGGAAACATTTATTTACTATTTTCAATTTAGAATTGATTTTGAAATAAAAAAAACTACTTTTAATTGATCTTGATAAGATAAATTTAAATACCGGCTAGATTCTCTTGATTAATTAAAAAAAATTAAACTTTTTGATAATTTTAAAAGTATTTATAAAACATTACGAATTATTTTTATCAAATTGAGACCAATCGTAAGTTTTCCATTCAACTTTAATTCTTTGATTGTTGGTATCACTTGTTTTATTATTTCTTTATTTAAAAATCAATGTTAAAATATTCTCAATTAGCTCTTTTTTTAATTTAACAATAATTTTACTTTAAAATTTTCAAATTATAATTTAATTTTAATAAAAAATTTTTTAAATTTAAATTTTTCATCTTTTTTTTATTTTTTTATTTTAAAATTTGAATTTTTTAAAATAATAAAGAAGAAAGCCCTAGAAGACCGGTCGAGAACCAGTACATTCAACAAGATATGGTCCTAGGCATCCTAAGCAAACTTTTTTCATATAAAACTTAACAATCTACAACTGAAATCCATAAATTTTTCAAGTCAAAAAAAAATTATTTTTACTTGAAATCGTGCAAATAAATAAAATATAAATCGTATTTAAAATTTTAAGAATAATTTTTTTTTTTTAAATTTTAAAATGATTTCAAAAAGTGAAACCAATGTGGGAAAAAAATTTAAAACAAAACAAAATAAGAATAACAACTCTTCTAAAAATAATAGAAACTCAGAGCAAACTGATTCAAACCTGGATGAAGACGATGATTTAGAATTTAAAATAGATAAAAATGAGATTCAATACAATATGCCAAAACCAGGACCTCATGCTAAAGTGAAATTGCTCTTGACTAAAAACTTTTATAAATAATAATTTTTTAACAAACTTTGTTTTATCAAAGGCTGGTGAATGGAGAAAATGGAAAATGATGAGTAAAAATTAGAATTTTTTAAAATTTGAAAATTCAGATTTAATTTAAAAATAAACAGAAAGATCTATACGTCAGGAAAGAGAAGAAATGAAACTTATTAAACGCCAAAAAAAGGAAGAAAACGACAAAATTGAAGCAGAATTAAACCAAAATCAACCAGAAAACATAAAAAAACGAAATTATACTATGAGTATCGCTATTCCAGGTTCAATAATGGGAAAAGTTCAGTCAAAAGAACTAAAAACATATGTAGCTGGACAGATAGCACGAGCAGCTACGATATTTTGTATAGATGAAATCATAGTTTATAATGAATATGCTATTGAAAACAAGTAAATTTATTATTAAATTAAAAAATTAATTTTTATACCTAATAAAAAAAAATTGCAAATTTTTAAAGACAACAAACCGAAAATAATGAACAATTGATAAAAATACTAGAATATTTAGAATGTCCTCAATATTTAAGAAAATCTCTTTTTCCGCCTCATAAATATCTAGAACATGTTGGTAAGTTTAATTAATATAAGATTGATTAAATTAAAAATTGTTTAATAATTTAATTAAAGGCCTTTTACATCCATTAGAAGCACCACATCATTTTAAAATAAATGATAACTGGCAATTTCGAGAAGGTGTAGTTACTGATATACCAAGCAAAGAAGACAAAGGTTCTTGGGTTGATATAGGCTTATTAAATGTAACTCATTTGATTTCAGTCTTAAAGTATAAAATATATTTAAATTTTGCTTTTTATTAGAAAATTCAAATAGATAAAAAATTACAAGCTGGTATAAGAGTTACTGTTAAAAAGCAAGAAACAGTCTCAGGCAAACTAAAAGGCTTAGTTGTTAGTCCTGAAACACCTAGAGTCGAAAACGGGCTTTATTGGGGTTACCAAGTTAGATATGCAAACGCGTTTAGGAAAATTATTTATGAAAGTTCCTTCAAACAAAGCTATGATCTCAAAATAGGAATTGATTTAAACGGAAATAAACTCTGTTTAGATCATATTGATAAATTGCCTTCGTCAAAGTAAATAACTAAATAAAAATTTTTTTAATAAAAAGGCAACTAAAAAAAATTTAAAGGCGAGTTTTGATTGTTTTTGGTGGTTTAAATGGAGTTGAAGCAGCTATTGAAGCAGATGAAAAATTAAGAGCAAACAAAAGTGATCAAATATTCAATTTTATTTGTGAATCTGATAATAATGATCATCTATACGGTAGTAGATCAGTTCGTTTAGAGGTAAAATAAATTTTCATAAAAAGGCGAAATAATTTTTTAAATATATTTTTTTAATATTAGGAAGCATTATTAATTAGTTTAGCTGTTTTGAGACCAAAAATTATAGAAGCGAATGAGAATTCTAAAGATGATGACCAAATTTGCGACCAAAAAATACAAGAAGGTCAAATAAACTCAGATAAAGAAGATGAGGAAGAAGAAGAAGAAAAAGAAGAAGAAGAAAAAGAAGAAGAAGAAAAAGAAAAAGAAGAAGAAGAAGGAGAAGAAGAAGAGAGTGAAGATTAATTTAAATAAGAACTAAATTTTTTTTTAAATAAAAAATTATTAAATTTAAACTCTAAATTTTTTGTTATTTTTTTCAAACATTAAATGCTCATAAATTTTAAAATTATTATATCATAGAAAGAAAGTAGGAATAAAACTCGCTTTATTTGAATTAAATTAAAGAACTAGTAAGAAATATAATAAAATAAATGAAAGCATGATCAAAAATCAAGCAAAGTTTTAAATTGAAAGTTTAGTTTTAAATCTAATTAAATTTATTTTTTAAACTGTTTCTTACAGACAGTTTCAAATTTAAATAAAAAATTGAATGATGCATAGTATTTTTAATAGAAACTAAAAAATCCGAAACAAGATTTAAAATATTAAAATTAAATGAAAAAATATTCAAGGATAATAGCTTTTTATTCAAAATAAGCTTTTAGCTTTATTTATATGAAACTAAATTTGTAGTTATTTCTTATTTATTATATATTTAAAAAAAAAATAAATTATTAATTTTTTTTTAAATTAAAAGTTTTGAAAAAACTAAAACCGCTATAATACAATTAAGCTTATTTATAAAATTTTAAACAAATAATTTTGGCTTAATTTTATTAATTAAAACTTTTTTTGATTCTAGATTTTTTGTATTAATTTGTAAGAATCTGCATAAATGGTTTATAAATATTCAATTTTATTAATTTTATTAGGAGCTTTGGTACAAAGTGCTCCTATTTCAAAAAGCAACAAAAAAAGACAGATTGTAGTTGATGAAAGAGGATTTTATTTGGGCGGTGGATCAAACAATAATTTGAGAGAAGCTTCTCAATTGTTTGATTTAGGTGGGCCAACTGTAAACCCATGGATTAACCCATGGACTCAACCATTACCAAGAAGCGGTGTATTACCAGCTCCATTACCGACTTTAATACCATCTCAACAACCACCATCTCAACAAGGATATCAACAACCACCACCACAACAAGGATATCAACAACCACCACCACAACAAGGATATCAACAACCACCACCACAACAAGGATATCAACAACCACCACCGCAACCTGAATATCAACAACCACAACCTCAACCAGCTTATCAACAACCACAACCATCTTATCAACAACCACAACCATCTTATCAACAGCAACAACCAGCTTATCAACAACCACAACCACAACCTCAACCAGGATACCAACAACCACCACCGCAACCTGAATATCAACAACCACAACCTCAACCAGCCTATCAACCAGCACAAGATTATCAACAACAACAATATCAAGCACAATTACCAGCTGGTTATCTAAATCAAGGACCAGTTCAACCAGCTTATGGTGCTCAAGTTCAACAATATGGATCCCAATTAGGCTATCAAGAACCATCCCAACAATATAGTGCTCAACAACAATATGGCCCACAACAACCAGCTCCACAATACGCTGCTCAAGCTCCAGTACAACAACCAGTACCACAATATGCTGCTCAAGCTCCAGTACAACAACCATTACCACAATATGCTGCTCAAGCTCCAGTACAACAACCAGTACCACAATATGCTGCTCAAGTTCCAGTACAACAACCAGCTCCACAATATGCTGCTCAAGTTCCAGTACAACAACCAGCTCCACAATATGCTGCTCAAGCTCCAGTACAACAACAATATGGCCCACAACAACCAGCTCCACAATATGTTGCTCAAGCTGAATATGCTGTTCAACAACCAGCACCACAACAAGTACAACAATATGCTGTTCAAGCTCCAGCTCCTGTTGCCCAAGTTCAAGCTGAATATGTTGCTCAAGTACCAGCCAAAGCACCAGCTCAATCACAAGGTTATGGATCTTATCTTCAATCATCCACTCATGTTCAAAATTCTGAACTTGTAGCTTCCGCTCCAAAAGCTTCATTACAAAGCCCAGCTCAATACCAAGAAGGTTCAAGCAATAGACCATTTACTGCAGTTTTCATTCCTGGTCAACCAACTCAATTTAAATTAGGTACACCAGGTGACTTCAACTCAGGTTCTTACACAAGCATATAAATCTATAAATCGAACGAATTACGAAATTTTTAAATCAAATTTTTAAATTTTTTTTTTAAACCAATTTTTTTTTCTTTCCAATTCATTTTTTTATTATAAAATTCGCCAATATTTAAAATTTATGTAAAAAAAAATTTTTTTAATTTATAAAATTAATACAAAAAAATTTTACAATTATATTTTTTATAATCAAAATTATATTATTAATATATCGATGATAATTTTTTAGTAATAATAATAATAAAATATTTAAAATTTAAAAATCATTTTATTTAATCTTGCCTTAATTTTCAATTTTTTACTATTTTTATCAAAAAAAAAATTTTTTTTGGTTGAAGAAGGATTTTGGTTTTTCCATTATAAGATTAAGTTCATAGGCCATATTTTATAAAAGCCAATTCAAAGTAATTTTGATATTTAAAAATTAATTATCAAATATTTTTTTATTTATTACTTAAACAGTTATTTTTACCAATATTAGTTAAATAGTAACTTTTAAAAAATACTGCCTACTTGTTTTATTTGATTTTTTTTTATTAATTATTAATGTTTTGTTTCAATCCAAAAGTCTAAAAGCTTATAATTAAAAGAATATTTGAACGAGCCAAACTAGTTTGATAGCAATACTTAACTGCTAAATACAATAGATTATTATAATTAAACACTGCAACAAGCATAAATCACACATCCAGTCTACCAATCAAAAATTTAATAGTCTTCTTTTATTAACTTTATAAATTCAAACAATTATACTTCTATATAACTAGAAAAGAAAATAACTTGCGTTCTATGACTATTCGGATAATATAACTTTATAAATTTATTAATTTTAATAAAAATAATTCTTTTTTTTTCTAAGTTAAAAATTCATATTTGGCTTAGCTTTATTTGTATTAAAAAAAATAACATTTTTTTAGATAAAATTAAAAAAAATGAAACTGATAATATTAATATTAGCAACTGTTTTGGCTGTTGCAAATGCTGGAGTAATTCGTGAGAAAAGACAGTTGCCCGTACCAGGACCAGCTCCATTAGTATCACCACTTGGTCCAGTAGGACCAGGTTTAATTACACCAGGTCTAGGTGGTCCAGGTCTTGGATTCGGTTTTTCACCAATGTTTGGTTTAGGGGCACTAGGTGGCCTTGGTGGTTTTGGTGGTCTTGGAATAGCTGGTGCTATACCAGGATTTATTGGGTATTTAATTTTAAATAGAAAATTTTTTGTTGTTTTTATAATTTTTTTTATTTTTTCTAGACCTTATGGAACAATATTTGATGGACCTTTTGCTCAACCATTCGGCCCAACACACTTCGGACCTTTCCGTGATCCTTTCTTGTTCCCGGTTATTCCACCAATACTTGCATAAATTTAAAAGATTCTTTTCTTTTTTTTTGTTCTTTTTTATTTATATTTATGTTTTTGTTAAAGCAGTGTTTTTTTTTAATTTTATACAATATTAAACTTGTTTTATAAATTTTGGATTTTAGTTTAAAAAAAAAAAGAATAGAATAAATTTTAAAGTTTTAAAAAAATTCTTTTTCAATATTTATTTATTTAATAAAATGAGAAAATTTTAAAAATGTAAAAATTTTTTGATTTTTTAGAAATGAAACTAATTTTAAAAATAGCTCTTTATATATTTTATTTTATTGGAATAGTTAATTCACTTCAGCAAAGGTTCTTATTCGGATACACGGGCTTTAATAACTTTAATAGAATTTTATCTTATCCAGATCAGAATAATATTATGGCAATGAATTTAATAAGTAATTTTAAAATAAATCCATTGATGGCTTTGACAAATCCAGTTTCAGGTTTACATAGAAGTTTAATGCCGATAAGGACATCTAGAAATATGATAATACCAATTATAACTCCATCAACGCCTGATGATCCTGTATCAAAAACTACTGGTGGCAATACATTATCAAATCAAAAAGGATATTTAAAAAATTAGATTAAGTTTCTTAACTAATAAAAACATTTTAAAAATTAATTATCTTTTTTCTTTAAAACTTTTATATAAGTAACTTCATCCTACAATAATTAAACTCATGATTTTTTTCAGTCATGTGATTTGAACTTGTCCAAGTCAAATTAGTTTGTTTTATAGCTTTAAATAAAGTTTGAAAGCCAATCGCTCTTTATTTTTTTAAGTTTTTTTTAATTTTGATATAAAGTGTTTAACTCTCGACAAATAATAAGAAACAAAGGTTTTATTTTTGAAAAATTTTTATTTGAAATTATATCAAGTTTTAGAAATTAAAAGCGTAGTAATTTTTAATTTAAACAAGAATATATTTTAAAAAATAAACCATAATTGTTTAAATCATGTTTTTTTTTTTATTTTTTTCTAGTTCTATTTAATGATAAGCTTTAAAATTTTTTTTTTAATTTTTTTTTATTTTAAGATAAAATCGTCCGTCAAAAAATTAAATTAAATATACATAAAAAGATGTTAGTTTATCTATTATTAGTTGCTATTATCTCACAAGGGTTTTGCGCTCCAGTTGAAGATGCCCATCATTTGGCAAAGAGACAAGTTTTCAGGTTTTTGTTTAATAATTTTTAATTAATACCTAAAAAAGTTTATAAATGGTTTCAATTTTAAGTCCATTTATGCTTGATTTTGGCAGACCACCAACTGGTGTTTATGGTGGTGGATTAGGTGGCTTCTTTGGCTCACCAATTTTCGGACCACCTTTACTTGGACCATTCAATAATCCAGCTTTAAGAGAAGAAAGAATTTTGAATTTATTTGATTTTAATAGATTATTAAACGGTAGACCAACATTTGATCAACAAGCTATTTTACGACCATAAAAACAAAATTTTGATAGATTATTTTTAAAATATGAAATCAGAAATTTTTAAATTAAAATAATTTTGTAATTTATTTATAACCAAAACAAAAAGAGATTTTATTTCTATTTTATTATTGTTACTTTTATTTGTTTTTTGTTAGCTTTTTTTTTTAAATTAAGATTTTAATCCAAAGAGCAAAAATGAAAAAATTTTTTTTGGTTTTCATTTTTTAAATAAAGTTTATTAAAACTAAATTTCAATATTCTTTTAATTTACTATTTTAAAATATTAAAGATTTTTATGGCATAATTCTAGAGCATACTGGATTTGGTCATTTTCAGCTCTATTTATCTGAATTAGTGTTTAGTTAATAAATTTTTTGATTATGCTGTATTTTCTTAAAAAGCAGTTCAAGACGATTCTACACTAAGTGAAATAGAATATTCAATCTTTCAATATATTTCAAAGAATATCTGTAAGCATATGATAAATTGCATCATTTAATGCAAATAAACTTAATAAACAGAATTATCGAAACTAAATTCAAGTTTCTTAAAATATTTTTTTAAAAAATTAATTTTTCAACTTTAACATCTCTAAATTTAGTCATTTAGCTCGAATAAAAATCCGTATGTGTTTGGACAAAATAAAATAAACTAGATTCATTTTGAAAATAAAATTGCTTAAGCTTAAGCTTGTTATTAATATATATAAAAAAAGGTAAAGCGCTTGTAATGCTAAATAAGACAAAGAAAAACATTAAGAAATATTTTAGTACTTGGTTTATTTATTGTCGATAAGATTGATATCTTGAAAGTTAAATAAAAAGTTTTATTTTATACACTTAAATGTGTACTTTAGCATTAGAGCTAATAATTAAACAAATCTTATAAGAGGAATAAAAATTCATAAATTATTTTGTAAATAAGGTTACTACAAACAAATTTATTTGAAGAGTTAATTTTATCTCTTTTCTCAAAATCTCTGATATTAATGAATAATTATTAAAAAGAAAAATTAATTTTTTTTTATTTATTTATTTTTTAATTTTTTTTTTTCATTTGAATTGTATTACAATAATTCTAAAGCAAATATATGAGATAAAACCAAAAAATAAAATGGATTGGAAATTTATAAATTCAAATTTAAAAAAAAATAATAATTTTTTTTTTAATTAATTCAAGATCTTGATAATAAATGGAAAATAAAGAAAAATTGAAAATTTGAAGATAATGACAAATTTTTTACTAAATTGATTTTAAAAAAAAAATTTTAAACACGACTCAGAATTTAATTGTGAAAAAATTTTTACAAAAAAATTTAATTAATTTTTAAGAAAAGAAAAAAAATTATTTCATAGTCTTAGTTTTTAGAATTGAATACAAAAAATTATTGAAAAAAAAGACTGTTTTTCGATTTCGAGAAAAATTACAAAAAATATTCTCTACATGAGCTCGAAAAATTGGAGAAAAAAAGAATTATGAAACATTTCGATA
The DNA here is from genome assembly GCA_021432725.1 of Brachionus angularis. Classification (NCBI taxonomy): domain Eukaryota; kingdom Metazoa; phylum Rotifera; class Eurotatoria; order Ploima; family Brachionidae; genus Brachionus; species Brachionus angularis. The sequence continues at coordinate 5,484,534 of JAJVDD010000001.1, read as the reverse complement.
CAATTGAATTTTTATAACCAAGACTAGAAAACTTTAAATTTAAAAAAAAAAGAAGACGAAACACAAAAAAAATCGATTAAAAAATTAAAAAAAAATTTTAATATTTTAAAAAATTTAAACTTTTAAAGCTACAACTTTACACAAAAAAAATTAAAAAAAAAAAAAAAAAAGATTACTGTTAAATAACTTTTTTTTTTCTCTGTTGTTAGTTTAAGTTCAAATTTATTAAAACCAAATTTGAGTTGTCTAAATTTTGAGTAGTACAATTACATATCTAAGAAGGGGGCGACAAAAAAAAATAATAGGCAAAAGAAAAACACGAAACGGATTTTAGACAAAAAAAAACAAAAGGTTTTTTTTAAAAACCGAACAAAGAGAAAAAAAATTTAAAATAAAATAAAAAATGTATCATTATCATCTTAATTAGTTTTGATTTTTTTATGCTTTTTTTTATAAAATCCAAAATTTTAATTTTTGAAAATTTTATCCCAATATTTAGCTTTATATTTATTTTTTTGCTTGATATACAAATATTTTTAAATTTGTTATTTTTTAGTAGAAATTCTTATTTTACTGTTAGCCCTACTACTGGCCGTACTTGATGAACTGCTGGTAATGCTACTACCACAACTGTTAGCTTTGTTGGTTTGCTTCAAGTTCTTAATTGAAATAGATATGACCGGTGTAGAAGGCTTTGAAGATGTCTTCTCTCGAGATTTGTGCTCACTCGAACTAGATTTTTTCGCTGGTGCAGAGACTACTTGTATTAAATTGACAGAATTGTTTTTTGCTTTAGAATTTTTCTTTTTGCTTTCAGCAGGGTTTGTTTTAACAACTGAGGCGAGTAGAACCGAAGCTGCCAATTTGGCTGATTTTGGCGAAGCTTGTTTCGGTGTCTTGTTATTCTCAGTAGAACCACCGAGAGCCGGAAACTCTTCAGTGTCTAATTTGAAATCTTTTTTAACAACTGCGGATTTTTTTGATTTAGAACTCGAGACAAAACTAGACGAAAACGAAGATTTTTTATTTGAGCTAATTTGTTCTTCGTTTATATGATCATGAAGAAATTCACAATTTTCGCCTTTGAGACACTCTCCCTCGAGCCAATATTTACACATGATTGTTTTAAGGTCGTGAACAAACCGACAATCGGCTCTCATGCATCGACCCTCGTTTAGCATGTAAACACAAGGTTTACGAGATGTTTGATTAATTAAATTTTGTTTATACAAGCTTAAATTTGAAGTGGTTAATGAAGATGTAGTTGAAGTTGATGTTGGTGTATTGGAACCGTTCGAGTTGGCGCTTTTCAAGCTTTTAGTATGCAATTCCAACAAATTGGCCAAGTGTCGTCTTTTTTGTAACAATTTAATCAATGAGCTTCTCAACGAAGCCGAAATTTTTGATCCAAATTCAAATTCATTGAAATCATTGAAATTATTTTCAACATAAAAATTATATTCTTCTTCGTTTAAATATTCGTTTATTTCATCTTCATAGTTGAACACATTCTCGAATATATCTACTTTATTATTATTAGACTCCGATTGACTCTCATTGCCACTATTAAATCTTGATTTTTTGTTTTGTTTTTTCTTTTTGGATTTTTCTTCTTTCAATAGACCATACTTGGAAGCTTGAGACATTTGCAAAGCATACAATTCAGACTCGTTTCTGAGCAAATTGAGCGCTTCTTCTTCACTTAAACTATCAATCATTAATTGATCATCATATTCTTCATTATTATTGTAATAGTCATAGTAGAAATGCTCGCCTAAATCGTACTCTTGTTCAGGCTCGTTTATTACTGTTGTATCATGATGATTTTGATTCGGCGAAGTGTCTGTTTCATAGTAACAAGTTTCGTCTTCGATCATAGTAAATTCGTAATTGTCTAATTCAAAATCTTGCTCTTCGTCGAACGGTACAAACTCTGGTATAGAGTCTACATGTAAATTGGCCAACATGTGCGAAAAATTTGACTCTTTTTGTGTTGGTTTTAGATTTAGATTTAATTTATTGTATTGTTCGCACACGAATTTATGATATAATCTTAAATTAAAAGCCATTTTATTCGATCTAAATTTAAGGTCTAAATCAACCGAGTGTTTGTTATTTAGAAAATAGTCTGGATCGAGTTGAACATAGTCTAGATTCATGTCAATCTCGTTCAAGTACGCGTCTAAATCTATTTTATCTTCCTGATAGAATTCTTGTTGAATAATTTCGTTTTGTTTGCGTTTATCGACTATTTTTCGCCAATTGTTTCTGTCAAGCATATCGAGCTCTTCAAGTTTTTCAACTTGTAATTTTTCACTTTCAAGACGGCAGTTCAATTGGTCAAGCTCAAATTTAGAAACTGCTTTGAAACAATCTTCAATATCTGCATCAATATCATCATCGATTATTAATTGTAAATGTGATAAATTAGAACTATCTAAATTAGAATAATTGTTTGGAAATATTTTATTAGTTAACCAGTCATAGTCGTTGACGTACAAATCGTCATCGTCGTTAACTAGCTCAAATTTAGCTAAATCATCGTTTTTTTGATGCTCAAAAAAATTTGGTATTTTTATTTCAATTTGTTCTTGATGGTGTTCTTCTATGTTTTGTTTTAGTAATAAAGAAGAATTTTCTGATTGTTGATTTTGAACAGATAATTGTTGAAGTAAGTAATTGTTATTTAGCAAATATTGAAGCAAGAAAAATTGATTTTGAAATTGTAAATGAAATTCGGGTGTTTGAGATGAATAAAGATCGGAATAACTGCCGACATAGCCTTCGTCGGAGCTTAGACAGTCGCTACTAGAAGATGAAAAAGGATTAATTTTGGTATTATTTTTTGGTGCAACTGAATCGGAGTTTGTAGATGATGAAGAAGATAAAGATGCTGGACTGGTGAAGTTGCAGTCAATTGCCAAAGATGATTTAAAGTCAAACTCTTGGCTCAAATCTATACGGTTTATTAAATGATTCAAGCTCAAGTTGTTCATATTATTGTTATTGTTGTTATTCTTTATAGAAAATAAAGAATATTAAAAATATATCAAAAATATATCAAAAATGTTCTAAAAGTTCTACAAGAGCGATTAAATTTTAATTTTATTCTGTTACTAACCAGTTTATTAAAATTTATTTTAAAATAATATTTTAATAATAATAATAATAATAAGAGCTAGGTTTAATTTTTTAGTTTTACATTTTTTTTTTTGAAAAAAATTCGAGGGTTTTTAATTAAGACTGAATTAGATGAGAAAGTTTAAACAATTTTTGATCCCTAAGTATTTTTTTTTTTTATTTTCATAATTAAAATTTTTTTCTTTTCTTTTTTTTTTTTTGATTTAAAGGTAAATTTATTCATTAATATTGTCTAAATAAAGAATATTTTTATTTTTATGCATGATTTTAAAGTAAGAAAAACTTTTTTTTTAATTTCAAAATGAATGAAAGTATCTAGCTTAATTGTTTTTAAAATGTTGCTAAATTAATTGCGTTTTTTGTAATATGTTTATATAATACAAAAGCGCACGTTATTTTGCAACAATCAAGAATATAAAGATGTTCAAAGCTTTAAAAAAAAAATTAAAATGATCAACCGTAAAAATAAATGGGGATCAATATGCACTTTGATTCAAAATGAAAAAAAAAAAAAGAATAGGAAGAATTTTTGTAATTTGAATCTGGATTTAAGAAATCAAGTTGAATGAATTGTTTTTTTCTTAAGAAGAAAACTTTAAAGGTAAATGAAACTTTGGACTTTTTTTTTGTTAATTATTAAGATTAATTAAATGAAAAAGAAAAAAAAATTGTTTAAATAAGCTTTTTATAATAAAATAATAATTAAATCTTGTTTTTATCATTTAGAGACTTAATGATGATAAAATATAGTTAATAAATGGCGTTCAAAGTGATACAAAGATGTTTACTGTACACTCTTGACAACTACTCTAAATTCAGAAATAAGACTGAATTGAAATTTATTGTTTAATTCTTAATTCTTTTTTGTTTTCCATTTTTAAAAACAAATCGAAATTGAAAATAATATATGCTAAAAAAAAAAATTAAAAATTGGTTTTTAAGATGGTTTCAAAGGAAAATATTTCCATAAGGAAATGAAATGAATTCAATATGAATTAAGTATAATTTCTAAAAGTAGTAATTTTCTAAAATGAAATATTTAAGTTTTGATTTGTAATCTTGGTAAAGCTATATATTAGTAATTTTGTATAATAAAGTATTAAAAGTAAAAAATCAAGTGCATATTGTTGTTTAATTTCTAAACATTTAAATAGGAGCCTAGATAGCTAGATAGCTACTAGAATAAGATAAATTTATAAAATCACGTGATTATTGAATAAACGAAAAAAAGACATAAAGAACACCTTAGAAGATAAAGAGACAGTAAGTTATCAGTAATAAGTAAATGACCTTAACCCTTTGACATCTGCTAATATTGATAAGATAAATTTTGTATTATTTGAATAAAAAACAAATTAACTTACTTGATCGAACATATATAAACTATCAATTGTTCCAAGATTTTGATTATTATTAATATTCATTAGCGCAAAATTTATATTGTTATTATCCACTTTAAATATTAAAAATAAAATAACATATTAGTTTTAAACTATAGATTTAAAATTTATAAAAAAAAAAATAAAAAATAACAATAATAATAATAATAATAATAAAGAAATAAAGAGGTTGACAATTTTATTTGTTTTAAATAAAACAAAACAACAAAAAAGGATTAGAAATAAATTAGATAAATTTTCTAATACTAGTTAAACTGTTAGATCGACCTAAATTTAATATATTTTTATTTTTATTAAAAAATAAAAAAAAAATGTCTAAATTTTTTATGAAAATACAAATGTCAAAATTATAATTTATTTCTCTTAAAGTTGTTGTTGTTGTTGTTCGTTCTGTATATATGCTATGTTCGATATTTTATATATATTTATATTTTTTATAGAGCTTATTTACAAATTTTATTTAAGAGACAGTTTGATCCATGTATCAATAAATACTTGAATCGTAGCCAAATTTTTTTCTCATATATTTAAAAAACGGGTGTTTTATTTTATTTTGTTTTATTTTATTATTATTATTATTACTTTAAATTAAAATATAGATAATTAAAAATAAAAAATAAACAAACTTTTTGTTTCATTATAATAATAGATTTGATTGGCTAACATTTTTTGTTTAATATAAATTTCTAAAAAAATTTTTTTTTTTTTTTTTTGTTTAAAATTGAGTATTTTGTATATTGTTTTTAATTATATGGAAAAATTTGTCAATTAATCATTTTTTTTTATTATTATTATTTTTAATAATTGTTTATTATTTGAATAAAAATAAAAATTAATTTAGTGGCATTGTTATTATTTAGTTTCAAATATTTATTGCTTCATTCGAATATTGCAGCTTTGAATTTAGATTTTATTAAAGTTCTAGAATTCTAAAATGACGTAATTATTTTTAAACATAAATAGATAAATAAATAATTAATTAATAAATTAAATAAATAACTTAAATATAAAAAAAAATTTGTTTTCCGTTTAAATTAAATTTAAATTATACCAATCAACCAAGCATGCAATTAAATTTTAAAATTTTATTTTTAAAATGCTTTATTATTTAATATTATTTAATTTTTTGAACAACTAAAAAATTGATATAAATATATATATGTATATATATATATATATATATTATGTATAATTTTTATTTTATGTTGTTTTTTTTTTTTTGTTTTTACATATAAAGCTAAAAGAAAAAGAGAGAAAAAAAATTAGTATAGAAAAAACTCGAATTCATCATCATCATCATCAACTAACTTAGAATGAAACATATTAAAAAAAAAACAAAAAATCAATTCTCTCTGACATTGAAATTTAAATAATATGAAGAAAAATTTTTGAAATTATAATTTCTAGTTTTCAAACATTATGTTTATGAGATGACGATTGAGTGATTTAGAACTACATAGAGAACTAAATAGAGAGAGCGAGAGAGAATAAGAGAAAGATATTAGTTGTTATTGTTGTTGTTGTTGTTGTTTTTGATTGTGGCGGCCTCTTTTTTTTCTTTCTATATAATTTTTGAAAATATACATAAGATTGATAATAATAATTTATTTAATAATCATTAATTTATTATGTGCATAAATAAATTAATTTTTGTAAATTTATTTTGACATAAATTACATTATTATTTCTTTCTTTTTTCACTTAATTCTCTATATACTATTATTAAATTATTACCCTTATAATATGTTTAATATATAAAACTGCAGATTTTAATTAATTATTAATTGATCAATTAAAATTCTATTTTTTTTTTAAAGATCTTTAATCTTTTTTTTATTTTTATTAAAAAATATTTTATCATAATTTTAAGTAAATACTGTATAAGCTTTTTTAAAAAAACAGTTTGTTTTTTTTTATTCTCAATAGTATTTCTTTGCTATTCTTTGAATAGACACAATTTTTGAGTTATTTTAAAAAAAAACAACAACAAAATTTACTTTATTCATTTTTTATTATTTTTAAGTTTAAATACAAAATTGCTTCTTTTTTTTTGTTGTTGTAATTTTTGAACAAACTAAAATTCATGGTCTAATGAATTTTTTGGGCTTTTTTTTGTTGAGAATTTTGTATTTTTTCTTTTTTAAAAATTTTTATTGCTTAAAAACAAGAAATATTATTTAGGTAAAATAAAAAATATTATAAATTAAATAAATTTATGTGATTTAAAAAACTTTGAATCTTAAAATAATCTTTTAATATTTTGAAAGCTTTTAGTTTTTTTTTTTAAATTTAATAATATTGCATTTTAAACAAAAGCCAAATAATTAAATATTAAAATATTTGAATTTCAAATATTTATTTTATTTAATTTTGTTTTTGTTTTAAATTAATTAAATTTAAATAATAATTAAAATTTGAATAAAAAGCAAACAAACTGAATGTATTTTATTATAATTGATTTTATTTAAAATTTTATAATTATTGAATGTAAATAAAACAGTACACTATTTGAATTGCCCTAAGATCCAATTCAACAAGTCATACATTTTTTAAAGGAAAAAAATACTTTCTTTTTGAATAATTTGACACAAACAATTTTAATTTTATTGCTTCTACTTTGCTATTTAAAAAAAAAAGAAAAAACATTAAATATTTTAGTTAAATTTTTGAAATAAATAATAATTGAATGTAAATATAGAATTTTAAATTTATGTTTATTTAATAGCTTAATTTGCTTTCCAGGATGTTTAGATATTATTGTTATTTTTTAATAGATAAAATTACTTATTAAATAATTGCTTTTATTTTCAAAGAAATTTTATTTATATCATTAATTTTGATTTAACATAGATTTTGTCTAAATTGACAATAAAATAAAATTTTTGATATATTATATATATTAATGTTAATATGACATATATTTTATTTATAAATAAATCTAAGCATATTTTTAATCTTAAATGTAGTTCAAGAAAAAATGATTAATCTGAATCTGAATAATAGATAAAATATGATATTTTTGTTGTTGTTGTTGATAAATATCATGAATAATATTGTTTAATTTTAATAAAATTTAAGAAAGAATAATATATATGTAATAATTGTGTCATTTAAATTCAAGAATTTTAAAAATTAAATTTTATTAAATTAAATTCAATCATAAAATTAAATAACTGTTATATGTTTATATGAAAATAATAAAATTTATTATAAGCTTAATACCTAAACAGCTAAAAAAATATTTTAAACTATTATCTATAATATATAAATGCGGTATGTTCAACTTTGTTTGTTTGTTTGTATGCAGCAGTTTTATTTCGGCTCAGGAGCGTGCTAAAATTACACACGATGGCTCATTCGATAGCCCATGACAAGTAGGTGTGCGCAAAACCCGCCTTTTAGTTTTGCCTTAATGCTTAGGTCATACAAAAGCTGCTCAAAGTTGGCAACTTTTTGGTAAAATTTTGGAAAAATATTATTTCTATTATCATATGCATTTCAATATTGTTTCTTATAAAACAAACAGTGCTAATTAAGAATATATGCTTGGTTTTACTGTGTGACCTATACCTGAAGAGATATCTCAGGTAAAAAGTGATAAAAATCTGTATAAATCGCCTACTTTGAGTTAAAATAGATATGATAAGTGGATTATCAAAAAACATGAAAATATACAATAATATACTCTGAAGTATGTAGATTAAGAATAAATTAAGCCTAGAGTTTTACCCAACTCACCTGAATAGTTATACCTAATCAAAAACTCAGATTTATTCAAAAAAAAAATTCAAAAAATATGTAGTCTATCTACGACATTCAATTTAATATCTTTTCTTATGTATTTAAATACGCTGATTAAGAATATATGCTTGGTTTAACTGTGTGACGTTTACCTGATGAGATATTACAGGTAAAAGGTGATAAAAATCTGTATAAATCGCCTACTTTGAGTTAAAATAGATATGATAAGTAGATTATCAAAACACTCGAAAATATACAACAATATACTCAGAGGTATGTAGATTCAGAATAAGTTATGCCTGGAGTTTTACCTTACTCACTTTAATAGTTATACCTAATTTTTCGATTAAAAACCCATCGTGTATGTCCTGCTAAATATTTTCTTACCTAAAAAAATCCGCCGTGATAATTTCGCAATTTAATATTTTAGATCTTCAAACATTTCATTTCAATTTTTATTTATCATAATTACAAATCCATAAATATTTTTGTTTTGTAGTTTTTGATAAAAATTTTAAGAAATTTTAAATAATCCTTTGAATGACAATTTAAAAATTAAGATTTAAAAAAAATTATATTGAACTGATTATAAAAAAAATCCTATATTCTTATTGAAATTTACTTTATAAATACCAGAGTCTTCAGGATTATTTAATAGTTCGGAATCAATCCATACGCACTTTTTTTTCAAGCAGGTCTATTTTCTAAAACTTCATTTGAAGTATCTTTAAAAACTATTTCTTCGTCTATTTAAAAAAAAATTTAAAAAAGAAGGCATAAACGAAAATCTAAATAAAAAAAGCTTTTTCATGAGAAAATATTGGTTTTTGAATTTTCATAACAATTATTTTATATTTAAAACCGAAAAATTACTAAAATTTATAAAAATAGATACTCTTACAATATTCTTTTTAAAGCATATATTTAAAATTAATTTCACACAAAAACATTATTAAATATTTGTCTACAAATTTTATCAGAACTATGTAAATAAGTTGGAATCAAAATTGTTGTTTAAATATTAGACTTGCAAGATTCTAAATTTATTTATATTATGCTTTAATTTTTGTCTAATTTTTAAAATGTTGTTATATATAAAATATTCTTTTTAACTTTTTAACCAACTGATAAAAATTAATTTAATAGATTTTGCTGTGTAATTAACACTAAGAGCTGAAGTATCTATTTGGACAATTTTGAATTTTATTTTAATACTCATCATATTTGTTAGTAATATTTACATTAGAGCAAAATCAATTAGTAAATTCAATAAATTAATTAATATAAAAGTCATACTTTTGGTTAAAATAGATAAGAAAAGTAAATTATCAAACCACTTGAAAATATACAATTTGTTTGTTTGGATCTTTTTCTTAAATATTCTAAAAAATTAGTAAACAAATTTTAACTTGTAAATTTGTAGTCTAAAACTATAAAGATGAATCATATAGAATGATGAAAATGCTATTAAAAATTCTATTCAAAAAAAAAAAAATATTTTTAGATGAAATTATTTAAAAGCTTTATTTTATTATCTAAACGTTTTTTAAAATACAACCAAAAAACATTTCAACATTTAACCAAGAATTAAGAGTTTTAGGAAAATTAAAAATTAAATATATTTTTTAATTTTTGAAGCTCAGAAAAAAATTCAATTCTAATAAACCAGAAAAACTTTTTAAATATTGTATTTTGGTTTTCGAATATTTAATTTTAAAATTAAAAATGATCATTTAATATTTTGAGGCGGTTTAGAGATTCAAATCGAAAAGCTAGAAGCCTTTATAAATGTCCAAGCATTTGATTTTAAGAGCTAGTATAGTAATAAAAAAATAAAAAAGTTTCCAAAATTTTTTTTTTGGGTTAAAATGAATATATTTTTTTATGTTTAATAAAGCACATATATTCAAAAATTACAAAGCTAAATATAAATAAGCTAAATATTTGTCAAAATTCAATTTTCTTTAGGCTCTTATTTTATTTAATTTAAAATGAAGGGCTGTCATTGAAAAACAAAATAGGCACATAAACAAACCAATAAAACATTTGATATTTTACAAATCAAAATTACTTTTAAATCTTTTTAAACTCAAATTTTTTAACTCTAACAAATAATCATTTTAGGTCTTCAGTGATCCATATTTCAGTTCGTTAATTAAAATTTTGATTTTATAACTCTTAAATTAATAAATTTAGGTAATGTCAAATCCAAATAAAAATGATTTATTTAATTTTTGATTATAGCCTAAAAATATTATATTAGTATATAATATTTTTTCACTATTTTTTGCTACAAAAAAAACTAAAAAGGTTCAATATCAAAATTAAAAAAGATTATCTTAAAGATAAAAAAGAGACTTTTAGGCTAATTTAAAAAAATATAATCAAAGTATATCCAACTGAATTAGAAGTAAAGATATTAACCTGAAAAAAAAAGTCAATAATAATCGTGCAAATCGTTATGGAGAAAGTTATATAACGAATATATTGAAATTAGAAAAACAAGATTGGCTTAAATTAGTTGTAAACTAAAAAATGGTTTTGGTTTTACCATCTATTTATTTTTACTTTACTTTTAGTATTGTTTAATATATTATTTTTTAAATTCTCTATATCTTTTCTAAAGTATAACTATAATGTATCAATCAATTACTTTAAATTTTTAAATAATATAATTGAAGTTTTAATAAAATAAAAAATATTTACAAATATTGATATGATATATAAAACTCATATTTGATCGTTATTTCATATTCGTATTTAACAAACTTTCGTCTATGATAACGGTAATCTTAAAATTTTAAACATTTTTGCAAGGATAGTTTTATGAAATAAAAAATTTTAATTCTTCATAATGGGTTCTTTACAATTTTTCATGTTTTTGTTTGTTTTAATAGGTTTTGAAGAAAACTGGCAAAATTCATAAGGTGGTGCTTCTTACTTTTTTTTTGATTGAAAGGAAATAATCCCCGAAATAATTTATACCCGTGAAATTATTCCAATTGAACTAAATCCCATTTGTAATTTCAGGAAATCATCCCCATTTCAATTTATCCCTGTTACAATTTATCCCCGTTTATAAAATAAGGAAAATATTCCCGTTGAAAATATTCCTGAAACCCAAAAATATTAGCAAATAAAATATAATAATTTTTTACTTACCGTCTTTCTCGATTAGAAGTTTAGCCAAATACAAGCACAGTGCTTGTATTCGGATAAATTTTTGACAAAATAATTTAGAAAATTTTACTTTTTTTTTTTGAGGGAATGATTCGAATAATATGCAAGCTTTGCTAATTATGAAAATTAATTATTAACTAACTAAAGTTAACTAAATGAAAGCTAACTAAATAAGCACTTCAAAAAATACCGAAAAATCTTCTAATCGAGAAAATACGGTAATAATAATTAAACCAATATTTTTTTTTAAATTTTTAAAATAAAACAGGTTCTTTAGAAACGGGGATAGTTTCCTGACAAAATTAAAAAAAAAAAAAATTATTTTTCGGGAATAATTACTTTTGGTAATAAATTATTACGGGAATAAAAAAAACGGGGATTATTGAAAAAAACCCGGGTGTATTGAAAAAAAAAACAAATTTTTAGAAAAAAAATTGAAAGGAAAAGTTTTAAATTAAAACTGATAGTTTATTCGTAATCTACATTAAAAGACCAACATTTTGGTATATGGGAAAATAAAACTTAAAGATGATTTGTTCGAAAAGCAACTGGGTTTAAGTTTTTCAAAAAATGGGGTGGTGTCGATTTTTCAGCTATCCAATAAAAGCTTTATTTTAATTAGAAATATTATTATTATAATAATTTTTAAAATCTAAAAACATTTTCACAATCATCAAAATATAACATTATATTTTTAAATCAAATGTGACAAATGATACTAATAATGCCTTACATTTATCGCTATTTTAATATTGTTTTTAAAATTTTGAACTGAACCACAGTCTGTGATATTTAAATATTTTATGCAAATTTTAAAATGTTTCCCTTTATACATTTTTGTTAATTTTTAATTGAAAATAAGATTTTTGGTATTTTTCTTGAATTGTGAGGAACAATTTAATTACAGTAGTTTCCGTCTATAGTAAATTCGAATTTGCACGAGCATTTGTTTACTATAGACGTACATTTACTATAGACGAATACAAAAAAATTTTAAGAAAAACTTATTTATTTAACAAATATAAAGTTTAAAATATGAAATTAGATACAATTCGGAATATAAAATTAAAATTTTTGAATTTTTCCATTTAAACTATTAGCATGTATCTCTCTTAATTATTTTTTATTTTTTTTATAGTAGAAACGGCTGATGGATGTATTGAGAATATATCGGATACAGCTTTATTGTTCAATCCTTTTTCTAAATGATTCAAAATATCTATTTTTTGTTGTAAACTAATTGCCGCTCTTTGATTTTTATCGACAAGTCTGCCTTTGTCACTCATTTTATTTATTTTTTTTTTTGAAAGTTCAATTTTGTTATAACCAGTGAAAATTATACACAATACATACATAATGTATAAACTGTTTTTTTAAAAAAGTTTGTAATAAACAAAAATTCACTATATCCGTTTTTATTATAGACATATAAATTTACATTAATAGTAGTGAAAATGTTTTTGTTCTCAGAAAAAAATTTATTATAAAAGAAAATTTATTATAACCGGAAACTACTGTAGTTTTAAAATATCTTTTGACACAAAGTCAGACAAATTGTGTTTTTGTTTGAGACTATTTAATGCTACTAAAAATTCGTATATAGTAGTTGACGCCCCTTCATATAATAAATCGTTCATTTGGGCTTCGGTTTCTTGGTCGCTGTCACTTTCGGTATTTCTTAAGTATGGATCCTCATCAAATTTATAACTATGGTCTTCATAATTTGATTCGAATGACTCATTAGATATGTTCAATATCTCCTCATTATTCATTATATTATACTAATTGTCTCATTATATTTCTGAATTTTATAACTCGATAACTCTTTATTGAAATGTTTAATAAGTGGTTTTATTTCATTAAATTCGGTTTTACAGTTGATTGTTATTGAATTATTAAAAACTTGATCCAAAACAGGATTTTCAAATAAGCTTAGAATTTCATCTGATTCTCGAGTTTGGGTTAAATTTTTAAATTTTTTTTTTCGCGATGAGTCTAATTTCTACTTTGTTTCATGCTTAATACATTTTTCCTATTTTCTTTATTATATTTTGTTATTTCATCTTCACTATTACTTGAAGACATTTTATAATTTTTTTTATTAAAAAAATTGATTTTATTTTTTAAAAGAAAATCTTTTTTTTTTCATTCAAGGCAGATATAAAGAGAAAAAAAGAGCTTCTTTTTGAAAAAAGGAGGGAAAATTTCAACAAATTTTGTTTATCTGAGAAAAATTTCTTCGATAAACTTTATTTTTGGATGATATAATTCGATCATCAACTAAACTCATCTCTAAATATTAATAAAACTTTTTTAAATAAAATTAATTGTATTGCAATTTTGTTTCTAACAGCTATTCAAATTATATTATTTCAAAGTAAATTTTATCAATATTAAAAATTAATACTTTTAATATTTTTTAATAAAAAAAAGGCTGTTTTCAATTAATTGAGTATTGGTAAATAAAATAAAATAATAACTTGTATAAATAAACTACAAATAGTCTGCTAAAAAAATTGGTGAAAGGGAAATCTAAGAGAGATCTAAGGGTACGAGATCCACCGCATAAACAAATAAAATGTCAATTTTGTCATTTTTGATCTATCCTAAAATATAAGTAACTTGAAAAAAAAAAATAATAAATTTCAAATATTTTCAATTTCGATCATATATAATAAAAAATAGTAAAAAAATTATAAAGAAAAGATATTATAAAATGCTCAGACCAAATGCATTCTGTTTATCATCCTATACGTAGGATATGATGTACGTCATATGAAAGTAACTTATTTAAAACTAAAGAAGATTACAACTTATTGTCACATTCATTTTGAGGTGCCGAAAAAAAAATTGGTGAAAGGGAAATCTAAGAGAGATCTAAGGGTACGAGATCCACCGCATAAACAAATAAAATGTCAATTTTGTCATTTTTGATCTATCCTAAAATATAAGTAACTTGAAAAAAAAAAAATAATAAATTTCAAATATTTTCAATTTCGATCATATATAATAAAAAATAGTAAAAAAAATTCAAAAAAAAAATAAACAAAAGAAAAAATTTTTTTGGAAATATGCTTAAATTATGATGAAAACACATATTAGTATTTAACTTTTCTAATTTAATATAAAAAAATTTAACAAATAAAATAATAGAAATTTGGTAATATTTATTGAAATTGCTAAATGATTAGTTAGAATAAACAAATCATGGTTGAGTAAATATCTTTTATTCCATTTATGCCCATTTATGTATAAATAGTAATGAAAAAAAAATCTATTCATTATAAAAATTATTAAGTTAAATAATAATGGCTTCATACGAAGATTTTTCATCAGAACCATCATCATACAGAACTGTTGGTATTTACAGTGGTGAAACTGCCCAAGCTTCATCAAGCGGTTGTGGATTTTTACCACCATTGTCATTAGATCAATACAAATTAAACAATGATCCAAATCCAGAAATAATTAGAAAAAGGCCAACTGATAAAATAAGATATATTCAAGAAATTCAATACAAATTTTTAGAACCACCAGCTGCTCCAAAACCAGGTGATTTACTCATTAAACAATTACCAAACAGACAAATTGCACCAGCTCCACCATTGGTTGTTAGACAAGCTCCACCAAAACCAGCCAATCCAGCTCCAGTAATCTTACGTGAAGCTCCACCACAACCACCACCAAGAGTTGGTGATAAATTAGTGTTAGTACCAGGTAAAGTTTTACCACCACCAGACAGAAAAGTAGTTGTTGAAAGATTACCAGCTATTCCACCTAAACCACAACAAGTATTCTTAGAAAAATGGTTAGGTTATAAACAACAAAAAAGAAGAGTTGTTTTCCAACCAGCTGAAGCAGATTGCGTTTTACCAAATCCAAAAAATTTAGTGATTCAATGGGAAAATCCAGAAGTTGAAGTCAATCGTCAATATAAAAACTTAGGTACTCAACAAGCTGATCCAGCTGAATATTTAAGACAACATGGAAGCAGTTTAATAAGACACGAAGAATTCGCTGCTACTGTTAGAAAATTTGGCGCTCCAGAACAATTAGCTGCCCCAGCCCAACAAGCTGCAGGTTTACCAGAATTAGAAGGTGATTTACAAGCCTTAAGATTAGTAGATTTAGATAGAGCTGGTTTAGCTGAATACAGATCATATTTAAGTGGTTTAGGTATTTCTTTTGATGCCTCAAAAGCTTCAGGCAGTCAATTAGGAGCTATTACCTCAGCTGAAAGCAGTGGTTTAATCTCAATTGAACAAGCCCAAGCCACTCTTAATAACTATACCGGTAGTGAAAAACCAATCAGTAATAGTGAATTAAAAGCTTATTTTGATTCAAACGGTGATGGTATGGTTTCAAGTGAAGAATTCGCTTCAGCCTATACTCAATATTAAATTCACTATTATCAAAATTTCATTTAATTTTTTTTTTTCATATAACAATATTTAAAACAATAAAATTATTTATTAGCGTAATTTTTTATATAAAATTTATCAAATTCAATATTTAATAGAACAAATAAGTCATAAAAACTCTTCAACAAAAGTCAGTAAAAATAATTTTTGGGATTGTCCTCATATGATGAAGTTGATCTTAAAGACGCTAATATTGCGCCAAAATAATTAAGAAAAAAATTATCTTGAAAATGTAGAAGTAATTCAAGAAGTTGACGCTAAAGAAGACATGGACGTCCTTCAAAAATATATCAATAAATGTATTACAGAACTTTGAAAAAAATTCGCCTGTAGCTAGAAATAAAAGAAGAAGCAGCCTTTTATTTACCTTCATCTTCTTCTTCTAATTTATCGGTATCCGAAATAGCCGTACAACTCTACGACTTTGCAAGGGTGGCACTTTCATCATCCGATTTGTCATTGTTATTATTAGACCCACAATCAGATCCAATTAATATAAACATTACAAAATAACCTATTATCAAAATAAATAGTCTCATTTAAGCAATTAGATAAATTAGCAGGTTCGAAACAGCAAGTTTATTAAAAAATTATATTAATCAGTAAGAATAATTAGTCTATGAAATTAATTATAATAGCTCTTAAATTAAAGTTAAGTTTTTTAAAAATCCCAATTTTTTTTCTTGTTTGTAGTTTTCAACAATTTGTTGTAATCTCTCATCTTTTATTAAATATTCTGGTCTTCTTTGAACGACACCTCTTTTTAATTTAACAATTTTTCCTTCAATTCTATTTTGCTCATTAATCAAACCATAGATTAAAACAAATATTGATGGATGCTTTGATAACATTTGAGAAAATACATTATGCCTAGTTTCGCAATAATTGTTAGTACGTGTTAAATCCATATAATATTGTTGATGGAAAAACATTTTTAACAGCGTTTACAAAAGCTACTTCAAAATCCACATTAATAGATTTTGGATAAGCATTAATTCCACGTCGAATTTCTTTTAACAATCTTTCATACATATCCTGACTTTTCCCAGATAAAAAAGCAAAAAGAACTGGAACAGGACAATAATTTACGAGAACATGAAATGTATATAATTGTATGAAAAGTTTAGGTGAAACCTTAAATGTACCGTCACAAAATATATGATTATTTTCCATAAATCTTAAACTTTCATTGGTGGCAAAATTAAGAATCTATCTGGATCTTGTTTACCGCTATCAAAAAACAAAAATGGTTCTTTTCTCTTCAATCTGGAATTTCTATTAAATCTCGAGTATCTGGCTCTGGTGGAAAATTTGGTCTATTTTTCTTTTTTTCTCTATTAATTACTAAGCGATCAGCTTCATATGATGGAAGTTTAGCTAAAACTTCATCTTTAAACTCATAATTTCTTACATTATTGATAATCTTTCTGGGTAGTTCATCTGCTAAACGAGCTTTATTTTTAATTGCTCGACGTCTTTCTTTTAAATAATATTCATAAGACTCATCATCAGTTGAATCTATATGTTCACCGTCACAATGAATAAAATAATATTCTTCTCCAATATTTTTACCATCAGTTGTACCAGTTATTTTACAACCAGGTGCTGAACATCTCCATTTGAATGGCGGATTGACTTTCTTGGTGTTGGCTAAACGGAAATAATGTCCTTTGATTGAAATAAATGTGGTTGATCTTTTTGTGACAATTTTACTTTGGCTTTGTTTTTATCAATTTTAACATTAGAAAATAAATTAGTTAGATATTCAATTTTTTATTTATTTATTTATTTATTTATTTATTAGTATATAGCTGCTCGAGTTTTTACCTCCTTCAGCTTTAAAAAAAAATAATTTTAAATTATTAAAATGTTTTGTCTTTTCAGTTAAAGTTTGTTCTGCAGTTTAAATATTGCAATTTACTATTACAAACTAAGAGAAAAAATTAAAAAAAAAAAGAAAATAAAATATGAATAGTTTTGCTATGTTAGATATTAGTCGTTAAATATATATATATGAGATTTTTCTGTATCAATTCCGTTTCATTTATAATGAGGATCAAATTATTTATAAAAAATTTTTTTTTTTTTTTTTTTTTTTTTTTAGAAATTCTAAAAAATTGAAAATTAAATTAAAAATAAAATAGTTTAAAATCGTTAAAGTTTATCTTTGTTCTTTTTTTTATGTAAAAAAGAATTTATTTATTATCTCTCTGGTGTTGCATAAAAGTGTGGGTTGTTCGATTTCTCTTGAGGTGAATCCTATTTTAAATTCATTTACGAGCTTTACTAGAAGCGGTACACAGTAAGTTAGACCATTATCTACATATCTTTTATTCAATTCATTTAACCTGTCCTTTATACTTTTAAGTTTAAGTTTAGTTGCGTGTTCTTGTATGATTTGGCTGCTGGTATCAAATGGTAAACTGAAAATAGATCTGATTGCGGTATTTTGTATTACTTGTAGTTTTCGGAGGTTAGATTCCGACAGTCTGGCTGATATTAGAAAGTAATAGTCAACTATCGAGCCGATTAGTGATTTGTAAATGTTCCCAAGTAGTTTTTTTTCCAATTTCCAAGATTTGTTACTTAATATTTTTATAATATTTATTCTCTCTGTACTTTTAGATTTTATTTCGTCGACTTGTGTTGAAAAAGTCAGGTGCTTGTCTAGTGTAAATCCAAGAAATTTTATTTCGTTGCTTTTTGGAATCAATTGATTAAATATTTTTAGTTTGAAAGTAAGTTTTGATTTAAAATTATTTGTGAAGATGATATAATTGCATTTTTCAACTGCTATTTTCATCTTCCATTTTATTAACCAGGATTCCAATTCATTTAAATATTTATTTATTTCTTTTTCTAAGTTTCCTTGCTTTTTAAAAATAAAGAAGGTAGCGAGATCATCTGCGAATAATAACGATTGGTTTTTATTTGGCACGTTCTTGACAGGTATGTCGTTTATATATATACTAAATAGTATCGGTGATAGAACTGATCCTTGGGGTACCCCAGCTGTAATGTTAAAATTATTAGATACATGTCCGTTTACGTTTACTTTAAAGAGACGATTGCTTAAAAAGTCTTTAATTAGGTGAATTAAGTAGTCTGGTAATTTTAACTTTATCATTTTGCTGATCAGTCCTTCGTGCCATACCTTATCAAAGGCTTTGGCTATATCGAAAGTAAGACAGCAAATATTTTTTTTTCTGAGAAAGCTCTCAGTTATTTTTTGAACCAGGAAGTAAGTGTTGTCTGCAGTTCTTCGACGCTTTCTAAACCCTGATTGTTCTTGAATTAGTTTATTCCGATTTTCTAATTCTTGATATATTCTATTATTAATAATCTTCTCAAAAACTTTTCCTAGACTGCTTGTTAAACTAATTGGTCTATAGTTTATTGGGTTTTCTTTATCATTTTTTTTCTTGGGGATCATTTTTATGCTTGCTATTTTCCAATCGCTAGGTATTTTTGATTCTTGTAGGCATTTGTTAAAGAGTTGAGTGATTTGTTTAATTGTTTTTTCTGGCAAATTCTTTAAATAAGTATTTTTTATTAGATCTACCCCGCAGGATGCAGAGTCATTCAGATTTTTAATTGTTTTTTTAACCTCTTCTTCCGTAATAAAATTTTTTTCGTTTATTAAGGGATCGTTATAAAAGTATTGGTTTACAAAAGATGTAGTTTCAGTTGAATGTTTAGATGCGGTCTCGCTATTGCTGAAAGTTTCTGCGAGAATTTGAACAAAAAGAGCGGCTTTTTCTTCATCGCTTATATATTCTTTGTTATTATATTTCAGCTTTTGAATGCGGGTAAGTTGAGTTTTTTTGTTAGTTCTGAATTTATTTATTTTACTCCAAAATGGCTTAGTTGATAGGGCATTTTTACCATTTTTATGAAGAAAGTCTTCCCAGCATTTATTTTTGTGTTCTTTTAGCGCTAGCTTAATTTGAGCTGTTAGTTTATTAAATTCAATCTTATGATTAGGGTCATTAGACTTTTTAAAGATTCTTCTTGTTTTACGACGTTGTTTTATTAAGTTAATAATATTTTGTGGAAGAGTAGATTTAAAGGTTTTTGGGCTTAAGGTTGGGGTGGTTTTATTTATAGCTTCTTTTATATTTTTGCTGATCTTTGAATTTAAATCGTTTATATTATTAGCTAAATTAGTTTCTTTTTCGTTTAGAATTGATTTGAATTCATTCCAGTTAGTTTTCTTGAAGTTTAATTTTTTTTCTTTAGAATTGTTTGGTTGTATAATTTGGTAGTTGAGAGTTAATAAGATCGGATAGTGATCGCTTATAAGTTCAGAATTATCATCGACTTGGTAATTTATTATTTTATCTGCTATATTATTAGAGCAAATTATAATGTCAAGAAGTTCAGTATAGTTTCTATTCTTCATATAAAACGTAGGCAGTTTTTCGTCAATTATTGACATGTTTAGTTTAGCTGAAATCTCTTCAAGTATTTTTCCATTCTCGTTTGTTTGGTGACAGCTTAATTCTTTTGTTTTGGCATTTAGATCGCCGATAATAATAAAATTTTTACAATTTAATTGAACTTCTTTAAATAGAGAGAAAGATAGCTTTCTGTTTGGTGGATTATAGTAGCTAAAGATCGATAATATTTCATTTGATAATAATATTTTTATGTGAATCAGTTCAAGATTTAAGTGATCGAACGAAAAATCGTGTATAAAGTCTAAGTTTTTGTTTATTAAGATTGCAACACCTCCACCGTATTTATTTCTAGGTTTCGAGATAACGTTATAATTATTAAAATCAAGATAAAAATTGCTATGATAAATGTCTAATTTTGTTTCATTTAAAAGGATGATATCTGGGTGATTATGTGCTATGTAGTGTTTAAATATTTCTATTTTACTTAAGATATGGTTACAATTCCAATGAAGTATTTTTAGATAATTCTTCATTTAACTATTGCTTAAATATTAATTAGATTTAGTTTTGATTAGTATGATTAGTAGTTGGATGTTCTATTGTATCCGAAAATACATCGTCGTCAAGGAGATCTGATGATGTGCTTTTAATTGATTTTTTCCGGTCTGAGTCAAGTTTTTCTCCGGTGAGTTGTCTTTTGAAGGTTCTAGTTGAAGATGCTGGTTGATTAGCAATGATGGAAGGTAATTGAATATGTTTTATATTGATTGTATTTATACTTCCAACTGAGTTTGGTCTATTAATTTTTTGTGTAAAAGGGACTGTGGGTGCTGAAGTTGATGGTTTTAGAAAATTTATCTTTTGTGTTGTTTTTAGCATAGTGTTTGGGTTGAATGTGCTTAGGTACTCAGAATTTTTTCAATTTTAAAGTAAATTTAATTTAAAGTGTTATTTTTGATGAATTTTAATTCTTGCTTTTTTGACTCAGTTATTTTGACATAATTATTTTGACACTTTTTTTTAATATAGCTATTTTTTTTTGGCTTAAATTTATTTTAGTAAAAAAAAAATATTATTAAAAAAAGATAATATTAGTAAAAAAAGATATAATGTAGTAAAAAAAAGGATGAAATTAGTACATTATTTGTATATAAATATAAAAAGAAAAAATTTTATTTAATTTGTAACTTTTTGTCTTTTAGACGGTTTTTCTTTTTGAATTTCCAGCGCAGGTTTAGCTTTTGTTTTTCTACCTCGTTTTTGTGATACGCCTAACAAAACATTTTTGCAATTATTTGGTATAGAACATAAACCATATCTAACTGCTAAAAATATGAGATGTTTACAAATGTAATTTTTTTAAAAAAACTACAAGAGCAGCTACTCATAGGCCAATTTTCAATATTAAAATTTATTAGCCATAAACTGTTTTGGGTATTTTTAAAATCGTCAAAATCTATCCAATTAAAATTATTATTTTTATCTAAATAATTTTGTATTAATTCTCCAATGTGTTGATTACCAATTGAATATGAGCTTAACATAAAAATAGTGCTTTCATTTCCATTTTTAAGGACTTTAGTTGCACGGTTAGTTAAGCTTAGTTGATAGCCTTTAGAATATAAAGAAGATTCTATTTTAGTAGAAGAAGCATAAATCGTAGAATTTGGTGAATTAGAATTATGATTCTTTGACCATGTCGCTAAAATATCTAGTTCAACCAGTGACAAAAATCTTGATAAAGACAAACGCTCGCGGAAAGTTTTTTCGTTTTTAATAACATTATTTGTTGCTTCCAAAGCATTATTAGTACTAGGAAGACCAGGTGCAAATCCTTCATACCAACCATTTAAGCCATTTATCCATTCTTTTTCAAAATAAATTAAAAAGTTTTCTATAGTTGTATCAGATCTACTAAGCCACTTGTTTTTAAAAAGATTAAATGCTTTTTTGAATACTGCTTCATTATCAGAAAGCTGCAAGTTGTGAATATCATCCCTGATCTCTGAAGAATGATTGACTGTATTTAATCTTTTATCAACAGCTTTGATCAGATGAAACCAAGACATACACCTTTTAAATTGAAAGTCTTGACCAAATTTTTGTTTAAATGCAGATGAAAATCCGTTTGTAATTGCTTCAGCTCCGTCAGCTAATAAATAAAGCGGCTAATATTCGTAGTTAAAAAACTCAAAATTGCAACGAATAATAGATGAAAATATAAATTTAAAAGCTCTTTCTGTTTCATCAGAGCATACAGCTATGCCGAATGGGTGGAAAGTTTTGTTTCTATCAGTTGTTCCAATTATTAATACTGGATTGATTGTACTGGCATTGTTGAATTAATCTTTTTGTAGTTGCAAAAACATAAAAATGAACTACTTCATTTTCATCTATTTCAACCATTTGCTTAACGTAAATATCATCCATATCTTTTATTTGCATTCTTGATGAACACCATTCAAGAAGTTCACTTAATTGCATGTTTGACTTGCCATAAATGTTGTTTCTGTATGAAGCTAAATAATTTTTCAATTGCTCTTTAGTTGGTATATGATTTGGATCAAGATTTATGTTCATTTGTTCTAAAATTGCTTTTGGTTTAGTTATTTTTAGTTTGTGTAAAGATTCAACTAATTTTTTGGCTTCAATGCATAGACCTTTATTATTGCCTATATGCTCATTATGTTCAATTCGATTTTTGAATATTGACGCTCCCAAATCTTCAGAATGGTATAATAAATAAATTGTTGCTTGACAGTTACTCAAATATTTATGTTTACATTTGTAATATTGCTTTTCTCCATCTTTGGTTTTAGTTTTAGTGCTTAATTTCCATATTAATTCTTTTTCAACTTCTTCTTCAGCTAACTGATAAGAAGTGAAGCTTTTAAATAAATAATAGCTTTGACCTTCTCCACGGGTTTTTTGTTTTCCATTTGGATTGTTTGGAGCTTCAATATTTTCTTCAATTTGATGATTTGGAATATCTTCTAATACCATTAATTCGTTTGTGTTTATAATTTGTGGCTCATTGGACAAAGATGTTGCATCACTACTTTTAACGTACTGAATAGTTGCTTCTTCGTCTGCATCACCATAAGCCTCTAAGCACAGTTTCTCAAATGAGTACAATCTAACATCGATTAGATTATTTATTGTTCAAAATGAACGAAAATCGAAAAGAAAGAATACTCACGTAGTTCCTGACTTGTAAAACTTCGCAATTGAGTTCAACATTTTCTCGTAGTATGCTACTCGATCATTGTGCAAGCCACAGTTAAAACGCCAAACAAACTCGTCTAAATAACTTTGAATTAAACCTAGCTTGCACCTACGCATCTCTTTGAACCGGTGTTTCGATTCGTTTCACAAATCGGTAATAAAACCAATCTTTATTTATATCTATGAAATTAATTACCTGTATCTGGATCTAAGAAATTATAAGTATGATTAACCGTATTATGTTGACAACCCAATAAGCTTTTTTTTTCATAGGATGACCAATAGTCAGAATAAATTATCGATCCACTTGCTACTTTTTCGTAAATGATGGCCAAACGCGTAGACGCTTCTCTGTTTGGCACCACTTCAAAATAGCATTTTCCATTAGACTGAGAGTCTTTTCTTTGAAAAAGACATTTTTATTTGCCAAAACGATGTGTATAGGTTTGCGAAAGAGAGAAAAAAGAACAATAGTAAACCGACTTTTAACTCTTGCAACCGTTACAGTACCATGTCAAAAGAAGATTTGTTGAATTCTTGTCGCGTTTTCGGTTTTTTAAGCACATTGGACAGCCTTAGATTTTATAATTTTTCTTTTAACATATCTGCAACGGTTTGAACATATCAGAAACATCTAATAGTCCAATTGTTTTTAATTTTTCAAAAATTTTAAAACCGTTTTCAAGATTCATTTTAAGTATTTGATTTATTCAGTTATTTTCAATTTGCTACTTATAGTAATACAAAAATAATCATTCGTAATTATATTAATGTATATACTTAATTTATTTATTTACAATTTATTTTATTTATAATACAAATTTATTGGTTTTTTGACAAATTCATATTGTAAGTAAATGATGTTCATTTAAAAATTTTTATGTGACTTCAAAAAAAATTATGTGACTCTATAGTCACATAATATGTGACTCCAGAATAGGTGACTCCAGAGAGTCACCAAAGCAACATGGTCACGGAGTCAGGAGATTTTGTGACTCCGGAGTCGCATACCCGGCTAGTACTTTTTTACAAACTGCAAAAAACTTGAGGGGTCTTAAATTTAAATTTTGCGAGTGTAATTTAAATGTGTAATTTTTAAGTGAGGCATTGGTTAGAGAAGGTCTCAATAATGGCATACAAATATTGTTTATTTTTTTTAGAAAAATTTGTGCATTGGATTTGCAAACTAATTCGAAATTGCTCTAAGCAAAAATAGACCAAATAGTTGCAGGAACCCTAAATACACAATTTGCTAGCAAACACTGGGATTCGATCGGCTAACCATTGATTAATTAATTAAGTGATAGCAAGCACTTTTACAGTGGGACTTGTATGATAAATAGAATCCTTGGCACATTTAATGGTTTACATTCACTTGGAACAAAAATCTTAACATCGATAAGAATACGGCTATAGGCATAGCCAAAGAGTTTAGAGATGGTGAATTAATAAATGAAAATGATCATTTTAATTTTTGCTCATCTCTCTCTGATGATCTTGGCAATTAGTGTGAAACATTTAAAAAAAGAACTGATAAATGTAGGGTTGTTAATCGATACATTTTTTTTAAACGATTTTTAAAAAAAATTCGATTTAAAAAATAGAATCGGTTTCTTCGATTTTTAAAAATTGTTAATCGATTTTTTCGAAAATTTTTTTTTAATATTCAATGAAAAATAAAAATTCGATTTAATTAAAAAATCAGTTTGACTTGTAATGAAATAAATTATTTTAAACAAAAATTAATAAAATCAATTGAATGTCGATTTAACCACATGGAATATTCGATTTTTTTGAATGGTTCTCTAAACGAAATCTTCCTTTCAGTCACTTTTTTGGATATTAGGATTAGATGTTTTGAATTTATTGAAAATGAATCAGATAGTAATATTCACATAGAGAAAGCAAAAAAATTTGTTAAAGATTTTTATCTTCGACAATTTCGCGAGAATCTAATCGAAACTCAAATACAAGATAATCGACCCAAAAGAAACATCAGTCACTCAAATTTTCTTAAAAATCTGATGGATACTCAAGTGAGGATTCAATCATTCACCCTTATAGACAAAGAGATAAATGTATATTTGAATTTTTCAGCAACCGAATTTTATGATGATCCGTTGGTTGTTTATCCAAGAAATAAAGCCTCTTTCCGATATTTAAGCAAAATCCTTAAGCATTTTTTTTGTCTAACAGCATTATCAGATTCAAGTGAATGCTTATTTTGTTATGCTTGAATTATCTTTTAGCTTGCAAAAAGAATGGAATCAAGCTCAAATTAGTTTAACATAAGAATTATAAGAAGACTCAGCAAGAAATTTACGACGGCAAGTGGTTTGTATCGAAAAGTATGAGAATAATAAAGATCAAATTGGGCATGCTTATCGAATCGATAACAATGGAAACCTAATCGAAATAGAAACTGCACCTAATGATTGTGTATTTGGTGTATTGACTAATATATTGGAGTCGAGAGCAAAGTCTAAATCCATAAAAGAGATTCGAAATAAATTTGCCTATGATATAAAATCAAATCCTAGCTTTAGCAAAGTAATCGATGCTCAAAAGTGGATAGAAGATCGCTATCCGTACAGTGCAAACACATCATTTATTATTCTGCGCTGATCTAAAGTTAAACAACTAAACGAATAGACTTGAAGTAGAAGTTGATTAAATAAGAAACGATTATTAGATAAACTTGATAAATCCTTAAAATTTAAGAACAAAGTCGAGAAATGTAATATTAATCCTGATCTAGAAAAAGAGGAGAGATTGTTTCATCATCTCATTCCAAATCCTGAAGCCGAAAACCATTTGAAACCAACAAAAGAAGAAACAGAAGGGAAAGAACCAGGAGATTTGGAAAAATATCGTGAACTTAGAAACTAAAGAAAACAAAGAATAGAAAAATATTTAAATGAGCCTCAGTTAATAGAGACAATTATTGAAAATGATTGCAAACTACTTGGTGATAATAAATATGGGGAAAATCATGGTAAATTCATGCAAGTGTTTCATGGAATCCGCATAATATATTTAATGGTCCAGGATATAAGAAAGGTTATAAACATCGTGGTCATGATCCCAATTCAAAATTTGACCAAGAAATATTCGAAAATCAACAGGAAGAATATAAAAAAGCGTGGAAAATTATAGAGAAAATCCATCCCTTAAAGCATATGGTAAAGCAGAATAAAAAAACTTGGTTCAGTCTCTTGAGAAACATTAAGGTTGATCAAAAAAAGGAAAATTATACTATGCTAAGAAACAACCAAACCAACAACAATAAAAAACAAGATGATTATTGTTGACTTGATATTAGTCTTGACATTAATCCCGCTTCTATTTTAGTATTTTTATATCATTTTAAATTCATCTTGTTACACTATTTAGTATACTTCTATTTTAAGACTAAATTTTAATAATTTTTTAATCATTTTAAACTAACATATTAAATATAATTTTTTAAAATATAATTAAATGGAATTTAGTTTTAATTAATTTAAAAGATTTTGGTGTGAAACCCAATTTTATTATTATGATTGTAATTACTGAAATTTAATTTGAAATTAGCATTTTATTGTTAGTTTATTCCTTAAATATTTTTGCTTCAAAAAGAAAAAAATGTCGGTGAAAAAGAAACTAAAAAATGGCGTTTATTTAATCGAATATGCTCCTGTAGTGATGGAAGGAAGCGAACAAGGCATATTTCTTAATAAGCATCTCCCATATCCAAATGAAGTCGAATCATTAGAAAATGAACTAAGTAATTAGGAAAATGATAAAGTTCTAACAAAAAAACTAGAAGCAACCAGCGATTTCAATTGGGCATTTGATGTTTCAATTATAAATGTAATTCATTTTGAAAGTAGAAAAGCAATGGATGAAATGTTTGTGCCAAAATCGGATCGTAAAGGTCAAAAGTATTGCGAGT
Source organism: Brachionus angularis (assembly GCA_021432725.1). Lineage (NCBI taxonomy): Eukaryota > Metazoa > Rotifera > Eurotatoria > Ploima > Brachionidae > Brachionus > Brachionus angularis. The sequence continues at coordinate 5,457,092 of JAJVDD010000001.1, read as the reverse complement.
CTAAAGAGCTTATTTCACTTCAAGATGCTTTCGAATCAATACACGTGCAAATTTCATGTAACACGGACTACTATTTTGAAAATCCAAGTGAACTAGAAGCTGACTTAAATCGACGTCCTTATTTAGTAACTTTAGAACATTCAAATGATATATATGGCTTTGACAAAAAATTAGAACAGGAATTATTTTACAAGTTAATTTGTAAAATATTCGGAGAAGAAGGAGATGATTTTGATTGTTCAAAGACAGAAGGCGACGAAAGCATTTATGAAAAGTCCTACAATCTAAAAGAGTTTCGCGTTTTATCCAGAAATGGCAACGATGTGTATGCAACAGCTAGAAGAGGCAATTATTATATTTTATTTTTTTGGACTTGCTAAAATTTACTTAAAACTAATTATTAATTTAATATATTAATTAATAAATTAATTAAATAAAGTTTATAAATATATATTTTTATTTTTAATTGTTTTTTCAAATAATTAAATTAAATTTTACACCCATTTTTATATATTCATGATGGTGGTTGTGGTGGACTTTCACGTAAGATTACTGGAGCTGGATTAGCTGGTTTTGGTGGAGCTTGTCTAACAACCAATGGTGGAGCTGGTGCAATTCGTCTGTTTGATTGATCTAATTTTGGTCAAAGTGCCACATATTTTATCGAATTAGGGAAAATATGCAGCCACGGTTCTTTCAGGTATGTTTTAGAAAATTTTTTGGGCTTCATTGTAGCATTTTTTCAAAGACTTTGATTTATTATTAAATACTTGGGATTATAATTCTTGTTCAGCTATTTTTGTTGCAATTTTAGCATCATTTATTGAAAAATTAAAAATATGATTGTCATTGAGTCTTTTAATTGATTTACTATTATTATCAATTGTAATTCTTGCAAAACATTTTTTTTGTTCTTTTGAGAATTTACGTATTTTACGTATATTTGATCATTCATTTAACTCTTTGAACAAATATTTATGATTTTGATAAATCAAGATATCATGATACTGGACAGTTCCATGAATTACCACGTTGTTTTTAAAGAAAATAAATATTTTGTTCATTTTTGATTTTTTGGTCATTTTTATAAACGAATAATGCCAGTTATGCTCTATTTAATTATATACTAAGGTGAAAAATAAAAAATGAAATGAGTATTTAATATTTAGAGTTAAGATTAAAATTTTGTAAGCTCTAATTAACAACAAGCCAATAAAATTATCTAGTTTCGAATAAATAAGAGATTTGTTGAAGCTCGAAGACGGATTGTTGTATAAAATAGGTAAAAATGCTAAAAACCAAAGGATAATATAGAAAAACAATGTCGAAAACAAATCTTCAAAAAATGTCATAAAATTCGATTATCTGTAGTCACTTAGGTGAATATAAAACTATAAGTTGAATAACTAGAGACTTTGGCCATAAATGAAGAATGCTATTGTAAATTTGTTACGATCAAACTTGTGCCTAAGAAAAAAAAGGGTTTGGGATACACTAGGTGAAGACTTTGTAGGATCTTTAAATAAAACCAAAAATAGTAATCGATATGTAATAGTTTTAATTTATTTGTTTAGTAAATAGTATTTACTAAATACCCAATATTCCATGCAAAAATTAACTACAACTTAGAATTTAAAAAAAAATTAAAATTCTAATTTTTGATCTATCCTAAAATAAGTGTAACTTGAAAAAAAAAAATAATAAATTTCAAATATTTTCAATTTCGATCATATATAATAAAAAATAGTAAAAAAATTATAAAGAAAAGATATTATAAAATGCTCAGACCAAATGCATTCTGTTTATCATCCTATACGTAGGATATGATGTACGTCATATGAAAGTAACTTATTTAAAACTAAAGAAGATTACAACTTATTGTCACATTCATTTTGAGGTGCCGAAAAAAAAATTGGTGAAAGGGAAATCTAAGAGAGATCTAAGGGTACGAGATCCACCGCATAAACAAATAAAATGTCAATTTTGTCATTTTTGATCTATCCTAAAATATAAGTAACTTGAAAAAAAAAAAATAATAAATTTCAAATATTTTCAATTTCGATCATATATAATAAAAAATAGTAAAAAAAATTAAAAAAAAAAATAAAAGAAAAATTTTTTGGAAATATGCTTAAATTATGATGAAAACACATATTAGTATTTAACTTTTCTAATTTAATATAAAAAAATTTAACAAATAAAATAATAGAAATTTGGTAATATTTATTGAAATTGCTAAATGATTAGTTAGAATAAACAAATCATGGTTGAGTAAATATCTTTTATTCCATTTATGCCCATTTATGTATAAATAGTAATGAAAAAATCTATTCATTATAAAAATTATTAAGTTAAATAATAATGGCTTCATACGAAGATTTTTCATCAGAACCATCATCATACAGAACTGTTGGTATTTACAGTGGTGAAACTGCCCAAGCTTCATCAAGCGGTTGTGGATTTTTACCACCATTGTCATTAGATCAATACAAATTAAACAATGATCCAAATCCAGAAATAATTAGAAAAAGGCCAACTGATAAAATAAGATATATTCAAGAAATTCAATACAAATTTTTAGAACCACCAGCTGCTCCAAAACCAGGTGATTTACTCATTAAACAATTACCAAACAGACAAATTGCACCAGCTCCACCATTGGTTGTTAGACAAGCTCCACCAAAACCAGCCAATCCAGCTCCAGTAATCTTACGTGAAGCTCCACCACAACCACCACCAAGAGTTGGTGATAAATTAGTGTTAGTACCAGGTAAAGTTTTACCACCACCAGACAGAAAAGTAGTTGTTGAAAGATTACCAGCTATTCCACCTAAACCACAACAAGTATTCTTAGAAAAATGGTTAGGTTATAAACAACAAAAAAGAAGAGTTGTTTTCCAACCAGCTGAAGCAGATTGCGTTTTACCAAATCCAAAAAATTTAGTGATTCAATGGGAAAATCCAGAAGTTGAAGTCAATCGTCAATATAAAAACTTAGGTACTCAACAAGCTGATCCAGCTGAATATTTAAGACAACATGGAAGCAGTTTAATAAGACACGAAGAATTCGCTGCTACTGTTAGAAAATTTGGCGCTCCAGAACAATTAGCTGCCCCAGCCCAACAAGCTGCAGGTTTACCAGAATTAGAAGGTGATTTACAAGCCTTAAGATTAGTAGATTTAGATAGAGCTGGTTTAGCTGAATACAGATCATATTTAAGTGGTTTAGGTATTTCTTTTGATGCCTCAAAAGCTTCAGGCAGTCAATTAGGAGCTATTACCTCAGCTGAAAGCAGTGGTTTAATCTCAATTGAACAAGCCCAAGCCACTCTTAATAACTATACCGGTAGTGAAAAACCAATCAGTAATAGTGAATTAAAAGCTTATTTTGATTCAAACGGTGATGGTATGGTTTCAAGTGAAGAATTCGCTTCAGCCTATACTCAATATTAAATTCACTATTATCAAAATTTCATTTAATTTTTTTTTTTCATATAACAATATTTAAAACAATAAAATTATTTATTAGCGTAATTTTTTATATAAAATTTATCAAATTCAATATTTAATAGAACAAATAAGTCATAAAAACTCTTCAACAAAAGTCAGTAAAAATAATTTTTGGGATTGTCCTCATATGATGAAGTTGATCTTAAAGACGCTAATAATGCGCCAAAATAATTAAGAAAAAAATTATCTTGAAAATGTAGAAGTAATTCAAGAAGTTGACGCTAAAGAAGACATGGACGTCCTTCAAAAATATATCAATAAATGTATTACAGAACTTTGAAAAAAATTCGCCTGTAGCTAGAAATAAAAGAAGAAGCAGCCTTTAAAATCATTATTAAAATCTTTCATCCCAACGATTTGGCTGATTCAATTCTATATTTTAATAATATTATTTAAAAAAAATAAAATTGTTATACGCATTATTATAAATCATTATTTTTTTTAAATCTTAATTTTGAAATTATAGTCTCTATTTAGGTATGCGTTTTTTCGAAAAATAACAGATAAAATAATAATCAAATATTAAACTTGAAAAATTAAATAGACAATGAATACATTTTCAAACTCATCGAAATATGAGAATATATTCGTAGATGATAGAGCTAAATCGTCAAGTAGATTGTTGATTTCTGGTCTTAACAAAGGAGTATGTGTTCTAGATTCATCTCTAAAAATTAGAAAAGCTTATTTAAAAAAAGTTTATGGAATTTTAACAGCCCAATTAACTCTTACTACTATTATAAGTGCCGCTATTATGTCGCTACCAGCTGTACAAGATTTCATCATATCAAAGTAAATTATTTCATAACAAATGAATATCTTTAATATTACTATTGTTTTAATCGATTAGCTCATGGATTTTATTGGTAAATTTAGCGCTGAATTTGGTAACATTAGTGTTTCTTATGAGTAAAAGAAACGAGTACCCAACAAATTTTTATCTATTGGCAGCCTTCGTAAGAATAACACATTTGAAATTTTTTAGCTTTTTAAATTAATATTTTATATTTAAAAAAAAAGACTGTTTTCAATTCATTGAGTCTTGGAATGATCGGTAAATATAATAATTTTAATTTTACTAAATATAAAAAATTTATAATAAGTCTTTATTAATTAGTATCTCAATATGATCTTATTTTGGTTGTTCAAGTATTTTTCTTAGCAGATGTTATAGTCGCTGTCTTAACATTTTATACTCTCAATAGTAAAAGTGATTTTACTTGGCTAGGCAGCATTTTGTCAACAACATTGACCGCTTTAATATTTGGAAGTTTTGTTCATTTATTTTTTGGAAACTCATTTACACAAACATCATTAACAATAATCGGAGCCTGTTTATTTTCGATTTATATTGTTTATGATACACAAATGATAATGAAACATTTAAGCGCTGATGAATATATAGTTGGTGTTCTAAATCTCTATTTAGATACTTTAACCTGTTTAACTAAAATATTGAGATATTTGAAAAAAAGAGATAATTAACTTATTATTTAATAGAATGAAATTTATTAAAGTTTTTTTTTAAAATTTTTGTATTTGACAATTAAGATCTGATTATATGTATTGGTCATAAATTTTAATTAATATAATTTATTAATCTAATTTTATTTTAATAATATTTTATATTAAAAAATATAAAATATTAGTTTATTAGAATATTAGTATATTAGTTTTTTACTAACTTAATTCAACATTTTTTAGAATTGTTTTAGCACCGTAATGCTGCTATGTCTATTACAAATTTATTTTTCGGTCCTTTCTGTATAAAAAAGTTTGTTGGGCTTATGTAATGAAAATACGAGGTAACCTTATAGCTCATAAAAAGAAACTCCTTACTCAAATTTAAACAGACCTAATCAAGGAAGACTAACCGTAGCTAAATTCATAACTAGCGGTAGATATATCATAATTTAATTTAGTTTATAGTTTATTTATTTGGTTTCAAAAGGCAATTGAGCTTTTGCTCTTTTGCCTTCCTTTTAAAATTTAAGAGTTTGATTAATAGTCATTTTTGAAATGTGTTTTAAGTTATATAAGTCACAAGTCTAAGAATTTTACATCTGTAATTCTTTGTGATATTTTTACTTTTGAGTATATCGTATAAGACCATTTTTTATCAGCAGTATTCAATCTGCATTTATTGGACCAATTTTCGAGTTCTTTTAAATATCGTTGCATTTGTAGATGAAGCCGATTTAAATTTTTGTCTTTTTTAAAGGCGAATAAGTCGTCTGCAAATAGTAAGCTTGTAATATCGGAAATTCTCTTATGTCATTTATGTAGATCAAGAAAAGTGTAGGAGACAGTATCGCGCCTTGTGTTACTCAAGTCTCAATGTCAAATAGTCTTGAGGATTCTTTCTCCACTTTTAACGTTAAATTTTTTATTTAGAATTAATAGAAACTTTTTTATCGAATAGCCAATTTTTTTCGTTGCCCCAATTTTTCTTAGGTTAAACAATAGTCAATTATGCCACACTTAATCAAACGCCTTCATTATGCCAAAGATTACACTACAGACTTTTTCTTTGCTGTCTATTGCTTATAGTGTTTTTTGACAAAAATAGAATAAGATGTAACTAATTAATCTAAAAAAATAATTAAACTAATTAAAAAAAATTTAATTATTTAATATTTATAATCTAAATCTAAGGTTTTAATTCTAAATATATTTTAATTTTTGTTAAATTAAACCGGTTCATTCTTTGAAATTGTTCAAAATTCAAAATAAGAAAACAGGATAAATTATAATTTAAATTTATTTAAGTGTTTTGATCTTAAAAAACCTTCCTTTTTACTTGTTTAAAAAAAATTACTCTAATAAAAATAAAAGACTATTAATATTTTTTTTTATTATTGATTAATTTCAAAGAATGAACCGCTCACAATTTAAACCTGACAAATCTTACAATTACATTTAGTAAAATAAGCAGATATCCTATTAATATTAATTTAAACTTATCCGAAAAAGTGATTTGCGGCTTTTTGCTTAAATCAATTTAAAACAATTTTTTTAATATCTTTTCATAATCAATTTTTAGAACATTAGAGCTTTTTTTATTTTTTATTATTTTTTTATTTATTTAATTTTGGTTTAAAAGGATTGAGTGTAAACTCTTTTTCCTTTAGAGCTTTTTAAGATTTGCACTCCTTTTTAAAAGACCACCGTATATTTAATTAAATCTGCTTAAATAAAGTTAAAATTAAATTGATATTGACAAAAATTTTGGATTATTAAAAAGATTAATATTCAGTATAAGGTTCTTAAGAGATTCTAATTTAGATTCTTTAGAGAAACTAATTTCAAAATTCTCAATTAGATCAAATTTCGATAAAATGTATAATCTAGTTTGAATCTCAAGTGAAAATTCTCCTAGATTCTCCGTGAGATCTCCACGGAGATTCCGGACTGGGTTCCCTATTTGTTCTAAAGCCAGATTGATACTCGTTTAAAATTTTATTTTTTACAAGAAAGTTTAAAAGTCTAGTCTGAACAAGTTTTTCGATTAGCTTTATAATTGAGTTAGTAACGCTAATAGGCCTGTATTTTGAAGGATTACTTCAATCATTTTCATCTTTCTCTATCATTGTTATTTTCGTTAATTTCCAAACATCTTGTTTTTCCAAGAAAGGTTTATGATTTTTAACATCAAATGTTTATCAGATTCTAACAGGCTCACTAGGTGTTTATTAGTTATACCATCAGGACCAGGCGCTGATTTGTTATTTATAGTTTTTAGAGCTTTTTCTAGTTCAGGCATCTTAAAATCTTCGTCAAAATTTGAATTTTCTTCATTTCTTAACCAAGAACATACAAAACGTTCTTATCTAGAGATATTTGGCGTTTTAAAAGATTTGGCTTTAAATCAATATATTATTTTAAATCCGAAATTATTGATGGTAGATTTTGAAAAAGCCACCATTCATGGACTAAAATTTTATTTCTTAAATGTAATGATAAAAGGTTGCTGGTTTCATTTTAAACACTCTATACTTCTCTATAGAGTTCGTCTTGGTTTAAAAAAATTATATTCTAATGATGAATTTCGAGAATTTATTTATTTGCTTGGGTCATTTGCATTAATTCCAATAGATAAAATTCGGACGGGTTTGATTTTATGAAAATAAAATTATCTAATAAATAAAAAATAAAAATTTTTTTTAATTTTTGTTTGTTATTATTTTAATTATTAAAAGTTAAATGCTAGACGATATTAAGTGTCAGCAATTGTTAAATTATTTTGAAAAACTATAGTTGAAAGATATAGAACCAGCTATATGGAATCATTTCGATTCTGATATTAGAACCAATAACAAAATTGAAGGTTTTCATTCAGGTTATAACTAAAAAAAACTATACCAATGCGTTCACTTTGATAAAGCTTTATAAAAAAACAACAGTTCAGTGTATCAATTGACTTTGAACCGGTTAAAACAAGCTCAAAACAATAAAAAAAAACAAAGGAAAAGATTTTCAGATTGGGCTGATTATTATCCAGGATAAAAATTCTATTAATAACTTAATCTAAAAGTATTTTTATTAAGTAAATCCCAGTAAAATCAATTTCCATACGAGTTAATATTAACTCATGAATGGACATTTTTAAAAATTCAACAGATAGAAGAAAAAATAAATTGATTTGTCGGTCTTCTTAAATGACGGTCTTTTTGGATCAGCTCTATGAGACCTGTCCGATCTAAACAGAATTCTTATAAGACCGATCTGAAAAATATAAAAATAATATTTTTTTTCAATTTTATTTAATAACCTAATAGGTCAATATTGAATTAAAAATTTTTTAAAATCATGTTTTCGTAAAGAATCATTTAAAGCTACAAATAGTCTGCCTGAAGCTGAGCATGTTGATAAGGCTCACCAAAATATTCGAGGAAAGGTACGTTATAAAATAAAATTTTTCAGATTTCGTTCGGAAATACGGATAGAATTTAGGATTAAAAACCAGATTAAGGATCGATCAAAAAAAAGGAAAATATTGTTAATAGTTAAGCTCAAAGATATTATAAAATGCTCAGACCAAATGCATTCTGTTTATCATCCTATACGTAGGATATGATGTACGTCATATGAAAGTAACTTATTTAAAACTAAAGAAGATTACAACTTATTGTCACATTCATTTTGAGGTGCCGAAAAAAAAATTGGTGAAAGGGAAATCTAAGAGAGATCTAAGGGTACGAGATCCACCGCATAAACAAATAAAATGTCAATTTTGTCATTTTTGATCTATCCTAAAATATAAGTAACTTGAAAAAAAAAAAATAATAAATTTCAAATATTTTCAATTTCGATCATATATAATAAAAAATAGTAAAAAAAATTCAAAAAAAAAATAAACAAAAGAAAAAATTTTTTTGGAAATATGCTTAAATTATGATGAAAACACATATTAGTATTTAACTTTTCTAATTTAATATAAAAAAATTTAACAAATAAAATAATAGAAATTTGGTAATATTTATTGAAATTGCTAAATGATTAGTTAGAATAAACAAATCATGGTTGAGTAAATATCTTTTATTCCATTTATGCCCATTTATGTATAAATAGTAATGAAAAAAAAATCTATTCATTATAAAAATTATTAAGTTAAATAATAATGGCTTCATACGAAGATTTTTCATCAGAACCATCATCATACAGAACTGTTGGTATTTACAGTGGTGAAACTGCCCAAGCTTCATCAAGCGGTTGTGGATTTTTACCACCATTGTCATTAGATCAATACAAATTAAACAATGATCCAAATCCAGAAATAATTAGAAAAAGGCCAACTGATAAAATAAGATATATTCAAGAAATTCAATACAAATTTTTAGAACCACCAGCTGCTCCAAAACCAGGTGATTTACTCATTAAACAATTACCAAACAGACAAATTGCACCAGCTCCACCATTGGTTGTTAGACAAGCTCCACCAAAACCAGCCAATCCAGCTCCAGTAATCTTACGTGAAGCTCCACCACAACCACCACCAAGAGTTGGTGATAAATTAGTGTTAGTACCAGGTAAAGTTTTACCACCACCAGACAGAAAAGTAGTTGTTGAAAGATTACCAGCTATTCCACCTAAACCACAACAAGTATTCTTAGAAAAATGGTTAGGTTATAAACAACAAAAAAGAAGAGTTGTTTTCCAACCAGCTGAAGCAGATTGCGTTTTACCAAATCCAAAAAATTTAGTGATTCAATGGGAAAATCCAGAAGTTGAAGTCAATCGTCAATATAAAAACTTAGGTACTCAACAAGCTGATCCAGCTGAATATTTAAGACAACATGGAAGCAGTTTAATAAGACACGAAGAATTCGCTGCTACTGTTAGAAAATTTGGCGCTCCAGAACAATTAGCTGCCCCAGCCCAACAAGCTGCAGGTTTACCAGAATTAGAAGGTGATTTACAAGCCTTAAGATTAGTAGATTTAGATAGAGCTGGTTTAGCTGAATACAGATCATATTTAAGTGGTTTAGGTATTTCTTTTGATGCCTCAAAAGCTTCAGGCAGTCAATTAGGAGCTATTACCTCAGCTGAAAGCAGTGGTTTAATCTCAATTGAACAAGCCCAAGCCACTCTTAATAACTATACCGGTAGTGAAAAACCAATCAGTAATAGTGAATTAAAAGCTTATTTTGATTCAAACGGTGATGGTATGGTTTCAAGTGAAGAATTCGCTTCAGCCTATACTCAATATTAAATTCACTATTATCAAAATTTCATTTAATTTTTTTTTTTCATATAACAATATTTAAAACAATAAAATTATTTATTAGCGTAATTTTTTATATAAAATTTATCAAATTCAATATTTAATAGAACAAATAAGTCATAAAAACTCTTCAACAAAAGTCAGTAAAAATAATTTTTGGGATTGTCCTCATATGATGAAGTTGATCTTAAAGACGCTAATAATGCGCCAAAATAATTAAGAAAAAAATTATCTTGAAAATGTAGAAGTAATTCAAGAAGTTGACGCTAAAGAAGACATGGACGTCCTTCAAAAATATATCAATAAATGTATTACAGAACTTTGAAAAAAATTCGCCTGTAGCTAGAAATAAAAGAAAAATCATTATTAAAATCTTTCATCCCAACGATTTGGCTGATTCAATTCTATATTTTAATAATATTATTTAAAAAAAAATAAAATTTGATAATACTTTTTGAAATTTTTAATTATATATTAACTACTACAATAATTATTGAAACTACTAAAAATTGAACAGTTTTTTATTAAAATATATTTAACCATTAATTTTACAAAAATAGTCAAGTCAAGTTAAATTAATCTTTCTTATGCCATATAGAAAAAATTAATCAAAATTTAATTTTTTTTCTTTTTATCTTTTGGTTTTTCTTCATTTTTTAGTGAATTTAAAATCTTCAATATTTTGATAAACAAGTTTATGATATCCAAATAGAGATTTAGAACACCAACTATATATTCTTCAGCGCTTAAATGTTTCATTATCATTTGTGTATCATAAACAATATAAATCGAAAATAAACAGGCTCCGATTATTGTTAATGATGTTTGTGTAAATGAGTTTCCAAAAAATAAATGAACAAAACTTCCAAATATTAAAGCGGTCAATGTTGTTGACAAAATGCTGCCTAGCCAAGTAAAATCACTTTTGCTATTGAGAGTATATAATGTTAAGCCAACTACTATAACAGCTGTTAAGAAAAATGCTTGAACAACCAAAATAAGATCATATTGAGATACTAATTAATAAAGACTTATTATAAATTTTTTATATTTAGTAAAATTAAAATTATTATATTTACCGATCATTCCAAGACTCAATGAATTGAAAACAGTCTTTTTTTTTAAATATAAAATATTAATTTAAAAAGCTAAAAAATTTCAAATGTGTTATTCTTACGAAGGCTGCCAATAGATAAAAATTTGTTGGGTACTCGTTTCTTTTACTCATAAGAAACACTAATGTTACCAAATTCAGCGCTAAATTTACCAATAAAATCCATGAGCTAATCGATTAAAACAATAGTAATATTAAAGATATTCATTTGTTATGAAATAATTTACTTTGATATGATGAAATCTTGTACAGCTGGTAGCGACATAATAGCGGCACTTATAATAGTAGTAAGAGTTAATTGGGCTGATAAAATTCCATAGACTTTTTCTAAATAAGCTTTTCTTATTTTAAAAGATGAGTTTAGAACGCTAGGACCGTTGTTTAGGCCATTTATTAATAATGGGCTTGATGGTTCTGTAGAATCATTCCAAAAAGAATTTTTAGAATTATTTGACGAAAAATTTGAAGAGAATTCCATTTTTTTTAAATGACGAATTTTATTTAAAAAAATATTTTTAATATAAATGAAATTTTATAATAAATATTTTCATAATTTTTATATGTAAAATATATAAAGTGTATACGTGTTTTTATTTTATTCATAGTTACTATTTATACATAAGATATATTATGCTTATGAAATTAAGAAAATCATATGAAATTATTAGATTTTGCGATTTTACTTAATAACGGTTGAAAATTTTATCATATTTAAGAAAACTTGAAAATAATCAAGATTTTTTTATACAGAATTGAAATTTTGCTATCGATTCAGAATGTTATTTTTGTAAAAGAATATCTAATTCAAAAGACTATTATTTTATGTATTATAGCTATATCTTAGGCCCAAAATTTGATAATTTCATTTATAATCGATAATTCATATGTTTTTAATAATTCAAAATATTAGTTAAAAAGAAACAGTAATCAATAATTTATTTATTAGATTATTTATTAAAAAAATAAATCTAAGATGCATAGACTTGCCAAAACATATAATTATTAAAAATTCTTTTAAAAAATAAAATTAATTAATCCAAGCTCTAATTATAAGGTTCTAAATGCTTAATTTAAAACCTATAACAGTTTATGTGATTGCCAATTTTAAGAATATGTATTATATGATAATATAATATTTGACATTGGTAAAAAAAAAGGGAAAAATTCTGCTTTAAGCTTACAATTGTTAAAAAAATTTTATTTTTTTCCTTTATAATAAAAAAACTAGTCTTAATAATTCATCTTTTCTAAGTTTTAATTAATTATAAATTTTTTTCAAATCCTATAAAATGTAATAATTGCTTAATAGTTAAGCATTACTTTTTATTTGAATTCGATTTACAATTAAAAATTTAGATTTTTGACTTTTAAAAAGTAAATAAATTAAATTTCAAAAAATATATTTTAAATAAAACTTTAGAATAAATTAAAACAATCAAATCAAATTGAAAAAAAAAATTTTTTTTAAACATTTCACTGTAGTAGTTTTGGTTTCGTCCCAAACCAAGACATTTTCCATTCTAAAGTTTGTTTGATCACTTTTTCTTCATCTTTGGACAAATTTAAAAGAACTGATAATGCTTTAATTAAATGTAAAGCCTTTTAAATAAAATGAATGATTATTTTTTAAAAATAAATAAATTTTTTAATATTTTTTTTATATTCACCTCATATTCTCTACTAGTTAAAAATTTAATAACAACATGTTTTAAATATTTAAAATTTACATCTTCATGTAAAACTGTCATATCTGTGTTAGATAAATTTTTTTTTATATTTAAATTTAAATTATTCCTAGTAGCAGTTGGTGATATTTGATTGCTAGTTAATACATTTGTTTGCGTTGATGTTTTTCTTTCAAGAGAGTTGTATTGTAAATGGTTTAAATAAGAAGAGTTTGAAAGAAGTGGAGAATTTTGGTTATTATTGATTTGAGATTCTACGTTTTGTATTTCTTGAACTGTTGATTTATCATTTGGAAATATTTGATACTTCAGCTCTTTTTGTAAAGTTTTTTTCATATCATTTAATCTTTGCTGAAGATTTTTTATAGTCTTTTAAATTTTAATTATTTAAATTTGATTTAATAAAAATGCTTTATTTTTAATATAAATACTTTGTTCTTTTCGCTTAATTCATCTTTTAATGTTTTATTTTCTTCGATATATTGCTGAAAATTTTCTGAATTAGAATTAACAGAACTATGATTAGAATCTGAATGATGATGTGAATTGAAAAATTTAATTGAGTCATTATCGTTCGAATGTTTTATTAAATTTTCGGAATGTGATTGTTTATTGTTTAATAGCTTCAACAAATCATATTTTTCTGATAATTCGGCATTTTTGATAATAAGTTCTTCTTTATCTAAAAATAATTTTTAAATTTTTAATTTTTTTATAAAAAAAATAATAAATATTCTATTTTAACCATTTTTTAAATTTTTTATTTCAGTTTCAAATTCAACTAAAATCGATTCTAAGTTTTCTAGTTTTTGCTTGTTTATTTTTAATTCGATTTGATTTTCTTCCATCTTGGAAAAAAATTCTATTCAAATGTGATAAAAAGTTTACTTTTTTTTTGTTACTTACTTGACGATTGGTTTTTACTAATTGGGCTATTAAATCTTCGTTTTCTCGTGTTTTTTCAGTCAATTCATTCTAAAGAAACAATTTAAATTTAAATCATTAAGAATCAATTCAATTCATAAAAGAGTATTAACTGTTAAAAGCTCGATTTGTTTGAGTAAGGATTGATTTAATTGTTGCAATTGAGTTTTAATATTAGTATCTTTGTCGTTTTCATTATTAGCTAGAATTTCATTTTGTTTAGATTCGATTTGATTTATTTTCTCTATATTTTCGTTACTATTGGACTCGGTTTTCAGTTTGTTGCTATTCAGGCTTGATGTATCATCACTCGATTGATTACCATCAGATTGATTCGATTTTATTCTGTTTAAATTTTTTTTTGGTTTATTTGTGTTGTTCGTAACTATTGGAACTGAATCAGAACTAGACTTTTCACTTATTTGGGTTTTTAATTTATTAAACATTCTATATCTATTAGATTATAGTAAGTTTTAAATTTTGTTTATTATTAATTAATTTTTTTAATTAAAATTTTTCAAATTATTTTAAAAATACACGTATATAGAATATCTTATTATGATAATTCAAGTTACATCATCAATTTTTAATTTTAATATATTATTACTTCGAGTAACCTTTACTTAATTGATTTAATTATTTAAATTAAAAAAAATTGTAACATGATTGAAGTAAACTCTTAGAATTAAGCGCTTTTAAACATTCTTTATAAAAACAAAAATATTCAAAACACTTGTCCCATTTTTAAAAAAAAATTTATTTTTATATTTTAATATTAATTATAATACTGAATAAATTAGAATTAAATATTTTAAATAGAAAGTTTATTTTGAAAGAAATATTTTTATGAAAAAAATTTTAGTAGAATATGATATGAGATTTTTTTAATAGAAAAAAAAATTAGGCTTAAATGACACTGTTGTAAGTTGGAATTTTGGTTTTTATGGTTGGCACTACTTCTTTGCCACCGTTTTGTTCAAATTTATTCAAAGCATCTGTAACAAAATCTCTATATTTTCTTTGGTTTAGTCTTTTACAAAGCTTGTTATAAAAAACATGTTGAATATTTTGTGTTAAAAAAAATATTAAGAAATTAGAATGCTTACAATGCTTAAATACATTTTTAGATGGGGATTTAAATAAGGTCCTACTGCATCGCTCAATTGGCTTAATGCATTTAAACCAGCCTCGAAAATTGCATCATCCTCAGATACCTATTTGAATTTAATAATCAAATTATTTTATTCTAAATAAAAAAATTCAAATTTACTAAAGCGTTTTTTATTGGAATAACCAATTTTGGTAAAACTTGTATAGCTTTAACATTAGAATTATTCGTTTCTAATAAATCTTTGAAACCAGCTTGGGCAACAAAGTTAAACGGAAATTGTGATTCTTTTAGACCCTTGAAAATTTTTGATAATTGTTTTTCTTCAATGCAATAAAAATTTTTTTTTTTATTATATCTTACATCAGCTAGTGTTACTAAAACAGGATCGAATGGAACTTGATCCGGAGGTTGATTCCACATAAGCCGATTTTTAACGCTACCGTGGACCAAACGGCAAGGAATTCCACCATTTGAATAAATAGTTCCAAACGCTGTTTTTTGTATTTCACGGGTATTAAACTTTTAAAAATGTATGTTTTCTTTAATAAATATTTTTTTATCTATATTTAAATTACTAAATCGACTGTCTTTGGGTTTAATTTATCAGAAGGTTTAGTAGCTTTATTAGAATTTGTTGAAGAACTTGATGCTGTACTACCTGATTCATAAAAATTTATTGAAAGCTTAAAATTTAAATCTTTATTTATTTAAATACACACTTGTTGATGGCTTTGGTTTAAGCCCAGCCATAGAAAAAGACATTATTTGATAAAAATTTATTGAAAATTTTGATGAAATTAAGTTTTATTTCTATTTATTAATTTTAAAATTTAAATATCAAATGCATATATATATATAAATTGAATTTTTTTTTTTTACTTAGCAACATGAAATTTTTTTTCTGTGCATTAAGAAATTTTTCAAGGGGTTGTTTAAAAATTGGAAACAAACAAAAATATTTTTTTTTATTAAATAGTAATTTTTTTTATTTTTTAAATTAATTGATAACAATAAATAATATAGATAATTTTTTTCATTTCCAAAATAAAAATTATAATAACTACATTTAATAAAATTCTTAGAAAAATAGTAAAAAAAAAAAGGCATACATATCCAAGCTTTAAAATTTGTTGCTTTTTTAATCGTATGTGTATCTTCTTTAAATATATACATTTCAATAATAGATTTTAATAATCTATTATTTAAAATTTAACTTTTATATACACTTAGTCATAATCTTGTTAGTTTAGTTAACCGGAAAATTAAATACTACTAAAAACATATATTTTGAAGTTTTTTTGTTTCTAATTTTTTAGCTAATTTTTATTCATTTTGTTGTGTATTACATTCATTCTGAATCGATTCGTTTTTAGTCAAATTTTCTTTTGTTTCTAAAACACTTTTGAACCATTGCTTTACATCAACTTCTTTCTCCATGAAATGTTTGACAAATTTATGTTTCAATAAAACATTGTATTTGGGACGTGAATGATAATCTTTAATTAAACAATCATTTACAAACGATTTGAAAATATCACTAAATTGATCGCCTTCTAGTTTTGGTGCATCGTTGGTTAATATTGCGCTCATAACTTCAAATTCGTTATTACAGTTTTTATATGGATATTGTCCGGTAGCGAGCTCAACCAGCGTTATACCTAAGCTCCAAACATCTGCTCTGATGTCATAGCTAGGATTTTGTGGATCGGCTGGATCTATCCTTTCCGGTGCCATATAACCTGCGCAACCAGCATTGTTTCTACTGATAGCATTAGAATTAATCAAATTTCCACTTATACCAAAATCACATAATTTAATTTCACCATTTTCGTCTATCAGTATATTTGAAGGTTTCACGTCTCTGTGTATAACATTGTGTTGTTCTTTTAAATAATTCAATGCTATCAAAATTGAGACTGTTAACTTGCCGAGGATATCTTCGGGTATTGGACCTTTGTTTAATTTTAATAATTTATCAAAACACATTGACATCAATTCCATACATATCCAAACGTCACTTTCGGATATAAGAAACCCATAGCATTTGACTATATTCTTGCAATCATGACTTTTAATAACTACATCTAAATCCATTATTATTCTCTTGTTTTCTTCGACTATCCCTGATATGCTCATTTGCTTAAAAATGAAATTTTATTTTCAATATTTTCTTGTATTTATTTTTTGTTTTAAAATAGTTACTTTTACTGCCATTAGATGTCCTGTTAAATTATGCTTCATTTTATTCACATAACCACAAGTCCCTGAACCTAATTCATTTATATGAATCAAATCAGTCATTGCTGTTTTTATTCTTTCATTGCTTAACAACAAATAACCAGCGTTTCTCATTATTTCTCTAAATTTATCGGAATTTACAGCTTCTCTGTTCATAAAAAACAAATATTAAACTTAAAATATACATTAAATAAATTTTTTATTATTCTATATTACAATCTGTAATGAGAGCTAGAAGAATTTGGAGCTAGAGATGAAGATGAAGATGACAATGAAACAGACGAAGCTGATGATGATCTAGATGATAAAGGTAAATTTAATGATAACGGTGTATCAATATTGTTTGAGCTTGACTGAGAACGATCATTTAAATTAAAAACTACTTTATTCGAGCTTGAATTATTAGTGCTTGATGAAGTTTCTAATTTATTTGCATCTAAATTGATTCCAGTGCGAAAATCAACTTTAATATTTAAAATTTAAATTAAATTAATTAATTTTTAATCTTTAATTAATTAAAAGCTATCTATCTAATTTTTTTTTAAAAAAAGCTTCAAGTTAAAAATGATAGTTTAAATGATAACTTCATTTGGTTTAAATTATATAAAATTATTATAATTGGTTACTCTTCTCTGATAAGCTCAGCTAAAAGTTATAAAAGTGATAAAATTTTATTTTTGATTCTTATTTTAAGATTTTTAAATTTATTTTCTATTAATAAAATTTTTATATTTTTTTGGTAAAGCAGCTTAAATTAATTTTAACTTAGCTCAATTTTAATTGAATGTTTTTGGGAAATTAATTTTTATTAAGGATCAAGTCTGCAAAACAATTATAAAATTTATAATTTACATTGCTTTAAATTGTCACGACGTATACGAGGTGTAGTTCCACCAATTGGCAATTGTGCTAGTGAAGAATTTTCAGAATTAGGTGTATTTATAGGCAATAAAACTGGCCTTGCTAAAAATAAATTAAATAAATAAGATTTCTGTATTTGAAAATAATTATTTTGTTTTTAAATTTTACAAATATTCAACGGTGAGTCTTGTTTCAATTGGCTATTTATTTCAGTGTCTAAATGTGCCTTTAAATCTTCTAATTGATTACGTATATCTTTTGGTTTGTTTTTCATTAAAGAACTAGAACTTGAAAATGGACTGTTTGAATTTGTATTCATTAAGCCTAGCCCTTTACTAAATGTATCACTATTGGAATGCTTAGAAGATGAAATGCTTTTGTTTATTGACGGTAAAACAAATGTATTTTGGCTGTTTTGGCTATTTATATTGTTATTATTGTTTGGCGGCGTGGGTGTGTTCAAGGAAAATAAAGTTGTAGATGAATTATTTAAATTTAGCATCGGTTTTGGTTTGTTTGTCGGTAGATTATTAGTGTTTGAATTAATAGGCGATACATTTCTTATAGTATTAGATGAAGTTGAAGATAAGGATGATGTTGAAGCGGATGGTAGTTGAATACCATTCGAGCCTAAAGTCGAACCTGCGATCGATTCGTTTGCATGATTTAGCTTCAAACTTGGTTGCTGTTTGCGGAAAAAATTCATCATTTAAAATTCAATAGTTCTAAATTACAATCATGAGTTTTTTTCTTGAAAAAAATTAAAATAAATACAATTTAAAATAGTTTATTTTATCAAATTATAAAAATTTATAATTATATACATTAAATCAAATTTCAAATTATAATTTTTTTTAATATTAATGCTACTACTTTGTAAAAATAAAAAAAAAAATTTATAATATATACATATTTGAAATAAATTATAAATCGCTTTCAAAATAAAAATGAAAGTACAGAATGCGTGCAACTAAATTGCAATTTGGATTCTAAAAATAAAAAACTTTTCTTTAAAGTTTGAATTGAAAAATATCTGAATTGATTATTTTAAAACATAAAAAGATAAGATGCCTAAAATAAACCCACGAAATGATTTAATTTAAAAAAAAATTTCTAATGTTTTTAACTAATTTTTAAAATTAATATCGACTTGAAGCCCTGTTACTAAAAATAGCAAAAATAAAAAAATTAAATTATTTTCTAAAATAGAGTTGAAAATGTACCTAGTAAAAAAAAAACAAAAAAACTATTAAATAAAATAAATAGTTTTTTGATTTAAATACTTAAAAATGTTAAAATTTGAAACAATTTTTTACTCTGATTAGAAACATTTCAAAACAATATATTTGAATTCTTTCTTTCGTTGTCATGGTTACTAAAATAAATTAGGAAAAATATGCATTTAGAATTTTCTCAAAATCATACATATTTTTTTTTTTATAAATTAGCCAAACTAAAAATTGACGAAATCTTGAAAATTAAGATAAGAAAAATCTTTTATATATTTCTATAACAACAATCTTTTTGCAAACAATTTTACCAAAAAAAGCTTTTAATATTGTTGAAAAAAAATGAACAATAAACAATTGAATAAAGAATTTACGCAAATGCTTAAAGATAGAAAATTTCAAGGTAAAAGTGGATTTACCGATTCTGAAGATGAAGATGAAAAATGTAATTTGTGCTTAAATTTTTTTTAAAATTAAACATTGAAAAAGTTTTTTTTTTAATTAAAGCTTTAAAATCACCTAAATCAGCTCGATCCTCGATTTCTGCCAGATCTTCTCTACTATCATCTAGATCACCTCGAGAAGAGTAAATCCAAAACTAAATCAAATTAAAAAAAGAAAATTTAAAAAAGATTTTATTTTAATTTTAAGAAAACTTAATTATCAAAGAGGAAATTTGTCTCAAATAAAATCTAAAGAACAGAGAAAATTTTCACCAGACAAATCAGGCAGTGACAATGAATTCAATCCAACAAGAAGATTAAACAGGTTTTCAACCGAAAGAAGCATGTCTCCGAAAAGCCCAAAAAGCATTGATGAATTATATTCACGAAATAATCGTTTAGCCAAAAATAGAAGTCAAAGCAGAGAAGAAGATAATGAAGATAGAAGTTTTACTAATAATCAAGCAATAACTCCAAGAAGTCTAAATTCGGCTCGCAGTGATGATAGCAGAAATTTTGAAATGATGAAAACAATAAGAAAACCTTTAAATGAAGGTACAGGTAATAGACTAAAAAAAAATGAAGATTACAATCATGATGAGTTTCATATGCAAAAACAAAGAGCTGCTACTCCAACTAAATTAAATTTTGGTCAAAGATTTCAGACTGGTCTAAACGCAAAAACAAATTTCAATCAACGACGCGTTAAACTAGAAGACGATTTAGAAGAAGAGCTATCCGTTAGTGGTAAAACAACTCCATCAAAAAGTGAATCGCGACGTCTTAGTAAAAATGAACAAATCGAAGAAAATAGTCCTAGTATTTCACGATCAAATTCATTTAAAAACCGAACTAATTCAGAATCGCCGAGGCCTAATAGATCTTTTTCACCACGTGATAGCATGGATGTAAATCACAAAAATGATCCAAAACAAGCTTATGAAAAACACATAAATGCCTTAAACCATTTAATTAGTAAAGTTTTATATTATTTGAAAAAAATAAAAATCAAATTTAATTAAAATATTTTAAGATCCAAAAAGCAAAAAATCTGATAGCATGTAAAATTTCATTTTTTTTTAATTTAAAGAAATATTATTTTTAAATTTGGTTTTAAATAGGGAATCAGTTAAAAAAGAATCGGATTTCTCAAAGAAAGAAAAAGTATATACCAACTCGGAGAAAGATCCTGAAGTAGTAGAAACAGTCGAGGATAAAAAAATATCTGAAAAACTTCAAAAGGAGAGAGAACAAAAAAGAATTTTGTTAGTTTTGAAAATTTTCTTAAGCCTTAAGATTAAATTTGTTTTAATTTTAAATTTTAAAAATTAGACGTGAAAATCGAACAAAAAATTTGACTGAAACATCTAAAAAAGTAGAAGAAGCTATAGAAGAAGTAGAAAATACAATGGAAGATAGTTTGAGGTTAAAAAATTTGAAAGAAATTACAAATGAGTTGAAATACTCGACAAAACCAACATTGGAAGAAATGCTCAAAAATGAACGTTTGAGCCGAAGTAGAAATACAAATCAAAAAGAAAGATCAAACTCAAGAGCTCGTAGTTTATCATCAAGCAGTCGACTTGAAAAAACCTTTAATAACAAATATTCAAATGTAAAACCAAAAACACAAACTCGTTTACAAAGTGCTCGAAATGCCAATGATACTAATCAGCATGATGTAATGAATGATAGTTCAAGTATTAGACAAAACATTTACAGCGAATGGTATCAAAAAAAATTGTTTGAAGCTCAACAACAATTAAAAGAAGCTAAGCTAAAGCAAAAAGATCAAGAAGAAAAAAATGCTCAGGAATTGATCGATAAGTTACAAAAATCTAAACTAATATTTAAAATATGGAGTGAAAAGAAAGGAGAAATGCTGAAAGTAAAACGCAAAATACTTAATGAAACAAGTAAAAAAGAATTAGAAAAAGAACTAGAGAAAAAAGATAAAAAAAAAGAAGCTGAAATAGCTTTTAGAGAATGGTTGAAGAAAAAATTGGAATATGAAAAAGAAAAAAAAGAAGAACAATTGGAAACAAGAAGAATGAACGAGAAAAAAGAGCGCAAAGAAAAAGAGATTGAAACCAAGAAACCTCCATTACCATATGAAAGTTGGGCCAAAAAAAAAGAAGAAGATGTTAAAGAAAAACAAAAAATAAAACAAGAAAAAGAAAGAGAAAAACAAATGGAGGAATTTGAAAAAAAGAAAAAAAAGGATCTTGCAAAGCTAGCATATTACGAATGGCTTGATAAAAAAGATCAAGATGATCTCAATAAATCTAAAAGCTTGTCCACATCAATGAGCTCTCTACCTCCATTTTATCCAACTTCTAAAATAATCCCATATAAAAATAAATAAAACATACAAGTTGTAAATTCTTCACGTAAATTCTTAATAAAAAAAAAAACATGCTTTAAAAGTAATATGGTTTTTAAATTTTTTTATTTAAATAAGATTAATTAAAAAATAAATATTTTTCTTTTTCTATTAAACATTTTTATTCGAAAAATTTAAAAAATATATCAAACAAAATAGATAAAAATTCAAAAATAAAAATCAAGAATACACAATTTGAGATAATAAAATTGAATGATTTTCAAAAAACTTTATCTGTGACTCTTTGCATTCCATTTATAGGCATCAAAATCTGAGTTTTTGAAGGTCCAGGCTTATCTTTATTTTCATAAATTGGATGAATTTGATCTTCTGAATCAACTCCAAATATTGAAGCCTTTTAAAATAAATTTTATATTAATTTTCTAAAAATGAATTTTTGATAAAAATTTTCAATACTTTTGTAAAATCGATTGTTTGAGTAGAAACTGATTTTTTTATTAATTTTTGAAGATTGCCAAGTTCTTTTTTTGGATTTAAATATTTCATCTTTTCGTAACTTGTATAAATATGATCTGATTTTCGCGGAACTATGCCTAAATCACCCTTGAAAATAAATTTTTTTAAGTCAAATTTTTAACTATTATCTAATATAAGGCTTATTTACTAATTTGTAATGAGAAATGAATTCATTGTCTGAATTATGTTCATTGTTTGAAGGTACTTGACTAAATAACAAAGTTTTATTTTTTTATTAAATAATAAAAGTCAAAAATTTTTCTACTTTTTTCGTATTCCTTTTCCACTTCCTGGATATTCACTGGTTCTGGGTCTTTGCGTAATCTCTGAATTAAAAATTTGAGGATTAGGGCCAAATCCTAGCGATACGGCACTGTTTAATAATATTAACATATTTTCAAGCATATTGTCTCTCTTTTCAATATCGTTCCATTCACTTTCTTCTGGTTTTAAAGCATTTTTCTATTTAATAAAATTTATTAAATCTATTAAAAAGCTTGATTTTTTTATTAAAAGAGTAAATCTACTGAAAGAGCAATCACAAGAGAATCCGTAGCCTGCTTCAAAACTTTTTCTATTTTCATGCGATGTTTATTCAAGGAATTTAATTCATTTTCTAACATTCTTAATCTTGATCTTAGTTTTTCATTTTCTTCTTCGGAATTGTGTAGTTTATCTCTAATATTGTCAAAAAATTTTTTAATTATAACAAAGATGAATTTTTATATTTAAATAATTACGCTTGTATTTGCAAATCTTCAATTATTTGCTCATTATTTTCTTCAGCTAATTTTATTTCATTTAGTTTTTCTTCCAAATCAGAAATGATCGATTCTTGATTACGACACTTCTCAGTTAACAAACGAATAACTTTTAGATTATTGACATTTTTTTTAGCTAATTCTTTTTCATTGTCTTCTAATAAATCTAATTGCTGTTTGTAAATTTTTTCTTTTGTTTTTCTGTTATCGTTCTCTTGGATAATATCTACTACTTTATCGGACATTTTTTGTAGCTGATTGTTAATTGATACGTTCTCTTTGATGGTTCTTTTAGTAGTATCAGCCATTTGTTTGTTTGAGACTCTTCTAAATTCAGCAGCAACTTGGCTTACTTTTACTATCATTTCTTTTTTAAGCCTGTCTTTGTCAATAATAACTTTTTTTTCTATATTATTCAATGTGCTTTGATGATCATCTTCTAAAAATTCAATTTGTTTCTCTAATGATTCTAATTTGGATAAAAGTTCTTCTTTTTGAGATTTAAATTCTTCTAAAGCAGTTAATTTAGCCACTTGAGATTATAAAAGTGAATTTTATTTTTTAATTTAATATAAAAATTTTTTATTAATTACAAAGAGAATTATTTTGATTAGTTAAAACATCTTTATTTTCTTGAAATTCGGTTCTTAAATCAGCTAATTGTTTATCGAATGCTTCTTTTTCAGCATCTTTTGCTTGCTGTAAGCCAACTAAACGGTCATTAAGATCTAATATTTCATCGGTTTTTTTATCAAGTTCTTTTTTTAAGTTGCTTATTATATCTTTTTTGTCGTTATTAGACGTTTCATATTGGGTTTCATATTTTTTAGCTAAAATTTCTAATTCGTCACATTTTTTTTGATAACTATTAGAGCATAAAAAAATTTAGTTTTAGATTAGAGTTGTCAATTTGTTTTTTTTTTCATTACCGCTGCAATTTATCTTCTAAATCTTTAATTTGCATTAAGAAAAACTGTTTACTATTCTCATCTACTTGTTCTAATTTAGGATCTGCTTCAGATTTATCTTTTTTACCTTTTCCTTTTTTTCCTTTTCCTTTGCCTTTACCTTTTTCTTTAACCATTTTTTTCCCGAATTATCTTAAAATATGTAATTTATCGAAAATTAATATGTCATTTAAATTTTGATTTTATGTCTCTAAACGCTATTTATGATTTTAGCTTTTAATTTATATGTTTTTTGAAATAATAAAACAACTGCTTAGCAACAAGAAATAAATGAAGCCTCTATGTTTGATGAGGTTATACTAATAAGCTAATTATTAAATATATTTAATGATTTTATAATTTGCATGAGATTGTTGTTCATCATGAGAATAATTAAAATAAAAAACAATAAAATTTAATTTTCAAAAAAAATTTTATTTACATATAATAAAAAAAAATAAACAAATAGTAATAATTAAATTTTTTTTAAACATATTTAACTTCAATTTTAAAACCTCTTCGATTTATTGTTTGACCCCAGTTGCTTCGAAATATGATCATAAAAAAGTTTTGAAAACTCTTAAGAGACAACTGGTTTTGGGAACTGATTGTACCACAATAAACTGGTCCTGGTTGTCCAAGATGGTAATATCTGAACTCGAGGCTATCGGTACAAAAATTTCTTGGAGTTTTTTCCAAGTCTAAATCTAGAGCTCGTACTGATATAGTAGTTCCAGTTGGAGACTTCAAATTTTAAATTATTTTAAATTATAAATTAAAATTGAAATGTTTTAATTACTTTGATTAGATAATTACATCGCACATTGATAGGATACTGATACGGATAGTTAGGACTTGTAATGTATATTGTTCCGGTTTGTGATATATCATATAAACCACCACAATCTTTTTAAATTTTTATTTGAAATAATTTAAAGTTATTTAAAAACAAAATTTTGTTTTACTTGAATTCAAGTAATCTAATGAAAAATCTGGAAAGTCGAATTCTAGTTTAGTTTTTTCATTAGATTCGCTAGTCTCATAATTTTCTTCAGTAGTTGAATTTTGCTCTTGGTTTTCAGCTGCGCTTAATGCATTTAAATCATTACTTGTTAAAAAAAAATTATTATTTAATATATTAAATTTTAATATTATTTTATTTAATAAAATGTACAATTTGTTAATTAAACAATTATTTTCCGAGATAAAAATGCTTTTTAATATTAAAGAAGCTTTTTTATCAGTTTTAGAATTAAATAACTTATTATTTATTTTTATCTCAAATAAAATATTTATTTGATCCATATAATCGTTTAGGTCTAAATTTACTGAAACTAAATTAAGTTTTGCTTGAACAAATTTTTCTACAAAAACATCGTTCAATCTCAAATAGCCATTTTTGGAAAGTAAATAAATTATTATGTCATAGTTAATATTCATTTGATCACCCATGAATATTTTTAGACAATACTTTTGTGGAAATCTAAAATTCGAAAGCTTTGAATTTATGTAAATTCTAACCAAATGAGGATCTTCTATTAAATTGCTGTCTATTATCAAAAATCCCAAAGTTTTATCAGGGCTTAAATCTATTAAATTCACCAATGATTTAAAATTCGATTGAGTGTTTTGAATATCATTACAATCGGATATCTTATCTTCTATTTTATATTGACACTTGAAATTCAATTCTTCAAAAAAATGAAAATTTGAATTGAATTTCTAGAAAAAAATTAAATTTTACAAAAAATATACCTAATTTGTTGTTCATGTCTTTACAAAAATATTTCAAGTCCGGGTCAAAATTATTTTGGCAATTACGAATTTCTTTAGATTCGATAGTGCAAGATTTAGACAAACATTTCTGGGTTCTGATTTGGATTCCCTGATCACATACGTTTTGTTTCTGATAGCAAACACTCCAATCTGACCATTCACTGAATATGTTACCTATTATGTTGTTTTGAGTTAGAGTTCTAAAATAGTATTATGAAATTTTTTTACTATTTTTTAAAAGATTATATAATGATTTTGTATTGTTGGCATCAATATCTATTAGAGCTATAATATCTCGAGCTATGTTACATTTAGGACAACTATCATATTGAACATTTTCTCCTGGACAATTTCCTAAATGAGAGTTAAAGCATTCTCTTCTTCTATAACGTTGGCATTCGCCTATTTTACACTTTGACCATTCAGACCATTCACCAAAATATGGGACTTTTATTAAATATATGTAATTCTGATTGTGAAAATAAGCTTCAATTTTATTTTTTACTATTTCGACAATTTCCATAACTACATTTTTCCGTTTCGGTCTCAGAAATACTACAAAATTTTAGGATTTTATTGTTACTAATGCATTCTCTTTTTCTTCTTCTTATCCCTTCACCACAACTAGCTGAACAACTCGACCAGTCTGACCATGGAGTAAGATGAATTTGAGGTCTTGAATTCTCTTTGAATTTAAAAAAATTAAAATTTTTTTTAAATATAAAAATCTATTTAAAATACTAGCTTGAACGCAAGAGCCTAATTTGAATTCAATATCATCTATACATATATCGCCGTAATTAAAGTTATCGAAAAATCCTTCAATAAATATAGTTGATATCGGAGGTTCAATCCAAACTTCTACTGAAGCTAATTTCCAAAATGGACCCTGATTACCAACTTTGCTCCAATACGTTTTGGTTTTACCATTATCATACTTTTTATTTTAAATTTAAATTTAAATTTTGCAACTAATTTCATAAAATTATTTTTATTTTTAATACTTTTATATTAACTGATAAATTTCCAATTTTAGTAGGATAAATTGAAAAGTCATAATTATGATACATATTATACCAAAACCTTTTTAAATTTTATTTTATTAACATCTTCAATTAATCATTTTTTTTAAATAAAAACCTCAAACAAGCCAAGGTTTGAGTTTCCGTTTTTAACTCTGGTGTTGTCAAAACAGCATTTTCATTAGGTGATGATTTACGTAAACTATTCATGTAAATGTAGACTCCACCTTATAGAAATTATTTAATTTATAAAAATTTGAAAAAGTTTTTTTTTTGCTTATAAGAAGATACTTTTATTTCCATTTCTGTCTCCATATTGAGGACCAATTTTAAACGTAGGACTGTGTATTTCGAAAAATGCTTGGGCTTCTGTTTGGCCATTTAAATTTTGCTTATTGAATATCCAATCAACACTGCCACTTTTTTGTTCATTAGACCATGAACACAAATTATTATCATTAAAACTACAATCCAATTTTGTTTTTAAACTATTTAAATTGAGGTATAAGTTGCTTGCTTTTAATTTGAAATTTTTTTAAGATTTTTTCTTTTTAAAAAATATCAACATTTTTTAATTACCTTCAGGAACTGAGATAACTTTTTCACAATAATTTCCTGTCAAACCATCGGGACAAAAACAATTACAATATTGGTCTAAAAAGCCACCATTTTGGCATTGTTTATACGTTGGACATCTGTCTAAAAAAAACTCAATTTTAGTATAATTAAATGATTTCTAAATAATCTTAGAAATATACCATAACATTTATATGCCTCATTCGCCATTTGTATATCTAAAAAGCTTAAAGTGTCTCTTTGACCCATCAAAAAATTTCTATTCGAGTCTAAAGCTTTCATTACGCCGCCATTAGAACCGTAATGCATAATACTAAATAAGTCATAAGGCACATCATAATAGTTCGGCTGCGAATCTCCCATTGTATAATATTGCTCTTTCAAATTAGAAGAAATTTTATTAAAATCAATTGAAATATGATCGTTGCGATCTTGAATAAAGTTCTAAAAAATTCAGTTTAAAAAAAATCAATATTTTTATATTATACCAATCCTGCTATGCTCATGACGGAAACCTATCGTGTGTCCTAATTCGTGTATTATGTTCCCAAGCTTTAAAAAATTAAACAAATAAAATTATTCATAAGTAAAATAATAAATTGTTTATGCTTAGAACCGAACAATCTTTTCCTAAATAAACATCTGATCTAGTTAATCTGACATATCTATCATAAAAATAACCAATATATGAACCACATCTTTTTTTTTCATTTGAAATATGTAATATAAAGAAAAGAAAAATTTTATTAGTTAAAATTACATATTAGCCGGCCTAAAATATAGTCTATTTTTGTGAAATATATGCTTTAATGAATTGTAAGACTCAAAGCGAATACAAGTATATTTATGCCAATGTTCAATCGCTTTGTATACCAATAATCTCATTTCTTGGGCTAATAAATAAATAATTAAAAATTTAATTATAAGTTAAATTTTTTTTTTTTAATTACGAAAGCCGGGATCGAATTCATAAGGAATTGTTTTCAAAGGCCAACGAGTTTGTTGATAAGTTCTTTGGTTGAATTCATTTATAATCTTTCTTTGGTCTTTGAAAACTAAACTTTTAGATTTACTTCTTCTCAATAATATATCTCCTTCGACTACTTTTTTGGACAACTCCGGATTTTTTAATACATTTTGTATCTGTTTTTCTTCAGATGGCTCTCGTTTATAATTCTTAATTTTAATTACAATTTGAATAAAACTTTTTAAATTTAATTTAAACTTTAAAATAAAAAACCCTGATTGGCTCTAGTTGCCCTTGATTGAATACATTCGAAGCATATTTCATGTAATTATAATCATTAGAATATATGGTTTGATCCGATTTGTATAACTATATAGAAATTAAAGTATTATTTTATTTATAACAAAAAATATAACAAAAACCTATATAAACCTGAATTAAAAATAATATCAAGTATATTATTAAATTGTTATAAAATCCTTCACGATTAAATGAATTTTTCAAATAAACAAGAAGCATTATTTGGAAAAAAAATAAATAAAAAATTGTATTATTTTTTCAAATTATTATTTTCAAAAGGTATTGTAATTTGCTCTAACGACTCAGAAGAAAAAATATAAATTTTGTAAAATTTTAAAATTTTTATTCACTATTTATTTTATTTTTCTTCTATTTTTTATATATTTTTTTAAACATTTGCCCAATTTGTTTTTTGAATTACATTCTAAATTAAAGATCTGTTTAATGATAAAAAAAGCTATTGTTTTTTGGAAAAATTTCAAATTGTTATGTAACAAGTTCAATGAAATTTTATTTCAAAGAAATATTTGAATGATAGCAAATAGTTTTTGTGTTTAACAAGTATTTAAGGAATATTGAAAAAAAAAAAATTATCATGGTTTTTTTTATTTATTGATTTTTTTTTAATATTTGTTATAAAAATGTGAATTTAAAATAATGATTAAAAAATTTCTTGAAAAATAAATTGATAAATAATTTCTACATTTGTTGAGTTGAATTTCCATTCCAAGTAGCATTTTCATCATCATCTCTAATATCTCTTAAGTTTCTAATATTATCTGATTGATTGTCTGGATTTCTTCTTCTTAAACTTAGAAAAAAAAAAATTGTAATAAATAAAGTTAATCGTCTATTTTACTTAAAAAGTTTTACTTTGAAGAAGTGCTTGGTTGGGTTTGAGTTCTTGATTGGTTATCATTCCAAGTTCGGTTATTCGAATTATTAGAATTGTTTGTATTCATGCCAAACAAGCTTGTTATTAAACCCCATATGATTGTGAATGGTAAAAAAATTAAAGATGCAATATCAGTTGCCACATTAGCTACCGTTGATGTTGATGCATTAGCTGTTGAAGTAACATTGCTAAAAGTTTTAGAAACTTTGGATCTTACAGGGATTACTAAAAGAGAAGCTGAAGGCGCTAAATTCAACTCTCTTAAACTTAATAGCATATCACTGGGTGTGAATTCTTTTTTTGGAAAGCTTGAATGAATTGTGAAATTTGAATTTTCATTCATCTCTTTTAATTTCTTTTAAAAATAAAAATAAAACTTTTTCTAATTTTTTTTTTTTTTTTAAATAAATATACTTGGGCCACAAATTGTCGGGCTTCTTCAAGGGCTTGATTCGGATCAAATTGTTTAGTAACAGATGATCCGTCTACGAAACGAAATTGCAATCTTGCCACATTACTTATATTTTTTTTTAATTAAAATAGAAAAAAATAAAAAGAGAATTTAAAGTAAATTCTTAAAACCTGTTTCGAGCTGCTTCAGCAAGTTTTTCCTGTTCAACTCTAGCTCGTTCGGCTTCTTTAGCTTTTTGAATTTCATCTTTTTCTTGAGCATATTTTTTTTGTTTTTCTTCTCTAAAATTAAATCAGTTTTTTCATAAAAATATTTTTCTTTTAATAGTTAAAATCTAATTTTAAATTGATGTTAACCTATCTTGTTGTATTTTTTCTCTAATCCTTTGTTTTGCTAGTTCATCTTCGAGCTTTTCTTTTCGCTTATCTTCAGCTATTTTTCTCAATTCTTGTTCTTCTTTTTCTCGTTTTGCTTTCAATATATCTTGACCTAGTTTTCTACGTTCTAATTCAATATTTCTTTCTTTTTCTTCTTCTTCAGCTCTTTTTTTTTCTTGTATTTGTTTTAATTTTTCTTTAGCTCTGGAAAAGTTACATAATAATTTAAGAAATAAAAATG
This sequence comes from Brachionus angularis, assembly GCA_021432725.1. Taxonomy (NCBI): domain Eukaryota; kingdom Metazoa; phylum Rotifera; class Eurotatoria; order Ploima; family Brachionidae; genus Brachionus; species Brachionus angularis. Next base: position 5,426,119 of record JAJVDD010000001.1, on the reverse strand, counting down.
AAATAAATTTTTTTATTTTTATTACAAAGCAACTCTTTCATCAATGCTTTTTTCTTGAGTTTGAGAAGTTGATGGTTGAACAGAAACTTCGCTTGTTGATGATTGTGTTTCTACTAGTGGTTCTTGATTAGATTCTTTAGTATCAGTGACTTGTATTGTTTCGGTTTGTTTTTTTTCCGAATTATGAATCTTTAAGAGTTTTTCATTTTAATAAATCAACTTTTAATGAATTTAAAATTTAAATATTTACATTAATAGCATTTTGTATTTTAGAAGCCAACTCGTCTTCGGAAACGAGTCCATTTATAACTTCTAAAGCTTTTCCGTTGTTACCGATCAAATATGTGGTTGGGAAAGTCGAAATCGGATCTGTTTTTAAATTTAAGTAATTTTAGTTTAATTTCTTTTTTCAAATTTACAAATTTTTGTATATTTTACATATTTGTCTGAATTGATTACAAGGTTGCGACTCTGAGTCTAATTTTATGGATATACAATTTTGTTTGCATGGTTCGTAAACTGATTCTTTATTCCAAAGTTTGTTTAATGACTCAGAATTTGTATCTAGAAAATTATATAATATTATTTACAAAATTTTGAAAAAATATCTTTTTTAAATGTATTGTTTTACCAAAAGTATAAACTAAAAATATCAATTTTTTAGATTTAGATTCAGCAATGGCTGTGCCAATGTCACCTTCATACCATTCCATGTTTAATTTTAAATTATTTATTACTATTTCTATATTTTAATTAAATATTTTCTAATTATATTTGAAAATTAAAAGATAAAAGTTTCAAATCAAGTATGTACAATATATATTATGTTTAACTTTTTAAAATAACACGTATGCATATAATTTATTTGCATTTTGAAATTATTTTAAAAAAAATTTTAATTATTTGCCTAAAAAAATCAAAAATCGATAATTTAATTTTCAAAATCGATTCAATTACAAACACATTTTTCGAATTACTCAAGAAGAAAAATATTTATATATATATAAAATAGTCTTATTTGAAATATTTTTTTTTATATTGATACGCTATAGTAAGCATAATATCCTTTGTTAAATTTTGGAAAATTTTTTAAATTTTTCAAAAAAAACTCAAATAAAAATATAATATATTATATTGTCTTTTTAATTATCTTATTCCAAAAATTCTTTTACTTTTGTTTAAAAGTTTTTCAAAATTTTTTTAAAGATGGAATAAATTTAAGCAGTAAATTAAAAAAAAACGTTAGTTATATTTATTTTAATGAGTCTTTTTTTATTGTTTTCAATTTAAATTTTTAAATTTATACTTAAAAAAAATTAAAAATATTAACTTATGTAAAAACGTATTAACAAAAACTGGTCCACTTCACAGATTTTAAATAACTCAGAATTTTGATAAGATTACAATTGTGATAAAATAAAATTTTCCACACTTTTTAATTAATGGTTATTGGTTCCATTTTAAAAAATCTTTTAATTAAAAATCAGCCTATAGTCTGCTGTTTTTTCTAAAATAAATTTTAAAAACTTATTTTATAAAAAAAAATAAGTGATTATTTTACTATTACTTTAATAAAATTAACCCTGGTTTTTTTATTACTCATTTGTACTTAACAACAAAAACTTTATCAAAAAAGTTTATCATCTGAAGTAAAAGTTGCTATTTTAAAATAATTAAAATATTTAAAGAGTTAAATCTCTCTGATCAAAAATATTCATAGTAAAATGACGCAGGTGCGAAATTAATATAAGTCAATCGTGAGTTTGATCAAGACTAAATTCACAAACGAAATTTTTCATGGAGCTTATCCTTTATGGGATAAAATTATGAACTGGCTAAAAAAATTTGTCTAAAGGAACAATAATTGATGGCTTTGCTTAAAGCTTTATTAAAAATGTTCCTGATTTAACTTATTTCAATTTGACTGAATTTGTTTAAATACTAATTAATTATTCATTTTATTCTTATTAAATTTAAAACTTCAAATCAATTTATTTTTTCATATATTTACATTCAAGAATCTCAAAATGAAAATATGTTTGTTATCGTTAGCCTGAAATGTAGCATATCTCTAAAATCAAGCAAATAATTTATAAATTAATCTTAAAAATAAACAACACATGGTTATATAAATTTTTTAAAATCATAGTTTTTCAGAACTGTAGAATGTATGTTTTCTTAAGAAATATCGATTTAATTTTTGAATTTATATTAATTTATATAACCTAAGTAAACTTTAAAAAAATTATATAAATTTAAAAATTAAAATTGAAAAAAAGCTAAAATCAATAAAATAATATTAGAAAAAAGAAAAGATTAATATTTTGTTAATGATATTTTTTCCTTTAGAAAAAAATTCTAAAAAAAATATAAAAGAAAAAAAAACCTTGTGCTTTTATGATATAATTATAAATGGGCAATACAACAAGTGATGTTAATGATAGTATAAAAGCCCAAGCTGATAGTGAAAATGGTCCTGATTTGTATAAATTGGTTAACGTTAATAATGGTGGAGAGTTGGTACGTTTAATGAAAATTGCAGTATCAACTAAGAATTACACCGAAATCGATAATTTTATACAAACTAAAGTTGTTGAGTATTTATATAACGAAGGAAGAGGAGAACATGTAAATAAAATGTTTATGTTTTTTATTATCAAAAACCATTGATTAATTAAACTTGTTTTTTGTTAGATACCAATTGAAAAAATTGTATACAAAAGATGTGGTGATAAGGTATCAAGGCCTTTGACTAAAAATATAAATAATTTAGCCAAATTAGTTGGTAAAAATCTTGCCAATTTATTAAAAATAAAAGCAATTTCTTAATTTGAAAAAAAAAAGAAAATAAAAGAATAATGAACACTAAAGAGCTATGTTTTAAAATGGAAAAATGTGGAGCTGTTGGAGAATCTCTTCTTCATTTATGTATGCTTAACGGAACAGCTATTTATCATGAGCTTGCTAAATGTTTGATAAAACACTTTCCAAAAATGGTGAACGATATTTATTTAAGCGAAGATTATTATGGCGAAACAGCTTTACATATGGCTATTGTAAGCGAAAATCCCTCCATGGTTAGATTTTTGTTATTGAATGGAGCTGATGTTCATCAAAGATGTTGTGGTAAATTTTTTTGCCCAGAAGACCAAAAAAACAATCAAGAACATTCTTTATTGCATGAAATTCCAATTTTTACTGTAAACACAAACTATGAAGGTTATGCTTATTTCGGAGAGTATCCATTGAGTTTTGCTGCTATTTTAAATCAAGAAGAATGTGTTCGTTTGTTAATTTCAAAAGGTGCTGATCCAAATATGCAAGATTTTAATGGAAATACTGTTTTACACATGCTTGTAATTTACAATAATTTGGTATTTAATAATTAACTTAAATAAAAATACGAATTTTAAACAAATATCTTTTAAGCCAATGTTTGATTGTATGTTAGCTTTTAATGCAAGCCTTCATATAAAGAATAGACAAGGTCTAACACCTTTAACTTTGGCTGCTAAATTAGCTAGAAAAGAAGTAATTACATAAAAAATTTATTGGAAAAGATTTTAAATAATTGTATTTATTATCAAATTAAAGATGTTTCAATTTATATTAGAAAGACTTAGACATGTTTGGTTTACATATGCTGATATTTCTTGTGGCTCTTATCCTTTGGCTACTATTGATACAATAAATAAAGATGGTTCAACTGATACAACTAGCGCTATTTATTTGATTGTTAATGGAGTATATAATACTATATAAATTAAACCTTTTATAAATATACTAAAATTTATTCTAAAGGAAACAGAAGAACATTTAGAGCTTTTAGAAGGTTTGGTTACGGATTTATTGTATCAAAAATGGAATTCTTATGTTAAACACAAGTAAGTTTTCTCTAATAAAAATCTCTTTTAAACAATCTTCAAATATAACAAATCAAGATTTTATTTCGAAGTGATATTATTTTTTATATATTTTGCCTTATCAGTATCAATAATTATTATGAAAAGAATTTACTATGATTATGTGCTTGATGATATGTACTGTATAGTTCCAAAACAAATTACCAAATATCATTTTAATGAATGTTCTTGTGCTTATCTCTATCCGAATGACTGGAATAAATATGTTAAATTAAATTTAGCTTTTGAAATTTTTTATGTCATATATTTAGAATTATTTTTTATTTTTAGGCACGAATAACATTTGAAATAATTACACTTATCTATTCTATTATGTATTTAATTATTATGGGCTCAGAACTTTACATTCAGAAGCTTTCTGCTTACATTCAAACACTTTTATTTAATCCATCAAAAATCATTTTTATTTTATCATTAATTTGCTATTTATTAATCATACCAATGCGTTTTACATGTAACATAGTTGGAGAAGATTATTTGATTGTTCTATCGATTATTTTCAAATCAGCTTACATTTTATATTTAGGAAGGTTAGGAATTAGAATTATTTATACAGTTTATTATTTCAAATTTAATTTAACTTTAACAGAGGATTTCGTACAATTTCAACTTTCATATTTGTCATTCACAAAGTATTCAAGACCAATTTTTTCAGATTTATTATTATATTTGTAGTCTTTATGGTCGGTTTTTCGCAATCATTTTATGTTGCATTTACATTTGGAAAACATTCAGAATATCATTTGTTTACATCACCATTAAAAGCTATATTTGATTTGTTGGTAATGTGCTTGAGAGATACCGAAGAAACCCATCGTGACATAAACCTAACAAGTTATCCAATAATAACAAACGTAAACTTGGTCTTTAAATTTAATCATAAACCAAATTAAAATAAATTTTCAATAATTTAAAGATTTTATTTGTTTTGTTTATGATAGTAGTTTCTATTCTACTTGTTAATTTACTTATTGCCATGATGGCTCATACTTATAATGTAACTACTCTACTAAAACGAGAATGGCTTAGACAGGTTGATTTTTATTTAAATATAATAAAATTTTGTTTTTTAATTATAAATTTTCAATTTTAAAAAGTGGGCTAAACAAGTTTTGACTATAGAGCAAAATGTTTCTATAAAAGAGCGATTAAAGCAACAGAAAAAATATGCTAATAAATTAAGTAATGGTGAAAAAGCATTTATAGTTAGATGGAAACAAACAGTAATTTTTCTATGAGAAACTTATTATAATCTAAATTTATCAATTTAAAAAAACTTAATTCTAAAATAACTATAATAAATTTATTTTTTTTTGAGTTATCGCAAATTGTGTCGCTAAGAAATTAAAAAAAAAAAATTTATTATATTTAAAAGGAAAGTTGATTTGTCTTGATTTAAATTGCAAATATTTAATTTTCAATTTAACCCAAAGATTTATTTTTATTTTAAATTAAATGCCTTTTTATATTTTTTTAAATAATTAATTTTAAAATATATTTTTTTTTAAACTCCAATTAATAACTAATTTTCTCTAACAAATTTTTAATTTTTAGGAAGAAGAAAGAAACAATATGAAAATGAATAAGTATTTATTTCGAAAGCATATCGAGATGGTTTACAAATACCAGTTTTAACTTAGCCAATCAAACTTAAAATTTAAACAAAATTTTTAATTTTTTTATATCATTATTGCTTATTTATTACTTTGATATTTTTGTCATTTTATAGATAAAATTTGAAATTTTTTAAATTAAAAATAAATTTTATTTACAGAAAATACTTCTTTATTTTATAAAAAATTTATTTGTAACGATTTTTTTATTATTCAACTGGAATATTCTGAAAAAGGTTATATTTATTACTAATACTACATTTTAAATTTTAAACTAAGTTAAGAAAAATTATGAATTTTTTTTGGATTATATTTTTTCTAAAACTATAAATAAAATCTAAAATTTATATATTAAAAAAAGTGAAATTTTGACTATGAAAAAAATTCTTAATAAAAATTTAATTTATCCAATACGATCAAAAAACAGAAAGAAATTAATATGTTTAGGTTTTCTTATTTTACTTTTAAGCTTAATTTATATATTTGATGATGATTATTCAGAATTAATAAATGAAATACATGAAAATAATTTAAAAGCAGTTCAACTATTGACTGGTAGATTCGACTATAAAAATTGGGATTTAGGAGATTTGGGTACAAAACCATTTGAGAAATGCAAAGAAAAAAGATGTTTTGCATTCAAGCCTTATTGGATTAGACAAAAACCTATAGAACAAGCGGATGCAATCATGGTTCATGTTCCCAACTTGTTTTATATGCCTTCGAAAAGTAGTTATAAAAGAAACAAGAAACAATTATGGTCTTTTTATACTATGGAGTCCCAAAAGCGTAGTTTTTGTTCTTCTCATTATAATTTGCAAGATTTAGATGATTGGTTCAATTTGACACAAACTTTTAAGCCTTCAAGTGATTTAGTGATGGATTACAAATCTTTCGAATCATGGAATAAAATAATCTACAATTTAGATTATATTAATAGTTATAAAAATTTTAAATCAAATAAACAAAAATTAAATAAAAATGCTTCAGCTTTATGGTTTGTTAGTCATTGTAATACACCAAGTGGGCGTGAGAATTATGTAAATGAATTAGTAGAATTTTTAAATATTGACATTTATGGCAATTGTAGGAATTTTAAAAATTCTAAGCCAGATCCTTGCGCGAACGAAAAAAATTCTAATGAATGTTATATTAATTTGTATAATAGTTATAAGTTTTATTTAGCGTTTGAAAATAGTCATTGTAATTTTTATATAACCGAGAAATATTGGAAATTTTATAAACCAGAGTTTATTTTTACTGTTAATATAATTCCAATTGTACGAGGTGCTACATCAGATCAGTATAATTATTTGTCTATTAAAAATTCGTTCATCAATGCGAATGATTTCAATTCAGCAAAAGATTTAGCAAATTATTTGCTTTATTTAAATAAAAATCAAACTGCTTATTTAGAATATTTCAAATGGAAACAAGATTTGATCAAAAAATTTGAAGTAAAAATTTCATCAAATGTAAATAATGATTTAATTTACAAGCAATCAAACGACAAATATTCTCCTTTTTGTCAAATTTGTGAAAAGCTTTATGACAAAGAATATTTGAAAAATAAAGAAAATAAAATTTTAAAAATAAGCAATTGGTTTGGACCTGAGAAAGAATGCAAAAAAGAACACGATCCTAATTGGATTATTGAAAAGATTACTAATTTTTTTGGATTTTGTATATAAAATATGTTTATATTTGATTAATTATATTTATTTTTATTAAAATTATTTTTTATTTTTAAGTTTTTTATTGAAATTTGAAGGATTTCCTTTATTTTTAAAAAATAAAAAAAATAAATATTTTAATTCAGATTAAGTTTGTTTCATGTTTAAATCTAAAAACTAATTATATTTTTGAAATTTAATTGATGCAATTGTATTAACTTAAAACCTTTCTTTAAATAAAAAAAATATTGATTTTTTTATTATTTTAAAAAACAAAAAATTACTAAGCTTATTTTATTTAAAATATGGGTAACACAACTAGTGATGTTAATGATAGTATAAAAGCACAAGCTGACAGTGAAAACGGCCCTGATTTATATAAACTAGCAAATGTCAATGGTGGTGGTGAGTTGGCAAGATTAATGAAAATAGCTGTAACAACAAAAAATTATACAGATGTGGATAATTTTATTAAAACAGAAGTAGTTAAATATTTATACAATGAAGGAAGGGGAGAACATGTAAGCTACAAAAAAAATAATAAATTTTAAAAAAATTTTGTTTTTGACTTTAAAAAAATGTTAAGATACCAATCGCAAAGATAGTTGAGAAAAGATCTGGTAATAAGGCTATTTCTGGAAATAACTTGTTAATGAAGAATGGTTTATAAATTTAATTTCTATTTTAACTATAAGACTTATAATTGTCTAAAAAAAAAAGGCGAAAAGAAAATTCCTGAAACTAAAGAAGTTTGTTTTCGACTAGATAAATCAGGAGCTGTTGGCGAATCTCTGTTGCATTTATGTATGTTAAACAATACACCATTATTTATTGAATTAGCAAAGAGATTAATAAAACATTTTCCGAAAATGATTAATGATATTTATTTAAGCGAAGATTATTTTGGTTTATTTTTAATAAAGCTTATTGTTAAAATGTTTTTTAATAAATTATTAATAGGAGAAGCAGCACTACATATGGCTATTGTAAGTGAAGATCCTTCAATGGTTAAATTTTTGTTATTGAATGGAGCTGATGTTCATCAAAGATGTTGTGGTAAATTTTTTTGCCCAGAAGACCAAAAAAAAAATCAAGTTCATTCGCTACTCCAAGAGGGCCCAATTTTTACTGTAAACACAAATTATGAAGGTTATGCTTATTTCGGAGAGTATCCATTGAGTTTTGCTGCTATTTTAAATCAAGAAGAATGTGTTCGTTTGTTAATGGCTACCGGAGCTGATCCAAATAAGCAAGATTTTAATGGAAATACTGTTTTACACATGCTAGTCATTAACAATAATTTAGTTAGTTTTAAATCAATGTTTTTTTATTAGTTTTAATTATTTTGTTTACATAAAACTTAGCCTATGTTTAAACTTATGCTTGAGTTTAATGCAAGTCTTCATATAAAGAATAGACAAGGTCTAACACCTTTAACTTTGGCTGCTAAATTAGCTAGAAAAGAAGTAATTACATAAAAAATTTATTGGAAAAGATTTTAAATAATTGTATTTATTATAAAATTAAAGATGTTTCAATTTATATTAGAAAGACTTAGACATGTTTGGTTTACATATGCTGATATTTCTTGTGGCTCTTATCCTTTGGCTACTATTGATACAATAAATAAAGATGGTTCAACTGATACAACTAGCGCTATTTATTTAGTTGTCAATGGAGTATTTACTTTTAATTAAGTAAGAAAAAAAAATAAATTTTTATTTGCTAAATAAATAGGAAACAGAAGAACATTTGGAACTTTTAGAAGGATTTGTAGTTGATTTATTAAATAAAAAATGGAATTCTTACATTAAGAAAAAGTATTAAAAAAATTATCTTGAGAAATATTAAAATTTAAAAATTTTTTTTAAAGATTTTATTTTGAAATGATATTTTTTATGATTTATTTAATGCTTTCATTTATAACAATTATAATGAAAAGAGTTTTTTTCGATTATTTATCTGATTATATGAATTGTACTATCATCACACCGCATTATGTAAGTCTTTCTGAAAAATGCAGATGTGCTTATCTTGAGCCCACTGATCCAAATCGTTTTGTAATTAAAAAATAAACTCAAATGATTTATTATTTTTTTAATTTAAAAATTAAATTAGGTTCGGTTAATTTTTGAACTTCTTGTTTTGGGTTATACAATTTTGTATTTGATCAATATTGGATCTGAATTTTACATCCAAAAACTTTACCTTTATACTCAAACATTATTGTTCAATCCTTCTAAGGCAGTTTTCATTTTTTCATTAATATCTTATCTTTTAATTGTCCCCATGAGATTTAGTTGTAATTCGTCTGGTGAAGATATATTAATTGTTTTATCAATTGCATTCAAATCAGCTTATATTTTATATCTTGGAAGGTAATTAAATTTATTCAAAATTTAGACAAATATAAAACATTACTTAAATAATAAAATTAAAGAGGATTTAGAGTTGTTACAACATTCGTTTTTATTATACATAAAGTTATAAGAACTAACTTTTTTAGATTTATAATCATTTACATGGTATTTATGCTAGCATTTTCACAAGGTAAAAAAATTCAAATAATTAAGATTGTTATTATTATAAGATTATTTAATTTATGATTAACAAAGCTTTTTACATCGTATATGGTTATGGAAGGCCGCCAGTTAAAATGATGTTTTCATCAGCTTTAAAATCAATTTTTGATTTACTCAACATGTCTATTCATGATTTATCAGATGCTTATGAAAACTTACAAATTACCGAATATTCTATAGTTGGAAAAGTAAATTAAATAATTGTAGCTTTTTACCACTAAAAATTAACTTCTTTTTTTCTAAGATTCTATTTGTGATATTTTTAATAGTTGTTTCACTTTTATTAATAAATTTGCTAGTAGCTATGATGACTCATACTTATAATTTAACAACTGAGCTAAAGAGAGAATGGTTAAGACAAGTAAGTGTGGATAAGATTAGCCTAATTAAATTCTGAATTTATTTCTAAAAATTCACAAGTGGGCAAAACAAGTTTTAACAATTGAACAAAATGTTACTGTTAAAGAACGTTTAAAACAACAAAAAAAATATGCTAATACATTAAGCAGTGGTGAAAAAGCATTCATAGTTAGATGGAAACAAACTGTATATTTTATTTAAACTTAAAACTTAAAATTTATTTAAGAAATTTATAAAAAAACAATTTTCTAGAAAAAAGAAAGAGAAGAAACGAAGGCTCAAAAATGTTTATTTCAAAAAAATATATTTGAAGCAGTAAGCTGGGATTCATTAAAAGATATTTAAATTTTAATAAACTTTATTAAATTTAAATGATTTAAAATTATTTAACTATATTTAAAGAAAAATATAATATAATAATAAACAGATAAATTAACTACAATTATTTTTTTGATTTCGGACCTAAAACACCGAAAAAGACTAAAACAGTTGATCATTTTATGAATAATAGGTTAAGACTGAATTTTGATTTCCTCTTAACAATAACATTGGTGGCATTTGATAGCTTATTATATCCAAATATGACAAATAGAGACCTGCGCATGTACTTAATCTATTTGGAACGCTTATTGTCCTTTTAAAATTTATAAATTAATCAATTAATATTTATTAATGAATAATTTTTTAACATATTTTTTACATGAATATAAAACTAGAATTCGAAGAATATTCAACTAATAAATCTCTGATAATTAAATTTTGGTTTATCTTGTAAATTAAAAATTTTATAATTTAATTAAAAAAATATTTAATAATTCTAAAAATAATAATTATACTTTATCTGTGTTTTGTTTGTACATTTGATCAGTTATTTTCCATGGATATTCTTCTGTTGTTTCGTTTGGTTTTAATTTCCAATTTTCAATCATTTTTTCATAAATTGAAACACTAAAAAAAAATATTTAATTATTATTATTTAATATTCAATAAGTTTCAAATAACTATCATAACAATCAAATGCTTTTTAAATGCATAGAATTAAATAAAATTTTATTTGATCTATATTCAAAAAAATAACTATACAAAGAGCAAATTAAAAAATATATACCTTGAGGCTTTAGGTTTTTTGTTGATTGTAGAAAATACAATCAATTCATGGAATTCTATTCGAAACTTGGATAAAAGAGTTGCCATGCTTAAATTTATAAAAATATCCAAATTGAAAAATAATATTTTTAAGTATAAAACTTTTAAAAGTTTTAACCTTCTCTGCTCTTCGGATATGTTTGCATTTGTGTTTTTAGTTTGAATAAATATTCTCAATTTAGATTTTTGCCAATACTTTTTTTGTATTAGCAGATAAGGTAGAAGAATGGTTAAACCACCATCATCGTATAACCACCAAACATCCACAAAACCATTCTGTTCACGACGAAACAAATTAATACCTTGTAACACGCCTTGGTTTATTTTCGTATTCTTTAACTTAATAACATCTGTGCTCTTGAAAAACGAGTTCTTATTCGGAGATAAATTATTCAGTAAATTTTGAGATTTTCTAATAAATTCAATATTATCTTGAAATATTGAATCATTATCTAAATTAAGCTTTTCTATCTGCTTGCTATAACAGCTCACTGAGCTATTGTTTCTTTTTATTTTTGCTAAATTTGATTTGTTTTGTTTTGATATCAAAAATTCTATATTCTGCTTTTTTAAATTAACCTCTCTGGAGCCATTTCGATTACCAACTTCAACTTCATCTTCTTCCTCTTCATCAGAATCACTACTAAAATTTTCATCATCTTTTATAGTCTCGTTTATATATTGATCCAGCAATTCTGAATAGTCCAAACCACCATCTAATCTTAGAATACAAATTCCGTATTGTAACAAAAAAGCATCGTTAATAATTTCATAATAATCTAAAACATTCTCAATTTTATCTATAAGCCAATCATTTTTAAAACCAATTACTAAAGTGTTTGGCTTTAGTTTTCCTATACCGACACATTGCATTAGCGAGAATACACCTTGTCTTAAAGAAACGCTTTTTATTTCTGTATAGAAAGACTTGATTTTTCTTTTTCTCAACCAGCTATTGTAAACATTACTTGTTTCTGTTTGTTCGGGAACTACATTCGCGGATATCATTAAACTTCTGTTTTTGCTCAAAGATGCTACAAAATCGCACAAAGCAGGCCTTACGATCGGCGAACCTGTTAAAACAAGAAAATTTGGTCTAAAATTTTTCACATGTTCTTCAATGCTCATTAATTTGAGCGAATATTCTAACGAACGTCTATATATATGTGCTTGAGTTGATGATCCCCAGTTTATTCTTGGCTTAGATTGTTTCACATAAATATGCAAAGCAGCTATAGCAACAAAAGAAACTAATGCAGCCCACCATTTGATCAAAAACATAACTGTAATACACAGCAAAGCGCCAAAGAGACTAACCCATTTATTGTAATATTTAAAAGCAGGTCTCCATCCAGGCGTTTTAGCTACTGAAGCATCAAAGCAAGAATAATTTACCAAAGCATAGGACATCAAAAAAAAATTCGATATTATAGGCGCTATTTCGTTTAAATCTCCAATTAATATAAAAGCTATAGCTATAAAGAATGTAAGTATATAGCCACGCCACGGCTCATTATCTTTGCCGTGTCCTACAGCAAAAAATTCTATTTTAGGAAATATTTTATCTTGACAAACAGCTTGAAATACTTTTGGAGCACTTACTAGACTAGCTAAAGCTGAAGACAATGATGCAGAGAATATACCAGCAGTTATTATTGGACTCCATACAGAAACTGTATGCATTATGTGATAATTATGTAATAGACCATGTTGGCAAGACTGATTTTTGCATTCTAAATAAGTATTGTTTAGCATATTTTCTATTCTACCAGTCGCTTCGCGAGCTACAATCGAACCGCATACCCATGAAAATAAAATGTATATAAAAGAAGTTATCAATATAGATAATAAAGTTCCTTTCGGGATAGCCTTTTGTGGATTTTTCAAATTTCCGCTTATATTAGCACCAGCTAGAATACCTGTTACAGCTGGAAAAAATACACCAAACAAATGAGCAAAGTCTTCGCCATTTCTATAATCAGGCAAAAGATTTTCCTTTACTAGTTTAAAACTGTAACCCAAAAATCCTTTTGTTTTTTTATCATCGTTTGGCGGAATAAAAGATCCGATCAGGAAATTTAAGAAAGCAATTACTAGAATGCCTAGTAAAAACAATTGAACTTTAGCTTCCCAGCTCATACCAATTAAAGCGACAATTAATAATATAATAATAGTTATTAAACCGATTAGTCTAACATCGTTTATTTCATCAGCTAAAATCATTATTTTCTTTTCTCTTAGGATTGTAACTACCGTTTCAGCAAAGCCAATAACATACATTGCTGCAGCGACGGCGTTAGCAAAAGAAAATACGATGCCGATTGCACCACCAAATTCAGGGCCTAAAGATCTTGATATCAAATAATAAGCACCTCCACCTCTGATTTCACCATTAGTGCAAATTGCACTTGTTGACAAAGCCGTAATAATAGTTACCAAAGTAGCTAATAGAATAATAACAGTTATCAAAGCTAAACCTGCTTGACCAACAAGCCAAGAAATTCTCAAAAATATCATTACACCAAATATATTTAAAATACATCTAATAAGAACGCCTTTTATCCATCCAAATTTAATTACATCTTGTTTTGCTTGCTTTGTTTTATCGTTATGATTAGTTTCATTTAACGCTTTCAATTCGCTGCTACTAGTTATATTAAGGTTTTTTTTTACTGAATCAGTATCAGTAGTACTAAAACGTTTATAGTTTTGTAATTCGAGTAAAGTTGGTCTCGATTTTGCTTCACCATTTAAAGAAAGTAAATTACGATAATTGTCCAACTCTGGCAAAGCATCGATTGGTGTGTCTGGAATAGTTTCTATTGATTCTTAATTTAAATTAACTAATTAATTTTTTTATTTAAAAATATTACATATTTATTTAAAAAAAAAAACCTTCTTGTGTTGGGTTTGTTGAGGCAAAATTAAACGATTTTAATTTGGTAACATTGAATTTAAATTTTGGTATTAAACTAGATTTATCACTGTTCGAATTATTGTTTATTTCATTCATCGAATGACAATAAAAAGTGGGATTTGTGCTTGTTTCATTTTCTATATTATTTTTGTTCGGTTCATTATTGTTTATATCAACCGGTTTACTCATGTTTCATTTCAAAATTAATTTTTATAAAACAAAAAAATAAAATAGAAAATTTGAATTTAAATAATTTGATACAATTCAAATTATTTTTAACATAGAAATTATAATTTAGAATTATATTTTGGTTTCATTGGTTTTTTTTCCTTCTCTTTTATTTAATAAGCAAATAGTTTCAAATATATGTTTCAAATCTATAAATTATTAAATATAGTTAAAAATTTAAAAAAAAATGCTTCTGAATGAATAATACAGTATGAAAAATAATATATATATATATATATATAAATATATATTATATATTACTAATTAAAATTATTGAAATTTCTTGTTGAGAAATTTTTTTTAAAAATATATATATTTTAAATTATTTCCTTCAAAAGCACTAAATTCTATTATATATATATATATTTTTTTTTTTTTTTATTTTGAAATATTTCTCTTTATCTTTATTACCTTTTTTTTTTAAATTAATTTTAAATCAATAAAATTTTTATATGATTAATTATTATTTAATTAATAAATTTAATTCAATTTCTTATCAAGTCATAAATTAAAATAAAATTCTAACAATTAAGATTCATAAAAATCTGATTATTGAATTTTTTTTTAATAAAACTAAAATTAAAAAAAAAAAGGAAATAAATTCTAAAAAATAAAACATACCTAAAATTAGATGGGATCGTGATTTATATAATTTTATGTTCCGAAATAAAAGAAAAAGAATATTTCTCTAACTATTTAGCTATTTAGTTTATTTGTTTCAATAATATATAAATAATGTTGCTTAATATTGACATTTAAATCAAATCACTAAGAACAAGCTTTAAAAAAAAATATTTAAAAATAATTCGCATGCAAAAAAACAAATATATGAAAAATTAACCTTTTTTTGTTGTTGTCTATGATTTTCATTAATCATAAATCGACTATTAAAAGCCAAAAATGCAACATTAATTAAATATTTTTGTTTTTGGCTTAAAAGAAAAAATTTTGCTAAGGCCTGAATAGAAATAGCAACAAATGATAAGAAAAATATTATTCTGTTTTTTATATAAAATCAAATGCAAATTTTGATTCGATTGACATTTGTCTGTCTGTTTTCAATTCTATAAAAAATAGATATAGTCTTCTTTTTTTAATTGAACTGGAATATGCATTCAAACTAACAAACTTTTTTATATTTAGAACATAAAAACAAAAGAATATTAATCTTATTGTTTTTTTTTCTTTAGATTCTATCTAATCTTGTAATAAAATTCTATTTTTTCAAAATAATAAATTATTTATTTTTTTTTTGTTTTATTAAAAATCATAATACAATATCATTTAAATTTATTTCAAAAATCAATAAAACTTGTTTTTTTAGAATTCTTTAAGAATTTTTTCTCAATCAATTAAATTATTAATTTAATCTATTACAGAATTATTGAAAAAAACAAATTTAGAATTTTTTTTTTTTTTTTAATTTTTTATTTTATTTTAACAGAAATATAATTAATATTTAATATATCTACAAAAAACAATTTTTAAAAAAAAAAAAAAAATGTAAAACCAATTTTTTGACAATTTATTTGAATCCCATTTTTTGTTTTTCGCATTCTTTTTTTTTAACAACTTCCAAATTGCGATCTTTCCAATTGCTTTTTCTTAGTTTAATAGGCCTATTGCCTACATACTTACCATTCATTTCTCTCATAGCTTTTATAAAATCGTCAGAGCTTTTGAACGATACGAATCCGTATCCTTTAGATTTGCCAGTGCGTTTATCTCTTATAACTTTGGCTCTTTGAAAAGATGGATATTTTTGGAAAGCTCGTGCCAATGCATCATCAGTTACTTCGTTACCAAGATCACCGCAAAAAAGTCGAAAATCGTCTAATAATAAATATAAATTTTATTTTTGGAATTTTTTAAGTAATTATAATTAAATACCTGGATCCCATTCGGCTAATGATTCGTCTTCCCATGTTTGGCCACCAGCAGCACGTATCATTTTCTTTTTTCTCTTTTCTTTTTCTATTTTGGCTTTTTTAGCTCTATTTTCTATATCGGCAGCTGCGACGGCTGTAGCTGCTGCAGCTGCAGTAGTTGGTTGAATTTTAGAATTGCCCGAAGAGTCACGCTTTGTAACAACTGGCATTGTTGGAGGAATAAACGTGGGCATTGGAGGAACTGGAGGTAATGCAGTCGGATAAGCTGGATAGCCGGCAGGTTGAGTATAACTAGGCATTGAAGATGAAGCAAAACCAGTCGAAGGTAAACTTGTGGGCATTTGAATATTTATTTTTGGTTTTGTAGCTGCACTTGTGCTGCTTGATGAAGGGTTAGATGATATTTTGGACAGTTCAGCTTCGAATCTTGACAACTCATATTCAATATCTTTTGCTGATTTTGTCATATTGAAATTGAAAGTAAAAAAATTTTGGGACTTTTTTATTAAGCAAAAATATTTGAAATTTTCGAATCAAAAAAAAAATAAAGTTGAATTAATTTTTTTTATAATTTTTTCTAAATACAAATCTTATTAATCAAAATTCAAAATTAAATTATCATGGCATTAAAATTGTCCATTTTTGTTTCATTTCAAAATGAAAATCTCAATTTGAATATTTTTATTTAAGTTACAAATTAAATTCAATTTTGAATTATCTATTTAAAGCAATTATAATTTATATCAATAATTATATATTTTATATGTTTATCATTTGAAAATAGTTCATTAAATTATTGATTTATATCAATATAAAAAAAAATTATTTCAGCTTTTAAATTTTATGAATATTTCAGGAAAAGGATTTGATGTATTTCTTGGAAAACAATAACATATCCCGATCAATATATAATTATTTATATTTAATCAAACAGGCTTACTTAAAGCTAGCTCTACCTAGTTATTCCTTTCATTTACTTCAGTTATCATACCGTTTAAAAACTAAAATATATAAACATTCAATCTTGGGTTTTAAGAACTGATAAAATATATTTAGTTTAAAATTTTTAGATATTTGGTAGTTTTTGAATCAAGGTTATAAGTTGAAAGCAAAGCATAATCTAATATGAAACCACATCAGAAATATAAAATTTTTTTAACATTTGTTTTATTTAAATATTAAAAACATGCAAAAAACTTAAAAAATGTTTTTTTTTTTTTTTTATTCGGCTTTATCTAATAAATCAAAGTTTGAATTTTATCTGAATAGTTTTAATCTTAACTTTTCTAATTTATTTTTTTTTTTTGGCAAAATTTAAAATTAAAAACAAATTATTATATAACAGTTTAAACTTGTTTAAAAAAATTTTTTTTTAATATATTGATAAGAGCATATTTTATTCTTTATTTTAAATAATGTATTAGATAACTTTTATAGAATAAATAAAAAAAAAAGAAAAAAGTAATATTTTTCTTTTAGTTTTTAATTTTCTATTTAGTTCATATTATTATTTATGTAATTAATACAAGTATTTAGAATTTTGATTGAAGATGTGAAGTCTAAATGATTAATTAAAATCATTTATATATTTCTACTATTCATATCTAAATAAAAATAAATATATTTATATGTATTTTCTTTTTTTTTTGCATCAAAATAATAATAAATTTTTGTTTCAAACAATATTTCAAAGTATTACTTTAATAGATTAATTTAAGTGAATTTTTTTAATATTAATTTCTTTTTTTCTTTCTTTTTCTTTTCTTTTCGTTTTATGAATGAATATAAATTATTTAGAAAAGTTAAGATAAAAGATGGATTTATGTTTTTTTTTCGTATTATTTTGATTATGAAAACGATATTTATGATTATTATTATTAAAAAGCTTTTTGTTTTTTCTTACTAGGCTAAAACAAAAAAAATTCTTAAATGATCAACATTTAAAAATGTTCTCTTGGAGTTATTTTTCTTTGTTTTTTAGCTAACTAATAAACATACCTGATTAGGATCCAGATACAAAAAAAAAAACAAAACAAAATAAATTTATTTATTATTTTATTTTTAATTACAAGTTCTGTAGAAAAAAAAACATTATTTTTAGGTTTTTAATTAAAATTCAACAAAATTTTTGTTGATATTTAATTAAATTAAAAAACATGTTTTTCCATTAAAAATGAAAATTTTCAAGTTTGTTTAAATTAAATTAATAGAAATAAAATAATCTAAATTTGTTTTTATTTGATGATTATGATTACATTTTACATTTTTTTTTACAATTTATAAAATTTTATAAATTTTTACTATATAGGCTCAACAATAGAATGATTAATACATATTGTATTGTCAACCTTTAAGGATATGAATTTAAAAAAGTAGTATAGCTATTCTAATATTGATAAAAAATTTTTACATTTAATTAAAATATCTCCAAGTGATGATGTAAAAAAAAATTTTTAAATTTAAAATTTAATATTGAAATATTAAAATTTTAAACCCACGTTTTTTTTTTATACAGTATATATTTTTTTTCACGTTATCTGGTTGTAAAATCTAATAAATAAAAAAAAAATATTGTTTATTGATAAATATTTATTATTGAGTATTTTTTGTATGGAAATAAGGCCCTTCACGCCTATGTAAAAGACAAGCATGCTCTAGAATAATTTTTTTAGTAGTTTTCTAAGACTCCACCGTTTTAGGCTTTGGTCGACCTTTCGACCTAAAATTTCTAAGCAATTTATACATTTTTTTTTAATTTTAGGCCCAGAATAACGAAATTAATCAAAATAATTAGCGTAAAAAGCACTTTTATCATTTGATCTGTCACAAGTTCGTTTATATTTTGCAAAAATTCAAAATCTATGTCCTAGAATATATTTAATAACTAGTTTTGATATCTATTTTTTTAAAACTATGTGTAGAATTTTTGACATTTTTCAAATCTTTTCCAAAGCTATAATTTAAAAATTTAATGTTAAATTTTGACAGTATGGCTTTAAGAGTCGATCAAAAACTTAAAACTGATCGAACATATGAAATTCACGACAAAAATTCTTTTGAGACATGTATAAGAGCAAATGTTTATACTTTTAGATTTGTTCTTTTTTAAATAAAAGGTTTCAATCTTTTTTAGATTTTTTCATGTCAGTGAAAGAGAGTTATATTATTGTATTTATGATTAGATAACTCCAATAAAATATTATATGGTACATAGCGATTCAATATTGTAACACAAGCTCTGCTTAGAATTTAATAATATTTCTATGGTTTTAAGTGAAGCAGTTTTAATTAAATGAATTAGAATTTTTCTTATGAAAAGTTTTGGGTTTTATTTTTAAAAATATAGTTTTCAACTTGCTATGGTACCGAGTTCTCAGTAATAGCTGAACCCTTTTAAAGTTTCTTCGCAAAAGTGGAAATTGATTTCATCATTTATTTTTCGAAATTTTTCTAGTTTTCATGATTTAATATTATTAAAAGAATTTTTGTATAATTAAAATAATACTTATCCAGATATTTCAGAAAGTATTTTTTAAAAGTATCAGATTTTCAACATTTTTATCTATTTTTTTATTCAATTTGTTTTTTTTTGTAAATTAAATAAAAAAAATTTGCTTAAATATTAAAACTTGAATGAAAATTTAACATAATCTTAAGAGATTATCCAAGTTTAAGATTACTAAATAAATTTAGTATTTATTAAGAACTTGATTTATCTGAATAATTTATAAAGTTAATTTTTTTTTTTTTTGCTGTAATTAAAGATCGATTAAGAACTTGAATTGAAAAGAAATAAAAACTACGAACAAAAAGTTTTATTTTTAACTGTTAAATGATAATTTAATTAACTTTTATATCTAAGAAAGAGTTGTACAACAACAATAATAAATAATTTCAAGAGTAAACGAATTTGAATTAATTTCTAACTTTAATTTTACAACTAAAACACCAATAAATAATTTAAATCTAGAACTTTCAAAATGTTTATCAAAGTTTTAATTTTCTAAATTGAAATCAAAAAGTTTTTTAATATTGAAAGCACAATTTCAAATCGAGGGAAAATTGTATTTATTAAATTAATAATTTATAATTTTAGAAGTTCAACAATTTTGACAAAATTAATTCTATTAAGCAAATTAAAACTAAAATAAATTAAAAAATAAAACTAAGAATGAAACTTTTAAACAGATTTTTATTTTTTATTTTAGCAAAGCAAACAAAATTTGAATCACTTATTGAAAAAAAAACAAAATAAAATTTATTCAAAATAAATTGTATATTTTTAATAGTTTTTTTGCTTTTCAAAAAATTATTTAAATTCGCAAAAAAAAAAAAATTAAAAATCAAATTTTCAAATCGTGTTTATTTTTTTTTTATCTAATCATGTTTGAAAAAAAAAAAATTTTTTTTTAAATATTTTATTTAATTTTGAATCAAAAATTAAACTGTCAAAAAGACTTAAAAATCTTATCAAAGAAAAATAAAAAAAAAATTATTTTTTTTCTATGAAACTCTTCATTTATATTATGAGCAAGAAAACAATTGTTTACAATAATAATATTAACAAACTATTGTAAAAACAAAAAAAAGAAAATTTTGTCACATAAAAATTTTTAATTAGGATTAAGAAATTAAAAACAATTATTTTGAAGAATTGGTAAAAAAAAACAAAACATGCTTTATTTCATGAAATGAAATTAAACTCTAATTATATTTTATTTCTTTATTAAAAAAAGAAAAATAAAAATTAACTAAAAACTTTAATGAAAAAAAAGCCTGATTTTTACCAAGAAATGGTTTAAAAAGGAACAAGGCTTAATTTATCAATTCAGATCTATTTATAATTATGTAAAGTTAAATAAAAAACTAGAGCAAAGACTGCAGAGATTTACTTTAGGAAATTTTTAAATTTTTATTTAGGCAAATTATAAACTAAATATATAATAAGTATTTAAATTTAAAATGTTTTCTAATCATATTAATATTGTTTCAAATTTTAATTAAAGCAAAAAATTCTCTTGCTAGAATTTTTATATAATTTATTTAAAGGATTAAAAGCAAATAAATAAAAAATCATATGAACAAATCTAGAAATTAATTAAATTTAAATTTAAAAAGCTTCTAAAAATGACTCAATTGAGAGAGAGAGAGAGAGAAAAAAAAACTTTAGATTACCATGACGAGGCTAATTAGCTCTTTTTCTAAATAGAACAAATACAAGCAGGTTTAGCAGTGAATATATAATATATTAAATGAATATATAATTTTTTAACTTTCAGCTGTTTTTAAATAACAAAAATTCAAATGCGAAATTTGAAATTTGAAAAAATAAAAAAAATTTTAAATTCTAAATATAGGTAAATTTTAGCTAAATTTAAAACAAATAGCAGACTTTATTTAAATAATATCTTTCTTTCTTTTATTAATATTTATATATTTCATAATCGTAATAATAAATAATAATAATAATAATAATATTAATAATAATAATAATAATAATAATAATCTTTTATAATTATGCATCTATTATATAAAAAAAAAAAATTTCAATTTTTCTTGTTATTGTTGTTGAAATTTTAAATTATTTTAATAATTTTTTTCTTTTTTTCTTTTTCGATTATGTAACTCAATAATTATTCATGGTTAAATATATAAATATATATATATATGTGTGCTATGTTTTCATAAATTTTTTTTTTCTTTTAAAAGATTAGCTTTTCTAATTTTATATCAAATTTGAATGAATTTTCTAATTAGTCAAATATTTCAGCTATTTCAAATTGGGCTCGAACACAAACACAAACACACGCACACACACATTTGTTCATTTTTAAAAATAAAATCTCATTTTGTATTTAGATTATCTATCTTTGTACAAAGACCTAGATTAATTTTGAGAGTAAAAAAAAAAAAAAATGAAAAAGACTTTTATTATCATTAAAATGCAAAATCTTTTATTTTATTTTTTGTTTCAAATCTTACTTACTTGAAATTGAAACTTTTTTTCTAACTTAAACTCCTCGTTTCGAGACTTTTTATAAATTATGATAATTTAACTAAAGGGTAACGAAGAAAATTTATAAAAATTGAGAAAAAAATAAATATATATATATATTTATATATTTAAAATAATTCAAACTCCAACTCCAACAACAACAACAACAACAACAACAATATAACAACAATCATAATTTCAAATTTATACTAAACGCTATTGCTTTATATATATATATTTATTTATTTAGTTTTTTTTTTTTTTTCGTATTAATTATAATAATTCAACTGAAATAATTAAAAATTTTCAAATTTTAGACTAAATTTTTTTTTTTTTTATAAAATGTTTTAAATTTAAATAAAATATAAAATTAAAAAATACCTGAATAGAAATGGATGGTTTTAATTCAAAGAAGTGCTTAAATAGTAGTTTAATAGATGAAGACAATGTTGAAACGAATTTGAACGAAAATAAAAAAAAATGGAAATGTTACCAATGTACATACGAGAACTGGCCATCGGCTATGAAATGCACAATTTGTTTGAATCCAAAGATACAAAATCAGTCGTTGTTATCGCTTTCAAATAGCTCGATAAATTTAAGCAAAAAAAAATCAAATCCGAATCAAAATCAGAGCAAATCGAATAATCAAATACAGCACAAAACTAAAATAGAACTAGTCGATATTCAGAACGTAAAAAAAATGGAAGAGTCTGAGACAAAATGGTCGTGTTCGGCATGTACATATTTGAATTGGCCAAAGTCAATAAAATGCGTACAATGCTACACTCCAAAGCAAATTGAACACGGTGATTTAAAAACAGTAGTAAATCCTTCTCCCAAAAATTCGCCGAAAAATCGCAGCTTATGCAATTCGCCTTGTACAGTACCAAAACAAAACGATACCTCAGAGCACTGCGAAGTCAATTCGGAAGCTAATT
Source organism: Brachionus angularis (assembly GCA_021432725.1). Lineage (NCBI taxonomy): Eukaryota > Metazoa > Rotifera > Eurotatoria > Ploima > Brachionidae > Brachionus > Brachionus angularis. The sequence goes on along the minus strand of JAJVDD010000001.1, from coordinate 5,402,852 downwards.
TGAATCTGAAAAAATGGTCATGCTCAGCATGTACGTATCAGAATTGGCCCAAATCGCAACGATGCATAATGTGCCAAGTACCAAGAAATGGCCTAAATCAGAAAAAGTTGAACAATAATCTAAAAAAGCTAAGCTATCAACAAATTCAAATGGATAGATTATTTTTAGCAGCGTGCCAGGGTATAGTCGACTCAGACATGACGCATTTAAATCGATATTTGAACGCTGGCGGTGATCTTACTCGATACCTTACCAGTGAAGAATGTAAATACTTGAACCGGCCACAAGTGTTCCAAGTCGGTCTAACCCTCATTCACTTATGCTATCAATACAAACGTAAAGAATTTCTAATCAAATTATTAAACAAAACAGCTAATTTGAATAAAAAGTTTAATAATAATAATTTTAATAATGTTAATAATTCTATTACTAGTACTACAACTACTACTACTACTAATAATAATAATCAAAATATAAATTATAATAAAAGTGTTAATTTAAAACAGTTGAATTATTATAAAACAAAATTTTCGCCGTGTCAGTCATGTCCAAGTTTGGCACTTAATATTGTTGATAGATACTTTACAGCTAATTTGAGACAACGTAAATTAAATATGAACAGTAATAATGCTTCTTCTAGTGCTTTAAATGCTTCCTTGTCGTCTTGCTCATCTCCGTCGTCTTCTTTGCTTTCTTTGAATTCTAATTTAGCACAATTAAATCTAAATACATCACCGTCTCCATCACCACCACCACTAGGCGCCACCTCATTGTCTCATTACTATAATCCAAACACTGCTAATAACAATAATTCAAACATATGTTTTTATGTAAACGAATCTCATACTTTCACATTGCCTAACGAAATAGAAGAATTTTCGCCAAAAATACAGCATATTTTGTTTGACGAGTTATTGGATCGCGATGTTCAACAAGAACTAGAATATGAGTCGAGAATAATAAACTGGAACATTGATTTGTGTAAGAGATTAAACAGTCGTTTGTATCCATTGTGGAATAGACACTCGGGTGATTGTTTATTAGACAGTGTTCTTCAAGCATGTTACGGTGTATTTGATACTGATAATATACTTAGAAAAGTGATGGCCGAATCATTAGAACAATACGCGAACGTATTCAAACCAAGATGGAAAGAACACGAAATAATGATGGCTCAATCATTGAATTATAATTTAGACGATTATCAATTAGAACAAGATTGGAATAATGTAATATCGTTAGCTAATCAACCCGGCGCTTCTTTGGAACAGGCTCATATATTTGCTTTGTGTCACATTTTTCGTAGACCTATTATTGTTTATAGTGTTAAATATGTTAAAAGTTTTTCTGGTGAGAATATTGGTTATACTCATTTTGAAGGTGTTTATTTACCACTTATTTGGGAACCAAACTTTTGCTTTAAAAGTCCTATAGCTTTGGGATATACCAAAGGACATTTTACTGCACTTGTACCACTCGATAGACCTGATATTTTTATTGCTAATAACAACTCGATCAAGACTAGTAATAATTTAAATTGTGTGAATAGCAACGCAAATGGTAGTGTTAACAATAGTACCCCTATTTCTGGTGAAAACAATAATAATGCTAATGCTGTTAATGTTAATAATATGAATAATAACAGTAATAATAGTGCTAAAAATGAAGATTTGTATGATGATGAAAATAATGCAAGTGGTTATAGTCCAATATTAGCCAATAATAACGAATCTAATGGCAATAATAACATAGTACTAGGTGCTGTTTCCAATATTGATTATCAAAATACTGATAATCAAAATCAACAAATGTTTTATTTACCTTTAACCAATTCTGAGGGTAAACTTTTACCGGTGCATTTTTTAACTAACTCAGAAGTAATTTAATTTAATTTTTATTTTAATAAATTTAATTTTGAATGAGTTTTAGAACAAGTTAAGTTATAAAATAATTTCAAGAATTTTTTATCAATTAAGTTTAATTTAATAATATAGTTTTAAATATTTGATCGCATTATTTATTTATTGAAGCTTTTCAAATTTCAAATAAGTTAAGCTATCAAAAAAACAAAGATTTTTGAATTAAAATTTTCTAAATTCATTCAAAAATATATATTTTTTTTTAATAAAATAATTTATTGTTTTTTTTTTCAAATAAAGTCGGGTCGAGAAAGGTCAATTTTGAGACAATATTTAAATTTAGATTGCTTGATAATGCCTGGTAGTGGTTGTAGTTTGATTGTAGCTCAACAAAGAGTTGGTTAGTAACTAATTTCTAATTTCTATTTAAGAAAAAAATATTATACTTTTAATGGTTTTAAATTAAATAGTCAAAAGAGGCATGTTAGTTAAACAAATGCTAGATGAATGGTTGAGCTATTATAAAAATATGCAAGCCAAAGAACTAGGCAAGCAAATTGAGGTTATACAAGAAAATAACAGTGAAGAACATTTGGTCATAACAAACAATAATGAATACCAAAATGAATATGACGAGGACGAGGATGAAGATGACGATGATGATGACGACGAGGACGATGACGACGACGATGATGATGATGATGATGATGACGAAGACGATGAAGAATATTGTGAAGAGGTTAATGTGCAATAAACTTTAAATTTGAATTTAAAAATAAAATTTTTTTTTGTTGTAAATATTTTAAACATAAAATTAAAAGCAAAAAAAAAAAATAAAAAAAAGTTGTTATATATTTGTATTTTTATTTAAATACAAATATTTACAAAATCATGTAGATATTTTACTTTACCATATAATTTAAAAAAAAAAAAAGAAAAATTTAATAATATTATAGAAATATAATCAAACCAAAAATGCTTAATATTTTATTTCATTTTGATTTTTTTAATTAAAGTTAATTATATTTTTGAAATTAATCAATAATTTTAACTATAGCTATATTAATTAAAAAAATATATTAATATTATATATAAATATATAATTTTTTTGTTGAATTTTTATTTTTGAAGACTTTTTTCCTGTTTAAAATAAAAAATATATATTAAAAAATGCGTTATACATGTTTAAAATTTACCACCTCATATTATTTGTTTAAATTTTTATTTTAAAAATTTACTTTAACATAAGAAAATATTGTTATAAATAAATTTATGATAACAAAACATATTTTTTGGTGCTTTTTTTTTATTTTATTTTATTTAAAACCGAAATAGTTAAAATATTATTTTTTTAACTAATCAAAAAAAAAACTTTTATTTCATTAAAATTTATTTTTATCTATATTAGTTTGCTACTCAAATATTAGTTTTTATCTATTTTAATTAATAAGTTTTCTAGGGTATTTGTTTTGCTTAAAAAAAATAAAAATTCAATCTAGTCTATCACTTATTTAAAAAAACAAACTCAAAAATAAATTGAAATAATATAATTTACGATTACGATTAGAAATTAAAACATTAAAAATCAAAAATTTTTGAAATTTGATTAAACTTGATGATATCTTAAATAATATTTAATATGGTTTCAAAAACCACATCTAGGAAAAAGACCATATCAAAAAGTAAAGTAGAATTGGCATATTTTTCATGTTTTATTTAATTCGTAGGTATTCAAATAATATCTTTTTCAAAAAATATCTCACTTAAGGCTTCTTTGAATCAGATGCATCTTTTTTAGAAAAGTTTACATCTTTTTTAAAAAATATTGTTGTTTATAATTATAAATTATAAATTTTTTTATTACAAAATAGACCAAAATTTTATTGTTTAAATTAAAGTTTTTTAAATTTAAATTTGATTTATAATAGAAAAAAAAGTATATTAGAAAAGATACAAAAACATGAAAATTTTATAATAAAAATAAAAAAATAGAAGAGTAAAAATTTTAAAAAGCAAAACCACATAAATTGATTCAAAATATTTTGAATATAAAAAAAAGAATTATAAAAAAAAAGAAAACAGCTAATTAATTAATTAATTGATATTATTTTTGTTTTTTATAAATATTTAAATCTAAATTTAATTTCTAAAGAAGATATTTTATCTGCTAAATTTAATACAATCAAAATCAATGGATTTATTTGGATATTTTGGAAATATACATAAATTAAGTTTAAATTTAAATTACATTATACAAAAAATAATTTAAACGCCAAAAAAAAATTGAAAATAAAATTTTGATATATTTTTGATTTACAAATTGTAATAATTTGGTAAATTTTGAGCATTAAAATAATTATTCCCAGAAAAATCAGATTTGTTATAATCAATATAAGGCTGAAATATTTGAGGATAAGTTGGTATAGGAGACATGTATAGATTATTATTTAGACCAGTTTGATAAGGATTAATATTTATAAAATTTCCTGCTTGAAAATTAGCTTGTGGATTTTGAATTTGAGAAAAATTTGGATGATAAGGATAAGCGTGATACGGGTAATTTAAATTCTCGAATTGTTTTAGCTCTGGTGAAGAAGATGATTCAGAATCGGGCTTTGGAGAAGGGTTACGAGATGAAGAAGCTGTCGATGAATCTGAACTAGAGTTTTGATCATTCTTATCTAAAATTGGTAATTTTGCTTGTTGATTTGGGACCTGATTAGATATAAAATAAGGCTCTTGTTTAAATATAGGCTGAGAATACAATTGAAAAGACTTTTGCAAATTAGAATTACTTGTGCTTGATGGTAAAGTGATTGGATTAAAAATTGGCTTTGGATTTACAATTGAATTTTGTTTATTTTTATCATTTGAAGTTTCTGATTCCGATTTTAAATCATCGTTATCACTTTCATTATTTTCATTAAACGAATTTGATGCTCCTTCACTTTTTTCCTCTTCGTATTTATCAGAATTTATTAAATTAGAACTTCTTACCCTAGTAATGCTCTTAAAGCTTTCATTATCATCATTATCGAATATACCGTGTTCGTCTTTAATTGGATTTAAATTTAGACTTGAAACATCTGTTTTAGGATCTTTTTTCGTTCGTTTAAAACGAGCTCTTCGATTTTGAAACCAAACGCTAATTCGTTCTGTGGTCAAATTTAACATTTTTGCCAAACGGTCAACAGCATTTACATCAGGATAATGAGTTCTTTCGAATGCAAGTTCTAATATGTCGAGTTGTTCTTTATCAAATTTAGTTCTTGATCTTCGTTTAGGACGATTTTTTCTGGCCGAGGCAGTTGCTGCATCAATAGACTCCGAATCAGGTGGTTGCATCAAATAAGAGGGAGCTATTTTTGGTTCATTATTTAGTTCTTGTTTTGGTTCAAAATTCTTATTATTAATTACTGGTTTGTGTTCACTTATATCCAATACTTTAGGTTTTATTGGAACATATGAATTTGAGGCAAAATTTGGATCAAAATTTGCGATTGAGCAAGATTGTAAAAATGCTGAATCACTGTTTACACTAGTTAATAAATTCTCTGGATTAGTAAAATATTGGTTAATTTGATACTGATAATTCAACAAATTGTTGTAATTTGAATCTAATTTAAGTACTAAAGATAATTGTTAAATAGAAATATTTTTATTTATAAATTAAATAAATATTAATTACATTTCGATGGATCGTTAAAATTCAGAAGATATGCAAGAGACGTGTTAGAATCATCATTATCATTACTAGAATCAGTAGAAGAAGTAGAATAGCCGTCCCGTAAGTTGTCGCTTTTTTTAGCCGAATTTAAAATATTGTTTCTGGGACTACTAGAGTTACTATTAGTACAAGGACTAGCCACTTCATATTGATCTATAGAAAAGTTTTGACCAGACGTGGCTCGATCTAATTGATACTGATTATTTATATCAAAAGTCATTATTTAATTTTATTTATTTTTTTATGTTATCTTAGCTTATTAATACTTTGATTTAAAAAAAAATTTTTTTTTTTCAAAAACTGATTTCAAACATGGCCAAGACATTATAAATTATATAAAATAAAAAGATTCAATTTTTATTTAACATTCGGTTTTATTAAAAAAAATAGAAATTTTAAAAAATCAAAAAAATCTTTTTTGCAAAAAATTTACAAATTAAAAAAAAAACATTAAAAAATGAATTATTGTACATTTGTATTCTGATAAACAGGATAACCCATATTTGAATAGCTTAAATTCGGCTGATAGAAACCATGACTAAAATTAATTAAAATAAATTATTTCAAGTTTATTAAATATAAAATTTAGTTTAGAATGAAACATACTTTGAAGGTATTTGATTCGAATAAAATTGAGTTTGTAGATTTAAGTTATTATTATTGTAAAAATTTGAATTCATTACTTGATGAGAATTTTGGTCTATGACTGGTTTTGTTTGAGTATTGGAAAAATTATTCAACAAGTTTCTATTCATTAAAGAATAATTATTCGTTGGTGTCATCGGACTCGAAGTGTTTGGTAATTTGGCAAAATTTTTAATCTTATCCTCTGGTAAATAGAATTGATTATAATTCGGCATTTGTGGTAAATTTTGATATAAATGTGTATTTGAATAATCGGTCGGATTATATTGTATCGGTTTGTTTTCGTTTGTAAATCTATTTTCATGAGTTTCTAATTTACGAGCTTTCTTGAAACGAGCTCTTCTGTTTTGAAACCAGATACTTATTCTTTCTGTGCTCAAATTCAACATTGAAGACAAATCATCAACAACTCTAATTTCTGGATAATGTGTTTTTTGAAATGTTGCTTCTAAAGCATCAAGCTTAATAGAAAAAAAAATAAATTTACTTTCAAATTTCTGATTAATTAAAATTAAATTTATCTTACTTGACTTTTTGTATATGTTGTTCTTGATCTTCTTTTAAATCTATTTGTATTTTGTTGCTGTGAAATTGCTTCGGTATTTACTGGTTTCTTTAAAATTTGGTTTTGTTCTTCTAAACTAGTATTGTTTTGACTATAGACTAGAGAACCATCTTGAGAATCATTGTTAATTGAATAGTAATTTGGAATATTCGGTGTAACTAAGTTTTCCAATTTAATACTTTTATTAGCTTCAAGAATAGAATTATCATCATTGTCGGACGGTGGTGTTGGATATAGTTGATTAACATTCAAAATATTGGTATACTGTAAATTTGGAGTTTTGTAACACTCGTTCAAATTTATACCAACATTTGGCTCTGGGCTTAAATTATCTTGATAACGATTCATTTTCTTTTTTTTAAGTTTATTTAAATTTAATATATATTTTTGAAATATTTTGATGTTGGAATTGTAAAACTTTGCTATTTAAATATAAGTTTTATCCCAACAACAAAAAAAAGAATAACTGTAATTAACTGTTACAATTTTTATTAATAAAACATATGTTTTTATTTAATTAGTTTTTAATCCAACATCAATTAAATTTTTTAATAGATAATTTTTTTTATTCTTATTGGACATTATTAGGTTAAAAGTTTTAATCCAATTGGTCAAGAGAAGGAAATGAAATTTTTAGGAAAAAAAAGTAAAATTAAGCAAAAAAAAAAGGTGTAAATTAAAAAAATATATGATGCGATATTTTCTAAATTTTGTCAACACAGTTTTAGCTAATTAAGTTCGATCAAACTTTTATTTTATTTTATGTAATATTCGAAATAACTAATACAGCTGACAATATATTGTTTTTAATTTTTCTTGAAATAGTTTAAAGAAATACAAAAAAAAAAAGGAAAATTAAAAAGAAACAAAAATATTTAATAGGATTTTGGGATTTTCGGCTATTCGTTGTTTAGAACAAACAATTCTTTTTGAAATTTTGGATTAATCAAATAGTTTATCGATATTCTTTGATCATTGAACAATTCAACATAAAATTTTGTTTTATCAACAAATATTATTTTCATTTTAAAATTGACTTTATTATATTTAAATTCATTCAATTCGCTTAGAATAAATTCTTTTTTTACACCAGCTAAGCTCATGTTAAGACCAAAACTTGGTATTGAATGAAATTCTTTTGGACAAGGCATTACAAAACTTGCATTAAATATTTCTCCAGTGTCAATACAAAATACTTTAAAAAATTTTTTTCTTAGAAATTTAAAAAATTATAGTTTATTTTTTGTATAATAATTAAGTATACCATGTTTGGAGTAATTTGATGATACCGGTTCAGTTAATTTAACTCTTTGCCATTTATTTAAGTTAAATGCTAAAAATATTTCATCTTTTTTTAAGTAATCTTTATTAACATTTAAAAAATTGACCAACTGATTGTTGCAATAGACATTTAATATTGAACTTAGTTGTTGAAAAGCGCCTTTCATGGAAAATAAATTTACGTAAAAATCATTTTTATGTACCGGTAAGCAAAGAATAACATCTACTAGATCTCCTGGATTCAGTGAATGTTTTTTATGAATTTGTAAGCCAAAATTAAAAATTAAATTTGATTTATCTGATTTGTTATTTGCTTGCTTTTGATACTCTTCTTTTGATTTATTGCAATTTTCAACATTTTTTATTGAGTGAAAATATTTCTCTGGATCCAAAATTAATTCACTTTTTTTTAATTTGAAAAATATTACAATTTTTAGGTATAATTTTTAATTTGTATTAATAACTACTTATTATTGAGTTTTGGTAATAAGTTTAATGGATAAACATTTGCACTTTCTTTTAATCTTAATTGTAAAAGGAAATCCTTAATTAATTAATTAAGTTTGAATAATTAACTAAGAAAAAAATCAAATAAATTCAGATTTACTTTGGTATAAATTATTCTTTTTTTTTTATTTAAATTATTAGAATTGTTTGAAACATCTGAATTTAAAACATTTGCTTGAATATTTATTTTTAAGTTTTTTTCAATAAACTCAACATTTTTTTCTGAATTGTTATTTGAACATTGAAGCATTTTTTTTTTCAAACTTACAATTTCAATAAAATTTAATTAAATTTGAAAAAAAAATTGTTTATAAAATTGAGTTTATATTTAAAAAACGCGCTTAATTATATATTTATTTATTTAAAAAATAAAATAAAATTTTTAACTATTACAATTTTAAATGATTTTTAAAATGACGCTTGAGATTTAAATCTTCTAATAAATTCATATTCATTTCTTGTTTTGAGTATTGAAATTTCTAGCATTAACTGCTCTCTTAAATTTGAGTCATAAATGTTCAATTGATTGAGACATTCAGGATTGAATTCTAATAGAACTTCGCCTGTTATTTGATTCTGAATCAGACAATCTTTGTACAAGTCGTAATATGAGGGAAATTTTCGGTTGAACCATTCAAGTATTTTTTCAACTGGCCATTTGTTTACTGGTATCGATTGACTTGGTTGGTTTAATTGATTATTTTCAATTGTGTTTATGTTTTCTTGACTATTACTTCTCGAACTCTACACATGATAATCAAGTTGAAATATAAAAATCTAATTTTACAAATATTTAAAAAAGTTTTCGACTTGGAATTTTTTTGTCTAAAAATTCTAATAGTTCTATGTATGTTGTTATTTAGAATTATTAAATAATTGTGATTTTATTATATATGAATCTATGAGAATTCATGTCATGAAAAAATCCAATTTTATTTTTTTTACCATAAGCTAAATTATTATTTATGTAGTATTTATTCAATCAAATAATTTTTTGATATAAATTTTTAAGACTCATTAATTAATAAGCTAAATATCCAATATTGAATAGTTTTTCACATAATCTTATATTCTTTACTAATCGAAAACTTTTTTAAATAACAGTATTTTATTCTTACTTGCTTGGAATTATCAGCATTACTACATGAGCTTTCACTACCATTTTTACTCATTTTTTCAAATCTAAAACTTATTTATAATAAACTATAAATCATTTAATTACAATAATATATCTATATATAATTTATTAAAAGTATTATTTTGCATAATTTTTTTATCTTTCAAAATATTTCAAATAAATAACTCAAATTAAACGTAACTTTATAAAGGTAAAAAATAAAAAAAGAATTATTTCAATTAGATTTATTTTAAAATGTTTTTTCATAATAAAAATAATTAAATTAAATAAAAACAAAAAATAGTAAAATAAAACATCTTCAAATTTACAAATACTATGTTCAATAAAGTTTCTTTCTTTTGAAATTTTTGAAAAAATCTTATTTTAACAATTGATAGAATGTTACAAAAAAAAAATTTTTTTTCTAAATATTTTTATTGATTATTCTTTTCAATTTTTATTTGTACTTCATTCTCAGAACTAGTGTTACTTGTATCAGCAGAAGCTTTTGAAACTTTGTTTTTGAAAAATGTGGCATAAACATTCTCCCATCTATTCTCTCTTGGACTACACATAAACCAATAGATATTTTTAAAATAACTTTGATGAAATGGATTGTTCGAATCGTCTTTAATTATTCTTAAGTATGTAATATTGTTCCTTGAAAATTTTTCCCAAGTGGTCGTATTTGTAAACATGAAGTAAGTATGTATTATAAAAAGTGATAGGCTTATAAAATATGAAATCACCAAGACTTGCATATTGAACAAAAATAACAAATTCCTCAGCAACCAGTCAGACCACTTTGGAAAGTGTAGAAAAGAACTCCATGTTATAATCATACACCACAAGATCAACATATTTGTAGTGCCTAGAAATAACCAAAAATATTTGTGGTTCTTTTCACCAACACAAGTTTCAAGCCATGGACTTTTTATAGGATTTATTTTAGGATTTTTTTTTTTTAATTTTAAATTAAATTAAAAAACTTACCAATGATGATCAAATTTTTTAACACACTTTGCAAATATACAAATTTTGATGATTATTATTTAGATTAATTATAAATGATTATATTTAATTATACCCTTTTACATTCTTCACAATGTCTGCTTCTAATTGGTTGCTTAAATAATACTTTTTAAATTATTTAGCAAAATATTCAAATAAAATTAATTACTTCTAGTTCGCAATAAGTACAATATCTTAAACGAATGTTTGGTAAACTACTTTTTTTATTGTTTTTTGTAGCTTCCTTTTTAATTTTAAAGTTTAGAAAAAATTTGAAAAAAAAAATAAAAAATATTGTTTTACTGGATCCGATTTTTCAACGTAACCAGGATTTAGCAAGCAAGTTAGAAAAAAGAACAATAGTGAAGAATAAGTAAGTCCAATAAAGCAAAACAAATAGGGATATTCTCTTAAGATTAAGGCTTCTCGAAGTCCTTGATTAGTTAAATACATTTGATAAGTTAAATATTTTAAACTGTATCTTTTTAAAAAATTTAAGACTTGTGTTTTGCACAAACAAGTTCCCAGTGATGAATAAAACAAGTGATATATGTACAAAGCGAACTATTATTTTTTTGAAATTGAAAAAATTTCTAATAATTAAAAAAAGTTAAAATTAAAACTAAAACTAAAATTGTTAATTAATAATTAGTTTCATACTTATCAACTTTATTTTGATTAAATTCCAACGAGCTCAAATCTCTTGAGGTGTCTAAATAATTATTTTTTACGTTTAAATTTAAATTTTTTGTAGATTCTTCGCTTGAAGATATATAAGTAATTTTAGATGCCTCTTTCATCTTCTTCTTCACTTTATAACTTAAGTTCTATTTAAATGTGCTAAACGTTATAAACTAATTAAAAATAAATATCAATGTTCAAAAAATTAGACATTTTAAACAAAATTCAAGTCAAGTATAAAACGAGTTTTTGGCTATTTAAAAAAAATTTAAATCAAGAAATAAATATAAATTAGTAAGAAACAAGAAAAATAAAATAACTAAAATGCAAAAATTATAATATTAAATTTCAAATTTTTTTGAACATAATTTTATTGAATTTTTGTTAATTTTTCTTCTTGTTCAGTGTATAGAGAATATTGTTATAGACAAATTTATTTTATTTTATTGAATCATTTCTCAAACATCATTAAGTATTAATTTCCTGCTAAAAGCGATTCTTCGAATTTCTAAAATTAAATTAAACACTTTATTTATTTTGCATCTTTTAAAAATTAAGATTTTTTATTTTAAGCTTTAAATAATATAATTATTTTTTTGAAATTTCTATTAATTATTGAAATTGAAAATCTAATAAATAAAATAAGCTCTTTAAATATATTTGTAACTATTTCTAATCCAGTCTTATAAAGATTTATTTCTTCTTTCTTTAGTAATAAACATATTTTAGATTTTAACTTTCTGACAAAATTGAAAAATTTTTGAAAAGATTATTTGGATTAAATTTGTAAATTTAAACTTTTAAATAAAAAAAAATATACAATTCAAATAATTAATTTTGTTGCATTAGATAAGTTTTAAATTTCAAATTAAGAAGAGTAAATAAATTTAAATAAAAATTAATATTTAGAAGTAAGCAGGGAGCCAGGTGAAATTTTATTAAATAAAAATTATTCAAATTAACTTGATGATTATAGTAGAAAATATATTTATTTTATGCGTAGTTGAAATATCTTATTTTTGATTTTTTAATTTATAAGAGCATTTTTTCTTATGAAGTTTTGCAACAAATAAAATAAATAGATAAATAGTCTAATAATTTGATGGATACAAAACATGAATAGTTATCTAACAGATTGACAAAAGAATTATGATCCAACCAGTTATGGTCACAAAAAAACTCAAATTAACAAAATCAACTATTTTCAAATATTTTAGTAGTAATAGTAGAAATCGAAATAGCTGCGAGGTGATAGGTTTATGCAAACCACGTCAACGGATGATGAAGCATTATGAAGCCTTGTGTAGGTAATCATCTAATGAACAATTAATTTAGTTCAGTGCAACTCTTAATTGTTTCACGTAGTAGTTGTGATTATTCATTAGTCGATTAAATGGGTAGATGGTGTCAGTTGTTATTTAATCATTATTTCTACGTTTTAATTAAAATGTATATTGAAATTATATTTGAAAAAAATTTCACTTTTACATTGGGCAAAGCCATATAAACCATTTATGGTCATAGCTGACTGCGACTAATAAGTTGATCAAATTTTTTATCAATTTTATTTTTGAAGTTCTTAATTTTTCTTGCCTCTATATCCTCATTTGTCAATTTATGCTAAGGGCCACAAATTCTATTTGTAAAAAAGTTTTCTCTTATTATGTTGATTTGTTTCTCAGGCTTATAACTGTATTTATGACCACGAATTGAACCTGTTGGTCCATTTAATTTAGAAGAATTCATTCTTGTTTGTTTTGCATGAAAGGAAACCAATTCGATACCTTTTTCGATCTTGAATTGCTGTATTAGATCTTCTCTTATGCGCCTATCGTTCAGAGATTGTAGTTTGCATGCTTTGAGACTATCTATATATTTCAGTTTTCTAATTTTTGGCTGCATTTTTGTAAATCTTCTTTGAATCTTTTCGACACGTTTTATGTCTGTTTTTAGATATGGATTCCAAGCTGGGACTGCGAAATCAACTAATGGTCTGACATAAATTTTGTAGAGATTGTTTAAAAGCTTCTCCTCCCTAGAGACAAATGTATTTTTAATTGTACTATGCTTTAGATGAAATTATTTCAGTTTGGTGTTGCCATTTTAAGTCATCAGATATGTAGATACCTAAATCACGCTCAAGCTTTGATCTTTTGATTTCGATATTTTCTGTATCCGTAAAATGATTATTTATCCTTAAAAAACAAAATTTATTTAGTATTAATTTTATTTTATTAAATAAACTTTGAAAATCATTAAATTGTAATTAAATAAAAAAAAACAAAAGATGAAAAATATAAAAAGTGTTCTTTTAATAATTGAAAATTTTTTTTGCTTTAAGACTAATACATTTTTGATTTCAAAACCGGAATTTGTTTCAATTGTTTTTTTTTTCAAAAGACAAACCTATAGTCTATTTATTAATTATTTTAAAAAAAAGCATTTCAAATCTTAATTTTTTATTTTAAAAAATTTTAAAAAAAAACAACTAAAAAATGCAAATTAACTTAAAATAAAACATAAATAACATTCAAAATCATTAAAAATAAAAAAAAAAGGTATTTAAGATATGCTTATATTATTTAGAATTTTTACTATTTGTTTCTAATTCATACATATTTCGATGGCAGAAAATATTAAAAATGAATATTAAAATGAATGAAACAATTGATTCGATTAGTAAAAACATAATTGAATTACTAATTCAAAAAATAGAACTAGAACAAGAAACCGAAACCGAAAGAGAAAGAGAATTACCTAAACGCAAAAAACTAAAAACAACTTCTAATAAAGCAAATTCAAATTCAATTAAACATATTGAAAATAATCGAAAAAATTTAAGTTTTATGCAAAATTTAAAATGTAATGATTTAATAAACGAAAATCAAAATCACAAATCGTTAAGTTTATGCAAAGAATGTTTATCAAGTCATTTAGACAATAAATTGAATCTAGATTGTAGATTTGTTGGATGGAGAAAGTTAGTTTGTTTTTAAAAGAGTTTATTTTAAATAATAAAAGCAAAAACTAAATCTGAGAATTTAAAAAAGACTAAAACTAAATGAAAAATTTCAAATAGAACCAACTGGCTTTTTGAATTATGCCGATGCGACTGAACAAGACTGCTCTATTTGGAGACTAAATTTAAATTTTAAAAATCAAAATTTATTGAATTGTAGCAAACAAATTTTGCAAATTATTGGAAAGGATTTTTTAAATTTAATCGAAAAAGAAATAAATTCAAGAGAAAATTATAAAAATTGTAAATATCAGTTTTTGATTAATGATGAAATTTTAAAAGAAATTTTAATAAATTGTCAAAGGTTGTGTTTGGAAACGTTATGAAATTCATACTAGAGAATTGTGCGATCAATGTAATACATCAATATTTAATGGTCATTTCGCATGTCCAACATGTGGCTTAACTGTTTGCTTGGATTGTTTTAATTTAAGAATGCGAAAATTAATTTTGAACAGTAAATTTTCTAAATTTTTTTTCCGAATCGGTTTCAATAGCTCAAAATTATTCATTTATAAAAAAAGTTTTAGTTTAAATTTAAAAATTTTTAAATATTTTAATTGATAAACTGCTTAACTAGAAACTGGAAGACATACACTAGTTTATGCTATAAAATATGGATAGTAATATTTTTAGTTAAATAGAAAGTATAATAAGAAATTTAAATTAAATATTTACCAAAAGAGTAAAATAAAATTAAGAGAATTAATTTAATTAAATCTTTTCAAACAAAATTTTCTCATAAAAAATAATATTTTAAATTAATCCATTTTACTTGATTTGAATAAGTGATTCTAATTCTAATTTAGTTAATAAAATATTTGCTGAAAATTTTAAATAAAAAGACAATTTTTACCTGCAAAAAATTAAAACAATAATAGGTTTGTTTTGTTTTAAAATAAAAAAATAAATATTTAATTACTTTTGAAATATTTAAATTCATAATAATTTTGAGCTTAAATTTGAAATACTGAAAAGATTCTCTAAAATTAATTATCGTTAATATTTAAGAAGGAAACAAGCAGAAAAATCAAGATAATTTCAATTGGTATTATTGTTTGAGTTTAAACAAAAAAAATCAGACCATATTTAAAAAAGAGCATGACCCAGAACATCTAATTTATGTACAATTTATACCTCCTCATAGTATATATATATTTTAATTATCCAAAAAAATTAAAAAAAAAATATATAAAATATTTATCTAATCAAAGTTTTGAACAATATTTATTTCGAGTACAAAAACTATTTAAATAAATTTAGAAAAGAGTCTAATGACCATTCAAATAAAAATATATCAAAAAATTTAAAAGAATACTATGAATGGTCCGGAGATGAGTTTAAAAATAAAATTTTATATTTAAACAACGATTTAGCAAATGAGAAATTATTATTCGAAGTATTCTCTTTAGAATGGTTGAACAAAAAACCTATAGTTGTTAGAAACTTGCATAATAATTTAGACAAAACTCTATGGACACCAGAATCATTTATGAATGATTTTGGTGATTTGAAAATAAATTTAATAAATTGTCGAAACAATCGGCTAGTAAATGATGTAGGAATGAGACATTTTTGGCAAGGCTTTGATAACATAGAATCACGTTTACGTGATCAAAAAGGCAAACCAATGATTCTTAAGCTAAAAGACTGGCCAAACTCGGAAGACTTTAAAATACAGCTACCATCTAGATATGAAGATTTGATGAAAAATTTGCCTATTAAAGATTACACATGTAGGAATGGTATTTTCAATTTAGCCTCTTATTTACCAGATTACTTCTGTTTGCCAGATTTAGGACCTAAACTGTATATAGCTTATAGTTCGGCTGATACGCCAAAAGATGGCACTACTAATCTGCATTTGGACATATCCGACGCGGTTAATTTAATGTTATATGTCGGTGATACTTTTTACTCTTCTTCAGATACAGATTTACCTAATAAATCAAAAAAACCAAATAAAAAATCTAATTTTGATGATGATACAAACGATTCTAAATTAAACTACGACTTACTTCATTTATTAAAAAAATCAAATTGTAATAAAGATCAAATTAAAAGATATTTAAATGGTGAAAAACCTGGTGCTTTGTGGCATATATTTAAACCCGAAGATGCTGATAAGATAAGAACATTTTTATTACTTGTAAGTTTAGATTTCATTATAAATTTGAATTTAAAAAATTTATTTGAATAAATTTTTTTTCTATAGTTAGAAATAGAAAAAGGAAAACCAGTTATAAACGAAAATGATCCTATTCACGACCAAATTCATTATATTGACAATAAAATGCTTGAGCGGCTAAAAGATGACTGTGAAGTTGAGGCTTATACAATTGTACAGTTCTTGGGCGATGCTGTTTTTATACCAGCCGGCGCACCTCATCAAGTGAAAAATTTAAATAGTTGTATTAAAGTGGCGGGGGATTTTGTAGCACCAGAAGGCATAGATCAGTGTTTACTTATAACAGATCAATTTAGAAATTTAAGTGAACGTCATTCGAATCATCAAGACAAGCTTCAAGTATTAAAAATATATAAAACTTTATTTTTAAAAATTATTCTTAAAATTTAATTTTAATATTCTTTAGATAAAAAATATAATATATCATTGTGTCAAAAGCTGCTTATCAAATTTAAAAGGACTGAATGCTTATTGAAAAAATCCAATATATAAAATAATTTTTTTTCTAATTTGTTATTTGTATTATTTAATTAAAATTGTATAATATTTTAATAAAAATATTGACTCGCTTTATTCGTATCCAAAATCAAATAGCCTTTAATACGGCTATTTTAAAATAACCAAATTAAAAGATAATTTTATTTTTTTTATATCAAGTTAAAATTTTATTTTAAATTATAGAAAATGAATCAAGAAGACAATCAAATAAATAAAAGCGTACAAGTTAAGGTTACAAGACTGGATGAAAACTTTTTAAGCGATTTGAAAAGGAAAAGAAAATTAAGCTCTGATAGCTTAGAAAGTTTAAATGAAGAGTTGGAAAAAACGAGCTGTTCATTGCAAAATGTTGAACAAATTCTAAACGAAACTGGTCTAAATGTTCAACTGATTGCCAAAAATGACAAAAAGCTAATCAAACTTAATCTTAACACAAAAAATCAGTCAATTACGGGCACAACAAATTTAATAGAATCGATTGATAAATTGAAACAGATCAAATCTATCATTAATAGTGAAAATTTACCAATAACTAACAAATTTACGACTACAAATAGAACAGTTAATTTGAATGATATAGACGATTTACCTTCCGAATCCGATGTGAGTTCAGGAGTTGTCTTAATACCAATAAATAATGCGATTCAGCATCATTCTAAACCCATTTTAGACAGTATTAACCAAACAAGTTCAGTTACATTATATTTTAAATGTAACAAATGTAATAAAATATTCAACGATGATTCTATGTTCAAGTTTCATCAAGAAATTCAAGAGTGTACCAATTCGGAAAGTGAAAATGAATTTGAAAAACTCTTACTAAATGATTCACAAGATGAATTTAGCATTAACAAGAATAATGATCAAGAAAAATTCAACAATCAAGTGAATCAAAAAGTGAATAGAAAAAAAATATTTATATGTAATGAGTGCGGAATACAATTCAACTTACAAAGCGATTTGAATAAACACATGCAACAAACTCACGATAATGTAAAGCCTTACAAATGCTCATTGTGTAATCAATCGTTTTATGAATTATCATCTAAAAACCGACACGAGAAGGAGCATTCTGGTTTAAAGCCATTTAGATGCTACATATGTTCGTTTGAGTTTACTCGAGCATCTAATTTAAGGACTCATTTGCTAAAAGTGCATCCGAACGATGTTGGCAAATTGGTTAATATTACAAAATCAACTGACAACAAACTTAAATTTGAATTTGATATTGAAGCTATTAATTTTCAAAGAGAACAAACCAAACAAATAAAATTAAACCAATATTCATCTTCATCTTCATTGTCTAAATCTAACTCTTCATCATATTCTTCTCTAAATTCGGACTCATCTAATCATTCTGTTGTAAATAATAATACAGTTATTTATATTAAAGATCCGAACAATAAAAACGCTGATATACAACATGTAAATTTATTTTATTCTTTAATTAATTTTTTTTTACTTAAATATTTTTATTTGCTTCTTGGCAGATGGTTGTTTATGTTGATGGTAAGCCTATATTTGTTCAAAATCCACAAATAAATAATTCAGATGTGTCAAAAGATCAACAAAAAAATTCATTTAAACCAAATCTAAGACAAACAAAAAGTAAAAATTCTTCATCTACATCTAATCTTAATAAGCCAGTTGCTAAAATACCATATTTATTAGCTGCTGCAGCTGCAGCAGCTGCTTCGAATCATCGAAAACAACAACTTTTAAATCAACAAGTACAACAAAGTCAGCCGAAAATACAAGTCGAAAACAGTATAAGAATTGTTCAGAGTTCGAACGATTCTATAAGAACAATGGGTTGTTCTTATGAGACCAGCTCGAGCACAAACAAAATAAAGGACTTAAAGCACGATCAGGAATATATGCAGCTGGTGTCTATGTTTAAACAAAAAAATGAAAAGTTATATAATCCACTTAAATCTTTTTAAATTTTTCAAATTTCAATTATTTATTTTTTTTTTTTTGGATTCTTCTAATTATTTTAATCCGAGCCTTATTATTTCTACTTTGCTGTTGTTCATTATTTAATCAAAGTTTTAAAAGAAAAGAAATTGTTTTAAAGTTATTTAAATTTTTTTTTTTCTTATAATTTAAACTAAAAAACAAAAATATGAAAATTGCTGCTATTTTTATCTTTTAATTAAATTTGCTGGTTTGAAAATTGTATATATATTTATATATATCTAACGATATCAACATGATGTTTTTTGTTTCAAATTTTATAAAAACATTTTATTAAGATAATTTTAAAATAAAGCCATGAAAATAAAAATATTTTGTAGCTTTTTAATTTTGAACTAAAATTAAACTCATAAGCTTTTTTCAAAAAATAGTAGCTCAAACTAAAACACCTTGGAAAATAAGCATTGATATCATACATGGCATCCATTCTTCAAAAAATATATAGCAGCAATTGAAAAAGTCCAACGCAGAGCAACAAGATGCTTAAAAAATTTAAGATACTTGGAATATAGCACAAGACTTACCAAGCTAAATCTGCAAAAACTCGAAGATAGACGTAAAAGAGGCGACTTAATACAAATCTTTAAGATTTTTAAAAAAATGGAAAAGATAAATCTTATAAAACCGTTGGAATTCGAGACGAAAACAATAGCGCTTAGAGGCAATAACATGAGGCTAAAAAGAGAAATAATTAAAAATTTAAGTCCCCGTTACAACTTCTTAATTAATAGGGCTGGAATAAACTGACTTGGAATAAACTGAGATGCCATAGAAGCAAATTAACTAAATAAATTCAAAGAGATTATAGACCGTCAAGTTTTCGGTATGGTCAATTGCAAAATTTCTGAGAAAGCCTAATAAGGCTATGCGCAGTCGAAGTGGATCTCACCACCAAGACAAGCAGAGACTATTGCTACTACTACTACTAATACATAAACTATCCAAGATTCTATAACAATCTGATAAAAAAAATTTTTAACTATATTTAAGTAAAATTTTAAATATCAGCAATTGCTACCAAATTTTCGAAATCTATTGCTAGTTGTATCTTAAACTTTTTTTCAGCTCAAATAAAATAAATGATAATCAGAAACAAGATTTATGATTTTACAACACTTGAGAAGATTTTTTTTTCTTAATTTTTTAGATTTAAAAAATTAAGAAATTGAATAAAAAAATTATCATTTTTTTTTAATTTTAATTTTATTTAAAATTTTCTTTTTTTTTTAAATTATTAAAATTAAACACTGTATTGTTTTAAATTAAAAACCAACAAAAAAAATATGAAAAAAAAAATATAAATTTAACAACATTCAAAATAGTTTAGTTTTTTTTTTGTTTTTTAATAGTTAAAATTAAATAAATAAAGGAAAGAAATTTTTTTAGATAAAAAAAAATTTAATTAATGAGGCTTTTTTTTTTAAATTTAAAACCAACAAATCATTTACAAATGAAAACAAAAAAAAAAAGGAAAAACAACTATTTGCTGCAAAGCTGTGCTTGCCTTTTTTAATTAAATTATTTAACACCACTGTTAGTAATTTAAAAGTTTAAAGTTAAAAAAAATAAAAAAGGAAAAATAGAAATAATAATGGTTATTTTAAAATAAAATGAAAAATTATGCTTCTAAACTTCATTCGAATTTTTCGCTAACTTTCGTTAAAAAAAAAAACAACTCTGGTTTTTTCAACTTCCTAGTTAAAAAAAATAAACCAAAAAAATGAAATAAATACAACATTTAGGAAAATTTAAATAATTTCAAAAAAAAAATTGTTTTTGCTGCTTAAAATTGGTTTAATTTGTGGTTTTTCGTTTTGTTTTGTTTTACTAAATTTTTTTCTTATTGCTTTTTGTTTTATTTTTTTATCAAAAAAAGAAAAAATTCATTAACACTATGTAACCATAGAAGCTGGTCCATAGAGCATTTCTCCTAGTAAACAGCCTTCTAATAAAGTACCATTAAACGTTTCTGTGTCAAGTACGTTTAATAACTGTTTAATTTCAACTCCAATTAGTTTTATGTCTGGCAATTTGAGTACTAACTGCGCAAATTTGTCGCTAAAGCCGTTTATTGAAGTGTATTCTACTAATGCTGAGCTTATATGCTGTTGTACTTCTTCTATATTATCTGAATTGTTTATTCCTGATGCATCTAGAAAAATTTATTTTTTTTTAAAATCAAGTTTGAAACAAATTTAAATTAATCTCTTGGGTTAATTAAACATTTAACATCGCTTTAGGCTTTTTATAAAGATAAATATTACTTGCTTAATTATTATTTAAACAAAAAAAGTTTTTGAGTTTAAATTTGTTTTAAATCTAAATGTATTTATATTTATTTAAATATATAAAGTGTATTTAGAAATTAATTAAGATACTATTTGCCTTGAGCTATTTTAAAAAAGAAAAACTAATTTTTTAATATTTAAAAAACTAAGATAAACGAGGCTATGTGAAGTTCATTTCAATTCACTCATTTCAATTCAAATTAATTTGAATAACCTTTTTTCTAAATGAGATAAAATCGTTCTGCAAAATGTTACAACTTGTAACAACTTTGCTACACCTATAATACCTGTCTGCTAAAACTCTGGGATTTTATGCATTTTGCAGACAATTAAAAGGGATTATGATCTCCTCTGCAATCAGAATACAGAGTTTTAACAGACAGGTATTATAGGTGTAGCAAAGTTGTTACAAGTTGTAACATTTTGCAGAACGATTTTATCTCATTTAGAAAAAAAGTTATTCAAATTAATTAGAATTGAAATGAGGGAATTGAAATGAACTTCACATAGCCGATAAACGATAAGTTTAAAAAGATTAAAAGATATCTAATAAAAATTAGTTTTAATATTAAAAGCTAATTACCAGGATCAAAAAGTACTAAATATTTCAACGCTAGATATTCAGCATATTGTAAATTAACAGACTTAAAATGAGAAACACATCTCATAAATGCTTTACTAATTTCGTTCAATTGTTGATTTTTAATTGAGCTAATTCGAATTATTTGATCATTGATGCCAACTATATTTTCCAAGGTGCTATTTACTCTGCATTGTTTCCACATCAAATCCAACAATAATATATCAATCCATGAGTTTTTAAGTAATTTTATTTGATCATCTATTTTTATTTCTTTGAAATATAAAGATTGACGAGCCCAGTCGACCATCAAAAAGCACCATTTCTCCAATAAACCACAGGTTGTTTGACAAACTTCGCTCGAATTAAAGTCTAATTTAATTGACCTAATTGACTCCATAATACTCGTTTCTGTACATTTATACATTACATCACTAGTTATAAGTCTTTGTAAAGCTTCTGGAATATTGGTTAAATTTAAACCAGTGTTAATACTACTACTAGTATTGTTTGTTTCGATTTGATTCTGATTAAGAATAGAACATGAAGACACGGACGAAGAAGAACATGTTGATGATGCCGATAATGGCGAAAGCTCAATAGAATTGTTCTCTTGATTTTTGCTGTTATTGACTGCTAAAGAACGACTTGAATTATTATTACTATTAATATTATTATTGTTATTATTATTATTATTAACTATACTTTGCAATAAATGCAAATTGTTTAACTTGTTGATGATTAGACCTGATGTTGGTGGAGTGTTGTATTGATTCGTTGTATTCGATAATGAACATGTAGAAGAAATTGACGAAGGCGAAGTTGAGACGGAAGATTGATTATTATTATTAGTACTAGATGTATTTAATATGTTTGAATAATTTAATAAATCAGTTGCATTTTTCAAAAATAATTGACCATTAGCAGCATTCAAAGCAGCTGCAACCATAGCTTGATTCAAATTAGTATTGTTTGTATTGTTATTTGAATTTTGTTGATCAAAATTATTATAGTTCAATTGATGACTTGAGTTTGACCTGTTTATAAAGTTTTGTTGTTTATTCAAGCTATTCGTGTCGATTGGTTCTGATTTAATATTAGTATTATTATCTATATTGTTTGTTTGAATACTTAAATTTTGGTTATTTTGGCTGGCATTATTTACATGAGTATTATTTAAATAATTGTTAAGGTCTGAATTATTTGGATTTTGAACAACAGCTTGACTTGCTGCCGCTGCAAGAGCTACAGCAGCTGCAGCGTTTTCGCTCATCTCGGATTGTTGTTTTAAAATTTGTTGTTTCAGGGCTCTACTTCTTCGATACAATGGACCGAACTTGTTGCGTCCTCCTCGCACACGGTTTTCTCTAACTGCTTCCAATTTCATTCCTACTTGTAAACACTTTTGGAATCTACAATAGGCACATCGTTTGCGCTGGTGCTTATCTATTTGACACTGTTGTTTATCTACACATGAATATAATTTTTTGTTTTGTACAGTACGTTTAAAAAAACCTTTACACGATTCACAAGTGAGTAGACCGTAATGAAAACCGCTTACTTTGTCGCCGCACACAGGGCACAAATCGTTGAAGCCGAGTTTTACATCTAACGGCACATCGGGCGAGTCCACGTCCAATACACCAATTGTTTGTATATCTGGATTCATCAAAGGTATTATGTCGTTCAAGTTTGTCGACGACACACCTGATGTATCCAAGTTTTTATTTGAATTGTTTAGATTATTCGTATTACTGTTTGAATTACGATTTATCTTTTGATCATAAGTTTGCATAAATTGTTGGTACTGATTATGGTTATATAAATGTGGATGAAACTGGTATTGTTGTTGATGTTGCTGTTGCTGATGTTGTTGCTGATGTTGTTGATGTTGTTGTTGATGTTGATTTAGTAAATACTTTTTATTGTTTAAAATATTACTGTTTAAATTAGAATTATAAGTGTTTAAATTAAATTTAGAATTATTATCGATTAATAAATCGTCTTTATCTGAGTTAAGAGAAGAGTCTATTTTGAAAGATTTCACTGGTGGTGAGGATGGCGATGAGGATAAAGACGATACTGATGACGAGGATAATGGTGGTGTCGGTGGCGATATATTCCGATTTTCTTGGTGATTACCAACATTTTCTTGATGTTGTTGATGCTGGTGCTGCTGTTGTTGTTGTTGTTTTAATAATTCTTGATCCAACTGATGTTGTATGTTTAACATTTTACCAATTCTGTGAATTAACTTTGTAAATTTATTTATTTATTTTAATTTATTTCATAAAATCATACTGTTTTCAAAATTAAATTCAAATTACTGTATTCAATAAGAAAAAGTCATTTTTTTTTTATTTTATTTAAGATAAATTATTATTTTAAAATGTAAAAAATAAAATCAAAATAAATCTAAAAATAAAAAAAAAAAAATTTTTTTTTGATTTGCTTGAATGATTTTTCAAAAAACTGAGTAAAAAAAGTTGTAAATTTAAGTTAAAAAATATAACCATTAATTTTAGATTTTGTATTTTTTTTTTATTTAACTTTAAAGGTCGGTTTTTATAAATTGGAATTTGAAGACCTGAAGTTATTAAACAAAATAGTCTAAGTAAAATAATAATAATAACAATGAAAAAAAAAAAACTATGAAAAATTATCATAAATTATTGAATTAACTTGAAATTGAAAGAAAAAAAAAAATTCAAGTCGAGGCAGTTTTGAAATTGAAATCATGACCGACTGACCGAAAAAAAAAATAGTTATTAAATTGGGTTTAAGTGACCGTCTTGTCTAGTCATTAATTATAATTATTAATTTTGTTGTTGTATTTCTTTTTTTTTACAAGTCTAGCCTTTAAAAATTTTGAATTATGAATATTGTAAATTTCAAATTATAAATCGGACTCGAGGGCTTTGAGTTGTTTGAGCTGTTTTTAAACAAAAAAAAAAATAAAAAAAAAAGAAATTGATTTTCATTAACATAAAATATAAGTCTGTTCTCTTTTGTATTTAGTAAAAATTAGACCAAATAACCTGGAAAATTTTTGAAATATTAACAATTTATTCAATAACACACACACATGGACATTATTATTATTTTGAAATAATAATAATAATAAAAAAAAAGCAAAACTTGTAAATTGAAACTTTAAAAATAAATTTCATGAATGAAAATCTTTTAAAATTTATTTTAAATTTAGAAACAAAATATAAATAAAATAACACTTGTAATTTTTTAAATATGTGCATACAAGTCAAGATAAGGAAAAAAAATAAATATATATATATATATTATTTTGAAATTAAAGAAATTTAGTCCTCATTCAAAAAGAGAAAATCAATTTAAATAAAAAAATAATTATGTTTTTAAAAATCTTCACATCTTATTCTTTCTTATTATTATTTTTGAATACCTTTATAGATAGAAATTTGCTTTACTTTGATTTGAATTAAAATTTCATTTTTTTTGATCTAATTGTCTGAAAATTTTGAAATAAATATTATTTTTTTGGTTTTATATTCTTAAAAGTTCGTTTGTGGTTTGGTTTTTTCTAATCTTAAATTTAATTTAATTTAACACACTTACTAATTATAAAAAAAAAAAAAAAAATGAAAATTTCAAATTTTTGAAATATAATTAGATAAAAACTAGACCAACTCTCAAAAAACAATTGAAATTTATTTTTCTTTATTTTATTTTGTTTTTTGTTTTTATTTTATTTTAAAAACCTTATCTTTAACTATTTATATTCTAAATTAAAATAAAAATGACACATTTTTTTTTTGTTATAAATAATAAGCCAAATATCAATATAAATTAGATTATATATATATATATATATATATATATTTATATATCAGAGATAAAAAAATTTAACAATTTTTATAAAAAAAGGTTTTTACTTGAAATCTATGATTAATACATATTAAAATATAAAAAAAATAATAAAAATAAATATATAAAAATTCTTTTTTTTTTTTAATAATCTTAAAATCAATACATAGTACTATATTTTAAAAATATAAATGAAAAAAAAGCTTGGTCAATAAAAATATTAGCATAATTTGTCACAATTAGAATTAAAATTTCAAATCATAATTTTTAAAATTATTGATTTCAATTTCCAACTAAAAATCATGATTTATTAAGGCTAGTAAATATATTTTTAGTTATAGTTGCAAAAAAATTAACAAACCACCGACAAGCGAGATTTTATATTTTTGAAATATAAATATAAATATAAACCTTCCTTCCTTCCTTTCTTGCGATATCTTAAAATAGAATTGAATTTTTTGAAATCATATGTTTCGTATTTTGATTAGCCTTTGAAACAGACATGAATAAATTAGAACTAGTCTGGCCAGTTAGTTTAATTTTAGTTTTCTATGAAATTAATTAATTAAAAATCGATTATTCAGTTCTCAAGTTCTAAACTCTTGAAAAACTAAACATGTTTTTGTACAAAACAAAACAAAACAAAAAAATTCAAATTAAAATTAAAAAATTAACAAAAAGCTAAAATTAAATAAAAAAAAATAAACTAAGAACATATATATATATATAGGTTTTAATTTATTTACCCTTGTTTCGTTTCTACAACTACTAAAATTGTAACTATAACTATTTTTGTAATTTTCTTCTTTATTTTTTTTGTTAAACAAAAAATAAAAATTTTTTCAAGTTTTTATGTGATTTTGTGTTAAATTTTGAAACAAACTTAAATAGAAAAAAAAAATGTTGAAATCTTTTTGAAAAACAAAAAAAAAAAAATTTTGGACTTGGGATAAAAACTAAAAACAAAAAGCGATATAATTATTTTATTTGAAAATGATAAATTTTTTTTATTTTAAAAAAAAATAAAATATGAAAAAAAAAATAAAAATATATATATAAATAATAAATTTGCAATCACCATCAAAGATAAAGAGCTAGTTTTATATTAAATGTTTGTGAATATTAGCAAAAAACGATAAATATATCGGTCAATTACTTTTTTTTTTTTTTTTTTTTATTTTCAAGTCATGATCATGAAACTAGACTTTATTATTTATAAAAAAAAAAAAAAAAATTAATAATAATAGTTAGTCTAGGCTAGTTGCATTTTAATTTATTAACTCCAATTTCAAAGGTCATTAGCTTATATTGTAATTGTAGACTTTATTTGCACGAAAAAACCTTCTTAAGAGTTTTTTTTTTTTTTATTAAAATGCCATTTAGAATTATACTAATATTAAAATACTGATCTATATAAATAGTAATTAAAAGGTCTTTGCTTTTTTTTTATAATACTCAATGTCTGCATATTATAGTTGTAATTTAGAATTCTAAATTTCAAATTCAAAAAATTCAAATTATGCTTGATCCATTTAAATAAAAAAAAAATATCTTTGATTCTTTATTTGAAATTAATAAATATTAAAAATTATTATTATGATTTAAAATAAAATACATATATATATATATATTGAATTTATATAAAATATAAAAAAAAAATGAAAAAATGACAGTTTTATTTATTAATTTGTTAATTTATTATTCTTTTTTATTTATTTATAAAAAAGGTAAATCAAAAGTTTTTTTGAAAAATATATCTTTAAAATTTTTGAAAAAATAAAAAAATATTACTTTTGAATTTTTAAAAAAAAAAAATTTCTATTATTACTCGTATAATGTTTTTGAGATACCTATTGAAAAAATAAAAGAAAAATAAATAAAAAATTTATAAAACATTTATAATAATAATAATAATAATTTTATTAAAATATTTTTTTTTTTTAAATTTTAAAATAAATTCTTTCGATCGGTTGAATAATTTGTTTTATTTTTCTCTATTAGTTACATCACTCGTTCAAGTATTTACCTTGAACCCAGTGGAAATATTTTCGTTTATAAATTTTCAAGATTACTTTAAGAACCTACAGGAATAAACTTAAGCTTTTAAGAATAATTTTTTCAAAAAATAAAAGGTGTTTTTCAATTGTTAAATTGAAATATTTTTTTTTATAACTTTTAAAATTTCTTTCACCAAAAACAAAAATAAACATAATTGCTTTTTTCTTTTTTTATTTTATTTTTTTTACCTGGGTTTGTTTTGATTTAAATTTTTTCTTTTTTTTTTTTGATTTTTTTATAACAAATATTTTTTATTTTTTTCATCTCTAGGTTAATAGTTTTTTGACAAAATTTATACTAATTAAAGTAACTTTAAGTTTAAATGCAAAAACAATTTGAATTAAGATCTTTTTTAGATTAGAAAAACTCTTCAGACGTTTTAAGCTAATGAAAATCTCATTAACACTTGGTGAATAATCTGTATAAATTTTATTTTTAAGGACTAAGCGTCTTTTTTTTTTTTAAATTGATTTAATTTAAAACTTTTATTTTGTTTTTTTCAAACTCAATTTATTAAAATTTCCTATTTTTTTTTATCAATGGTTTTATTTAATTTTTAAATTATTTAAAATATGCAACATGTTGAAGCTGAAATTTTTTTTTATTTTAAAATAATTTCGATTTTTTTTTTATTTTTGAATATTTTATTCTCAATGCAACATATTAACACTGTCTTTTTAATTTTGAAATTTCAATTCAAAATTTTTTTTTTTTTAAGTATTGATCGTAAATAATATTTCTTTAAAATTTTTCATAAAAAAAAAGTAAACTTAGTGAAAAATCATAATTGAATTATTATTTTTTATAAAAATTAAAAATTATTTTAATTTTAAATTATTCATTTAATTTTTAAAAATTTTAATAAATTTTTTAATATTTAATCTTATTAAATTTTAATACAATTTTGTATCTACAAAAATATTTCATTTATGTCTACCTAATTCAATTCAAGATATGAATTTCTTGAGTCTCAGTTTTTGCTTTCAACAAATTATTTCCTTCCACAATTCTCTCTCTCTCTATCTCTGTCTCCCTCTCTGCATAAAGACCAAAATATTATTATTGAGCTAAAGCATAGATGTTTGTTCTTTAATAATAACAAAGAATGCATTTTCCAAATTTAAAAACAAAAATTGAATTTGCTTTTGCAATGACCTGATATATATATATTTATTAAAAAAGAAATTTAAAATTAAAATTTAGATAATTTTTCATAAAGCCGTACCAAGATGCAACTTTAATTATAATAAATAATAAACTAGACAATTTTGTTCAAAACAGATTTTTTTAATAAAATGTAACATATTATATAATTTTTTATTAATTTGTAATAAGAACTATTTAGAAATATTATGAATCGCAAAATTATTTGATATTAAAAATTGTTGCAGTTTTTTAAAATTTAGTTTTGATTTTTTAAAAAAGGAAGCCTTTCAGGTAAGTATAGACACTCTTTAATACCAAGGTAACGATAATGAAAAAATTTTAAATTACATCTTATAAAACAATTCAAAATGTTGCCATGTTAAAATCGGCTATTTATTCGTGCACACTTAACTAACCGCCAATTCAAGTTTAAGCCAGTCGTTTTAACACAAAAGCTTTAACTTAATGCAACATCAATTTTTAAAAAAAGGTCTGAATTTAATAAATGATACAAAACATATAAAAATCTTAGACTAATTTAATTTAAAAAAAAATACTAAAAATAAAAATTAATATCTAAAAAAACCTAATTTGTTAATTTGATGCTGTACTAAATATCGAGTGTTGAGAAATAAATTTAAAAAATTTCAAAAAATAAAATAAAATTTTTATTCAATCTCAATCAATTTTACTTCATCTACTTTATCACCATTTGAAGCATTATTCCCTAACCCAATTACACAAATTTCCGCATGTAAGAGAGTTAAAAAAAAGAAACAAAAAGCTGAAAATAAAAAAAAGAGATGATTCAAAAAAGATTTAATATTAATGAAATTTAATATTGTTATTTATAATCTAAAGTATTCTTGCTATTATCTTTATAAGATAATTAAAAAAATGTAGTTTGAGATTGGTAACAATTGGTAATAATCTATTTGAATATCACAAAAAAATCATTTAATAAATATTTCCAAATTATATTTTACTTGAAATTATTGGCAAAAACTTTAAAAAAAAATACAATTAAAATATGATTATTAAAACTTTTGGCTTATTTGAGTTGTAAAGCAATCAATTTTTATTATAAAAGTTATTTAATAAAATATCTTGAATACTTTTAAAATCGTGAATGGTTTTGATAGAATCAATTTGATCAATGGTATTAATTATGCATAATTAATTTTCAATGAATTTAAGAAGTCCACACAACCAAAGACTTGTAAGGGAAATCAATAAGAAAGGAAAATATATATACAATGTTTTTTCTAATAGAATCGTCTCAATTTGGAATAGAATAGTCTGTCTGAACACGTAAAATCAGTAAAAACTGTGAATAGTTTTAAATCGAGGATTGACTGTAGATTTTTTAATCTAAATAAGAGGAGTAATGACTACAATGGTCCAGGTATGGGCTAAGTGCTTTTTGCACTAGTTTGGATTATATCTAAACTGCTGTTTTCTTATACTACTACTACTAATAATAATACTACTACTACTTGTAGTTATTATAATTGGCAAAAACTAAATAAAAAAATATAATTAAAATCTTATTATTAACACTTTTAGCCTATTTAAGTTTTTAAGCAATTAGTTTTTATTATAAAAGTTATTTAAAAAAAAAGTGTTTGAAAATGAGCAAAATAAGTTACAAATTGAAATCAATCAAGATTATATAATTTAAAACTTTTCAAATATACAGTATAAGACTATTTCAAATGCTACTTAAAATCTGAATTCAATCAATTTTTAGTTTAGATTAAATTAAAAGCCAATTTTAGAATTCCAAAAAAAAGAATGATTTTAGTTTTTGAATTTTTTAGAACAAAATTGATCCAAAAATTGAGTTTTTAGGTTCATTTTAGTTACATTTTGAGGTGAAGGTTTTAATCTATTTAAAATAAAAAACAACATTTGAATTTCAAATGACGTTTACGTTTTTTCAATCTTATATTGTATATATATATATATTAAACATATTTTCATATTTATTCATATATACAGCAATTTATTTAAATTTAAAAGTTAATAAACCAAAATCGTCATATCTTTTTTAAATTTATAAAACTATATAAACTTATACACGTTGGCAAAAATTTATTAAAAATTTGTATTTATAAACAATCATTTTGTTATTATTTTATAGATAGCTATATTTCTTGGTTTTATTAAAATAATTTTTCAACAAAAATAAATAAATATTCAAAATAAAGAAAAATGAAATCAATTTTATTTGGAATTGTTTTATTAGTATCTTCAGCTTTAGGTAAATTTTAAATATATTTTTAATTTGACACTTTTTTTTTATTATTTAATTTATTTAAAAATTGATCTCAGCACAACAATGTACTAATTTACAAATAAGCGATGTTGGAACATTTTCAACTACAAACACAAAATTAAACACAGAAACTGCATACGTAGTACAATTTCGTGTAAAATGTTCAGGTAACGCAAAACACGTACCATTGTTTGCTGAAGTAAATGGAAAATTATTGACTTCATCGTCAGACGAAACTGGCGAAAGACACGAATTCAGCTGGACTGAGTCAAACGAAAAAGCTCGTTCAGGCCAAGTCAGCTTGAAAGTATACGATGAAGAAGGCTTCGCTGCTTTGAAAAAAGCTCAAAGAACAAACGGTGATTTAAGCAAAGTTAAAGAATTGCAAACACTTTCATTATATCACCAAGGAGCATACAGAGGTCCATCTCTCCAAAGTGAATTGTTAGTCACACTTTTATTTGCTGCTGTTTTCTACTGGGCTCAATCAACCAGAACAAAAATTCAAGCATAAATATTTAAAAAAATTAATAAATTATTTAAATTTATTTAAAATACACCAAAAAATAAATAACGAACTTTTCTTATTTTTGTTCATTTGTTTTGTCTTTAAAAAAAAATGTAATAATTAGCGGTTTAAATAAAACTTTTAAAATAAATTTAAAAATTAAATTTAAATTTTTATTTATTTTAATCAAATTACATTTAGTTAATAAGCTTGTTTAGTTATTTAAATTTTTTTTAAGATTTGTTTGATTGAAGTGATTTTCTAAATTTTTAAAGTTTTAAATTCTACTTTATTAAACTTAACATTTTTATTGCAAGCTTTATTTCTTAAATTTGACTGAAAATTAGCAAAATAGCTTTTTATTTCTTTTTCTTGAACGATTATTTGTTTAATACTATTTGGTAAAGTTTAATGAAAAATTTTGAATTTTACTTGATGAACTTTAAAAAAATTAATAATAATAGCTCATGGAACAAAAAAATATACATATTCAATAGTGTTAGACTTAAAATAGGTATTAATTTAATACCTACTAGAAATGCATTATTTTTAACCAAAAGGTGCTTTAAATACATAAAAATAGATCAATAATTAAATTATTTAATACTGGCCTTGAAATCTCAAATCAAAAATTAAATTAATTGATAAAAAGTTTTAAATTTAACCAAGGTGGCACAAATTACTCAGAAGATTTAAATTATTTGCTTTAACTTGTATATTTTAAAATGCATTTTAGTTAATTAATAGTTATCAAATTCTATTAATTTCAAAATATATACTGAAAAAAATACTATTATCATAGCAAAAAAATTAATAATTGTTAAAGTCAAAAAATTTAATTTTATAATTTAATCAAAATTAATATTTTTTTTGTATTGTCTCGAGCTTCAAAATATTTTTAAAAATAGCTAAAAAAAGTAATATACTCGAAAAAAAATTAACCTTCTTTTGTTATGTCATGAATATCAAGTAAATAAATATTTCAATAATATTATTTAGTCTTAAAATAATAGTAAAATTTACATGTTACTAGGCAACATATATAATACCTTTTGTTATTTTCAGTGCAACAACTATTTAAAAAAGAAATAATTTAATATTTATTAAAATTTTATATTTCATTCCTACTGAATTAGCAAAATCCTAATTTAACCTAATTTATAATAAAAAAAATTTACATTTCAAATATGCTAAACTTGCATGATTTTAGCATCCTTGGAAAAGGTTTTTATTTAATATGAAGCAAATTTTTATTGAAAAGAATTTTTGATTTTTTTTTCTTTAAACTTTTTATTTAGTTGATTCGTCAAAAACAATTATAACACCGAACGAGTTTTTCTTTAAATTAAAAGAAGCAAATGCTTTGACTAATATTGATTATGAAAAATTTAAAACAATAATGAATCAAAAGACTACTGCAATAGAGCCTAGCAAAGAATGGATTGAAAAAGAAAAAGATAAACAATTCCAACATTTGTTTAAAGAGCTTTGGCCTAACCTTTATGATCGTCTAAATCCGCCAGCTGCACCTGCGCCACCTGAGCCAAAAACTGTTCAAGAGTTGATTGCTGAATTAGAAAAAAAACGTGCTGTTTACGATCTAATTGCCATGCAAGATTTGGAAAGACACAAAGCAAGTTTAGCACAAAATTCTTTACAGTCAAATTATTCAAATGTGTACAGTTCTAAATATAATGATAGTTTAAACATTTGCATAAACGGTTTAAATTCAAATAATCCAAAAATAGAAATAAGTTCAACCAATCCACCACATGCACCAAAGATTGAAGATAAAAAAACTTATCCAAACATCCACACAAGCTATGATTTTCCATATAAAACATCGAAATATTTAGATAGTATTGTAAAATCGCCATACAACACAGTTGACTTACAAAAAGAGACAGTGCTATTAAAAAGTATACAAGATTCACAAGAAAAGCTTAAAATGACTCAAAAACTAGAGAAAACAACTGATTTAGTTGATGATATAATAGAAAAAGTTAAAGTACTACAAACAGAAATGAAAAAAAAATCAGCCTCAATAAAATTACAAAATGATATTGATAATTTAAAACGACAACATGAAAATTTGCATCGTTCTTCAAGTTCTTTGTCAGTTCATTTCGACGATGATAATAATCATCATCACCACCATCATCACCATCACCATCGTAAAAGTAGATCCAAAGAAAGACTTGCCAGTGTTCGTTTAAGCTCAGATTCAAGTTTAGATTTATACGAAAAAATAAATCCTCGTCCATCAATACTTAAACCTCCAAAAGCTATAATTTCATACAGAACACCACGTGTACATAAATCACCAAAAAGAAGCTCGAGTAGATCAAGAATTCATGCATCAAAATCTTATGTAGCGCCTAAAGTAGATTGTTGGAATTGCAATTGCAAGCATGATAATAATGTTTATTGAGAAAATGAGATGAAAATTATACACCAATTATGTACCATATTAATATAAAATTTTAAAAAATTAGAGAAGGGCTTAATTGATTTTTTTAAATTGACATACTTTTTTTTAATAAATAAATGGTTTATATATTCTTTTAATTAATATGTAATTTAATACCTATTATTAAAGCAATTATTATTATTATTATTAATTCAAAATTTTATTAGTTTTTGTTTAAGATTAAATGATAAATGGATTTTAGTTTTAAATAGTTTAAGGCTATATAAATAAACTTGGTTTTAAGAAGAAGAAGAAGAAGAAAAAAATTAGAGTAGTATTAATCAGTTTTTGTTTTGTTTTTATTTGGCATTAATTTAAAAAATTTGTTTATTTTAAAATTTAATATCATTTATAGATTTATATGATCTATTAAATTTTTAAAATAAATAAAAACCAAAATCTGATAAAATTGTATCTAAATTCAATTTTGGAATTTTACTTTTTATTTTAAATTTATTGAAAATAATAATTAATCGATTAATCAATAAATAAATTGAAATAAATATTAGCCTAAAGTAATATATCAATTTAAAGATAAATAAATAAAATAAATAATATATATTTTTTTAAAGACCTTATTTTTTTTTTAAAATAAAAAATATTATAAACTTACTCAAGTGTGTGATTTATTATTAATTTAAAGATAAAAACTTGCTGATTTTAACAAGATAATTAAATTGAATAACTAAATACTCAATATAATCTTTATAGCACTTGAATAATAACAATATTAAATAAAAATTGAAATTAATCTAATCAATTAGTCTATGATATGAAAATAATCAATTCAATTTATCTTTTAATACTCTACTTCTACAATGTATTAACAAAAATTTGAAATGTCTGGCCTGTCTTTTACACAAATTTTAAGATAATAGTACCTGATTAATTAATAAAAAAAAATTTTGCACAAGCTTCAACAAATTTATAATGTAATATAATGTAAAAAAGTTAAATAGTTTCTTATATAGCAATTAATATTGGTACTTGGTTCAAGTTTTAAAATAAACAATAATAAAATTTGTTTTATCTTCAAGTTTTGTTGTTTTTTTTAAATATTCTTCTACTTTAAATTGTTGATCTTAAAGAAAAAATACTTAAGGATAAGTTCAAAACAAATAATCGTCAAAAAATAGATTTTAAGAGCAATAAAAAAGCATAAAGATAAGAAGGAGTAATTTGATCAATATATTTTTTTATTACTTTTCTTTTTTATTTTTATTTTTTAAAGTGCTCAATTTTTTTTTATATTTATTTATGCAATAAACAAATTAAATAAATGGAATTTAAAATGTATTTAATTCAAATCTTGTTTTAATTATAAGTTTTTTTTTTATTATTTAAAAAGTATTTTGATATTTTAAGTAATTTTATTTTTTGAATAATATATCGATTTACTTGTATCTTAATTTAAAATCAGCAAATTATACGCTTCTTGCATTTAGAGCCTTTAAACAGAATAAAATAAGTTTTGAATTAAATATTGCCGTTTTTTAATTTGGGCTTTTAATTTAAAATAAAAATAAAAATAAAATAAAATAAAAAAACAAACTATTGATTTATCTCTTATCGATGTTTCTTATCATCTTGATTAAAATCTTTAACACTTAAAATTCTTAAAATAATAAAAATTAAAATTACAAGGTAAAACAGTTGTTATTAAATTTATTAATATATAAAGAAAAAAATTATTATAAATACCGATAAATTAATTTTTGGTCACGATCATAAACATTTTTAAGATAAATTTTGTTTGGCTTCAAAAAACATCCGGTTAGAAAAGTTTCAAAATTTGTTTGAGATTAATTTTGTTTTAACCAAATTTGTTCAATTAGGCTAAAAAAAAAAAGAGAGAGAGAAAGAAAGAGAGAATAGGACAAAGTTTAAAAGAAGCATCATTTTTATTTTCTTTGAAACTTTTAACTTAAGAACCTGGACCGGTGGTTAGTATAGCTAATTTATCAAATCAGGAAGTTTTCTAATTTTTTTCAAATTCTAAGTTCTTCAGTTTTTTTTTTATTGTTGAGTAATTAAAATAATAAAACCGACCAATAAAATAGAGATTTAAAAAAGTTTTATTTTATCGGCCAATCTGATTTTAAGTTTTTTAACACTTTTCTAATTGGTTAGTAAAAATAACTAATTGGTAGAAAATTAATTAAAAATATTTTAGTATTTAAATCATTTAATATGTTTATTTACTTTTTAAGAAATAAAATTTAAAATAAATAAATCAAAAAATAAAAATTATAAAAAAAAATGAGTAAACAAGAATTTCAAAAGCGAATTCCATTAGAACATGTTGACAAAATAAAATCATCTGTTAAAAATTGGAATAAAATTCAAGTTACAATCAAAGTTGAATCTAAATTCAATGAATTGTTTGAAGTAAGCGGAGAATTTCCGACTTATGTTTCAAAAATAGACCAAGAGAAGCTTAAAGACATAGATATTAGAGTTGGTGATAACATAATATCAATCAATGATCAAAATGTTTCAAGAGCTTCTGTTAAAAGTGTTTGCAAGATCTTAAAGTAATTCAATTTTTCTTATTCAAATTTTATTAAATCTAATTTTTCTTTCAAATAATTTAGATCAGCAAATTTAATAAACATGATTTTGTATAGACCTGATAAGTATTCATTGAATAAACTGTTGAATACAAACAAATCAGAAGATTTGAAGAATCAAAATAAATTCAATTCATTTTTTAATTTGTTCAAAGCAAATATTTCAAATAAAGCTTGTGAATCAATTAATAAAAAATCATTGCTCACATGCATTGGTTTCGGTTCATTAATAAATAAAAATAAATTACAATCAAATATACAAATTAATAAAAATCTATATGAGAATAATTTAATCGAAACCAAGCAACAAGAAATAATAATCGATTCGAAAAGCGATTGTGGTTATTATTCAATACCAAGAACTGAAACCATTTCTTGTGCAAATTCGAATTTCTCATCAACATCAGACTTATGTTCATCAGCGGCTTCTTCTACACGCGACAATAACTTTCTTAATTCACAATTTTTGAACGAAATTGAACAATTTTTGAACAATATTCAAAAAGCAATTGACAATTATGTAAGACCGTCAATTATGTTTAAAATTCTGTCAATCGATGAATCGTTGGTTTTGTATCAAAATATTGAAAAATTAATACCAGCAACAAAATTTTTGTTTAATATTATAAGCACATTAGATTTAAATTCAAATAAATATCCAAACCCGGAATCGGTAATTATTTTTACAATTCTCATAAGCTTATTAAATTAAAATTAATTTTTTTTTTATTTTAACAATTAATAGCTTAAAATTGTTTTCGATTCATTTAAAATATATTTAAATGGTATTCCAAAGTCAATCAGCTTACTCGGAGATTTGGCTTGCTCAAATGACAAATTTGCAAAATTTGTTGAAGTAATTTATACAAATTTATTAATATTAATTTTGATTAAAATATTAATAATTTTATTTTTAAATAAAAAGAACCTACGCGA
The DNA here is from genome assembly GCA_021432725.1 of Brachionus angularis. NCBI lineage: Eukaryota > Metazoa > Rotifera > Eurotatoria > Ploima > Brachionidae > Brachionus > Brachionus angularis. Next base: position 5,365,103 of record JAJVDD010000001.1, on the reverse strand, counting down.
AACAGTTTCGTTCAAAATTATGGACTTTTTGTTTATGCCATTAAAATTTGTTCAAGTTACAATAGATTATTTGAGACAAATCTCTGATGAAAATTCAAATAATAAATTAGATGATTTGATTAAAGACTTGTACGATTGTGTTATCGAGACATGTTCAATTTTGGAAGACAAATATGATACAAAGTTTTTGAAAAAAGTTGAAGAAATTGAAACTACTCAATCTATAACAAATGTGTCTGATTATACCGATTTTTTATCTTTCTCGGATTCAAATGAATCTTGCGAACCGATTAAAATTATGATGAGAAGTGATAAATCAGAAAAATGGTTTCAAGCATGTTTAAACCTAGAAGAGAATTGTATTCTTTTCTGCGATTCAATTATTAATTTAAAAATGTTAAAAAATTTGAAAAAATCACAAAACAGTAAGTTTTTTATTTTTAAAAATTTTAAATTTGTAAAATATTCAATTTTAATATTTAATTTTTTTTAAAGCTGATGTGATTTATATTCAATTGATAAATCAAGAAATGAATCAAGAATTTTATGCAATACAATTTGATAATGAGTTGATGTTAGATTATGTTTATGAAAAATTAAATTACCAATTTTAAATTTTTTTTAAAAAATTTTATTTGTATTAATTTTTTGCCAAAATTATTTAATTCCAATTTTATCCAGTTAATTTAATTTTTTATTTTATTTTTATTTAAATAAATCTTAAATTAAAAACTTAAATTTTACATTCTTTTACTTGTCGTATCTTTAATTGTGTCTTTTATACTTGGATTAGCCTTTTTGTTACGCATATAATAATATGCACCACCACCAATTAATCCACCAGCTAACAACATCTTTTTACAAAATTTTTTTAACAAATTCTTAAAAAATGTAAGGTTCAAAAATTTGCAACTTACATTCATGATACCTTTACCAGTATAAAAATTGAAATATTTACCCCAACCTCTGAGATCTACTGGGTTATATCTTGGTACAGACTCTGCCATTTTTTGAAACTTTATGAGAACCTGAAGCGGTTAAAATTAATTTATTAAAGAGTGATTATTATTTTTTTTTTTACAAATAAAGATAAAATCTTATTAATTTTTTTATTCGGCTTATTTATTTGAAATAAAAAGGATTTCCATGTTCGTGATAGAAATTCTTATGTAAGAATAAGGAAGGGTTGTAAATTTAAAAATATCATCATTGTGTTAAAATTATTAGGTCTTTTATTTTATTTTAAGGAAGGCAATTCAAATAATTTTAAATCTATATATAATTTTAAGGCTAAAAATAATTTATTTCTTGTTACATCCATTATCTTGATTATTTTCTTTTCATTCACCCGCTCTTTAAATTAATCAAAAAAAAAAACTTATTTGCAATTTAGATTTTAATCTTTACAAAATCAGATAAAAATTTTAAAAACAGTGTTTTATTTTATTAAATGAAATTAAATTACATGTTTGAAACTGTTAAAATGCTTTTAATAAATAAAATAATTAGAAACCCTTATTTAATCTTTAATTCTTAATTTTACTCAGTTTTTAATTGCTTTTTTAGTTTAAACTCAGCTTGGTCTTAATTTTTGTGGTTTATTGACTTTTTTTTTAATTGAAAAAAAAATATTAAAACAAATAGATTTTTATTTTTAAAATTAAATAATAAAACTTAGATTTTTTATTATTCTGCTCACAATCTGCCTTCATATTCATTTGTCGAATTTTTAATACTTTCACGAAAATCTTTTCTCATTACTCTCCAATAAAGGTATGATAAACTGCCTGAAATACCGATAGCCAATAGCATAAGCTTTAAAATATTAAAAAAAAACAAATTTTTAGTTAATTAGAATTTTTTTGTTTACATTTGAAGTCCCATAACGTGAATTAATATCAAAGTATTTAGAAATACTTTTAAATTTATTTACAGCAGTAGTTGTCTGTTGTACCATTTTTTTAAAAGCTATTTATTTTAAGTTTTCAAAATATTCTCTTTGTAATTTTTTAATTTAAAAGAGTTTTAAAAATAACTTATCTAAATATAAATTAAAACTTAAATTTTATTTATAAATTAAGCTTTATTTTAATTATAGTATTAAGAAAAACAAATTATAATTTTTTGTTAACTGTATCTTTAATTTTTTCTTTTGCAGCATCTTTAGCTTCAATCATAGATTCTTTGACATCTTTAATCGAATCTTTCATAGTAATGTGATGTTTTTTTTGGTTCATGTGTTTATAATACCCATATCCTCCTGCTGCTGTAAGACCAATCATTAAAACAATTAACTATTAAAAAAAATTTATAATTCTAAGCTTCAAATTTTTTATTAAATATTTTTTATAAAATTACATTTGATTTTCCTGCTGGGGTGTAAGTGTTGAAATATTTACGGAAGCCTTTTAAATCTCTGGCCATAAACGGTGGTATTGGTTCTGGCATTTTAATAAGTGTGTTTTAATTAACAAATTTCTTAGTTATTTTAGAAATATTTTCTAAATGAAAATTTTAAATAAAAAGCAAGTCTTGTTGAAAAAAAATTTAAAAAATAAACCTTGATATTTTTATCATCTAAATTTAAACTTGGTCGAGGGATTGTTGGTATTTTTAATTTTAGAAAAAGATTTTTGAGCATTTAATTTTTTTTATTTTTTAAATAAATAAATAATAAAATTTTTGTTTTATTTTATAAAATTATACGTATATTTTATATTAATATAAGAAAAGTGTTAAAAATTAAAAAAAAAAGAAAAAAAAAACTAAAAATATTCGATTCGATTTTCAATGCCTAAAAAAAATAATTTTCTGATATGCTTTTTCACCAATTCGGATCCTCGTCATCTGACAATTTTTCGTTGCTTCTATCATCACTTTGCGATAAATCATTTTCTTGTCCCAAATCAGTATCTTCTTCAGTAACATGATTTTTGTCTAAATCATCATTAGAAATATTTATTTCGGACTTTTTAATATCTTGATTTAAATTATTCGAATTGATGCTTAGATTAACTGAAGACATTATTAAATTAATAAAATAAGATGTTTCAACAAGTCTTTCTAGGAATTCTTCTTTATCTTTCATCTTATCTACGTACTCTTTTTGTACTGACCATTTAATAGCCAATTTCTCAGCAAAGAAAAACAACTCAAACAAAGCTCTAGAAAAATTTCTATCTTCTCTATAAGAAGATTCCAAGTTATACTGTAAATTTTTAAGTGGTCTTAATTCAAACAAGTTAATACACATTTTAGGTTCATTGTTTTTGTATACTTTTTGGATTATTTTGATCAATAAACTTAAAACTTTGAGACGTTTTGAAAATGACTGAATACAACATATTCTTATTAAATAAGACCATAAATCATTTATAGCTAAAATTTTTGTTGAATTTTTTAAGCTTATTAGTTCATCTAACAAATAAAAAGCTGACTCGAAATTTTTTGTAAATGTTGAATAGATTTTGAAAGAACAAGTATCAACAGTCCAATCGCTTTCATCTCTACGCGTGAATTTCCATTTTAGAATTTTCTGATTACGAATTGATAGATATGGAATATTTTCAATATTTTCTAATGGTAATTTGAAGCTAGATTTTTTATACTTTTCATCTTCATTGTGATTGTACACAAAGTTCCATTCATCAACAGAATAATCAGAGTCGTAGTTATCAGAATTTTTGTCACCATCATTATAGTTGTCATCATCATCGTCGTCGTTTTCCTCGTCATTGTCACTTGAAGAATTCGAAGATCTTGTTTCATCGTCATCGTCGTCTTCATCGTCATCATCATCGTCCTCTTCATCTTCTTTTTCTTCATAATCTTGATCATCGTCGTTATTTGCTTCGTATGAATTACGCTTTTTAGTCAAAACTTGAAATATTAAAGAAGACTTTTTGACAGTACTTTTACTCTTTGGCTTAAAGTCTGAGTGATTTAAAACGTTTGAATTAGTACTGTTTTGGTCCTCGAAATATTTTTCATCATCTGAATTGTCTTCATCATTATCTGATACCAATTTCTTTCTATTATTAAATATTGATAATCTTTTTGAATCTGAAGCTTGTTTATTATGTTCTTCGGCGTTTATCGAATCTTCACTGTCTGATCCATTTTGATTTAGTTCTTTAGGCTCGTAAAAATCACCAACTGAATATTTATTTAAATCTATTGATTGTTTGTTTCCAATTAGATTGGCTTCTTTTAAAAATTTTTTATATTTGAATTTTTTGGTTTTTTGGTTTGAATTAATTGAGTCTAAATAATTCTTGTTTTCACCTGAATAAATTGTTTTCTTGTTTGATTGTGTATCGAATAAGATGAATAAAGTAGAAGAGTCATTTGTAGACAATTTGTCGTTATTATTTGGCTTGCTAGATATATTATTTCCATATTCAATATAAGTAAGAGTCTTATTCAGCTGATTCGAGGATAGATTAAAATTTTCTTCTATCAAATACTTGTTGTTTATCTTGTTTTTCAGTTTGCCTGAGTCGTTTTCCTGCTTATCTTCAGAAGACCAAGATACTTTTCTAATAAGTTTAAACTCTGGTAGCATTAAGTCACAAGCCATTAAGCTTATTTTTACTAGTCTTTTACACTTAGAATCATATTGTTTAGACATATCATCAAGATTAATGTCTTGACACAAAGAACTAATTAAATTTTTTACAAACAGCTTATATTTTAATAAATTATCTGAATAGTACAAAATGTCTAATAATTGTAAAAAATCGTACTCTGTTTGACAACTAAGTTCCAATATAGAAAGACTTTTTAATCTCTGTGCTTCATAGTATTTAGAACTTAGATTAACTAGTAATATTAATAGTTCTCTGCTTATTAGAACTATACAAGCGCTTGAAGCTATTTTTATAGCAGATCGAATTGGTTCACAAGAATTTTGTTTTAATGGTATCAATTGCGAATATTTCGCTGAAATTTGAACTGATTTATTAGCTTCATCGTTAATTGAATTCGATTTAACATTATTATTTGTAACAGGTGCTTCAAATTTCGATAATTTGGATAAACAATCGTCTAAAAGACTCAAACTCTGTTTATTTCTTTTGTCATCTGATTGGTCGGTTTGATTTGAATCATCAATCATATCTTCCATGCTAAACACAAATGAAGACTTGTCGCAAATTCCAATAACAGCTTGTGAGCTTAAATTGAGTTTTAAATCTTCTATAGTTAATTCGTCTTTTGAAATAATCGGTTTTTTGGGTTCGTTAAATTGATTTAGAGTTGAGCTGTCTACCAAACTAAATGTTTTCAGACCACTTTTGAATCGGTTTAATTCAGGTTTGCAAAAACTAGCACCTTTTCTAGTAATTGGAGTCAATTCGACAACTTGGTCGAACGGTTGAATTGAATCGTTTTCATTAACTTGTTGGCTATCTATGCTCATCTTAAGGTTAGATAAGCCTTCAAAAAGAATCAAAGAATCTAAAAATTGTCTTAAATAACTCAACTTCCAATTTGGATTCATGTTGGTATTCAAAAATGCTAATTTTGAAATTAAACTTATCATATTTGAATCGATAAGTTTTAAATCAAAATCGGTTTGTTTTAGTTCTAAACTCTTCTTCATAAAAAAGTCTTTAATTAAAGTAATAATAGACAATACTAGTAAATTATGGTTCAGTGATAATTGTCTAAACATGCGATTGAATTCTTTTTTCCTATTTATGTGTGCTGATTCAAAATTTAACATTAATTGCTTATTCGAAACAGTACTATTCAAATTAGCTAATTCGGTAAAAGAATCGTTTCGATTCAATTCTTTGTTTAAACTGACCTTAAACAATTCTTTCAAAATTTCAATCAGTTTTAGAACATGCTCTTGATTTAGTTCAAAGCAATTTTTAATTTTGATTTTAGATTTTTCATTTGATTTTTTAAAATTTGTATCTAATTTTTCGTTTCTTAGATTTACTGTTTTCCTTGACACCGGGTCTAATAGACAAATGTAATAGCCAAATGATTGGCAATAGAAAATTTTTGTTAAGCCTATTTTAAAGTCTAAAGTAGATCTTAAAATACCAGCACCATCATACAAACTTCCATTTTTATAATCAATCCATTGTCCTGTTGTAATACTTAGTTCAGAACAATTCAAAGTATACATGAATGTATACAATTTTGAGTGTAACGGTGATTTGTAAGATTCTATTGATTTGTATAGATTATCGAATATATTTTTTAGAAAATTGAACACTCTAGGTCTCCATGCCTCGCATTGATTTAAATTAAATAATAGATTTAAATACGCTGAAGAAATTTGTTGAAGATTTATAAGTGTATAACTTTCTATCCAAGATAAAATCAATTCTAAAGTATATTCATGTTGGTCAAGACTCATATCTTCGAATTTGTTTTCCAGATCATTTTTTTTAATAAGCTCTTTTGAAATCAAATCAACTTTGTTCGGATTACTAATTAGTAAAAGCGATTTAAGCATTTCTATGAACATTAAACCAACTGTATCTATGTAATCTGATATTTTGTTTAACAAGTTTAATTTGAAATTGATTAGTTTCATTAAATATAATTGATTCTTATCTTCAACTAAAGAATTTTCTAATGTATCTTTAAACAAACTTGGTATTTTTTCATTAAATCTAAAATCTAATTGATCATAAACAACAATTTGTTGATCCTCATCTGTATCTTTTAATATGTTTTTAGTAGATCTTAAAATACATGCTAAAAGGCCCGCTAGATTTTCTTGATTCGTGAAAGAATACATTTTTAAATTTTCAAAACTATTTTGATCCAAATCTAAATTATTAACAACACCAGATTCTTCAATACCAGCCTCTTTTAACATAAACAAAACCGAGCTCAAATTAATATTAAACAATTCTTTTATGTACAAATTTTGCTCAATATTGAATTTTTGACTCATTTTTAAAAAATCACAAATTTTAAGACTTAAAATAGAAAACAAGAATTGAGAGTGTAAATAGAGAAATGATTGTGAATCTTTTGGTTGATCTGAATTGGCAACCAGAATAACTGGTTCGTAGGTTTTTGTTTTGTGATCTCGTTTGTGCTCGTTCTCAGGCGAAAATTCAGTCTCTTTAGAACACATCAGACACAAGTCGTAGTCCTCACATACTTGGCATGTTATTCTTTTACCGATTATTAAAGACTGACACTGGTTGCACATGTGATCCAGAACGAGCATTTTGTGATTTGGCTTATGAGTTGATGAGCCCAAAAAAGTAATGTTGGTTTTTTCCGATTCGACTTCACCAATTTCTTTTGTATCCCAGTTAACAATTGATTTTGAAAAGCAATTCAAACATAAACAATGATCTTTACATTCTAAACAACAGTATCGGTTACCTGTTAAAATAACATCGCATGAATCACAGTAAAAGTTGGTGTTCAATTTTGAAAAATATTTCCAAAACATGTATCTGGCAACTATAAATTTTTCGTACTGTTCATATGTTTTTATATCAGTTGAAATACATTTGATCAAATTGCTTGTATCAAATTGTTTTGTATTACTGTTTTGGAATATTGTTTGGTACATTTTTGGAAATATTTTCAAATCAAAAGATTCTTCATCTTCAGTTTTAATAGCTTCGTTTGACTTAATCGGGTCTAATGACTCTAAATTTGTTTCATCTTCTTCCTCCAAAAACTCCAATTTACGACTCATTGGTTTACAAGATTCTGCTTTAGTATCATCACAATTTTTTTTTACACATTCCATTGCTTGGTTAAACTTTTCTTTACTTAATTTAAACAAATCTTCTAAAACATCACTCGATGTTTTGTATTTGTTATCTTTAAATTTAGAAATCGGAATAGTTTTTATTATGTTTTTCAAATAATAGCCAGTTAAATTTGAGTCATGAACAAATTTAAGATCGAATATATCCCAATCTATGTCCAGTAAGCATGTTATATAACTATCAAGAGCTATTGACAAACTTTTTAACTCTTTGTTTAAAGTTTTTTTGGATTGAGTAGAAAAATTGAGTAATAATTTTAAAAATTTATAAAATTTATCTTGCAAATAAGATTCCGAGTTCAAACCGCAAGCATATAAGCTTTGCAGATAATGAGTAGATGACGATTTAAGCATTGGTGGGAAAAGTGTTTTTAGGTTACGATTTTTTTCGCTGTGTTTTGATTTTGTTTGATAATTGGTTGTAAATTTAGAACTCGATTGAGTTAAATAAAAATTGCTAAGAAATATCAAAATAGATTCCAAGCTTGTCTTTTGTTTAGATTCTTTTTTAAAAACATTTGACAAAATTTTTTCTCCTAAATCAAAATTTTTAGCTATTAAAATTGAATAAGATTTTTTAAGATTCAAAACTCGATTCAAAGATTCTAAATTATTAAAATTTTTATCAAATAAAAATTCAAATATCAAATTATAAATTCTATTTGATTCTGTCTTTGGTACTGGTGTTTTTTTTTTGTTGAAAATTTCTGCTTGATTTGAGGTCTGATTTTGAAGGTTATTATTCAAAGAATTAGACTCAGTTAAGCTCTTATTTAATTCATAATTTTGTAACCACTCTGGCACTCGCTCGAATTTGAGTAAATATAAAACTTTCTCATTTAAGATGTCAGTCAATGTTTTATTTTTGTTTATATCTGAACTTTGATTATTCGAGTGTTTCATTTTGAATATCTGTTGCCTTTCGACTATAAACATTCTAGTCGATTCAGCAGCTTTATAAGTATTTGCTACTTGTTGATTAAAGATGAATTTTTCATCATCAATCAAATCTTTGTATTTAATTGAAGAATTATGCCATAAAAGAGAACAAAATAATTTTAAAATCAATTCGGTTAGATTAACACCACCGATTTTTAGCTTTGAATTATTAGAAATTTTCTCAAAACTCTCATAATTTTTATCATAAAGACTCATAAATGAGGAAATATACTCCCGATCAGATTCATTTGAGATAAAGTTGCTTATTTTTAACAAAAATTCATATAACTTTTGGTCATCTTCATCAACAGTTTGAAAATTATGTTGTAAATTTTCATCAGTATATAAATTTTTGTTTAATAGGTTAAAACCACCGCGTAATAAAATTCTGTATAAATCATGATTGAAATCATTTATTATCATAATGTTATCGTTCAAGTTAGAGTTCAAAGCTTGTGAAGAAGAATTGATGGAAATTTGATGTTGAAAACCGCATAATAAAAATTTCTCATTAACATCTTCTTTTAAGGAATTTTTTCTTTCAATAGAAAACTTTTTGTTCGAATGATGTGAGGTTTCGTTTGACTTATCGATAGTTTCGATAGCTGAAAATCGTTCTGAATAGACACGACTTAGATGTGAGCCAAACAGAGACATCAAGGATTCATTTAATTCCTTAAGCAAGACTTTACTTATTGATTGATCAAAACCGAATGCGCTTACTGTATATTTCAAATAAAACGTGTTTACAGATTTGAGATCTTTATTTGATCGAATATTTAATGCGATGAATGAATTCGATATAATATCCATCTTTTCAGACCAATTTGTTGAGCTTAGTTTTCCTGAAAATAGATGAACTCTGTCACTACTGTCTATGAAGCTAAACGTGGTTAAACTAAATGTTTTTCTCTTTATAAAATAAGTAATTAAATTGAGTAAAAAAAAAATCAAAATTTACTCGGAAGATTCGTTATAAACTAAACAAGAATCCGGATCAAATTCAATCAAAAAGCGTGTTGCTAATGGATGACTATAATCTATCGCAAGGTCGTATATTGAGCTTTTTGTTTTTGAGTTAAACGTCCATTGTTTGAGTAATTTTTCAGTGTCACATGTCTTTCAAAGATAAAAATCTAAAAATTTTTAATTTTTATTAGTAAAATTTCAAAATTGATACTTTTTCGTCTTCATAAAAATTTTCCAAATCTAAAACAGAATCATGGAAATCGATCAAAAGTGCAATTAGACTAGTGCAAATGTTTAAATCGATCAAATCGAATATTTCAGTCAACCATAATACAAAATTATATACAATTTTGTTATAAAAATGTTTTAGTTTAGAATTGTTTGAATCATTTTTGTGATTTTCAATGGCTAAATTGCTTTTGTTTATTATAAATTTTGTATAATCAGTTAAAAAATTGGTTATATTTTTAATTAATAAATTGTCAAATAAATTATCTTTTTCATTGTTTAATAAATTTTTGTTTAACAAGTCTCTAATGTTGTAAAACAAATTAGATTGAATTGAATTCAACAGTTTATTTACGGCTTCTATTAATTTATCTTCTCTTTGATCGAAATTAAGCAAAAAGCTTAGATTTATTAGTTTATCAACAAGTTCAATCAAATGTTTATAGTCTCCAAATATTTCAAATATGTTCGAACCTTTGGTCAAGTGTTGGATGATTCCTAATTTATTCGAGCAAAATAAATTACAAAAAGCCTCAAATAATAGTTTTGTTGAGTTTTTATTTAAAGATATGTTTTCAAATTTGGAGCAAATAGTATGGTCTTCTTGGTTTAGTTTTGGACTTTGAATATTGCTCTCAATCATGTTCATAAAACATTCTCTAAGTTCTTTTTCATTGTAAAAAACTGATATTCCATTTATAATTATTTCTTTTGTTACTAATTTAAGCAATCGATTCGGCTCGCTCGAAGAATCTTCTGAATCGATAATGTCGCACAAGTTTTCAAGAATATGTCCACTAGAGTTTGATTTTGATTGATTAATATTTTGTCTATTTTTTATTTCTTCACAATTGACTAATTCATAAAGAAGAATTAAAACTGGTATTTTAAGGCTTAGATAAACAGATTCTGTTTCTTGTTTAGATTTTTTGTTGCTCTTTCGTATTTCTAATGCTTTGACGTAGATTTTCCATAAATCGTTAATTTCAAAATTCTCGAAATCAATCAGTTGAATTGAATCTTCGTTTTTATTTTTGTTTTTCTATAAAAAAATAATGATTTAATAAATACAATCTTATAGTTCAAAGATTTATAAAATTTACTAACATGTTGTTCTGCTAATTGACATAAAAACCAAAGGACAGTTTCGACTAAAAATAATGCTGAAGAATTATCAACATGCTTTGTATTTTTATTCTAAATAAAAGGAAAATATTTAATTAAATTTTATGATTGAATTGCAAAAAAATTAAAATAAATTCACAATTTGCTTGAGTTGGTCATAAAGTTCGATAGAATTGTGCTTGCAACCATATACTTTAACATTGCTAATAATCATGTTCTTCGGACTGTTTTCTTTGGAACGTATAAACTTAATTAACACATACTAAGAAAATTTTTTTTTTATAAAAATAACAAAGTTATTCAATTTAATTTTAAAATTCACATTAGCCATATGAAAAACCGGCAGCTCTAACATTATATCAACTCTAATAAAAAATTTTTCAATTAAAAAATTTAACATAAATTTAAATTGAATGTTTAAATATTACTGATTTTCATAAAAATCAAAATAGCATACATCAAAGTTTTCTTTTTCAGAGTCTTTAGGGTTCTTCTTTTGGCTTATTATAAAAAAATTAATTAATAAAATTTAACTCATTTATAAAATTATCCATTTAAAATACTTTTCTTTGTATAAATTGTATTTTTCTTGATCAAATGAATCAAATTTTTCAAAATTTTCAATATTTGGTTTTTCTTTGTCAAAAATTAAAATCACCACTGCCGATTTTACACCAATATATTCAAGTTTAACCTAATTGAAATTAAAGTAAATTATAGTTTAATTTTTTTAAAATTTAATTTTTTTATTAACTTTTAAATTTATATTAGTAATTGTGACATTTTGTTCGACCTCAAGAAGCATATTATAGCATATTAAAGTATTTTCAAGCCAGCCTGAAAAAAACAATTTTAAACTTATTTGAAAAATTTTATATTTTGAATTTTTTACAAACCCGTTTTCTTTGTACTATACAAAGGTTCTATGGTAAATTCTGAATTGTCATCGTTTGAAGCGGATATTATTTCAGTTTCGTTTAAATTTTCATTCGGTTTGATTGAATTTGAAGGTATTTTTATAAATTTCAAATTTATAGCTTCAGCTTATTCGAGAAAATTTATATTTATTTATTTAAAAAAACAAATTCAAATATTTACCAGTTTTTCTTAAACTCAATTGTGAGGCTTCTTCTATTTTTGAAATCAAATCAAAAAAATTGTAATTTAAATCAAAATTTTCTATTTTTTTTTTTAAATTAAATTTAAAATTGAAATAATATAAGAATTTTTTAAATTTATTTAAATACCTAATATTAAAATTAAAGAATCTAAAATTGATTTTAAACCTCCACGCGCAAGATTAAATGACAAATAGATTAAAATTGCTTCAGATTTATCATGAAAACTACAAGATACATTTCTAAATTAATAATATAAAAATTTTAAATAAATTAATTTAGAAAAATTTTTATTTTTATCTAAAATTTACTCTAAAAATATCTTAAAAAAGTTGTCTACTTTTTCTAAAACATTTGGACTCAAAAATGTATTTTTCGATTCTAGTTTAAGTGATAAAGGAGGTATGTTTTCCAAAGCATTTCTAAATTAAGTTTTTTAATTAATGATAAATATTTGTTTTAGATCTTATTTAGTTTTGTTTTTTACTTTGATATTTGTAATATTTTCGAATATAATGTTGGAATTAATTGGGATTGTATGAGAGCCATTGAAGACAACATTTCAAAATACCAACAAACAGAAGCATCTTGCACAGTTATTCTAGTATTTTTGTTAATTTCTTTTTTTCCTGTTAATTTGATTGACTTTATTTTTATTTGATCGCTGTTTTTACCCCAGTAGTTCTTTTCTCCGATTCGTTTGAATACAAGTTTTATGTAACTTATGCTTTGGTCGTTAGGAAAACAGCTACATAACAAATAGTCATTATTAAGAGTCAAATTGTAATCACATTTAGACACGATTGTTTCAGTTTTGTTCGTAGAGACAGCTCTTACTTCAATTGTAATTGTTTTTAAAAAATCATCATTTTTACTACCAATAGAACAGATAGAAAGAGTTTTGAGTTTAATATTCTCTTTTAAATTAATCATTATCCAATGATTTTCACATTTATCAGTGTTCTTTGCTTGCCAATAAGTAAATGATTTATCGTCAGTTAATCTTAATAATTTTATAATATTAAAAAAGCAATATTTTTAAAAACATATTCATAAAATACCCTTGTACTTTTTCATGTGAACAGCAAACTTTTATACTTGAAATACACTGTTGACCAGTGCATAATGTTTTATTTTCTGTAAAACAAAATTTTTAAAATTTAAAATTCTATTGAAAAAAAATGTTTTTGTTTAATTTTAAAATTCATTTTACTCAAGTTGTCTTGATAAAAATTTTTTTCTATTTCGACCAAAATGCGTCTTCTTAAATTAGATACTAAAATGCGATTTTCTAAATAAGGCTCATTTATCATTTCAGATGGCAAACGATGACTTAATAAAAATTTATACAATTTTTTGCATAATAAATCATAACTAGATAGAGTATTGTCTTCAGAAAAAGCATCTAAATAGCCAGGCATTAGAGAACAATTGAGCATTTTTTTTATGTGCAAATCAGGCTTAAAATTCCAACCAGCTGAGGTAAACGAGTTAAAAAATGATTTTAATTCATCCAAATCTAAAGAGCCATCATAAGAATCTTGTAAATAGTTTATTATCTTAAAAAATCAGATAATTTATTCTTTGAGAAAAACAATAATATAGCACAAAAGATAAAATATAAACTTGATTAGTGCTTTCTTTATCATATCCTAGAGACAACAAATAATCACGAAATTTATAATCAAACAATTGACTCTTAAATGTAATACATTAATTAGGCAAATTAAATGATTAATTTTAAAAATTCTCAATACATGTCCACGATCGATTTTATCATAAATGTGAGTTATTACTTTTCCATTCAAATTTGAAATATCAGTTTTAATTTTATTCTCATTTTCAATTTGCTTACTTTTTAATTTGTTTTAGAAGTTTAAGCATTTGAAAAAAAAAAATAATAATTATGTCAGTTTAAATTTACCGAATTAAATCACAAACAAAATCATAGTACTTTGATTCTGTTTCTTCAGTATCTAAAAACTCTCTTTCAAATTATTTTTTTCTAAGATTTATTTTCTAAAATATTTACTTGAAGAGCTATTATTTGATTTTTTCTTTTATTTTATTTTATTTTATTTTTTTTAATTAAGAAAACAGAATTAAATAAGGTTAAATATATATTATTTAAGTAATAAATATTTACTTTAAAATAATCAACATCAAAGGTATCAATTTGATCTAATTTATTTGGAACCAACTCAGTTGATTCGTTTGTTTCAAGCATTTCAGTTCAGTCTTTTTTATTAGGTTTTTTTTTTTTTTTTTCTGTGTCTATTAATGAAAAAGAAGTTTATGTTTGAAAATTAAAAATGATTAATTTATTTTGTAAATTTTTTTTTTTATTTTAATTTTTAAATTATTTCAATTCATAAATAATTACATATTGCATTTTGAAATCTCAAGCTTTTTTTATTTTTTTTTTAGTATTTTAAAATAGCTAATAAAAATCTAAATGCAAATTTTAATTCTCAAAAAATTTTTTTTTGCTTTTTTTTTATTACCTAATTAATTTTTTAGTCTTTTTGAATTTGGTTGCAAATGTTAGCTTTTAACGACAAACACTATTTCTAGGTTTTCAATAAATCAAAAAATTTTAATTAAATTTTAAAACATTTTTAAAAATATAAAAAATTCTTTAAAATTATTAACAACAGAGTTCTTGTCGTTGTTGTTGTTGTTATTTAATGTTTAAATATAAAGATATAATTCTTGAAAATTATGTTTTTAAAATTTTCAATTTAAATTTTTGTTTATTAGAAAAAAAAAATATTTAAGGTTGCACCTTTTCTTGTTTTTAAAATGATTTAAATTTAATTGAAATTTTATTAAAAAATAAAAAAAAGCTTATTTCAAGTGTAAATTAATTAAATTTAAATAAGTTATTTCGAATTATTTTTTCAAGTTTTAGATTTTTAATTCATTAAAACATTAAATCAGTAAAGAAGAAGAATTTATTTTATTTAAAGTTGTTTTTACTATTATTATCTAATATATATATATATATATATATAAACTTAATAACTATATAGTTTTAATCGAAATTAATTTCAAAACAAATCAACAAAAGTAAAAAAGATTTAGTTTTTAAAATTTAAATTATTCACTTGTAATATTGTTAGTTAAAGTCCGAAAACTGTAAAGCAAGTGTTAGAATGTTGTAATTGTATCAATAATAATAAATGCCGTGCTGTATTATAAAAAAGAATCTTTTTTTCTTTATTTATAAGCTAATAAACAAATATATAGTTTTGGATAAATTATTGATTATTTTGTTAATAAACAAAACAGTGTTTTATTCAAAAATAAGGTTTCTGTGATTTGAATATTTGCTTTTGATTAAAAGATTTTAACTTGGTTTAGTTTCTAAAACTAAGCCAGCAGTAGATAATTTTGAAATGGTTCTATTTCTATGCGGTTTATAGCATTTTAATTTTTAATTTAAAAGAAAAATAAATTATTTGTTTTAATTTAATTTATTTGAGTTAATGATACAACAAAATTATAATAAAATTTGGCCTAGTTTTTTATTTAAATTCAAAAAAAAAAAGAAATTTTTTTTGATGGAAGGGATTTGCAGATTATTTAGAAGCATATAATTTAGAAATTTTGTCTAAAGCTGTTTTTCAACACTTTGAAATTCACATAAATTGCTTGTAAAAATGTAGTAAATTTTTTTCGGGAAAAAATTCTGCTTTTACTCAGTATAAGATATTTAACTGAAAAATATTTATTTATTTATTTTTAAATAATTTTTTTGTTTTAAATTTAAATTTTTAAATAAAAAAAAATTAGAACAAAATAATAATGGTCTATGAAAATTGATATTTTACTGGTAACAAAAAAAAAAACAACAACAACAATAGATTAAGTTTAATAAAATTTTGATCAAAATTTAAATTATAATAAGTCTAATAGCTAGGATAGCCTTAAAAACCGCGACATGAAATTTTCAAATTAGCCAATGGTTTAAATTAAATTAAAGTTTTTTTATTTATAAGCCTTTTAGCACTTATATGAAAAGAAAATATCTATATATTTATTTATTTATTTATGTTTATATTCTATATAAATAAAATATATTTAAAATATATATTTTAAATACCCAAGGCAATTAAATTTCAAAATTTTCTCACATTATTCAACAAATTTTTAATTTTAATTTTAAAATTGAAAACAATACATGGTTTAGAAGAATTTATTTAATTTTTGAAAAACTAAGCATTTTTATTTTCTATGTTTATATTTATAAATGAGCATTTTTCTTTTAAAAACCGGTTGTTTAAAATTACATAAAATTTTCTAATAGTATATAAAAAATATTAAAACATTTTATAAACCGTTTATAAAATGTTTTAAAAAAAAAATAAAAATTCAACTTTGAAGAGGTATGGCATATTATTTTCATTTTGATTTTGTTATATAATTTTATTTGTTTTGTAATTGTGTATATTCCAAATTTGAAATTGAATTATTTTTTAACAATCAAAGAAAATAATGTTGATGTATTTTTTTTTTATTATTTTTTTAAATTAATTAATAAACTTTAAAAAAAAAAATAAAAATTCAACTTTGAAGAGGTTTATAGGTAATTTAAAATTAAAATAATGACCCTTATTTTTTTTTTTCATTATTTTTTTGATTTTTATTTTAGAAATTTATTGAAACAAAAAAATAAATTGTACGCGATGATAAGCATTTTTATTTTCTATTAATATTCATATTTCAACAATAAATAAAAAAAAAAAAAATATATATATATATATATTTTAAAACATTGAGATTTGCACGTTCTTTCAAATTAAATTTTTGTTAGAGCTAGTACTTGAAGAGAGAGAAAGAGAGAAAGTTAATATTAAACTCAACTAGGCGCTGATGAATTTTTTTTTTTTTTAAGTTTTGTATTACAATATCAAAAAATGGATTTGTATTTAAATTTTATTTTATACTTATTACTTAATTACTTAAATTAATATAAATATTAAAATAAATAAGGCTCGAAGCCTGGCTATTTTTGTTTTAAAAATTTTGTGTTAAAATATTAAAAAAAAAAAAGTTTAATCCATAAATTTTAATTACTTTTAAAAATTAAAATATATATATAACTTGGCTATTTTAATTTTAATTTTAATTTTAGTCAATCTTTATTTTTTATTTTTTATTTTATTTTCTAAATAAAGAACTTATTCAAATTTCAAATTCAAATTGCAAAAAAAAATACTAGTTTTTTATGTTCAACAATTGAATTTTGAAAATATAAAAAAAAAAAAAATTGAAATTTTAATTTTTTTTTTTATTTAAAGCAACAAAAGAACTAAAACGATACATACTATTTATAAATTTTATGAATACTAAATACTAAATCAAATCATAAGAATAGAGAATAGTTTATTTTATTTTCGAAAAAGAAATAATTAGTTTTTAGTTTTTTTTTTTAATAAAAATAAACAGTTTTGTTCTTATAATAAGTTATGAAATTTATATATTAATTCATTTCCAGCTTATGTTACTTGCTTTTTATTTTCTAAAATAATATTATTTCAAGTGTAACTAAAATGTGTTTTTTTTTTTATTATTATTATTTCAAATATTGTATATATATTATATATATACAAAAATATTTTTGTATATATATATATATTATATATATATAATAAAATATCCAATTTCAAATCGGGGACAAACCTTTTATAAAATTGAAATTTTTATTTTTTTATTTATAATTCAAATAAGGCTTTAATTGATTCCAAGATTATGCAATTTAATTACTTTAATAAAAATAAAATATTTTTTAAAAATAATTAATTTTTTTTTTCTTTTTTTTTTTTTTAATTTTGAACTAGTAGTAAAAAACACAAAAAGAATTTCCGTTTCTATTTCGTTTTGTTTGCAGTATTAAAAAATAAAAGAAAAATAAAAAAAAAAAATTCAGGTTTTATTTAACATAATGAATTATAATGATTTTTGAAATTGATTGAGAAAATAAAATTTAATATTAAAAAAATCCAAAAATTGTATTTTTTTTAATTAAAAAAAAAATGGCGATCCGTCTAAACCAAAGTTTTCAATCTTCAATTCCAACAGCAGAACCAAATCAAGTAGAGAGCTTGAAATTAGCTTCTAAATTAAGAAAAATAAAAGAAAATTTAGATAATTGTTACCAAAACTCGTCTAATAATAGTTTTAATACTTTAAATGATTCATTAGAACAAAATAATAATAATAATAATAGTAATAATAATACTAATAATAACAACTCAAATACAAATAATTGTTTTAAGCTTAATTATTCACCACAAATCGATAATTCCAAATACTTGTTGATTAATCACAAAAAAAATTTCGAATTTGAGCTTAACAATAATAATACCTCATTTGATAATTTGTTATTGGAACAATTTTCAGAAAACTTGTCACCAAAACATAGTTTTGTTTTAAAGAAAAAAGAAGAAACACAATTAAAACATGCTGTATATACTGAAAACATAAGTAGACAATCTTCAATTAGATCTTTAATTAATAACGAGAAAAAAGTCCCAAATCAGCCTTATGCTCGAGTTAAACAAATCAAAGCAAAATCACAAAACAATTTAGCAAACGAGTTTAAAATGTATGATAAAAAAGAAGTTAATTTGTTAAAAGATTGGGATAATATAAGACCAAATCAGTTGTTAAATGATGATAATTTGCTTAGAATTCAAGCAAAGCGGTGCGAAACTCGTTTGGGCTTTCAAAACGATGATTTAGAATATTCAGATAATGTAACTATCGCATCCACGGCCAGCACTTCGACAAATACATCGAATACGGAAAAAAATTATTCTAGGACAACGAAATTAAAACAAGATAATGAGACTGAGTCTGTTTTAAGTGATTTTGTATCAAATTTGAAATTTGATGACAAACAAAATCTTAAATTAAGAGGTACTAAATATAATATATAAATTTTAAATTTTGTTCATTTTTTTTTGTTTTAGAATTTAAGCATGAATTTGATGTGAATACAACATCAGATGTGTATTCAGATGATAGCTTTAAAACTAATCGTAATTCGAATCTACAATCTGTGGTAATAAGAGAAAAGAAAAAAATAGCTCATAATAAAAAATTGAATAATATAAGCTTAGTAGAGGCCAATCGAAATAGTATGAACGAGAACGAGGAAAGAGAGCTAAATTATAAACGCTTGAGTCATTCGATTAATGATTTATTTGTTAATTTAATCAGTCATTTGGAAGAGAAAAAGAATCGAGATTATTTGGTCGAAGACGATAGCAATATAAGGTTTAATTTAAGTAATTTTAGTAACAGTAATTTTATATTCAATAAATCATTAAATCAAACTTTGACCAACGAGACACAAAATAGTCATGATCCGGCTATATCGCCTTCTTCTTCGAATAATAAGAATTCAAATAAAGACAAAGATTCTGGTTTCAATCAGGAACAAGAGTCTTCGTCTCTTTATGACTCGAATTCGCCTGCTACGGCTAAATTAAAATTAAAAAATTCTGTCCTAAAAGAAGAGTCTAATCAATCGCTTAATTACGATCCTAATGAAGTTTCACTGTTGGAACGATATTTATACAACGAACAATTGGTAGCCGAAAAGCATTCGAAAATCGAGAGCTTAGTTCAGTCGTTTTTAAACGAACAAAATCTATTTATTGAAGATTATTCGATAATTGACTATTTTCTAAATCAAGAAGGTATTAGTTTTAAAACTTTTAAACAAATGATTAGAGAAAAGTTTTATAGTGTTGAATGGCCAGATGAGTTTTTATTCTATTTACATCAAGTTATAAACGAATCTAATTTGAATGAACAAAATTTGAATTTATATCAAAACGAAATTGAATGCTCGCTTAAAATAGAATCAGATAATGAACAAAAAAGAAATTTGTACGAATCAAATAGAAATTTATTAAGACATGACACAGCTGATTTGTCAAATAGTCCCTCGAGTAGTTCAAAGTCGTATAGAAAACTTAAAGATGTAAAAAATTTGGCTAATTCAAAACGAACACCGGAAAGTTTAGAAGCTTTAAGCTATAAAGACAATTCAGAAGATGACTCAGAAGAGAATTTGAAAAAAAATTTATCCAATTCGTTTGTTAAACGAAGACAACGAAAAGGATCTCTTCCCGAGTTTGTTACTAATCATGTAATTAACTGTGATAATACTTTAAATGATAAATCTTTCTTTTTGATGGGCTCTAATCAAACAGTAACTATGATAGGCTCTAAAAATGATCTAAATAATAACGAATCTAATCAGAGAAGTTCTCGTAAAGGTGCTTTTGTTCTCGAAGTGCTCAGAAACAGCATGTTTAGGTCTAAATCGTTGACTGATTTAAACCATTCTTTAAATAGATTTAGCAACAATTTGACTTTAGATAACTCAAATAATCAAAACAACCATAATAATAATATTAATAATACACTTAGTTTTATCAATAAATCAATTAATAATTTAAATAAATCGAATTTAACTGAGATCAAAATCGATTATTTAAATAATTCATATGGATCAACAAATTTTTCTGTTAATGAAAAGTAAATTAAATTGAACAATTTTATTTAAAAAAAAATAAAAATTATAATTGAAATTTATAATATTATTAAGTTATATTGGATTAATTTGGCAATGTGCTGATATGTGTTATCCAGAATATAAAAATAAATACAAAGAGCTAAAATGGTTAATGGTGAAATATATTTTTATTGAATAAATTTTAAATTATAAATAAAAAATTTTATTTGTTTAAAAGAATGGTGATACTTTATCAGCTAAATCTAAGCTTAAAGAGATAGAACAAAGATTAATAATAGAACTTAATTTAAAAGAAAAAAATTTAAATTTATTAGATGATTTAAATCGCAATAGTGATTTAAATAGTATTTTTTTTTTCTTCTTTTAAAATATATCTTGCAATTTTTTAAATTAAATCTTTGAAAATTAACAGATTTGAGTAGTTCTGATAAATCTTTTAGAAGTAGACTTTTAAATCAGTTAAAAGTAATTGATGAAAAAATAAAAGAGTTTGAAATGATGCGTTTATATCTAAGAGTATTTGATTCAAAATAAATTTTAAATCATTTTCAAAAAAAGTTTATATTAATTTATTTAAAAGATTTGTGAGATAAATAGTCATGGTCTTGAATCTGAAGATATAGATAAATTTTTTAATAAACAAGTTGAATATCAACATGATTATAATCATAATCAATTAAAAGCAAAATCTTTTTATGATATTATGAAAATGCTTTACGGAAAGTAATTTATTTCAAAAAAATTTAAACTTATGTTTTTATGCAAATTATAAATTCCATTTGAACAAACAAGTGATGCAATTTGTACTGGTTTTGTTTATCAATTTTTTGTCAGTTATCGTTATATGTTCTCATCAATTCAACTATTCTATTTTTTCAGAGAAAATTATAAAAGAGCATTTGATTAGTAATTAATCTTTTCATGAAGCATCTTGTTAACTTTAAAAAATAAAATAAAATTTTTAAAAATTAAGTTCTGAACTTTCTAAAGAAAAATCAAAACGAATTCTTACTAGAACTATTGATTTATTAGCTATGTGGTTAGGT
Source organism: Brachionus angularis (assembly GCA_021432725.1). Taxonomy (NCBI): domain Eukaryota; kingdom Metazoa; phylum Rotifera; class Eurotatoria; order Ploima; family Brachionidae; genus Brachionus; species Brachionus angularis. The sequence goes on along the minus strand of JAJVDD010000001.1, from coordinate 5,343,365 downwards.
AATTTATTTAAATTAAAAAAAAAAAATATTTGAAAAATTTTTTTATTTAAATTTTATTTTTTCTTTAGACGGATTTTATACAATCGATTTTCAGCAAAATCAAGATCTATTAGATGAAATGGAAAAATTTTTAGATTTAGAACTGAAAATATATGATGAAAATAAATACAAGACTTTATACAACCTTTTACACTTTCCCAATATAGAATTTAATCTATTTGCTAAAAAGTCAAACAACTTTAAAAAATTGAATCAAAAAGTAGAACTTTTTTTATAATTAAGAAAAATTTAATTATAAAATTTTTTTAATTTTTAGAATAAGAAACAACACCAAGAGCCTAAAAAAACGAACCGGTTCAGTGCTTCAATAAAAAAAAGAATTTTAAATAGCACTTCAAATATTAGCAAAAGAGCCAGATCGAGTTCCAAAAGTAAAAGTACAGATCGTTTTAATCAAACACAAGATGAATTCAATTCAACAATTAGTTCTACAATTAAATATGACTTTGTTATTAATGATTATTCAATAGATTTAATTGCTAGTCAGTTAACTTTGATCGAATGGGATAATTTTTTAGATATACATGTTTGTCATTGTTTGAATTCTAAAGCTCAAGGTGTTAATTGTGATTCAAAACAGCCTATTGATCCGAACAATATAAGCTCACAAGCTTGTTTATTTGTAGATAAATATTTAAGTAAAAGTGTTTATAAAATGATTCATTTTAATTATTTGCTTACTCATTGGGTCGCAGCCGAAATTTTGATGCAAGAAACCATTAAAGTGAATATTCAATATAAAAAAAATATATATATTTATATATTTAATAACATTTAACTAACTTTTTTATTTAAATTTAAAGAATCAGGCAAATTTAATAATGAAATTTCTGAAAATAGCTAAAAAGTGTTGTGATTGGACCAATTTTTCATCAGCATTTTCAATATATGAAGGGCTACAGGATCTTACTATTAGAAATTTGCCTGCTTGGCAATATGTATCAAACAAGTCCGTTCATATTTTTGAAAAATTGGCTTCTTATAAAGTATTTAACAATACCTAAAAAAAATTTAATTTAATTTGATTTGACTTGTTCTAATTTTAATAGATATTGTTCCAAAACGATCCATTTATAATCTATAATTTAACTAAATCAACCAATTCTCCGGTTATACCTTCAATGCATTTATTTTTGTTAATAGTGCAACAAAACGAACATGGAAGCTTTCAAATGGCGAACGGATTATGGAAATGGACTAAAATGGGGTAAATATTAAAACAAAAAAATCAAAGTGATTCATTTTTTTAAGCTTAAGTGTTTTTATTTTAGATTTTTGGCCAATCTAGTCGATCAGATAAGAAATATTCAACAACATTATGTTTGCAATTTTGATCCATGTGAAGAATTTGTAGAAGATTTGCTACAAAGAATCTATTATTTAAAAGATTTTGATTTAAACAATTTAGCAGAGAATAATTTTTTAGATTTTCAGAGTCAAAAATTAAATTCTAGTATGTCAACAATAAAAAATTTAATTCCGATTAAGAAAAAATAATAATAACCGAATGATGGTTTTGAACCTTCATTGTACAGTTTTACAGTTTTTTTTTTTGTAAAAATTTATTTGCAGTTAGCTTTTTTTGTATTAATTTAATAATTTAAATTTATAAATTTTTTTTGGAAAAAAAAAGATTTTTTTTATTTAACTTAATTCATTAAGTTTTTGATTTATCATTTTTTGTTATTGCTAATCTTGTAAATAGACTTTTTTATTTAAAAAAAAAGTGGTATAAAAATTTTTTTTTGAAATAATTAATTTAAGTTAAATTATTTTAACATTTTTATTTAAATTAAATAAAAAAATATTTAAACAAAATTTGATTTTTTTGTTGTATTTTATATTGCTTTTTTTAATAAAATTTTCTCAATCTTGTTATAGAAATTTAATTATAAGAGAGAACAATTTTAAAAGATATTAAATTTTTTAAATGTATTACAAATTTGATTTAATTTATAAAATTTAGTAAATATAACAGAATTGAATTTCAAAATGTTAATTTCATGGATCACTTATAAACAATTTTGAGTTGGTTAAATTAAGCAAATAGAAAAAGATTTGTCTCAGCTTAAATGATCTTATTTTAAGCTTGTTTAAAGGTATTAAGCATCAAGAGAGATTTTTACTAATGGACTAATATTTAGACTAATATTTAAATTCAATTTATATGTACTTCTACTGTATTTCATTTATTTTGAACGAAAAAATATTGGCTATGTTTAAAAGTAGTTTTTAATTTAATGAAAAAATCTGATTTTCTTAAATGATTAATTTTCCAAGTTTTATTAATACTCAATGGATGTGTAATACTAAGACTAATAATAATAAAATACAAATATAATTATCTTGATATGTAATATTAAACATAAAAATTAGAAAGCTGTTTCAGTTGTTGTAGAGAGCTTAGTTATGTCCTTTAATATTACTTATATATAGTTTATGCTTTGATATTTTTAAAGAAAAGATTTTAAAAATAAGCGAAATTTTCAACAAAATCAAAGGTTGTATTTAAATTTAATACAAGATAAAACTTCTAATCAAAAATTAAATATTTTATGATAAAAGAAATAATAAAGTTTACCGATAATTTATCTATATAATTTATAAAATAGATTTAAATTTATCTAATAAAAAAATTTTAAAAAAAGTATCAAATAAATTTTTCTAGAATAATAAAAAGGATATAAATTTTTTTTTAAATTTAATAATAGCTATAAAATTTTATTTCAAATTTATTCTAATAATAATAGTATTTAACAAACCTTTAAATAAATTTGGTTTTTAAGAAATAAAAAATTTTCAATCATGTTTTTTAGAGCTAAATATTTATTTATAATTGGAATAATTTTATACAATTCTTTGGAAGCTAACAGTTTAGCTAGCAAGCAAGTTAAACTTCAATCCGGATGGGTTGTCAAGAATTCATATTTAAATTTTAATGTTGATAAAGTGAACATACCCAATAGTATTCATACAGTTTTGCACAATGCTAAATTAATTGACGATCCTCTTTACAGATATAATGACTTAGAGCTAAGAAATTTGACCAAAAACGATAACTGGGTATTTCATAATTCATTTACTTTAACACAGGATGATTTAAATAGTGCTCAAAAAATATCACTAGTATTTGATTCAATAGATACCGTCTCTGCTGTTTATTTGAACGATATTCAAATTTTGTCTACTAATAATCAATTTTTACAATACCAAGTAGACAACATAAAACCATTATTAAAGAGTAATAATAATCCGAATATATTGGAAATTAGATTTGAATCTCCGACTAAAGTGGCTAGACAATTAGCAACTAGTTATTCGTACCGAGTACCACCTGAATGTCCACCAAAAGTTCAAAAGGGAGAATGTCATGTGAATTTCTTAAGAAAAGAACAATGCTCGTTTTCTTGGGATTGGGGTCCAGCTTTTGCCAATATTGGTATAAACGGGGATGTTTATTTAAGCTTAATAAATTTATTTGATTTTGATTTCGGCGTATCTGTTTATCCTGTAAATAAAAATAATTTAAATACTTGGAATTTGGATCATTTGATTAATATTAAACTAGGCTCTGCTTCATTACAAACAGCTACTATTAGAGCTAGAATTGAAGAATTAAATTTTGAAAAAGTACAACAAATTAGTTTAAACCAACCCGAATCAGAATTAAGAGTTAACTTGGAGTTGTCTAATTCGAATGTTAAACTCTGGTGGCCAAATGGTTATGGAGAACAAAAAATGTATAAATTAGATGTAACATTAGAAATGAATGGTGAAAGACTAGTTAGAGAAAAAATGATTGGGTTTAGAAGTGTAGAATTAGTTCAAGAGAAAACACCTTCTAATAAAGAAGAGCATGGTTTAACATTCTATTTCAAAATAAACAATGTAGACATATTTTTAAAAGGTAGTAATTGGATCCCAGCTGACTCGTTTCAAGAAAAAATTTCACCAGAATATTTAAGATGGCTAATGAAATCGGCTAGAGACGCAAACATGAATGTTTTGAGAATATGGGGTGGTGGTATTTATGAGCCTGAAGAGTTTTATAGAGTAGCCAACGAGTATGGTATTATGATTTGGGAAGATTTTATGTACGCGTGTGCTACACATCCAACAAATAGAGAATTCTTGGAAAACGTTGAAAAAGAGATTAAATATCAAGTAAATCGTTTGAAGCATCATCCATGTATAATTATATGGGCCGGAAATAATGAAAACGAGGCTGCTGTATCTACAAATTGGTACGATACTGACAAAAATAAGCAACTATATGCAGATGACTATAGAGCACTTTATATCGGAACGATTAAACCGATTGTAGAAAAATACGATCCACCCATGTCAAGACCATATTTAAGCTCTTCACCAACTAATGGTTTGGGCTCTGAGAAGGAAAATTGGTTGGCAAAAAATCCTTATGATTGGAATTATGGTGATTTACATTTTTACGACTACCAAATGAACAGTTGGTATCCGGAATCATTTCCATTACCTCGTTTAATGTCCGAATTTGGTGTTCAATCTTTGCCTAGTCCTTCGACATTGTCAAAAAGTTATATTAATCCAGAAGATATGGACTTGGAAAGTGAATTAAACGAGCACAGACAACATCATGTTAATGGTAATCAAGAGATTATATATGAAATAAACAACAATTTGAGAATGCCTGATTTTGGTGAACAAGATAAAAAAAGGAATTTTGTATCACAAATTTATTTGTCACAGTTAAATCAAGCCATGCATTTAAAAGTAGGAAATGAATTGTATAGAAGAGCAAGAAATCATTTTGATTACAATACTGGACATGGTTTGTGTATGGGAACTATGTATTGGCAATTTAATGACTTATGGGAAGCTCCAACTTGGGCTACTATTGAATATGGTGGTAAATGGAAATTGGGTCATTATTTTGTTAAAAATTCTTATAATCATTTGCATCTGTCTCCAGTATTCAATAAAACTAGTATTGATATTTATGCTATTTCTGATTATACTCAAACAATTGATAGCAAATTTAGTTTAAAAATTTATTCTTATGATAACTTTAATCCGGTTTTTGAAAAAAGTTATGTTTTTAAAATTGAACCATTGATGGCTAAATCTATAGTTAAGCTCGATTTGAATGAAATTAAAAGTTGTACAGTTAATGCAACAAAATCTTGTGTATTAATATTAAGCTCTGATGATGATAAATTTGATAATAAAGAAAATATCAACTTTCTATTATTTAATAATAAGCTCGCTCATGTATCTAATCTAAAAACACCTACTCTTATGGTAAAAGAAGTTAAAAAACTAGATAATAATGGTCTTTTTTCAATTACATTACAATCAGATCAAGTGGCCTTATTCGTTTGGCTAGACATGAATACTAGAAATTTCAATGGAATCTTTTCTGACAATGGTTTTCATATGGTTACTCGTGAAAAAACAGTGAAATATCAAGCAGATAGATCGAGTTTATCTGAGCTTGATATCAAAAATAACCTTAATGTCCATTCGTTGATGAATTCATATAAAAGTTCAGCAAATAAAGTCTTTTTTTCATTTCATATAACCATATTTTTCCTTTTTATTTTCTATTTTTTCAAAAATTAAAAAAATATTTTTTTAAATTTAATAAAATAAAATAAAATTGAATTAAATATTTCTCTTTAAAATCATTTTAATTGACATTTTGGAATGTCTATACTTTTATTTTAAGTTTTAATAATCATATATTTTCAGAACCTTAAAGAATTATAACACTTTAATGGTTATTATTTTGTAGAAATTACTTATAAGTATGATATTCTTATTATAAAAATTAAAAAAAAAAATTATCATGGTTTTATAATATATTTTTAAAATATTTAGATTTTACAAATTTACATTTTAAATATTTAATTAATATTAAAGATAAACAAAAATTCATTTTTGTGATAGACATTTTGATAAATTAATAAATGTTTTACAATTTAAAGTGATTTTATATAAAAAAAATAAACTAATTGATTTTTCAAATAATTGATTGAACATTTTTAATATATTTTCAAATTTTTTTATACAACTCAATAAGCTAACTTTTTTTGTATTATTTGCAAGATTAAACATTTCCGCAGCATACAAATATTCAACTGTAAAACTCAATTCCTTGATAACTCTAAATATTTCATCAATCAAAGTTGTATAAAAATTTATAATTGATTGACCATTTAAATTATAGTTCTTTCTTAGTTCATCGTCGAATTTTATTCTGTATTTATCTTTTAAAACGCCATTTAAGAAAATTTTCTTTTGGTTTAAATTATTATTTAATTTATTTAATAAGAATGTCTTTGTATTATACAATAAAATTGTTAGTTGTAAATATTTCTGATCTTGATTTGAATAAGAAAAAGATAATTTAAATGATTCAACCTCAGAACATTTTAAGTGACTTGAATTTCGATAATCTTTTAGACATAACCAACAAAAATCGTAACCACAACTGCATTTCATGTGATTGCAACCACCATTTTTTTCAATATAATTTTTGCATAATGGACAAAACTTGCCAGTTGTAACAATTTTATCATTACTTAGTTGATTATTGTTATACAAATAAAACAAATATTGATCACAATTAATCAACAAATGTGATTTTTTGTTACATAAATTGCATATTAAAAAGCCACATAAACATTTTGAAACTTTTGATTTATTATCTTTTATAATTAGATTACCACAGTTTGATGGACATTCAACAATATTTATTGATTTAATTAATTTTGAATTTGTGTAAAATTCTACGAACTTGTTAAAATTTGATTTAGTCAAAACCGATTTTATAAAACTACAACTCAATTTCGATTCACAGTTCAAATTTATACAAGTAAAATCATTTGAAATGTTTAAAGATATTAAACTTTTTATATATGCTCTCCAACATGATAAACAACAACTATGACCACAAGATTTCAAAACAATTTCTTTAGAACATTCCGAATAACATATTTTACAATCGAATTTTTCAGTTATTTGATCATAATCTAAAATATTTTCATCATTTGCTTCTTGTTTTGTAGATTCAATAAAGTTTGTTTTTTCGATAAATGTTGGTTCATAATTGAAAGGTATTAAATTAATATTCCCTTTTTGATCGATTGTCTTAGTTATCAAAGATAAATTTTTTATGGTATTTTTTAAAATTTCATCATTTTTATTTGTATTTTGACCAATTTTTACTAAAACAGTATCTGATGATGTCTTATTTATATTTCTTTTATTTTTTATTTTTAAAATTCTAGCTAATGATTTGTTTGGCTTAACTCCACAAATACCAAATTTTTTTCCATTTTTAAATTCTTTAATTTTAGATTCAATAATTTTTTCATCCATAAAAATAAACGTTTCAGAAATTTGCTTGTTTTGCTTGTCATTATGATCAAATAATTCAATATCTAATTTTTGTTTGTTTCTTGTTATGGAACCGTTTTGATGATCTTCTTTTATTAAATTTTGAAGATTTTTTTCCAATAACCAATTTTTATTTTTATGTAAATTTATTTCTGATACAGTTTCATTTATTTTATGAATACATTTTCTTTGGTTTGATTTTTTAATTTTATGATTTTTTTTTAATGCTTTTTTATTAATTGATTTTTTTGTTTCCCAAATGGTAAAAAAAATATCATCATCTGACATTTCAGGTTATTTTTGCTCTAAATTTCTCTAAATATTATTTTTAATATTTGTTTCTTTTCTAAAAATCCCATTTTATATTTTGATTTATTTTATAATGCCTTAATTTCACAATGAAAATGTAATTTTATAAAAAACTTTTATTAGTCATGTTTAAGCATGTTTAAAAAAATTATGGAAAAATAATTTAAAGAAATGTTTTATTGAAACAATTTTTTTAGTTCGTTTGAAAAATAACTAAAATCTTTTAAAGAAACTTGTTCAGAGCAATCAGAAAGTATTTTTTTGTAGAAAAAAATTGGTGCTTCGGATCTAATCAAAAATAATTCATGCAATACATTTCCATCACAGCTTTTTAGATTTTTAATTAATTCTTGATTGAATCCTTTTTGCTTAAACCATATTTGTGCTTTATCAATATTCCAATTTTTAGGAGAAGACAAATTTAAATTAATTTCTTCTTTTTCAAATTTAATACTATTAACTTGTATTGTTTTCTCCAATTTTTCCTTCAAACTTGGAAAATTTTCAGAAAAATTAAATAAATTCAAACTTAAGCCTCTTTCATTTTTCAAAAAATTTTCTTTCATGTTTAAAAAAATAAAAATTATTTTTTTTTAATTTCAAATTTTTTTGTAATTTTACCGAGCCTTAATAAAGTAAAATTAAATAAAATAATTAATTGAAATCTATAAGATTATATAAAAATATGATTATACCATCCGTCAGGTTTATAATCGTTTTGAATTACTAAGGGTATAATTGGTTTATTGATTTGAAAAGCATATTCAGCAATAGCTCTACAATTGGAACTTTTTTTATAATTTTCACTCATACACAGTAATATACAAAAACTGTTTTCTAATTCTTTTCTCATCTGATCTAGTTTATATTTGCAACCATCTTTTACTTTGAAATTAAGTTTTTCTAATTCCAACTTCATTTTTGAAGATAAATCTCTACTTGGAAAATTATGACTAATTAGAATGTGTTCGTTTGCTAATTCTTTTTTAAATTGTTTGTTCGAATAATTATCAATTAACCATAAAATTCCATTTGAATTATTAATAATCGATTCATTTTCATTGTTAATAAATATCCTTAAACATCTTAAAACTTTGATATCTTTTAAAATATCCAATAAAACATTTTCATTGAAGCATAATTGCCATAAGAGTTTAAGAGATTGCTCAATTTCAACTTTGTTGGGGTTATTGAAAATTATTTCTCTTAAGTATTTACTTAATCTATTCTGGAAATAAATTTTTTCTTTTAACGAATCATTTAATATTGACAAATTAAATAAACCATTTAATAAATCAATTAAACTCCATTTAAAATTTTTGAAATTAATTGTACATTCATCAGAATTATGTTCCAGCTTTATTTTCTTAGATGCTATGCCAACCATTCGGCATAGATCGGGTATTAAATCAATTATGTCTTGATTGAATTTATTTAAATCTTCTTCATCAGAGATAAAACTAATTGATAAAGTAGATACTGTACGAACTGGTATTAAATGTTTTAATTTATTTGCATAATACAAAAAATTTTTTACTGAATTACATTCTTTCCATTTCGGTTTAAAGTCGTTTGAGTTTTTAGCTAAATTTAAAAATGAATTCAAAATGTGTCTTAATATTATTTTAGTCAAAATAGAGTCTTGATTTGTTTTGTTTTGTGTTAAAGTGCTTGAAAATCCTTGTTGTAATTTTCTGTTATTGTAAAAATTAAAGAGAGTTTTTAAACCATTTAACTCTTGAAATTTAAAACAAAATTTATCTGATATAGTAGTATATTTGTCTAATATATTTAAACAGATAGAAGCTAATGCTAAAGAGCCAATTTTATTGTTTTGTAACAATTCACTAGTTTCAATTTTATCCAAAAATATCAATAAACGTTGATATAAATTTTCCAAAATACTAATTAATATTTTACAAAAGTTAAATTTCAAACTAATTTCTATTATCTCTGTTTTAGGTTTATCTGAATTAAAAATTATGTAATTTAAAGCATTTAATGCTTTTTGATCGTTCAATATTTTATTCGCTTTGTTCAAATGATACAAGTATTTAAATGCTAGTTCTTGTTTTAGATTTATTTCTTGATCTGATTCGTTCAAATTTAGATCGAAATTTATCTCATTAAAAACTTTTTTTGCGTCGACCATTCTTATAAAAATTATTTAAACAAATAAAATTTGATTAATATTTAATTTAATTGATTATAACATCAATTTTAAACATATTGAAAAATTAAAAAATATTTTGAAAAAAAATTATTTATTATTTTGAGATTAATTTTTTCAATTCATTTATAAAATATGCATAATCTCTTAAATTTGGTTTATATTCTCCTGAATGAAATTGAATAAATTCAAAAAAAAATTCAGGTGCTTCATTTTTTATTTGAAAAATTTCTTTTAATAGGTTGCCATTACAATTATCTAACAATTTTGCTATTCCTAAATGAATATTTGAATCAATTAACCATTTATTTACATCTTGATTTGACCAACTTTCAAAATTTTTATCTTTTTTTATTGATTCAATTTGAATATTTTCATTTTTATAAATGTAATTTATTTCCATTTTCAATCTACGTATACACTCGATAAAATCATATTTAGTAAAGTTTACATAAATTTTTGACCCAAGAAGGATACCTTATGAAATTAATTATTTTTTATTTAACTAATTTAAATTATTAATGAACCACTAATAACTTTATTTATAATTTGAAATATTTCTTGGTTTGTTATTGTGGTAAAAGAATTTTTATATAACTAACTTACCCAACCAACCATCTGGTTTATAATCTTTTTGAGTTATTAATGGAATTATTGGCTTATTAATTTGAAAACCATATTCAGCTTGAAATCTACAATCAGAACATTTTTTATAACATTCGTTCATACACATTAAGATACAAGCACTGTTTTCAATTACATTGATTGTTGAATAAATACTAGTATCTTCAACATCTGTCCATATTTTATAACCATCTTTCTCTAATTCTGATTTTATCTTTAAAATCAAGTTTCTATTTTCTTGATGATAACTAATCATAATATATTTCTGATCACTTGATTTCGAAATATTATCAAACTTTGATAAATTTGTCTGATTATTAAAATTCATAACAAATGTTTGATCAATATTGAATAAAATACCGCAGCTGTTTTTAGATATCGGTTTGTATTCATCAAAAGATAAATCTTTTAATCGAATAAAAAATTTACAATCATTCAAAAGATCGAGTTGAATTTTTTTATCAAAACTTAATTGCCATAAAAGCATTAATGAGTATTTTATTTCATATTTGTTTCCTTGATAAATAATTTTTCTAATATAATCACCAATTCTATGTATAAAATAAATTTCGCATTTTAATTTCTCAAATAATGATAAATTGTACAAAGAGTTGATTAATTCAAAATAATTCAATTCAGTCCCGTATTCTGTTATAAATAAAACCTCTAAGATTTCTGATTCGTTTTCAGATTTAATTTTTGTACGAATTACATTTTTTTCTGTTTCAATACACTCAGAACAGATTCTAATCATTTCTGAAATGTTTATCAATATCTGATCAATGTCTTTTCATAAATTAATTTAAAATATTTTTTTATAAATTAAAATATGTAAAATACTAGTCTGAGAAGAGAATGATTCTTCATCGCTCATTATATTTGCTAAGATTAAATAAGCATACATTTTATTATGAGCAGTATCTATAAAAAATATATAGTTTTCTAATTTTTTAATACATACTTGCCAATTGTTTTTATGTAAAGAGTAAAATTTACTAAGATTTAGTAAAGAGCATAATATTGATCTCATCACCCCATTTACCAAAACATACTGTTGTTCATTCGGATTTTTAGATATTTGTGTGTAACTATCTAATGTTAGTTTATTTGATAAAAATTTAAATAAAACATCCAATCCGTTTTCTTGATAGAAATCTTCACAAAATTTATCAGAAAAATGTGTATATGAATTTAATATCGCAGATAGCATGAAAGTTATTGAAGCATTTTTAGAATTTGATATATTATTAATCAAATTAGAATCAAATATTATTGGCCAATTTTCAAATAGATCATTCAACAATAAAATTAACAACTTTGGAAAGTTGTTTTGAATACTTAGCTGAGCTAGTTGACTAGTTTTAACTATAGATGAATTTATATAAGTGAATTTAATAGCATCGAATGATTTTTGATCGCTTAAAATAGTTGATGTTTGACTCAAGTAATTTAAATATTTAATTGCTTGCTCTTGTTTGGTTAATGTCTCTTCTAAAGATTTACCTATTTCGAAATTAAAATTTAGAACATAAAATTTGTGGGACTCAAAATTCATTTTTTTTTAAATAGAAAACAATTTAAATTTGAATTTTTTAATTTAGGTTTATAATTTTACTGATAAGAGTATTAATAATTTCAATTTTTTTATCTCTAAAAGTTAATTTATTTAAAAATATTTAGTTTTTAAAAAAGCATATTATATTTTTTTGTGATACAAATACTATTCTGCTACTAATTACATTTTTAAACATTTAATTACATTTTATTACTAAATTTTTAAAAAAAGTTTTTGAAAGCAACATAAAAACGATTACCTAGCTCTGAAAGTGTATTTTTAAATAAAGGTACATTATTTTTGTAAATATAAAAATTAATTGAATAATTTAACATGAATAAAATTTCTGCCAAATTTAGACATGCTTTTAGAAGAAATTTTTTATTTTCTATTGATATTGAATCATTCAACAAAAAATATAACCTTAAATCATCTTCTTTATTAAGATTGATTTCTTCTCTTAAATGCATGTGTAGAAAACACCAAAATATAAAGTAAGGTATATGCAAAATTACACTCCATTTTGATAATAGTACTAACACATATGCTGATGTTACTGTTTGTTTTTTATTTTGGTTTTGAATAATATCTTCAATATTAATTTGTTCTATATTATTCTTGTTAAAATTTTGAATAGAAAAATACTCATTTAGTGATTTTTTTCTTGATATTAAAACTGATTCTTTCGAAACGCTACTCATTTCCAAACTATTCCTTGGAGAAGTTAAAAATTTGTCAAGATTGGATAAACTAAATTTTATTTTTTTATATAAAATAATAGATATTATTAATATTGCTACAATTGGTATTAAAATTGTCATTAATGCGAATTTAATGTCTATAAAAAAATGCACATACAGATAATCTTTATTAATTGAACAATGATATTCGCCACTATGTTTAATCAAATCATTTAAATAAAGATTGTTAAGATTCAGGATTATTGATAAGGAAATTAATACCATTATTAACTTTATATTAAATCTAATAGATGACCATTTTGTCTTGATCATTGGATAGTATAGAACAATTACTCGTTGAGTGCTAATCAATATTAGGGAATATACAGTTATTGTTCTAAACACATTTCTTAGATATGGCACTAATTTACACAAAAATAATACTTTATCAACAAAATTTATTTTACTATTATGAATATTGAGTAAATTGATCCATGATCTAAAAGTAAAATCTATGTAGTGAAAAAATAGTACAATCAAATCACTTGTTGAAATGAAAATTAAATACATTTTTAATATTCTTAGAGTTTCACGACTAAATGATTCACTTAAGAATATAATTATTGACATGATATTACCATAAAAACCATATAGTGTAATGAATGTTAGTAATACAACATTTAACCATTTTGAAATTATATAAAATGTTTCTATATACCCATTTAAAATTAAATGATTTTCGTATATTTCTTCTTCAGATAAAAATAAGTCATCTGAACTGAAAAAAGAATGATTTATCAAATCGTTTAATTTTATTTTATTCAAACTACTCGAGCTTATTTTACTCAAAAATTCATCGTCTAATTTCATTTTGCCAAATCAATTCATTAATAAAATAATCTATAAAATTGTAAATAAAAATTTTCTAGATTTTAAACCTTTACTGTACATACAGTTGATTAAATTATTAGCTAGAGTTTTTAAATAATTATCATTTTTAGCTGTTAGTTTTAGTTTTTAATAATCATACAGTGGTGGTACTGAAGAATTTTTTAACGTAAATTTACGCCTAATTACGTAAAATAACGCAATTTTACGTAAATTCGCGTAAATTTACACAAGTAAAATTACGTATAATTACGTGAAATGGATATTTAAGTAATTTTTTCTAAAAAAACATTTATTTTAATATTTATCAATATAAAATTTTTTATTTTTACATTTACGTTTTTTTACTTTCTTTTACAGTTAGTTACATTTTTTACTAGTAATATTACGTAAATTAACGAGATGAATAAAATAGAAAAAATCAAAACGACGAATTTAAAAAATCTTAAAAGTTTGACCATTCTCAATTATCATAGCTTTTAAAACAGGAAATGTAAAAAATTGGTAATTTTACGTAAAATAACCCATTTTTACGTAATTATACGTAATTTTACTAGTGTAAATTTACGTGAATTTACGTAAAATTGCGTTATTTTACGTAATTAGGCGTAAATTTACGTTAAAAAATGCTTCAGTACCACCACTGTATTAATTAAATTTAAGCAAAAAACATTTTAATTTTAAACTAATTTTTAAAAAATTAATTAATTATTATGTGTTTATTTCCAAAATTCCACATGAAACTAATTTCAAAAAATTAATTAAAAAATAATTATTCTCTTCTGACTCAAGTTTTTTAAGCATGAAAAAAAGTGTTTTATTTAATTAGTTTGCTAATCGTAAAAGATATTATACGAAATATATATGTACTTTTTAGTTTCATCATAGTTTACTTTACTACTGGTAAATAATTTAATAAGATTTGATTTTTTACTTTCTATATTTACTTCCTAAATAATTAGCAGATGAAATATGAGTTTTTAACATCTTGAATTTCATTAAGTAATAATAGAAAATAATTTAAAAATGATATTTTTTAATCTAGCTTAAAACAAAATTTTAAAAAAATATTTTACTAAATAAACGCAATTAAATAATATGCGTAAAATTTTTGTTTTAAAACATTTTAATAAATAAATAGCTTAAAAATTATATTGCCAAAAAAATTGATTAAATAAGCTTAAAACATTATAAAAATTTTAATTAAAAAATCAACAAAGAAATGTCTTAAGCCTGATAATTTCTAAACATTTTTAAAAACGTCATAAAAATTTAATTTCTTTTATAATTTAATCATTTTTTTTTATTTCATTTAAAAAAAAATTTATTTATGCAGCCATCAAGTGGCCTTCAAAGTATTACGTCTTTATAAAATTATAATAATACCATTAATAAATAATTTTATTTTGCTTATATCTTTTCAATAGAAAAAAAAATACATTAATTATTAAGAATATTCATTAAAAATTTTAGTTTTGATTTTTTCTAGGTTTTCTAATGTTAATTGGTACCAATTTCAGTATTTCCTCATTCTTGACTAATTCTCGGACTAGTCGAAAGTCTTATCAAGTTCACATATTATGTTTTGATATGACTGTTCAAAATGTTTACAGCAAATTATTTTAATAATTCCGTTTCTTTTATTCATCAAAAATTTCCAAATGTGAGTTTTGAAAATATGCTTTAGGTGCATCTTTTTTAGATTTGCAACAACTTGTAGATGACGTGCTCATAGAGACTGTGTTAACAAACAGATTGAAATTTAAATTAATTTAGTTTAAGAAATTTTAAATAATTTTTGTTGTTAAGTATTTTTTTTTAAATTTTGTATGGATACAACACTAAATAAAATAGAGAGCTAATTTCATAAGAAAAATAAACCTAATAACTTTTAATCATATAAACTAATTAATTTTCTATGATTAAACTCAATTACTTATAAGATTTTCAATTTAATCAAATTTAATTAAATTTTTTATATTGAAAAAAATAATAAAATTATTAATTTTATCCAGGGCAATCCAAATAATAGTTTTTGTATTTTATCAAAATCACTAATTTTGTTTATATATAATTAAAAGCGTTTTTGATAACCCTTTTAAAAATTTTACTTTAGCTTATTTGTTAAATTTTGTGAAATTAATAATCTGAAGAATTTCATAAAAGCTAACTTTAAAAAAGTTTATTTTTATTTAATATAATTAATTTTTGAGTTTATGCACATTCAAATCAAATTGAATACATTTTATATTAATACAACTAAAAAATATTTAATAATTGATGATTTATTCAAAAAAGTGTCTTAGTAACATTGATATTCCATAAGCAATATTTTGTATAAAATTAAACCATATTTCTGAATGGCATTTTTTAAAGAATGGACCATTAATTAAATATAATATAAAATTTATTGAATAACTAAATATAAATAATATTTCAAATAAATTAATTAATGATCTTGCAATTAACATTTCAAAAAAATCCGAATTATGTGATTTAAAAATATAAATAAGCCAGCTTATAAAATATGGCAAATGAAGTATAATAAACCATTTAGATAAAACAATTACTGTATATGTTGTTTTAGCAGATTGTTTTAAATTTATTAATGATAAATTTTCGTTTAGTTTATTTACTAAATTTTGATTTTGAGCATTATTCTGATTATTCTCAGTTTCATTTAGTATATTTTGGTTGGAGTTTCTTTTTAAAATTAATGGCTCGACATAATGCACGTTTGGCATTTGAGGATATTTAACATTTAAATAGTTTAAATAATCATTATATCTATCCAAATTTTTTGTTTTTGTAAAACCAGATTTTGTAATTTGAAACGAAGTTATTTGATTTGTATCAAATTTAGAGCTCTTATAAGTATTTATTACTTTTATTTTGTGATAAAGTATTATACTAAGAATTAATATTATTAAAACCGGTATAAAATTAGAGAATATTACGAACAAAATTTCAGAAATAAAATGTAATTTAAAATTTTTTTTATTAATTGAACAAAAAACATGATTGGTGTTTGGATGAAGATCCAATTCGTTCAAATAAATAGTAATTGTGTTTAGAGAAAGTGATAAAAAAATTAATATTTTGATCAAAATTTTATTGAAGCTTACTGAGCACCATCTTTTCTTATATTTTGGAAAATGAAGTACAATAGTTCTTTGTAGAGCCATAATAACTAATGTGTACACTGACAATGTTCTAAAAAAATTCCTAAAAAATGGAACCAGTTTACAAAATATTAAATATTTATCAACAAAATTGAAGTTTGTGTTGTAGTTTCCGATTAGATTAACCCATGATCTAAAGCTAAAATCGAGATAATGAAATATTAAAATTGATAAATCGCTTATTGATATTATAACTAAATAAAATCTAAGAGATTTAACAGCGTTTAAATTAAATATTTTGCTTAAGAAAATTACTACAGACATTATGTTACCATACAAACCGAATAATAAAATTATAGTAATAGATATTACATTAATCCATTTAGAAATGTCATATATTAGCTCTGTTAAAGTTTTATCAATATGTGATTCATCCACTGATATCGAATCATCATAATCAAAAAAATCAAAATTTGTAGAATTCTTATTTAAAATCCATTTTTTTAAATTTTCATCTAATTCAAATTCATTGAATTCGTTTGAATTTTTTTTCATTTTTTTTTTCTTAACAAAAAATAAATTATCATCGATTAATATTTTGAAGAATTTACATTAATTTTTATACAAAATATAGTTAATGGATTTAATTTTTTTAGAGTTTTAGAGAAGAAATATTAAACATACATAGGCTCAGAACCAACAGGTATAAAAAAACTTTAATAAAATATGTGAACAACTATATTTATAAAACTAAAGAATTTAATAATGTTTCAATTCGTTATTGATAAAAATACGTAAATTAAAATAATGTTATTTTTTTAGATTAGTTAGAAATTTTTATAACAAACAATTAATTTAATTAAAATTTGAATTTTAAATAAAGGAGAAATATATAGGTATGTATTTTTTTTAAATTGGTAATTATTTTTTGTTGATTAAGACGATTTTGTTCCTAAAATTTTATTATTAAATTAGCCTTATGTTTTTGCTTTTTTTTATTTTATTTTTATTTCCTTCAAAATAACAAATTCAATTTTGAAAAAAAACTGTTTTAACTTTTTTCAAGGTACGGTATATACATGTTTTTTATAACAAATTATTAATAACATAAATTTTAAATTCAATTTATAATTTAATTTTATTAATCTCACCCTATTGTGATAGATAAGTAATAATTTCTTTTCAAAAATTCAAAAACAAAAAAAATATGTTAGAACAATTGTAATTTGAGTATAAGGTTTATAAATAAAAGAAATTATTAAGTTTTTTAATACAAAACATGTTTATATTTCATTTAAATATATAAAAAACTATAGTGAAACGATAAATACCGTAATTTCGCAGTCTAAACGTCATGGCGTTAAACCTTAATTAAAGAAACTCAAAAAACGGTCTCTTATACTGAATAACTGGGTTTTACGCTATGACGTAAAAGCTGCAAAAATACCGTATCGTTTCACTTTGGGAACCAATTAAATTAAATATTCCCGTTTTTTTTACTTTTGTTTAAATTTAAATTTTTTTTTAATTTTAAAGTCATTTGATCAAAAATCAAGTCTAAAAAAATAATAATTTTTCCATTTGTGAGATCAAAAATTTAACTATTATCAAATAGCTAGATTACTTAATCATCACTTAAAGACCTAATTTTTGATGAGTTGTATTAAAAAAAATTTATATTAATTCAGATTAAAAAGATTGTGTTGGTGAATATGTTGAAATTAGTAAAATTCGATCCTTTGACATTTTTTTCAATTGAATTTTTATCAACTGGTTTTTTTTTTGACTAGAAATTTTTCCTATTTACCGTAAAATTCTCAAGAAATAAAACCTTAAACTGTATTAATAAATTAAATTTTTTTTCGGTGCTAGACGGTATCCAAAATGATTCGTTAAATATACATATTTAAGTGAATAAGACATTGTGAAAACTGTGTTAATTTCCTGAAATAAAAATCTTGTTAAAAAAAAATTAAATTTCTAAACGGTTGACACATAAATTAGATTTTATAATGTAAATGTCATAATATGGAAGATATGACAATTTAATGAATTGGATGTTTACGTTGTGAAATAAATTTTATATTCCACTTTAGCGTCACAAATCGAGGAATTGACTGTAATAGAGTGTAAATATTTTACTGTAAATTTATTATGGTCACAGTAAACATGTAATGTTACGCAATTTAATGTGAAATAACGAAACTTGACGGTTTAGACGTAATCTTACTTTAGCTTACAGATTTGGAATTTTTACTTAATAATTCGTAAATAAGATATAATTTCATGTAAAATTACTCAAAAATATCGTAAAAATCTAGTAAGTATTGGCCAATAATCATAATAAAACGTAAAGTTACGAATTTAATGTTAAAACGATTACATTTCTTTTCATATTTGCAGCTTTTTTTTTATATTGGAGATAAGCGCATCAAGAGCAACAAGAATATAAAGTTTGTCATGATTTGTCGTTAGGTGGCTCCTATAGTGTATCTGATTAGACTATTTTTCAATTATTAAGATCTTCATAGCTAAACTTGTATAAAATAACAAATTATAAAAAACCACTTTAAATTTTTCATTTATTCAATTTAATAAAATATTTTAAAAATAATATAAACTTGATTGGGTTTTAATTTAATTTTTTTCATTTCATTATCAAATATTTATTTTAGTTTGTGTTTTCTTTTTCTTATTTATATATTGATGATTAAAATATTTAACTCTTAGATTTGAATCATTTATTGCGTTTTTGCATTTTTGAAAAAATAAGCTTTTTTTTTTTAAATTTTATTACTTAAATTTTAAAATAAATTTTATTCTAATGTATTATTTCTAATTAAAGAAGCTGCTTCAAAAACTGGATTGATAATTGTCAATTTTTTTAGCTTATTTAAAAATAAAAGGCAAGAGTTTTCACTCATTTAGCCTTATTTGCAAAATACTTTTATCAAAAATAAAATCAATTACTCAAACAGCTATTATTTTTACAGTAAATAAATTAAACTTTATATAAATATTCTTAGTAGTTTTTGTATTATATTGAATACTGTACATATATACTGTATAATTACCCAATTAATTTTCTTTGGTATTCACGAAAAATTGAATCTTAACTTAAGACCTTTTTTAGAAAAGACCAATACATATTATTTTCGTATATTTACATGAGATTTTAATAGAATTACAACACAATAGGTAATGTTATAAGAAAAAAATAAATTAATTAAAATATTATAATCATTATTATATGTTGACTAAAATTTCAAATCATCTCATATGAAGCATTATTTTATAAAACTTAATAACTAACAATATTGTTTTAAAATAATTTAATAATTAAGATAGAATCACTCTAATCAAATCGGTTGAAAATGTTTAGCCAGGCAATAAATTTAAATTAAATTCTTTCATTAATGAAAACTAAAATACGAATAAAAAAGAAATATAATTAAATAAATTTTTTTTAAGTTTTAATTCAAGTCTTAGAAAAATCTTTCTTATTTTTTCCTAATAAGCTAATTATATTACTTATATTGAACATAGATTAGATTAGTAAAATACTGTAGTTAATACTTTTTAAAAAGTATTTTTAAAATGAAAAATAACATTTTCTTAAATTTTAAATATATTTAATTAAGTAAATTATTTTGAGTTTTAATCCTAGATATAGTAGTTCCTTTTAGCGATAAAATCTTGAATATAAATATTTAAATTTGAATAAATTAGACACTTAATTTCTATCAACTAATTAAAAAATGCATGATAATTTTATATGTATATTATTTAATTAATCTTAAAATATAGATTTTTTAATTTATTTTCTATATCATAATATAAAAATATCTCAAATTTATTAAATTAAAAACTTCATACAAAATACAATTTAAATGTTTTAATAGGATTTTATAATTATTTTTTTTTTAAATAGCAATTCAAATTTCTTTTATTTTTTGGGAAAATTTTTTTTTTATGTTTTATTAATTGAATTTTCTTTTTAGGAAATTTACATGGTTAATACGATTTATAGATAAAACTAATGAATCCCAAAATAACTTTAATTAAAAAGACTAAATTAATGAAATTTTGACTATTATATTGAAACTTTATAATAATCTTATTTAAATCATAATCTCATGAAATAGAAAAAATTTTTTGGTTCCAATTTATTATTCATTTCATAATAATTATTAACCATACCTTAAAAAAAAAGGTTGATCAATTTTATGAACCACTGATCATAAAATTTATATAAAAAAAACTTTATCAAAATAAAACTTTATATTTTATAAAAAATTTTACATTTTGATTAATTTTTTTAGAGATAAGTGGAAAAACACATAAATTCTGAAAAAAACTACATTAAAATGCAAATAACTTATTAACAAAATTTTTTGAAGCACCATCATATTCTTTTAAATAATAAAAATGGGAAACACGCATAAATTTTTTTGAATGATATTTCGTTCGGCTTTTTTAAGTTTTTTATGAATATTACTTATTATGTTAGCTCTTTAAATAAGCAAGATACTCATTTTCATAATGCAGATAATTACTAAAATCTCATCTTAAAATGAGCTGAAACTTTATAGTTAAATGTTTTAAAAATAAAAGACCGAAGTAAAAATTGGATAAATTTTTATTTAATAACATTTCTAAATAATAAAATATAAATTTTTTATTGTAAAAATAACATTTGCTATTTAAAAGCCAACTTCGAAGATCATCCGCTCCACTAAATTCAACTGGTAGACTAACCGTCACCGTTCCTGTTCGTTTTAACCGGTTGATCACCAGCCACCGCTATCGTCAACCGACTTTAAATACGGTTTTTGTTGTGGTAAACTGGTAGATTTTTCGGTGTTTCGGAGACCAACACTAAAATTTAGTTCCAAGAACCAAAACAATTTTTACGAAGCGGTAAAAATGGCTTATTAAAATAAATAATATAATTTATTTGATGCTTTTTTTAATTATACTGTATATAGGCTGTTTATGGTATTAATAATGTAATATATGGCTAAATTTTGATTTCTTCTACAAAAAAACTATCTATTAATTGTATAAATCTTAGTTTTATTAAAATGGTAATTTTATAAATTAAATAAAGGCAAAATAATGTTTTTCTTTATCAATAAGTTTATACAATAAATTATAAAAATAAATAATTTTTTTTTAGGTTAAATATATGAATCTGGTGTTGTAATTACTGAAGTTTGAAACAAAATAATCAAAGTAAATGAAATAATAATTAAACTTCCGAGTATGAAAGATGGTCTTAATGGTATACCGAACAATTTAGCTCTTAATTTAGCATTCGCAATAAACAACAAAAAAGAATCTAATTCATCTCGACTGCTTGCGTGATAGCCATAAACTCTTGCTGATAGGGCTATTTGTTTGAATTTACTACATTTACTATTTAATCTGGCAACCTTGTGAAAAAAAATATTTAGACGTATTTAATATAAATTTTTTAAAAATAATTAATTAGCTCTTATAATTTATCTATATTAAATTAATAATCTAATATTTTAAATATATTTTATTAAAATTTACTTGGACAAGTGTAAACGCTAAAATCAAAAACCATGAAACCACGAAAGATACTCTATAAATCCAGGCTATAGGCGTATAAACTTTGTTTAATATTAATATTATGAGACCAATAATAAACTTTTCTATAAATATCAAAGCTACTAAAGTAGTCATTTTAGACACAGTAGAATTCAAATTTCCGATTGCCATTCTTAGATCTAATATTTGCTTTAAAACATTTTTTATTTTAAAATTTTTAAAACAAATTTTAAATAGATATACTTGCATAGCATCTTTTAAAGTAACTGATTTTTCTTCTAAACGGGTTCTAATTTCATTAACATAAAATATAATCATTTCACATTGAGTAGCATGATTTATAACAACAGCTAAATAAACTGAGTTAACAATAATTAAGGCAACAGCTTCTAACAATAAAGAAGCCCATTCTGGCTCAAATACAACTTTTAACTCAAAGCCAAAAGCAGCTCTTGATAAAATATGCATACTCATGGCTAAAATAACCCAGAATACGCCAAAAATAATAAAAATTCTTGTTTTAAAATTAGTTATTAAATTAAATTTTTTAAAAAAATTAAAATTTAAAAAAAAAATTACTTTAATCGTTTAATAACTCTATCTTGAGAAACTGTTTTAAGAGTTTGATTAACAGCTAAAAAAACTTTCTCCATTAGAGCATATAAATGTTCGTTTTCATTAATTCGAAAATAAATAAAACCGATTACATAAGCAATCAAATGCATTAAACTAGGTAGTATATAAGTAGTTACAATATGACCACATTGATCTGGTCTTTTTTTATTATTTTTATCAATCATATTCACCTCTAGACCAACATCTCTTGTTTTATTATTTTTAAAACTAAATGTAGAAAAAATATCGTATTTTGGATATGATATAATGTTAAAAATATTTGTTGCATTTTCTGTAGCCAATTTCGGTTTTGGTGTTAATGTAAAGTCTGGTTTTCGAGTAAATGCTGGAGAAAGTGTAACTGGTTTAACATACTTAAAAAAAAAATTTGGTGAAAATTTTTAAATTTTATTTGTAAAAAAATACCAACTTGGGTATCATAAGCAACGTTAAGTTTCCCTTGGCAAGTTTGAATATCATAAGCATAAGCATAAAATAAAAGAGCAACTATTATTAATGGGTAGAAAAAATTCAGCATTCTTATGTACCAAGGGATTTTGTAATAATACTCTTTATAAAATGGTCTCCAGCCAATCTTGATTAAAAAAAATGAATAAATTCCAAGATTTTGAAAATAAACAAATGTTTATACAAAACAAAGTAAGCTATAATAATGCTTCAAAACTTGATTTTTACATCTTTTTAAAGACTGAGTAGTTATATTTGATACACTTGTATTATCAATATCTTCTATCTTTGATTGATTTTTTATTTTAGTTAAATTAATCTTTAAAATTTTAAAATAAAAAGAAAATTTTACGTCAATTTTAACACCATCAAAAACATATCCATTTTCATCAAAATTAGAATTAAAATAAGATGCTATTTGAGCTGAAGGAGATAAACTTAACAACTGACCATTTAGGGATGATCTCTTATTATTTGAACTAGTTGGAATTTGTATTGAATTCGAGGGTTGATTCACTGAAACTGTATCTTGAAATATGTTTTGTTCGTAATCAAAGTTTTCGTGTACTTCATGAATATAAGCCGAATTTCTTGATGTTGTCGGTGAACCATTAGAAGTTAAATTTGGTTTCATTATTTTTTAATTCTTCATTAATCAAAACTTAATAAATATTATATTATTTTGAATAAACAAATTATTATTTTTATTAAAAACAAAATTAAAATTATAATCACACACGTGATTTAAAATTTTTGAAATCTATATCTTTTTTTATTATTTTTAAGTTTTGTTTAAGTGCAACTGTCTTTAAGTTAAATAATATTTATATTTATTCAAGATAAGCTTTTGCTTTTTCTTTTACTTTTTTGTTGATTATGCAAAAAAAAAAGATAATCAGCTTTTTTTATTTATTCGAAATTTAAATTGGTTCAAAATTAGCTATTTAAAAATAATTAAATTTATTAACATGCATTTACCATTAGTACTTGTATCTTTTTAGTTTAAAACACTATATTGCAAGTTATATTTATTTAATTATTTTAGAAAATTCTTTTAAGACATAACCATTAGTTCTAAGGACATATCAAATTTTTTTCATCAGTACTATTGTTGGCTAAACTTAATTGATTTTCAAAGCAAATATTTCAAATTTAAATATTAAAAAAACATAATAATAATAATAATAATAATAATTAGTCTAGAATTTCAAATATTTTATTTAAATAGGAATGTGATTTTAAATTAAAAACAAATTATTTATCAACTGCGCAAAATTAAAATTGAAAGATAATATTCAAAAATTATTTTTTATCAAATCTATTAGTAAAAAATTAAAATGGATTAATAATTTTAATTAAATAAAATTTTAAGCTCGCTTGTAAACTTAGCTAAATCTAATAAAGAAACATCATTTAAATATTTATAAAAAAATTCTGGAGTTTCTTTTTTAATCAAATAAAGTTCATATAAAATTTTACCATCGCAATTAGAAATAACATTTATTATGTTTGGATGTATTTTTTTCTCATTTAGCCAACAGTTTACTTCAATTTTATTCCAATCAACAACTTTGTTTTCTTTTTGAGTTGGCTTTGTATCCAAATTTTTATTAGATGAAATTTGAATAATTTGACTAGGAATATTAACAACTCTTCCTAACTCTGATCTTAATCTTCTCATGCATTCTTCAAAATCATATTTCATAAAATGAACAAAAATCTTTGTGCCCAACATCATGCCTAGCCTTTTTAATTCGAAATTAAATTTGAATTAAATTAGTTAAGTTTAAAATAGTTAAAACCATCCATCTGGATCATAATCTTTTTGCATTATTAATGGAATAAATGGTTTGTTGGTTTTTACAACATATTCACCTTCAAGTCTACAGTTATTACTTTGTTTATATTTCTCAGTCATGCAAATCAGAACACAAGAGCTGTTTTCGATTGCAAAACTCATTGAGTCTAAACTCGAACCATAAATATCTTCAACATCAATCCATACCTTATGGCCATCTTTTTCTAATTCTGATTTTATTTTTAAACATAAATCTCGAGTGTTTCGGTTATAGCTTATCATAATATGTTTGTTTTGTTGTTTTTCATTATTGTTAGGGCTGAAATTAGAAATTTGAACATTTTCGTTTTTGTTATTAGAATCATTTAACAGTTTTAGAATACCAGAAGCAGTTTTAATTAAATTTTTTTTCGAATTATCGTCTTTTTGATTCATTAATAGATTTAAATAATCAATTAACTCTTTATCTTTACCAAAATTGTTTAATATTTCTTTATCAAAGCACAATTGAAATAATAATTTTAAGCTATATTCACATTCGATTTCATTACCTTTCAATACAATCAGTCTTAAATGATCCAAAATGTGATTATTAAAATAGATTTCTTGCTTTATTTTATCATTTACTGATAAATAAAAGAGACCATTTAATAAATTCAATAAACTCCAAGTTATTCCCATATTTTCTACAACACATATTTCTCTTTTTTCTTCTAAGTTATAATCCAAACCAATAAAATCTCTTGTGACATTTTCATTTTTAGAAATCATTTCAGCTGCTTCAGCTATTAATCTAGTTATATCTGGTATTATTTCTTTTATCTTAGAAATTTCATCTAAATCTTCATCGCTTACTATAAATGCGATAGCCAATGATGCACAAAATTTGTTATCAGCTATATCTTGAGTATAATTCAAATAATTTAGTAAACTTTTAACTGAATTATTTTGCTTCCATTGATTTTTATAATTACTACATTCTCTACCTAAGGATATTAATGCTAATATCATTATATTTAATACCTGGTGTAGATTTTCAAATTCTGAACTCTCAGAATCAGCAGTTTTATACTTTTCTAGTAATATTTGGTTGTTAATATATTTTAGTAAAATTGATAATCCATTGCTTTCTAAAAATAATTTACAAAATTTTAGAGAATCATAAGCTTGACTACAAAGAGATGATGTTATATCACCAAGTATCATATTTACTAATCCAAATTTTTTTACTTGAAATTCATTTGACTTATTGCTCTGGCTTTCAAATTGGTTTACAAACTCTGGATATAAAGTATCAAACAATTTTATAATTAATTTAGCATGAACATCATCTTTTTCATAGTCTTCGTAATTTGAAGTTTTAATAAAAATATACGAAGATAAAATGCTATTAATATCGTCTATAAACTTTAAGTCTTGATCATTTTGATTATCTTTTGTTAGTTCATGGAGTTCTTCTTTAATTTCATCAATAACTTTTAGATTATTTTCAAAGAATGTTTCTAATTTACTCATTTTAAAATTTTTAATTTAGCTCAAATTAAAAACTTTTAATAAATAAAAAATTTTTTCTTATGTTTTTTACCTAAAAAAAATTTAATAATTTTATGCTAATGTTTTATTGATTGTAATTAAATTCAAATTAAAAATCATTTTTTAAGAAAACTAAACAGGTAAAAGCAAAGCTTGAATTTATTATTTTTTCAAAATTTCAAAAATAAAAATTTTTTTAAAAGAAAATTTTTTTTTTTGTAAAAGAATAAAAGAGTAAAAAAATAATTGTTGTTTTAAAAAATATAATTCAAATATTTATATTTATAAATGTTACTCATTTTTAAATACATATTCAATAATATCATAGCAAGCATTTATGGAGCCATCATTATTAATATTAATAAAAAAACTAGATAACAGCTGACAACAAATAAAATAGTATTTTTTATTTACTTTAATTAAAATCGTATAAAATCTTTTTATTCTTTTTTCTTAGTATAAATTATTTCAATTAAAGCTTTTCTGGTAAGATATTATTTTACTCTAGAATTTTTTTTTAATAAAATATTTATTAGAACTAGATTTATTATTCAACTATGACTATATTTTACGAAAATAAGTTTCTAAATTCTATTAGGAATTGAGCTAAATCAATAAATGGAACATTCTCAAAAATTTTATAAAAACATTCAGGAGATTCTTTTTTTATTAAATACAATTCATATAAAATTTTACCATCAAAATTCGCAATTATGTTTTTGATACTTTTACTGATGCTCTTTTGATTTAACCAAATATTTACTTCATTTCTATCCCATTTCAAAATTTTATTCTCTTTAGTTAAAGTTGGAACAGGCGATAATACATTTGAATTTTCTGTTTTATTTGATATTCGGTTTAATTCAAATCTAAGTCTTTTCATACATTCATCAAAATCATATTTTGTAAAATCAATATATATTCTGGTACCCAACATCATTCCTAACCTAGAAACAATAAGTTATCTAAATTAGTTTTTAATTTTGCATAAAAAAACTTACCATCCATCTGGATCATAATCTTTTTGCATTATTAGTGGTATATACGGGGTTTGTGTTTTTATAACATATTCGCCTTCGAACCTACAGTTATTACTTTGTTTATATTTCTCTGTCATGCAAATCAGGACACAATAGCTGTTTTCGATTGCAGAACTCATTGAGCTCAAGCTGGAACCATAAATATCTTCAACATCAATCCATATCTTATGAGCATCTTTTTCTAATTCTGATTTTATTTTTAAACACAATTCTCTGCTAAAGCTATTATAGCTAATCATAATATGCTTTTTTTCTGTTTGAATTTTATGTAAATTTTCTTTTTGAAAATTGATTGTGTTACATTTATTGGTATTATTGTTAGAATTATCCAATAACTGAAGTATACCGGCTGCATTTTTGTTGCAATTATTTTTATCTTCTTCATTACTTAATTCTATCAAATAGCTCAAAAGTGTTTTATCTCTTGAAATATCATTTAAAATTTTTTTATCAAAGCACAATTGCCATAATAGCATTAATGAATATTCTAATTCAATATTATTACCATTGTATATAATTGATCTTAAATGTTTATTAACATTATTATTAAAATAAATTTCTTGTTTCATTTTATCATTGACTGATAAATGATGCAAGCCATTTAAAAGATTTAATAAACTCCAACCAGTATCCATGTGTAAAATATAACAAACTTCTTCCATATCATCTTGTTTTGAATCTATACTTAAAAATTTGCGTTCAACATTTTCATTTTTGCTTATCATTTCAGCGGCAATACCAATCAAAAAAGTGATATCTGGTATAATTTCTATTAATTCAGGTAACTTGTCTATATCTTCATCACTTGCTACAAAAGATATTGCCAAACAAGTACACAGTTTGTTATTATTAATTTTTTTAGTATATTTTAGATAATTTAAATAATTCTTAACTGAATTATTTTGTTTCCATTCGTTTTTAAAACTACTAAATTCTCTACCAAGTGAAATCAATGCTCTTATTATGCTTCTTAATGTTTTATCTAAAATTTGAAACTCTTTGCTCTCAGGGTTAGAATTTTTATAATTTTCCAATAAGGTATGATTTGTTAAATATTTGAATAAAACTTGTAATCCATTACTTTCTAAAATTAAGTTGCAAAATTTTAAAGAGCTAAAAGCTTGTTGACATAAAATTATCGAAACTTCAACTACTATTTTGGATACTAGTTTATCTTTTTTCAATTTTAAATCATTCATTCTTGAATTGTAATCAAAAATATCTGTAAATCTGTCATATAATTGATCGAGTATATCGATTATTAGTTTTGCAAAAATTTCATTCTTTTCATTTTCAAAAGAGCTGATTGTTTTTAGACATACAAAATGAGGCAAAATTGTCCCTAAATCCAAAAAAAATAAATGATCCTCATCTTCTTGCTCTTCAGTAATACTAAATTCTTCTTTTATCTTAGCAAAAAGGTTGTAATTATTTTTAATGATCGAGTCTAATTCTTTCATTTTTAATCAAAAAAATTCTGTTTTGGTTTTTTTTAAAGCAAGTTTAAATTTAATTAAATAGATTTCCTGCTCAAAAGTTTGATTAACTAACATAATTTAATTAAAATATTTTAATTTATATTTAATTTTTATTTTAAAAATTAATAAATCAATAAAAAAAATAAATTATTTAAATAATAAACTTAAAAATATTAAATAAATTATTTTTGAGTTTTTTTTTCTTTTAATTTTTAATAGCACCTTAATTAAATTATTACAGTATTATTTAAAAAAAAAAATGAATCTCTAGAAATTATTTATAATTTTAATCTAATTTATGATGCTTTATTATTATTATTACTACTAGTTAAAGTTGTTTGAGTTTCATTTGTAATATTAGTTGTTGTTGATGCTGGATGATGACCTGAAGAGCCAGATGAATGTTGTGAACCAGGAGAATTTTCTTCTCTTTGATATCTAGCTTTTTTAACAGCACTATAAGCTGCTTGAGCCGCTCTTAATTCCCTTTCTTTACGTAATATTTCTTCTCTAAGCATAATTTCTTGAGCCATTGAACCAACAAATTTTGTGTTTAATTCAATAAACTGATCTTCTTCATTGACATCCACCGCTTGTTGGGCTGATCTAACTAAAGCATCAGTGGCTCTCTTAATTGCATTACCAGCATGTTGTAAACGTTTCATTGCCTGTGAGCTCATATCCGATTTAACTTTACAAGCAACTAACAAAGCTGCTGTTGAGCTAGCTACTTGTTTAGCTGAGGATATTAATCTCTCTTCTGTTCCATGTCCTTGTACTAAACCGTTTGCTGCTTCACATAAAGTATGACATGCTGCTGCAACCATTTTAGCCTTTAAATTTGTTAAATTTATTTTTAAATTTAAATTAAACTAAAAAAAATAGAATTAACTTACAGCTGATATTAAACCTTGTGACCATTGACCATCATCATCATTTAAGTTAAGACTTAATGGCTTAAACTTAATAATATTAATTTAGTAATTTATAAATTTTTAAAGTTTAACTCTAATTCAAATTTTTATATTAACTCTAATTTTAATTTTCAAATTATAAAATTCTAGAAAAAGTTAAACGGGTTTTAAAGGCTTTGTTTTCTAAATGAGAACAAAAACTTGGTTTTATAGTCTTAGCAAATATTAAAACTTAAATCAATTAAATAAAGCATGCAAGTCTTAATATCCCGTAATTTTATGTCATGCATTAAAGAAAATAAAAGTTTCACTCAATTTTGAACAAACCTGAGAATTATACAATGATTCGTCTGAATCATTCGTATTATTTTTCTTAATTTGTTTTAATTATAAAAAAATAGAAAATTGTTTATCGAATTTATAACTAAATTTTCTCTTACTTTTCCTTGTGCAATCAATTCTTTTTGAGCAGTAGTTGCAGCTTTTATCAAAACACCAGCTGCATTGGTTACTGATTTAGCAGCTTCTAGAATTTGTTCATCAAAATTTAAATTATCATTTACGGTCTTAAAAAATTATTGATATTAAATCATTATTTTATTTAGAATTTAAATATTTAAAAAAATTTTAAAAATTATTTTATTAGATCTAATAAGTTGTTAGTAAGCTAAAGATCAAAACTATTCAGATAGGTTCGATATTCGGTTGATTATTATTAAAAAAAAGAAAATTTTATTAAATAAAATAACAACAACCAAATATCCAACATATCAAACAGTAATTGATCAATCAATCAGATGCATCTACTATTTTTAAATCAGCAATCAGCAATCTATAAAATTATAAAAAAAAAAAACATGCAAAATTTTTTTTAGAAAAACTAAAAAAAAATTATAATTCTATTTCTAAAATATTTTTTTTATTCGTAATTTTTACCTCTGCTTTAGTTCTTGGTTTTAAATTTGAGAGCTTTTTAGCTGCTGATTCTATAGCATTAGCAGCACTTAATAGTTCATTTTCGGCTATTACTGTTGGATCTTCTGGATCAACCCAATCAGAGCCTTTAAGTACTTCTGCCAATTGAAGTATTTCAGATACTGAATTAGCTACATTTTTACTATATTGAATTAAATTTTGTTTTGAATCTTGATTTGATGTTTTGTTAAAAATCTAAACCAAATAAAAAAAAAAGTTAATAATCAGCAAGATAAATTCTTTCTAGTTTTTCTGAATTTTTGAAACACTAATATATAAATAATTATAGTTCACGCTAAACACTATGTTTTTTTCAATTAACAAATTAATATAATAGTAATTATACTATTACTAAATATACTTATAAAGCAATTGTTATTATTTTAATTAATTTTTTAATATCGATTTTTAATGCTTTTACTCTTGTTCAAATTCAGAAAAAGAATTTTTATATAATATATATTAAATAATAATATTTTTTATAAAATTATATACATTTTGAATGCATTCTAACAAATTTTTGTATTCTTTGGCACAATTGATACCAACGTTTAAAACCTCTAATTGACAATCTTTTAAATCATTGTCTAAATTATTTGAGTTAAACGCTGACTTGCATACAAATAATAAATCAGAAATAGCTTTACGACCTAGATTAGCAGCTGCTATGATGTCTTCTTGTCTTAATGAATTTGCAGCACCAATTGATTTTGATGTAGCCATTGTAATTTGTTTAGTTGCTTTGATCAAATCTTCTGGGTTCATGCTCTTATTTAAATTGTTATTTTGTTTCAAATCATCAGTTAAATAGCCCGAATATATTTTAATCTCTTGTTGTATAGCTTCTATAGCTGATTCTAGAGCCCGTGTACCCCGTTGAGCTTCATCTTCGACAGTTTTTACAGTTTTCAGTAACGATTGAACGCTTGTAATCATATTTTTAGCCGACTCACTTAATAAAGAAGCAGAATAGCTCAAATTAACACTTTGCCTGTTTGAATTACTTGATGATACTAATTTAATTGTGTTTATTAAATCGTTTAGCGCAGTTGCCACATCTTTAACTGAATTTATTAACAATACTTGAGCGTCGGGTTGATCAGAGCCCAAAGAAGCTGCGCCTAGTTTGACTGCATCGGATAATTTAATCATTGTCTTGACACTAGTGTTTACTGATTGAGCAAGTTCATCTTGATCTATTTGAGTAGTACCTGACGCAGATACTAATGATTTAGTATCCTCGACTAAAGTTTTAGCTGAACGAAGAACAGATTCACGGTGGTTGCTAAAAGAATCTGAGTCGCTTTCAGATTTAAGAGTTCCAGCAGTCGCAAACATTATAACTGTGTTCAAATCAGCTATAATTCCGTTAACAGCGCTAGTAGCACTTATGCAAGCTTGAGTGCCTCGAGCACTAGTTTTGAACGAATGTAATAAATTAGAAGATTGTTTTAAAACTATATCGATATGATCAAGTAATTCTTTTTTCAAAATTTTAGACTCAGAATGAAGCGTATCGGATTCTTGTTGTAATCGACCTGCTAAATGAATGAGATCGATGCAAGCTTTACCTAATTCTTGGGTACATATTTTAATTCTTTGTGACAAATCTTTAATCATACAATTTTGAATGGCGCCTTTGCATGATTGAATAAGAAAATTAAAAGTTTGGGTCAAATGTTGGGCATGGCTTCCAAGCTCGTTTAAGTTACATAAACTCATATCTTTAACATTTTCTTGTATTTCTTTAGTAAGCTGTACTATTTTTGTTTGATATTCGATAAATAAAATCTGTTTGTTAGAGTTTTCGACTTCATTTTGGTCATCTTCTTCATTTAAATCTAAACTATCATCTTCTACAATTTGATTTAAATCTACTCGGGCTATTGCTTTATTTATATTATCAACCATGGTTGATACATAACCCGATTGTGCTGTGGCTTCTTCCAAAGTTTGTATTAAATCGTCTAAAACTTCTTTGGTGCAATCAGCATTCTCATCTATAGTTTGATGCAAATTAGAGTGGTTTTTTGGATTGCCAGCGGATTCTTTAGTAGCTAGCATTAATTGATAACAAGATTCTAACACAGTTTTAGTTTGTTCTAAATATATTAATTGCTGTTGTGAATTAAAAGGCGTTTTTGCTGTACATCCAATTACATTAACCACTAATGGTTCGAAAAATTGTGATATTTCAGTAACCAAGTGTCCTAGTTTATCAGCTTCGCCTTTTCCTGCGATTCTCACTTGATCTATCAATTCCATAATCTGATTAGCACAACTTATGGCATGCTCTTGATATATGTTTAAAGATTTTAAATTAGCAAGCTCTGAAAGTTCTAATTTTTGATTCATGTTCAAAGTTAGCAAACTACTTTCCAAATGTTTCATACATTTGTCAATAATTTTTATAGAATTGTCACATTCGAACTTAGCTGGAGCTTTTTCTTTGATAGATGTAGCTAAACGTTTGATCGAGTCCGATATTATTTTGCTATTAGAAGAGAACAACTGCCAAGAATGAGGGTCTTTGTTGTTTGAAATAAGACCACGGGAAGATTGGATCAATTTGGAAGAAGCCTCTAATAGAGCCCTAGTTGCTTCAAGAATCGGTTGTTGAGATTTAGCACCATTTTCACTTATTTGAGCTGGTACACCAGAAAATTCCGGTGATAAAGCATATTGACATAAACTATCTACAGACTCAATAAGAGGTTTTACCAAAAAAGAATAAGTCTCTGGTTTAAATTCGATCTCTTGTTGAGAATCGAACGATTTTATCATTTTAACAAAATGAGCTGTAGAATTGGCAACTTGTTTAGCTGATTGCACAAAATGTCGTTTTGCGATTATGTTTGTAGTTTTGCTTGAAGCTACTTGACTCGCATTGCATAAGCTAGCTGTGTTATGGGCTATTTGTGTAGCAGCTTGTATTAATTCTTTTTGAGAATCTTGATCTAAAGTTTTTCCATTTATTAATGATTGTAAGTTAGCGCATGTTTCTTGAATACGTTGAGAACAATTGATAAAATGTGATGTATCCAAGATAGCTTGCCTACCCGGTTTTGAATCTAAATCAGAAACACCGATTAAATAAGCGCTATGAACTGAAGCCTCAACTAGGCCACATATTGAATTAGAAGTATCTTTGATAAATTTTGAAAACTCATCTGGATTTGAAGGGTTTTTACAGCTATTAGCTAAACCTGTTACAGATTCGCCTAGTAGTCGTGATTTTTCAATTATTTGATCCAAACAATCATAATATGATTTAAAACACACTGTATTGTTTATGATCGGAGGTTCGGTAATAACTAGTAAATTATTTATGTCATTGGCTTGTACCAAAGTCATTGTAGTTTCGATGTCTCTTAGAGCATTGTCACATTCTTTTTGAGCTCTTAAAATTGGATTATTGGTCTCCAAGCACAAATTTACAACTGAATTTATGCTTTCTGTCACTTGCTTAACTGCCATTGCTAATTGTTGTCTACTAGTAGACGCATTTTGATCAGCTACACAAGATTTAGAAGTTTGCAGTAATTTAATCGAATTTGAATAGACTTCTTTTAAATTTTGAATAATTAATAAACGGTCTTCTTGAGCTACGTTTTGTTGCCCGGCAACTAATAATGAGTGATGCAAAAATTGTGAAAAAGAAGAACTGAATTGATATATTGATTGTGTTAGATGTGACGAGCCTTTACGAGAGTCAATTACAATTTGATTAGTACTTTGATTAAGATAAAGAGCTGATTCGTTTAAATCTTGCTGTGTTTGAATCAAATTTTTATTTGATTGAGGATATTTTATGTTTGCATTATTAAATAAAATAGCTGAAGAATCGCCTAATATTTTTATAACTTCGTCAATGTCTTTTTGACCAGGTAAACAATTAACACAGTCATACAGAGATTGAGCTATTTGCCGAGCAATTTCTATCAATCTTTGTTGATTTGATTGAGAGTCGTTAGGTTTTAATAAAGCAATTTTTGTTTCTTTTACTAGAACATTCGATTGTTGAAGAACTAAGCGAGCCGATTCAATCAGTTTTTCTTGATAATTTTTATTATTAGTAGAACAGGCGACAATGGCTCTAATCGAGTTGGTGAATGATCTTAATGAGTTTAAAGTGTCTTTAGAAGCTATTCCAGTATAGACTTCATTGCCTTGAGCTGCAGCAGTCAGCATTTGAGCCATTGAGAGACCAACTGTTTTGGACAAAGCTGCCAATTGTGCTTCGCATACTTCTAATGTTTCTCCAGGTAAAGGCTTTAGAATCGACATATTAGCAGCTTGTTTTATATCGATGAGTTCTTTGTCAAGTTGTTTAATAGATTCAATCATTGCGTCCGATTCGAACGTACCGCAAACTTCTTGAGCTTTAGTCAAACAACTTTTTAAATCATTCAAAGAATTTGTCAATTGATTAGCACAATTCCTTAATTGAATAGCTTTTATTTCATCTATAATAGTCGGTAGGACTGAACGTATTAAAGAAACCATTTTCTGAGCTGGAATAACAAAATCTTCGCATGAGTTAATTAGCTCCAAATGAGCCGATTTTGAAGCTAGATCAACCATGCATCCTCGTATTGCCTGAACTATTTTTGGAACATGATCAGCAACTTGTTTGCATTGTTGAACTAATTGTGAATGAGTTTGATTCAATTGCTTTTTTGAAGATTCATCTTCGTTATCTGAATTTTGAGTATAAACAGTGCATACTTGTATAGCTGCAATGGTCTGTGTAGCGCATGAAGCAGCTTGTTTCGCGCATAATTCTAATCTTTTTATTAGTTTAACTTGCAAATTATCTCCTGCTGCTATCGTAGTGGCGTTTTTTAGATCTTCTGCTGCTTTTCTTAGGTTATTTTGCATACGATCGTCCATTGGGTTAGAAGCGCAGCCTTTTGCTGCTTCCACAATTTTACTAGTTGCTTCAGCTAACAACTTAGCAGCTAATAATAGTTTTCTTTGTTGCTCGTTAGTTTGCTGTAAATGGGCTTCTTGTTTTAAAGAATTAATTAAATCTGTAGTTGCTTGTGCTAAAAATTTCGCTTGACGAATCATTTCTGAAGAATCTCCCATTGAATTGAATAAATTATCTGTAGCATTGAAAATTTTCTCTATCGATTCTTCTTGTTTTATAACTAAGTTTGAGTTTGAGGTAATTATTTGTTCATTCGATTGTTTTATTTGCTCTAAAAGCTGGTGGACAGAATCAGCAACATTTTTAGCACAGTTACGAAGTTCAATAAGAGCTTGCTCGTTTCTACAATTCAATTGAGCTACTTCCATTACTGAGTCTACTTGTCGCGAGACTTGACGGGCCGCTTCCAAAATTTGATCTTGACATTCTTTACTGCTAATAGTTGAAGAACAAACTTTTGTACAAGAAACTAATTGTGATGTGCTTAATGCGCATTGAGTTACCATTGAAATAACTTCATTTACACCTTGCTGGTTTTCACAATGATTTGCGACATTTTTTGAAGCAATTACTAAGCCAGCTGTTGAACTGGCTACTTGTTTGGCAAGACTTATAAATATTTCTTGAAGTTTTGGTTCGTTTGGAATAAATTCTGATTTATTCAAATTACGAACTACTTCGTTGCTTGCTTCGCCGATTTTTCCTACTGAACTAAATAGATTTTGACGCGGTTCATTACAATCAGGTTCTACATATTTAAGAAAATCAGTAAATGCTGAGCAAAGCCTTTTAGTTGCGTCTAAAAGACGATCGTTTTCGTTCATTTGCTCGCTTTGAAGTGCTGTTATCATCATAATGTCTTTTGTGAAATCGCCGAGATTTGTTGAAATGCATGATACGGCAGCACCAACAGCGTTAAAGTCTGTTTGTTGAGGACCGTTGGCTGTTAAAGTAACTACTTGGGCTGTAGCTGCATTCATTGCTGATAAATGTGAAGTGACATTTTGGCGATTGAGATCGATCATGTTTGTTTTCCATTGTTGTGAGACTGGATCATTACCAATGTCTTCGATTATTGGTCGATGTTCTAAATTCGATTGAGCTTGGCTTATTGCTGCCCGGGCTGTTTCAATTGTACTCATTAATGGACGATATGCTTTTAGATTTAGATAATGCTCATAATTGTTTTGATTATTTGAAGAATTCATTTGTTTTAGTAAAATATTTGTTGTTTGGCTTGTTAAAGTACCGTTGGTTGGTGAATCTTCTAAAATTATTTTATTTTAAATTTTGTTTTATTTAAAATAAATTTCAATTTTTTTATGGAGAAAGCTCTATTTAAAAAATATATTTTATCATAAAATTTTATTATATTTTGTAAATTTTTATGGTAAATAATTTCTTGGAAAAGAATTGAAAAAAAGCAAAAAATTTGAGATTAAATTAAAGAAAAACAATTAGAAAGCTTCACGATTTTTTAAATGCCTTGGTCATTTTAATATTCAAAATTACTGCAAACCTAATGTTCTATCGTGTAAATAAACTAGTCAAAAAATTTTATTTTCGTTACATTTAAAAGTATTTATTAATTTACTTACAAATAAATAACATAAAATTTTATTTTTTTTCATCTTAAAAGATTTTAATTTTATCAATACAATTTATAATATTTTAAGCATATTTAAAAGCTTGAGACAATAAACTTAATGTTAATAGACTATTTTAATATTAGCAAACAAAATATATATTTTATGCAACTCAATTTCTTAAATTTACTTAAGTGAGAATAGAAAATAAAAAATTGAAGTTGATATATTTTTGTAATACAATATTAAAAGCTTAGGAAAAAAATATATCAATACCTCTGAAATTATTTTTAAATATTTTAAGTTTAACTTTATAAAAAATTTTTTTGGGAAATAAAATCTTCGTAAAAAATTATATATATATTAAAAATTTAAATTAATTTATTTATTCTGGGATAAATTTATTTATAAAATTTAACTCTATGAT
Organism: Brachionus angularis; assembly: GCA_021432725.1. Taxonomy (NCBI): domain Eukaryota; kingdom Metazoa; phylum Rotifera; class Eurotatoria; order Ploima; family Brachionidae; genus Brachionus; species Brachionus angularis. The sequence goes on along the minus strand of JAJVDD010000001.1, from coordinate 5,305,233 downwards.
CTTCTCTTGGGCTTATTTTTATCTTAAAAAAAGAAAATTTTTCATTTCAGTTCTCAAATTCGTTTTAAATAATTCAAAATATTTTGAAAAAAAAACAACTGAGATACTTATTTAAATTTTAAAATAATTTTTTCTCTAATATGATAAACCTATTTAACAAATAATAGAATATTTGAATTAAAAAATATTTTATGTAAAATATTACGCATCAAAAAAATTTTTTTTGACATTTTCTAGAAGATTGACAGATTAAAATGACGCAAATTTTTTTTTTTTATTTAATTCAAATTAGATTTAAAACTAGCAAAATAAAAACAAATATCAAGTTTTTTTTTGAAACTAAAATATTGAACTATATTACTTAGAAAATTATTAATCAAAAATAATTAAAAGTTAATAATTAGTTTTATAAAAAAAAAATAACTAATTAACAATTTTAGCTAAATAGGTTTTTTAAGAAGTTTTTAAACTTGAAACAAATTAAAAAAAAAAAACAACTTGAAGCCCAGGGATAATATATTTTTTAGGTCATTAAAGAATTTTCGTTTTCGGAATATTTAGCTTAAAGGCAAAAATTAAAATACCTGGTTCATTTAGTTGATTAAAATTTTGATTTTCAATGAATGCTTGTTTCATTGTTGAGCTATTGTTTATTTGAATAACAGTTGCTCTTAAATAATAAAAGAAATATAAAACAAATTTCAAAATTTCTTAATATTTTTATTAATAATTACTTTGAAGGTGTTATAATCTCTTCGAGCACAGGCGACTCTTCGTCTGGTTCAGTTCCAGTGTATTCTTTGGCTTTTTTCTATAAATGAATAAAATTTTTAATATTATTAAAATTAAATTAAATTAGATTAAAAACTGAATTTGAATAAACTGTTCAATTAAGCTTAGCTTAGTAGTCTGAACTTAGTTTTTAAAAAAATATTTAAAAACATATATATATATATATATATATATATATATATATATATATAATTAAATTAAAATCTTAGGTCTAGTGCAAAAGTTAAAATTAGCGTCAAATTGTTTTTTTAAAGTATTAATATTAGATTAACTAGTTTAAAATTAAAGGTAGTTGAAAGTTTACTTTTTTTAAAATTATATCAATATATCCGGAGATTAGACGAGCTATGTGTTCTCCTTCAGTGGTTTGCATAGAATAATATTGCTCTTTGTAATGATCCCCGAAATCGAGAGTGAATGTGTTGGGCGAAGCAGCCCATTTTTTCACACATTCTAAAGGATAAACATTCAAAAACTCTTTTGTTTTTTCATCAACACGAACTATAGATTCTTTGGTGATTCCAAGTAATCTAGCTACAAGTTTGTTTTTGCCTTTCATTTTTTCTTTAACTAAAAAGAAAGTAACACCATAAGTCTTTAACGATCTGCACAATTGAGTATATTTTAATTTAGCATCTAATTCTTTTAAACCATTTAAATTTGTTTTATATTCCTTTTTTTTTTATTTTGTTGAAAAAATATTAAATAAATTAAATCCAATTTATTTGAAGCTTAAATTTTGATTTTTGTAATACCTGAAAAATTTTTTTCTCAATTCCTTTAACTTTAATATATTCTTTAGGCAAATACTCTTTCAAACTTAATTAAAAAAAATTTATTAAAAAAAAAATTAAGTCGGAAATAGGATTTGATTAAAATTGAAATCAAAAAATATTAAAAAAAAAAATAAATAAAATTTCATGCTATTAAAAATTTATAGATTATTAACTGACATCATTAACAGAATTAAATAGTTTTTTTATTTTGTGGCATTTTCATTCAAATAAATATAAATATAAATGTAAATATATATTATATTTTCATTTGTTTAAGTTTACCAGAAATATTTAATGGTATTTTTTGTATGATTACATTTTAATTTATAACATAAATTACTAATTTAAGATAGAATTTAAAAAAATAAAATTTATAATCTACATCAAAAATCGACTAATTTTATATTAGAAATAAAATAAAATACTCTAAGCTTGTCGATTTGTTTTTAGTTTCATTAAAATCTCCATTTTTAATTTGACATTGTAAAGCAGCGAATTTGATTGCTTCTTCTTCGGTAATCGGATGAGTTCCATTTAGAATTGCGTCTCTACACTATTTAATTTTAATCAAAAATATAATTTAAAATAAAATTATTAAAATTAAAATTTTATTTTTTAATCCATTTAAATTACCTGTACGTAAAGTAAATTCAATTGAATCGGGTCTCGAGTGTCTATATTTTTATCCGAAAAAAAAAATTTTCTTTTCAATATTAAAATAGATGATTCGTCTATTTTTTGTTGACGCAATGTTTTAGAATGATCTAACCATGCAACTAATTTTGAAAAAAAAAAAAAAATGATTAGTTATTTTTTTTAATTAAAAAAATTTTAATTTGAAACTAACTATCGTCATCAGTATGTAATTTCTTTTTTAGCTCCTCCATTTTTTTGAAATCTCTATGCAATGTTTTATCTTTTTTTAATGTAAGTGTTTTCTCTTTTTCGCTTTCTGGCATGTCATTTATCAATGAATACTCTTCATAGTTTGCTATACCCATTTGAGAGCATATATAAATCATTAATTGACCTACAGTTTGACTGTCGTCTACCATCAATTGCTTTATTTGGCCATCTAATATTTTGATATTTAGTTTTCTATATTTGTTGCAATAATCGATTGTGTCCTTTTTATGAAATTCATATTTAATTAATTAAACTCGGATTTTTTTAAAATTTTTATTAAATTATTCAAGTAACTAGGAAATTATTTTTATTATTATTAATTAGTTATAAAATTAAATTTTGTCCAAGAATTAGTTATTTAGTTTTTGATTTATATGGAACTTAATTTTAGACTAAAATTTTAATTAAATTTTAAATTTATTATTTTTTTGTAAATCATTGATTAATCAAATTTGTTTTTAATTTTGTTGCAATACTTAATTAAAGTGTATAATTAACCTAGAATTAAACAACTTTGTTAAAATTTCAAATATCAAAGTTAAATAAAAAAAAAAGTTAATTAGAAAACAATGTATCGAAGCGTAATTTTTGTTTTTTATTAAAAAAAAAAGAATAAACCTATAAAGAAAAAAACATTGATTAAACTTAGTATAAATCGGTTTTGTAGCCTGAATGAAAGTTTTAATTAAAAGTTGAATTTAATAGGTAGACAATAAAGAGTTATAAATAAAAAGTTAAATTTCTAAATATATGCTTAAGTACATAATTTTTAGCTAAATTATTCAATAATAAGTAATAAATATAAAAAAAAATTTTAATTTGTTATATATTAATGCATTATTTCATACTTTAATTAAATATTTTTTTTCTAATTAATTATTAATATTGATTTATTTTTTTAATTTTAAAAATTTTTAAATTTTTTCTTCTTTCCAATATATATAATAATATATACAATTAATTAATTAACTTACATTCATGCTTTGTATTGAAAAAAGTTAATGTTTTGGTATTTTTAAACAATTTTACAGATTGATTTTAGTTTCAACAAAAATCTAAATTTAAAGATCTAATTTTAAAAAAGAAAAATTATTTCTATCTGATCTGATCTGATATGATTTGATCTGATCTATTCTGAAAAAAAAATGAATCTTTGTTTTACTAAACATTTATATTACACAAATATTCTTTCATATTCATTTGCACCTAGTCTTTCAAGATTTCAAATCATAAAAATACAAAATTGAAACAAGAAATTTATAAATTCATTTATATTAATAATATAACTGTATAAATAAACTTAAAAATTAATATAAATAATTTCTTAAAAGAAAAATCTATTTTTTATTTAAAAAATGAAAAAAATAAAAAAGCTTAATCCTTATTTAGTTCTAGAAAATTACAAACTTATTACTAAATAATATTTTTTTTTATTGAATTTTATAAAAAAAAAATAAAATAAAACAAAATATTTACCCCATTTTTGAGCATGTAATACTCAAGTGAGCGCCCGTTTTCTAGCCATGTTCCCTTAGATTGATCTGAATTTGATATAAATATTCCATAATCAGCAGCTAGGTTTTAATTTAATAACAAAAAAACAAATTAAAAAAAATATTTTTTTTTTGATTTTGATATAAAATAAATCTTTGACAGAAATTTTCTTTAATTTAAATACTCATTTCTGTAGTAATATAAAAAAAGCTAAAAACAAAAAAAAAATTAATTACCATTTGTCGAATTAGTTTCCGGTATTTTTTCACGAATTATTTTAAGTGCATCATATACTAATGTATTTGGACTAAATTGTAATGTTTTAATTGTATTTGAATCAACAAAACGAACTTTAATTGAAATTAAATTATTATTGCTATTGTTATTGCTATTATTATTTGTATTTGTATTTGTATTAGTAGTATTAGTAGTAGTAGTAGTAATTGTAGTATTATTATTATTATTATTTGCGTTCAGTTCTGTTTTGGAATTGCTATTTGTTAAATCCATTTTTTAAGAAACTCTAAAATAAAAATTAGATAAATCTTATTATTAATTCCGTGTTTTACTTGCAAAATAAATCACATACAATCCGGAATATATATATATGAAATATAAATAATAATCTTTAACAAAAATTTTAAATAATTTAATTGAAGGAAATTGAAATAAAAAATAAATAAAATATCCTTTCAATTGTCATTACATGTCTTTAAAAAAAAAGAAAAAAAATAAATCAATTAAACAACACGTCAAATATTTTTATTATATTTTATTTTAATTGATAAGGAAATAATATAAAATTATAATCATGATTAAAATATTTTCTCTCTTCTATATTTATTAATAATATAAATGCAAATAAATATGAAAATATGAAAATAAAAAAAAAATTGCATGATATCTATTACTTTTTTTTTTTAGTTATATTCGATTGATTTCTTCTAATAATAAGTTTAATAGCTTGTTTTTATTATTATTATTATTATTATTTAAAAATCGTGATAGAAAAATAAACTCATGCTGATTTTAATCCTGGCATTAATATAATTGCAATCTTTTTATATTTTATTTATACTAGAAAAATAATAAACAATTCCAAATATATTCAGAACAATAAACAACTGTCACTTATAAATTTCTTATCTTTTTTTATTTTTTTTATTCCATTAATTAAAAAAGCTTTTTTTTTATAAATTGAATTTTTTTTAATTCTAAATTTTTTTTTTTTAATTTTTAAAATAAAACTGTTTTATCAAATAAAAAAATAATTAACATAATTTTATTTTTATTTGATGCATTGCATACCTTTAAGAAATAAAAATTAATCATTTTTAAATAATAATAAACTTTTATCTAATAAACATAGTTATGATCAAACTTTGATTTGAAACTCCATTTTTAAAGATAATTGTCTTGAAAAAAAAAATAAAAAAAAGCTAAAAATCAAACTATTCGGGTTAAAATATAATATAAGAGAAAATAAATGAAATATTTTTGTATTCTACATATTTTTGAAAAATAAAAAAAAAATAAATGACCGGGTAAAATTCGAAATATACGAAATAAGATGAATATCAAATGAACTTAAAATTTCAAATATAACAAAAAAATGCCTAATCCATTTTTATTAACATATTTATGTACATTTTTTTTTATTGCAGATGAAAAATATTTATATATTTTTATACGAAATTGGGCTATATATATTTAATGATCAATTTTTTAATCGAAAAAAAAAATCAATAGGAATTTATTTTAATTTTTTTGTTATAACAGAGTTTTGATTTCAAGAATTATTTATGTTAAAAAAAAAAGAAAAGAAATAAGAACAAACAAATAAAAGGTCTGAAACTAATTAATGTCCATTTCAAGGAAAATTAATGTTGTAGAGTTAGAAAAAAAAATAAAAAAGAAAAAAGCCTTAGGTTTTTTCGAATGAGATATTTTTTTAATTAAAACTTTAATTGCTTCTGTTTATTCCTGCTAGAAAGTAGAAGAATTAAAAGAAGAAGAAAAAAAAATACTGAAAAGTTTAATTATCTTTTATTTAAATATTAAAATATCTTGTTGAGAAATATTCTAATACTTCTGTTTTGTTTAAATCAAAACAAATTATATTTATTGATAAAATTATCTAAAAAAAAAATCAAAACTCAGCATTTTTCTTTTTATTTTTTGATACTAGAATTAAATATTGACCTAAAAATTACTTTCATTTATCTTATCAAATAAATTAAATGGCCTTGATTAATTTAATAATAAGAATATTTATCAGTAATTTATGGAATTAATCAAATCTATTTTGTTGTCTTTTTTAATTAAAAAGTTATTAAGAAATAAATTTCTATTAATTTTAATAATTAAACAAATATTTTTATTTTTTTGGAGCAAAATTTTAAAAATTTCAAGATAAGCTTTTTGCATTCCATTTTTTCCTAAATATCTTTTTTTCTTCCATTTCTAATTCCTTTAATCTTTGCTATTTTTTTTTAATTTTTGTAATATTCAATAGTAATATATGATACGTTTTTTTTTGTACTATTATTAATTGATACAAATCATCGAAACAATATTATTGGGATAAAAACTTGGAATTTTTTTGATCTTGAAGGTTGATGAATATAAATAGAAAGATGTGAACTAAAAGTTGTGATAATGAACACTGCTTTTAAAAATGCTTTAATCACATGTCCTTACAACCGAAAATTGACACAAAAAGACAATTTTTTCTAAGTTTTGAGTCTAAGTTAGTAACAAGTCAGTAAATGCTAAATGACATGTGACCAAAGTAAACTCAAAATTATAAAAAAATTGTCTTTTTTTGGCCTTTTCGATTTTAAGGACATGAAATTATGTAATTTTTTAAAAGCAGAGTTCATTAGATAAAGACATGTCCCGAACCCTAATTTAATGACATGTCTCTAAAATCGAGCTTTAACGTTAATCTAGGTATTAACCTTTTGTTTTAAATAGTAAAAAAATAAACATTTTTTACCATTATTGTAATTCTAATTTTTAAAATAATTTAATACTTTAAAATTTAAATTATATTAAACAAAAAAACACACAGAATATAGTTATAAAAATCACCAAGAGAATATTAAATCCTTGAACAAAATATAAATTATTTTTTTCTCTTTAATTTTAAATTTTATTCACTTCTAACAAAGAAAATATCATCCTGATTTAAATAAATAAATAGTAATACATAGATTTAATATTTATGAAAATTTTTAAAAATAATTTTCAAAAAATTTTCTTAAATCATCTAAATGGAAAATTAACAATATATTTGAAATTAAACACTTAAAAAATTTTGTTAAGTGGATGACAACTATTATATTATATATATTATATTATTAAATTTAATTTAAACAAATGAAATTCTACCTTATGTCATATTTTATACTGGATTTCATTATAGTATTCAAAATATTTTATTTCTTGTTATTAAAAAATAACAAAATAATTAAATTAAATTAAAAAAATAAAAAATTTCAAGAAAAGCTGCTGATTGTGTTTCATTTTTTATTGTTTTATTTAAATCAACCTTTAAAATACAAGAAAAAATATAAAAATTTTTTTACTTAGCTCTTAAATTATATAATTTAGTTATATATAATTATTATTAAGCATAATAGAAATAAATGGTTATTAGATTGTAAAAAAATCAAAGTTTTTGAAATCTTATTTTTTTTGAATTTATAGATCTATTATAGTATTCATTAATAATTAATAAATTTAGAATAGTTTCTATGAATTTTTAACTCCAAACCTTGCTTAAAGGTACGTAATATTTTTAAAATATTTTATTTTGTAACAAAAATCTAAATTTTTTATAAAAGCTTAAATACTCATGAGTATCTATCAAGTTATGATTAAATAATTTTTATTTTATTTTCTCCTATACAGTATTATCTATAGAAAAATTTTTGTTTAATTATCGATTTTTGAATTTTCAATTTAAAAAAAAAATAAAAAAAACCGAGAATTAAATCTAATACAGTCTACTAGTTAGCTAAGAAGCATAGAAAAATCGATTAATCATTTTGTAAATTCTCAAAAGATATGCTTTTTCTAATAATTTTTTGCTCATAATAAATAGTATAAAAGCAATTTTATATTTTATATTTTTTTTTCTTTATTTGATTGTAAATATACAAATAAATCTACTCTTAGAACTAATTATATTTACTTAATTACTACTGTTGACTAAAACAAATAGTTTTTGTTGCATTTTCTAGAAAAATTGAATAATCTTAATTGAAACTATTTTAATAAAATCTTTTGATAATATTAAGTAAAGAATTTTTATTAATTAAAAAATTCCCAGTAAAAAAAATTGAAAATATCTAAAAGCTCTAATCTTTAAAAAGCTCTACTCGTCTACATAATATATCGAGAATCATATGTTTCAAAAATATTAACTTAGCTTAAACTTATTAATTAAGTATTAAATAGCAATATTAAATTTTTTTTAATTAAAAATTCTAATTTAAAAATTTTTTATTTAATTTATTTAATATGTATCAAATATCAATCATTTTTTTTTTACGAATTTCAAGATTAAAAATATTTGTTTTTTCTAAAACATGGATTATTAAATTTTAGAAAATCAGGTTTGTTTATGTCTATTTGATTTTATTATATTCTAATCAACAAAAAAAATGTAATTATAATGAATTTTGGTCTGGTAGAATCAAAAATCTTAATGATTGATATCATATTATAGTATTATAATTAATAAATATTTTTATTAAAAGCAACGAAAAAAAATTTTTATACAATTTGAAATATTTGACTTAACTTAAAGAAAAACCAATAATAAAATAAAATAAAATAAAATAAAATAAAATATTAACTAATTAATTAATTTCAATAGTTTCTATGAATTTTTTGGCTTTTTCAGTAGCTAAAGCTATTTCTGATTTATAACAATTGATTGTTTTTATTTTTATGTTATTCTCTTTGATTATGGCTTGTTTTTGTTTCTCTATGGAAAATTTTTGCGTTAAAGGTGCTATAAAATTGTCTTTTTCATCGAATTTAGGAGCTTTATTACAAGATTTGGCGTATAAAAATTGTCTGTATCGCTTGGAAAATACTGGATCACGTTTTAAGTAATTTTCGATTTTGCTAATTGGTAAACATTCTATACTATCCCGGGTTTCACATAAGTTTAAGTACAAATTATACATGCTTTTATCTTTGAACTCGAATTCATTAAAATCTAAATCTAAATTTAAATTAGGAAATTTTTTCCGAAATATATATTTGTTCCATTCGACCAAATCTTTTTCTTTGTAATTAACGTAAGAACTTGAAATTTTGTTTGTATAAGGATTTTTGTGATTATGATGTCGGCTGATGATTGTTTTCATTAAGCTTGTTATAGTTCTTGATTTATATTCAACTTTATTTTTTGGGTCTATGTATTTTTCTATTCCGTGTAAGTGTTCCTTATGGTCAGAAACAGTTTTTGCTTTTTGATTATCATTTTTATTATTATTAGCAACAACATTAACATTTGTCTGCAGATCTGTGTTTGCGCGATCAAAATTCACCATGCTTTTACTTTTTTTCGCAACTTTTTGTAATTCTAACAAATCATCTTTATAAAGTTAAATAAATTTCAATTAATTTTACATTAAATAAATTTAAAAATTTAATCGACTCTAAGATTTTTGGTATGGTAAATAGAAAAGCTCTGCCAAAGCCTCATAAGGCTATGTGCTAAGGCACATGGTGATTTATTTTTAATCAACTTTTTAAGCAGAGAATACTACTACTACTACCAGTTTAAAATATTTTGATACAAGTTAAAAAGCCTTATTTCAAGTAAATTTACTAAAAAATATTTAATCAATCTTTTTATTAAGAAAACAACATTTAAAAACAATTTTCTTTGAAGTAATAAATGAATCATTAGATTCTAAAAATATATATTTAAATTATTACAAAATTTAACTTGATTTAATATAATTTTACTTAATCAATTTTTAATCCAAAATGTAGGAATAGAATTTAACTTAAAATTTGTTAACATTTTTATTAAAAGAAATATTAAAATTTGATTATTGAAAAAAAAATTATAAATTAGTCCAATTTATAAATTATAATTCTTTTTTAAAATATGGTTTTACATTGGGAAATTTGAAAGAATTCTTTAAATAAAATCATAAAAATTTTAATTCTTCAAAAATTTCTTTAACTTCTAAATATATTATGTATATTCAAAATATATATACCTTTATCTCGCGTAACAGTAGCGCTTTGTCTCAAAGATATATGATCAAATTTGCTTTTATTCATTGTTTCTTGGCTTTTAGCTTTTTGGAAAAAATTTTAAAAAAATTTCTTTTATTTTTAAATCATTATTAATTTACATCTAATTTTTGGCGTTTTTATTAATTTGTGTAGGCTAAATGCGCTTCCTGTTGAAATACCAATTGTTTTTTTAGTATCTTCAGTAGTATTTATAAATTCTTTAATTGATATTTGATTTAGCTTGTGTTCTCTGGTCAAAATATTAACTTCATCTTTTAAATATTTTTTTAATATTCTATTCTTTCTGACACAATTTTCTTCGTTTGGACTTAATATTTTATTTGACTTTTTTTGTTCAAATTCATCCATTAGTTAATAAATTTTTTTTTTCTCTAAATTTATGATATTTTATTTAATTTTCAATAATTGTTTTTTTTTTTTATTATTTAAAATTAATTATAAATTAAAAAATTTTCTAACATTTCAGACTTTAAATCCTTAAAAATCAATTAAAAAATCAACAAAAAAGCAAGTTTATATTTATTATTTTTCCAAGGGAATGAATGATTATTATTCAAAACAGTTTTACTGAATCCGTAAAAAAATTGAAAAAACTCCATTTAAATGTAATTTTTTTTTTATTAATTTGATTTAGAAAAAAAAAACAAATAACTTTTTTTTTTTTAAAGTTTGATATATAAATCTTAAATGTTTAAAGACTTATAAAAATATATGCATATTTATATCAATAATTAATAAGCTTTAGTTAAAAAAAAAATTTATTTGTTTAAATTTAATAATATTAATTTAACTACAAATAAATATGTTTTGGGAAATTGGAAATAATTTTTTATTTATATTATAAGACTTATTTTCATTAGAAATTAAATATAATAAATAATAAATGAGTAGAAAAAAAAATAAAAACAATTTATTCTTAATTTTTTATTTGTTTTAAATTTATTTCTAAAAGCTTGAAAATTCTTTAACAAATTGTTTAACTCGAGCGTTTGCATTCTCCATTTCAATTTTAAATATTTCTGGCTTCTCAGTCTTATTGTTGTTAACTTCTTTGATTATCTCATTCTTGTTTCTGATTATTATTGATTTTGGAATTGATATACGAATACAATAATCGCTAAGATCGAAAATTGGCGCTTTGTTACATATTTTGGCAGTAATGTACTGTTTGTGTCTTTTAGCAAATACTGGATCTTTCTTTTTCAGTTCAGCTATTTCTTTTTTGGTGTGTTTTGGTATTTTCAATTTTGAGCTGTTATCGTTTTTATTATTGTAAGATAAATATGGATTGCTAACACTATTACGTTTTGTTAAATCTTTTTGAAGATTACCTGACTCTGATTCTTTTTTTAGAATATCACCGAATGCTGATTGTGTTTTACGCTCAAATTTAATTTCAGGTTTTGTTGAATTAGCTAGACTTGTTTTCGCTCTAAAAGGTGTAGGAAAAGAAAATAAAAATTAGCGCTATATTTTTTTGTTGCGATGGTAATAATTAAGTTTTTTATTTTTTTTAAATAAATAATTTTAAAATTACTTTATACTCAGACAAATTTGTTTTTTTTTGTTGAAAAATGTTTTTAAAAGAAAATGAGATTATTTAATTGTTTCGTAAAGTTTGTTACAGGTAATACGATTATTTTATCAAAAAAATTTTTCTTAATGAGAATTTAATTAAAATTACGGGGCGTAATTTTCGTAAAACCAACATTTTTTTAGAACTTTTCTAAAATTTAAAGAAATTGATGCATAATAAATTAGTTATCCTTAGCTATATAAAATTACACGCTTTGAAAAATAAGACTTAGTCTCAGTTGTATCAGATTGAAAGAAAAATAAATCAAAAAGTAGCTGTATATTAGAATAATTTCTAATATATGAATTTGCATTTTTTTTATAATTAAATAGTTTAAAAAATATATATTTGAATAACTCTTGACGCAAATCTCAAGTAAAATAGAATTTGCTATTCTGGTAAAAAAATTATAATAAGAACTGTTTGAAAAAATAACTAAATTGCAGTTAATTTTAGTTTTAAATCTTGTACTTTTAATTTAAATCAAGAGTGTATTAAATAAATGAATTATTAAAATAATCAAATGTCTAGAACAAATACAATTTGAAAGAATTTTTATGAATTGATCTTTAGAAAAATCAAATAACTTGATATACAAATACTGCTTTCTTAGATTGAAATATAAGTTGTGTAAATATTTACTGATTACCAAATTCTAAATCTAAAGATTTTTAATCATTTTCTCTTTTGTCAACTATAATCTATCTTTCACAATTTGCTATATATATCCTCTTCTATAACTCGTAAATAAAATCTTTATGTTTGAAAAACTTTCTTTTAGACTTTGATTGAATTGAATTGAATTTTTTAGTGCGATTAAATCAAAACTACAGCATCTTATTTCCTTGATTCTAAATTTCTCAGCTATATTTCATTTTTTAAAACCTTTGTGTTGAATGATTTAAAATGATCTAATATATTTCTTCTAACCAGTTTTAGATATAATCAAAATTGTTTTTAAAAAAAGCAAAAATCTTAAAAGACTTGTAGATTGATTTATCAGCTAGTTTGGCTTCTAGCTTACTTTAAAAACAGTAAAAATTCAATCTCTTAATTAAAAATGAATTCCTAAAGTTATTATATTCATATCACTTTATTTGTATTTTATGATTTATTATTAAAAAAAATATAACTCAATCAAAGAAGAATAAAAAATATTATTTTTTTCTGTCAAAAATATTATATTATGTCAAAAATAAAATAATTGAACGAAGTTTCTCTCAAATTTCCTAAAGCTATATAATAAGCACTTTTTTTAATATTTAATAATTTATGACAAAAATTACTTTTTTAAAAAAAATTTTATTAATTTCATAAATGTTTATTTGTTTCTTTACTTCTTAAAAATTTTAGATATTATTCAATTTCAATTTTTATTCTCAATTTAAACACTTGAGAAGGACGTTTAATTGCTAAAAGATTTCAAAATTGAAATTTTTTTTGTTATTATATTTAAAAAAACAATTAAATTAAATTAGGAGTTAGATATGGTAGATTTAATGTTTTGAAAAATAAATATTTTAATTTATCAAAATTGTAAACCTGTTTATTTCATTCAAATTTAATTTTGAATTAGAAGTTGATTTGTTTGTTTGTGAAAAGCTTGGTCCAAAACGAACTTTTCTGCTTTCAAAAAACTCCGTTTCGGAATCAGATGTTTCAATATTAGGCAAAAAATCATATCTTGAAGATTTTGTTGCTTTAACAATTTCATCGTTCATTTTTTCTTTTATAATTTAAAATTAAATAATAATATTATTCTATATAGATTTTTCAGTTTAGTTACAAAAACTATTATATTAAATTTTGACACAAAATATTTTTCTTAAAATAAAATTTACCTTTATTTTCAAAAAAATCTAAAAAAGCGGCTTGTATATTTCGTTTCCCATATGCATAACCGGTTGACAACTTAATGGCTTCAACTATTTCCTCGGCTTCATTGCGAACCAATTTTATATACAAATTATTTGATTTAGTCTCTTTTCTAATTTGCTTTATTAGACTGTTTAGTTTTCTTTCTTCTATACGATTTTTGATAATTGCTCGAGCTTCATTAGCTGAAATGGCTCGATGTGTTGAATGTATGTTTTCAACATCATTGTCATGCCACAGATTATTTTGCATATTAAAATTAATAAAACAAAAATTTATAAAACAATTTTATTAAAATTCAATATTTTTTCGATTTGTTTATATAAATTTCATCACAATATACCGATAAATAATATAAATAATTGTGTGGAAATATAATATTATTAAATTATAAATTTCGAGTATTAATTATTTAAATAAAATATTATTTTGTTGCTAAATAATAAATAAAATTTAAAAGCCAATTAATAAATTTTGTTTAATTTAATTTTGTTTACAGTGTTAATAAAGAACAAGCTCAAGATGTTTAAATTGCATGAATTTGCTCGAAAAATAGAAAAGGTTTTTTATTTTTTAAATTAGATTTAGTAAAAAATTTATAATAATTAGATTTTATTTTTATTTAAATTTTATAAATAGAAATTTCCCTTTCAATAAAATACATTATTTATTAGTAAAATGTAATAATGGGATTTTTTGAACATAAACAAAATACCTTTAAGACGGAATTTCTAGTTTTAGAAAAAAACTTAATTTTATTATTCAAATTCAGAATTTATCAGCTCATTTTAAAAAAAATACTTGAAATATTTTATATTTTCTGTAAAAGCTTTTAAATATTTTTCTAAGATGTTTAAATTAGTCTAGAATACAAATTTTTTTTTTAATAAACATTTTAATCGATAATCATCAGTAAACCAGTTGACATAAAATGCTTTTTAAAATTTTAAATTTAAAAGGGGTTAAAATAATATTTATTTTAATTTAAAACTAAAGATTATTTTTTATTAATTAAATTATTTTTCCAAAGAAAAAATTCAAGATTGTTAAAAAAATCTATCAATTTTAATTTTTGTAAATCAATTTTTTGGTTTTCTTAAAATTATAGAACTATAAGGCTATAAGTGTGCTTTTTTCAAAGTCTTCTCTATTTAAAATTTGTTTTAAAGGTTTGAAGTACAATTTTATAAATTGCAAATAATCTTCTTTTACGTGTCTGATTATTTTCTTGATTAATTTTAACTTATTTTTTGTATTTTTGATTATTGGATTCGATGCAAAGAAAATTATTTGGCCCTTTTTTAATTAATTATATTCCTAAAAAATATATTCAAAATTTTAGAAAAAAAATTTTTCTTTTCATTTCCATTACAAGAAGGAATAATCTTATTTATATTTTTGTCTAAAACTCAAACTTAAAAAAAAAATGAAAAACAATTTAAAAAAAATTCGATTGATCTTATGGATTCAAAAATATTTTTCTTTTTTTGGAATTTTATAAGAATAGCAAAATCAATAATATGTTTAAATATTTTTAAATATAATTTATATATTTTTTTTTTAAATGCGGGACAAGTACATGAGCCTTCTTTTTCTTTCCATTTTGTAGGCTCATTTGGTACTTGTACTATCCATAAAGTATATATTCTTCTTTTGAATTTATCAACTATGCTCTATTGAAATTCGAGTACATTATTAAGATTTGTATTTCATATAAGCTTAATTATTATCACTTGATGAACAACAATACTCAGTATAAATATCACATTGATTTGAGTTCACAATTTTATTACAATTTAATGCATTTAAAATCAAATTTTTTGTTGCAAATATACATATTCTAAATTAGAATAATTGTTTTAAAATTATAAAACGTAAATTAAAAAATATACTATATATCTTGATTAAATTTAATTAATCATTTAGCTTTAAAAAAGCAAATTAGATAATGACAATAAAAAAATAAAAAATTTATATAAAGGTAATTTATGCATATACATTTAAAAAAAGCAAGATAAAATATTTTATTTTAATTTTGTAAAAAATAAAATGAACAACAAGAAATTTGATTTAAATTCATTATTAAATGAAATATTAAAGCTACAAGAAAATTTTGTAAATAATTTAAAAAATGAGAATGGTCAAAATCAATTTATAGATAATTCATTTAAGCCTATACTATTAAACTACATATATTTTAAATCATTTGATTTTTTCCAAATTGATTTAGACGACAATGTAGTAAAAGTATTAATTGATTTATTTGAGAAATTGTATGCAAAATTTATCTCGTTTTTCATTCAAATTGATTCTTTTCAATCCGTAATCGAGAATAAACTAAACTTGTTTATACTAGAAATGGTTTCTGAGTTATCAATCATGATGAATTACTTAACTTTTAGTTCTATTAAATTTTGTAATAAATTAATAGAAAATAATGGTCTAGAGATTTTATTTAAATATCTTACAAATGAACATTTATTGAATAATTACTTAAATTCATCTAAAACGCCTTCCTTAAAAAATTTTGGAAAATTAGATGAATCATTAAGATCTATCATAGGATCTTTAGTTTGTTTGGGAAGGGCTTATTCTAATTACAAAAATGAATGGAAACAGAACAATTCTGTTAAAAATTTTTTAAATTATTTGAGCAAGACAAAAACAATTCTGGATAATAAAATATACTGTTGTTTAGCAATAGCTTTTGTAGCTGATGATGAAGATATAGAAAGTTTGCCAGAATTAAAAGATATAATACCTGATATAACTAAAATGATTTCAACAGCATCAAAAATGATTAAAGATGATACAAACTTGAAACGAATCGAAATACAACTAGATGAAAATTCTAACGATTTAAAACAAGTATGTTGTGTTAATCATATGGGTACTGATTGGAGTTTAATAAATTTATTGAAAGCATTATATCATTTATCTGTTAACGATAAACTAAAATACGAAATTTACTATAAAAATAGTATGAATAAATATCTAAGATCAATTATTTACAATGGCAACGATGTTGAAATTGAATATTGTTTAATGTTGCTATGGCAATTATGTTTTGATAAGCAAATATCAAACGATGTTATTAATGATAGCATTTTTTATGATTATTTAAAAAGCCTAAGCAGCCAAACAGATAAAAAACTAGTATCTGATAACGCTTCGGGAATAATATGGCTATTGAACAAAAATTCAAATTCAGAACAAGAAATACTTAAAAAAAACGAAAAATCTGTTGATGTGAAGCCACGGGAAGCTTTAAACGCTGATAAAATAAATCAAAAACACATTATGATAAGTTATAATAGAGATAGTAGAGATTTGTGTTTAAGAATAAAATCAGAATTAGAAAAAGATGGCTATAAAATATGGATAGATGTAGAAGATATACATGGCTCTAGTTTAGATTCTATGGCAAATGCAATTGAAAACAGTGTATGTGTTTTGATGTGTATGACTGAAAAATATAAACAAAGTGCTAATTGTAGAGCTGAAGCAGAATATTCTTTTCAATTAAACAAACCAATTATACCGCTAATAATGCAGAAGGATTATAAACCAGACGGTTGGTTGGGTATTATTTTAGGTTCAAAAATATTTGTCCATTTTATGAAATATGATTTTGAAGAGTGTATAAGACGGCTTAAAGCTGAAATTCAAGCTGTTTACAGAGATAACAAAATAAAAGTAGAAATAATTGAAATGTGGAAACCAGAATCTAATCAAGACAAAAATGAATTAGCTCAACAGTCTACAACTAATAATGAACAACTCTCAAAAACCCCTATTACCAATAAAAAAGAATCCAAAGCTATAAATTGGAGTGAAAAGCAAGTTTATGATTGGTTAAAAGAGAATAATATTAATCCAACAATTATAAATAGCATTGTACCATGTGATGGGAAATTATTAAATGAGCTAATTTTAATTAAAAAAGAGACACCAGAATTTTTTTATAAGTCTTTAGCTAAATCTAAAGATAATTATAAAAAAATATCTATCAAAGACATCGCACAATTTACCTCCGAATTGAAAAAACTATTTTAATTATTATGCTATGTAATTCTAATAATAGTAATAATAACACTTTTTGTTTTGTTCCGAAATTTATCAAATTCTAATTAAAATAATAAAATTCTCAAATACTCTAATCTACACATCTTCAAATATTATCGTGATTCTAGCCTGCGACATTTTTGGGCTTTCTTTTACATTATTAAGCTATTAAAAAAAAATTAAAAAAGAATTACGATCCAAGATTTGGATTAATTAAAACTTAATATTACTTCCTAGTTGTTACATTTTATTTGATGAATTTTATTATTATCATTATTGTATTTGACGCGATTAATTATATGGTAACTCTTGATTTAATATAATCTAAAATTAAAAAACTATTGCTTTTTCTAATCTATTAATAATTTAAATCATGTTGCACTTTAAAAGTAAAAAAAGATTTTTAAATATAATATTAATATGCATTTAAATCTTGACTTAAAACCAAATCAATGATGAAATAATTTAAGAATTTCTTTTC
The DNA here is from genome assembly GCA_021432725.1 of Brachionus angularis. Taxonomy (NCBI): domain Eukaryota; kingdom Metazoa; phylum Rotifera; class Eurotatoria; order Ploima; family Brachionidae; genus Brachionus; species Brachionus angularis. The sequence goes on along the minus strand of JAJVDD010000001.1, from coordinate 5,286,977 downwards.
TTCAAAGGCCAACATAGCTTCACCAACTGACATTCATGCGAAACAGCTTTACATGAAGTTATAATTTTTCTAAAATTATTTATGCAAAAACTTAATGCAAAAGCTAAAGCTAAATGGTTTTTCAAATAATGCATTACAGCTAATGGAGAATTGTTTCTCAGACAGATGACAATCTATTAAACTAGATGGTTGCATCTTGAATGCATCATACTTTTAATTTAGAAACTTTCATCTTTGAGTTTTTGAATTATTTACAACCCTTTAAAATATGGTGCAACTTTAATCAACTAGATGATGTCAATATTAAAGTTGTGAAATGCTTCAAAATCCTAGGAATTAATAAAGATTGTATCCTAAATTTTACTTAACATATAAATAATATTAAAGTAGCTATAAATAGAAAGCTTTATTCAATAAGTCGTCTTTATTTACATACTTCTATTAAGATCAAATTTTTCAAAACCTTTGTTTTACCTTATTTCGATTATTGTAATACCTTAGCAATTTATTTTTATAAAATAGCTATAAATCGCTTAAACAAAATTACAAAATATATAATAAATATTTATATGGATTTAGAAGAGTTCTATTGAAAAATTTTCAATATATAAGATGTTAAGTATAAATAACAAAATAATTTAACAATCCATTTATTTCATTATTTACTAATCATATATCATAGTAAAAAATAATATCCTAAATATTTTTATTGGTTATTACCATTGAGAATAAATAATTGCTACAAGTTCTAAATATAAGTTATAAAAAGTTTATCTTTTGAATTAGCGATTTTAAATTTTTTTTTGTCAAATAATTTATCAGATGCAAAAATGTATTTATTTTGTTTCCAAGTAACTTTCATATTTGATCAAGTAATTGAGCTTTCTAATTTTCAAGCATAAATAAAAATATTCTAAATAAAAAGTTTATTATTTTAAAAAACACTTTTAAAATATTTTTTAGTAATTTTAATAATAACTAATTTTTTTCAAATTTTTATCAAATTTATTAGTATAATTATTTATACCAAATTTGTTTGTAAAACATTTTTAATAAAAATTTAAGAAATTTATTAAAAACATGTTGTTTTAATTTCTAAGTTTAGAAATTATTTCCCTTGAATGACGATAAATAAAAATTTGATATTAAAAGCTATTAATTTGAAAGGAAATTTAAACCTTTAATTCTTTTATTTAGCAAAATATGGAAATATCAAATAAAAAGAGAAAAAACATTGTAAAAGTTTTAAAAGAAGCTGGTTTGGCATCAACAAGCCATGGTATACCAAATATAATTCGTAATGAACGAATTATCCTTAAAATCGTTTGGTCTTTTTGCTTTTTACTTTCAAGTGTCGCTTGTGCTTACTTAGTAATCGGTTTTATAAGTGATTATTTATCTCACGAAGTTGTGACCAAAATTGACATAATTCCTGAAACTCCTGCTTTATTTCCTACAGTATCGATATGCAACAATAATTATTTAATAAATAATCATTCTATAAGTTTTGCTAAAAATATTTTAGAGAAAAATGGACTATTAAATCCTTTTAATTCTAGTTTAAGTACAATCGTAACTACTCAATTTCTTAGCTTTATTTTAAGATACTTGATTGGCTCAAATTCATTTAGCTTAAACGAACAAGAACAAATAATGATGGGCCCAAGTTTTAATGAACTATTTCTGAGTTGTATGTTTAATGCTATACAATGTTTTGAGAGTGATTTTGAAAGATATTTTGACCCAATAAATGGAAATTGTTATAGATTTAATAGTGGCAAAAACTCAAATTTAAAAAATGCATCGAGACCTGGTTATGCTAATGGCCTTCAAATTGAACTATTAATACCTGAACCTACTAATATTTATTCATTGGCCATTTTTTCTGGAGCTAGTATTTTAATACATAATAGTACTTTAAGACCATTATTTTTGGAACAAATAAACCTCCCTGTAGGTAAACTATCAAGCGTTGTTATTGATAGAAAAATAATCTCAAAGCAACAAAAACCATATAGTGATTGCACAGCTGATTTAAACTCAATTGATTCATTTGATTCTGATTATTATCGAACTATTTACAATTCTGGCAAGCCTTATCAAAGAACTAATTGTTTTGATTTATGTTATCAGGAACAAGTTATCAAAAATTGTAAATGTCAAGATTGGGTACCATTAAAATTATCTAATTTATCAATTTGTTCAGATATATCAAGTTTATTTTGTAGTTTTCAACAATATCAAATATTTTACAATTCATCTATAGATGAATCGTGTAAATCGAAATGTCCTCTTGAATGTGAAACAGTTAATTTTCCATACACAATATCTTCTCTCGAATACCCAACTAAAGCTTATTCGGAAATTCTATTGAGCAACAAAAACATAGTTAAGAAATTCTTAAATTACAATATTACAAATTTGAATCATGAAACTATAAAACAGAATATTTTATCGTTTCATATCTATTATAATGAATTAAAATATACAAATATAAAAGAAGTGGTTAAAATAAGCGAAATTGATTTAATATCTGGTATTGGTGGTACGCTTGGTTTATTTATTGGAATAAGTTTTTTAAGCTTAGTTGAAATAATCGAGCTTATTTTTCAAATACTTTTTATTATATACGAAACATCAAAGAAAAATAGAATAATTAATGTTCAAAGTAAATTTTAAAATCATTAGCATATTTTGATTTTAATAGAAAATTTTTTCTTAATAAAGATATAAATTTTTTTAAATTTTGCTTAATACTTAATACTTAATATTAATTAATTTTTTACATATATTAACTTTTTTTATCATGAATTCTTATATGTTTGAATTGAATTGAATATAATTTTTAAGCATTCAGCTCTTTTATATATTTATAAATTAAAAGCATCTGAAAAAAGTTTGTCTAGAATTTTTTCGAATTCAAATTTAAGCTCTATTAATCCAGAAAATCAAAATCGATTAAATTTCTTTGCTTTTAATATTTTTTTAAATATATTAAATATGCTAAATTTAAGATTTATATAAATAATTTTAAAATTAATATAATATTTTCTTATACAAAAAACAATATTTGATTTTTTAATCTTTTCTAAAATTTAAATAAAACTAAACTAGAACTAGAGCATGTGTATTTATTCAATTTTGTGTTTATCATCATCTTAATACTTAAAAATATTGATTTCATTTTTAAAATGTATCATAATTTTAAAATTCTCTTAACATGATTATTGTTTAATTATTCAATTAAAATTGTAAAATATTATTTTTTGAAATAATTTGAACTTAAACAAACAAGATAAATGAAAAAGTTTTTATTTTATCTTAAAATTTTTCATAAATAGCAGTAAATATTGTATAAATATATGGATCTTTTAATTTTTATTAATATAATAATAATTTTTCTAATTTTTTTTTCATTTTTTGTGTTGTGGTAAATACATAAACAATGGTTTTTATTTTTATAATTTGAAATGCTTTAAACGGTAAAATCTTTATATTTACATACATGAGCAATATTTTAGTAATGATGCTCTTCATTAATTTTTTCTAAATTTTAACAAATGAATAAATAATCTGATATATATTTTATTATTATTGTTCTAGCAATTATTTTTTGAAATAAAATCAAATTAAAGAAACAGATAATACAAACAAAATATATTGAAAAAAATTCGCAATTTTCATCAAAACTTAATATTATCTAATTATTGATGAATGAGTATTAGAAAAAAATTAAAATATTTTTTTTAAATATATAAAAAATAAAAATATATTAAACTAGAGCCAAATTTTGCAGTTTTGATGAATAAGAATTTGAGTAACTAGAGTTAATTTATTCAGGGAATTAAAACCTAAATTAGCTTTTTTTTTTTAACAACAAAAGCATTTTGTTTCGACATTTTTTTTTATTAAAAAAAAAAAAAAAAATTTTAGAATCTAATAAAGGCGAGTTTAAATTTCAGGTAAATTATGTTTTAATAATTCTAAAAAAATACAAAAATTGCTTTGAAGACTTGAAATCACAATTAAATTATTTAAAATATATATATATATAAGAAAAGAAGAAATTAAATTCAATTAGGTTAAGAGTCTTTCATATTTTATATTTTAATATTATTTTTTCATTTTTAATATTTAGATTAAATGTATATAATATAATATATATTTTGAAATTTATATATTTAAAAAAGAATATTACAGTATTTGAAATATTGGACAAAAAAATTATATTATTTTTTTATATTTTTTTTAATAATAATAATAATACAATTCAAATAAAAGTTTTATTATATTTTTATAATATTTTAATAAAATAATTCAAGTTAATAATATTAAGTTTGAAATTTATAATTGAGCTCATTTTTTATTATTTCTATTCTTGCGAAAATTTTCTTTCATTTTTCACCGTTAAAAAAAAAGAAAATTTTTGGTAATAAATATCATATAAACCATTAAAACTATTTTTAGGTTTACTTGTCAAAAAATTTCTTTATTTTATTTTATTAAATAACATAAATTGAATGCAAATATTAATATAAATAAAGAAAAAAATATTTCAATTTTCAGTTTCAATATAACTGGTTAAACAAACTGTTTTATTTCATTTAGAGAAAAAAACAAATTCCGGAATAAGAAATTTTTTTAATAAAAATTACATAAGCTTATTATTTATTTATAATTTGAAATATTAGTAGTAAAAAGTTAATTAAAATAAATTGCTGAGCCTAAGTAAAAAAAAATTTTTTTTTAATATTTTTTTTTACTTCGGGTCTTCTTAATTTTCAGCTTAGCAAACAGATAAGATAAAATTTGTAGCGTTTAATATCAAATTTAAACTTATCGTTCATAACCTTTTTTAGATTTAAAAAAATTACCAATTATAAAACTTTTAGTTTATCTTTTATTTATAGTCGTCTGTTAAATTAATTTTAAAATAAAAAAAAAGTTTTATATGTCAAAATCAAATTTTAGGAAATTTTTTTTCAGATCAATTAATTGAAATTGATTGTTTAAAACAGATTAGATTTTGATGCTTTTTTTAAAATAAATAAGATAAAATCTTATTTGAATTTATTTGCAAGATCAAAATGAAATAGAAAAAATAAAAAAAAAAGTTAATTAATATTTCAAATTTAGATTATGATGGAATTTGAAATATTGGTTTTTGCTAAGTTAGTTAATTAGCTGAAACCTTAATTTATATTTTTAATAAAAATTCGTGACGATAAGAAGATTTATAAAATAAAAAAAAAATTAGATAAAAATAAATAATAATTTTATAATTAGAAATAAATCATATTTCTCGATTAGGGAAAAAAAATGAGAGAGAAAAAAAATATTTCAAGCTTTTTTTTTTATTTTTTCAATTTTATTGGAATTTTGATAATAATTGAAATTAGATTCAAAATCATGCAATTTTTATATATTAAAAATATCTTTGATTATATCCGAAGATATTTTTATGAATATTTTTGTATGAAAATTATCGATTTTTTAAAAATTTTCAAATTTAAATCCTTGAAAGTATTATATTAACTTTGTTTTAAAAAAATAATAAATTTCAACTGACGCCGGCTAGAGTTAAACAAATTTGAAATTATACAAATGACCAAGTTTCGTTTCTTTCTAAATTTCAAGTCCTTAAAATAAATATTTACTCGAAAAAAAAAAACAAAAATTATTTCGAACTTGTTCAAAACTTTTTGTTTTTAGTTAATATATAGAAAACATACAAAAATCAGTATATATATATATATATGTAATAGTAAATTTTGAAAAAACGTAAATATTAAAAAAAACTGTCTCATGCGTAAATTTTGAAAAATAATAATTTTTTTTTTATTTATCAAATTTTACTTAGTAAATTTGTAAAGTTACGTATGTCAACGTAATTATCAAAAATTTAAAATGTATTCTAGTTAATAACTAAAAATTATTTCAGTAAATTTTGATAATTATTCAAATTAAATTTAAAAAATTAAATTAAAAAAAAATAAAATTAAATAATTTAAATTAAAAATGTTTGGTTTTAAATTGAAAAACTTTATATTATTATTAATTTTATCTATGGTAACTGACTTTGAGAGCCCTGTTATTGAAGTAGATATTGAACGACAACAAAAAGAACAGTTTTATGCTGCAATCGAAGCCTTAAAAATAGAAGATGATTTAAAAAAAAAATAAAAAACAAGAACTTATACAAAACAAAACGAATACGATCAACTTATATTAACGATCGAAACAGCAAAATCCAAAAAAGAAACTAAAGAAACGTTTGAATATAATTTACTTCGTTCGTATGATATTTATGTTGTCGGGCAAACTAAAAAATCATCGAAAAACAAGAAAAACAAGATGATCCGATAAGGTTTTTAGTTCCTTATGAACAATTGTTTGAAACAATTCATCGAATACATTTACAGCTTGGTCATAAAAAGAGAGATCTAATGATTCAAGCATGTAAAAAAAATCATATTAATCTAACAGTAGATATGATTAACAGTAATATTTTTTACCTTTTTACCTGTTAAATTAATTTACTAATTAACCAATAAAATTTTTTTAGTTTATCTTAATTGTTGTCAACAATGTTTAATGAATAAAAAAAGAAATAAAACAACAGGTTTAACAGTAAAGCCAATTTTAAGTCACACATTTAATAGTCGTGCACAAATGGATCTAATAGATATGCAGACACTACCAGACGGTGAATTTAAATGGATTTTGGTTTATCAAGACCATTTTAGTAAATTTATTCAACTCAGAGCTATCAAAGCCAAATCAGCTATAGAAGTTACAAATGCGCTTTTTGATATATTTACAATACTTGGTGTTCCTTTGATTCTACAATCTGATAATGGTAAAGAATTTAGGAATCAAATAATTCTAGCTCTTAAATCAATGTGGCCTGAATTATCTTTGATTAATGGTAGAGCTAGACATCCTCAATCACAAGGAAGCGTAAGAGATAATGTACGACAAAGTCAAAAAACAAGCTGAAGTCATGAGAACCAGAAGTAAAAGGTATTTACCCGAAGTAAATATTGGAAATTTTGTTAGTTTACCTATTCCAGACGTTGATAGAGGTTTAACTGAAGCCAGTAACATAATTTGCAGAGTAATTGATATCGATTATGATTTTAGTTTGTATGAGCTTGCATGTGAAGTGGGAGTTTTTTCTGATTTATTTTCCCGAAATGCATTCGATTTATTACAAAATTGCCAAGTTGAAGTCAGCATTAGAACTGATAAAACAATTAAAAGTATTAGACAAGCTGTAAATGAAATGTCAATTGGTGGTGGTCAAGGTATGGTCAAATGTAATTGTACAAGTCAATGTATGACAAATCGTTGTGGATGTCGAAAATCCAATCTTTTATGCAATTCAAGATGCCACGGATCAAACTTGTTGTGTACTAACAAATGATCTAAAATAATATTTTATTTAAATATTTACGTATATTTAGAAATTTCCTAAACTTTTTTAAGTAAAAAACTAAAAAAAAAAATAAATTAGGAAATTTTGATAATTTTATTTTTGTAAATATTTACGGGTAACTACGTAACTTTTGATATTTACGTATTATCAAAATATACGATAACATATATATATATATTTAAATATCTTTTCGAAATAGCTAAAACTAGTTGGTTGAACATAAAAAAAAATAAAAAGAAAAAAATTTAATCTAATTTTATGTTTGTTTATAAGTTTGTTATTGTCGTCTGGACCGTTTCAATAATTTAGTTTCAAATTAAATATTCATTCTTTTCAGTTTAGTATTGTTTTTTATTTGATATAAATTAAAATGTCCATCATTTGAAATGAAAAAAAAATTGTCATCTTTATATCTAAATAAATATACATATTTTTTTTATTAATTAATAATTTTTATTTTAGATTATTTTATTTGGATTTGAATTTAAGTAAAATTATGCTGATTTTTAGGCAGCTTGGCTTAACCATTTCAATATTTTTTCTAATCGGAATTAATTATATATCAACAGGTAATAATATAAAGAAATTTAAAATTTAATTGTTAAGAGTTATTTAATTAAGTTAAAAGCAAAGCATATTAAGCTAAGTTAATTAGTATATTAGCTTTCAATTATAATTAGAGAATAAATTCACAAAAGAATTATAAAGTTTCATGCGACAAATATTTATCAATTAAATGAAACCACTTTTGTACAATAAAATTTATCAGATTCTCAGTTTAATGAAAAAAAAAAAAATCAATATAAATAATTAATATATATATTTTGTGAAATTATAATAGTGCAAATAATTTAGTTTAAAATTAATTAATCTTGCAACTGAGATTCATTTAAATTTGAAAAAAAAATTTAAATAATAATTGAAAATTAATAATTAATTAAAATTATTCATTTTAATACTTAAAAGAAGACACATGCAGCGAACAATGCCATACAAACGGCCTATGTTCAGCATATGAAAATAATGAATTTTGTTGTAAATGTAACACTGGCTATATTGGAAATGGTATTAACTGTTTTGAAAAGGATGACTCAATTATAGTTCGTGGCAGTGTAACTGGCAGATTGAATGGTATTAGCCTAGATGATCAAGAAGTACATGCATATGTGCATACTTTGTCGTCTGATGCTCGTAATTATGTTGCTTTGGGTCGTGTACCTACTGAAATAGGCTCTAAAATAGCATTATTAATTCCGCTAACAACACCTATACATTGGCTATTTGCAGGTGATATTAACTCAAACGCTTTGAATGGTTTTAGCCTAACTGGTGGTGTTTTCAATCGACAATCCGACTCGACATACTTAAATGAGAATGGTGATATAATTGGAAATTTGTTTGTAAAACAAAACTTTACAGGATTGTACGAAAATAGTAAAGAACTAAGAGTAGATACTTTCATAGAAGGCAATTTGCCTGATTTTGATCAAAATGAGCAAGTTATATATCCAGATTTTAGCCAAGAGTATGAATTAAAGTCTCAATTAGAAAATCCAGATACTCACAAAGAAGTAGAAAGCAGAGGCTCAATTATGTATAAACTAACATCAATCAAAAATTCAGAACATTTAAAAAATTTTCGAATTGAATACAATGATAGATTATATTTCAAAGTATGCAAAGCTTCTTTCAACGAAAAGCTTTTAACCTCTTCTGCTCAAACTAAATTATCAACTAAACGTTTAACTGTATCATATACAGACAGTGAAGGACAAGTAAGATTCTCTTCGGCTAATTTTTTGAGATCTTCAGATGATCAAACACCAAATCCTTGTGATCAAAGCAATACATGTAGCGTTTATGCTGAATGTGTTAATGACTCTGAATCAGAAGATGGCTATTATTGTCAATGCAAACCAGGTTTTGACGGTGATGGAAAACAATGTAAAGATGTTAACGAGTGCGAAGAAGGAACTACTTATTGTTCGCCGGTTGCTCAATGTATTAACTTATTAGGATATTACGAATGTAAATGTACCCCACCTAGAATCGGGGATGGCCGTGTTTGTGAATGGCCTGATGACACAAAAGCAAATGAAATTTGCTCAAGATGTGATGCAAATGCTAGATGCTTATTCGCTAATGAAGACGGCTCTGAGGCTTATTGTAAATGTAATTCTGGATATATCGGGGATGGGTTCGAATGCCAGTTAGAATACGAAACAGAAACATCTTCTATAGCAACAGCGACAACAATTGAATCTACTACCACAACTACACCTGAACAAACAACAACAACAAAACAAAAACTTTTACATGGTAATAATTGTGAAGAATGTAATTCACATGCTACATGTGAATTACAACATGAAACGGGTGGCAAATGTTGTGCTTGCTTAGATGGATATTTAGGTAATGGTAAATACTGCTTAAAAGAGTCCGATCCTATTTTAGTCACTGGTAAAATAAATGGAAGATTAAACAATCAAAAACTAGAAGATTTAGATTTATATTCATATGTATTAACTCATTCTTCTGATTCTAGAAATTTTGTAGCTATTGGAAAAGTCCCACCTAGTTTAGGAGGTTCATTCCAAGTCTTATCTAGTATAGTTAACCCTATAAATTGGCTTTTTGCTGGTCGTAACGGACTTGATCCTAATGTAGATGTAAATAATGGTTTTCAAGTGACTGGTGGTCAATTCAACCGTGTATCACAGTTAACATTTTATGATGAATTATCTCGTGAAACTAGCCGAGTTACGATTAAACAAGAATTTTTCGGAGTTGATCAAGAAGGTAAAGAAATCCATGTTAATACTAAAATAGAAGGAAATTTACCAAACATAGATCCAGATGCTCAAGTTGTATTTAAAGATTACAAACAAGAATATGTTCATCAAAGTCTAGGTTTTATAAGAAGTCATGGTGACATCAACTATCAAGTAACGACATCACAAAACTCGCAATCATTTACAACTTATAAAATAAACTATGATGATAGTATAACTTATTCAGAATGTCCAAATAAAATTGATCATGATAGTTCAACAGTTAGAATAAATTCTAAAAGAGTTTATATTAAATATACCAAAGGTGATAATTTAGTTAGATTTACATCAGCCAATTTCGTTTATCCAAAAGATGTTCAAGACGATCCATGTGAAACAAATACATGTAGTATTTATGCTGAATGTATGCCAGATCAAGATGCACCAAACAATTATACTTGTCTATGTAAAGTCGGTTTTGAAGGCGATGGTTTCAATTGTTATGATGTAGATGAATGTGAATCTGGTGAAGCTGATTGTGATTCAAATGCTGTATGTTACAATTTAGTAGGTCATTTTGAATGTACTTGTAGATCGCCATATAAAGGTAATGGCAAAGAGTGCTATTATGATTTGGACTGTAGAACTTGTGATGTAAATGCTAAATGTATTGAAACAGAAAACTCTAAACAATGTGTATGTAAAGAAGGCTTTATTGGAGATGGTTTCGGTTGTACTCCAGTCGCAACTGGTTGCTCATGTGGCGAAAATTCTTACTGTATAACGAATTATCAAACCGGAAAACAAGAATGCAGATGTAAACCAGGCTTTAGAGAAGATTCTAACAAAAGATGTATACCATTACCATGTAACGAGTATTTGAATTGTAATGAAAATGCTCGCTGTGAACCGAATTCTCATGGCGCTTATGAATGTAAATGTTTACCCGGCTTTTATGGAAATGGTTTCTCCTGCACAACCCAAACTTGCGATGTTTTAAATAATTGTAACGAACATGCTCGATGCATACCTGATTCATTAACCTTACAATATAGATGTGTATGTTCTAATGGTTATATTGGAAACGGTTATGAATGTGTTAAAGATGGTACTAAAATGATTTTAAAAAGTTATTTTAATCAAGTTTTATATTTTTTTTATTAATTTAAGTTCAATCTTGTAATGTCCTTAAAAATTGTCATCAAAATTCTGAATGTTTGTTAGATGAAAGATCAAATCGACATTTTTGTAAATGTAAACCAGGATTTAGTGGTGATGGTTTCCAATGCAATGCTATAAGTAATAATAATGATTTTTACATATTTTGGTTATAATATCAAAAATGTAAGGCTGAAAAAATTCTTTTTGGATAAATTTTATTAAATTTAATAAGAAAAAAATCAAAACTAGATAAAAGTAATTAATTGATTGAAAGCTTTAAAGTTTTAATTTGATATTTGTATTGAAAATGCAAATATTAAAACTATTATTCAAAATATTTTTTTCTTAATCTTCGAGGTTGGATAAATTTAGCTGAATATTTTATTTTATTAAAATAAGATATTGTTTGCAAGATAAAAATAAGTAAGAATATTAAATTTAAGCTTTCAATTTTTTCTAAAAATATTCTAAAAACAAAATATTTACTTTTGAGATAAGTTTTTACATTTTTTGAAATGTTATACTTTGTATAATTAAGTAAAAACTTTTTAAATATGATCAATGTATTTAAATTTTAGACTCGTGTAGAAATCGTCCTCCTCATGAAGTATGCGATTCAAATGCTGATTGTGTTTTTGATGTTAAAGTAAATGATTATATTTGTAAATGTAGATCAGGCTACGAAGGGAACGGTTTGCGTTCAAAATGTTATATAGATGAATCGTTCGGACTTTATCTGGTCTATGCTCAAGGATCATCATTACAAAAATTACCATTTAAACCATCAGATGAAGACAATACTTCGCCTCATAAAAACCGAATTGTTTACATCCCAGGACAAACAGCAGTTGGTGTTTCATACGATTGTCATGAGCAATATATTTATTGGAGTGATGTAAGCGGAAATGTTATAAACAGAATAAGGCCAGATGGTTCCAATTATTCGATTGTATTACAAAATGTCAAGTCTGCTGAAGGTTTAGCTGTAGATTGGATAAGTAGAAACTTGTATTTTACTGATTCGGAAACAAGAACAATTGAAGTAGCATCATTAAATGGACAAAACAGAAAGGTTTTAATAGATTCTCACTTGAATAACCCACGTGGTATAGCAGTAGATCCAGTTGATGGCTATATATTCTGGACTGATTGGAATAGAAAGAGTCCTAAAATAGAAAGAGCTAATATGGATGGTACACATCGCAAAGTAATAGTTAGCGCTGATCTTGGAGTTCCGAACGGCTTATATTTTGATCAAAAACGACAAGAAGTTTGTTGGGGTGACGCTAAAACTAAACGCATTGAATGTGTTGAAAAAGATGGATCAAACAGACGTTTAGTGACACAAATAAATCAAATGTATCCTTTCGATTTAACTGAGGTTAGATCGAATATATACTGGTCTGATTGGTCTAAAAAAGAAATACAAAATGTAGATAAAGATGGTGTAGCTGGTCAACCACTTAAGCTTTCCATCGGAGGTAATGGTCGTGTGTATGGTATAGTAGCCGTTAAAAATTCGTGTCCGAAAGGTACAAATGCATGTGATAGAACAAATGGCGATTGTAATCAATTGTGCTTACCAAAACCAGATCATACACGTCAATGTGCATGCTCAGACGATTCTAATACAGAATGCTTAAAAACTTTAACAATTCATTAAAAAATTAATTTAAATTTTTTTTTTCTTGAAATTCGAACAATAGATTAGTTATTAAGTTTGATGTTGTTTTTTTTTTAACTTTAAATATTTTAAAAATTTATTTATAAATTTTAGTTTAATATGAAAATTATTCGAATCTAATCAATAGTTTATTTTATCAGAAATTAAAAAATTGATTTTACTAACTTTTTTTCAAGAAAAAAAAAGTTAATAATTTTAATGTTGAATTCAATTTTAATGTTTTTTTGCTTTTCTTAAAAAATGTTTGTTTATTAAATTTTTTGAAAAAGTTTAAATTAAATAAAAACTTTATTAAAATAAAAGCTTTGTTAATTATATTTAATAATTAATAATCAAAGTATAAAGTTTAAAACAAAAGTTAGTTTAAGTTGCAACCTACTTCTACCATCATTTAAATCTAAACACACTTGCCTAATTTTGTTTTAGTCTTAAGAATAAAGTGGATTAAGTTATGTGGCGAAATAATGAATGTGTTGTCAAAAACATAACAGCCAATGAATGGTCATTTTATACCGACAAGCTAATTGAAACAAAATCAAATATTACAAATTATAATTTACGTAATAGGAAGAAAAAATATTTTATTTAATTTTATTAATTAGTAAATTAAGACCAAATATATTTATATATAGAAAAAAAATACTATTTTGTTTGTCCAACTATTAAAAAATTATATTTTAAGATATTTATTAAAAAAATTTAATTTTATAAACTTACTTTTTGTTATAATTAAGAATTAACTTAAAAAGAATTTAATTTTACCATTTAAATTTGATTTTTATTTTGATTATAATTAAAAAAGTTTTTATTTAATAAAAAAAAATTAAAAAAATTAAATCTAAATGTTTCTTATTGGACTAACTGGCGGAATAGCTTCTGGCAAATCGACTGTGTGTAATATTTTTAAAAATGAATATCATGTTCCAATAATAGATGCTGATCAAATTGCAAGACAAGGCATTTAATCTAAAATTAAAAATCATTAAAATCTAAAATTTTGTCTATTGTTTAAAAAGTCGTTGAACCTGAAAAAAAAGGATGGCATCGAGTTTTGAAAGATTTTGGCAGTGAAATATTAAATGAAGATAAAACAATTAACAGGAATAAATTGGCAGATATTATATTTAAAGATGTTCATAAAAGAAGACAATTAAATAAAGCTTTACATGGACTAATTGCTTTGGAAATTTTCAAACAAGTTCTATATTATTTTGTTAAAGGTAATTATTGAATTAAATTTATAAACTTAAAAATATCTCAAATAAACAATCAATGTAGGTTATAGGTTTATAATATTAGACGTACCTTTATTGTTTGAAAGTAAATTTTTTTTGGGTCTATTAAGTTATAAAGTGGTTGTTTATTGTGACAATGAAGAAGAACAAATAAAACGTTTGTTAAAAAGAAATCCAGAATTGACAGAAAATGATGCAAAATTAAGAATTCAATCACAAATTAATACACAAGAGAAAATCAAGCTAGCTGATTTTTTAATAAATAATTCAAAAGATTTAAATGATACCAAAAACCAGATAAAAAATTTGTACGACATATTCAATAAATCGAAAAAGTATATTTGGACAAGATTTTTAATTGCTTCTGCTTTTGGAATAATATTAGCTAGCTTTATTAAATTTATAATTTAAAATTCGAGTGTTAAATTCAAATAAAGAGAATATTTTTAAGGATTTAAACATTTCGAGCTAAAGAAAATTAAATTGAAGCTTAAAAAATTTATATACTTTTATTTGCCAATAATTTTTCTTTTAAACATTGAATAAATTTTGAAAATTGATCATTAAATTAATTTTGTTTAATTTTATAATTTTAAAAAATTCAATATAATTTAATAAAATTTGGGAAAAAGGTACAACTCTGAATTTAAGATTGACTTTGTCTTTATAAATAATGTTGAAGTGTAGAAGACTAAATATTTTTAAATTTCAAATTAAAATAATTGAATATTTTTTTTCTGCAATTATATTTCAAATTTTGTTTTTTTTTTGCTTACAAATACCTATATAAGAATCATTAATACATATAAAGATATACATAGATATAAAGTAAATCTGAATTTATAAATGCAAATAATTTAAAATAACCATTTGTGTTTAATTGCAACTGATTGCGCAAATTTTCTCACATTTTTGAAAATTTTTTTTATATATAAATATAACTAACAAAATTTCAAAATTGTATTAAATTTTAGATTAGAATCAAAATATCTTTTGATTTTATAAATAAAAAATGGCTAAAGGGAAACCTAAAAATAAAAAAAATCAAAATGATTCAGATGATTCTGGCAAAGAGGATGTAAAATCTCAAGCTAAAAGCATTCAAGAGCCAGCAGCTGAATCCAAACCTGCTAAAAAAGTAAACAAAAAAAAAGGAAAATCTAAAAACGATAGTGATAATTCCGATCAAGAAGTAACCAACAATAAATTCGCTAATTTAAACAATGATAATGAACAATCTGACTCAGAAACTAAAGTTAAACCAGTGCCGAGCAAAAAAGATAACAAAAAAAATTCCAAAGCGAAAGGAAAATCCAAAAATGAATCTGATTCAGATAAAGATGTTAAAGTTGTTGATTTAGATAAAGATGAACAAGAATCTGAACCCGAATCGAAACCAGCTCCTACTACTAAAAAACAAACAAAAAAAAATAAGAAAAAAGGAAAATCTAAAAACGAGAGTGATGATTCTGATCAAGAAGTTGGAAACAAATTTGCAACATTAAATAATGATGATGAAGATGAACAATTATCTGAACCCGAAGAAGAAATAAAACCAGCACCAAAAAAAAAAGATGTGAAAAAAAAAGGAAAATCTAAAAATGGTTCCGAATCGGATAATGAACCAGTTAAAAATAAGTTTGCAAATCTAATAACTGATGAAGTCTCAGATCATGAATCAGAAGAAGAAGAAAAAGAAATAAAACCAGAACCTGTGCCGGAACCAGAAGAGGTTAAGCCAACTGTTAAAGAATCGAAAAAAAAATCAAAATCTAAAAAAGGATCGAAAACTAAACAAGAATCAGAAGATGAGAAAAAATTAGATTCTGAAAAAGAAGAAGATGAAGAAAAAGAGTCGGAAGAAAAATCTAAACCAAAAGAAGAAGAAAAAGTTAAAATAAGCCGAAAAGATTTGAAAAAAATGATGAAAAAGCTCGAATTAAATGATGAAACGGCTAAAACTGGAATAGAAAATTTTACTTTGACTCAGGGTAACCAAGGTAGATCAGAAGGCTTGCTAGAAAACTCGTTGGATATCAAAATAGAAGGTTTTTCGATTTCAACTAAAGGTCGTAATTTATTCACAAATGCTGATTTAAGGATAACATTTGGTCGTAGATATGGTCTAGTAGGTCCGAACGGAATGGGTAAAACAACTTTACTAAAGCATATTGCCAGTCGTTCTTTGAGAATACCAACAAACATTGATTTACTACTATGTGAGCAAGAAGTACAAGCAGATGATACTACTGCTTTACAATCGGTTTTAAACGCAGACAAACGTCGCTTAGCTTTGTTAGATGAAGAAAAACAAATAACATCTAAATCAGAACAAACTAAAGAACAGCTAAAACGTTTGAATCAAATATACGAAGAATTAAATGCGATGAAAGCTGATGCAGCTGAGTCTAAAGCTCGTCGTATATTAGCTGGTTTAGGTTTTGACAAAGAAATGATGGAAAGAGCTACGAAAAATTTTAGCGGTGGTTGGCGTATGCGTGTTTCATTGGCGCGAGCATTGTTTATGGAACCAACTCTTCTATTACTAGATGAACCTACAAACCATTTAGATTTAAACGCAGTTATTTGGTTAGATAATTATTTACAAAATTGGAAAAAAACACTTTTGATAGTATCTCACGATCAATCGTTTTTGGATAATGTTTGTACTGATGTTATACATTTAGACAATGAAAAATTGTATTATTATAAAGGAAATTATACCCAGTTTAAAAAAATGTTGATTCAAAAGCGTAAAGAACAGCTCAAAGAATACGAAAAACAAGAAAAAAGATTAAAAGAATTAAAAGCATCTGGTAAATCGACAAAACAAGCTGAAAGCAAAGCCAAAGAATTTTTGACTAGAAAACAAGAAAAAAATATGAAACAAAAAGGCTCAAATGCACAAGAAAGCGAAGGTCCAAAAGAATTATTAAAAAAACCAAAAGATTACATTGTCAAATTTAAGTTTCCAGAGCCAAACCAACTAAGTCCTCCAATATTAGGTCTAAAAAATGTCTCATTTAAATACGATAACCAAAGTTATTTATTCAAGACTATAGACTTTGCTATTGATATGACATCTCGTGTAGCGATTGTCGGACCAAATGGTGTTGGTAAATCAACATTGTTAAAGTTGTTATTAGGTGATATACAACCAACAAGTGGTGAACTAATTAGGAATAGATTTTTAAAGATAGGCAGATATGATCAACATTCATCAGATCAATTTGATCTAACACTGACACCAGTTGAACATTTAAGAAAATCATATAATTTAGATTATCAAGAATGTAGGAAGAGACTAGGTACCGTAGGTTTAGCTGGGTTCGCTCATGAAGTTAAAATAGCCGATTTGTCTGGTGGTCAAAAAGCTCGAGTTGCTTTATGTGATTTAGCATGTAAAGCACCAGATGTTATCATATTGGATGAACCTACAAACAATTTAGATATAGAATCAATAGATGCTTTAGCAGATGCTATAACACAATACAAAGGTGGTGTTATAATTGTGTCACACGATGAACGTTTAATTAGAGAAACTGATTGTCATTTGTATTCTATCGAAAATCAAGATGTATTTGCATTAAGAGGTGATTTCGATGATTATCGTAAAGATTTATTGGAGAGTCTTGGTGAAGAAATCATAAACAATCCGTCTGTAGCAGCTGCTACAGCTACTATTGACGATAGTGATAGTGATAGTGATTAGATAAGAAAGTTTAGAAAAAAATTCAAGATTATTTTTTAAATAAATTTTATTATTTTAATTAAAATATATATTTTTTTATTCTTTTAAGAAAAGGCTGACAAGAGAACTTTTAGGTTTAAAGTTTAAATAAAATTTTAAAATCTATTAACAGCTTTTAATCATTTAAAATAAATTATTGATAAGCTCAAAAAATTGTTGAAGGGAAAAAAAAAAGGAAAAAAATTTAAAAAAGAATATAGTCAAAATTTTATAATAATTACTAACAAGCCATATGAATAATTAGTGATGTTATTTGGATTTGAAATTTTCAAAATATATTCGGTTTACTAAGTTATAAATTTAAAAAATATTTGAGTAAGAACCATAAATTAAAATTAAAACTAAATTTAAATTTAAATAAATTTTATAGTTAAACTATTATTTGAATTATTTATATAGACTATATAGACTATTATTTGAATTATTATTTAGACACTTAAACAAAATTTATAGCTAGTTAATTTTTATCCAAATAAAACTGCTCCAAATAACATCTCTATGAATAATAATAATAATAATAATCAGGGGGTTTTGGACGGACTGTTTGGAAGTGAACTCCTTCCTTTCAGTCCCCTTCCTGGAATTTTTTCTATTTTTATAAATATTTAAATATAAAATAAAAAAAAAAGGATAAAAATTAGATAATATAAAAATAGGTTTTCCTTTTTTTGTTTTAGATAGAAATGGAGCCTATAAGCCATATGAATAGGTTCCATGATAATTATACCACCATAATATGTTTACAAGAAAAAATTTCCAGACAAGTTAATCTCAATTTTTAAATTTGATAATTAATAAAGGTATGAACCAAATCGTTTATAACATTTTAAATTATCTTTTCTATTTATAAAACATAACTTAATTATAAAAGAATTATATTAAGTTTTATTTAAAAGAAGCGATTTTAAAATGTGTTTTTTACCAAATTAAGATATACGGATAATATAGTTTATTATCTAAAAAAGCGTTTATTTTTACCACATTCTGAGTTAAGTATAAAAAAAAATCAAAACAATATAAAAAGCAATTAAATCAAATTTTAGGCTTAGTTATTAATTGATATCATTATTTTTTTAATATTTGGTTTTTTACAATCAATTGGATTTTTAAGTCTTAATCATCAATTTTTTTTCAAATATTTTAAATAAAACTTTCATGCCTTAGTAAATTATCAAGGTGAACAATTCAACTCAGCTTGAGTCAACATTGTTTACAAAAGATCTTAAAAACTATTTAAAAAAAAAAGTACTAGAATAAATCGAGCTTACTTAGAAGTGTAAATCTCAAATATATTTTATAAATTAAATTAAAACGTATATGCTTTAAACACATACTTTAAAAATTCTTTTTTTTTTCTTTTTTTTTTACTTAAAGGTAAACTAGAGAGCAAACTAATTATTTAAAAATTTAAATTTTATTTTTAAATTGTCAAAATATTTCGTGATATTATTTTTATTATTATTATTATTATTATTTTTTATATGATTTTATAATTAACAAAATTAAATAAAAATAATTTCAAAATTTCAAATTTTAAGTGATGAAAAATTTAATAAATTTTAATGAAAAAAAAATATTCTTTAGAATTTATTTATATATTTGCATGATTAAATTTTGTAAGAACAAAAGATTTATTTTGCTTTTTAAAGTTTGATTTTGAATTGTTAGAAAAAAATTAATTAAAATAAAGGTGAAGAGAAAAAAAATAAGAGAAAAATTAAAACTAGATGATTGTTTCTTTTATTTTTCAAATCAAACTGAGAAATAATTACTGTGAAATTTTTCAAAAAAAAAAAGAAAAAAAGTTTTTAAATATTGACAGATTAGATTCATTCCGGTTTAAAACGAACCTAGTTTTTTCTTCTTTTTTTTATTTTTCAACCGTTAAACATATTGATTAAATATTTACTTATTCAAGTATGAATTGAATTAATAAATCATTTTTTTTACAATAATATTTATATATAAAAATATAATTTAAAAATAAAAAATTTGAATTTTTAATTCTTATTCTTAATTTGATGATGATTCGCTTCATTTTATTTTTATTATTATTATTATTTATCTGAATCCCAAATGTTGTTGAATAAATTTTTTAAATGATTTATAATTTATCAATTTTATTCATTTGTATTTTCTTTTTTTTTACTTTTGAAATGTTAAAGTTTAAATAGAATTTATTGCAATTTAAAAAAATAAACAAATTTTCTTTTCAATTAGTTAAAATTATATTATTTTGAATGCTTCAAGTATAAATCATTAAATCTCAAAATTATTTACATTTTAAATAAAATTACTAAACTAATTAAAAGTTATTTTGAAATTTAATTAAATTGCTATATTTGAATAATTAGGATTAATAAATAGATAAAGATAGATTTTCTTTTTCATATCAAATAAGATAAAATTTACCAAAGACTGATTTAATTATTATAAATTTTGAATAATTTAAGCTCTACAAACAAGAACAATTTAGAACAAAAAGCAAATAAACTCTAAATGAAATATCGTTAATAGCTAATAAGAGCGCAATTTTATTGATTTTTTTCTTTCTCATAAATAAATTCTCAACTAGAAAATAATCACCTGCATTAATTTGAAAAATATTCATAATTTTATCGGATATTAAGATCATTTATTTTTGTTTTATTAACAAAACAAAAAAAAAATATCTAATTTACTGTAAATATCTTTAGGCTTAATTAAAACCAAGCATTTTAAAATAAACAAATTTTAAATAAAGGTCAATAATTTTGAATATCCAACAGAGATAAATTGATAATCAAATTTACCTGTATTAAAATATAATATAATATAAAAACGGTTTTAGTTTTTGTAGTTTTTTTTTTATTTCTAAAGATTATTAATATGATAAGAATATATATATAGTATTATTTGTTGATGAAATTTATTTTTCATGAGCCTCGGGTGTATTATTTTAATTTTAATTTATTGTATCCGTCTTTTCTCTCTTTTTACTTATTATTATTATTATTGACTAGGAAATGAACTATTTTAAAATGATAAATTAATTGTAAAAATATGTCAAAAATAAAATAAAATAAAAATTGTATATTGCAAATTTTTTTTAAAACATATTTTTTTATTAATATATTTATTATAAATTAATTATTAATATAAATTAAAAACTTTTTATTTATATATATTTATAAAACATAATCAAAATAAAATATAAAATAAAATAAAATACTACAGGCAAGTTTTAGGAATTTTTAATTAAATAAACACAACTAGAGAAAACTTATAAATCTTGTTTATCTTTGAAAATTTAATATTTGCTTAGGATATCGATTAAGCTCAATAATAATGTCTTGAATTGAATTAAATAAAATAAAATAAAGCACAAATATTTGACGGAATTGGATTGATAAAAAAAAACTGACTCTAGCTCTTAAAAATAAATTAAACTATTTGACTCATAAAAACAAAAATTTTTATCTAAGATGAAAAAAGTTCATCTTGTAAAGCTTGTTGTTATATAACAAAACCGGATTAAAAAAGAGCTAATAAATGGGTCATTTAAGACTTATAGAAATAAGCTTTTAAATAAACTTTTATTAAATTTTTTGTTTATTATTTTTATAATAATAATAAAATATTTTAAATTCCCAATACTTTTTTCTTTAAATTAAAACAATTTCTAGACACGAATTGAAATATTTCAAATCTCTTGGGTTTTTTTTAAGAAATAAAAGAACATTTAAGAAATTTTATTCATTATGTTTGATAAAAAAAACAACTACAACAACATGACTATTATAATTAATGATTATGATTTTTAAATTATTTTGGTTCGGAGTGGGATGGAAGAGACTCTAGTCTATTGGAATTTTTTAATATAATCTAAATAAACAATTTTAAACAGCACCTTTAAAATGAAGATTTAATCAGTTTTATTTTATTATCTAACAAATTATCTAATCAGAATTTGTTTGATCGAGATAAACATTTATCTAAAGGTCGAACAAAAAGATTTAATTATTATTAATATATTAATTTTTTAAATACAAATTTATTTTTTAATAAAAATTTAATATTAAAAACAAAAAAAAAGAAAAATTTAATTTTAATTTTTTAAAACTTTTTGTTAAAAAAAGAAATAAAGAAGTAAAGAAAGAAACAATTATATTTATTTATATATAAAAAAAATCAATTTTAAAAGTAATAATAATAATAATTTTTTTTTTTTTAATAATTTTTGATTATTTCAAATCGCAACAAAAAATTAAAATTCAAATTAAATTTGATCAATTCATATAATAATAAAAAATAATAATAAAAATAATAATATTAATAAACTTAAATAATTCCAATTAAAATTCTAAATTTTACAGCTCAATATAAATATTTAAAAAAAAAAAAATTTTAATCATCATCATCACTAATATTCTTTTTTTTGTGAATAAAAAAAAAATAATTTCAAAACAATTATTGATTATTTTTTAATTCTTTTCCTTTGTTGTTTAAAATAAACTGGAATTTTTGTATTTAGAATAAAGAAAAAAAAAACGGTTCAAAAGAAAAAACAAATTAATTTTTAAAAAAAACAGAGTTTAAGATTGGCCAGAATCTACATTCATTTGTTCAAGTGTTGGTGTAGGTGCTGTTTCGTTTAAAAGTTTAAAACTCGGAGTTTGTCTACCATTGTTATTCGACAGTGTATCATCCAGATTCGAGTTATTAACAGACTCGTTTGACGATGACTTTTTACTTTTTTTATATGAACGAGACGATGAATTGGTCGAAGTGGACGACGACGAGCTCGATGTTGACTTGTTATCTGCATTATTGTTTTGGTTATGATTATTATTATTGTTATTATTGTTGTTGTTGTTGTTGTTGTTGATGTTATTTGAGCCGTTTTTGACACGTTTTCCGTTGTTTTTCGAGCTTTTTGAACTAGTCGAACTTGTGCTTGACTGAGTCATGTTATCGAACTCTTCTTCGTTTACCGAAGAAGCGGACGAATGTGACTCGGTTTTAATTTGTTTATTTGCTTGAGTGTTGTTATTCAATTGTGTTTCTTGTGACTGTGTTTTGTTCGGATTTGGTTTAATAGTCTCTGATTGAGAACTGTTATTAGTGTTATTGTTGTTATTATTATTATTATTATTATTATTATTATTATTATTGTTGCACATATCAAATTCAATATCAGACATTAAATCGTTCTCGAATTGGTTTATGTATCGTCGTTTGCCATTACGCAGAGTGCGAACAGTCGGATCGGCCGACAAACCGGCTTGATTGTGATTATTATTTTGATGATTACCGGATGTAATAAATGAATTAAAGTCTGTACTGTTAAACAAAGACGAGCCTTGTGTATAGTTCTGATTAAAAAATGTGTTGTATTCATTAGTCGAATTAGAGTTTTTAAATTTTGGTATATCTTTGAATCTGGGTGGAGCCCAGCTAGTTTTGGTTGTGTCTATTAAAGAACCAACAAATGTTTTACCTCGCCATTGCACGTTTAATATAAGAACTCCTTTATTAGTCTCGTTCCATACAATACCCTCGAGTAGGATATTTGTGCCGGGCTCTAGTTGCGCTAAATCTGAACTATCCGTACTTACGCCGATAGATCGCGTTTTAGCTTCATCGTCTACGTACTCGTTTGATATTTTATTATTTATATTTAAATTATTTTCACCGTTTTCTTTTTCGTTTTCATTTTCTAATTCATTTTCGTTTTTTGTTATTGATTTATCCATCATTTTTAATATGTGTTCATTTGATGTTGAACTTGCTGATGAAGACGAAGCTAATAATGATGTTGACGATGTTGATGTTGATGATGATATTTTTATATTGTTTGAATCGATTAGATTTAGATTTAAATTATTCGAAGTGCATAAACTATTTCTTTTTTTCTAAAAATAAAATAATAAAATAAAAATAAAACACAAATTTAACTAAATTAGGATCACAATCACGGATATTTTAGAAATAATAAACAAAATCTTTAAACTTAGAAAAAAAAAAATTTTTTTTATTTTACCTGGTCTATTTTAGTTAGTTAAAAAAAAATGAAAAAAAAAATATATATAAACTCATTTAAATCGTGAGTGAATAAATATATAAAAGAGTGAGGGAACAAGAGTGAGAGAGAAAGAGAGAGAGAAAAAAACGAGAGAGAGAGAGAGAGAGAAGAAGAAGAAAAGAATAAAATTTATTAAATCCAACCCATGATCTAGTAAATAACTTTAATCAACTAAAAAAAAAAGAGAGAGAGAGAGAGAGAGAAGAGTAGACCTAGGGTTTAGTTATAGTTATACTTTTATTCGAAAGGGTTAAATTTAAAAGCAGATAAACATGTGTAAGTGTATGTGTATGTGTGTGTTTGTGTGTGTGTGTGTGCTTTTAAAGAATTGTAATTTATTACCTTAAAGTTTTGTTTATTATTATTTGAATTTGATGTCATCATAGTCATTATAATTGAATCTTGAATCAATTTTTGATTATTATTATTATTATTAGTAGTAGTACTAGTAGTAGTAGTATTAGAAGCTATTTTCATTGTTTGATTTTAATAATTTAAAACATCTAAATTAGAAAAATTTTATTTTACAAAATTATCAAATAATTCTAAACGCATTTATTTAACAAAATTATTAATTTTCAATCAAAAGAACAAAAAAAAAAGCTTCAATTTTTTTTTTCTAATAACCTTTCTATTTCTCTGTTCTGTGATCGCGGGACTAGTTTTTATTTTTTTTATTTTCAAAATAAAAACATTTAAATGAGTGTTTCATTTTTGATTTAAAATAAAAATAAAAAAAAATAATAAACTTATAATTTTTATTTTTTTTTGTTTGAAAAATAAAATTTAATTTTTGTATAAATTATGCACTTTTTTTTTATTAAAATACTTTTTATTTTCTTTTAATATAATTTCAATTAAATTTGTCAAATAAAAAAAAAAATAAAAAAAATTTATTAAATCCCCTCTCTTTTTTAAGCTTAATTTTATTTTTTTTTATTTTTATTTTTAGGTAGGAAATTAAAGAGGAAATTTATTGTATTTTCATTAATAAAAATTCGTCAATTAATCACATGTTGCAATAATTTTAAACAAATTAATTAATTAATTATTAAAGTTTTTAAAGTATTTTATTTAAATGATAAGAATATATTAGAGTTCTTTTTCTAATCATTTCTTATTCTTTTATGTTTTCTATCTTTTTCTATTTTCTCTAACTCTCTATGTGTCTTTGTTTTTCTTTATTACTTAAATGAAACCTTAAATGTTTTTTTTTTTGAAATTATTAATTTGAAATTTATTTGATTTTTTATGTTTTATTCTTAAACAGGAAAGGATTAAAATATTTATTAAATATAATTATAATTATAATATTAATATAATATAATAACAAATTACGTCATGTTTATTTAATATTTTTAATTTAAAAAAAATATATTTATTCGAAACCTTTAAATTAATTTTAAATAAAGCTAGTTCCGATTAAAGAACACTAAGATGTCGATTTAAAAATAAAAAAACAAACATGAATAATTTGATATTTTCTAATGTTGCAACAAAACAATAAACAGCATTTTGAAATTCCACAGTTAAACAAAAAATATATATATAACAAAAAAGAAAAATACTTAATATTGATTTGACAATAATATTTCCATAAGGTTCTAGAGATTTAAATAATTAATTTAAATACAAAAATTTATGAATATATATATTTTATTATTGTTGTTTAAATAATTTAGCTTCATCTTAGATAACCTAAATAATAAAAATAATTTGTTTTTGTAATATAAATTTTTTTTTTGTTATAATAAATAAAATATTGACTTTTAGTTCTCCTAATCCTATAAAATGGATAAATCTTTTCTTTTTTTTTTTTTTTACAAACTAGGATTACAAATAAAGGGGAAACACAATATTTAAAAAAAAATGAAAAAGAAAAAAATGCATTCTGTATAACATTTGACCCTTTTAAGAATATAGAAATATAGAAAAGTTTAAATTTAAATTTTAAAAAATTTATCAATAAATATTCTATTAGCAATAATATTCTATTTGAAATAATATTTATTTATTTATTACTAAATATAATTAATTTTGACGATATGATGATGATTTAATAAATTAAGAAGAAAAAAGCAAAATCTTGTTCTCTTTTAATTCATATCACGAATTAAAAGTATGCTTTTGAACTAGAAGAAGAGGTGGAGCCTTGTTGTCGAGTATAGAAAAATATAAAAAAAAAATTAAATTAATTCTACATTTTAATTTCATCAATAATTTGGAATTAATATTCTTATATTTATTTAATATTTCTAAACCAAAAGAAAATAAAAGAAAAAAAAAACATTCTAACAAAACGAGAATATTCAACGACGACGACGACGAAAAGAAATGATTATGAAAATATTTCTTAATTTTAAAAAATTTAGAGTCTACTTTTCGGGAACGGGAGGAGTCTGAATCCTTGTAATCTTTAATTGACCTCAAATTCGTGTTTCAACACGACTTTTATTATTTATTAATATAATTCTTGCAAAATATGATATGCTATTAATTCAATTGAAATTAAAAAAATGTATAAATTTTAATGTTTAAATTAGCCCCTTTCAGAACAAAATAAAAAAATATAATAGGAATTGCGAATTTAATTCACAATTTATTTTTTAAACATTTGTGATTTTAAAATTAACATCAAAATTCTCAAATTGATAAGAAAATTAAAAAATATTAAAAAAAAAATTCAAGTATATTTTAGTTATTGTTGTTGTTGTTGTTGTTGTTGTTTTATTTATTAATATAAATAAATAATAATTGAAAAGTTGAATAGTATTTAAAATATAAAAAAATAAAAAAGCTATAAAAGTGCAACAACCATTAATCTAAAAATATTTTTTTATTTTTATTTTTTCTTATTGATATCAAGCTGATTAATAATAATCAATCTAATTTATGTTTAAAAACTAATTTTCTCCTCCTCCTTCTTCTTTTTCTTTTTTTTTTTATTTCTTTTCTATTTTTGAATTGAATTTTAATCTCGAGGTAATTGAAAACAGAATAAAGAGACATTTAAAATTAATAAATAAATAAATATATAAGGGATACTAATAATTTTATAGATATTTCAAAGCTTTAATAGAAAAAAAAAAACAAAATATTTTAATGTAATATTAAAGTATTGTTAATTTTTTAAAGATTTAGAAACATTCGTTAAAACATTCTTTATTTCTTATTATTTCTTTCATTCTTCTTATTCTTATTCTTCATCTTCTTCCTTAAATAAAATATCTAATTAAAAACAAAAGCAAAAAAAATACGCGTTTGATTGTAAATTAAATATTACGCCATTTAAGTTTAATCTTAATTTTTTAACTAGAAACAAAAAATCGATTTAATTCAATTCTTATTAATCTGTCATTCAAATATAAAATTGATAAAAATAAAATAGAAAAATATATTTTATAAAATTATCTGAAACAAAAGCAGGAATATTAAAAAATTAATATCTAAAAAAAAAAATGACATTAATAACGCCTTGTTTCATTTTGGATTTTTATTTTTTAATTTAAAAAAAAAAAGAATAAAATAAAATAAAATAAAATAAAATATATTTTATAAAATGTGACTTTTCTTTTTAAAACAAAATTATTGATTTAAAATAATATTAAAATAAAAAAATAAAACACAAATAATTACTTTTTTTTTTTCTTTTCTATATTTTATAAATATATTTTATTTTATTTTTTTTTTTTAGTTTTCAATATTTCTAATTTAATAATTTAACCTCAATAAAAAATATAAATAAAAGAGAAAAAAAAAATATTAAGATGCCTTGAGATGTTTAGAAATTATTTTATTTTATACAAATAGGTAATAAAAAGAAATTAGAAATAATAGAAAAATATCCTGTTTTAAATCTGATAACAAAAAAAAAATAGATAAAATAAATTTTAATTTAAATTTTAATTTTAAAATATACACAAAAATTTAAATTAAACAAAATATTGCGATTATGATATATTTTTTAATTAATATCTTTTTCTATTTTGATTCGATTTTTGTGCTAAATAAATTTTTTTTTTTATATTTTATTTTATTTTCAAATGACGATATATATAAATGAGAAAGAGAGTTTTATTTTGTTTAAGCACACTCACATATAATAGAGTGTGAGCTATAATAGAAGAATTATACCACGGGTCCCCCAAACACACCCGTACTTGTGAGTGGAAAAAAAAATTTTGTTTTTTTTTTCTTCTAAATTAACTAAAAACCAATCATAAACAAGATTCATCTAATTATATATAAAAAAAAGAATTGAGTCTGTTAATTCGATAGGAATGTGTTGTTTAGTTTTTTTTTTAAACAATTTCAATGAGGTCAAATTTCAACTAAACAAAAGGCCGCTTTTTGGCTTAAAATAAAATAAAAAAACAACAACAAAATTTGAAAATTTGAAAATTTAATGCTCTAATTAGTAATTGATTTTTGAAATTAAATTAAATGAATTATGTAATTAGATTTGTAATTAAACTAAGATTAGATTGTTGATCTATATTATTATTATTATTATTTTTATTGTTATTATTGTTACTATGATTTGTGATTTGTATTAAATTGGACCAAAAATAGAAAAAAAAAAAGTAAGGTTAATTCGTCCAATACGAGTTGTTTTATTATTATTAATTAATTATTTTCTTTTTCTTTCTTTATTTTTATTTTTTTTTTATTAGTAACCTATTTAATTGTGTGATATAAGTGCAAGTTTGATTTTGATCAGCTTTATAAATATTTGCATTCAAAAACAAATTTTAAACTTTTAAAATAACGTTTATTAATTATAATTTTAGATAATAAATCATCATTCAATAGTAGTACTATAATAAAAAATAAAAAAAATTAACTTGTATTAATTTCCGTTTAAATATTTTTTAAAATAAATACTATTAATAATAATAATAATAAAAAATAATAAGCATATAAATTTTAGAGTTAAGTAATTTTGCTTCTTCTTGTTTTTATTTTATTTTATTTTAAAAAGTCTTGATATATCTTATATTGTTGTTTGATTTAATCCAAATTTTTGATGATTTTTGTTACTTTCTTATTATTACTCTATATTATTTATTATGTTTGAAGATGAAAATTAAAAAAAAAAAAATTAGAATTTTATTCATTGGTATAAGAGTGTAATACCCAGAGCAAGAAGATAAGCGACCTAATCCTTAATTAGCATCTATTAAACATAGCTTTAAGACGATCAAGAATGTAAATTTTTTTAATTCGAAAATATCGATTTATTTACTTATTATAAAAAATTAAAAAAAAAAAACAAACATAAACATTTACTAGTTGGTAAAATTTAAATTTATTTAAATCCTTAAAAAGCTAAATTGAGAAATTTTAATTTCCATTTATAAAACTTAAATATAAACATACATTTGAACGAGTATATATATAATTTCCTGAAAAGTTTTGTTTCTATTTTTCTTATTTGAAGAAACCTGTCGAAGAGAAGTTGCACGATTTTCACAAAATTTAAATATATACAATACTAGAAAAATAAAGCAAAGGCCATAAACTGGGTCATATAATAAAAATATTATAAAAGCGCATGAGCA
Organism: Brachionus angularis; assembly: GCA_021432725.1. Taxonomy (NCBI): domain Eukaryota; kingdom Metazoa; phylum Rotifera; class Eurotatoria; order Ploima; family Brachionidae; genus Brachionus; species Brachionus angularis. The sequence continues at coordinate 5,257,312 of JAJVDD010000001.1, read as the reverse complement.
TATAAAAATCATTTATGTAAATCAATAATTGTATTTTAATTACGCTTAAACCGATTTTTTTTTTGTTTTTTATTTAAAACATTTTGTAACTAATTTTATTTTATTTGAAAAAAAATAAAAAAAGAACAAATCTAATTTTTAACGTATTATTTAATTTAATTTAATTTAGTTATCTTTACTTTTCTATTTTTATGTATACTGTATATTTAATCAAATCATATTAATAATCCATCTTTATTTGTATTCAACATATTATTTCATATTTTAATACATAATATAATATGTTATATTTACTGTATATGTATATATTTTTATTTTATTTTTTAGTTTGGTTTAGTTTAGATTTTTCCAATAAACTTCTTCATTAATCGTGTAATTTAATAATTAATATTTTATTATTATCAATTTTATTTTATTTTATTTTTTTTTTATGTTATAGACTAGTTAATATATATTTAAAATCAAGCTTTTTTTTTTCTTTTTATTTTTTTTATTTTCGTATTTTTATTAAGGAAAAAAAATTATTTAGTCTTATTATCGGAAGAATATCTAGAATTTCTAATTATTTCAGTTGTCAAATAAAATAAACTTTAGTTTTTTGTTGTTTTTTAACAAAATTCATTAGTTAAATAAAAACTTATTTTTTAATTTAAAATACTTATAAAATTATTATTATTATTATTATTATTATTATTATTTAGAAAAAGAAAAAAATACCTAAGCACGAATTTTTGTTTAAAACATGGCGAATCGAATATTAATATTAATTTTCTTATGATGAGTATAAATAAAATGAAAAAATAAATAAAATTAAATAAAACAGTTAAATTTGAGACTTAAATTTGATTATAAAGCTATTTTAAATTTGATACTATTTTTAAATTTGATGGTAAATTTTTGTTTTTATAATATATATAAATTGTTGACATATTAAAAAACTTGAAATTAAAATAAAAAAAAAAAAAAATTTCAAATAAAATTTCATTGTTTAAATTTTTTGTATATTTTTTTTTTATAAATAAAAAAAAAATAAAAATTATTCTTATCTATCATTAGTTTCAAATTGTTCACAGTATGTAAAATAAAATTTTAAAAATAAAAACAGGATTCATTAAGAAGAATTAGATTAAGAATCTTCTTATTATTATATATATTTATTTATTTATTTGTTTATGTATTTTTTTATTTGAAAATGAATGATTATGTTATGTTATGTTGTGTTTAAATAATATTATATCCAGATCTTATAAAAATAATATAAAGTGTTAAAATAAATTTTATTAATATCTACAACCGAATCAATCGAAAGTTGTAACAATAAAATAAATTCATTAATTCAAATAAATGAAAATTCGTAAATTTATTTTAAAATGAAATATCATAATTATCATATTTTTTTGCTCTTATCTAAAAATAATTAGAATTAAAATAAATTTATTATGATTTCTAATAAAAAATAAAAAAAAAAAATATTTTTTAATTAAAATTTAATTTTTGAAAGTTTTTTAAAAATAATTTTGAAATTGCATAACTTTTTAATTTTGTATCTTCTTTGAAAAGAAAAAACAAAGTACGCAACATGTAAATAAAAATGATTGATAACCTTTTATTAAATATATATACATACTTCATACTACATACAACATATCTATATCTTCTTTATGTATAAATTTCAATTTATAAAATAAAAAAAGTGCAATAAAATATAAAAACTGAATAAAAATAAAAAAAAAAAATAAAAAATTTATATCATTAGTTAAATATAATCTAAATAATAATAATAATAATAATAATAATAATAATAATATTTTTTAGTTATAATCTTAATCTTTAAATAAATATTCAATTGAACTATTTTAAAATTAGTATAAATAGACCTTTGGGCAATGGACTTTAGATTTTAAATAGTTTTCTCTTCAACCCATATTTAAATTGATTATACTACTAAATGATAATTTCACTCGTTTTTTTTTTTTATTTTTTAAGAATCAAATTTTTTAAAAAAAAATTTTTTTTAAGGATTAAATATAGTAATAAAAATAAAATTTGAAAAATTGTTTTCTTAAAGCTTATAAAATAAAAATTTAAAAAAAAAAAAAATAATTATTTTGAAATCACTTAAATAATTTTACTTAAGGCTTTAAATTTAATTAAATAAATTTTATATATAAATAGCTTTCACATGAATAATTTTTTTTATTTTTTTCTAAATGGACTTGGAAATATTTTTACTAAAAGCGATTTAATTTTATATTTTCGTAAATTGACGTTTTATTTTTCTTCTCTTTTCTTTTCTCTTCTCTTTTCTTCAAATAGTATAAGCACAAAATTTGGTGATAAAACTTGTTCAAATTTTTGACATTTTAAATTAAATTCTTTTCATTCAACGTCTTAAAATAATATTAATTATAATAACTCAATTACGTAATGAAAAAAAAATAAAATAAAATTCAAGATATATAAAATAAAATAAATAAAATTTATAAATTAATTCCTGTTGTAAATATTTGACAAGATTTAAAGATATTACAATAGCTATAATTACCAGAAATTTAGTTTTACAAAAATTAGATTAGCCAGTTAAAACTGTTTCTCATATTATAAAAAAAAAGTCTATAATAAAAATTATTGTTGTTGTTGTTGTTTTTAAGATCTACAAAAAAAAACAAATCGGTATTGAAATACACAAAAATTCAGATAATATATCTTTCTATTTTTTTTTTTAAATTGAAAATTTCTGTAATAGCAATTTAATTATCTGATGAAAATTAAATATATAATTTAAATATCAGATAACAATATATATAAATTATGAATCGATTTTTTTTTTTCTATTTTATATGTATTTCTATTTTAATTAAGATTGACTACTATATCAATAAACATACTCAAGTTAGTATTTGTCTAGAAGCAAAATTTAATAAAAAACAGGTCTTAAAAAAATTTTTAACAGCTTTTTCACTCTATTTCAAAAAAAGATTACAAAACAAAATCATAAATTATTTAAGAAGTTAATTTTGTTTAAGGTATTTATTTATTTATTTTTATATATATATTTTTTTTGTTTTAAAATCAGAAATGCTTATTCAATAATTAAAATTTCTAAGCAACTAAATAATACAGTCATAAAATTTAATAAATTCTAATTATTTATATTTGATATATCACGAAATATTTAATATTAATATAAAATAATTAAAATATTGATTATTTATATCAAACGAGTATTATCTTATTTCAACGACAGTAATTCTTTATTATTTTTTGTTTTTTTGTTTTTTTAAATACATAATACATAATAAAAACATGTGTCGTTTTATAGACATCTGCTTTTTAAAATAAAAAAAGTGAATGACACTTTTAAAAATAAAGATAAGATAACAATTGTTTTAGTTGATATAACAAATAAAATATATAAAATATTTTATATTTGCTTAAATTCTTGAATATACTATTGAAATTGAATATCTTATAATTTTAATCCTATTGATGAATTGATAATGTACAACTTCTCTCTTTATTCAAACTTTACTATATACTTAACACAAAATTCAAAATTAATTCTGCTTAAATTAAATTAATTAAAAATTCGTTTTCATGATGATGGTTGATTATTTTTTACTTCTGAATTGATTCCAAATTTAACAAAAAAAATGATGATTTCACACTTAGATTTTGACTTTGTCAGATTTTATTAAAAAATTTTAATTCATATTTACAACATTATTTACTATTCTTTAAAAAAAGTTTTAATTTCTATTCATTTGAATTTGAGCATTGTTTTATTTCTAATTAATTATCAATATATATATTTTTATGTTATAATGGCATAATAACTAATTAATCAAGAGTTACATAATTTTTTAAAGATTGTTTAATTTTTTTTTAATCCAGAATGAGAATCTATTAAACAATATAAATTTATTTATTTATTTATTCATTAAAGATATGCTTAAATATATATGCAATGTACATGAAAAGCATGTTTTTCTAATTAAATTTTAATCAATATATTTTTTAACTCTTATTGAGTAAATAAATTAATATATAAACATATATATATATATATATATATATATGATAACAAGTTTAGATAGAATTAAATTTAAATCCAAAACATCTGTTTATGAAAAAAAATTAATAAGCAAAATGATAAAATTATTGACAAGATAGAACTTGATTTTTTAATTTATTCAAAAATATTCTTGCTTGATTGATTTTAATTTTTTCAAATTGCTTTTAAAAAAAACTTTATATTTGTAATGTAATGTTGTAATTTAATATTTTTGTAATAAACAATTGTTTTTGATCTCTGCAAGATATGAAAAATATTTGAAACTAGATATTTATTATTATTATTATTATTATTATTGTTTCAACACTAAATACAATAAATAGAAAAAAATCAAGCTGATTTGATATAATAGGTCAATTTTTATCAAAAAGAAAAAGTGTAGGAAGTGTTAGAAAAAAATTAAAAAAAGACAAAAAACCTTTAGTAAACATTTATGATTTTTTAAAAATTAAATATTTAATTAAAATATAAAAAAGAGATTTTATTATATTTATTCAGTGTAAAGAATTATACTTTTTTTGTTATTATTAATTTTAGTTTTCAAGTATCTAGTTTTTTTAATCCTGTTTAATTTTGAAACATGCTCATGAAACGCGTTTTTTTGTTTTTTAAAACAAATATTAAAAAAAAAAAACTATTAATAAAAAAAAAATATGAGAATTTGATATATTTGTTTATATCAAGTTAAAAAAAAAATTATTTTATGCATCTTTGATTCTAATTTAATAAGTTTTCATATTAATTATAAGCTTTGTTAATATATTTTGCATGTTTAATTTCATGACTAATAAAAAAATTGTCATTTTAAAAACAGCTTGACAAGTTTTTTATAAGCTATAAGCTACTTAAACTAAAACCTTTTTTGATCTTTGTGATTAATTAAACATAAAAAATAATTGATTTTTTTTATTTCTGTTAAATTCAATAAATATTAAAACTAAAAAAATGCTTGTGAATCTGAAAATTTATCTTAAATAAAAACAATATGAAGTGTTGAAAGATTAAAATTTCAGATATATATTTTTATTTTTAAAATAATAATAATTAAATTCAAAACTAAAAAATAAATAAGGTTTTAATTAAAAGCAAATTTCAAATTTCTTGGCTGCATGAACTGTCTAACAATGTCATCGGTAATTTGACTACGCTTTTGTTGATGTGCTGCGACTAAATTTTGTAGCACTTCTATCAACTCTTTTTTTAAAAATCCAGTCAACAATTCACCACTTGAATAGCTTTTTCTTATTTCTTCTAATCTTTCGTCATTGTCCATAAAAAACCTTAAATATTGATATGAGACATCTATTTCACAGTTGCCACCATATTTTTTATGATCTTCGACTGTTTGACCACCTCCACTGAATGCATACTTGTTTATTTTGTCCTTAATTTGTTTTGCTGTATCAGTCAAAAATATAGATGAATTTGGATCAGACGAGCTCATTTTAGATTTAGCACCTTGTAATGCTGGGAAAAAAACTGAATGTAGTAGAGCTGGTTTTGGAAAGCCTAGTCTTGGTGCTACATCCCGTGTCATTCTAAAATATGGATCCTTTTTTAGATTAAAAATTTAAAAACTTTAAACAGAAGACTTGAAACTACATTAAATTATTAAAATTACTTGATCAATAGCACATGGAATTAAGCATGGTATATCTTTTTTATTATCGAATATAAATGGAAAAGTGGAACTAAAACTAGGCGCTGCTTGAATAGCTGGAAATGATATTTTTCCAATACAATCAGATTCAACAAAACCAAAAATGTTTTTAACTTGATTTACATTAACACACTTTTGTATTCGGCATATATTTTTATAAAAATTTGAACATTGTCTATGTAAAAATATAAAACAAAAATAATTTTTCTACATGTTAGTTATTTAACTTTTAATAAAAAAAAATACCCCATGAAATCAAAATTGCTAAATAGAAATGTTTTCTCTGGATTAAAACCACAAGCAATTATGTCTTTTGCGTTTTCATACGCTAAACGATTTGCTTCTTCTAAGCTTAAATCTTTCCATAAAAATTTTTCATCATCAGTCATCTGAATTACTAATGGTACGTCGAATACGTCTTGTAACCATTTAGTAAACATAAATGGTATTAAATGTCCTAAATGCATTGCTTCTGAAGATGGACCCCGACCAGTGTATAGAAAAAATGGTTTTTTGCTTTCGTATAAAGTAAGAATTGTATGCATGTCTCGATGTGAGAAAAATATGCCTCGTCTTAAAAAGTAATGCGCTTTTTGATTTGTAATTGCTTCCATTCTAGTTATTAGATCATTATCGATTTTAGAAGATCCAAATTTAACTTAATTTTTATAACTAACTTATTATTACTATGTTTAATTAATTTTAATTAACTATAAAGCAGCAATTACCTATTAATTTGTCGTAATTGACACCAGTGTTTGACGATGATGTCACAGTCCATGGATCGACTAAATCTTCTTGCTCTTCATTATTTTCTTTTAAATTTAAATTATCTAAATTGCTTTCAACAGTTTCAGTTGTCATTTTTAACAAATCTAAATTTCCTATTATTAAAAATTGTAGCTTTAATGTATGAAAAATTTATATTTCAAAATTAACACGTTAAATATATTTCGTCATTTATTTCAATTATTTCAAATAAACGTGTAATTCATACAACCCAATTGGCAAAAAATAAACTTAACTTTAAATTTTTGAACATATAATATCAAAAAAATAAAATTAGTCGACATCTTTAAATTTATAAAAAAAAATTATTTAAGATAATAATAATTACTCAAAGCTAAAGTTTACTTTAAAAATATTTATAAATTAAATTTTTTGCATTTATTTAAATTAAGTCGGTAAGATGCTTGCTATAGGATATACTAAAAGTGTTTAATCACTTAAAATTTTCTTGGGAAGGTCTGAGTGAAAAGCCGGTTTTTGAGAAAAAACAGGCTCTAGAAGGGTCCTATTTAAATAATCTGGCGTTGCACAGAAACATCCATGTTCGTGGATCTTAATATGCGTGCATAAAAGCACAAGATTTTGTAATTAAGAAATTGATTGCAATTGATGCTATAAGCGCATATTTTAGTTGAGAATGTGGCGTGGCTGGCTGCTGCAGTGCGATTAGCAAGACGATATTCAATGAATATCGTAACTCAATTCAGACTACACTCTTACCGACCCTACATTTTTTTCTTAAGTATTAAAGAAAAGACATTAAAATTTTATTTGAAAATTTTTATTAAAAAAAATTATAAAATTTCTTCATTAACATCGTAAAGAGGTGGCTCATACAAATTTAAATTTCTTTTTGAAATTTCCAATTTATTTATAAAATTTGATTCTTTAAAAGTGTTTTCATCTATTTGATTGAATAAATGAAAGTTAAGATCATAAAAAGCATTAGTTAATTCACATCTTGGATCTAATTTTATCTCTTTTAAAACTAATGTACTGTCTTTTATATAACTGTAAGAATCGATTAAATTTTTTTCTATTGTCAATGTTTGTATTGAGCTAAAACTATTTCCGAATAAAACCAAATTTCTTAAATTTTCTAATGACCAATTCGCATATAAAAAATTATTGTATAATGCTTTGGGGCAATGTGGCATGTAACACAATGTTAAGCAGTTTTCACTTTCACTTGTTTCGATTTGTTTAATGCATTTGGTGTTTTGGAAGGGTCTTGAATAGTTGAACAACTGTTGTATCAAATATTGCTCTGTTTTATTAAATACTGGATCGTAAATATCACACAAATTAACCTCAGCAATATTTAATTCATTTAAATCTTGAATTATAATCATTAACAAAGCTATTTGGTATCTAGATGATAAATTATCATCTAAACTACCGATTCCATAGCATAAAATATTTATTTTATTTTTAATTTTAGAATATTTAAAATGATCCGTTAATATTTTTCTTAAACTAATTAGCATTTTGGATACATAAAAATCGTTATCATTTAATTTTAAATTTGTTTTTATTTTATCTATTTTGCTTTTTAATTCATTAATTGAATTCATATCAATTATATCTTGTATTTGATTACGATCAGATATCAAATTAGCCTCTAATTGTGTGTTTTTAAAAATTTTATGCTTTGAAGTTGAATAATTTTTTTTTGATTTTACCAATATAAATCCATCCTCTTCCATTTTCTTTATGTAATTAAAATTAAATATTTTTTTTGATAAAATACAAATGGAATTTTAAGAGCCCAATTTTTTTTTAAAGATAAAACAGAAATTTTAAATTTTAATAAAATGTTTATTTAAAAAAATTTACAAAAGAAATAATAAAATAGAATAATGTAATCTTTTTGTTTTTTAATTTATCTTCTATATTTCCATTTTCGGAAATGAAACCATAGTTGATAAATACCATTTTGAAACTGATTTCTAAAACCATGTTTGTACGAAATATCCCATTCTCTATTCACAATCTTGAATGCAACATCCTTTTTAAACAAAGTTAATTAATTAATATTATTATTAATATTAGTATTTAAAATAAATTGAAAATAACTTCATATGGTGGCCCAGCATGAAATCTCAAGACAGCAAAATCTTTATTATCTTTACACACAGTCTTAAAATTAAAAATAAAATTAACCGTATGGCTTCTTTAATTAAATACAAAAAATATAAAAAGTTATACAATTGAATATCTCGGTGTTTTTGTTTTGTCAATTAAATCTGGATAAAAAATCTTCAAAAATAAAAAAATGTTTAAAATATTTAAATAAAAGAGATAATTAATAGACTTAATTACGTTAAATTTGTATCCTTGTACAGTCTTAGGTGGAGGATTATCAACATCATAATGTTTTTTATTGTATTGATTCCAATCGTAGCCAGTATGGACCCTATTATAATAACGGGGCTTACGTGGACGATATTTATCTGACCATAAATAGTTTTGCTCAAGTAGAACTTCTTTGGCTTCTGATTTAGAATCAGCCTGAGACCCACTCGATAATAATCCAGCTTCTTCTTCTAAACGTTCAAAGCTTCCCATCGATGCACGCACTTTTCTTTCAAAAGCATCATCATCGTCAGGCTTACTAGGACCCACTCCTAATACCTGATTTCGTTTCAATTCTATTCGTCTATCATCTTCTACTTGAGTAATAACATTTATTTCTGGTGGAATGTCTTGCTGTCTCATCAAAATAGGTGAATAATTTCCTATCGAATAATCTTGTATTGCCTGTGTTATTAAATCTGTTTCATTTGCTTCGTTAAATTCCTCTCGTTTTTCATTTTTATCAAATTCATCTTCGCCTTCGCCTTCATCGCTATCATCGATGTTTATTTCATTTTCATTTTTATATTTTTTAACATTTTCTGTTCGTTTGGTTTTCAACGATTCTTTTTTATCCAAAATACCTTGCTCTTTTTTTAATTTTTCAGCTTTCTCTTTCAATACTTTTTGATGTCTTTCTTTAAGACGTGCTCTTGCCATATGCGCTTTTAATTGTCCAAGTAAAGATTCCCAATAATTTATGTCAATACCTAACTCGTTGTTTATTTTGTTTTTTATTGATTCTTCTAACTGAATTAATTGTTCATAAGTTTTACCACGAAATAAAGCTGTTACGTCTTGTAATACGGATTCATTGATACCTTCTCGTCTGTCACCAGCGTGTTCTAGTATTCAAAAACAAATACAACTAATAAAACTTTATTATTTTATAAATTAGCTTTTGTAAATATACTAACCACTTGAATTTTTGTCCAATTTTTGTAGTTTTTTTAATTCATCTTCTGTTATGATTGTTATGTCTTTCCAATAATCCGAATTTTTATCCATTTCAAGGTCTGAATATATCCTAATATCAACCAATAAGTCTTCTAAATCTCTAATGGTTAAACCATTTAAATAGTAGTATGGCTCATGCATTTCTATAGCTAGACCATCATCTTCGACATTTATATATTTAGCTAAAAGATCAATAGGCTTTGCTCTTCCTTCTTCTATACGTATTTTAGAACGTAATTTAACTTGTTTTAGATGAAACTTTATAACAAAAAAATAAAATATTTTTCTCAAAAAAAATTTTAAATCTAAATTATAAATCTTACTGAGTCTTCCTGCTTTTCCCATTCTTTGTGATACTCACACTCTTTTTGCCTTTGAGAAAATTCTCGTTCTCTTTCACGTTCTTCTCTCTCACGTTCTCTTTCTATTTTTCTTTTCTTCAACTTTTCTAATTCTCTCTTTAAAAAAGATAAGAATAAGATGCTTAATTTTATAAATTTAAAAGTTTTTTAAATTAAGAAAATATACATTAGTTTCTTCTTGTTTTAATTTGTTAACCATTATAAACTTTTCTGGTTCTAGTTTATCAAGACCAATTTTTTGATTTTTTTTCCTCCATATAAAGGTTTCTGCTTGTTTGTCTTCAGCTTCTTTCACTTGGTCGAATATTAATTGCTCACTTTTTTGAGCTAAATGCCAACTATGATCACTTTGACTTTTTTTAAACAAATCATCCAAAGTTTCTTTTGGTTTTGTTTTTTTTTGTGTTTCTGGTGAAGTTGAACGTGATGAAGATGAAGATCGGGAACTTGATGTTGATCTATCTGAACTATCTCGATGATGCTTTTTCTTTTTGTATTTTTCTTTTTTAGAATTTTTTTTGTGCGCAGACGACCTGTGACGATCTTTTTCATCTTTATGTTTTTTACCCATTTTTTTTTCAAGTTTTTTTTGAAAAGTAAAAATTTTACTAAGTATTTATATAATAAATAAGAAACTTGAAATTGCAATTTAATTGAAAATTTCAATTGTTATTTGAAACAAAATAATATTAACTAATAATTTAACAAACCTTCAATTCATTTTTCTAAAATTTAAATGAATATAAAAAATACATAAAATGTCTAAAAGGCCGTCAACTGATTTAAATTCAACTAGCATGAATAAAAGAGCTAAAAGAACCCTACAAAGAGACTCGATAACTAGCCAGAGTGAATTTTCATCACAAGGATCAGATAATTTGGAGCATTATATAGAGTTTAATCAGCAGGACTTGAATGAGGTTATTTATCCCAAAAACAAATTTAAATTTATTGAAAATATGATTTTTTGTCTTTTAAGTTAAAATCTAAAGTTAATAAAGTATTAAAAGAATCTCAAAATGAAGTTAAAATAACAGAATTGACTAATATGTTTAAAGGTATTAGTTGAATTTTTTTTATTTCTAATAAAATTATTGTATCAATAAAATTTTTTTTAGAAATAATTGATACATCATCAGCTAAAAACAAACAAAAGTTAGGCTCATTATTTACAACAATATTGGAATATTTAGGCAAAAATTCTATGGAAATGGACGATAAATTAGTTTCGCAGTTTACATTACTACTTTCACTACAAGTTTAATTTCAATACATTTTTTATTCTTAAAACTCGATTATATTGAATATATATTTAGATTGATTCGCTTCCATCAATTGTTTTAAAAGATTCAATTGATTTGTTCATATCTCAAATAAGAGCTCAGAAGCCTTACAACGAAAAGTAAAATTTTCTTCTAACCAAAATTTATTCTAATAAATCAAAATTCAAAATTTAATACAAAAAAGGAGTATAGAATTATTTGTTGAAATATTTAGACATATTCATAAAATACCATTCTCTGATTTGGACAAAACAAAATCAATCGAACAAGAAAATAACAATTCAAATGAATATGTGCGACGAAAAATTTCTGATTTGTTGGCTGTTAAATGGACTCAATCAACAGCTTTGAATGCTTTAAATTTAATTAGGTATTTTTTACTTACTTTATGAGAATAAGATAACAATAATTTTTTTAAATATTTCGCTATTAAAGAACTATTCAATTGGATCAAAATGAGCTTAAATCGTTATTAATAAAATTGTTTGACATCAACGAAATAAATTGGTCTAATATTCAAATACCGAATTTAATTAACTTAGTTTTATCATTTACCAATTCAAAGCAAAATCGTAATCTAATATTTGAAAATATAATTCAGTTTTTTATTGAATTGAGAAAGAATACTAGCAATCAAATAAATGTGTAAGTATGGTTTTTTTTTGTTAAATTTAATAAATTTTTAAAATAAAATTTAATTTAGTCAAAAAAACGATTTTATTGATGCTGAATCGTTATCGATAATGCATATAATACATCTAATTAAAACAGAGCTTTCATTGGGAAAAGATATAATTAAAATTTTAAAATTAAAATTAAACCGGAACTTAAATGAATTAGTTCAACCATTTACATTTGGCTTGTTGTTAGCATTAATTAATGTTTTGCCAAGTCAAGATGGAGTTATTGATTTACTGAGACAAATAGTAACTAGAATATACGAAAGTGAAATAAATCATAAAAAATATTACTGGGTTGCCAAAACATTTAGTGAAGAGGAAAAAAAATTGACTAGCTACTTAATAAAACCGTCTAAATGTCGCTTATATTTTAACGACCAAATTTTATCTGGTTTAATAGAGTTTTTGTTTGAGTTATTTGAAACTAATGGTATTAGAATGTCTAAATTCACAAAGCCAGTCAGTCTGAATGAGAAAATTACCTTGTATGCTTCTGAAATGCTTAGAGACTTATTTAGAGTGAATTTTAATTATAAATTAAATTAATAAGATTTATTTTCTTTATATTTAAAATATTTAATTTAATTTTATCTAGAATTCGAAAGATTCAAGAGATAAAATTTTAAATAAATTGACCGAGCGAATATTTTCCTCAAATGTAAATAAATCGATTGTTTATATAGACCAATTAACAATTTTGATTCTTTCCGAACCAGCTAGCTCATTTCAAGACTATTTTCGTAAATTCAAAAATCGATTAGATCACATGATTTACATGAGTCCTATAGTAGCACTTGAATTTCTAACATCTATAAAACCATTGTTAAAATACGACACTTCTTACAAAGATAATTTAATTATAACTCTTAAAAAATCTGTTTATCAAAAGTTTATAATTATTTTAAAATTTGAATTAATTTCATAGAATAAATATTTGTTTAATTAGTGATGTGGATATTAGAAAAGTTGGTTTAAACGGTCTTGTTTGCATGCTTACACAAACTAAATTATCCAGTTTTTTACCATCAAGTCAAGCTTCTCAATCCATGTCTTTATCTCAAGTAGTTAATTTTTAATTTTTTATAGTATATTAATCAAATGCTTACTTATCTTAATCAATCAAATAATTTTCTAAACAAGACTCAATCTCAAATTAGTCGGATGCCAATGTCACAAGAAAGAAATTCAGAGAAAAATTGCTTAGAAATATTTTTAAGCTTGAGGCGTTGTTTAAGCCAGCAAGTCGAAATTAGATCAAGATTATACCAAGTAAAAGATATTTAAATTTTTAATATTTGAATTGATTTATTATTATTAATTAATAATTTTTTCATATTAATCAAGTCTTGTTGTAGCTTGGTATCTCAAAACAATACTTTAATTGGACCAACTTTAAATCTGCTATTAACAGCTGTAATTTAATTATTTAAGCTTCAAAAATTAAAAAAAAATTAAAAATGTTTTTTACCTAAAATAAGTTTGAAAATTATTTAATCAAATCTAACTTAGATCTGGAAATTGATTTTACAAAATGTTTAAAATTAAATGATTTGAACGAAATAGAAATAGTTGAACCATTGGATATTTTAATGCATGCAGTTCATTTATGCGATGATAAATATAACAAGTCAGGTCTACGAAATAAAGAAGAAATAGATGAAGATATAAAAAAACATTCAGAAACCATAAATACTTATTTTGACCAAATAAAGCAAACATTTTTATCTAAAACTCAACAATATATAATCGAAACTTATAAAAATCAAGTTAATTTAAAATTCATCAGCACTAAAAACACTTTATCAAAAACTTTATCAACTACTCAAAACTCAAAACAAACGCAATCAGCTTTATCTAATAAAAATAATTCTGCAGACATAAATACTTCAATGGCTTTTTATCAATGTTTATTAGGATCAATTGAAGTTTTAATAGAACATTTTTTTACTTCTGGAGCATTAAAGTTTCTAATTAAAAATATTCTTAAAAATTTTATTTTGTTTTAATTAGTTTATTTACAAAGAGCAACTCGTGACTTGTACAAAAAATTCAATTTAGTTTATGATCTTGTACATAAACAGTTCACATTAGGCTCAGATGAATCAATATTAAAAAAGAAAACGAATCAAACACCATCAAAAATTCAAAAAAAGAAAAATCCTAAAAATAAAAAGGATGCTAAAAAAGAAAACAAAGAAAATATGGATTTAGATGAAAATGAAGAGACTGAAAATCAAGAAGATGAAATAAAAGCAACTGCTTATGATCAAAGTAAAATGGCTGATTTAACTTCATTAGAGCAGAATCCATTATTAGAGTCAACCACGAATGGGTCAAATGCTTCTAAGCTGAATAAAAAAGGATCTAAATCATCTTCTTCATCCAAAAAACAAACATTACCTAAGTTCAATTATCTACATAGAATTTCATACAGTTGTTTACTGAAACTATTGGATGTTTATTATTCGTCAGTTTTCTTATAAATGTTGCTTTGGAATTAAATTTTAAAAATCCTTTTTTATTAATTATTTCAAGAGATAAGCACAAGCTGGTAAAAATAGAACCTGATGATTATTCGGAAGAAACAGTTGAAGAGTTTTTGTTACAAATCCAGGGTGATGAAAGTTTTCATAACTATTTGATTAAAGTTTTAAACCAACAATTGGACTTAATTTTAAATGAGTCAAATTATTTGAAAACTAATGTAAAAAGCGATTCAAATCTAAGCTACGATGCCGAATCTAATAATGAAAAAGATTTATTCAAATATTTAAACCAGTTATGGATGTAAAAAAAAGCTAAAATTAATTAAACAAGTTTATACTATAATATTATTTTAAAAGATTATTTTGGCAACAACTTAGTCTTTCAAAGTGTAAAGAGAACGAGTGTTCTAATTTGGGATTTTATTGTGAAGAATGCATAAAATCAAAAACTATTTATTTAAAAATTTTAAGCAATATTTGGAGAATAGTTTCGATCAAATTTAATCCAAAGTTAAACGAACTTTTTTCATTTTCAGGTAAAAGATATTTATTCAATAAAATGGAAAAAATAAATAATAAAATAAAATCAATTTAACCAATTAATGTAATTAAAATTTAAAGTATTTGGTGATAGCACAAATGATTCTATAACACAATCAAATACATCAAATTGTTCAAATGTAGCAGTTGGTATTTTAGACCAATGTCGTAGATTTATAGATAGGTGTATATCTGACGAAGCGAAATATGTATCAAGCTCATTTAAACTTGCAAATCAGTTACTAGAATTTATGTATGAGATATCAAATAATATAGCATTAAAATTAGATGATTATAATAATTTGTTCAAATGGAATCAACAATTAACAAATGAAAAAGAAATAAACGATCAACAGTTTGTTAGAACTTTGTTTAAATTTTTTACATTTATAACATGGAACAAAAATAGTTCAACTACTCTTATGAAATATTTGTGTCAAGATTTAACTTTCTTTTATCCCGTTCTAAAAGTATGAATATTTTAGAATTAAATTTTTTTTTTTAATATTAGATTTTTTTTTAGACTTTTAGACCTCTGCTAACTGAAACGGAAAATGAGCAGTATTTTACTTGTTTAACAAGCGAGACAGCTTTGTCAATTTTGAATGTAATATGTGATGAATTGACAAACCAATTAAATTTATTAGAATGGTTCATTTCATTCAAAACAGATAAAATATCAATAACTGCTTTTTATAAGCAATTAAATTGTATATTGGAATGTTTGAAAATATTACTAATCATCGACTTACCAGTCGGCTATTCTCAAGAACAAATAATTCGATTTACTAATAAATTTTATACTTTTATGAATTTTTTTTGTAAAAGTGTAAGAAATATTTAAAATTTTAAGTTTATAAAATATTTATTAATTAAATTTAATTTAATAAGATAACCACAAGAGAAGTAATAGCAGATGAAGAAAAACTACTAAAAGCTGCAGTTGATTTTACAGCTAGCCAAATACAAAACCCGTTAACCCATTTTATAAGCAAAGTCCAAAACACAAATTCTAATAGCTCCTTAAAAGATAAAGATTCTAAAAACGAAAAATCTTCTAAACTAAAAGGAAAAGACACTGGTGATTCTAATTCAAGAGTATTTAATTAGATAACTAAATATAAAATAATATGTTATAATTTAAAATTTATTATAAGGCTTCTAAAACTTCTAAAATGATTCCTAATTTGGTCTACTTAAATGAACAATATGAACATCAGTTAAAAGCATTAAATAAGCATTTTAAAGACAAAGTATGAAGTTCAAATTAATATATAATATAATTTTTTTCCTACACAGTATTAAATTTTCATTAATAAGATAAATTTCACAGAAAATTTTGAAGTACGTTTGAAAGACTTTAGAATAGTTTTATCAAATGATCAAGCTGCTAGTGATTATGAAGGAAGTTATTCTCCAACTGAAGATAACGAAGAAACTAATGATGGTGAAACCGTTGTTGCGGTTAAAAGAGATCAAAGTGAAGAAGAAATTGAAGATGAAGATGAATGATAAAATTTCAAAAATTAACTTTTTTGGTATAAATTGTAACTAATTTCAATCCGAATTATGTAAAAAAAAAACCTTAATTTACCTCAAATACAAATTTTCAATAAAGATTTTTTCGATTATTTTTTTTTGTAAAAAGAAATTTATGATTTTATAGTTTCCCAAATCATAAACCGTAATCGGGATTTTTACTGCTTTTTGAATTAAAATAATTCCACTTAAAAAATTTCAAAACTATCTCAAAATTCAATTCGACATAGTACTCGATATGCCCTTCAATAAATCGAAGGATATAACATATAAAATTCCTTAAAGTTTTTTGAAATTATGAGCAAGTGAAATTTTCATATTTGTTTTTTCCAAAAAATGACATAAAATGGAGTTAGATTTGACGAATTACAAAGAAATTTAAAAAACAGATTTGTAACAAACATTTAATTCTATCTATAACTACTTATTAAAGGTTTTTTAAATATCCTTACTGGAGTTGTTACATTTTTAAGAGAAACTATAGTTAATGATTGGGAACACTATATCTCGAAAATTTTAGCCATTTACAATTAGTTTTTAATTTTTATTTAAATAAAAAAGCTTCTTAAATTTTCATATTAAAATAAAACCAATTGTTTACTCTTTGGTTTTCAAATATTTAATGACAAAATCAGCAGATTGTTTTTTACCATCAAACTTTCTGGATAATTTTGAAAATTCTAACATTCTTTCTAAAACTGATTTGTCGGTTAAAACTTTTACTATTGAATTTTTTATTTGAATTGGAGAAAAATTCCTTGGATCTAGTCTTAAACCTAATTTTAATTCATCAACAACACGATATGCTACAAACGGTTGATCACCTGCAATAGGAATACAAATAACTGGTACTCCATAATATATCGCTTCGCTTACACTATTCATTCCACAATGCGTTATGAATAAAGAAGCTCTTTGCAAAATTTCTATTTGCGGACATGTTTCCATCAAAAAAACATTTTCAGGTGTATTGTAATTTTCTCTTTTGAATTTCTCATATACAATTGAACCCAATGAAAATATAAAAGTTAAACTTAAATCTTCTTGATTTAATATCTTTACACTTTGTATGATCTTATCAAAAACTAATGCATTATTATTAAAAACTGTCCCTAGCGATACATAAATTAATTTAGATTTATTTTCTTTTTTAAATGTGTAACTTGGATTTAAAGGTTTAAAAAGATCTAATAGTTTTTTCAATTCATTGTCATTTTTTTTATACATTCTTACATTTTCATCAACTAGGCATCCAACAAATTTATAATTCGAGCTGAATTTCTCAACATTTGGTTGAAATTCTGGAAAAACTGCAACTAAATTTAATTTCTCATCTTCATTTAATATGAAATTAAATGGATTCCATACTTTAATTCTAAATTTAATGCTAAATTTAATTTGCTTCATATAAATCCATGTGCATTTAATAAAAAATTTAATATCATATTTTAAAAACTTATTCAATAGCTCTTGATTTGGATATACTTTTAACTTATTAGCAAAACTTGTAAATATATTAATTCCTTTGGGTGGTTTCAACTTAGTATGACCATTTTTATAATTTTTGTCCAATATATTTAGTAAATATCTTGCATGTAATGCGAATTGGTCATATATTATACAATCAGGCTTTTCTTTTTCTACATCTAAAAGCAAAATTGGAATTTGTTTGTAAGAGAAATTAATCATAATTGCAAATAAATCAAGTAAGCAATTATTTAAATTTTCTTTTAATGTTGGTACTTGGAAAAAATTTGTTGGAAATTCTAAATAGCTTCTAAACTGAGCACCAGTATTTTCAATTATGTGTTTATGTTTGCTAAAACCGTAAAATACTACTTCGCAATTCCTATTTCTCACCAATTCGTGTACTAAACCGGTTACAGGATTTATATGCCCTGAACCATGAACCAAGATTACAAATATTTTTATTTTTTTTTCCATTTTTCAATTGAATAAAAATTTCTTAAATTCATGCAATTATATTTAGAATTTATTAATAATCTTTATTCTTTCAATTTAGTTTCACTACAAAGTTTTATTTTTTTTTAAATTTTTTTTGGAATTTCCTATTTTTAAACTAGTGAAGCGTAAAAAAATAAATTTTTTTTTTGAAAGAAAAAAGATAATTATTTATATCTTTTGAACTATGATTCTCTAAAAACTTAAAATATTTTTTAATAAATTCTAAATTCTTTGCATTTATAATTAAAATTTGTTCTTTAATTTTTTTTATTTTGTAAAAAAAAAAATACAAGTATTGGAATTAATTTTTTAGTTTATAAAGGACATAAAAAAGATTTAAAAAGTCGAAAATTTTACGAATTTACCAGATAATAATTGAAATTTTTTGAAAAAATGTATTGAATGTAATATCTTTTTTACAATAGAAAAATAGAAGTGTTAAAATTAATTGAAAAATCTATTAAAACTCGAGGGCGCTGAAAAAGGTTTAAAAGAAATATTGATCCCGTTCAAAGGTAATATACAAGAAACTTTAAAACAAAGTTTCTTACACGAAATTAGTAATAAAAAATTTAATAACTAATAAATTTACAAAATAAAATGATAAGCATTTTAAAACTAATGCATAAAAGCTTATCATATGATAAATTAACTAAAATTGATTTCAAAATTAATTGTAAGCAAAAAGTTTGAAAAAAAAAGTTGTTTCAAATTATATTAAAATTATATACTTATTTGAATTAAAATTTTTTCATTAAAATAATTTGGTTATTTAATTTTTTTCCATCAATTCTAGTTTTTTTAATAAAAAAAAGGACCTGCAATGGGCAATGAACAATTTTTTCCATCTTTTTTGTATGCAATATTGATTAATAAAGTTACTAAGAATCAAAAACCGAAAAACAAACACTAAAGACTACAAATTTCTAAATAAATTTAACAAAAAATGATTAATCATTAAAAAATAACAATTTTGCACGATTTGAAAGAAATTTAAAACAAGATAGAAATAAGCCGCTTTAAAAAAAAATTCGTTTTATTTTAATTCAAAACTTTTTTAAACTATTGTTCGAAAATGAATGATGTTGATTTAAACTCTTACATAACCAAATCAAATGAGCTTGAAA
Organism: Brachionus angularis; assembly: GCA_021432725.1. Taxonomy (NCBI): domain Eukaryota; kingdom Metazoa; phylum Rotifera; class Eurotatoria; order Ploima; family Brachionidae; genus Brachionus; species Brachionus angularis. Next base: position 5,237,494 of record JAJVDD010000001.1, on the reverse strand, counting down.
TTATAGTGGTAAGCTTTGATAAAGCAAACATATAAAGCTTTTTAAATTCAAATAAATTCTTTTATTATAAAAAAGAATAAGTTACAAAATGATCTTAAAACGTGTAAGACTCAATTTGATATTGAATTAATTAAGACTAAAGCAAATAATGAAGAAAAAATAAAAAAATTTAAGGAAAATGAGGTTTTTAAATAATTTCAAATTTTTTTAAATAATTTGAATGATTTGATTAATTTTTTAAGATAAAACAAAATTTAACTCTTGAAACAACTTTAAATGAAAATAAATTTCTCAAAAATGAGGTTTTAAATTTAAAAACAAGAAAAAATGAGCTTGAATCCAAATTAAAATCAAGTGAGCAACAAATTGAGAAATCCAATGATTCCATAAAAAAGATGAATATACAGTTTGATAACTGGAAACATAAATTCAATATTTTACAAGAAAGACTAAATGAGCTAGAAATAATCGAATCTAAAATTACAGAGCGATGTAAAATTGTTAAAATTTTAAAAATATTATGGTCAAGTATTAATCAAAACTTAATCAGCAAAGGTAATTTTGGAGGAAAGTGAAACACTTAAGCTTATTATTAAGCACAACGACTGTATCCTTGAAAGTTATAAAGCAAATTATGAAAAAACTCAAAAGGTAGTAATATATTAATACAAAGCTTTTTTTATATTAACCAAATCCATTTTTTTACAGGAATTTAATGAAAAACTTGATTTAAAAAAAAATGAAGTTGATTCGTATTTAAATAAAATAAAAGATTTAGAAGATAAAAACTCTGATTTAATTTCAGAAAATAAAAAAGTAAGATCTCAAATAATCAATTTTAAATTTAATTTTGAAAATGATTTTAAAAAGTTTAAAGAAGTGCTAGATACTTTAAAATTAGATTTGGATCAGACTTTAAAAGAAAAACATGTAATTATTCTAAATTTGTGATTATTTTTATTATTTTTAAGTTTAATATCTTTTTTTTTTTAAAGATTATTGAACAACAATTATTAAAATTTCATCAAAAAGAGAATCAAAATGCTCAAATTTTATATGAACAAAATAATTTAGTTAAAAAATTAGAAAAAATCATAACAGAAAAAAATGAACAAATTTTGAACCTCGAAACAGAGAAACAACGTCTAAATTCAGATTTAAACGAATTTAAAATTAAAACCGATTATGAAATAAGTCAGCTTAAATTACAAGTTAATTTCAAATTATTTATAAAATTTATGATAAATTTCAAATTTCAGTTAAAATTTGTTTTAAAGATTAAGAAATTAGATTTGAATCTGCAAAATGAAGTAGACGAAAAAAACAATATATTATTTAAATTAGAAGAAAAAAATGAACAAATTTATTTGACTGAGTTAAATAATAAAGATTTATCTGAAGAAATAAGAAAAATAAAACTAAAAAAACAAGTTGAGAATTTTACTCAAACAATACCTGGTTTACTCGGCTCAGATTTATCAAATAAATCTACTCAAACTAATTTAATTTATACAAATGAGCAAAAAATAGCATTTACTCAAACTTCAAAACCTGTTTTGAAGAATTCAAACAGTCAAACAATTTCAAAAAACTTTAAAGAAGCATCGTGTCAGACTTTGAATACAACTATCAGAAACAAATTGGTTCAACAAAATAACCAATTGTTGAACAATTATGAAAATTTTAAGATTAATCATCCTTTTGTTAATAATGTTAATTTGAATAAAATGGATAATAGAGAATTAAACCGAAATTTGGGTTATAAATCAGATGGTTTAGATATAAACTCAATAAATAATGATTCCCAAGAAGAACGAGAATTTTCTAGCAATTTTTTAAAAAAAAAACTACATACTACGACTACTAGTTCTACTAATAATAATGATAATAATAATAAAGAAAATTCAAAACAAAGTAAATCAAAAACAATCAAAAGAGTCAGATTTTCTGAGTTTGAATATCATGAAGAAGATTAAATTAAATTATTAATTAAAATTAGTTTTCCAAAATTATTAAAATATTAATTTTGCATTTTTAATTTCGAATTTATTATCTTGAATAAAAGTTATTTGTTAAATAAAATTTAAAAAATTAATTTTATCATTTAAATTAATTCCTTTCAAAAACAAAGTTAAAATTGTTGATTTAATTTATTGCCAACTTTGTATCCCAATATTTAATCAAATATAAGATTAAATTCAAATAATTTTAAAGTTTTTTTTTAAAAAGAATCTGTTTTGATTTTATTTCAAAAATTTTGTCATTAAAATTGTTACCTCAAATTAAAACTGTAATTTTATTAATTCTAAAGTCACTTCAAAAATAAAGTAAAATGGATTTACAAAAAAATTTTTATTGGAAATTATTCAACGACTCTAAATTAATTATTTTAATAAAAAAATTTATTTCTTAGATCTTTTTGAAGAGGGCTGGGTATCGGGGCTCATTTTTTCCGATTTAGCTTTTGACTTAGAAGCCGTTTTAGGCTTATGTTTATCTTTCTCTTCGCTCTGTTCTTGGGTTGTTTTACTAGACTCATAAGCTTGCTTCATTCGATTTATATTAATTTTACTAATAACATTATGGTCCACAATCGGTTTTGGATAATCTTTTCCAATAACACAATTAGCTCTTTGCTGTACAATAGGTGGGGCCATCCAAGGCTCAAATATATACTGAGAAGGCATATTTTTCAAAACAGGTAAGTATTTTTTTATATAATCACCATTTTTATCGGTTTTTTTACCAAACACAATTGGACTATAAACTCTGAAATATTGATTAAAAAAAGCCGAAGCGCTTAACCATTGCCAATTAGCTGCATTTAGACTCCAGTCCTGATCTAACAAGAACTCTTCAAATACTTCTTGCCCCTTTTCCCATGAACAATACAAATCACCTCTTGTCAAAAAGCAAGCAACAGCATGTCTAGCCAAATGATGTATCCAACCCTCGGTTCGTAACTGAGTCATTATGGCATCTATAAACGGATAACCAGTTCTACCTTCACGCCAAGCTTTCACATATTCTTCATTGTTATCCCATTTTATTTGTCTACAAATAGGATTTCCTTCTATTTTGTCAAAATTAGGCGTGTATGAGCCTACGAAATAAAAGAATTCTCTCCATAACAATTGGCCTTCTAATGATACTGGGGGCTGAGAATGCTTTCTTTTTTTATACGCATCTTTTAGTCTCCAATAAAACAATCTAGCACTCAAACAGCCAAATTTTAAATAAGGACTCAAAACAGTAGTGCTTGGTTCTAAGCTATTTGGACTAGTGTTGGGTTTTTCAAAAGAACAAATCCAAGATTCATTTTTAAATTTTTCGTTAAATCTCTTTAAAGCCTCGGTTTCACCACCTGGATATAAACAAGGTCCACATTTAGATTCGTCTACTTCCATTTCAATAAGACTCGGAATTTGATATAAATTATAATCGATTTCTAATTTTTTAAACATTTTGTTTGGTTCGTTTAGAGGTTTTGGTGGATCTCCGATCCGGGCTAAAAGTGCTGTAAATGATTGATATGTGAGAGGAGTTTTTAAATTATTTTTTTGATATAAATAGTTTGGATCGTATAAAGTATGAGAACATTTTGTTTCGATTTTTACATTGAATTCTTTTGCGAGTTGAGCTACTTCAGAATCACGCTTTTTAGCGTATGGTTCAGTGTCGCTTTCAAAACATAATAAATTTATGTTCCACTCTTTAAATTTTTGTTTAAAAACATCTAATGGTTGACCTTTAATTAGAATGAGGCGACTGTTTTTTTTTATTAATTGTTGATTTAAATCATTTAAAGATTGAACCAAAAATCTCCATCTATTCGGTCCTACTTTGCTATTTTTCACAAACCAAGGGTCAAGTATAAATATTGGATAAATATATTCACTTTTTTCTAATGCATACAATAAGCTCGGATTGTCATGTAAACGTTGAGCTTTACGAAACCAATATATACAATTTGTTGTGAGCGAATTTGATAATTCTTGTTTTATTTCTACAGGTTCTAATTTTTCTATTTTAACCTGAGACATTTTTTTGAATTTTGTTCATTTAAAATTTTTTCTCAAGTTTAAATCAATAAAAATTTAGCAAAATTAATTTAAAAAAAACTTATAAAATATTTAAAAAATTTTTTTTTTTTATATTTTTGAAAATGCCAATGAATAATAAATGTATTGTCGCTTTACAGCTTTTTGAATAAATTTGATTTTTTCTCAAAAATATATACCTAACCTTGTATTGAATTAAAAAATCTATTTTCATCTTATCCTTGTATAAAAAAAATATTGAATAACTAAATAAAAAATTTTATCAAGGTGATAACAGTTTATCACAGTTTAAGTATAATAACTTTTCTGATATTTACATGAATATATCGACTGCTAATAGATTATTGTTGAGCTTAATTTAAACCAATCTAGAAGTTTGACTGAGATAAAGTTACATAAAACGACGTGAAGCTGAATAAAATTTTGCTATTAATCATTAAAATTATAACTTCTTGTAAGAAAAATTTAAAAATTTAACTTCAAGCTAAGAAAAATTTTTTTTTTTATAGAGCATTTTTCAAGAAATGGCAGTTGAAATTGAATCAGCAGAGTAAAAAAATTATTTATTTTAAAAAATGAATACATTTTTTATATAATTTTATCTAAGTGTAATTCGTTTAATTCAGCAATATTTAAAAGAGAATAATCTTTTAAGAACTCTTCAAATTTTACAAGTAAAGCAAAAATTTAAAATAAATAAAAACAAATTAACTTAGTATTTTATTTAGGAAGAAACTTCGGTTTCTTTGAATACAGTGGATTCAATTGATAGCTTTGTTAACGATATTAATAATGGTCATTGGGATACTGTTCTTCAAACTATACAATCTCTTAAATTACCAAATAACAAACTCATTGATTTATATGAACAAGTGATATTTTTAATTTTAAAAATAACTTTCAAAAATAATTACAAATAAACGGTTTAATCGATTTTTAAAAGATTGTAATTGAATTAATTGAATTGAGAGAAATTAGTGCAGCTAGATCACTTTTAAGACAAACAGATCCAATGATACTTTTAAAACAACAACAAGCCGATAGGTATCTTCATCTTGAAAATCTGCTTGCAAGACCTTATTTTGATAGTAGAGAAGTAATTAAATTTTTTTTTAATTAATTATCAAAGAATTACAAAATTTTAAAATTCAAAGGCATATCCAGAAGGACAAAATAAAGAAAAAAGAAGACATTTAATCGCTCAAGCATTGTCTGGTGAAGTCAGTGTAGTAGCGCCATCAAGATTGTTGTCTCTACTAAGTCAAGCACTAAAATGGCAACAACACCAAGGTCTTTTACCACCAGGTACTACAATTGATTTGTTTAGAGGAAAAGCTGCTATTAGAGAGCAAGTAGAAGAAAAATATCCAACTTTAATGAACAAAGAGATTAAGTTTGGGGACAAAACTCATGTTGAGTGTGTTAGGTTTTCACCTGATGGTCAATATATGGTTTCTGGCTCTGTAGACGGGTTTATTGAGGTTTGGAACTTTACAACAGGTAAAATAAGAAAAGATTTAAAGTATCAAGCTCAAGAAAATTTCATGCTGATGGAAGATGCTGTATTATGTCTAGCATTCAGTAGAGATTCAGAAATGTTGGCTTCTGGCTCTAAAGATGGAAAAATACAAGTTGGTTTCTTAAATATAAAATTTTATTATGCTTAATTTGAATATTTTTTCAAAAGGTATGGAAAATTCAAACCGGACAATGCTTAAGAAAATATGAAAAGGCTCATAATAAAGGTGTAACCAGTTTATCGTTTTCAAAAGACTCGAGTCAACTCTTATCTACTTCTTTTGATTGTACTATTAGGTAAAATAATTACAAATAAACTTTAATTTTAGTTTTTTTAAATTATATTTAACTAAAAGAATGCATGGTCTTAAGTCTGGAAAACTAATAAAAGAATTTTCTGGTCATACAAGTTTTGTAAATGATGCAGTATTTACTGTAGACACACACAATATAATAAGTGCAAGTTCGGATGGTACAGTTAAATTTTGGAATGTTAAAACAACTGAATGTATAACTACATTTAAACAATTTGGTTCAACAAATCCTTCAGGATTAGAAATTAGTGTAAATAGTATACATCTTTTGCCAAAGTCAACAGACCAGTTTGTTGTTTGTAATAAATCAAATACTGTATCAATAATCAATATGCAAGGACAAGTACATTAACTTATTTTGAAAAAAACTGATTGAAAATAATTCAATATTTTTATTTCAAGATTGTCAGAACATTTTCAAGTGGCAAAAAAGAAGGCGGTAATTTTAATTGCTGTTGCCTAAGTCCTAAAGGTGAATGGATTTATTGTATCGGAGAAGATATGGTTTTATATTGTTTTTCGGTTCAAAGTGGCAAATTAGAAAGAACTTTGACTGTAATATTAGCCAAAATAAAATATTTTATACATCAATAATATTTATTCATAAAAAAGGTTCATACTAAGGAAGTAATCGGCTTATGTCATCATCCACATCAAAATTTGATAGCAACTTATTCAGAAGATGGTCTAATTAGGTTATGGACAAGCTCTTAAGATTTTAAATAAAGAGATTCTAAATTTACATATTATTTTTATCAGTGTAAATAATTTTTTGTTTTTGGATTAATAATAAAAATCATTTTGAATTAAACAGTTTAAATTTTATTTTACAATTAAAATTGATATTTTCCAAAAAAATTTTATTTGCTAATCTTTTTAGTATAGAAGTTGATTTTCTTATTGAAATTAAATTGATTGATTTGTTAATGCAATTTAATTTTAATTTATCTCATGAGAAAAGTAATAATAAAGAATATCTATAAAATTGTAAATTTTTTTTGATATTTTCAAAAATTAATCAAAATTGAGTCCAATTCTTTCAATAATTCTAAATTTCGAAGGTTAAAAATTTAAATTATCAAAATTTTAATGTAATACCTGATCAACAACTAAAAATTAATTATAATTTTTGTGTTGGGGAAAAATACGAAATTATTTTGATTTTATGGATGAATGTTTAAATTATTGTTATTTAAAAACATTTTTTTTATTTTGTGAAAAATTTTATTTGACTATTGCATCAAAAAATGTATTATTAATTATCATTTTTTTAGAAAAAAAAATTTATGAAATTACAAAAAAGATTATTTTTTTAATTAAAAAAAAATCATCTATTTTTACATAGTCGAACGATTTGATATTTAAACAATTTAAAATTTCATAAAAAAACCTATAAAAACTTAAGCATTTTCATTTTTATTTCAAAAATTTTCATTTTCAAATTCATAAGAAATAGAAATTTTAAAATGGCGTAAGAAATAAGCTTTTACAAATTTTTACTCAAAAAAATTAAAGCTTGTTAATAATTATTTTTTAATTGAACTAAAAAAAAAAATTTATTTTCATCAAGCTACATTAGTCAACCTCCCATTGGCGGCTGGAAATATGGACTTTTTGAGTGCTTTTGTCCATTCGAAGAATTCTGCTTTGCATATTGTTTCCCTTGTTGCTATGCTGGTAAATTTAAGTCTTTTTTCTGATTTATTTTAAGAAATCTTTTTAATAAAAAATTTTTTTTAAAGCGGCTGCTTCTGATTTAGCTGATCAATCATTCTTTTACTCTGCATTACAATGTTTATTTTATCCTCTTGGTTTGTTTTGTTTAAGACCACTTGCTAGAGATATTAGCTACATAAATGTAAGTATTCTTAATTATTACTCTAATATTTTTAATTTTTACATGATTTTTCTTAAATAAAAGGGTTCTATTTGGGAAGATATAATCGTTGTTTTATGTAACTTTTGAACTTTTTATTTTTTTTGAAATTTAAGGAAAAATTTATTTTTATTAAATTTTTAAGTTTGTAGCTTATGTGCTTTAATTCAAATTAAAAAACAATTCGATCCATATGTATAAATTTGAAATAAACTTTTCTAGGATATAATTAATACTATTTTATTTTTAATAAAAAAATTTTTATTTCATTACCTATATTTTTGTTTTTTTATATTAAACTTAATAAAAATTAAAATCATTAAGTATAAAGTCAAAAGATCGATTTTCCTAATACATTGTATATTGACATTTTGTCAAATCATATATAATTAATAACCGTCCATTAAAAATAAAAACAGTTAATTTAGCAAAATAAATTTTAAAAAATTAATTCTTATTTACACGAGATTTAACTTGTATATTAAAAATACACACATATTTATATTTGTATATATATTATAAAAAAGGATAAAAAAATTTTTAATTACCTATGAGTTTAAATTTAAATTTAAATTCATTTAAACAAGAATTGAAAAAATGTCATGCTCAACAACATCAAGCTTAACACCAGTCAGTTCTTTAGATTCAAGTTCTATTTCTTGCTTTTCTGATAAAAGTTTATCTAATATCAAATTAACTCAAAATTATAGTAATATTATAAATGAAAATGATCAATCTCAAATTCTGTACAGTGAAAATATAATAAACATAAATGAACTGTTTTTGATTGGTGATCAAGTTAAATTAATTATTGATTTACAATTATTTAAAACTGTTCAAGAAAACCATGGAGGTTGGAATAGCAAAATGAGTGAAGTAATATTCTTAGAAAAAAAATATTAATTAAACTTAGAATTATTTTTAATATCTAGCTGATTGGAAAAACTGGTAAAGTTCATCGAATAACTGAGAAAGGCGATATAAGAGTTAAATTTGATTATGAAACACCTTTTATTACAAAATGGACTATTTATGGATTTGCTTTGAGCAGAATTGAGTCGAATTTTTCAATCGGAGACAACGTTAGGTTAAATAATGATGAAAGAATAGTCAAATATTTATTAAACGAGAATTGGAATGATTTAATAAAAAATGTATATCTTTTTTTTCTAATTAATTTTAATTTAATAGTGTATTTGATTTACCAATTCATAGATATTAGGAAAAATATGTAAAATAAATAAAATTAACTCAGATGGTAGCTTCATTTTAAATCATAATGGTTATGAATTTTTATGTAATAGAGATTGTTGCTATAAAATTTTTAATAGAATTGATCCAACTTTTTATAATACTCAAGATTCGACAAGTATTTAACTACTATAATTAAAAATAAGCATAGAATATTTTTAATTAGAATTTTATGTATATGAAAGAAGCGATGATAACTCATTTCAAAGAAATGACTTTGGATAATAAAGAAAATTCTAATATAGATATAAATGTTATTGATTATTTGATTAAAAAATGTATATCTGGTAATTTGAATAAAGTTAAAGAGATTATATTTAAATTTCCAAACGTAATTTATCCAAACAATTTAATTTTCATTTTATTTTATTTAAATTATGATAAAAAAAAAATTTAGATTATAGATGAAAAAAGCAATGGTAAAACAGCTTTACATATCAGCTGTTATCAAGGTCATAAAGAAATTGTTGAATTTTTATTAGAATCTAAATCAAATATAGAAATGAAGGATTCAGATGGTGATTCAGCAGTACATTATTCATGTTTCGGTAACCAGCCAGAAATACTAGAAATGTTGGCAAAAAATAAAGCAAATTTGAATTCTATCAACAAAAATGGTTGCTCAGCATTAACTGTTGCTGTAAATAAGCTATTTATACAATGTGTTCAAGTGCTATTAAAATATAATTGTGATATAAATATCCAAGTTTGTTTAATTAAAAAAAAAAATTTAATAAAAAATATTTTTGATTTTTGAAAAATCATTTAAGGATAGTTATGGAGACACACCATTACATGATATAATTGGTAAAAAAGTTTGCCATGAGGGTTTAGAAATTATTGATTTGCTAATTAATGAGCCTACAATCAACTTAAATATAAAAAATAAAAAAGGTTTTAATTTGTTACATCATGCTTGCCTAAAAGGAAACCTCATGTAAATTTACTTGAAAAATTAAAAAAAAAAATTAGTCATTTTGTCTTATATAAAAGTGTCGCAGAAAAACTGGTTAAAAAAAATCCACAATTAATAAATTTGCAAAAAGACGATGGTTATTCTGGTCTTCATTTGGCAGTTTTAAATGGACATAAAGATTTAGTTGAATTTTTGATTAAAAATAAAACTGATTTAGAATTAAAAAATATTCGTAATCAAACTGCTTTATTAATATCAATTGCTAAATTTGATATTCCAATAATTGAACTTTTAGTTGAAAATTGTAATTTTTTAGTTTTATAAATAAATAATTTAAAAAATTTCAAATATTTAAAATTTAAGCTGCAAATGTTAATGCTTTTGATGAAGATTTGGATAGTTGTTTACATTTAATTTTGAATGAAACATTAGAAAAAGAAACTTCTTTGTTGCAATCACCACTTAAGAAAAAATTAAATAATTTTAGCGAAGCACTAAAATTGCTTTACGATTGTCAAAGTATTTGTCAAATTCTAGAAGCAATACCAGACGAATTCAAAACAAATTTACGCTTAATTCTTTCTGCTTATTTAATTAAAAATGGTGCTTATTTGTATTCAAAAAATAAAAATCAAAATACTTGTTTAGATTTTGTTAACAATCAAAACCAAAAAGAGTTTTTAATTCATTATTATAGCACAATGAATATTGATTTGAATAATAATGATAGCTTAAATAATATTGTTTTAATAAACAAATGTAAACTATGTGATGAAGAACCAATTTCGGTTAATTTTTTGCCATGTAATCACAAATGTGTATGCTTGGACTGTTCAATAAGAATTAAAAAATGCCTTGATTGTAATCAAATAATAAAAGAAAAGCAAAATTTAAATGGATCTTTCTCGAGTGTAAATTCGAGTAAATTAGAACTAACTGAGTTATTAGAAAAAGTTAAAAATTTGGAAGAAGCTCAACTGTGTCCTATTTGTATGGAACGAAAAAAAGATACAGCATTTCAATGTGGTCATATTGTTTGTAGTGTTTGTTCAAAGCCTCTTTTAAATTGTCATATTTGTAGGAAACGAATTTTGACTAAAATAAAAATCTATGAAAATTAGTTACCAAAACATTTTTTTTTAAAATTGAATTTATTTTTTTATTTATCCCGAATTCTTATATTGTTATTGTTATTGTTGTTGTTGTTATTTTATATTATATATAATAATAAAAAAATTTAATTTCCAAATTTAAAATTTTGTATTTTAAAAAAAAATTTTAGAAACACTACTTATCAATTTTTTTTTAACAATAAAAAATAATATAAAAATTTTTTTTTTTAATTATAAATCTGATTTAGAAACTCGTTCTCTTCATCTTCGATTTCTTCTTCATTTTGTTCATTTTCCTCGCTTTCCTCTTCATTTTCTTCTTCATTCTCTTGCAATTCTTCACATTCTTCCTGAACATTAAAAACTGATTCATTTTTTACACCTATAATAGAAATAAATTTTTTTATCTTATAATTTAATTTCTAAATAAATTTAATGAATATTTACCAGGAGTTATATCCATGAACAAACAATGTAAACTATATTCATCACTTACATAGCTGTCCAAAACTGGTAAGCAAGAATTATAGGTCCAAGTTGATACATGAAAAACATTATTGCCTTTTGGATCAACATATTCATTCTTCCAAGTTGAAACCAATAAACCATCATTTGGTAAAGAAGCAGAACCATAATAATTTTTGCCAAAGTAAACTGCATCTTTTGGAACACCAAAATCTTTCCATGGCTTTTTAACATCTAATTTAGAACAAGATTTTTGAGTTAAGTCCAATACAGTAAGTGTATTTTCTTTATAATTATAAACTAAGTCATATGTTTGGTTTTTATCTTTCATTATGATTGTTTGGAATACTCTTTCACGTTTATTAATTGCATCATAAGAAATGGTTCCAACTATTCTAATTCTTCTTAATGCATCATACGAATAATATCTTTTTAAAAATATATTAAATTAAAAATATGTTAAATTTATTTAATTTATAAGCCTGACTTTCCTTCCCATTGATCTGGTGTTTTACAAGGTTTTGGATCTCTGCTTGTAACATAGCAAACTAATCCAATTAACAAAAATATAGATAAATTTCTCATTTTAATTGAAGCTGAATGATTTTTTTGAATTATCTGTTTGAATTTTTTAATTTAAATATAAGAGATAAATTCCATTTATTTTTAATCAAGGTTTGGTAAACAAATCAAATTTAGAATTTCAATTTTTCAAAAAGGATCGCGAATATTTTGACAAGGATTGATGATGCTAAAAGAATATGATATTTTTTAGTTTATTAGGAATCTTATTTTATAGATAAATTATATTTAGTAAATAATAAACAAACAAATATCCCAAATTTTTTAAAAAATTTTATTCTTATAACTTTAAAAATAAATTTTTTTTTTTTTTTTTTTTTAATTTTAGAATAAATAAGCAATATTTAAAAAATTGAATAAATAAAATTTTTCTTTATTCGGAAATTAAAAAAAAAAATAAATAGAAATTTATTATATATTGCTCTTTATTTTAAAAAATAAACCTTGTCACCAGTTTAATTAAAAAAATACCAAAATAACAAAAAAAAAATACTATATCTACATTATCAAAATGATACTATTTCGTTAGTCTCATTATCATTTAAACACAATTGCTGCATTATAAATAAAGCTGTGTCGGAAGACTTCCAATAACATGTATGCGCTCTTAATGTTGCCATCAACTCAAAATTAGATTCTTGTAACTGATAATCAAATGCTGTTTCCAATTCTACTTGATCAATGGTTTTTTGAAATTTATTTTCGGTCGGAGATGTTCTAACTGTTGTTTCATCTTTTATTTGATTTAATTCGGCTGATTTAGAATCAATTTTATCTTTTTTTTTATTTGAAACTTTAGTTAAAGTCGATTTTAAATCAATATTTAAACCAGTACGCTTTTCGTTCATTTCTTTGTAAGACGCTTTAGCTGAATTCGGATCAGATGCTTTTTGAATTTCTAAAGGTGATTTAGTAGCATATGTTTTTAAAACTAAAGGCTCTAAACGATAAGCGATCGGATCTGATGGATGAAATATATTAAATAGACGTTTACATATGTGTCTAGGTAAAATATGATCTTGATTTCCAATACCAGCAGGACGAACACCTCTAAGGGCTAAAAAAACAGCTAATGGTGAACCTAAAAGAAAAAAGTTTTCTGCCTTAAATTCTAAAAGACCTGTGTTGTTATTTGTGATAACTAAATTTTTTTCTATTTCTTGCATTCTTTTTTTACATTGCAAATATTCGTTCAACAGATTCGAATTATTATGCGAAAAATGATTGAAGACTTGTTTTTCCTGATTTAAATCTTCTCCATATGAATTAGTAAATTGCGTATATGAATAATTAGAGGTAATAATATCATAAACAATAACTGTTCCTAGTGAATGAGCAACAAATGATACTTTATTATATTTTTTTTTAAAATATGGATTTTTTTGACAAAATAAATTATATAAACGATTCATTTCTGAAGTTAATGAAGACATTATCTAAAAATTTTACATTATAATTAGAATATTAACCTTTTTTTCTGACTTAAATTTAGTTTAATTTACTTCTGTTCTAAATAAAGGACTAGTATAATACATAATATCCAAAGCACTAGAATTTAATTTATCACGAATCATTTGAATACTTTTAGGAGTTATGGACTCAACAATACCATCATCAAGAGTCAAAGATGATCTCCAATCCACTGGAATAAATATATAACGATGGTTTTTGTTAGCTGAAAAATATTCTCGTTTCTTCTTTTCACATTCTTTTCTTAGACTAAATTTTTAAATTAAATTTTAATATTTTACATAAATAAAAAATTTAGTATTTAAGAGATTTAAATATTATATCAAAGATTATATTTGATTATTTACTTAAAGTTTTTATAAACTTTATAATTAAGCTTTTAAAAGTTTTTAATTAAATATTAAATATTATTGTGTTTATGCTAATAAACAATTGAAATATCGTATTTCTTTTTTAAGTATTTGATGTCAAAAAATTACAAAAAAAATAAAACTCACTCGTCACAATTTTTAATAATGCTGTTTTCATACAATTTCTGTGCAATTCCATGTATAACAAATATTAAATGAGTTATTTCACTTGGCTTTTCTTCTTGTTCGTTTTCTTTTTGGAGTTTTTCTTTTAAGCCACGTTTAATTTTTACTCCAGCTTTTAATTAAAAGTGATTATATAAAATTTATTATCTTTTTAAAACTTAACTAAAAAAGTAAAATACCAAATTTGTTTCTAAATTTAAACTTGCTTGACATAATATTTAACAAATTGAGTTTGGTTTTCTCCCAAAATACTTCATCTTTCGAATACCATGTTATAATTCCATCATCAAATTGTAAAGAGCCAATAGCTTTAATTTAAAGTTTTTATATTTCTAAAATTAACTTTAATTAAACTAATATATAATACAAACATTCTATTTGAGCTTTATTAGAAGTTTCTGTTTTTACTGGTTTTTGATTTGTTAATAAAATTGGTTCATCGTTTAAACTGATCGGTAATTCAGCAGGACTTATAGGTTGTTTGTCTACATAATCATAATTTAATGACTCAGTCTCTATTGGTTTGAGCAATAAATCTTTGAATAATTCAACATGTTTTTTTTCTATTTCTTCACCAACTCTTTCTTCGAATGGTTCACCACTATCTGTATACCATATGCACCTCATTACTGACATTGTTCTAGCCACTTTCCAATAAATTGGATAACATTTTTTAGTTTCTAGATTAACTTCATACAAATTTTCCAATACTTGAACTAACTTTGGTTCTGATTGAATATTTAGATTTTTTTTAGATATCATATCTCTGTACTCAATTTCAATATTATATGAATCGTATTTACTAAACATTTGCCATTTTTTACTAGTCAAATTAATGCTACCTGAACACGTATTTGAATTATTGTTACTATTATTATTAATATCGTTTTCATTTGAAACAAGTGATGGATTTTGCTCAGAAAGTAAATTGGAAGATGATTGCACGGTTTGTAATGAAGTGGCCGATGCTGTTTGATTCGGCTGATTAATACTAGTTTCTTTATCACCTTTATAGAACCATCTGACCTGATCTATTTCAATATAAAAATTGCTTATTTTATTTTCATCTGCTAAAATTGGTTGTTTGATTTGATAATCAATAATTAACTCATCTGGTCTCTTAGGAGCAATTCGTTTTAGTGGCTTTATTTTTTGAATCTTTAAATTTGATTCTGCTTCTAATTTTAGTTTGTGCCAATTTGAAATTGCATCATGATTCAAATTTGAATTACTAGATATAGATATAGATGCTGATGAGTTTGTTGACTTTGTTCTGTAAAAATTGAATTCATCGTTATCATCTAAACTATTGAACTCGAGTGGATGTGATTTAACAATTTCTTTATCAGACATATTTTTTGTTTGATTCTTAAGTTTCCGGAAAAATTTCAAAAATTGGATATTTTATTTTATTGGGAATAATTTTCTAATAAGTTTCTATGACTTTTTATATTTTTTTAAATTAAAATAAAATCATAAGATAATTATCAGTGAAAAATCTATAACAAAATAATACTAGATGTGATTAAAACTTATTAAATTTCAAATATATTTATATACTTTATATTTGTATTTTGTTTGAAATTTCTTTTAAATTTTTGCAAATTTTTACTTGGGTTTTATTATTAAAAAAAAAATAAAACTAATCATAAAATAAATAAATAAATAATAATAATAATAATGCAAATCTAAATATTAAATATGATTATTTGAAAATTTATCAAATAATTTTTAATTCAAAAACAAAAAAATTAAAACATTTGTCATAATAAAAGTTACTTTTTATTTTTATTAAGTATGTGAAGATTCAAACACAATCAAAAAAAAAAAAATATATATATATATATATACATATAAATTATCGATTGGTAATATTTTGTAACTTAGGAAATTATTTTATTTAGAAAAATTATTTTATTATAGCAACTTAAGCTTAGTTAATTATATAATGTGAATAATTGATTGTTTCATCTAAGAGCTGTATTATATAAAATTTTATAATAAAAAAATTAAAAATTACTTATTAAGTTTCAATTACTAATTATTTTTAAAAAATAAAACTTGATTTTTTTATATTTTAATTAAAAGTTTATTTTTTAAATTAATATTTATTAATTTTTTTAGTTTTATTTTTGACACAATTTCTATTTAAAAATAATTATATCCTATTTAAAAACAAAACTTATAAATGATAATATTAATTTCTAATTTTTGCCAACAATCCCTAATTTTGTTATTATTTTAAATACTTTTTGAAAAAATAATTAAAATTCAAAAAATTTAAAACTAAATACATTAATTAAATTAGGGGTAATAAAAATTATTAATGTTTCTTAGAGGTTGGTTTGAATTTTTAAAAATCAATTACATATCTGAATCAATTAAAAAGGATAGGAATACTTCAAACTAGAAAAAGAAAATTTAATATACAGTATTAATATAATATAAATTTATTATTTTTGTATAATTTTTTCTATTTCTAAATGGTCACCAAAAATACTTTGTGATTAAGTTATTATTTTTAAATATCATGCTACTACAAAAAGACTCAACCTATTAATAGGTTGAAATTTTTTCCATAAAAATATTCACTAAAAGAGAGATTAATTATGTATCTTATATACTGTATAGTAATTGAGGGAAACAAATAATAATAATAATTATTATAAGGAATGAATAAGAAATCTTTTATCTAAATGGTAAAGAAGATCATTTAGGAGTAATAACAACCCAGAGAATTTTTTAAGATCGATTTGGCCATATTATAATTAATTAATTATTGAAAGTAAAAAAAAATTATAATTTAAATTTTAAAAAGTTTATTTATAAAATCCAAAAATTTTAAGTTAAATCTGTAATAAAAAAATAGTAAGGAAAATTAAAAAGCTTAGTAAGAAAAAGAATTATTGGAAAAATATTTATTACAAATTGTATAATGGATATTATTGATTAAAAACAAATTAATGCGAAATAGAAGAAAAACGCGTTTTCACTGTTTCGCTTGAATCTAATTGAAATTATTAATTGAATTGTTATTAAATAAATTGTAACTTTGATTTGAATTACACTCTTCTAATTGTTTTAGTTGATGAAGTTTCGCTTTTTCTAATAAAACTTTAAAATAAATATAACTATTCAAATCTATTTGTTGATCATTTAGATTTCCAATTGATTTAAAAGCAATTTCTTCGTATGAATGAGAAAGTGGTAATGCAAAATTGTTACATAAAGAAGATAAACTCTTGTTGGACGAATTGGTTTTTTTTATTGGACGTCCAATTTGCTTATTATCATTTGAACAGTGGGCATTAAACGAAAAGACTGATTGAGATTGTGATAGTTTGGTTAAGCAATTTTCATTCGATGAAGCCAATGAAGAGTAAGATGAAGATGTTGATAGAATACTGTTTTTTTTTAGATCAAGAGTCTTTGGCTTTTTAATGTGACCTTGGCTAATTGAATATTGAACTCTTATATATCTGCTTTTGAAAAAACTATCATTTAATTCTTTGTGAGCTGATTCGGCGTCAAACTCGTTATAATAATGAATAAACGCGTAATTATCATCTTTTACAACGCTTAAATTTCGATTAACTCGACCATATTTACCAAATAATTCGATCAATTCATCCAAGGTTGTATTAGATGGTAAATTACCAACGAATAACTTTTTGCGATCCGAACATGAATGAGAATTGAATGATTGGATTTCTTGTTTAACTGGAGGTTGTACTACATTCGATGAATCGGAAAAAGAATATAAATTGGTGTTATGTTTTGTGATCATCAACAAACCTTGATTTGAATTATTGGTAGGTCCGAATAAACAATAGTTGTTTGTTTCATTTGTATTTTCGTTATAAGATTGGAAATTCATTTTTTCAATTTTTCCTTTGCAATTGTGTTAGATAATTACGCTTTAATTTATAGTCACAACAAAAAAATAATTCCCTGGGTTTAATTGGTTAGAAAAAAATAGCGGTATTCTACTTTTTAGAATTATTTATGAACTCTTATTTAACTAAATAAGATCCGATAATAGAATAATATAAAGGAGAGTTACAAGCGGCTACCTTATTAATTTTTGATCACAATTTTTTTTTTATTTTATTAAGAAATAATATTTTGAAATTAGTTTGCAGTTTTGTTTTTATAGATATTTTTAACTTGTATAATATTAATTTCCAGATTTTCTATCTATTCATTTTTAATTTTAATGGAAACTATACAAAATATTTATTTGCTCAAAAATTATCAAATTTTCACACATTTTATTAATTAAAGGTACCTGTCTATACAATTTAAATAAAAAGAAATAAAATAATTGATTATTGTATTTCCATACTACCTAAAATTTTGGTTATTTAAAATCACATGTTTAATGAATCTAATATCAATAAAATCATAGATTGTTTACTTTAATAACCCAATATTTAAAACTAAAGGATTCCTCTTGAAATTTTTTTTAACATAGCTATATAATGTACATATTAATTAGGAATAAAAAACCAAGCTTTATGTATTTATTTGCAATATTTTTGTTTGATTTATTTTACCAAATCTGGGAAAGGAGTCTAATCTCTAGTTTTTGAACTTAATGTTTTTATATTTTGTTTATAATCAACTAATAAAACAATTTCCTTATTTTTTAAATTTCTTGAAATTTATTTGATTATATTCTATTACTTTTTTAACCTAGGAGAACTTCAAGACAGTTAAGAATGAACATTAATTTCTAATTTAAGTTATTAGAATATGACTTGAAATTATATAAAATTAAAATAAATTAATTAAAAGCTGCTTGAATAATAGTTGAAAAGGTGATTAATTAGTAAGTAATAAATTTTATTTTAAGTGCTAGTTTATCTTATGATTATAAAATGTCCAAACAAATTTTAGTTCAAATCTTATTTCAATGGTTTTTCTAGTAAAATTTCAAGTTTGTATTTAGATTGGAAAGAATTTTTACCCGATAGAATTTGGGAAAATACAATCACCTCTTTTGATAAAAGAAAAATTTTTTTTTCAAATTTATTCGACCAATTCACAAATATTTAATAAAAGATAAATTTCAATAAAATTAAATCTCTTTTTTTTTTTTTAAATATTTTGAATTTGAGAAAAATTTTAATTATTTTAAATTAAAATTGTTTCTTTAAAAACGGATGCAAATTTTTATAAAAAAAATATTTGTCATTGACTTATATTTTTTTATGTTGTATTAATTTAATATATTAAAATATAAAGTACTTGAAAATCAAAATAAAATATCTGTAAAATATTTACTATAATACAAATTTTAAATATTTGTTTAACAAGACCCAATTTTTTTTTTTCAAATGTACTACATTTTGAGGAAATTTTAATTTTCATTTTCTTAATTTAACTATTTGAAAAAAAAAACATAAAATAGTTCATTTTAATAATTGAACATTTAAATCAAAATAGATCAATTAAAAATAAAAAAAGAAAATTTTTTATTTACAAACAATTAAAGTTCATCAAATGAATTAAAACCTAACGAAACATTTTGCAAAGTAGAAAATAATTAATTTTAACTAAAAAATAAGAAAAAATTTAGCCTTTTAGATAAGTTATATAATTTTATTTTAAAACAGTACTTTTTCAACAAAAGAACGTATCTTGGTAACATTTAAATTATAAATAAAAATTTTCAAATAAAAATAAAATTAAAATCGATTTTATTTTTATTTACAATTTTGATTATGAAATAGAAAGCTTATATCCAAATTTATTATAAATCATGTAAAAAAAACATGAATAAGTTATTTTTTTTATATATATAATTTTTTCAAGGGCAAAATTATTAATTATTTAAAAAAAAAAAACAACTTATTATAATAATCATTAATATTTGAAATTTTTATTTAGGTTTCTTTATGCTTTTGTTTTTGTTGAAATGTTTCAAATGATATATTATCTCTTAAATTTTTTTGTTGCTTTTTATTTTTATTGAAAAAGCTCAAAAATTTTTTTTTTTTTTTTTAGTATTTGTTATTTATGTAACATATTTCGTTTGAATAATAATATTAATAATAATAATTTAAAATAAATTAGAAAAAACAAAAAAAAACAAAAACAATAGTTTTTAACTTATAACATTTTATTAAATTAAAACAATGTTAATGTATAATAACATGAATCAAAGACTAATTTGATAGCTTTAATTAATTTTATAACCATTAGCAACAAAATAGTATTATTAAATATACTAAAAGAAAAATATTAAACACTAACATTAGAAGTACTTAAGATTTTGTTCAAATTAAATTTTACCAGGCTTTTAAAATATTTCTAAAATTATTTAATAAGTTTTTATTTTTTGTATTTATTATTTAATTATTAAAATTGATAAGAGAGTCTTTTTTTTGATTTAGAATTTTTGAAATTGAGTTTTTTTTTTTTCATTTGAGCTTTAAAAATATTAATAAAAAGAGTAAATTCAAAATAATTTATTTTTTTTCCGCTTTTTAGACAAAAATTATGATTGGAGTTATCAATATTTTATATAAAATAAAATTTAAATTTTTTATTTATTCATATTACAAAGCTTCGTAATAATAATAATTATAATAATTCAAAAATAATCTTAAATACTGTAGATTTTTTCATTAAGATTTTATTTCTGTATAAATAAATAAATAAAATAGAAATTTTCAATATGATAATATAATATACAGTATTTTCTACATTTATTATCATACATATTAACATTTTTGAAATTAAAATAATTTGTTTAATTCGAGACTTGAATAAAAAACCCAAAAACAAAACAAAAAGCAGTTATTTCCTGATAATAAAATACTGTATATTGTAATTTAATATATATTGTATGTTTTGTAAAATAAAAGGCTAGATTGATCAAAGTTTAATTTCATCAAATATTTAACAAAGTTATAGTTTTAAAAAATTCAAATTTTATATTTAATAGAGTTTGTTTTTAGTAAATAGTATGCAGTATTAATTATATGTTAAATAAAAGTAAAATGTTTAAATTTTGTTTTATTTATTAAGATAGAATAATTTTTGCACTAAGAAAACTTTAATTCAGCTAAAATTTGTCTAAAACATTTTAATTAATAACTCACGATGTTTTATTAAGTATATGAAAATATTCAAGTTTTTAATTATAATAATTGAACCTTGAGTCCTGCTTTTGTTGCTTAAATTAAAGGATTATGTTATTTAGATTTTTTGTTAACCTTTTTTATTTTTATTTGAAAATCTAAAAAAGGTTATTAAAATAATTCAAATTAAATTAATCGATCTTAGATTTCAAATTAAAATAAAAAAAATATTTATATATAAGATTATAAACAACTTTTCTTCTTTTTCTTTTTTCTTTTTTTGAATATGTTTTCAAACAATCGCTTAACAAATTTATTTCTTAAGTATTACTGCATAATATTCGTCTAAACTTTTTTGAAATTACATATACTATTTGAAAATTTCAAAAAGCTCAAATGATCCAAATAATTAGTTATCAAGTGAAAAATGCCTAATTATAAAATATATTATTTATTAAAACTAAACATCATCTTTTCATTTATTTCTTTTTTTTTTAAATTTTCTTAATTTTTATAAATTCATTTTAATTAAGTATAAATTTAGTAAAAATTATGTTTATTTTTTTAAAAATATAATTCAAATCTAATTTTTGTCAAATTTTTTTTTTAAATAAAAAGTATAGTTTGTTAAGCCAAATTTATCTCAGATTATTTTTAAAAAGCTTTTTTTCGAAAATTTTGTTACTAATGATTAAAGATAATGAATTGAGATTTTTTTAAGTTTAAACATTTAACAAAAAAAAGAAAGCAGAAAAAATGACATTAATTCTAAAAGCAATAAAATTTATTTAACTTATTTAAATAGCTTAATTAATTAAAGCTAAAAAATTGATTAAAATTCAAACAAAAATAAAATTATTTTTCAAATATTATTTAATAAGTTTTAAAGACGACAGAAAATTAAAAAAAAATATAACAATATGTTTAATTTTAAATTCAAGATCAAAGATAAGAATACTTAGAAATAAAATGTCGTAACTAACGCGATTAATCAAAATCGTAAGAGTATATGGTATTAATTTTTTTATATTTATATTAAATCAATTAATCTAATCTAAATACTTATCATTTAAACAATAAACTTTTTAAAATAATTTCAATTAGTTGATATTAAATTATTTGTTATTTTCTTTTATTATTGTACAATATTGTTTTAAACTAGATACAAGATAACAAAAAAAAAAAAAAGAATAATTTAACTTAGGTATTTAAATATAATTATATGATTGTTATTTTGTTTTGTTTTTTTTTTAAATTTCAAATAATAATAATAATAATAAATCAAACAAAAAAGAATATTTTTTTTAATATCGAGTATTAAAAAAAAAACGTCTTTTTTATATTTAAAAATAAAAAAAGAGAAAAATTCATAAATTCTGGTTATTCATCTTAATCATTTTTTCATTTTTTTTTATTTAAAAAAATCATTAATTTTTGCTTCGTTTTCAAAGATAAGCTTGCATTTTTTTTTTAATTTTCAAAAAGAAAAAAAAGAGAAAACAAGTTTTTCTATAAAATCATATAATATAATATAATATAATATAATTTATTTTAAAAAATTTATGTTTTTAATTTTTAATTTGACACAAATTTATTTATTTATTATTATTTTTTTTTTGAAGATTGATTTAAAATTAGAATTTTTTTTTGTATTTTATTTTATTTTATTTTATTTGATGAAAAACAAAAATATAAACAAAAAATATAAAAAAATCAAAAATTTTATTTCTTTAGTTTCAAAAATAGTTTCAATTTAAATAATAAAAAGTATGATATTAATTTTTATATTTTGAATTTTTTATTTAAAGCCAGATTATCAGATATCGGCGGATAGATTATTGAATGTTTGTTAGGAAAATTTCAAATAAAATTTTGCGTGTTTGTAAAATCTTGTTATTTTTGTTTCACTTAATTTGAAAAGAATTCTAGTTTTTTTTTTTCAAATTTACTTGTTTTTTCAGTATTTTTTATTTTTATTTAACAGATTGTGAAAAATTTAATAAAATTTAAAATTAGAATTTAAATTTTTGCCAACTTTTATCGAATTACTAAAATAGAAAAAAAAAAAAAAAGATATGCTAATTTTTATTTTAAGAAATTTCAAGTTGAAATTGAAAAAAAAAATAAATTATGTAAAAGGATGATTTTTGAAATTTTAATTTTTTAAATCATAGTTACCATTAAAAATCAATTATTTTAAATAAAAATTTATTTTTAAAAAAAGAAAAAAAAGAGTTTTTTTTTTTTTAATGATTCATTAAAAATGTTAAAAAAAAAATTAATGATGAGTTAAATTTTTGGACTATTAGAATTTTTTCAAATTAAATTTTTTATCAAACAATGGTTTTTGATGATTAGTTTAAGTGTTTTGAAAACTTTTAGGTTTTTACATATTTGGTCGAGTTTTTTTTTTTAATTTTATAAAATCTATTTTAAAATATTTATTAAATATTTAAAATTGAAAATTTACTTTTAAATTCTATTATTTATTTTATTGAATCTTTTCAAATTATTTTTCCAGTAAAATTCCTAAGGCATCACATAGTAACAATAATATTTAATTTGAACTAATAAGAGATTTATGAGACTCTTATTATATGAGATGAATACAAAATTGAATATAAAATATCCGCATATATTTTACTATTATTATTATGATACTTTGTATTATTTGTGGTTGGAGTTTTTTATACAAGAATTTATTACTGGATAAAGTTGAAATTTTGTTTTTTAAAAATTTCATCCAACAAAATGTTAATTTAGAAATAAATTTCTATTTTAATTTCAGACATTAATTTATGATATTTTTTTTTAAATAAATAATTAGAAAAAAGCCTCGTGTGAGCTTTATTTTATTTCATTTGAAAAATAAATTCATATATATTAAATATTTTTTACATTTCTTTAATATTTTTTTTTAGCTAATGTTTAATAATGGCGTTAGTTATTTAATATTAATATTATAATATAAATCGTCACGTATATACCCTGTATATTATATTATATATGAATTTTTTCTCTATTTTTTTTTTTGTTAATTTTTTCTTCTGTTTAATTAAAAAGCCAACTTGTTTTTTTTTTTTTATTATTATGGCGTATTTTTAGCTAATTCTAAATAATAAATACCTTCATAATCAATAATTTTTTTTAAATATATTTTATTAGATTCAAATTTAGAAATATGTTTATAAAAAAAGATGATAAAATAATAAACATTTAATTTTTCTTGATTTAAAAAAAAAATTAATCAATAATAAACAATTTACAACATAAAAAACAAAATTATTCTTCTCTTATTATTTTTTATTTTATTTCATTTTATTTTATTTTATTTTTTGTGGAATTTAAATTAAACCGACTTCAAAAATTGAAAAATTAAATTTATTTAAAAAATTATTTGAACATAAAAAGTCGTCTTCTTCTTCATCTTCATCGTCTCACAACACAAACAACAACAACAACAACAACAACAACAATAATAACAATAATAGCAATAACACAACTCAAATAACGACAACACCTGCAACAGACGACGATCAAGTAAGCTCCGATTTAAATATAATGATGCCTACGTCACCAAATTCAGGATCGTCTTCTAATACTTTATCACCTCATTTGCTATCGCCACATTCAAATAACGATTCTTCATCTGGCTCAGCATCGGCGTCTTCGTCTCAACGACCAATCGACCCATTCACACAGCGTCAAGTGATTAAATCAAAAAAAATAAAGCGTCAACAAGGTTCGTCCAGATTTATTAATTCAAATAGCAAAGAGCTCGAGCCTTTGCCGGCCATCAAAGACGCTCCACTACAAGAACAACAAGAATTATTTATAAAAAAGCTTAAACAATGCTGTGTAATATTCGATTTTATGGATCCGGTTACTGATCTTAAATCGAAAGAAATAAAACGGGCTTGTTTAAACGAAATAGTGGATTATATTAGTGTAACGAAAAGTTGTCTAACCGAACCTGTTTATCCTGAAATAATAGCAATGGTGTCGTATAATATATTTCGTACATTGCCAGCCACGTCGAATGATCGTTTAGGAGGCGATTCAGGAGATCAGGAAGAAGACGAGCCTTGTTATGAGGCTTCATGGCCACATTTACAAGTTGTATATGAGTTTTTTTTACGTTTTTTAGAATCGCCCGAATTTCAGCCAAATACCGGTAAAAAGTACATTGATCAACGCTTTGTATCGAACATATTAGAATTGTTTGACAGCGAAGACCCACGTGAAAGAGACTTGCTAAAAACTATATTGCATCGTATATATGGAAAGTTTTTGGGTCTTCGTGCTTTTATTAGAAAACAAATAAACAACATTTTTCTTAGATTTATTTACGAAGTTGAAAAATTCAATGGTATTGCTGAATTGTTGGAAATTTTAGGCAGTATTATAAACGGTTTTGCTATACCATTAAAAGAAGAGCACAAGTTGTTTTTACAACGTGTTTTAATTCCTTTACACAAAGCTCACTCATTGCAGACATTTCATCCTCAAGTAAATTAAAATTTAAAAATCAATTTATTTTTTCTTTTTAAATTTTTTTCTTTTCAAATTTTTTTTTAAGCTTGCTTATTGTGTAGTTCAGTTTATAGAAAAAGATGCTACTTTAGCCGAGCCTGTAATTCAAGGCCTGCTGAAATATTGGCCAAAGACTTGTAGTTTCAAGGAAGTAATGTTTTTAAATGAACTAGAAGAAATTTTAGATATGATTGAACCAGAGCATTTTAAAAATATTATGGAACCTTTATTCAAGCAGATATCAAGATGCCTATGTTCATCACACTTTCAGGTTGCTATTTCATTCAAATTTATTAATTTTCAAAAACAATTTTGTTAATTTTTTTAATTTATAGGTAGCAGAACGTTGTTTGTTATTATTCAACAGCGATGCAGTAATGAATTTAGTTGAAGAAAACATAGATAGAGTTTTACCAATTATATTCCCGAATATTTATCGAGTATCAAAGGAACATTGGAATCAAGCAATTGTTACATTAGTATTAAATTTACTTAAACAGTTTAAAAACATAAATCAAAATTTGTTCAACGATTTATCTAATAAATACAAAGATTATATTCAAGCGTAAACATTTAATTAATTTTTGAATAAATCTTTAATATAAATTAAAGTTATTTTTAAAGGCTAGAAAAAAAACAAGTTGAACATGAGGAAATTTGGCGTAAATTGGAAGATTTAAATTTAAAACACAACAACCAAAAATTTAAAGAATCAAGCACAATCAATTCAAGTTCAATAACATCATCAACAAAACGTTTTGTTAAATAGAAAATTTAAAATTTATAATAATTTTTCAAATATTATTTTAAAATTTTTAAATTAATTGCGATTTTTAATTCAAATATAAATATAAATATTATATATAAATACATATACATAAATACATAAATACATAAAATAAAAATGATTATTCTTCAACAACAACGATTTGAAAATTTGGGATAAAGAAATATTTTTTAGAGGTTTATTTAATGTTTTTTTTTTTCATTTTTTTTTTTAGGATTTATGATAAAATTTAGAAATCAATATTTTTAATATTAAAACTATCAACAATCAATCAATTACCGTCTTTTAATTTTTCAATAATCAACCCTTTTATCCCAATTAGATTTTGATTTAAACTTAATTAAACTATTTCAATGTTCCAATTCGATTTTAAATTTTATAAAAAAAAAATTTGTTTTGACTCTTCATCATCTTCATCTATTAAAATTATTATTACTTTCGTCTTACTCGGTGTTTAAAAATAATTAAATAAATAAAAAAAAATTGAATTTCTTTTTTTCTTTTCTTCTTTTTTTTTTGTGAATACAATTATTATTATTATTATTTAATTAAATAAAAAATTATACAGAATTTATATTAAATTATAAAAAGTTAAAATTTTAAACTTGATTTCATAATTTTATTCTGAGCGTAATAACTCTGATATTTTAAATAAACAACAACAAAAAAAAGTATGTAAAAATGTAAAATATTTTGAAATTTTAAGATAATTTTGAAATTAAAATAAATTTAAATTTTAAAAAATGTTAAATAATAAAAATTTTGGAGTTGCCATAGCTGGCGGTTTGAGTCTTGCTTTTTTGGGATATTGTGTTTATTTTGATCGTAAAAGACGTAGTCATCCTGATTTTAAAAAAAAGTTACTTGAAAGTAAAATATATATATATATATTTTCAAAAAAAATATATTTAATCTTTTCTTATATAGAAAGAAGAAGACAACAGCAAGAAAAAGCTGATCAAGATTCTTCGAAAGTAAATTAAAATGCTTAAAAATAATCTTAACACAAATTGTACTTATAATACAATTTCTAAAATAAATTAAGTTCCCTGATTTGTCTGATGACCTCGCAGTTCAAAAATTCTTTATGTCTGAAATAGCATTGGGTGAGCAATTGATGGGACTTGGTGATATCGAAAACGGCGTTGAACATTTGGCTAATGCCGTTGCTGTTACTTCACATAAAGAAAATTTATTGAATGTATTAAGAACAACATTACCAGATCCAATATTCCGCATGCTAGTTGAAAGATTACCTGATGTCACAAGAGTATTTATTTAAGCTTTTTTAAAATTAGGCTTACATTTAAGAATATTTTTTTCTTCAAAGAAAATTTACAACGCACACAAACAAAAACTAACCAGTTCCACAACAGAAGTTTTATTTGAGCAAAGAGAAGTTATGTCTGAATCAAAAATTGTTGAGATTAATAAAGAAAATTTGGCTATTGATGATTTATTGGATTAAAATTAAATTCAACAAAAAAAAATAAAAAAAAGAAATTTTATTAAAAGAGCTAAAATAAATCACCTTTAAAAAAATTCAATGTAAATTTTTTTTCCGGTGCATTGTTATTTTTAATTTGTTTTCTTTTTTTTAAATAAAATTTATTGAAAAATTTAAATTAAATTTTTATTTTTTAATAATTTTTAGCATTCCTAGGAAATTTAAAATATGACTGATTATATAAATATATTGATTTTTATCTAATCCAAATATTTTAGTAAAATTTTTCTTATGTTTTCAAATTAGAAAAATATAAAAATAAATTTAATTCAATATGTCATTTCTCATTAAATAATTATAAATAAAATGTAATTTTTCGTAATAAAAATTTAATTAATTCAATTAAAATAAATTTAAAAAATGTATTGCTTATTTTTACTAGTTTTAACTATTTCATCAGTTCTATGTCAAGTCCCAACCCCATGCACAACACCGCCACAATGGGAAGCTAGGTTTCTAAAAAAATAAAATAATATTTTTAAAATGAAATTAAATTTTTCAATTTAATAGATATTTTGCTTATGATCCATTACAACAAACAACAATATCAGCACGCATTTCATATGATTCATTTTACAAACGTGAAAGAATTATTGAAGAATTTCAACTTGGTGCTGAAGACGATTATTACGATGTTCTTTACTTACACAATCAACAAATCGAATATAGATTCAATATAAAAACAAAAGTATGTACTAAGCAACAAATCACAAGACCATGGAGAGACTTTGGTATTCCATCAAACGCTACTAGTATTGGAGAATCATATATTGGATCATCAGCGGTTCCAAACGCTAATTTATTAGTTTCATTATGGTACAAAGAGTTTGTTGATGAAAAAGGTGATAAAATTGAATATTATGGTTCATGGACTTATGAAGCTTGTCTTCCAGTTCACTCACATTCCTTTTCTTCAACTGCTAAAATAAATGTTCATACTAATTTTTATGATATAACACCAGGTATTGATAATCCAAGTGTTTTTATACCTCGAAGTGAATGCTTAAATCTATAGATTTATATAAATTTGTTTTTATATTTTTTAGTCTAGTTATTAAATAAAATAAACCAAAAAAAAATTTTTTTGTTATAAATTTTTGTTCAAAATGCTCTAGATTATATAAAAAAATCCATACCTATTTATTGTTTCAACTAGAAAATTTAACTTTATTACTTTAAAATTTTTTAGTTTTAAAGTAATATAAAATAAAAAGTTTTAAAGTACAGTAAATATAGTAAAATAAAAGTTTAAATTAATTTTTATATTAAAGCATTGTACTCATTAAAAGATAGACTATTTTAATCATCACATGGAATCGATAGTAACTTGTACATACACTTAATTCAACGACTTGAATGAGTGCAATTAGTGGTATTAATATATAGGAATTTCTTTTTGAGTAAAGCCATAATAATATAGATGATAAAGCCATTTCATTCAATTAACAGTAATCAATTTTTTAAAATACATTTTTATTTTTATTAAAATTTATTTACAATTTTAAGAAAAAAAATTATCTAAATAATGTTGTAGATGGAGTTTCAATTTGATAAAATTTGTTTTAAAGAAAATGCTTCCAAAAATTCATATTTAATTTTGTTTAAACGACAATTAGTTAATATTTTGATAATTTGTTTCAAATAAAAATTTTGAAAAAAGTTAGAATTTTCATTCGAGTTTGAAAGTTGAATAGCACATTGTCTTAGCCATAAATTTAAAACAATTTTTAATTTATTGTTTATTTGATTGTTACGATCTATTTCAATTATTTTATTTTCGTTTATATCCATTTCTCTGGCAATATGTTTCCAGTATAACTTGGCTTTATCTGCTAAGAAATCAATATGATCATCACTTAGACAAAATTTATCTATATTTTTTTTCAAATTAAAATTTGAATCAGTTTGTTCATCAAATAAAAAAGCACCATGTTCGGATGAAGGGTAAAAGTTTTCTATACAAGCTCTTTTACGTTTATTTAAAAAATTATCTATTGAATTCAACGAATCATATTTATGTTTTTTACCATCTAAATAATCATTCTCTTTTACTAAAGGATCATGTTCAATCTCTTCTTCTTCATCTTCTTCATCTAATTGATCATTCGGATCTGAAGCAAGACCTTATAATATAACATATTTTGAATAATTGAATTTTTTTTTATTTTATTAAAATAGTTTTTGATAGTTTTTAAAATATTCTTTTCACTTTAAACTAGTAAAATCAAATTTTAATTTTCATTTTTATTTAAAATCTGCTTGATTATTAATATAAAAAAATACTTAAATATTTATGGTAAAAGTCCTTAATTTTAAGTATAAAGAATCATATTATTGCATCAAAAATAAATCTAACTTTTAATATGATTTGCTAAAGGCTTAATAATAAACTATTAAATAAAAAGATAGATAAAAACATTTTAATAATTTCTTAATTTTTTTATGTTTAATAATATATCTTAAATATATCAAACCTGGAAAAAAATAAAAATAAGGCTTTGTTAGTTTGCTAGTGTATTCAGACATTTGCTTTTTTCCTGTATTAGTAACCTCATTACTAATTAAAGAATTAACCATATTTAACATAGCGCACAGATCTGTATTATGAGAATGCTTGCTAAACACTTGGACAATTGCATTCATATACCAACTACCAATTTCTGGTTTACGATAAGCAATAAAGCCTTTTTGAGTTGGATAACCGATTAACATATCACATAAGCTTGGTATGTGATAAAAAACTTGAGAATCGGATGATGGTATTTGTTTTGTTAATAAACTAGATGAGGAATGATTACTATTATTCAAATAAAACGAATTTTGTTTTTGATAACTAGAAACATTGTTGTCACTTAGAGAGTAATGACCAGCACCATCTGTTTCATCAGGTGACGTTTCTGTATTTGATTTATTAGACAAACTAAAACTTAATCTTATTCCTAAATCTTCAGCCGGTCCGTTAATTGGATCATCACGACAAGACTGAATAAAAAACAATTTCGGTTTACCAGCTAGATTAGGACAATTTATATTATTAAACATGGTAAATATATCATCTAATAAGAGTTTATTTCCTTCTTTTGTAGTTAAATAGCCCTCTTCTCCGTGTGACATTAAACAAACAATGCACGATTGGGCATCTTCATGCTCTTTTAGTTGTGCAAATTCTTGGATTATATTTTTGAAATTCTAGATTTAAAAAATTATTACTTTTTTGGCTTAATAATCATAAGTGTAAGTTTATTTACTTGACAGTTTAAATCATGTGTTGAATCTGTATAAACTCGTACATTGAACAGCAATTGTTCGAATAATTGCTTAAGTGCTTCTGTATCACGGTCGGACCATCTTCTTGGTGGCATTCCGTTAATTTGATATATATTTATGATTAAACATTGGCCACGAGGATTTTTGAACATAGGATAACACTTTTTAAATTGAATAAATTAATTTTGAATTAAAATTTTTTCAAAAGAAAAAAAACATACTTGTTTAAATTTTTCATAGAAAAATTCTACTTGACAAGGTTCAACAACTACTTTAGGTTGTGTAAAATTATTTAGAGTATTATTAAAGTTGATTAAGCTTTCATTCAAAATCGCTTTATTTTTGAGATAAAAAATTAGTTTAAAATTTTTATATTTCAAATATTAGATAATGAATTACATTGACGACGATTATCTTCCATTTTTGTAATTTATACTTAAATTTAAAAAATCAAATGATATCTAGATTAATTTGGAATAATTCGCCATTTTAGAAAAAATTGATATGCATGTAAATATATATATATTCTAATTTTTTTTATACACGGATATATTAATATGTATATATATATTTACAATATATTTTCCCTTAACTACAATATAAAATTTCACAAAATATATATACATATGCATTTAGCCCTACTTTTTTTTGTACTCAAAATATCAAAATTACCTTTAAATTTATAAGACAAATATTTTACTTTTTAAAAAAAAATTTATTCAACTATGATTTTAAATTTTAATTTTATAAAATGTTTAAAAAGGTCTAAAATAAAATTATAAAACTTTGTTATTAAATCAACCTCATAACAAAAAAACCAAATAAAATGAAAATTTTATTTCGTTTATCAAAATTATAAACTAAAAATTCTGTAACTAAGGTGAAAAAAAAATTAAGCTCATAAAGTAATTTGAATTTATTTTATTTCAATATATATAAATAAAAGTTGAATTATATTTCAAGGAAAAAAAAAGATATAAGAAAGTAATGTAATGGTACCAATTTTAAATCCGAAATACATGTATATTTTTTTTAGCTTTTTTTTGATTTTTAAATATGTTGATTGTTTGATAATTAAAAATGAAATAATTAGTAATAAAGTTAGTAAATTTGTTATATAAATTTGATATTTTTATTAAAAACTTTTTTTTCAAATATTTATAAATTAAAATGTTGATTTATTTAATAAATGATATTATAATATAATATTAAATAATATTAATATTTCTATTAATATAATCAGGATTGGGTCTTGTTGGGAAAATTTTGTTTTATCTCCGAATTTAGTAGATTTACATTTCAATTAACATATCCAGAAAGTAATCTACCACAAAATTTATTACTCTATTTTGATAATCAATGGGTAAATGCCTATCCAAAGCCTAGCATGGTATACATTAATTTAAATAACTTTTATAACAAAATAGCTATCTTAAAAACAAAACAAAAAGACTTGTCGCCAAAAAGAATACGAATTGACCCGATCTCAAATCATAAATTTAACAACCACTTATCCAGGCGTTGATTGTGTTATAGAAAAAAACTCTTTAAATGAAAATATTTTAAATTGTAGTAGTAAACGTGTGTTTATTAGTGTAAGGCCTAGATATTGGTTTGTGGTAGTTTCAAGATGTGAATCAAATGTAAATTTTTTAGTTATAATAAATTTTATTTCTAATAATTTGATCAATTATTATTAGGGTATTAGATTAAATTATCAGATGGAATTTACAAATGGAAACGATTCATTCCGAAAACATTTTTCAGCCGATGAATTCGGTTTTTATTTTTTAAATTAAAAAAGAAAATTTTTCATCAAAGTCTATTTTTTTATTTATTTCAGGTATATTTGAAGCATCTATTGCAATGACAATAATTTACTTTTTAATGTCATCAATTTGTATTTTTTTTGCCAAAATTTTAATCGATCGATTTTTTTTACATATTACAATTAAATTGTATATATTATCTGTTTTTTTCCAATTTTTTTCTTTTTTATTTATTATGATTGAATATGCACAAATGTCTACTACTGGTTTGATGACAACAGGCTTGATAACTACGAGTTTGATTTGAAAAAATATTTTTCAATAAAATTAAATTTATTATTGTTCAAAAGGTCACGTGTTTGAAGCAATAGGACAGATAGTTTTTTTAATGATGTTAATTTTAGTTTCTAAAGGTTTGACAATAACTCGGAATCGTTTACGCCCGATCACGTGGATAAAAATCGCTATATTCTTTGGCGTTTATATATTAGCATTTTTAATTGCTTTTATTTATTTTGAAGCAGTAAGAAAATTTGAAATTTTGAATTGTGCAGATTTTTTTAAATTTTAATTTTACAACAAAAGCTCTTTGACAATGGATTGGTAAATTATTACTATAATTCTCCAGGTGCGATAGCAGTATTAGTTATAAAAATGGTTCTCGGTTGGTCTTGGTTTGTTTATTCTATTGCGTTTACTATTAAAAATTTTCCAGAAAAAAGGATCTTTTATATAATATTGCTTTGTATTTTTTC
The DNA here is from genome assembly GCA_021432725.1 of Brachionus angularis. Classification (NCBI taxonomy): domain Eukaryota; kingdom Metazoa; phylum Rotifera; class Eurotatoria; order Ploima; family Brachionidae; genus Brachionus; species Brachionus angularis. The sequence goes on along the minus strand of JAJVDD010000001.1, from coordinate 5,203,687 downwards.
TATTTGGTAATGAATGAATAAATATAAAAATTTAAAATCAAAATTTTAATAAAATTTTAATTTTATTTAAGGTTTTTAATTGGTCCAATTTTAATATTTATATGCAATTTTGTAATTGCTGACCATATCCGTCAATTTGTTGGCTTTATAATACAGAGCACAATTATAACATTAGGACATTTATTTTTTTTAATACTTGTTAGACCAACTTCTGATAATAAATTGTTTCCTTATCATGTGAAAACAAATCAAATTGTATCAGCCGATAATCAAAAAGGAGACTATCCACATCATGATGAAACCAAAGGTGGTAATACTAATTTAAACGATGTAACTACTAGTATTAGTTCTTTATTTATGGTTAAAAACAATGGAGATAAATATCAAGTTAGCTCAGTTGCACCTATAGAAGAGGTATATACAAATTATGCCACATTTGATTAAAAAATCTTAAAACATTTTTTCTTAGTCAAACGAAATATAAGAAAATACTAATGAAATTCAAAATTTTCCATTTTCTCTCTTGTGTTTTTCAAATAAAGAAGAGTAGAATTTTAATTTTAATATATTTATTAAAAATTAATTTTTTTAAAATTTTTCTAATATTCTTTTTAAATAAAAATTTTTACTTGAGTTATGTTTTTATTTAATTTAAAAAGTTTTTGCTAGTTTATTTGGGTCTAATTTATATTTGATAATAGTTTATAAATTATTTTTAAAGTTAATTGTGTTATGTAAAAATAATACCTAATAAGTATTACGAATTCATGCAAAAGTTTTTTTTTAATTTTGGATATAGATTCTCCTAATATAAATTTTTTAAAAGTAATTTTAATTGAATGATTAGCAAAGCAAAATTAGTATTTTTAACTTCTTGCTCTATATCAGGATATATCATTTATCGCGTTCATCAGTATCAACAAGACGAAAGAAACGTAAATAAAATTCTTATATACATTCTTGTTTTTAATTTAGGTAAAATTATTCTAAAAGCGAGTTAGAGCAGGTGTATACAGAGATATTGAAAGAAGATCAAAAACACAAACTGACCCAGATCAACTTGAAAAAGAACATCGAAAAAACCAGAACTTATTAATTCTAAAAGAACAAGCTGTGTTAGAACGCCAACTTAGTGAAACTAAATAAAAACATAAATTTTTTAAAAAAACAATTTAACTAATTAGCTAATAAATTGTTATTTATTTATTCAAAAAATTTTAAATATGAACTTAGAAAAAGTTGATAATCAACAATTACCCAAAAGAATAAAACCTCTTGATCCACAATTGGTAAATCGAATAGCTGCAGGTGAAATCATCCAACGCCCTTTTAATGCTTTAAAAGAAATGATCGAAAATTGTTTAGATGCTGGTTCAACCTCAATCAATATACAAATTAAAGATGGTGGTCTTAAGCAAATCCACATCAGTGACAATGGATGTGGCATTGATAAAGAAGATTTAAAAATAATATGCGAAAGATTTACTACTTCTAAATTAAAAGAATTTGAAGATTTAAAGTCAATAAATACATTTGGTTTTAGAGGAGAAGCGTTAGCGAGTATAAGCCATGTTTCTCGTTTGACCATAATAACCAAAACAGCCAATAGTCCATGTGCTTTTAAAGCAAGCTATTGTGATGGTAAATTAAATAAAGAAGGCATAAAGGCATGTGCTGCAGCTAGTACAGGTACTCAAATTATAGTGGAAGATTTATTTTACAATTCTTCGATTAGAAAAAACGCTTTAAAAGGTGGTAGTGACGAATTTTCAAAAATTTACGAAGTTGTATCTCGTTATGCAATTCATAACTTTCATGTTAGTTTTTATTTAAAACGAATTGGAGAATCAAGTATGGATTTAAAAACATCGGGCTGTAAAGATAGATCGGTTGAAAATGAAACTTATTTGCATGACACGATTGGTTTAGTTTATAGTAATGATTTAAAAAAAGAGCTTGAAAGAGTTTCTATTGATTTTGATGATAAATTAAAATTTGAAATGATGGCTCTTATGACCAATTCTAAATATACTTTATTGAAGCAAATGACTTTTATTTTGTTTATAAATGAAAGGCTTGTTGACTGTCAGCCTATTAAAAAAATGCTGCAAAATTTATTCGTCTCATACTTGCCCAAAAATACTAATCCATTTATTTATATGAATCTTAAAATTGATCCTAAAAACTTAGATGTTAACATTCATCCAACTAAACATGAAGTTAGGTTTTTATATCAAGATGAAATTGTAAATAGAATTGAAAAATGTTTTGAAGTAAAATTATTGAATTCAAGCGTATCACGTAGTTATTATGTAAAAAATTTGACTTTGGATACTTTTATTGAGACTCATGAATCTCAAAAAAAACAAAATAATAAAGATGAAAGTGAAGAGGGCTCAATTCAGTCAAAACCAGATTTAATCTATCCTTACCAATTAACAAGAGTTGATTCTAAAGAAAGAAAGCTAGAATCTTTCTTACATCAAACAACTTTAAACGAATCGATAAAATCATTAAAAGAAAATTCAAATAAATCAGTTAATAATATTGAAAAGTCAGTTTTATCACCTTTTAGAAAACAAAACTTAGAACGAAAGTTTAATTACCAGGTCTTAAATGAATTGAGATCAAGTGTCGAAAGAAATTATAGCAAACCTTTAAAGATAATCCTTGATGATTTAACATTTGTTGGATGCTTAGATCGTGAATTATCTTTAATACAGCACCAAACGGGTCTATATTTAATAAATACACGTTTATTATCAGAAGAATTATTCTATCAAATGTGCTTATTTAATTTTGGAAATTTTGGTTATTTTAAATTAGAAGAACCAATTAATTTGTATGATGTAGCATTAATGGCCTTAAATGATTCTAGAACTGAATGGTCTCCCGAAGATGGTCCAAAAGATAAATTGGCAAAACGTTGTGCTAAGTTTTTATATACAAAAAGAGAGATGCTTGATGATTATTTTTCAATTAAAATTAATAAAATAGTTGATGATTCTACTAATGAAATTAAATATGTTTTAGAAACATTGCCAATGTTGATAGAAGATTTTGAACCAGATTTAGTTGATTTGCCTTTATTTATAATAAGGCTGGCTACTGAGGTTGAATGGGAATCAGAAAAAGAGTGTTTTGATACTTTATCAAAAGAAATAAGCTATTTTTTTTCTATAAAAAACTTAGAATATGAACAAGACAAGAATGAATATGATTTAAATCAAACAATGACATTGAGTCAAACAAATGCGAAACCTAAAGAAAATTGGCTTATTGAGCATGTATTGTACAAAGCTTTTATAAACTTTCTATTACCTTCTGTAGAAAATGAAAAACAAATTTATTTTAAACTAGTCGACTTATCTAAATTGTATAGAGTTTTTGAAAGATGTTGATCTTAATCTTAAAAAATAATTTCCATTAACTAAAATCAATAAAAATTTATAATTTTTTGATGATAAATTTTATTAAATCAGCAATACAATTTTAAAATTGAAAAAAATAAATTTCTGAATACGAAATATAAAAAAAAATTAAATATTTTTGATTTGAATAATCAAAAATCCCTGGCCGTTAAGTTTAATTATTTAATGTTTGTTTGAGCAGTTCAACCTTTTGAATCAGATCTTTAATTTTTTCTGATTCATTTTTCAGCAAACTTTTAACTTGGGTCTTTTCTCTCTCGTCAAGTTTTATGTTATCAAAGATTTCTTTTTTTAGAGTTTGTTTTTGGCTCATATTTTGTTTTTGATTTATTATTTGTTCATTAAAATCTTTTAAGTTTTCTTTGATTGTTTTAAGCTCTCTAAAAATCTTTTTTTCGTTTTGGCCGATTGGTACTGAGCTTTTCTCATAAAGTCTAGCTAATATATTTTCTATACTACTTTCTAAATTTGTTTGTTTTGTAATTAAATCTTCATATTTCTTCACTAATGTCTGTTTGTTATTTTTTATTTGTTCTAGTTTAGAATTTATCTCTTTCATAGTTTCAAATTGAAGCTTTTCTTGTTGCTTTAAAAATTTACAACGTTTTTGAAACTCTAAAATAACATTTTTTTGTTTTTCAATATATTCATGTTTAATCATATTTATAGTGTTTTTGATTAAAAGTTTTAGCTCATTTTCATCTAGATCGTTTTCAATTTTGCATTTAATAAAAGGCATATTTGAATTTCGTTTGAGTAAGCTAATTATGTAATTAGTAAATAAATCCTCCGATTGTTCGCATGTTATATCATTTGATTTTTGACTTTCAAGTTGAAATAATACTTTTAATCTTTCACTTAAAGCAGCTATTTCCATATTTAAGCATATGAAATTTAATTGGTTGTCTAAAACAACTAAAATTCGATTTGTTTTACCAAAATTGTAAATCATGGTGGCCCCGACTAAAAAGTTAAGGCTATTTTTGTGTTCAAAAGGTTTAGTTGAAATTAAATGATCAATTTGGCATAATTTCGATTCATCGAATTCATTTAAATCAGTTTTTTTTATATCTTGATCATAGATGAGTTGTAAATTTTCAAGCCAAGGTAAATAGACTGAATGCAAACCAGTTGAATGATAAGCAAAGTATCTCGAACTATTTGAATGATCTTGCACAAATTTGATTGTTGAATAATCGGCTCCTTCTAATTTAATGCTTTCATAGATAAATAAAATTTCTTCTGTATTTAATTCAGCATTTTCATCAGTATCATTTACACCAAAACTGTTCAAATTATTTATAAATATGCAATGATATATCAAACCGTTATTTAAGAGAATAATTAAACAGTTAGGACGACTCTTTAGACACATAAATGAGACTATTTTGTTTTCATCATTGTACATACTGTAAGGAACTAATGCTAATGATCCTAAGTAATCGAAATTTTTACTTGATTCGTATTCGATTAAGCTTTCAATTTGTCCATTAGATTTAAGAATGTAAAACGGATAAGCAAATTTGTCATTATATTCAAATTTTGGGCCCATGTCAATATTTATAAAATTGTAAATTGTATTTGGTTCATTTGAATTTGGTTCTATATTTATGTTATTAAAATGAAACTCTTTTAAAAGAACATTTGGGTTTGATACTCTAAAAAATCTTAAATTATTATCGCTTGTTAAACATGTAACCCAATCGTCATCTGATTTCAAATGCCAAATAGCATCTATTATATCTATATTTTTATTCAAATTAATTTTTATTGTTTTGCAAATAATATTTAATTTTCCATCATCGAATTGATCGTGTTTACCCCATTTAGACGGTAATTCAACACAAGTTAAACTTTTATCATAAACAAGTAAAATATAGGTTCCGTTTGGATTAATCAGGCATTTTTTGAACTTTCCAATAGGCGCCGAGTTTAAGCTAAGACGTTGTAAACTTTTTATAAATTGTTCATCTAAAGATTTACATAGTCGATTTAAACTAATAGCTAAAAATGCTGCTGCCTGCTCTAAATATACAAATAAATACGAAGAATTTGAGCATACAATATTTGGACTGGATTTTCCCAGATTAAAAATGGTTTCTTTATCTAAATTTAATTCTTTCAACAACTCAATCAAGTTGTTTTTTTCTAATAATGATTTAAGTTTGTTTGAATAATCCATCTTGTTAGAATATGTATTTTTTTAAATTTAATTTTAGTATTTTTTTAGCTAAAGTTTTAATTTTTCAAGAAACATTTTATAGCATATTTAAGTTAAAATTTAATTAGAATTTAAAATATTTACAAAAAAGATATTTCATCTAATTTAGTAATTTTTTATAGATTTAAACAAAACCGGTTTTTTTTTAACAAATAATTGAAGTTTATAATATATATTCTGAATCCTTTTGACGAGCTAAATTAAAATAAGTCTTAGAAATTAAAGAGTTAAAGCTTATTAAAAGGTAAATTTCAAAAATATGTTTAAATTTTTTTAGCCGTCAAAACTATAACATACCAATTTTTACTGTTCAATGGCAAATTCAAACATTTAATAAAAAAGGTTTTTTGATTAGATTTTTAACTTACAATAATAGGTTATAAATGTTTTTATTTGATTTTCATTACCAATAAATTATCTAAATAATTTTCAATTTTTTCTTAAATTGTACATCAAAAGATCAAGTTAATTACAACATGATTTTGAATTATTTTTGTTTTTGAAAAATCACGACATAATTGTTTCCAATAAAAACCATGTAAATTTGTTTGGTGCTGAGTTTATTATAAGTTTCTTGTTTTAGCATATGCTGTATAAACTTCATACAATGAAGGGTTATTCTGACGGTTTTAAAATAATTGAATTAAATTTAAACAACAAATAACGAACCGAAAATTAAAAGGCGATAAATGAAATATGTGGAACTGAATAAATTTTTGATTTAAAACAGAATATAGACAATGAATATTTCGTTTCAAAGATGTTCATAAAAAAATATACAAATTCATTTGTTAGATAAAAATATTGACATATAGAAGGCCATGTCTTTGTTTATTTTCAAAAATAAGAAAATTATATTATAATGATGAAAGCAAATCTGAAACCAAAGATTAAGATATGGTTATAATTTACACTTTTGACAGAGAAGATCAATCAGTTTAAAAATATATATTTTATTAATCTAATTTTAATGTATATCTTAATTGCTTCATACAACTATTTATTTTTGACCAAGAAAAACTATTATGATTCACATTTTTAAATGTTTATTTATTGTAAAAAAATAAAATTTATTCTAAACTAAATAAAATAAATTTGATTTGAAATTTTTAAAAAAAATTTAACGAATAAATAAAATAAAAATTCGATTTATTATAAACATACAAAGAATATATAGATTTTAAAAACTATTATATTATCTTAAATTCTAAATTAATTTAAATCAATGTGATTTTACAGTTTACTAAACTAAATATTTATTTATTTCATAAATTACGCCAAACTCAATATGTAAAAACTATAACTATATTTTAAATCTACTGAAAAAATTGTATCATTGATTTAACTAGTTAAACGTAATGCAATTTTTTTCAGATTTTGAAAATTCGCTTTTAATTTAGCTATTTAATTGGCTATATTTATTCCTGATACTAATTGATCATAAGTATTTTCATTTAATTTAATAAATCGCTTATCTTTGTAACTAAACACAAATATTTCTCCGCAATAGATATCCAACCATAAAGCATAAGCATGAATTTTTTTTTCACCTAAAGCATCTTTAATAAACTTATAATGCTTCAAGTTTTCTAATTGAGCTAATGTGTTTATCTTAATAAAAATAATTTTTAATTAAATTTTAAAGAATTATTCTTCGTCATAGGGAAATTAATACTTGAGAAAATTTATCATTACTTTGATATTCATTATCAGGATCGATGTAAGCTTTAAAATTTTGATTTTCGCAAACTGTTTTTTAAAAAATTCACTAGAAAGATATTTTAATTTTTATCCAAATTAAGTACTTGAAAATTTTAATGACTTTTTAAAATTTGACTTTTCTAATTCAAAATATTTATGAATTGATGGCTTGGCATTTGACATTAACCATGTTTTTAAAACGCTTTCTTTTTCATTTTTTGGTTCTTTGTAATATTGATGTCTATTATCATGAACCAAATTCATGGCCTTTTGAGTTTTTATTTTAAAATAAATATATCATATAATTTTGTAAATAATGAATGATTAAAATTACTTTACAATCTGCATGCCCGCATACAACAACAGTATCTATATTATTATGTAAGCATGCAAATTCAAGAGCCGCTTCTTCTGGGCGAGAAGTTTTTGGATGTAAAAGATTGTAATTAGGAATTAAATTACCTTTGTAATTTTAAAACATTTTTAATTTTATTTTTCAATAAAACACTTAAAATTTAAAAAAAAAAACCTGGATTTCGAGTCATTAATGCTTCGCCAGGATTTGCTTGTGTGATTCTCGACGCAACTATTCTACTATCTACACAAGTTACAATCAATGCTTGTGGCTTTATTTAAAAAAAATTAGCCAATTAAGTTTTTATTTATAATTAAATAGATTAATATATAATTACATTCGGATTATTAGAAACAACTTGGAACTTTTCTAACAATTCGCCTCTTAAATTTGAGCGGTATCTTAAAAAGCCGTTAAGAATATGCTGCATACCAGAGCATTTTATTATCATTTTTATTAAGTTTAATTTCAAATTTTTTCTTTTAAATTTTAAATGAAATTAATATTTAAATAAAGGCGTAGTTGTATTTTATTAATTTTACATAATTAATAAAAAGTTATTTTTAGTAGCAAAATTTTCAATTAGCAATTATAATTTAAAAAAAAAAAAAATAATTATTACAAGGAAATTTGAAAGGTTAAAATTTTTAAATTTTAAAATTATTTTCTTACGAGGGTTAATTTGAGATGAGTATAAACAAACAAATATTTGAAACATTATTGAAAAAAATTACCAAGCAAATAAAGGCTTTTGCTCTTAAATATTATATATCTATGTTGAAATTGGTTTTTAAAATTTTTAAATAAAAAAAACATTTTTAATTTAAAATTATAATAAAATTCATTTGCCTTGAAAATTGTCTTTATAACTTTTTAAATGCATATTTTGAATAATCTTTTTTAAAATTTTTTTATTATTTTTATATTAAAATATTTAAGCTATAATTCTTTAAAATATTTTAAATGTATATTATTGAATCAAGTAAATTTTAAAAAATAAATTTTAAGCTAAAAACTTATAATATCCTAAAATTGAAGTTAGAAATTCTCAATATAATCTTCTCTATCAATATAATCCTAATCTTTTTTTCAAATAATACATTCTTTTCAAATATAATTTAATCGATTAGAAAGTTGTTATTTAATTATTATTTACAAATTTTTTTTTTTTTTTATTTTTTAAACTATGTTTTAATGATCTTAAAGATCTTAATGAGAAGATGGTAAATCTACGCGCTACCAAGTGAAGTTGTAGAAGTGAAAACAATAAATTTATTTAAAGCTAGAATAGACAAAATATTCGAAAAAATAACACTTATAAAACACTTAAGGAGACTAGATAGATTTGTAAAAGAAAATGAAACTTCATCCCAAATATATGGGCTCTCAATCTTATTATTATTATTATTATTAAATCTGAAATATGAAAAGATTGAAATAAAATTATAGATTGAACATATTTTCGTTTTTTTTTAATATTCTTAATTTCTCATTTTAAGTAAATGATAAAAAAAACTTTTGTAAATCTGCCTAATTTTAATATTAACCAAAATGACCTTAAAAAATATAAAATTTACTTTTTTTTATTTTATAAAAAAATTTAAAAATAAAAGAATAAAAAAACAAAACAAAACTATATAATTTAAAATTTCAATTATTGAAAATTCGATTTAAAAAGACTATTAATGAGTCGATTTTGTTTAAATTGAAAATTGAGTTTTAACTTTATTTAACATTAAGAGTAAACCAAAATAAAAATATTATGAGATATTAAATTAATTTAATTTAATATTAAATTAATTTAATTTTAAATTTAAGTTAAAACTAGCTAAGCAACCTTTTTGCATTTATAGATAATTATTTCTAAAAGAAAAATATTTATCTACAATTTTAAATTAATTATGTTACCAATATATTATGGTTTAAGAAAAAAGATAAAAATAATTATAGAAATGAAAACTATTTTCTTAATAAGCCTTTTGTTTATAAATATATATTGTCAGGAAGAAATGAAATTAGAACTTGTTCAAATCGTATTTAGACACGGCGATCGTACACCAGTAAATACTTATCCTAATGATATTTATCAAGAATCGTTTTGGACCGATTATGGCGGTTTCGGACAATTAACTCAAACAGGAATGCTACAACATTACAAATATGGTCAATATTTAAGAAATAGATATGATAAATTTTTAAATAGAACTTACAGTCGAGAAAGAGTGTTAGCTATTAGTACTGATTACGATCGTACACTTATGTCTGCATATTCTCTCTTATCTAGTCTTTATGAACCAGTAGGTAATCAAGTTTGGAATGCAAATTTAACATGGCAGCCCATACCAGTTCATGTAGCCAATTCGATGGTATAAATAAAATAAAAAAAAATTTATTGGGATTTTTATAATTTAATTTAAAAAAGATCTTTATATCAACTGAAAATTGTCCAAGATATACTGAATTGGTTAATGAAGTTATTTCTACTCAAGATTATATCAATGCAAATAACATGTTTAAAGTATTTTATTTAGCTTAAATAAAACCTAATTTAATATGATAAAAAATTTTGAAATATCAAGGATATTATTGAATTATCAGAGAAAAATAGTGGCTTTAAAACTATGGATTTAATAAATTTATGGAAAATCGCTGACGCAGTTATAATTGAAGTAGGAAAATAAAATATATATTAAGCAAAATAACATTAGAAAAATTTATAAATAAAGAAAAACCATAATTTAACATTACCGAACTGGATTGAAGATAATTTTGATAAACTTTCAAAATCACAAGATTATGGTTTTTATTTTGATAATTATTATCCGGAAATGGCTCAATTGTCATCAGGTGGTGTCTTGAACGAAATTAGAAAAAACTTTTTAAGCAAAACAAATGAGAACTCAACTAAAGAATTAATTTTATTTTCATCGGTAAACTTATATTTATGAAGCTTTTAACTTTATGATAATTTTTAACGTTTATAAGCATGATACCTACATAGCTGGTTTAACAAAGTTATTAAATTTAACAACTTATATTAATCAACCACCATTTACATCATCTGTTATATTCGAGTTAAAAAAATCAGTTAAATCTTCTAAATATTATGTTCAAATTTATCTTAAAAATAATACTGCAAATGAGCCTATTAAATTTATTGATTTAAGTTTATATGGTTGTGATGCTTTGTGTCTTTTAGAAGATTTTATGAAGATAACTGAAAACATGATTATCAAAGATTCAACTCAAGCATGCTTAGCTAAAATAAAAAAAAATAATTTGAATTTTATTACCAATCCAGGATTTATTATTTCATTATCGATTTGCGCCATTATTTCTATTATATTAGCAATTTTTTCAATTATATCATGTAGAAATTCAATGAAGCATTCTGGGTATAATTCCGAACAATTATGACAGTATGAGAGAATAAATTTGATTAATGAAGATGATGAATTTAATGCTGATTTAAATGATAATGAAAACACGAATTTTATTTAATATCTAAACTAAAAAAATTTTAATCTTTTGAATTCAAATTTATTCTCTAATTTTTTGAAAATTTCTTTAAAATAATTCAAAAATTTTATTCATTTTGTAGTAAAATTTTTTATAAAATTATTGATTGATTGAATTTTAGGATTAATTCTTATATGAAATTATTTTTGGATAAATTTAATAAAATAAAAATAAAAAAAAATTATATTTTTAAATTTGAATATGAAATTTTTCAAATTATAAAATAATTATTTAAAATAAAGATGATACGTTTTGAGAAAATATGATGCCAATTATAATATAATAATATTTAAATTTAAATTTTTTGAATTTTCAAATTTTCGCTTTGTGAAACTAAAGATTACATTTTCAAAATGGAACTAAATAAATCAGAGTCAATTCTTCAAGTTGAAATAGAAAATATCGCGTTAGATTTAGAGACTAAAAAAGCAGAATTGCGAAAAGAACTAGGCTATTCTCTAGATGAATTTAATTTAAATGATGCTATAAAACCATCTGTAAATTTTATAGAAGAAATGATGTTTTTAATCGATTCAAAGCAAAAGCCAGCAAGAGAAAAAAATTATGACAATAAATATCATACTAAAAGATTATCTAACGAAATTTCATTTTTAGATCACAAAAAAAAATCAGCTGAAAATACATCAAATCAAGATGATAAAAAATCAAGAATGGTAACAGATTTAAATATAAAAAGTATTAAAGAAAATGAAATATCTAAAAAAAAGGTAAAAATTTCTGAGGATCCTTTTTATTTAAATACTATGACGTCAAATATACGAAAAAACAGAAGCTATGAAAAATTAAATTTGAAAAATGAAAATTCTCAAATACGATTTACACAAAAGAAAAAAAGGTTTAAATCGGAATCACCATTAAAAAACTATATATACATTGAAAAAATATCTGAAAATGAAAAAGTTTTAAACCAAAAAATAAAAATATTAAGCAAAGAATCTAAAATCAATGACGTTGAATCTGATTTAACTGAAGCTTTGCCTCTGGGAAAACATTATTCAGAATTTCCAAACCTTCAAAAATATGAAAATAATTTAACAAAAATACCGATCAAAAAAAATTCAAATTTGAATGAAAAAATTTGTTTCATAGCGAATTCAAATCAGTTGAAGAACAAAAATACAAAAGATATGATCAAATTATATAAAATTAAAGCTTTTTTAGATAGACAATTCAATAAATCAAAAAAACTTGAAAAAAATTATGAGAATAACTTTGAAAAAATGAAAGAAGTGAATCTAAATAAACAGTTAAATTTATTAGAAAAAAGTTTGAATTGTGATGAAAAAGTTAAAATAGTTTTATATTTTTCACTTTTTTAAATATTCATTTTAAATTTTTTTTTTTAAAGATTCAAAGCCAAAAAAACTTTTTAGTTTCAATATTTGTGCTGATTTTGGTAATTTTAAGCATTTTAAATTTTTGTTTGGCCTATGATTTATTTATGTCTCTTTTTAATAAATAATAAAAGTTTCTAAAATAATATGAAAATAAATATTTTATTTAAACAAAGAAATTTTTAAAGATAGAAGAAAAACTGTTTATAAATTAAAATAGAAATTTTATTTTCCAAATTATGTATTTGTAGTTTATTTTAAAAATGTATATTAAATTTGATGGCTTCAAATATTTTTTAGTTAAATATTTGAGTTTCCAATGGATTTCCACATATATTGCATTTACATTTTGATATTCTTACATATTCTGCCTGTATTATTTCTCCATTACATATCATATTTACTGTTTCTGTATATGTTTGCTCAGCTGAACAGCATTTACAAATTTTGGATCCTATCACTAGACCTTTAAATTTTATATAGCTTGATTCACGAGAATCACATGAGCCTGAACATATCTCTCGAGGAAGCATTTTTTGAGAAATACAATCATTGGAATGAATGAATTGTGGTTTCAAAATTGTTAACCGACAAGTTTCATTTATTCCTTTATGATTTGAATTATTTCAATTTTATCAAACTTAAATTAATTTAATATACTTTTAATCTTATTGCATGTTCCACAGCATTCGCCTTGTAGTGGTGGCTTCCAAATATATTCATATTCGTCATTAGATTTAAAAGCACAAGAATCTTTATTATCAATACACGATGGCGAACAAAAAACTTGTCCATTAACACACTTGCATTCTTCACAATTATTATTTGGATTCGAAAAATTACTGTTATTCTTAAGTTTGTTATAAAAAATTTATAAAATGATTTTAATTTATTCAAAATTTTATTCAGTTAATTGATTTACTTCATAAGTTATATTATTTATGACACAATTGCAATCCTTACAGTATTTTATCTCTTCTTCTGTATCATTTCTGTTACAATTTGCACCATAATAATTTCTAAATCTCTTACTAAATCCGTTACATTTATCAGTACAATTAGACCATTCAGTCCATTGGGATAATTCGCATTTGGTACAATTTTTAGGCATACATTTCATGCAACCAGAAATACATTTACTTTAAATAAAATAAAATTAGTAATTTTTTAAGAATAGTCAAGAGTATTATTTACCAAGATTCACATTGTGTCTCTAAATTCTGTCCAGGTAAGTAATCTTTATTGTCATATTTACAGATACACTGGTCAACGGAGACACATTCTTTTTTTTCGTTCTCAATTAAACCTGAAGGACAAGAACAACCAGGTTTACATGTGTCTGGTTGGTGACATTGCTGATTACATGTTAAAGAAGAACATGTCAAATCACAACTATTACTACAATTATTAAAGACTTTTCCATTTTCGCATATACCAGCTACATATTATTAAAAATAAAAGAGAATAAATTGAAAAAAAAAATTTAATATAACTAACAACAAGCTTGGGTGTTGCAAGCTTCAATTTCCAAATCAGTTCCATTACATGCGGCGCCATTACAATCTGGTTTTGGAGAATCACAATACCTAAATCTTTTTCGAATTCCAGAATTACAAGAAGCAGAGCATTCAGTCCATTGTGACCATGGTGAGAATCTTCCATCTATGGGGCAACATTCTGTATTACATATTTTTGTTTCTTTAAGACAAGTATTGCAAGATTCAAAATTAGAAATAATTTTTCTGGTTCTCGAACTGATTCCCGAACCACATGATTTCGAGCAAGGTGTCCAATCTTCCCATTCACTCATTATGCATTCACATCGTTTAGTACATTGTCTAGTTTCAATAGATGTTTCATTACATTTAAAAAATTTCCTTTCTAATTGTTTTTGTAATCGTGTTCGAAATTGAATTCCCGAAAAATTACAATCAGCATCACATATTGACCATTCACTCCATTCTAACCATTCACAACGGCCTAGGGTTAAAAAATAAAATATAAAAGTTTTGAAAGTTAGTTGTAACTTAAAAATATTAAAAATAATCACTAGAACAATTTTCATTTGTAAAATTTAGCCCAGTAGAAGTACAAACAATATTAGAACAATTATCAATTTGAACGATTGAATTAATAGGAATAATATCATTTATATAAACTTCAGTATCTTTTTCAAAGAAATCTGTAAAATTGTAATTATTAATCCAACCAACAAAAAAATCTATCGAGTTATAATTATTTGTTATATTAGAAATAAAATCTTTATTAATCAAACAAGAACAGTTAGATATACACAGGCTATTTTCTACTAAAACATCATTACAAAGACCACTTATGAGGTAACGATTTCTGGTTCTATAGTTGTTAATACCGCAATATGGCGAACATTTGGTCCATTGAGACCATTGCGAGAATAAACAATCAAGAGGGTTAGTTGTATTTGGTAGACCAGTAAAAGAAGTTGAACCTTGAGTTGTAAATGACGATGTTTCTGTTAATTTTTTAGTTGTTGATTCAAAAGAATTAAAAATTGTTGTTCCAACTGGCGATGTAGTTGTTGGCACCGATCCATTGAAAGTTGTTTGAACTGGTTTTGTTTGAGTTGGTTGAGTTGTAGTTTCTGATTGCGTTTGAGAGCTTGTTATATCTTTTGTTTTTGTTGTTGTTTTAGTTATTCCTTTTATTTTTTTTTTTAAATATAATTTTAATATTTTTTTTACAATATTGTCAATACTTGATCCAGTAACAATTGATGTTCTTGTAGTTGTTTTCGCCTCAGAATTATAACCATATTCTAAATAATTTTTAAATTAAAATATTTTTTAATTTTTTTTGATCTTTTAAAATTTACCAAAACATCCTTCTATTGATAAATCATATACTTTTGTGTTATTTGTATTTGCTTTATATATAAACCTTTTTTTTTAAATTTATTAATCTTTTAGAATTAAGTTAATTTTTCTTTTCATACGTTATATTTTTGGCCGTTATTTCGTTTATTTCACAATCAATATCAATATATCCAGTATTATACGAATTTTTGAATCTCTTTAATTTTTATTTTTTGTAAATATATTTAACATAAAAAAATTAAATATCTCAATTACCAAATTTGTAGTATCGTTGATAAGTATTTTTATATCGGTATCCGAACTTATTTTGAAGCTTATTTTTGTTAATTTTGATTCGGTAAAAAAGAAAATTTTTAAGGTTGCAATTTCTTCTTTTTTAACGATAACACCATCATTATTAAATATTTGTTCAATATTATTATAAAAATTTGTAAATTGATTGCCATTTAAAATTTTATCATTAAAACTATTAATAGCTCGGTTGGAAGAACAAAGAAACGCTAAAATAATAATATACAATAAATTAATATTGAAAAAAAAGGTAATAAAAATTAAAAAAATATTTAAAAGCATATATAGAAAAAATTAATTAAATGTAACAAATAATACATTAAAAAAGCACAATAAGTTTATTGAAATTATTAATTAAAAAATACTAGGTTCTATTGAAGTAGAAAATGTAAAATATTCAGTTGAATATCCATTTGATGAAGTTATCTTTGGTGTTTCTGTTGAGAATAAAGTTGTTGAACCTTGAGTTGTAAATGACGATGTTTCTGTTAATTTTTTAGTTGTTGATTCAAAAGAATTAAAAATTGTTGTTCCAACTGGCGATGTAGTTGTTGGCACCGATCCATTGAAAGTTGTTTGAACTGGTTTTGTTTGAGTTGGTTGTTTTGTACTAGTTGTTAAATCTATAGTTTTTGTCGTTGTTCTCTTTGTTTCTTGTATTTCATTGTTTTCTTTTATTAAATAAAGTTTTAATAATTTTTTAAAATTATATTCAACTAATTACTTTTGCAAGATAATAATTTTAACTTAATTTTATATTTAATTGTTTTGTCTAATTTACTCCTCGGTTTGAATCTCAATACTTTTATTTCTCCTATGTCATTTTGCATTAAAAATTTTTTTTCACTCAGGTTCTTTTAATTACACGTTAATAATTTTTTTTAATTTTTTCTTTTAATTTTACCTCATATGTAAAAGTATTTTCATGAATATTCACTAACATTAAATCATAACTATCTACATTGCTCCCATTCATAATTTCAAATATTTTGATGTCAACATTCTCGGCAAATTTTATATCAATAAAATCACTTAACTGATCTTGATCCCATCCTCTAGCTTCATCATTATCACTTAGGTCTAGTATACTGATTTCATCATTTTTTTGATTTATAATGGATTCAACAATTGCTGGGTTTAATAGAATATCATTTAAATTACATTCTTCCGCTTTTAAAATTTATTTAATGGCTATTAAAATTATTTTAATAAAAATAAATTATTACTTATAGTTGAATTTTTTGTAAATTGTACGGTTGAAATTGTAGAAGTAGTAAAAATTGGATTGGATTCATTATCTTGAAGAAATTAATTTTTTGGTCATCATAACCAATATATTATAAAAATTATTTTAAATACTTGAACAAGCAAAGATTTTCAATTTAATATTATAATCTTTGTAATTATCAAATTTTTTGATTGGTTTAAATCTTAATGCTCTTATAAAATCCGTATTTATAGGAAAATATAAAATAATTGGTTCTTTTTTATCCAGTTTCTATAATTTTTAAAATTTTTAATCCTGATTTAAAATGTAAAAAAACATATTAACGTACAGTAATGGTATTTTCTGCTTCGTTAACATCTTTATATAAAAGCATATATTTTTTAACATTACTACCATTTAAAATTTCAATTTTAAGGATATCAATAGGATTTAAAAATTTAATATCTATGAAATCACTAAGAATTGAAGGCTTCCAACCATTTGCAGCATTATCAGCAATTATATCTAAATTAATTTCTTCATTTGCTTGATTATTTATGGATTCAATATAGTTTGACAGTTGCAATACATCAACATTATTACATATTTTTTTGGGTGGTGATGTAGTTACTTCAACTAATATTTTTAAAATATAAAAAATAATTGAATTGATTGTAATTTTTTTAAATTTAAATATTGAAAGGGAAAAAGTTAAATTTAATTTTTCATTTTAGTATTTTATATTTTCGTATTATATTCTAAATAATTTAAGATACTAAATATTAACCTTTTTTATAAAAAAATTTTAATTAAAAATATTTTTGAATTTATTTATATTTAATAAGCTCTTTAAAAGTTATTTGCTTTTATTTTTATTATCTAAAATCTTTAAATATAATTATTTTTTATTAATTGACAAAAATGACTTTAAATATAATTAATTATAAAAACTCAAATTCTGACGTCGAGATAAAAAAAATAAATAGAAATGGTATTTTCTGCTTCGTTATATTCTATTTTGCTAATTTCGAAAATTTACAACCGTAATATTTGATAATCAAAAATTAACAAAAAAAAATTTTTAAATATTAATTTTTTAATTAAATATTTAAGCCTCAAATTTTGATACAAGAAAAAACTTTTTAACTTTAAATGAAAAATGAAAAATGAAAAATTAGATTTCATAATTTTATTTATAATTTAACAATTTATTAAAATATATATAGAGTATTAAAAACATTAAGGAATATATAAAATGATTTTTAAATTAGCTAAACTAATAAATGACTTATTACTATATTCCCTAATTTTTTATTGATTTGAAAAAAATTATGAAAAAATGAATCAATCGGTTTTGGCAGATGCATTTATAATCAAATCTTAATCAAAGAAAAATGGTAACCAATATATAAATTAAAAAGTCTAACCTTAAATTTTGCAAAAATGTATTTCATATTTAGTAACAGATGAGAAAGATATAGTAAAATTTTAGTAAATACCTGATAAACATCCTAGAAGTTCGATTTGAGCCGATATTTCTTCAGAAGGAAAAGCAGAATAAAGTTCAAAAAGCACTTCAACTACATTAGAAATTTTTGAAAAAAGAAATTTAGTCTCAACGTTAATCTCGTTTGGAGATCGTTCAAATTCGTTTAATTGAACTAAAAAAAAGTTCTCGGATTGCTCATTACGATATAAAGTTCTAAATTTATTTACTGTTCCTTTTATAATAAATCCAGTAAAATCGATAGGATTATCGAAAAAAATACGAATAGATGGTTGATAATCATTATTGGATGGCTTCCAAATAAATTGAAAACCAAGTCTAACAAAATCAACTTGAAAACTTTGAGAAGATAAAAATATATTTTTGCTGACAATATTTCCACTTTTCATACCAAGTTCATTTTGGCAGAAAAAATCTGATAAAGAGGAACTTGAAGAAGTGGAACCTATGGTTGTTGAACCTAATTTGGTTGAACCTGAAGAAGTGGAACCAAAAGTTGTTGAACCTTGAGTTGTAAATGACGATGTTTCTGTTAATTTTTTAGTTGTTGATTCAAAAGAATTAAAAATTGTTGTTCCAACTGGCGATGTAGTTATTGGCACCGATCCATTGAAAGTTGTTTGAACTGGTTTTGTTTGAGTTGGTTGAGTTGTAGTTTGTGTTTGCGTTTTAGAGATTGTTACACCAGAAGTTGTTGAAGTTTTTGTATTGTTTATTTCTATTTCTGGTGTCACTTTTTGTGTCGAAGTTGTGGCTGTAACTTCTGCTTCTTCGCAAGCCTTTACTGACAATTCTACAAATCTAGGATTTAAATTATCTTTGGTTTCATTTATAATAATTGTAATTTTAGAAACTTTTTCAGTCGTATCAATAACTGTTGGCTCGTTAATTAGAACATTCTTTTGTTCTTCTAAAATATTATTTTCTTTATCAATTAGTTTAATATCTATTTTTTCAATATTAGTTAATTTATTTGATATTTGAATTTCTTTTACAAGAACTTCTTTTCCATCTACCATATATATATTAATTTCAACTGGTAAATCAGTAAAATTAGAACCACCATTATTCGGAATTAATTTTTCAGGGAACACATATGGCTTGGTCTCAATATCAGAAACATATATTGGATTTCCGATTATTTCAGTTTTTAAACAAAGCCTTTCAGTTAAAGTAGAAGATGTAATATATTCAGATGAATATGTATTTGATGAAGTTATCTTAGGTGTTTCTGTTGAACTTAATGTAGTAAAACCTAATTTGGTTGAACCTGAAGAAGTGGAACCTATGGTTGTTGAACCTAATTTGGTTGAACCTGAAGAAGTGGAACCTATGGTTGTTGAACCTAATTTGGTTGAACCTGAAGAAGTGGAACCTATGGTTGTTGAACCTAATTTGGTTGAACCTGAAGAAGTGGAACCTATGGTTGTTGAACCTAATTTGGTTGAACCTGAAGAAGTGGAACCAAAAGTTGTTGAACCTTGAGTTGTAAATGACGATGTTTCTGTTAATTTTTTAGTTGTTGATTCAAAAGAATTAAAAATTGTTGTTCCAACTGGCGATGTAGTTGTTGGCACCGATCCATTGAAAGTTGTTTGAACTGGTTTTGTTTGAGTTGGTTGAGTTGTAGTTTGTGTTTGCGTTTTAGAGATTGTTACACCAGAAGTTGTTGAAGTTTTTGTATTGTTTATTTCTATTTCTGGTGTCACTTTTTGTGTAGAAGTTGTGGCTGTAACTTCTGCTTCTTCGCAAGCCTTTACTGACAATTCTACAAATCTAGGATTTAAATTATCTTTGGTTTCATTTATAATAATTGTAATTTTAGAAACTTTTTCAGTCGTATCAATAACTGTTGGCTCGTTAATTAGAACATTCTTTTGTTCTTCTAAAATATTATTTTCTTTATCAATTAGTTTAATATCTATTTTTTCAATATTAGTTAATTTATTTGATATTTGAATTTCTTTTACAAGAACTTCTTTTCCATCTACCATATATATATTAATTTCAACTGGTAAATCAGTAAAATTAGAACCACCATTATTCGGAATTAATTTTTCAGGGAACACATATGGCTTGGTCTCAATATCAGAAACATATATTGGATTTCCGATTATTTCAGTTTTTAAACAAAGCCTTTCAGTTAAAGTAGAAGATGTAATATATTCAGATGAATATGTATTTGATGAAGTTATCTTAGGTGTTTCTGTTGAACTTAATGTAGTAAAACCTAATTTGGTTGAACCTGAAGAAGTGGAACCTATGGTTGTTGACCCTAATTTGGTTGAACCTGAAGAAGTGGAACCAAAAGTTGTTGAACCTTGAGTTGTAAATGACGATGTTTCTGTTAATTTTTTAGTTGTTGATTCAAAAGAATTAAAAATTGTTGTTCCAACTGGCGATGTAGTTATTGGCACCGATCCATTGAAAGTTGTTTGAACTGGTTTTGTTTGAGTTGGTTGAGTTGTAGTTTGTGTTTGCGTTTTAGAGATTGTTACACCAGAAGTTGTTGAAGTTTTTGTATTGTTTATTTCTATTTCTGGTGTCACTTTTTGTGTCGAAGTTGTGGCTGTAACTTCTGCTTCTTCGCAAGCCTTTACTGACAATTCTACAAATCTAGGATTTAAATTATCTTTGGTTTCATTTATAATAATTGTAATTTTAGAAACTTTTTCAGTCGTATCAATAACTGTTGGCTCGTTAATTAGAACATTCTTTTGTTCTTCTAAAATATTATTTTCTTTATCAATTAGTTTAATATCTATTTTTTCAATATTAGTTAATTTATTTGATATTTGAATTTCTTTTACAAGAACTTCTTTTCCATCTACCATATATATATTAATTTCAACTGGTAAATCAGTAAAATTAGAACCACCATTATTCGGAATTAATTTTTCAGGGAACACATATGGCTTGGTCTCAATATCAGAAACATATATTGGATTTCCGATTATTTCAGTTTTTAAACAAAGCCTTTCAGTTAAAGTAGAAGATGTAATATATTCAGATGAATATGTATTTGATGAAGTTATCTTAGGTGTTTCTGTTGAACTTAATGTAGTAAAACCTAATTTGGTTGAACCTGAAGAAGTGGAACCTATGGTTGTTGAACCTAATTTGGTTGAACCTGAAGAAGTGGAACCAAAAGTTGTTGAACCTTGAGTTGTAAATGACGATGTTTCTGTTAATTTTTTAGTTGTTGATTCAAAAGAATTAAAAATTGTTGTTCCAACTGGCGATGTAGTTGTTGGCACCGATCCATTGAAAGTTGTTTGAACTGGTTTTGTTTGAGTTGGTTGAGATGTAGTTTGTGTTTGCGTTTTAGAGATTGTTACACCAGAAGTTGTTGAAGTTTTTGTATTGTTTATTTCTATTTCTGGTGTCACTTTTTGTGTCGAAGTTGTGGCTGTAACTTCTGCTTCTTCGCAAGCCTTTACTGACAATTCTACAAATCTAGGATTTAAATTATCTTTGGTTTCATTTATAATAATTGTAATTTTAGAAACTTTTTCAGTCGTATCAATAACTGTTGGCTCGTTAATTAGAACATTCTTTTGTTCTTCTAAAATATTATTTTCTTTATCAATTAGTTTAATATCTATTTTTCAATATTAGTTAATTTATTTGATATTTGAATTTCTTTTACAAGAACTTCTTTTCCATCTACCATATATATATTAATTTCAACTGGTAAATCAGTAAAATTAGAACCACCATTATTCGGAATTAATTTTTCAGGGAACACATATGGCTTGGTCTCAATATCAGAAACATATATTGGATTTCCGATTATTTCAGTTTTTAAACAAAGCCTTTCAGTTAAAGTAGAAGATGTAATATATTCAGATGAATATGTATTTGATGAAGTTATCTTAGGTGTTTCTGTTGAACTTAATGTAGTAAAACCTAATTTGGTTGAACCTGAAGAAGTGGAACCTATGGTTGTTGACCCTAATTTGGTTGAACCTGAAGAAGTGGAACCAAAAGTTGTTGAACCTTGAGTTGTAAATGACGATGTTTCTGTTAATTTTTTAGTTGTTGATTCAAAAGAATTAAAAATTGTTGTTCCAACTGGCGATGTAGTTATTGGCACCGATCCATTGAAAGTTGTTTGAACTGGTTTTGTTTGAGTTGGTTGAGATGTAGTTTGTGTTTGCGTTTTAGAGATTGTTACACCAGAAGTTGTTGAAGTTTTTGTATTGTTTATTTCTATTTCTGGTGTCACTTTTTGTGTCGAAGTTGTGGCTGTAACTTCTGCTTCTTCGCAAGCCTTTACTGACAATTCTACAAATCTAGGATTTAAATTATCTTTGGTTTCATTTATAATAATTGTAATTTTAGAAACTTTTTCAGTCGTATCAATAACTGTTGGCTCGTTTATTAGAACATTCTTTTGTTCTTCTAAAATATTATTTTCTTTATCAATTAGTTTAATATCTATTTTTTCAATATTAGTTAATTTATTTGATATTTGAATTTCTTTTACAAGAACTTCTTTTCCATCTACCATATATATATTAATTTCAACTGGTAAATCAGTAAAATTAGAACCACCATTATTCGGAATTAATTTTTCAGGGAACACATATGGCTTGGTCTCAATATCAGAAACATATATTGGATTTCCGATTATTTCAGTTTTTAAACAAAGCCTTTCAGTTAAAGTAGAAGATGTAATATATTCAGATGAATATGTATTTGATGAAGTTATCTTAGGTGTTTCTGTTGAACTTAATGTAGTAAAACCTAATTTGGTTGAACCTGAAGAAGTGGAACCTATGGTTGTTGAACCTAATTTGGTTGAACCTGAAGAAGTGGAACCAAAAGTTGTTGAACCTTGAGTTGTAAATGACGATGTTTCTGTTAATTTTTTAGTTGTTGATTCAAAAGAATTAAAAATTGTTGTTCCAACTGGCGATGTAGTTATTGGCACCGATCCATTGAAAGTTGTTTGAACTGGTTTTGTTTGAGTTGGTTGAGATGTAGTTTGTGTTTGCGTTTTAGAGATTGTTACACCAGAAGTTGTTGAAGTTTTTGTATTGTTTATTTCTATTTCTGGTGTCACTTTTTGTGTCGAAGTTGTGGCTGTAACTTCTGCTTCTTCGCAAGCCTTTACTGACAATTCTACAAATCTAGGATTTAAATTATCTTTGGTTTCATTTATAATAATTGTAATTTTAGAAACTTTTTCAGTCGTATCAATAACTGTTGGCTCGTTTATTAGAACATTCTTTTGTTCTTCTAAAATATTATTTTCTTTATCAATTAGTTTAATATCTATTTTTCAATATTAGTTAATTTATTTGATATTTGAATTTCTTTTACAAGAACTTCTTTTCCATCTACCATATATATATTAATTTCAACTGGTAAATCAGTAAAATTAGAACCACCATTATTCGGAATTAATTTTTCAGGGAACACATATGGCTTGGTCTCAATATCAGAAACATATATTGGATTTCCGATTATTTCAGTTTTTAAACAAAGCCTTTCAGTTAAAGTAGAAGATGTAATATATTCAGATGAATATGTATTTGATGAAGTTATCTTAGGTGTTTCTGTTGAACTTAATGTAGTAAAACCTAATTTGGTTGAACCTGAAGAAGTGGAACCTATGGTTGTTGACCCTAATTTGGTTGAACCTGAAGAAGTGGAACCAAAAGTTGTTGAACCTTGAGTTGTAAATGACGATGTTTCTGTTAATTTTTTAGTTGTTGATTCAAAAGAATTAAAAATTGTTGTTCCAACTGGCGATGTAGTTATTGGCACCGATCCATTGAAAGTTGTTTGAACTGGTTTTGTTTGAGTTGGTTGAGATGTAGTTTGTGTTTGCGTTTTAGAGATTGTTACACCAGAAGTTGTTGAAGTTTTTGTATTGTTTATTTCTATTTCTGGTGTCACTTTTTGTGTCGAAGTTGTGGCTGTAACTTCTGCTTCTTCGCAAGCCTTTACTGACAATTCTACAAATCTAGGATTTAAATTATCTTTGGTTTCATTTATAATAATTGTAATTTTAGAAACTTTTTCAGTCGTATCAATAACTGTTGGCTCGTTTATTAGAACATTCTTTTGTTCTTCTAAAATATTATTTTCTTTATCAATTAGTTTAATATCTATTTTTCAATATTAGTTAATTTATTTGATATTTGAATTTCTTTTACAAGAACTTCTTTTCCATCTACCATATATATATTAATTTCAACTGGTAAATCAGTAAAATTAGAACCACCATTATTCGGAATTAATTTTTCAGGGAACACATATGGCTTGGTCTCAATATCAGAAACATATATTGGATTTCCGATTATTTCAGTTTTTAAACAAAGCCTTTCAGTTAAAGTAGAAGATGTAATATATTCAGATGAATATGTATTTGATGAAGTTATCTTAGGTGTTTCTGTTGAACTTAATGTAGTAAAACCTAATTTGGTTGAACCTGAAGAAGTGGAACCTATGGTTGTTGAACCTAATTTGGTTGAACCTGAAGAAGTGGAACCAAAAGTTGTTGAACCTTGAGTTGTAAATGACGATGTTTCTGTTAATTTTTTAGTTGTTGATTCAAAAGAATTAAAAATTGTTGTTCCAACTGGCGATGTAGTTATTGGCACCGATCCATTGAAAGTTGTTTGAACTGGTTTTGTTTGAGTTGGTTGAGATGTAGTTTGTGTTTGCGTTTTAGAGATTGTTACACCAGAAGTTGTTGAAGTTTTTGTATTGTTTATTTCTATTTCTGGTGTCACTTTTTGTGTCGAAGTTGTGGCTGTAACTTCTGCTTCTTCGCAAGCCTTTACTGACAATTCTACAAATCTAGGATTTAAATTATCTTTGGTTTCATTTATAATAATTGTAATTTTAGAAACTTTTTCAGTCGTATCAATAACTGTTGGCTCGTTTATTAGAACATTCTTTTGTTCTTCTAAAATATTATTTTCTTTATCAATTAGTTTAATATCTATTTTTTCAATATTAGTTAATTTATTTGATATTTGAATTTCTTTTACAAGAACTTCTTTTCCATCTACCATATATATATTAATTTCAACTGGTAAATCAGTAAAATTAGAACCACCATTATTCGGAATTAATTTTTCAGGGAACACATATGGCTTGGTCTCAATATCAGAAACATATATTGGATTTCCGATTATTTCAGTTTTTAAACAAAGCCTTTCAGTTAAAGTAGAAGATGTAATATATTCAGATGAATATGTATTTGATGAAGTTATCTTAGGTGTTTCTGTTGAACTTAATGTAGTAAAACCTAATTTGGTTGAACCTGAAGAAGTGGAACCTATGGTTGTTGAACCTAATTTGGTTGAACCTGAAGAAGTGGAACCAAAAGTTGTTGAACCTAATTTGGTTGAACCTGAAGAAGTGGAACCAAAAGTTGTTGAACCTAATTTGGTTGAACCTGAAGAAGTGTAACCAAAAGTTGTTGAACCTTGAATTGTAAATGACGATGTTTCTGTTAATTTTTTAGTTGTTGATTCAAAAGAATTAAAAATTGTTGTTCCAACTGGCGATGTAGTTGTTGGCACCGATCCATTGAAAGTTGTTTGAACTGGTTTTGTTTGAGTTGGTTGAGTTGTAGTTTCTGATTGCGTTTGAGAGCTTGTTATATCTTTTGTTTTTGTTGTTGTTTTAGTTATTCCTTTTATTTTTTTTTTTAAATATAATTTTAATATTTTTTTTACAATATTGTCAATACTTGATCCAGTAACAATTGATGTTCTTGTAGTTGTTTTCGCCTCAGAATTATAACCATATTCTAAATAATTTTTAAATTAAAATATTTTTTAATTTTTTTTGATCTTTTAAAATTTACCAAAACATCCTTCTATTGATAAATCATATACTTTTGTGTTATTTGTATTTGCTTTATATATAAACCTTTTTTTTTAAATTTATTAATCTTTTAGAATTAAGTTAATTTTTCTTTTCATACGTTATATTTTTGGCCGTTATTTCGTTTATTTCACAATCAATATCAATATATCCAGTATTATACGAATTTTTGAATCTCTTTAATTTTTATTTTTTGTAAATATATTTAACATAAAAAAATTAAATATCTCAATTACCAAATTTGTAGTATCGTTGATAAGTATTTTTATATCGGTATCCGAACTTATTTTGAAGCTTATTTTTGTTAATTTTGATTCGGTAAAAAAGAAAATTTTTAAGGTTGCAATTTCTTCTTTTTTAACGATAACACCATCATTATTAAATATTTGTTCAATATTATTATAAAAATTTGTAAATTGATTGCCATTTAAAATTTTATCATTAAAACTATTAATAGCTCGGTTGGAAGAACAAAGAAACGCTAAAATAATAATATACAATAAATTAATATTGATTAATTTTAAAAAATGTTTAAAAAAAATACTAGGTTCTATTGAAGTAGAAAATGTAAAATATTCAGTTGAATATCCATTTGATAAAGTTATCTTCGGTGTTTTTGTTGAGCCTAAAGTTGTTGAACCTGAAGAAGTGGAACCAAAAGTAGTTGAACCTTTTGTTATATTTTCTTTTTTTAGATTCTTAATTTTTAAGATTTTTTTTATAATTTATCTCCTACCGCACCCAGGATGTGTTTCATCATCTCCTTTAATACAATCTATTTTTTCATCGCAAATTTTTGTCACATTTATGCACATTCCACCATTACATCGATATTCGTTTTTTGCACATGAACAATTTACTTCATCTGAGCCATCAGAGCAATCCTTAATTGAATCACACACTCTTTTTGGATCTATACATTGACATCCTATTTTACATGTAAAAGAATTTTCGCATATGCATGTACAATTTTTTTCATCCGAGCCATCTCCGCAATCATCATGTCCATCGCAAAAATGTGAAACTGATAAGCATTTATCATCTTTCTCACATAAAAATTCTCTTGTTTCATCTTTACAAGTTTTACTAATATTACAATTTATTTCATCAGAATAATCCATTTGACCACAATCATTGTAACCATCACATGTCCATAAGTTAGGTATACAATTTCCATTTTTACATAAGAACCCATCGCACTCTGATATTGTGCAATTTATTTCATCACTCGAATCTCTGCAATTTGGCAACCCGTCGCAAACATATTCAGAGCCGATACATTGACCATTTTCACAAAAAAATGTATTATTTTTTAATTCACATTTGCAATTCAATTCATCTGAGCCGTCTGAACAATCAACAATTTTATCCTAACAAAAAAAAATTACAATATTTTTTTAATTTATTTATTTTAAATGTTTCTATTTTACACATAGCCATTCATTTGGTAAACATGTACTATCTTCTTTACAAATAAATTCTTTAACTTCATCACAAGATGTCTTACAATCAGCAAATTCTTCAGAACAAATAAAAGAGCCATTTATACAATTACATATTTGACAATTTTTATTAATTTGACTTCCTGACGGATATCTTTTGTTTTCAATATAACAATCACATTTTGCTGGTTGAACACAACTGCCATCATAATCAAGAACATATCCAACTGGGCAAAAACAACCCTCAACACATCCGGCATCAGGACATTGTGGGTTATTACCAGTTGATAAGTCCATGCACGTTTGTTGACATAAAGGCCCGCATGCTAAATATTCTTTACCATATTCACATTGAATTGGGCATCTATGTTGACTTCTCCATTTAATTGGTACTCCTATTTTGATACATAATTCTGAAAAAGCAGATAGTGAGCTACATAGACACTCACAATCACCACCTTTATCACAACTACAAGCATCATATAAACATTCTACATGTGACTTTTGAATATCTGCAAAGTCGAGCTTATTTATACAAGGAGTAAATGGATTTTCAGGACTTGGAGTATTAATTAAAGAGCATTCTTTTGTTGCCCATTCTTTTCTATGCATATGACCATTACAGGGATCTGATTCATCGATAATTGGATTTTTATGCACTGGACATGTTTGTTCTAATTTCCATGATTCAACTAAGTCCTCTATAGATCCTAATATTCCGCTAATTGTTCTTTTAATTAAAGGGTAGGATAAATAAAATTTAAATGATGATTTATTTTAAAATTTTTACTGTAGATCGTTTGAAGAATCCATATCAAAATTTCCACAGATACCTTGCACTTTTTCTTTCCATTGAGAATGAATAACAATATATAATCTAGTCCCTTAAATCAATATTCTTTTTAATATATTCAACTAATATCAAATAAAATATACAAAACCTCCATCCCATTTAATCATAAAATTAGTGGAATTAATGATATGATAGAGACCAGACATCATAATATGAACATCTCCATAAGCACGCGCTCCTTCTTCCAAGTTTAAAATTTCTAATCCATTGACTTCGATATTTCTACCCCTCATCAAATTTATTGATAGGTCTTGATATTGAATAAATATATTTTTGGTACATGTAACACCCGAAGTACCACATGGAATATTTTCAGCAATAACTCTAAATTTTTGATCTGTTGTTTGTGAAAGAATATATTTGCAATTTCCTTGATATGAAAATCTTAATCCATCGAATGTAGTATAATGAGGATCGCCTTTATTTAAAATATTACAAAAATCGCCAAAAAATTAAAAAAAAATTTTTTATTAACCAGCAGCTATGCAAATGCCATCACATTTCTCTGAACTACAGGACCAAAAGCTGCCTTTACATTCACATGTATTGCAACCGATTTTTATTTTTTCTAAATGTTTATATATATTACCACCATGTTTACATGGACACTCGTTTTCAGGGATACAGTTTAACTTTTTAATGATAATAAAAATTTTAATTTATTAAATATAAAAATTACAAATTACATCATAATCAGCAATCATTCCTGCTGGACAAGTACAACCTTCTATTTCTACATCGCAATCTCTATAATGATCCTTATTAGCGCATGTTTTTTGACAAGATGATGCATTTTTTGAAAATATTTGATTTTTTGGACATTTAATTATATCTTTACAATTTACATTATCACATTGCCATTTTCCTTCATTGCAAATGCTTAGCAAAATAAATCAATTTTTTTGGTTTGACATTAATAAATTATATAAATAATATATTACCAAGTAGAACATGCTCTTTTAATTGTATCATTTGATTCATAATATTTATCTGTTGAATGATCATAACATTTACATAATGACTGTGAAACACATTGACGTTGGTTATTAATAGTTTCGAAATATTGATTTTCTGGACAAGAACAACCAGCAATACAATATTCGTTTTTGTTTGAAAATTTAGAATTTGTTTTTAAAAACAAATCTTTACAAGTT
This sequence comes from Brachionus angularis, assembly GCA_021432725.1. Taxonomy (NCBI): domain Eukaryota; kingdom Metazoa; phylum Rotifera; class Eurotatoria; order Ploima; family Brachionidae; genus Brachionus; species Brachionus angularis. The sequence goes on along the minus strand of JAJVDD010000001.1, from coordinate 5,173,948 downwards.
GTGTTGACTGTTTTTGAACATTCAGTATAAAAAGAGCCTCCAAAACATTTACCGTAATTACTATTGTAACAAGCCGATTTAATGTCCTTTAAATCTTCTTGATCCATCCAGTTAATAATAACTCCTTTATTAGAACATTCATGAGCATAAGCTGTGAATGCTCTACATCGATATAAATCTTTAGAATAACTATTTCCATCGGAGCAAATATCATATTTACAGGCCTCAATGAATGGAGCTACATCAACAAGTTGTTCACATGCCTTAAAAATTTTGTGTTCTCTTAAAGCATTACAAAGACGATTTGCTTCTGGTACAGACTACGTTTTAAAAAATTAAATTAAACAATTTCAAAAGTATTTAATTTTAATTTTTACTGTAATAAAATTTTCACAAGGCTGACTTTGCTTTGGTGTCTGACAAACTTGATCAAGTTTATAGGAATCAGCGAATGAAAAAACATCTGATTCTATAAAGCCGCTGGATGAAAAAAAATCATCAGTGCTTTTGAAATTATATGTTCCACATAAACCTCTAGTATTGCCGACAAAGTAAGGATCTAAAGTAATATATGTCCTTAAGCCATCAAATATAATTGTAAAACCTTTTCCTTGGACAGAGTAAAAATAATCTGATGGCTTAGAGACATAAATTTCGTTGTTATTATATGGTAATTTAGTAACCAATTGGGAATTAACATAAATATTGTTTCCTTTTAGCTTTATATGTGTCTTGATTGCTTTAATATTTAATTCAACAGAACCATCAATTAACGCTTTATGATCATTTTTCTGAGAAATAAATAATTTTGGTATAACAGATGAATTAATTGGCTGATAATAAAAGAAATTTAATTAATTTTTAAAACATAATTATTAAGATATTTATTACTTCAACTAATGTATATTCGCAATCACTTTTAAAATCGTAAAATTTTCCATCAAAAGTACGATAATGACCCATACCCAAAACTAAACAAGTTCTTGGACACTTTTTCTCTGTACAATTCCATAAACCTCCATTACAAGAGCTTGAAAAAATTAAATCAAATATGTTTAATATTCATATTTTTTAAAATTTACCATTCATTGCATTCAACTGATACTTTTTCATCTGAATTAAAAAATTTTCCCCGATAAAAGCATGTACACTCACTTGGATTTACACATGTGTTGTTCTTCCCTGAATCTAAATAAGTACCTTCTGGACAAACACATCCTGGTGAACAATCTTGTTTGCATTCTTGGCCAATAAAATTTAAATGTCTATTTTGACATGTTTTAGGGCAAGATGTGGCACATTCAGTGTAAATTTTATTACCAGCACAAGTTTTTGCTTTATTAAAACTCAATTTTATTATTTATTAAAAAAAATTTAAGTTTTCTCTCCTTACGGCATCTATTTTTTGTTCTCCACTCTATATTTATAAAGTTTTGTGAACATTCAGCACTAAAAGCGGCAAAAGAATTGCATAAAGCATGATTTTTATTAATTTCAGTTTCACTTAATGTTTTAGCTGCAGCGCAATAATCTTTTTTACATTCATCAAAATATCTGGTCGAATTAATTATTTTTCGACATAAACCAAAAGAATCTTTAGGGTTTTCAATAAAAAAGCAAGCATTATTAGCTTCTTCTTCTAATGCTCCTGTATTACAAGCATTTGGTAATGGAGCTATTTCGGCGCACTATTTTATGTATTTCTTAATTAGAGTTTAAATTAAATTAAATTAATCGTTTAATTTTACGCTTGAATCTAATCTCCAACTATTTGCAAAAATAGCAATTTCCTTAGTATAACTACCACTTGGCAAAAAGAAGTCGTTACTTTTTTCATTATTATAATCACCACATAAACCGCTAACTTTATTTATGTATTGATCCTCAACTGTTAAATAAATGTTTAAAGAATCAGCGCTCCATTTAAGTCTAACGCCATCTGAAAATTTCAAATTTATCAACTCTTCTTTTTTTTCGATTACAATAGCTAATTGTTATATGAAATAATTATTAATAATTATTTGTAAAAAATTAAAAAGTAAATTTTTACCGTCTTTAATATAATTTTCTTCATCTTTTAGTTTTACTTGATTTATTGTTATTACTTTTCCAAAAGCAACAACTTCAACACTACCAAAAGTCATTTTTAAAGTCTTTTAATTTTAGTTTAACTTTTTTTAAAATATATTGTAATTATATTTTAATTTTATATTTATTACTTTTTTGCAAGTGCTCCAACTGTTACATGCTTCAGTTTTTACATTTACTTGCCAAGAAGCTGACCCTGATAATTTATAATCACAACTTAAAATAAAATCGATTTAAATATAAATTTGTTTAATTATGAATAAAATTAACAAACTTTCCATTAAATTGAAAGAAAGAGCCATCAAATGTTCTATAATGATCTTTTCCCCATAAGACACAAGTAGAAAAAGGTAACACATGGATTTGTGTCAAATTCTTCACTTGCACAGGCTGTAAATCAGCTAGCATAATAAATAATGTTAGAACGAAAGAAAAATGGTTTATTTTATTCTAGTTTTACTTTTATCACACTTTTCTCCTTTATATCCATCACAACAAATTTTTACAGTTCTTACATAAGGACATAATTTTCCCATTTTATTACGATTATTTATTTCGTTTATAAGATCTGAAGAATGGGTAATTTTTTCTTGTCGAAATTGCTAAATAAAATTTATTTAAAATAATAATTTGTTAAAATACATTTACATCTTAATTACATCAAAATTTAATTTCCATTCGATGCTTTCTTTGTTGTATTCAGATAATATGTCCAAATTTTTTGGACAAACGTCATTTTTTTTTTCATCAAAATCACAAAAATGATTGATTTCTGAAGTTTGAGTTTTTGTTGATTTTATATTAAAAATAACGACTATAAAAAAAACTAAATACATATTCATTAGGTTATCAAAAGTTTTAATTGTTGTCCGCTTCATCAGTAACAATATTTAAAACTAAAAATTCTTTAGACTGAATTTTTAGGAAGCAAAAGTTTTTAATTTTTTAATATATCTAAAAGCGATATCCAAAGTATTTATATTTAAAACATTTTCTCTTATATAATTTTTTTATATTTTCTTTTTTTAACAATCATAATTTACTCAGCTAGCAAAATTTGAATAATAAAAATTTATTTAAATTCAATTCTAACTGCTACCATATTTAATAATTATTAAAAGACAATCAATATTTAAATAAATCTACCTACGAATTAATATTTAGAATGCAAGATGTTTCTTATGTTTCTATTTAAAAGTTTAAGAAAATTTTTCTCCAATCAAATTATACATAAATATTGTTAAAATAGCTTTAAATAAAATCAATTTTCAAATTGTTGCTTTTAACGTAAGTGGAAAATATTTTGGAGAAAAGAATTTGAATTTAAAAATAAAATTTTTTTAAAAATTTTATTTTATATTTATATAAAATTATAATGATATGAATATACAACTAAAATTAATTTAATTTCTTAATTGCTTTTTATTAAGCCAATCATCCAAATCTTTACCATTTGTTAATTTCCATTTTGTAAAACGACTCATTCTTAATTGGATGTTCTCAAAAATATTATCTTTATTATATTGCATATCATTCGTATTTTCATAATATGAATAATTTCTCAATCCAATTTCTTCAATAAAGTCATAGACCTTAAGAAAACAATATTCTTTATTTGAATATTTACTTTTATTCAATTTATTTAAATAATTACTTGTTTGATTTCATATTTAAATTTGAACTCTGATGTTGATACTTGTAATATTTTTACGAATAATTCAGGATCGTTTCCGATTCTAAAATTGATTATTGTTTTTTAAAATTCTTTTATAATTAGTTAAAATATTTTTTACTTATTGTAAAAACTCTGATAGTTTTGTGATATATGGTTCCATGTTACATATTTACCAACTGGATTTTTGCTTATATAACCTAAAGCAATATGTAAGTTATTATGAGATATTGTATTTTCATAAATCAGTTTCCGGAGTAACCTGTAATTTTTGTAAATCTTTCAATATGTTATTTTTAGTTTGTTATAAAATAAATACATATTTAAGATCCAAGTTTGAGATGAACAACTAAGGGCATAAAGAAATGCATCTTTTATGTAAAAATTATCAGTTTGGGATTGTTCTAAATAATATTTCCATAAATAAAACCATTCATTTATTCCTGTGTGTCTGATTGCCGTACAATAAATACTTTTACTAAGGTATTGGGGAATACTTAAAATACGAATTTTGTTAAAATACGATTGTTTTCTTATTTTGAAAAAAAATTACTTATTTACGTTGATTTTAATTATATCGGTCAATTGTTTAACACTATTTTCAACGCAATCTTCATAATCAAGATAACACATTAAATCAACTACCAATACCCTTATTAATCTTTTTTATATATTAAGAATATTATATTTAAGTTCAATAAACCAAAAAAATTAAAAATATCAAAATACTTTTCATCCAAGGTATCCATTACATTTTCACCCCATTGCAGTTTAAAATATATTGGTTTAATCAGTTCAATCAGAAATTCCTTAATTTAAGTTTATAATCTTTGTATTTTATGCGAAAAAATGTATAAAAATTACTCGAAATTTCAAATAAATTAAGCTATCGTCTTCAATAAAGCTTAAAATTTTTCTAATATTCTCAATAGCATATTTCCATGGTAAAAACTTGTTTTCCTTAGAAATATATTCTAAAATATTTAAACCTAATGAAATTGGAGCCATTTGATTATTTATTAAATAAAAAATATCATCAATTATTTGAATTCTTTCATAAATTGTAAAGCTCTAAAAATTAATTATAAATTTATTCATTTTGACTATAAGTATTGAAAACTTACTTTGAAGTCATATTGTATCTGCTGAGTTAACATAAACCAGTTTTGACGGTCGTAATTAATTCTTAAAAAATTAAGCATTTTCATATAATTTCCAAAAATCCATTTATCCGCGCCAGGAATATGTCTAATATTTGCTTAAAAATATTTTTTTATCGAACTGGAAAAATTTTTAAATAATTTTATGAGAATTACTTGAAGTTTGATTGATCCACATTAAATTATTAATTTGATTAAATGCATTATTAACATCTAAATCTGTTGAATCTATACTAGAGCTTGTTTTTATGTTACCCTGTTGCCAATTAAATGGATAGTAAAAGTTACTAACAAAAGCAAATTATTTTTTCAAAAGTTTTATTTTTATATTTTTTTACATTATCTTACGTCAAGGATAATTCATTATCATAATTTTTAGTTTCGAAATTCAACAAAGCTTCTTTTTTATTGAAATTCCTTTCAATAGTAAGGACAATATCGTTTTTGGTCAATATCCAACTTCTAATTATGTCTCTTACAGTCACATTTGTATTTGGTAATAAATTGTATTGAATAAAATACTTAAATAAAACTTAATTATTGCAAAAATAAACTTAACCAATTAGAAAATTAATATTACTTTTTGTAAAACATTTAAAATTGAACCAGTTTTTCTTTTTGAATCTAAATTTTGTAAATAATAGTTTATTGTAAAGCTATCATTTTTATTGTAAACAGTTCTTTGATTTATTTCAAACCATTCGTTTATAATACTTTGAAAGCGTTCCGTACCAAATATTATATATATAGCTCTAATTGAAAATAAGCTCTTCAATCAAATTATTTTAAAAATGAATTTTGTGATTTAATAAGAAAAAAAAATTGTTACTTTTAATTCTGTTTTAATTATTTGAAAATTATCCCCTTCAGCGATTCTAGGAAACTCATAAAATTGAAATATATGATTCAAATTTTTATTTGATAAAAAGTAAGTTTCATCTATATCTTTAATAAATGACCATTCTAAGTTGATCTTTTGAATATAGTTAAATAATTATCATTATTATAATAAAGATGATTTAATTAAAAAAGCTTACTAAATCAATAAAATTTTGTTGAACACTTTGAAAACCTAAGTAACCCATCCAATTTATTATGCCTTTGTAAACAAAACATTTTTCGTTTATTTCTAAATATTGTTTAAGTGCTGTGTCGGTTTGATTTAAAAAACAAGAATTGTTTGTACAAAAAGTTTTGATTATATTATAAGTATCTATTGATATATCTTGCTCTCCAACACTCCACAAATTTTTTTCACACTGGGTTTCATATGAATCATAAAACCAATGCTTGGCTAATTGTTTTGAAATAATATTTAAAATTTTTATTTTATATTTATGCTTAGTTAAATGATCATTTGTAAAAGACTTGTCAATCGTTAATAAGGATGGTAAATAAATAATTCCAATATGATTGAATAAAGATGAATCATCATCTGTAGAAGGTAACATAATTAAATGAATTTTATCTAAGATATATTTTCTTTTTGTATAATTGCTAAAAAATTGTATCAAATTTTTAATATAGCTAATAATTAAGTCAATATCTTCATTAATATCCTTAAAATTCATTGTACATATTTTAAGCTAAAAAAATTGATTATAAATTAACCACGATAAATTTATATTTTAGAATTGTTTACTCGTATGGAGAAATTTTCTAAATCATAAGTTTCTTTGCAAAACAAGTCACCAAAGATAAATCCCAAATTTTGAGGGTACAAAAATGGCGTTGTTTTATAACTTATATGCTCAAACCCATCTTTTTCTTTCCTAAAAACTAATTTTACTTAATTTGATTAAGTTAAAACATTTTTAAAAACCAACCTTTGTTCAATATCCATGTTAAAAACGAAAGAATGTGATGAAACTTTTTTTATTAAACTAACATTAAAAATACTAGGTCCAGCTGAAATGGTACCTATTTTCTGTGGCTGATTCTCATACGTTTGAATCAAAATTGGAAATGGATTTTCGAATTTATCATTATTAAAATTAGCAAAGAAACATCTATTAAAAACATATTAATAAAGTTAATAATTTAAAAATCTAAAAAAAATTTAAACAAGAATTACGATTTAATATTTTTTGATTTCAAAACATTTAAATTAGCATAGTTTTTATACAAAATCATAATATTTAATTCATATATTTTTGATTGAACACAATTTTTATTAGTTTCAACTTCAAGTATATTGGTACTTGAATCATGATTCCACTTTTTTATCTCAATGTCAGAATTTTCATTTTTTACCATACTAAATTAAAATTTAAATGATTTTTTTTCTTGAAATTTTATTTTAAAATTACTTAATATCAATGTTTGAAAATTCTCTCGTTTGAAATAATAATAAATTAGTTGAAACATTACAATATAATTTTATATTTAGGTTTATTTTCATTTCTAATTCGATATTATTTTGAGGTTTTTGAGAAGAAGCGGTGAAAAACTCTTTATTTTCATTTAAAATAGTTGGCTTTAGAACTATAGCGTAATTTAAAGGTATGTATTTTGACAATTTGTTTTTAAATTTAAAAAAATTTTTTAATTTTTGAGTCAAATTTTTTCTCAATGAGATTGAAGCACTTAGTTTTTTGGCTGTTAGATTTGGCTGTAAATGCGTACTGTTTTTTGAATTCCAGCTAATAATATTACTTTGTATTAAATTTGAATCTATAAAGAAATTTAATTAAAATAAAATAATGTTTTGCGTTAAGAATAAAAATAAACTTTGATTAAATTTTGATTCATTTTTATCAATGTATTTTATGATTGTAAAATTATGTTGATAATAATAGTTGTCTATTTGATGAGTTGAATTACAGATATTTTTTGTTAATTCATAAGGTATAGGTATTATTCCAAAAACACCCATCATTATTACTCCTGCAAGAAGCCCACCAAAAACTCCAAGACCTCCTAATAAACCGGCAGTACTACAGCATGGTTTTAAACAACATCCAGAAAAACAGTCTAAAAACTGAAAAAATAAACTTAGAAAACCAAAACATCCAGAACAACAGCAAGAGTTTGAATGTAGTTCAATTTTTTTTTTGGTAATTTTTTTATTATAATGATTATTAGTAGTATTATTATCTTCACTATAAATATCTGCTTGAACTTCAGTATTTTTCTTCAATAAATTTGATTGTGATATAGCATCACTTTTAGTTGCAATTTTTAATGTATCTAAAGTAGTTTGGCTAGGCTGAGATATTAAATGAGTTTTTAAATCATTAATATCTATTAAATATTTGACACTTGTTGAGTAAATATTTTGATTTTTTTGATTGTCATTCAAGTTAAATGGTTTTACTTCTACGTATGTAGAATCCATTTTATTATATTGTGTATCGCATATTTCAGGCTTTGTTTCTTCACTTTCATAATATACTTCATTTAGATCTCGATATGAATAAACATCAAAAGTGTTTGCATCATATGGTTGGGTTTGATAAAATTGATTTTGTTGAACTTATTAAAAGAATACATTAATAAGAATATGTTAAATAATTTTTTTTAAATATTTTTTTATAAATAATTTTTACCAATCGATTGTTTGAGTTGAAAATTTGTATTCTTTTTTGATGTACACCCGTAATCTACTATTTCATAATTGTTAATAAATTTTGTAGGTTGTTGTTTAATTGTATAATTATCATTGGTTATAATATCCATTTTTTTATTAATTAAATCTTCATTAACTTGATATTTGTGTTTTATTGAAAAGCTAATAGAATTATTTTTAATTGATTTGAAAAAAAATGTATTTTTTAAATCTAGTCAAAAGTTTTTAATTATAAAAACCATCAAAATTCAAATTATTAACTTGATAAGCGTTGAAGAATTTATTAATTTTTAAATGACTATTTTAGCCTGGTCAATTTTCAAAACTTTATTGATTAAAAGAATTTTTTTGTCAAAACAAAAAATATAATTCGTGTTAAAATTTTTTCGAAATAATAATTTTGTTATTTTAAAGGCTAAAATTTATAAATGTATTAAATTAACTAATTTATAATTATTTCAACAAAATTTTAAAAATATAAAACTAAATAAATCTAATAAATGTTTGTTAAAATAAAATAAAAATTTATGATAATAACCAAGGCGGTTATTTTTTTTAATTTCATGCTCCAAAGATTTTATTTTTTTTCTTGTTTTTATTTTTATAAAATCCTATTTAATGACAATTAATTACAAACCATAAAATTTTATGAAATGTGTTGTATTTTAATATTTTTAATTAAATAGGTAATTATGATTAAAAATCTTTTTAAACAAGATTATTATTTATATTTTTGGACTCATTAAATTTTTAATTTCAAAAATAATTCTTTAAGACATAAATGACAATTTTGAAGTTTGGCTTGTTTTAAAAAAAACAAAAACATTATTTCAAAACTATTAGAATATTTTTTTAAAAAAACAAGGTAGGTTTTGGATTTAGGGTTTATTTCAATTTTTAAGTTAAATAATCGTAATTTTTTCAAAATTTCCAAAAGATTTTTCTTAATAGGCCTTGAAATATTTTTTTGGTCTATTTATTTTTTTGCTTAGTAATAAATCTATTACATTATTATTAATGTGATTTATAAAAAAAATTATTTTAATTAATCAACCAAGATTTAAGATTTAAGTAACATCCTTGTTAATTTTTAAATTAGATTTTAAAAAAAATTTGATCATAAGATTTATTTATTTAAGGATTTAGATCACAATATTAGAAAAATGTAATTGAAAATATTAAAAAAAATTTTTTTAATATAATTTCATGAAAAGATTGTTGTATTAGTTTTATTATTTGCAAATGTTATATTCTCTGTAAAAGAAAGATTGAAAATTAATTTTAACCAACTATTTGCTGCAATATAAACTGTTGATAAGCCAAATAAATTCATTGCAATACCTGTTGTTATCTTAAAAACAAACATAAAATTTTAATTAACTTGTAATATAAATAAAAACTTTAAAATAAAAATTACCATATCTTTCATTTTTATATTCCCATTGGCAAATATTAATGCATTATTGGGTGTTGCAACTGGGAGCATAAACGCTAAACTTACTGATAATATTAAAGGAAGAAGCAAATAAACAGGGCTAATTTTTAATTCTTTTGCCTTGTAAATATATTTTTTAATTTATTAATTAAAATTAATTTAAGATTTAAAAATACTATTGAGTCAACTATAGGGATTAATATGGATGAAATCGAAGTATTTGAAGTAAATTCAGTAGCTATAGCACTTAGGGTAATTATAATTAAAAGGCTAACTTCTTTTTGTATTGACATCAAGTTTTTTAAATTCTCTCCAATCATTTTTGAAAGACCAGAATGCTTTCAATAATTTTATTTTATATAAATATGGAAAGCTTATAACTAACTTTTATTACTTGAAAACCCTCAGCAATAGCTAAGCCTCCGCCTATATAAAATAAATTATTTAAATTTTTAATATTTATATAAAGTTATTTTAATTACCAATTAAAAGTATTACATTCCATGGAAAAATATTTTGTAATTGTTTCCAATTTAATAAATGCTCATAATTTTCTCCTTTAAGAAAATATAGTTTAAATTAGATTAACTTTATTTTGTTTTCAAAAACCTTTAAAAATATTCTTTTTGGGGCAAGCAAATAAAACAAATACAGCAAGAATAGCAGGTGTAGAATCCGAGACGTATCTTGATAAAAAAAATATTAGATTCTATTATTCAATTTTAAAGTAAATAAAACTTTAATTTAAATAAATAGCTCCATCCAATAATTCCTTGTATATCTCTGGTAATCCAGAAAAAAATTAAACTAACAAATATAATAGCAACACATTTTTGCTCAAAGCTAAAATAATATGTGATTAAAACAATATTTATAAGTTTTACTCAAATGTACCTTGTTGGGCCTAAGCTTTCATATTTTTCTTTTATTAAATTTTTTAAATAAACGTCTCTTGTTTTATTTTCTTTTCTTATTTTATTTCTACTAAAAAGAGTAAAAAAATATCTTTTAAAAGTAATAAAATTAAAAAATAAATAGATTAAATAAACAAATTTATAAAATTTACTCTCTTGGCAGCCATTTAAAAACGAGCCATAACCATGATACAATAATCAAAATAATAGAAACTGGCAAAGCGAATAAAGAGAAATTTAAAAATCCTAAATTGATTTCAGGATAATTTTCATCAAAAAACCCTTTTAACAAAATGTTTGGAGCAGTTCCTACCAAAGAACCGAGTCCACCAATAGTTGATGAGTAAGAACAAGATAAAAGAAAACCTTTAATTAAATAAATGATTATAAATACAGTTTATAATTTTTAATAATATATATTTTATTTCTTTTACCAGTAGAAAGCTTTCTAGCTTTCTCTGAAGTCTTAAAAATATTATTATTTGTATTTATTTGTTCATTTGATTTTATGTTTTGCTTTCTTAATAATTTTTAAATCAAACAATAAAAAATTTTTACTAATATTTAATAATACTTCAAGTTTTCATCATCGTCTAATTCTATCATTGATATTTCTTATATATTATTAAATTTTATTATTGAATTTAAAAAAAAATAGTATTTTTTTTACCTAAGGCTTTATTTTCATGAGCAGTTTTTGATGTTTTTGGGATATAAATTTGATCATGCAATATGAGTTGCTGAACTACTGCATTAATCTTAATTAAAATTATTAAAAAAAATATTTGTATTGTTTTTTGACATTTGATACCATTGGAAGCATCATGGAACAAGATGCTGCATTACTAATCCATAAACTCATAAAAGCTGTTACAATCATAAAACCTAACATCAACCTAAAATCTTGATAAATTTCTAAATTTAGAGTAAATAATATTGATTTATCTACCATTTTGGATTTGAACCAAAAAGAATTAGAACTCTTAATGAGACACGTTCATGTAAACCAGATATTTCAATTGCATTTGCCATAACTAAGCCACCATAAAATAAAAGAATAATATCCTATTCGTAAATATTTTTTAATAAAGCAAAATTAATTTTATTTGAATATAAATAACTTGAAAATAGCCACGTGTAATGTTTTTTGAAGAAATAATACCAAAAAAAGGGAAAAGAACGATTGGCAACAAAGAGGTTATTGCTATTGGTAGACATTCTGTTGAAAATATACGTAAATTTATATTTTTTAAGTATACATATATTTGGATTATATTTTAGTATGTAGCAAAAATATTTTTTGCAACTAAGTTAATAAATCAACAAATGTATATAAAAACAATACATTTTTGTTAATGATAATTTAATAGAATTACTAGCTAATTTGATTTTGATAATGAACAAAATATTTTTACACCTTATCAAATAATTTACATATTTTGATTTATATTTTTAGTAAAAATAATAATAAAATAAAAATTGAATTTATTCCTGTATTTATTCAAAACTAAACCAAACAGAATTCTAAATCAGATCCTAGTTACAACATAGACTCACTTAAAATTCTTGTACGAATACGAAAAAAATTGTATTTGATCGAAGTTTAACATAGAAACAAACAATATTAAATTTTGTAAATTTATATTACCACAAGACGGTTTATTGTTGTTATGTTTATGACGTTTTTGACATTATAAGCGTCAGATGCTACATATAAGTTTAATTGGCTAAATTTTCTATTAATTTTATGTAAACAACTGATAAATCACAGCCATTCCATATATTTAGAATCATGATTCGAAATAATGTTATTCTAAGGCTTGGTATTTAAAAAATATTTTTGGCTTCTTTGAAAATTATTTAATGTATTTTTGATAAATATATTAATTACAAAAAAATATTTTGGCTACATTAAAAAATTTAAGTCTATATATTTATAAATTAAACCTGTCGTCCAATATAGGGACATTACGATCAATACAAATGCGCAATTAGCTTGCTAAATTATTTTTTCATATTATTTGGGCTTTAAGTATAGGGATTAAAATTACTTTATTTCTAAAAATTATCGGAATGACAGATGCTGCCAATGGGATTGTTATGATAAAAATCAATTTTTTGTATCGTTTTATATAATTTTTATAGTCTTGTTTATCCATCTAAGTATGTTAAAAAAAGCGACAAAATCAAACAACAGGTCAGATTTAGCCATTTATGGTATTTTTCAACTTTCTATATATTATTCTAACTTAAGGATTTAAATCGAAAACAAACGATATTTTTTTTTAAAAATAGGATCATTGAGGTAATGACTATCCGTACTCAGCTTGTTGAGAGCTTCCGATTGATATTAGAAAGTTGGAAAATATCGTAAAATGGCTAAATGCAGTCTTTACTTGGATCATGCCAAAATAGTAATTAAAAAATAATTATTTTAGATGGTTATATATTTAAAATTTAAATCATTAACAAACTTTTGTAAATGTTTTAAAGATTTAAAAAAATAAAATTTTTTTTAGAGGCTTGTTAAAATTTTAATCTAAAAAATATAATATTACCATAAAGATAGTTTTTTTAAAATCAGTTTTCAAAATTATACATCAAAGATTTTTTATCAAAATAATTGAAATTTTAGCAGTTGTTTAATTAATAAAAAAAAAAGATAAATTTATGTTAATTAAATGTTTTAGCGTTTTGTATTTTTCTTTTTAATTACTTCTAATATGCCCGACCATCTCTTTTCCAAAATTTTACAAAATATTCTTAATTTTTTTTTTATAGTAGTTTTTATTTAAAACTAGACCATTTTCATCAACAATGTAATCATAACTTCTAGAATTGAATGCTGAAATTTTCTCGCTTGTTAATGGAATATGGAATGGATTATTAATTGCATTTCTTCTCATTCGGTTTCTATTAACAGAAAATTTAAAGCAACATTTTAATTGATATGTAAAAATTTTATTACCTTAAACATTTTGAGTTTATTTCTTGATTTATATTCCCAAATAATTTTAAATTCAAAATGGATCTCCAGTTATTTGAATTCTTACTATATAAACTTTTTGAGTCATTTGGAGATAAAATGTCTGAATTTGACTCATAAATAGACCAAAATGATTTAGATTTTTTTAAATCAACTTTTGCAAATTTTATATTATCTTTAAATTTTCTATTGATTAATATTATTTTAATAGTTATTGATATTTTTACCTTCAGAACATATATCTTCACTGAGATAAGGGCTGTTTTGTAATAATGTTTTTTTATTTATAATGTTTTTTTCTTTTTTATCTTTTGAGATGTTTCTTGAAGCGAATTTGTTATCTCTACTATAGCTCTTTTCAAAAAATGAATTATCATTCATTGTTCCAATAATTTAAAAATTTTTAAAAGCCTAATGTCAATTTTATAATAAAAAAAAATAAGAAGCTTGATTTTAATTACATTATATAATATTTTAAATAATCCTTTCATGCTTTCTTTAATTAAATTTATTTGTTAATTAAATAAAATAATGAATAAATTTTTAATTTTCTAATGTAGAATTGAATTTAATTAAATTTAAAACATAATTTTTTTACTAATTAATTAAAAAGAACGTGAACAAAATACTGTATTAAATAAAAATGAAAAAAATTTTGTTGTTTAATTTAATTTGGCAATATAATTGGGCTCATAGTTTTTAGAATTTTTGTTTGTTTTTTTGGTTTTTTGTGATGATATAGTTATACTATCTCCAACAGCTACACAAGTAAATATGTTACTTGAAGTTTTTGAACAATATGAAAAAAGATTTTATTGTATATTTATTACTTTTTAAAAGATGATATGACACTGAAATAGGAAAAAAAATTGGTAATATTTCAGTATTTTTGTATCTAGTCCCAGGTTTATTCATGTCTAAACTTACAAGAAAATTAATTTATTTTGGTGAATAAAAACAAAATAGTTTAAAAAAATAAATTATCCCAGTAAAAAATATACATAAAAAAAAAAATAAAAAATTGAAAAATGTCAAAGTAGATTTTGCTAAAAATCAACAACAAGAACATTTTAAGCTTTAAAAAAGTATATTTTTATTAAGCTAAGATTTTCTGGTGATTTTTTATTTATAGGCAACAAAACAATATAAATCGGCTAAAACTCTTTATATTATAAATGTGTATATACGTTTTTAATGTAATACTGTACAGTATATTTAAATGAATTACAGGAATACGATTATAATAGTTAAGTAGTGTTTTACTGGTGTATTTTTTTTTAAGTCGTATAGATATATACTGTGGTGATTTGACTTATGGGTTTTTACATAAATTTCGGTAAAATTACGTAAATCTTCATATTAGTGCTAAAAAAATGATTTTTATATTTATATTTATAAGCTTCCTTTCTTAAAAAAAATCATTTGTCTTGAAAATTGATTTATTAAAAACAAGTTTTTTTTTCAAAACTATAATTAGTTTACTTTATTTTATGACAAAAATTAAAACTATAATTGATAAAATTTAAAAATCTTTAAAAAAATAATTTATTTTAATTTTAAAATTAATAAAATGATTGTTTCACAAACTCAAATAAAGCCGGAATAAAATTAAAAAAAAAAACGAATTTTTTTAAAAGTAAATAGAAAATTTATCATTAAAATAGCCCAATATTTAAAATATTAAAAATCGTCCGCAGGAACTTGCGAGATATTTTGATCAAGATATTTATTTACATATTCAAGAATCTTATTACTTAACAGATTACCGTTTTTGTCGTAATATTTTATTGTGTGCGGCCATTCAGAATCTGTCCAATTTTTCCAAAAAATTACATTTGACCATGTGTAGTTTTTAGATTCTGGTGTTTGCCATCGTCCTGCTCCATATTCTTTATTTAAGTATTTTTCTGGATCACATGGAACCATGTATTTATTGTTTAATAATTCCGCTGAACATAAATTATCAAAATTCGGTAAAAAGCGTCTTAACAGATTAACAGAATTAAATTATTTAAATTTTTTTTTTAAACTAATTTATTTGAAAAATAAAATACCTAAATTTATATCTTTTAACCTGATAACCGCACCATTGATGTGTTTGATTTATTTTGTAAACTAAAAACATATCAAATGTAAATCTATCATTAAATAAGCGAAATTCATAGCTATCATTAACTAATCCTAGTGTACCCCATACTCGTACAATTTTGTTTCCTAAAAAATGTTTTTTAATAATTTCATCATATTCACTAGCCCAAATAGCTATATCAACATCCTGCGTAAATGGTATGATACCGCAATCTCTGTACCATCCAAGTAGAGTACCGCCTGCTAGCCAATAATGCTTTTTGAATCTTTCTAGTGTTTTAGATATATGTTCGATTACTGGAGATATCATCTTATTTTTTTTGTGATCTTGTGCATGTTTAAAGCCTAGTTTTTTTAAATTCCTTTTAGCCAAATCTCTATTACATTCTAAAAAAACTGAATGACCATATTCAAATAAAAATTTTTCTATATTAGATGGCATATAAAAGCTTCTTGAATTTTCATCTACAACTTCAACTAATTCAAATCTATATAGAGTAAAAAAAGTTAGGATATATTTGTTTTAATTATATTATTAATTTTACCTATTAATTGCTCTAGGTTTATCCCCGAATATCTTTTTATTAAATTTTATTTGATAATCATCACTCGCAATCCATAAAAACGAACCTCGTTCATAAACAATTGATATTTGAATAGTCATACCCAGACATTCTATGTATAAGCTAGTTAAAATATCTAAATTTGAATATGAATTGGACATTTGTATTAAATTACATTTTTTATTCAAATTATTTATTAACGCCTTTTGTGTTTTAAAGTTAAGATGAATAAATTAAATATATAAATTTTTTACTAAAATATACTTCATTCAAGTCTAGAAAATTTTCTAAATAAATCCCATATGTTATCAATATTGTGTTTTGGTTAAACTCTTCATTCATGATAAATGTTTTTATCTTATCAAATGTAGTAATATTATAAATTTGATCCTTTAAAAGGTTAGATGTATGATGTACATCGTTAAAAATAATTTTTTGGAAAATTGTTTTGTCTAATAAAAATGCTTTATTCAAAAACAATAAATTGATTATTGAGCTAAATTCATCTTTATCTAATTTATCAGTATTAGTAAAAATTTTTTTAAGGAAATTTTCTTTTGAATCTGATGTATTTTTAGGTGACATTAAAACAAAATGTCCATTGTATTTAATTGATTCGTCTTGATCATAGACTTCGAAAAGTTCAAAAATTGAAATTTTGTTATCACGTTTAAAATTACTATCAATATTCTCTGAACTAGATATTTTATCGTTTTGTTTCCAATCGCTTATTTTAACTAACCAGTTTATATATAAAAAACAACTTAAAACAAATAAAATTGTAAATAGTCCTTTACGTCTACGGAACATTTTTTAAAATTTTTAATTGACTAGAATTTATTTTGTATTAAAAAAATTTTAATAATTTTAATTTTATTTCGATTCAAGCTAAAATGACCTATTAATAAATTTTTTATTTATCATCTTTTTTTTTAATATTATAAACTTATAATTTGACTTTTTTTCTACTAAATTTGACCAATTTATTATGATGATTCAAATTTTTAAGCTAAAATTAAAAAAATAAATATTTAATAAAATAGAATTAAATTTAATACTATTGAGTTTTATTTAAAAAAAAAAAAAGCTATAAGAAAAATTAAAAATGAAAAAATTTCAATCATTTAAGTTCAAAATTGAGACCTAATTTTTTTGAAATAGAAATGAACTACATTTGAGTTTTGAGTTATATTAGAATATTAGTCAAATATTTTAGGTTTCTTGAATGAAATTTTTAAAATTCTGCTTGAAAAAATTGAATGGAAATTAGATTTTTCTTGTTTATTATTTCAATTATTACAAAAATTTTTATCTATTAAAGCAAATATTAAAACAATCGATTTTAACTAAATTAAACTTAATGAAGAAAAAAATCTATTGTTAACTGTATGAAATTGAATAATTCATTAAATGACGATTTTTTTTTCTCTAATATTTAGAAAATATAAAAAACTATTTTATTAAATATTTATTTTTGTAATATTGAAAATCAAAAACAAACAAATCTTTTTAAATTAGAATATAAGGAAAAGAACTTTCAAAAATAATTTTTTTTCTAATTTTAGCTTTATTTAAATCTTATTTTAAGCAAACAGGTGATTAATTATTTTATATTTCAATAATAGCAAATTATTTAATATTAAAAAAGCTTCCTTTAGATAATATAAAAAAAAAATTCACAAAAAGAAGGAGAAATATTTTTTGAAATATTTTTAAAAATTAACAACGCCTCTCTGAATTTGTTTTTGTAACTAAAAAATCGAAAATATTTTTATTAAAATTCTTTAAAATATTAAATTAATTAAAATAGGTTAAATTGGGTATATTCATAAGCTAAACATTTAAATAATAGTCTTAAAAACTAAACTTATAAGGTAAAATAAACATTCGAATATCTACTTTCTTAAAAAAAAAAATATATATACATAAATAAAATTAATTTCACTAATGGCTCATCAACTATAGAAACTTATTTTTTTTTATTAATTAAAAGTATATTTGCCAAGAGGAATAATTTTTTTTTATTCCCTCTAAACGAAATAATAAAATTTGTAATAATAAAATAAATTCTCTCACCTTTATGATGAAATTTTTTCTAATAATAAAAATTACAAGCTCATATATTTTATTTAATCCTACATTGGCCTTTTTATTTTATTTTGTATTGTTTTTGTTTTGTTGTTGTTTTATTTCATTTAATTAAGTTTAAGCAAAACTAATATTCGTCATCTTTTAAAACATAAAAATTTACTTTCTATTTTGTATTAAACCTATTTATTTCTTAAAAATGTAAATTATTCCTATTTATAAATTAAATAATATATAAATGTACAAATGGCCAATTTTAATCTAAATTTGCAATATATACATGTAATTTTCTTTTGATTATAAACTTTTTTCAAAGCTTTTCGAGATTTAAATAAAATAAAAGCATCTGGTATCTATCAAGATTTCAACAAATTAACACACATTTAACTAAATTTCATATTTTTATTAGTTAAATTTTTACTTTAGAAATATATATATATATAATAGAATATTTTTAAATTTTCATAGTTAGTTTCAATTACATTGTATTTATTTTGAATTATAATAATTTAAAAAAGTCAATTTACAAGTATAAATAAAATAAAACAACTATTAATTTTAACTTGTTTTAGATAGTCTGGACCAAACCTAAAAATTATTAGTATGCATATTAAAAAAATAAATTAATATTTAAAAGACATGGTTTAGATTTGCTCAATTAATACATAAAATTTGTAACTAAACAAAAAGCCAAAAACTTTATTTGTTTACATCCTTTTTAAAAGTAAATACAAATATTAATTATTTAAATTATTAAGAAAAGCAATAATAATAATAATAAATTTATATGCTTACAAAATACACAATTTTTTATTTAACTACTATTAAAATGATAAGCATGATTTTTTTGATATTATTATCCTAATATCTATTTCAATATTTATATACGTGACTTTAATTTATTTAAATAACAATATAGTTTTGATTTCAATTATTGAACGGAATCAATAGAATCTTGATTAAAAAAGTTTAATTTTTTTAATAAAAGATTAAAAATCAAAATAGAATGTTAATTAATCAAAAATAAATTTTTAAATATAATTATGAATTTGTGAGTTATTGTTTTATTATTGTTATTATTATTATTATTAAATAAAAAATTGTAAAAAATCACGTTTAATCTAATAAAATATTTATTGATTCAAAATGGATTCAAATATACAGAAATAAATAGTTAAAAAAAATATATAAATTTAAATAATTAACTACTGTTTTTAATGAACAAAATAAAAAAAGAATTAAATTAAACAATAATCTTCTATCATAATATCTTTAAAAAATTAATTCTTTTAAATAAATTTAAAGTTATCTTAAAACTAGCTTTTTTATTAAAAAAAAAAGCGTTAAACATATATTTTGAGTTTTTTTTACAAAATTAATAAAGTACACTTATTAAAAGGTTATATATATATATATATATATAACAAACATAGATAACAGAATTTTGAAGAATATATTATTTTTTTTACATTTATTAAAATATTAACAATTAAAAAAATTGAATGCACTATTGAAATTTATATTCATTAAGATAAAAAAAATAGTTTATTTTATTTTTTTAAAAGAATATTTGAAATATTGTTTGTCTTCTTAAGAACGATAATACTGAAGTAAATTTTCATATGACTTTTAAATATAACCTTAAAAAATCCTAATATTCAATATATAAAAAATTCATATATTTTATACTAATACATCAAGCGCTAAAAAAGCTTTATTATTTACAGAGTTAAAAATTTTTATTACAAAAATATTTATTTAACTTTTTTAAATTTATTAATAATTAACTTAAAAAAAATAAGAACAATAGTGTTAATAATTAAAAATAAAAAATAATAAATAGTCTAAATAAAAAACCTATTTTATTTAATTTTCTAATAATAATATCAAATGTCGATACAACAGTGTCAGTTTTTGTTTGTTTTTTTATAAATATTTTAGTTGCAAAACATAATAAATTAATCTAATATAATATGCTTAGATTATTTTTGTTAGTTTTAAAGATAATGAAGTTTGGTTTCAAATGTTTTATTCACTTTTAAAAATTTTCTAATAAATTTCTTATTAGAATGATAACTATATACCTGAAAGATTAGCTATTACATTTAAAAGATAATGGTAATTAATATAATTTTGTAGAAAATTTATTTCCCAATAGCACATTTACTATAACCGTAATGCATGAAAAAATTAAAATATAATCTCAATCAGGCTCAAAGAGGTCTTCTTCAAGAGATTCTAAATAGATAGATTTAAAAATTATTTTTAATTTTTAATAAAATTTAAAAATAATTTATCTTGGTTTTCTTTATTCATAAATTAAAAAAAAAACTTTTAAATAAACTAAATTACCAATATATTTTAAATATGTTTATTTTTTGAACAATAACAATTATTTTTAAACAAAATATAAGTTAATAGCAATTGTAAATCAAAGGATTTTTTAGGATAAAATAGTTTTAATTGAAAGAAAAACAAAAATTAACTTACAATAAATAAGCTGTTAATATTATTCAATTTAGATCATTAAAAATGATTAATTTTTTCAATTTTTAAATATTTTTTTTTTTATATTTGCTTCAAATCCGAAAGATCAATTAAAATAAATTCTTAATCAAATTAAATTGAAAATTTTAATAAAATATTTTTCAAATAAATAAATTTTATGCTAAAAAATTTTTATCAATTGAAGCCTTTAAACCCATTTCCATAAAATTTTTTCAATTAAAATTTTAATATTGATGGAAAAGAAAATTAATTTTAAAAATATTTTATAAATATTTTTTAATAACATATGGAAAATTTATTTCACAATAGCACATTTACTATTACTATGATACATGAAAAAAATTAAATAAATTTGAAAAGTTTTTGACCAATTTTTTTTGGTCTTTCTTATAAATGAATAGAATCAAATATATTTTACATCAAATAGACTTGAAAATAAAAAAAACCAAACTATTATTTGATTTTTTTTTAAATTAATTAAATTAATTTTGTATGTTGTCTATCCATAAGTAAAGCTTGATTGTTTTGATTTAGTACAAGTGCGTAAAATCAAATATTTTTCTATATGTAAATTCTTCTTATTCAATTCGGCAAAGAAAAAGTAAAAATTTAAACGGATTTTTGAATTATCGAGAATTCAGCAGAATGACTTCACACTAGCTGGTGGAGAAAACCAACCAATCAAAAAATTTGGAGACTTACCAGAGTTCGGAATTAAGTGCATGTTCTAATTTGCAAGGTCTTACGGACAAAAAAAATAAAAAATAATAATAACCTTCATAAATTCATTAAAAGCTTTTAATGATCTTAAAAATTTTTTGTTTAATTATTAAGTTAATTCAAAATTCGTATTCGTTTTCAAAAAATTATTTATTTAAAATGATTTTATTATAATTTTAATTATAATTTTTTTATTGCTATCAAGGGTCTTCTATCAACATTAAAATTTTACCTTTTTTGTAAACAAATTTTTATAGAAAACAACAATAACTATATAAGAATTCTAAAACTTATAAAATTATAAATTTTTTAATATTAATTCAAATACAGTATTAAGTAGTAAAATTAAAATACATTATACTTTTATAAAAGGTAATTTTAAAATTGTTTAAAACAAATAACAAAAACAAAGTTTTTTATTATTTGATCAAAAAAATATAATTTCATGTTAAATAAAACTAAGTTATTTATCATATCTTGAATTTAAAAATTATTTTATTACATATATTAATGATATTTATGTTTAAATAAAAAGTTGAACTGGTTTTTCTATATTTTTTAAACGATGTATTAGAATATATATTAAACAAAAACAAGTTGAAATTAAGCGAAATTTCATATATTCTTATTTTTTTTGTCCCAAGTTTATCGGCAAATTAAAAATTTTGCTCAATTATTTTCTAAATTTTATTAACTATAAAATAAAATTTAAATATGCGACAAAATTTTGAGTAATTAAATTAAATTTTAAATAATAATCTGTATTATAAAATCTATAGACTATTGCAATCAATATTTCAAAATATAATTGAGCAAAATTTTTACTTTGCCAAGTTTATCAAATTATATAAATGGATTTTGTTGTATTTAATAAATAATTTTGAAGCTTATTAGCCAATTTATATTTAATATTATAATGTTGGTTTTATTTATATTTACAATAAAAAAGTTAATAAATTTTAAAATTTTATTTATATCTAAATAGTTTATTAAACTGTAATTATTATCTTTATTTATCATCTGTTATCAAAACTTATTTTTCTATAATAAATAATTATAATTTAAAAAATTATTGTTTGATAGACCTTAGTGTTTTATTTTTTTAAATCTAATCAAAATTAAAAAATAATAAATAAAATTTATTATTTTAATTTTTTTATAACTTATTATCAAATCATTTGCTAATAATTGTAATTTATTTAAATTCTTAAAATTTGTATGTCTTTTAGTTTTTTTTTTAACCTAAATTAGATTCAAGTTCATATTAAAATATTTTTTTGTTTAAATTTAAAAGATATTCACCTTGAAGCTTTAATTTTTCAAGTTTATATTTAAGTCAAATTATAATATTATTGTATTCCATTTTTTTTTTAAAAAAACAAAATATTAATTTTTAAATATTTTTAAATTTAACCCATTTTTAGTATACTATTAATTTTTATTTATCTATTTAAGAGTTAATTTTAATTTTATCAACAAGTAAGCAAAAACAGACTATATGGAATTAAAAAAAAATTTATGTTATGCTTATAATGCTTTTTATTCTTATTATATTTTTAATTATCTTAAAAATCCAAATTTAGAATCAATCATTAGTTTTCAGTAAATTTTTTCGATTTAGTTTTTTGGTTTAATAAAAGTACTGAATTCTTCATATTAGAATTAAGAATAAAATTCTAATATCAACTCGTTTTATTTGAGGGCATGCATCCACGTTTTTTTTTTAATATATTTTCATATTTTCAATAATTTTTTTATTAACTTTAAAACTTATAATTTCAAAATATAATATTATAATTCAATCAAAAATGAATGATTTAAAAGCAAGTAAAAATAAATTTTATTTCGGTTCTTTTACTCTTGTTCTTATTGTTATTCTTTTTTTAAAAAAAAAAATGAATCTCAGAGATCTTTGCATCAAAATAATTATTAATATCGAAAGCTCTTCATGTTTTTATTTCTAAACTCTATAGAAATTAAAAAAATATATGCATTAAATAAATAATACAAATTATGCATCACAAAAATTTATTAATATTTTTATTGCTTAAATTTTTTTTTTTTTTTTAAATTTTGATTTATAGTAAAAATTATCTTAAGCGAAATTTAATATTTTCCGTAATTAACTTTTATTTTTTTTTTGTTTTAAAAAATCATATAAAATTAAAAAATATGGTTTATTTAAAAATTTCAAAACGACGACGTAACCAAATCAAAATTATGATTTCGTTTAGTTTATAATAGAATAATATAATTTAAAAAATAAGTAGACAATATGCTTTTAATAAAGATAAAAAATTAAATATGATGATAACTTAGCAAATTTTGTTTAGATCTTGAATTTAAAAAAAAAGAAAAGAAAAATAATTACAGTCGTCAGAAGATTTTGACAAAAAAACAATAATTAATTTTAATAAAAAAAATATAATTATTATAAAGCACTATATAAAAATACATTACGGTTAAATATTCAATGGTAAAAGAAAAAAAAGATATCCAATATATTAATCATGGAACGGACGAGCAAATGGTATAAACCTAAAGAAAATATTAAAGATATTATTATACTATTTGCTCAATCTTTTAAGGAAATATATGGTTTTACAAAATCAATCACAGGCTTAATAATAACATGGTTTTTTATCATATTGTCACTAGGATTTTTAAGATTAGTTTTTTATTGGAAACCAAATTGGATGCTTTTATGTACTCATAAAAAATCTGATTTACACGAGGCCACTAGTGTTCTGCTTAAGGTGAGTCTTTTAAAATTATTTTAAAATATTATTTTATTATAATTTGATAAAAGGATAAATATCAACAATGGTTTGTTGAGAAAGTTGAAATATTAATTAAACAAACAACTATGTAAAATTAATTTTATGAATTAAAGTATATTATTTTAATAATATATATTTAAATAATTTGAAGTGAATCCAATTACCATGTAAACACAAACGACGATACAGATTCATTAGATCAAAGTAGAAACAGTAAACATAGTATTCAACGCCATTATTCGCATACTAATAAGAAAACTCAACAATTACCAGTATGTATTTTATTTTATAATTTTTATAACATTTATTTTTTAAATAATTTGATGGATCTTGAAATTACGAGACTATTTTACCAACTTAACAACATACTAATGTTTTTTTTTTATGTTAAATAACTGTGTTGATTAATTTATAACATAAATTGTATTTAATTAATTATAAAAAATCATTTCTTTAATAAAATAATAATTAAGACTACGTACGAAGATAATTGCAATGAAAAAGACTCATTTTTAAATGATCCATCAACTACAAACATTAAAGTAAGTTAATATTGGGATAAAATTTCGAAATTGTTGTTTTGACTAATTATCTAATTATTATTTTTTATATTTTTGGTATTTTTTTAATATTAATTTTAATTAAACTATCTATTTTTTAATATCATTAATTTGTTTTGGTTTATACTTTGTATTTTATTTTTTTTTTTTTTTTTACTATTTTATTTTAGATTTTTTTACTTAATTTTTAAAATTATTAAGTCACATAAATATAAATTGTTTATTATTATTTAAATTGGTTTAAAATTTAAAATTTTATTTATTAAAATTAAATTAATTTTTCAATTATATAGGTACATATAATTAAATTGTTTGTCAACAAAAGATGGAAATACATGTGGAATGAAGAAACTAAAAATTTTGAAAGATTAAAGTAAGTTTTTATATGAATTAATGTAGAAAATGAAACTATTTAAAATTACAAAATTTACAGAGGCTTAGAAGAAGATGTTTCGATTCACTTTTTTTCAAGATGTAGAGGTCTTACCGAACAAGAACAAACTGAAAAGTAAGTTTAATAATAATAATTAAATTAAAAATATTATAAAACATTTCTAATTTATTTTTAAAGACGTTCGGTATATGGAGAGAACTCAATTAGAATTCATTTAACTCCAATTTTTGTGCTTTTTTTCAAAGAAGTTCTTTCTCCATTTTATATATTTCAAGTTTTCTCCTGTGCTTTATGGTATTTTGATGATTATATTTACTATGCTTCATGTATAGTCTTTTTATCCGCTGTTTCAATAGTTTATTCTTTATACTCAATTAGACAAGTAAATTTTAGTTAAAATTAAATTCAAAAATTTATTTTTAATTTTTTTTATCAAAAAAAAGAATGAAAGAGCTTTAAGAGATATTATACATCATGCAGGTACAGTTACAGTATTTCGAAAAGATCCAAATGGTAAACAAAAATACATTGAAGAAGAAATTCCCAGTGAAAACGTAGTTCCAGGTGATATAATTTCCATTAAAAATATGAGTATAATGCAATGCGACGCTGTTTTATTAAACGGAAATGTTATTGTAAATGAATCGATGTTGACAGGTGAAAGTGTGCCTGTAACCAAGACGGCTTTAAGTAGTTCACGAGGAGCTTCAGTTAGTATGAGCCAAGATCAGTTTTCTTCATCTAGGTTAACCCAAGAAGCTAAGCTAAGTATCAAAGATCATAGTAGACATATTTTATTCAGTGGTACTCAAGTAATACAAACAAGATTTTATGAAAAAGAAAAGATAAGAGCCGTGGTTTTAAGAACAGGTTTTAATACAACTAAAGGAGAACTTGTCAGAGCCATTTTGCATCCAAAACCAGTAGATTTTAGATTTAATAATGATACATATAAATATATAGGAGCTTTATCTGCAATTGCTTTGGTCGGTATGATTTTTACCATGGTTTTGAAAATAATACGTAAAAATCCAGCTGGTGATATTATAAAACGCTCGCTCGATATAATTACAATTGCAGTGCCACCCGCATTACCTGGAGCTCTTACAGCTGGCCTTATATACGCCCAGAATCGATTACGTAAACAAAAAATTTACTGTATAAGTCCCAGAACAATAAATATTGTTGGTACTTTGAATACTTTTGTTTTTGATAAAACTGGTACTTTAACAGAAGATGGCCTTGATTTAAAGTGTGTTTTACCAGTTAAAAAATTAAAAGATATTACCTCAAATCAAACAGATGAAAATAATTCTAATTTTGAAAATTATTTCGGGGACGAAATACGCGATGTATCAGAATTCTCTCCTAAAGACACTTTATTAGAAGCGATGGCGTCTTGTCATTCTATTACCAGAATACATGGTAGTTTAGCTGGTGACCCATTGGATTGTAAAATGTTTGAATTTACCAAATGGGATTTGATTGAACCTAATCAAGAAGAAACTGAAAACTATGACACTTTTGCACCTACTACTGTTAGACCAAGCACAAAAACTAAACATGATCATGAAAATTCGAACCCATACGAAATTGGTATTATTAAGCAATTTCCATTTTCTTCATCTTTACAAAGAATGAGTGTTGTTGTTAGAGTTTTAGGAATGCAAAATTTTACTCTTTATTGTAAAGGATCACCGGAAAAAATCGCAGAAATGTCAAAGCCTGAAAGCTTACCTAAAGATTTTCAAAAAGTTTTGACATCGTTTACCCGTGAAGGTTACAGAGTTATAGCTGTAGCTTCAAGGCCTGTTGAATATTCATTTGTTAAAATTCAAAAAATGGAAAGGTTTAAAAACACATATTTTTTTCTCTATAATATAATTTAAATAAAATTTTGTTTAATACAGAGAAAAATTAGAAAATAATTTAGAATTTATGGGCTTAATAATAATGGAGAATCGTTTAAAGCCCGAAACCTGTTCGGTAATAAGCAGACTAAAAGCTGCTAACATACGCACAATTATGTGTACAGGTGATAATATTCTAACAGCTTTAAGTGTCGCCCGTGATTGTGATATGATAAATGAAGAGGATCGAGTTATAATCATTGAAGCAAATCCTGGTGAAGATCCAAAATTTAGTTATGCTGAAATAGTTAAACAAAAAGTAAAAGAAATTGAATTTGACCCGAAAGTAATTCAAAATAATAGTTTATTAATATTAATAATTATTTATTTAATAAAATTTTAAAATCAAGTCAAAAAAAGTAATTCAAAATGATAAAAGTTCACATTTTCATTTTGCTGTTAGTGGGAAATCTTTCGATGTTATTAGAAATGAGCATAAAGATTTATTAAATAAGGTTATTAATTATTAATTATAATTTATAATTCTTTTGTTTGTGTATAATTTTAAATAAAAATTAAATAGCTTGCAGTTCGTGGAACTGTGTTTGGTCGGATGAGTCCGGAACAAAAACAACAATTGATCGAGTTACTTCAAGATCTAGGGTAAGTTTTTGATTATACTTTATGTCTTTTAATTATACAATTATCAATATTTTTTAAACCATTTTTTTTTCTTATTTAATCTGTTCTTATTTAAAATTTCAATCCCATCTAAATCATTTAAATAAATTGTTTGTTTGCCATCAGGATATTCTTTATAAGTGTTGTGTAGCATTGCTTGAACAGTCGGTTGTTTGAACATCATTCTAGTTGGTTGCTCTATAGAAACATTTTTACATTTCAATACATTAATAAAAGCTGTTCGAAAAGCTTTATTAAACATCGTATAAACGATTGGGTTAGCCATACTGGAAAAATAGCCTAACCAAGTTAATACTGAATAAACAATCGGCTCATATTTTGATAATAACTGTTTAACACATCTTTCGCATAAAGCACTTGCAGTATTTAATAAAAAAAATGGACACCATAGAGTAACAAATACACAAAATATTATAATAAGCACTTTGAGTGCTTTTTTTTCATTTTGAGCCACATTCTTGATTGTTTGATAATTTACAAAGGAGTATCTTGATCTATTCAAGTGATTGGTTTGTGCAGTTTGTGTAGATGGTTGAATGTTTAATTTTAGTTGAGGATAAGAACGGGAATATAAAAAAGAATTTTTACCTATATTATTTGAATTATTAAAATTTAAATTATTATTGTATGATTCTAAGTCTAATTGAAGACTTGTTTGCAAAAAGAGTCCTTCTAATATATTCGTGAATGTTTTTTTTTGAAAATTTCTTAAATTTTCTTCTATTATTTGTTTCTTATCATCTACTTTTTTATCTAATATTTTTTTTAATATTCTAATTGTCGATACATATGCTATTACCATTATTATAAATGGTATATAAAAGGCAAATATGCTTCCATAAATTCGAAATTTTTTATTAAATAATTGACAAACTCTTTTTGATGTATCAAACACATTTGTACTGTCTATAAAACCAAAAACAAGAATTGGGAGACAAATCAAAAAAGAAATAAACCATACAAATATGATTTTAATTAATGTTATGTTCTTAGATTTACTTCTGCCATATTTTAAAGGAAACTTAATAGTCAAATAGCGATCCAAAGCCATAGTACTCATGTGATGTATTGATGACGTACAACACAACACATCAAAACAAATCCAAATCGTACATAATGTTGTGCTAAAAGGATAATAATTTAATATTTCAACTAACAAACTAGTTGGCATTACAAATATTGCTACCATGCAATCAGCTATCGCCAATGATATTAGAAAAAAATTGGTTCTTGTTTGTAATTTACGTTCTCTGAAGACTGCAATACATACCAAAATATTACCAAATGCTGTTAATAAAATAGCTAGAAATATATTTTATTAAATTTATTTTTCAAAATATTTATCTAAAATGAGTTTACTTATTAACAAAAGACAAATCATCCAATTAAATTTTATCTTTTGTATAAAATAAAATTGAAAAGTTGAATTTATAGAATTTATTTCTTGCTTCTTGTTGCTATTTATTTGATTTTCACTACAATAGCAAGTTGTAACCGTAGAAAGAATTTGTTTGGTAATCATTTTTTCAAATTTAGCATATACAGCTAAATTGAAAACAGTCTCATTTAAATGTTTATTTGGCACTTTTTTTTGTTTCTTTCTTTTATGGGAAAAAAAAACGATAAATTTGATTAAATTATCATTAAAAACTGATGAAAAATATAAATAAAGTTCTATAACAACTATTTAAATCAAACTTAAAACCACTAATACTTAATTTTAATATTTAATTAATATTTAGAAAAGAAATTTAATATATATTAATCCAAGAATTAAATTCTCAAAGCCATAACATAAAGGAAAGGAAATGAAAGCAAAATTACGGAAAAAATTTAAATTTATAAATTTAATGATAAAAATAAATAAATAAAATTTTAATCTTTTATATACATTTTTTTCTATAACAATAAGTTAATTTCAAATGCCATTCTTTAAATTTACGAAAACTTAAATATTTCATTTTTATTGTTATTTATATCAAATCAAAATTAATTTAAATCAAAATAATCTTCTTTAAAAATTTTAGTTATTTTGTCGGGATGTGTGGAGATGGAGCAAATGATTGCGGAGCTGTATTTTTTTTTATTTTTTATATTTTTTTTAACATAACAATATTAATATATTTTTATTATTAGCTTAAAGCTGGTATTTTAATTGATAAATAAAAGCCTTAAAAACCTGCTCAATTTTATTTTTTAAACAAAGCAAACTCAGGAATATCGTTATCGAATGCAGAGGCTTCTGTAGCAAGTCCGTTTACATCAAAAAATCCAAATATAGAATGCGTTCCAATGGTAATTAGAGAAGGACGTGCTGCGTTAGTTACTTCTTTCGGAGTTGTTAAATTTATTTGCATGTATAGTTTAACTCAATTTATATCAGTTATAATTTTATATACTGTAATATTGTTAATTTTTAATTTTGAAATTTAAAACTTTTTTGTAAAAAACATTTTATTTTAAGATTAATGCTGGTATCACCGATTTTGAGTTTTTATATATTGATTTGTTTTTAGCCACAGTTGTTGCTTTTTTTTGTAAGTTTAAGATTAATTTGAAAATTTTAGATATATTTTTTATTAAAAAGAATATATTTAAGTTTCTAGAACTGAAGCTTTTCCAGAATTATATAAAAAACCACCTCCAAATAAGTTAATCGCGTGGCGGCCGATTATATCTTTATTTGGTCATATGATTTTAATTTTAGGTATACAAGTTTTTGTATTTTTTTATGTTAAATGGCAACCATGGTTTGAAGCATATGAAGATAGTGATAATAAACGTGATAAAAATTTTGCATCTTATCAAAATACAGCTGTTTTTACTGTATCCATGTTTCAATATTTATCAGAAGCTGTTATTTTCTCTAAGGGTGCCCCATATAGGAGAAGCATTTTTTCAAACTGTAAAGCTTTTTTTATTTTTTAAATAATAAATTTTTAAATTTTTTTAAAAAGATTTGTTTGTAACCGTTTTGGTTGTTCTGTTAATATTTTCACTTATTATTGCAATCGTACATATAAAGCCCTTGTACGATTTTTTTACTGTAAATGAAAATTTAAATATAAAAAAATTTAAAAAAATTAAAAACTCAGCTTTTTCATTTTTTAGTTACTCATAATACCTGATGTAAAATTTAGACTCATTTTAGTTTGTTTATCAGTTATACATTTTTTTGTTGCATTTATGTTTGAGGTAACTAAATTTAAACAAAATTTTATCAAAACTCATCTAAAAATAATTCATATAAAGAGCTACATAATTGATTCTGATTTTCTAGTAAATTATGATTTAAAAGATGATTTACATAAAATTAATTTAGATGAAGATAAAATGAAATGTTATCCAAAACGAGGCTCAAATCAAACACCATATCAAAAAATTGAGTTCGAAATTAGGAAAGATGCTGGTTTTTGGCCACCGATCACGGTGCCAAATCATGAGCCAATGAATATTCCGATTCAAAATCAAAATGTAGTGAACGAATTGCCTACTTCACCAAAAAAAGAATTGAATCGATGCAATTCAAATAGTTTAAAAAAGAATAAGCACCATAATAGCGAAGATGTTTTTGAAATGGTTATTCAAAATGGCAAACCAAGAAAAAATTCTGATCAAATTTTTGATCAATTTACAAAAATATAGGATATTTTTTGTTTTTTTTTTTTTATATTTTTTAAGAAATTAAATTCTTTATTTCCATTAAAAAATAAAAATTTAAATTAAGGCTTTTCTCTTTAATTTTTTAATTATATTTTCTTATTTTTTTTAAAGTTTATAATAATGATTTTGTTTAATTTTTTAAAATATAAAAAATATATATATTTAGTAAATTATTATGATTAAAGAAATAAATTTAAAATTTAAAAAAAAGAAAAAAAGTTAAAAATCTTATTAAAATAAAAATTCTGAAAAACATTGATTAGCATCAATAATAGGTGTTGATCTGTCTTGATCAACTAATGTACAGCTTCTAAATTTAGAATTTTCGTTTTTTAATTGTTGTTTTTTCCATTTTGATTCATTTGACTTTTGATAAAGTTCTTTTAAAATCAGTAAATTTTCCTCAGTTTTCCTATTTTTATTAAAATTAAAAATTTCTGTTATTTAAAAAATATTAATTTACTTTTTTAATTTAAAGCTTTTTTCGCTTTCGTTCGAATCACTTAAAATATTTTGATTCAATTCTTTATTTTTATCTTTATTATCTGTTGGCTCATTTTTATTAATGAATATCATAAAAGCATTTTGTATTGTTTGGTCCCCATTAGACCATTCGATTGATAACTGACGATTTTTTATCAATCTAGCAATTATTTTACCCCATTCATAAGTTTTATTATGAGGATTTAACGAATATACAGTTTGTCCTATCCATTTTTCTTCTATATTATGGATTGATTTTATATCATGTTGGAATTTTGACTTTTTTAAATGATATACATCATTCTTGTCAATTGAACTTTCTGAATAATCGTAAAATCTAATAATTAGCTTGGATTGTCGTTTTGTTAGTTGAACTATTTCACCAGGTGCATAAGCAAATTTAAATTTAGGATGAGCCGCTAAAACTGTATCTCCTATCTTATAAAGTTTACTTACAAAATTGTTATATTTTTTACTTGTTTAAATTATTATTACTTTTAAAACATCTTCAAAAAAATCGATTTTTGAAACAAGATCTTCTCTAGTTATTATCTTTACAGCTCTTAAATTATTTTGAATTTTATATTTATAATCGCCTAAATAATCTTTAACTACACTTGGATAGTACCAACAATCATCAGGCCACTTAGCAAGTATTTCTTCACCAATTCTGAGCTCTCTTAAGCTCTTTCTTAAATTTAAAAAATCATCATTTTTCGCATTATCAGCTGAAAAATAATTTTCATATGGCTGTAAAATGGGTCGATATTCTGCTTTAAGTTTTAAATATTCTTTTCCAAAAAAATAAATTTCTAAGAAATCCTCATGAGAATGATCTTTTAATTTTAAAATTAATTTTAGATAAATATTTTTTAATTTTAACTATACCATTATAATCTTCATTCAAAGCGGGTCTTCTTTAATTTTTCGATAAATAATTAAAATAAAAGCTTATCGGATATTTATAATATAAATTACTTTTTCTTATTAATCAAATTTATTATAAAATAATTTATATTTTTATATTCTTCTTCGGTAATTTTGATTAACTGAATATAAATATTTATTCCTTTTTCTCCATTATAATACAGTATATGATATTCAATTGGGTTTTTATTATAATCAATATATTGAACGACTCCTGGAACCCAACATTCTTTTTCATATTCATTCAATATCTCAGCCATTACAAAATCATCAACCTGAATTAATGAGTTTATTTAAATTTATTTTAAAATCAAATTAAATATACTTCTATTTTGTTTCGCTTAATAGGTATTATATTTTTAAATGATACATCAATAACTTTATGACCATTTTTGAAATTGACATCTGCTTTTAACTTGTCAACAATATTTGTAATTATCCCTTTTGTTACAAAAATAATGCATTTAAAACAATTTTAACGATTCATAAAATTTAAGATAAAAACCTGAATAATAAAATCCGAATAAATCCCAACGAGCTATAACTTGCATACCTTCATAGAACTTAGATAAAAATAAAGATTAAAATCTTTTTATTTTTAATTTTTATATGTTACTTCTATATTATTTTCGTTTGGATGAATAATTGTTCCATCTGGATAATATTTTTTAGGGAACAAGCCAAAACAATAATTTGCATGAATATGTTTTGGATCAGAAACCTTTAGAATATTTTTTTTGAATTCTAGTTAACATTTAAAAAATGGTTTAATTTTACAGCGTTTCCAAATGTATAATTTAAGATTCTACCATCTCTACTTATGTTTTTTTCTTTACCTGTTTTTGGTGGTTTTTTAATATTAATCTTGTCATGCTTATGATAAAAATAATTTTTGGAATTATAAGTTTTATAGTCTTCAGTTTTAAATGATTGTTTATATTTTAGATTATCATAAATAAAACTTATTATTCTTGGATCTTTGAATTCTTTTATTTTATTATTCATTTTTTTTAAATCAGAAATAAAATAATAATTTTTGAGGTATTAATTTTTAAGTTTTGACACAAAATTTTAATAAATGTTTCCATAGCAAATATTCAAATTTTATTTTGAGAAAAACATTGTTAAAACTAGACAGCTATGTTTAATAATTATTGAAATTATTATGAAAGAATATTAAAATAATAAAATTATATTTATTTGGTTTTAGTAAGTTTATTAAAAAAATTATAAGCAAAAATGTCTATTACAATTTTTTATTTTTCGAAATAAATAAAACAATCTTATTTAAACTTGATAAGAGGATTTGTAATAGATAATCTATAAATACAGGTTCAACTAAATATAATCTAACATTCTTAAATAATTTGTCTTGAGACTTTTTTATGCTTATAGCAAATGGTGGTATTGGGAGAATGTGTATTTTTAAATCAAATCAGGGGGCAACTGGTAAATGAACATTAATGATAAATGAACTGTTAAATTATTTTGAAATCATCAATTAATGATTAAGTTAAAATAGTATAAATTCACGTAATTTGCCTTTTTAAAGATAATATATTAGTATTCATTTTGTTGATTAACTAATACCTTGATATTATATTATATGAAAAAGACAAAATTCCAAGCATTGTCAACTTAAATGTAAAGTTTTTTTTTTAATTACTGGTATATCTTTTTATGGGAAAAAAAACTAAAACTTCATTTAAATAAAAGACCGAGAATTTTTCGATTAAAATTATAACATTATAAATTATTTAAGGATTACTTTTAATAATTATAGAAAAATATTAATTATAGATAAAAAATTAAAAAAAGTTTTCTTGCATTCATTTTATTTAAAAGGTTAATTTCTACACTATAATCAAAAGTCTCTTTAAAATTTTTCGAATAAAAATCATCATTTATTATTATTACTGTCATTCAAAATAATATTGTTATAAGATTAAATAAATTTAATAATTTGAATAAACCATTAAACTTTTATAATATCATAACATTTTGGATTAATATAAGGTATAAATAAATTTTTTTCAATAACATTTCAAAAACAAAAAATCAATTAAAAAAACTCAGATAAGCATAAATTATTATTATTATTTTTTAATAAAATAAAACATTTATTAAAACGAATTTTTTTTTAAATTATAAGTTGAAAATAGGCGAAAATCAATAACAGAATAAAATTATGTAAATTAAAAAAAAATATGCTTAAAATTAAAGATTCTGACTTTAGTATAAAAAAATTTAAATTTATTTTTTAAATTATTTTTGAATTAGATTAAATTTTGAACTTAACTTATTTTGTCTTCAAATGGGTAAAGGAAAATATGATGAAATTGGCAGTTATCCGGATCCAAGATCATTAGCTAAATTTACTATTGGTTTTATAGCGGCTCAAGTACTTGGACTTGTAATGGTTATTTTAGTTGGAACTTGGATGGGTAATTATAGAGGTGGTTATGGTTGGGATGTATCAACTGTTTTTAACTACCATCCTTTATTTATGACAATCGGAATGATATTTTTATATGGAGATGGTATTTTAATAAATAATTATTTGTTCTTTTAAGAAAAAAAAATTATATATTTTATTTTAAAAAGCTATGCTTATATATCGTATATTAAGAAATACCACTAAACTTTATGTTAAAATTTTACATGGTTTGATTCAAGTAGCAGTATTAGTTTTTGCATCAGTTGCTTTAAAAGCTGTATTTGATTCTCATAATAAACCAGCAAAGCCAATACCAAATATGTATAGTTTACATTCATGGGTAGGTCTTGCAGCAGTTGTTTTATTCGGTTTACAGTGGGTTTGCGGATTTGTATCATTTTTATTCCCCAAATTAAGCGATGGCCTAAGAAGAATGTATTTACCGCATCATAAATTCTGGGGAATAGCTATTTTTGGGTTATGTTGTGCTGCTGCTTTAATGGGAATAACAGAAAAAGCTCTCTTTTCTTTACCAAAGTAAATAGCTTTTCAAAAATCATTAAAATATTTTAATTAATCAAATCTATTTTAAATTTTAATAAAATAAAGTGGACAATATTCTCAATTGCCAGGAGAGGGTATCTTAATTAATTTCTTTGGCTCAATTATAGTAATTTATTCAATTTTGGTAATATACCTTGTGACAAAATTAGATTATGCCAGACCACCAGATCCAATAAATTAAATAAAAATTAAAAATTTTTAAAATAAATTTAAATGATTAAATTATTAAATGATAATCCAATTCAATATTATCAATTTGAAAATAATCTTTATATTATAATTAAAAAAAATTTATTTTATGGAAGTAAATAATTAAATTAAATATTTTTTGGAAAATAATTTACATAACATCTAAATTCGATTGTATCTTTGTAATTTTTGTTTTTTAATTAAATGTGATTAAATTTGATGTCTTAATTATTTTTTGCTTTTAAATTAATTAAAAAAAAACAAATTTTATTTGAAATTTATCATTTTTTAAAAGTGAAACAGATAATAGCCAAAAAAATTACCTATTTTAAATTCTAACTAATTTATTCATTTAAACAAAATTAAGCGCTGGCAATACTTTTAAGATCACCCGTTTCTAGAATAAGATATTTGAATGAATGGCATCGAAATGTTAAATATATCCTTAATGTAAATAGTCAGTTGACTATAATCATATATTTTATCAAATATTAATTAAAAGTAAACCACATTCTTTGATCTAATTTTGTGTCCCTTAATCTTGATTATCTTTGTGGTATACGACCAATTTGCTTTCCAATTTTATATTATTCTTTTATTACATTACATTTTAAGATCTCTAACTTAATTTTATTTTGAAAATTCAGAATGAAAACTTTTTTTTAAGAATTATTAAAAAAAGCTCAGAAATTAAATTGTTTTATAGGATTCAAATCAATTAATTCAAAATTAAGTTAATAACATTAATCCCTTTCAGTTCAAATGAGAAACAAACAATTAAAAAAAGCCTATTTTTAAATATTTTCATTAGTACCGATAAAATATTACAAAATTTAAAATATTAAAAAATATATAATTAAATGCAAGTAAGCTAATAGACTATTTAAAGCCTAAATGTTGGCGAAAAAGCTAGGTATTTACTCCAATTCCATTTTCATAATATTTTATTTTTTACATAAGTCTGCTTATTGTATATTTAGTTGATTTTTATACATGTACTTATTTGAAATTTTTGGTTGAAATAAGTTAGAAAAATATATTCCACTTTAATATTGTATGAATTAGAAATTAAAACTTTGTTAGTTGTAAAAAATATATCATATTAAAGACTAGAAACTGAATCTATGTATACAAATATACAAATACTTTAGCTAAGACCTGTTAAAATCGCTTTCAAGTTTTTCAACAGCTTTGCCAGTTTGTTTCTAAAGATAAAAGGATTATATCTAAAATTTGATGTCTTCCTATAATAATTACATTAACAATTGATCTATCAAAATATTACCAACATTTTATTCTTAAAGTATTTAGAGACTTTTTTACGGTTTAACATTTCAAAAAACGTTTTTTAGCAATTTTATTTATTATTAATTTTAGTAGCAGTAATAAAGATATCAGTTTATCTACGGCCATATAAACGGCCATTATGGTCATAGCAACAAATTTATTATCAATTTTATTTGAAATTGTGCACTGTACTTGCCTCTATATTCTAATTTGACAAGTTAAATAAATGTCGTAAAAATGGTGTTCAAATTTTTTTTCCAAGATACTTAATGCATCCGAATTTTTGTGTTTGTTTCAAATATATGATCAGTTTTTTTATTTGATTTTTTGTTCCAATTTTCAGGTGCATGCATCATACATGTAAAAATGGGGTTCAAATGTGCGCATTTTTAAACTAGGTAATATGGTTTTCAAAAAAATAGATTTCAAATTAAATTTTTATTACAATTTATTGATCATTTTTAACTTAAAAGAATAAATTAAAAATTTTCTTAAATTTGAGACAAATCTTTCAAAATATAAATTGAATAATTCACAATATTTTAAGTTATTATAATTATACCAGTTAAACTCAAATAAAGATATTTCTGATAATATCTCCTTTAAAAAAAAATGCTCAATAAGTTATTAAATTAATTTATTTTTAATATTAA
Source organism: Brachionus angularis (assembly GCA_021432725.1). Taxonomy (NCBI): domain Eukaryota; kingdom Metazoa; phylum Rotifera; class Eurotatoria; order Ploima; family Brachionidae; genus Brachionus; species Brachionus angularis. Next base: position 5,135,669 of record JAJVDD010000001.1, on the reverse strand, counting down.
AATAAGATTTATAAAAATATTTGCAAATGGTTTGTTATTTGAAATAATTTTCGTTACTTTTTACATATATTAAAAGATATATAATACTAAATAAAGTTTTTTTTTTGATGTAACTTTTGATAAGAAATGGAATGTATAAATTTTTATAGATTATCAATTATTATTCTTCAAAATTTTATCTTTATCATAAGAAACCAGTATTTTGGTAAACAATTTATTTTTTGTTATTGACTTTATTTCGTAGCTTAATGTATTTACACCATCTTTATCAATTCGGTTTCCAGTTGTTTTTAATAATTTGTATCTATTTGGATTAGGTTTGTTATCTTTGTCTCTACTATGTTTAGCCATTGTATAACGACCAATATCCAAAGGATATCTAGAAACTGAAAATCCTTTTTTTATTACTCTTTCCCTTAAATCGTCATCTAATAATACATTTATTTATTAGATTAATTTTAAAATAAAAATTTTTGTAAAAAAGAAAAAATACCTTCACCACCCCAACCAAAAAATAAATTTGAAAAGCCATTTATCCTTTGAAATTGTTCTTTAGTAAACTCAGTTACTCCTCCAAAAATTTTTTCATACGGAAGCCTTTTCAAAGCATATTTAATAAAAAAATAATAATAATATTTATCTATAAAAAAAAACTAGGATTTTACTTATAATTTAAAGTGCTAACCGCTGATGACATGTGTCTTGGACTTCCTGGACAAGAATAAATATTACGTTCGTCTTCAGGTAATAAATCTACATCATGAAAAACAAAACATTCCCATCTAGAATTAGTATCTATCATGGATTCAACAAAGCCAATATTCATTAAAAGACCACGATTAAATGTTAGATTTGCAATCGGTTCAATTAAGTATAATCCATAATCTAATTGTTGTTTCCTTAAAAAAGGATGCATGTGTAATAAAAATAATTGTAAATTATAATCTCTATCTCTATAAGGAACAATTATAGCAACTTTGTGTCTAGCTTTACAACTTCTTGGAGACCATCTTCCACCTATTTTCAAGTCTGATTGATTCAGATTCAATAATTCTTCTATATCACTAATTGAATAATTTTTCAAATTTAATTTTATCCTTGTTCCAAGATTTGGAGGAATAAGTGGACATTGTTCGCTAATATTTTTATTAATAGTTGAGTTAATGTGATTGATAAAAATTGTTTTATTTATAAGATATAATGATTCATCTCCATTAAATATTGTACTATTTTCTATTCTTTTATTAAAATTTGCATATATATTTAAATCGTAAATATTGTTGTAAAACACTTTGAACGTTTTTTCAATAGCAAGAGCATTGCTACAATATAAAGTTGTAATTATGGTCAAAACTGTAACTAAAAAAAACAATATTCGAAATTTTTTAAATAATTTTCTGTTTAAAAAACTAAACATATTTTCCTAATATTAGTTCTTATTGTTTTGTTAACGTTAATTAACATATCTAGAATTTTTATAAATTATATTTTAAAAAATCATATTTATCTAAATAAATTGCAAAAATTCTAAAAAAAAAAAATTACATTTTTGTTAATTTATTTTAATATATTTTAATGATTATCATTTATAATAAAAAAACGTTTTAGTTGATATCTTTATCTTCTTTTGATTTGTGTTAAAGTAGAAATGTTTTTTTCTTTTTGGAAACATAATGATAGTAAGTTTAATTATAATCAAAAACAAAATGCGCGATTTGTAGTTTTTAATATTATTTTTACTATTATTTAGAAAATAAAATAAAACTAAAAAGGTTATTTGTGTTTGATAAACTTATTTTAATCTTGATAAATAAAAATTTAAGATTTAAAAAAATATTCATAACATAAGATGAATACATTAATTATTAATAATTTAACACAAGAGTTTGTTTGTTTGAAAAAAAAACACCCAATAAAATAAACTTACAACAATTTCAAAGTACGAATTAAAAAAAAACAATTCCCTTTTTTATTTTATTTTTAGGCCAAAATTAAATTTTTTAGATTAAATTTTGCTCTCCGTTTTAGTTGTTATTAGTATTTAGTAAATTTACAATACAGAGAAAATTTTTAATACAAACTTTTTAATAAAATTGAACATTATTTGTAAATTTACAACTAAATTGAGAATTAAGTTTACATTTATAATAATAAATTTATATTATACGATTTTATTTTAGGAGAAAATTCTTAATACAAATAACAAAAAAATCTATATATATACGATATACAGTATATAAATTATATATTATTCATAATTAATTTTTTTTTTATCTTTTATATAATATAATCTACAATGAATAAAAATAACCTTAACTTTTTAAAAATATACATAATTTGGTAAATAAAATGATTTTTAGGTACATAAGCTTCTTGTTTATTATTATTTCAGATCAACACCCTTTAGTGATCTTATGAAACACAACCTATTTTTTCGAATAATAAAATATTATTTAACACCTTTTGCCAAATGATCAAATTATTATAGTTTAAATTAATATGAGATTTAATACGCAAAAATAAAAAAATAGTTTTATAGATACTGTTTGAACTATAGCAAAGTTATTTCAGCCAAACTGATTTGGAAAAAATTAAATAAATAAAAATTTTGTTTAAAAATTCAGTTCTGGTAAATAAGAACAAAGTTGTTGATTTTCTTTTAGATCTCAGAGATTATCAAAACCTCATATTAATGGTAAAAATGAGAGATATTAGATAGCTTATTGGTAAATTTTTTATTATAGGTTTTTGAAATACCTATTTTGAATTCGGTACAGTCCGGTAGACGAATTATCTCTCAAGATTTGGGTTGCTTTTATTATTTCTTCTTTAAGAGAGTATTTTATTAAAATATTTTTTAGTTTATTTTAACTTTTTCCAAATTTATTTGAGATGTCCTAAATATTGCATGCTTCAAGATTGATTTAATAACATATGGCCGCTTTTTCTTCATCGCTTATATTGGGGTCGTTTGTATTTTTAATTGGATAAAAATCTGGATCGGTGTTACAGCTTTTAAATTGTTACTGATTACTGAGATCTAAATTAAGCTCGCTTTATAAACTAGTAGGGTCTATTTCTTTTTCATTTAAAATCTATTGTCATAAAAATAAGTCTGCTTTTTTTCCTAATTTTGTTATTTTTCTTGTGTTAACAAATTTTGTAGTTTAGTGTTATCATTGATCATTGATTAACTCTGAGCTTGAGTCAACTACATATTAATGAGTTGTATGCTTAGAGTGGATATTGTTTTGTTTGAATTTTTGATATGTTTTAATACTAGATCATTAATGTCCAATTAATAAACATGGATAGTTTATTAATTTATTAATATTAAATTGGCAACACCACCATACTTTTTTCTTGGATTTGAGATGACATATTTAAAAACCTCTAGATAAAAATTATATAGGATAAATAATATCTAATTTGTTTCATTTAAAAGCATTATATCTGGATGTTCTATGGTTGGTTTTTATAATTATAATGTTCTTAATAAGGAAATACTTGTTATGCTTTTTTTTCTTCAGGATCTTATGTATTCTTAGATCAAATAAATGTTTAGATTTGTTTGTTTTGTTTGGATTTTAGTGGTTAGGTTTTATTTAGGATATGATTTATTAAAATAAATCATCAATCTAAAGAAGCAATTTATTTATAATATTTGATAAAGAAAAATAAATATCAATTATAAATTTATTCTATCAATTAAATATAAAAAGCTAAAATTTATCTTTATGAAAAAATTTATGATGCTGAAAAAATTTTATTTTAAACTAAATCAAAAAATTTAAATTTCTTAACCTTCAATAACTGCTGAATCTCATTCAGTGACTAAACTTTTCCTTTAACTCAAACACAGTCTTGATTTTTCTGTTTAACTTTAGAATCTATATATCGGTTCAGTCATACTATTAGCGACCGGATTCCAGCTTTTTATAAAAAAAAATTTATTTTATCAAGAATTTTCAAAGATCTTTTGTTGTTGAGTTTTTGTTTGTTATATTTACAAAATTTTGCTTTTTTTTTTCAAAAAAAAAAATTGATTTTAATATTGTTTTTTAATTAAATACGAAAATTATTATTATATAAAATTATGAATATATAATCACCAATAAAAATATCGGTTTTATGTTATGTTATTCTTAATTAAAGCAAAATACTGTAACTAATAATAAAATTCTTTTATAGTTATTATTCTTTAACGACAGTATAATATATCAATTTATTTGAAAAATTTGCTTACATTCAAATTTAGAAAACTTATCTCTTATGAAATAAAATTATTTAATTTATATAATTTACTTTATTTATATTATCTTGAATATTAACATTTTTCATTTTTAAATTTAAATTTGAATTACTAATTTTCGAATTTGAAAAAAATATACACAAAAATCAATATTAATATATATATATATATATATAGTTTTTTTTTTTAATAATTTTTTAAAATTTTATATTAAGTAATAATCAATAATTGTCTATACTGTTTATTTAGAATTCGAAATCAAGTTTTTATGTTAAAATTTGACAAATTGTACTTTAGATTATAAATTATGAAAAATAAACTAAATATTTTCCAGTAGAAAAAAATTTCTTTTCTTTTGGTAAATTAATATGTGTTTTTAATTGTTAAAATAAATTAAATATTATATATTGATTGTCGTTTTATATTAAATATATTCTTAATATAATATAATATGGTTAAATATTGTATTTAATTCAAAATTTTAAAGCTAATTTCAATATATGTTTAATTTTTAAAATATCGATTTTGTAAATTTTCTTCATACTTCATTAGATAATTTATTTTTAATTTATATTTGAAAATATTTGTTGAATATTAAGTTTTTTTTTTATATTATAATTTATTTCTGTTTTTGAGATTTTTTTAAGAAATTTCTTTGAAGAAAAATTTATAATTTAATTATTTTGAAAATGGATAAAAATCAGTTTAATAATGATGCTTTATTAGATGAAGTTCAACCTTCTTATAAATACAATCAAAAACATAAAAGTAATTTTGATGAAAATAATCTTTATGAATACGATGAAACAAACTCAAAAGGAATATCTGATCAAGTGAAGAATTTTTTAGGAACCGTTCAATTAAAAACAGAAAATGATTCTAATTTAAATCATGATTATAAAAAAGATGTTATAGATACATTATGTTCACAAATAAATCAAACCTTACTTATCCCAAAATCTTTTTATTTCTTCTTTTTTGCTGCTTTTGGCTCTTTATTTCCATTAATGGCAATATACTTTAAACAAATGGCAATGTCTCCTGTTCAAGTTGGCATTTTATTTGGTTTTAGACCTTTTGTAGAGTTTTTGAGTGTTCCATTTTGGGCAAATATTGGAGAAAGATGGAAAAAAGGAAAAATAATATTATTAGGTTCTCTTTTATGTTGGATTTTATTTACACTAGGAGTTGGATTCATTAAGCCACCAGTTCATTCTTGCTTGATGCATAATGAAACACATATTTTTTTAGAAAAATCTAAAAACGTTTTAAACAATTTACCAGCAAATAAAATTGTGAGTGGTGGTCATAATGTAATCAGCAAAAGAAATATAAAAATTGACGATATTCCAAATGAAGAATTTAGTAAATACAATAATTTTAAGCTCGATGAAACAAAAAAAAAAAATACTAAATACAAAAATGTAACTCAAATTATAAAAATTAGAAAAACAACAACAGTAAAAATATTGGAAACAAACAAATCAAATTTACTTTTACAAAATAAAAACATGGAAAATATAAAAGCAAACAAAAATCAAGCCCATGAAATAGAATTTAATATGAAAAATTTAAAAAACGATGATACAAATTTTGTTGAAAATTTTAAAGTTTTTAATGAAGATAATAATAATAATAAATCAAATTATTATAATCAGAATATAATGGTTTTATTTAAATTTTACTTTTTTGTGTCTTTTTAAATTAAAAAAAAAAAATTTAGGTCGAAAACAATCACAAAAATTTTGAATCAAAAACAACAAAAGCCAAAAATTACAAAACTACTTTGTTATTCACATCAACAACTCTCCAAAATAAAAATATTTTAGAACCACGCCAATCGTTCGAGAAAACTAATTATTTTGATTCTGACCCATTAGATTCTAGTAAAACCCGCTCAAAAATTATTTTTCTGAATGATTCAACTTTAAGGTTAGTAAAACCATCCCTGCAAACAAGCATTGTATATCATAAAAATGATGTACACAAAGTGTTTATGGTATTCTTAATATTCATACTTTTTGGAGAGTTTTTCAGTGCTCCAGCAATCACTATGGCAGATACATGTACTCTCCAATACTTAGGGCAATCTAGAGCAGATTTATATGGTAGACAACGTATGTTTGGAAGCTTAGGATGGGCTTTGGCTATGTTCTCAGTAGGATTATTATTAGATCAATCTAAAGCCTTTACAGATCATCCATGTGGTAAAGCAGGCCCTGATGAAAGAAATTATACAGTATGCTTTGCAATTTATTCAGTGTTGATGGGATGCGCTTTTATTATAGCTACACAGTTTAAGTTTAACTATGATGATGATGAAAAAATACCATTAAAAACAATGGCTCATTCAATAAACAATAAAATTAGGAGTGAAAATTATCAAAAAATTGACAAAAAATTTTTAAATGAATCTGATGGTGATAACAATGAAATTGATAAAACTTTTTCAGAAAAAAATCAACCTATAAATGTATATATAATTATTCACAATCAATCATTATTTTTTATATTAGTTTTTTATATTTTTAGATAAATCAAAATGATGAGTATAAATTTAAAAGAGATGATTCACAAATAAATAATAAACAAAAATATAAAGAATTATTCCAAATATGTTTAAATTTAAAATATTTAACATTTTTGTTTGTAATCTGGTTTATGGGGATAGGAGTTGGTATTGTATTTACGTTTTTATTTTGGCATTTACAAGATTTAGGTGGATCACCAGCTTTATACGGAATTGCAAGTGTAATTAATCATATGAGTGAATTAATGGCTTACTTTTTTGTACATCAACTGGTCAAAAACTTTGGTCATATTAAAATATTTTATGCAGGATTATTTGGAAATTTTATTAGATTTGTTTATGTTTCTTTATTAACTGAACCTTATTGGATATTACCATTTGAATTTATACAAGGAGTAACACATGCCCTAGTATGGGCATCAGCTACTTCTTATTTTGCCCAATCACTTCCTAATGATTTGCGATCATCTGCCCAAGGCATTCTTCAAGGTCAATATTTAATAATCTTTTTAATTAATTTTTTCATTTTATTTTACTATCACTTTAGGAATACATTTTGGATTAGGTAGAGGTTGTGGGGCAGTCTTTGGTGGATTTTTTATTAATAATTTCGGTAATCTTTATCAAATTAATCTTTGATAAAATTGGCTTAATTTCTATGAAATAGGAACAAAACTTACTTTTGCTTTATATGGTGTTTTTTGTTTAATAACCATGATATGCTATTATAGCATTAATAATTATACATTGAATAATATATATAAGAAAAATCCAGGCTATAATATGAATGAACTAATAGATGAAGATATTATCAATTCAGAAAATGTAACCAATAATTTAAATCAAAACTTATCGCAAACTCCAGAAATATATAATGTGACAAACCCAATATTAATTGACTCTAAATACTATTATCAACCATCAAGTTCAAATAAGTTGTCAAATAATTCTCCGTTAAACTCGATCAGCAAGTAAGTTGCATCAAAATCATTCATATAATATTCGATTAAATTTATAGCTATTCTTGCTTCAATAATATAGTATAAACCATCTAAGAGCTTTCTACAAAAATTTCAAATAAGTTAAATAATAGCCATAATTTTGAAAAAAAATTTATTCTTAAAACATGATTTTATCTAAACTTTTCTCAATTAAATAAAAGCATTTTGATTATAACAAAATTCGGTCAGGAACCGATTTGAGTTTAAACATAATAAATTTTAACTTTTATAATTTTCAATCTTATTATCTTTTCTTTAGAAGTTGTATTAATTTTTATAAATTTTTAAAGATCATCATTTCCCATAGCACCACATGGGGTTCCATCAACAAATCCAAACTGGAGTAAACAATTCTCAAATAATATTGATTTTTGAGATTGAATTTTTTGTGATAAATAAATTCAAAATGAAATAGTTAAAGACAAATGTTAAAAAAAATTCAAAGCCATTTTATAAATTGTATTCGTAATAATACCCCGTTAAATTTAGAAAGATCGATTTTTAAAAATTTTATTAATTCAATATGCAAATAGAAAACTTGTCCAAATTATACAAAAATGCTGTTGTTTAAAAAGAATTTTAATTCAAAAATATTTATAAAAAATATTTTATCATTTTCCACTGTTATTTGAAAAGTATTTCTTTCATTAATTACCTTTTTATGTAATTTTTAAAATTAGTTTAAATTATTTTAAATAAAGTAAATTAAATTAATTTTTATTTAATTTTTAAAAAAAAATCATTTCTCAAATTCAAATTTTTTTATTAAATATAATTTTATAAAATTATAACTATATATATATATATAATGTATAAAGCTTATAAAAATACATCACATACCCTTTTAATAAATATGTTATATTATTTCGACAACAATTGAGTCAACGGCTTTATCATATGATGTTTGTCCATATTCTGTTAATGCCGGTAAAAGGAAAAATAATATTGTAGGAAAAAGAAAAACTATTGAAAAGTTTTTCAAACAAGTTCTTATTATGATTCTTTAAATAAATAAAAACATATTTTTTATAAATATTTGGATAAAATGAATATTTTAATTTATTATTAAACTATATACGATTTAAGTGATAATGCTGTTCCTGGAAAAACTTCAATTGTATTGTTGTTGAAGTTTTCAGTAATATGGGAACATGAAATAACTTTTAAATTAAAAAAGTATTTTCCAGGTGTGTAGCCTTTTTTATATATGCAAAAAACCTTTTAAAACTTAAGCTATTATTTAAGCAAAAAAGTTGTTTTATATTACAAAAATAAACCAGTTTTCTCTAAAATATGCTACTTTTAATTCTAATTATTTTTAGTTATGATAATTTAAAAAAAAGAAAAATTTCAAGTATTTTAAATTTATAAAATTAGTTATTCGATTTAAATTCAAATTTTAGGATTTTTTGTCCGGTCAAGGTTGCGCTTAATTGAAATTTAACAATTATTTCAAAACCGGTTTATTCATGGGTTATTATAAAAAAAAGTATATAATTTACTTCGAATGCAATAGATATTAACACATAGATTAACTCTAAAAGTAATAGTTCTATAGGTAAACGAATGTTATTTAAATTTTCTTCATTCAAAAGATCTTCAATTAAGTCAAAAAAACGAAACGAATCTTCTTGTCTAACATTTAAAAAATTATTATTTTACTTATAATCTGTATTTAATTTAATCTTACATTATTTCTGTATAATTTAATAATAAAACAACTAAAACAATTTTAAAACATTGAATATAAATTGCATCAAATATCTCTGCCGAAAACCTTTTTAAAAGAGATGGAACTTTATAAATTCTATTCTGAACGTCCGGAATAACATTTAATCTAGGAGAAAAATTATTTCTAACATTTTGTTTATTTATTATATTATTTGTTTGTATACATTTTATATTTATGTTTTGATTTTTATAAGACTGAATTGAAAAACTGTTCCATAAATAATAAGTTTGATACCAATTTGAAATTAGCTCAACATTTTTTCTGACTTTTTTAGATTCATCATCATTCGTCATTTTAAAAAAAATAATAATTATAATTTGTTTGAAATTTTTTTCATAATATTTTTGCTATTTAAAATTATTATCATTAAAACAAAATGCAAATTTGCATATTTGATTATAATATTTTTAAGATTTTATAATAATATTTCAAACCTGAGAAATAACTTAACTATTTAACTTATAATTCGTTTTTCAACCTGAGTACAATCAAGACGCTTTTATGTTTAATATAATTTTATACTATATAGAAAAGTTTATAGAAAAGCTTGCTTTTTAAAATGAAAAAAATTAATGCTTTTAATATAGCTTACAAAATAATAAATTTTTTAGTTTTAACTTTTAATTTAAATCATACTAGTAAATGTTTCAATATTCAAATATATTTTAATTTAATATAATATTTTAGATTTTAAAGCATTAAAATGAGTCAAACTTTGGCCGCACCGAAAAACATTTCTCCTTTGATTAGAGTATTTCTTCATTTATTTTGTTTCAAAAGTTTGAGTATTTTATTATATATTCATAAAAATTTAGGCTGCTCGTTGGTCGTTATTGCTAGCAGGAATTTATTATGGACATTCAAGATTACGTATAATTTTTTTTTTTAAATACAAGTTAATTCATTTAATTTTTTCACATTTTAATTAGAAACTTTAAGAAGAACTGATGAACCATTACGCAAAGCTGCAATTGAAAAAGCAACTAGAGAACATCATCAACAATTAAAAGACAGAGAAGCTTCTAATAAAGGTAAATTTACAAAAATAAGAAATTAAGCATTTTAAATATTATAGTAAATTAATAAATTAATTTATTACTTTAAGAGGGTATGCTTGCACTTGCACAAGCTGCTGGAGTAAAAGTTACAAATTAAAAGTTAAAATTATGAAACTATTAAATATAATTGATTATGACCTTATATAACATACAAAAATTTAATAAAAATTAGTTAAATTTATTATAATTTTTTATTTAAACTATTTAAAATTTTGATAATATAAAATGGTTTCTAATATAATTTGGAATTTAAAATTTTATATTAAAATTTTAGATTTATATCTTAATTAATTTTCAATTTTTAAAATTTGACGATTTGAATGTGAAATTTTGAAAACATGTTTATTTTTATTAATATCAAAGACTATCTAAGAGAGATATCTTTCATCAATAACAAATTTCCCTTAAAAAATTTATTTTTAAAAACTAAAATAAACTTTTTTTAATTCAGTATTGCCATAGTTAATAAAAAAGTTATTAAATACTTACATCATGTAAAGTCTTGCAATATCGGATATACTCGAGTTGAACCTAATTATTTGATTGGCTATTTTTTTCAAATGAACATTTGAGTTTAAGTAATAAAATAAAATATAAATAGTAATCATATATTTTAGGATTATTATTAAAGAATTTATTAATTTTGAGCAATTTATATTATGATTTAAATTAATTTATTTAAGATAAAAGAAAGAAAATTTTAAAAATGATAAATTATGATTTTAAAAAAAGATAAATAAAATTTGAAAAATTAACAATTATATAAACCAATCTTTTCTTTTAAATTTAACATAAAATAGATAAATATCTAATTCATCATTTAGGAATTGAAATTCTTTGAATACTTTTTACTTTTTTGTTGAATCGTTTTAAAATATTAATTATTTATAACAATTTGTATTTTTTTTCTTTAAATAAGGCCGAGCATTTTTGGATGTTTTTTTATATTTCTAAAGAATTTTCTAAAATTATTTTTATTGTTTTTTATTTTTTTATTAAAAGTTTATTAAATATTTCTAGAATTCTATCATAATATCTATTCTTAAAAATATATTTTATTTAATTCGGTTTTATTTATAGATTGTCTCTCTTTTTAAAATTGTTTAAAATCAAAAAAATTGAGCTTTTTCAATTCAAGGTGTTAGATTTTTTAATATAATATAAATAATAATATTTAAACATAAATACAAAGAAAAATGATAACGGGTGAATGAGTTTAAATAGGAAAATTTTCTAATCAATTTATTTAATAGCTAACTCTGCCAAGTTTTAATTAAAAAATCTGTTAAAATTAATAGAATTAAAAAGACATTAATTTCTATTTACTTTTTAAATAATGTTTGAAATTATTTGTTTCCTATTTATAATTTGTTTATTAAAATTATTTTTATATGATAGAAAAATGTAATCAAGTAATTATAGGAAAATGTTAGATTTTGTTAGAGAACATACAATCAATGATCTTATTTATTTGATCAGTTTGATATTATTATAAGATAAATAGAATTAATTGTAATAAAATAAAAATGTGATTAGTCACAATTTTAAACCGAATTAACCTATAGTTTCATCATTTAAAATATTTTAAGTGTATTTAAAATATTATTTTAAAGGTAAAAAATAATTCGTTGGTCGGTATATTTTAGTTTCAATAAAGCTTTAATATATATTTTTTTTTAAATAAGATGAGCATTCAGAAGCTAAAATATGCAATAAATTTTAATCTAGCTAAGTTCATAAAAGATTAGAGGAATATCAAATTTTTAAAAGATATAACAAAAAAATCATTCAAGTAGGATTATGAAATTTTTTAAAAATACTTTTAGTTTAAGTTTTATTTAATGGTTAGTTAAAAAATTTCCAAATATTCTTTCAGAATTGGGTTTAAGATACAAAACTATTGTCCAAATAAATGCTGAATCTTGCTTTCTTTTCAAATGTTGATGAAATAATACAATTAAATTTAGAATTTAGAAAGTTGGCAATATTATCTTTGTAATTCTAAAAAATGTTTTATAAAATTCAAGCAAAACACTCTAGTATTTATCTCTTAAATGATATTTGAACCATATTTAAAAAGATAAAAGATAACTTAGTTTTTAGAATTCTTTGAATAAGTTATGTAAAAAAAATCAGAAAAGTGAAACGATTTATTAATAGCCGATTTTTTGAGAAAAATTTCATTTTTTAATTTCCTTTTTCTTAATCCAATTTCGATAAAAAAAAATTAAAAATTACATAATATTAATCACCAAAATAGATAGACACAAATTTTTGTTACCGATTCAGTTACATAATAAAAATTAAAAAGTTTTGTTAAATAAAAAAGGATATCGCTTATTTTGTATTATATATTTTAATTATATTGATTGAATAATATTTTCAACATTTTTTTATTTGATTAGTACTTAGTACATAAGGTTTAAATATTTGTTTTTTATAAATATGCTTTAAACATTTAAACTTTTTTCTTTAAATCTTTATCAATTTTTTTTTGGACACTTTCAATTAAAATATAATACAAGATTATTTTTGTTAAATTATAATTATAAAATTTTGAAATAAGTGTAATTTTGATAACACTGGATTTTAACTAAAGTAATGAACGTATTAAAAAGTTAACATAAGGATTTTAAAAATATTTTTTTATTAATAACATATTTTTTAAAAATAAGTTAATAATTTTTTATCAATTAAAATTTTTTTCGATATACCACATTTTCTTCTTTTAATGATATTTTCTTTTAACCGATAATTGATTGATTGTTTTATTAAAATAAAAATATATATAAAAAATTATAATAAATTTTTATAGAAAAGGTGTTTTATTTTTTATTATTTTCATGAAAATGTTTATGTGAGAATGAATTTGAAATTTTCCATCAATGAATTCTTATTTAAAAATTTTCGAGATAATAAATTTTTTTTATCACTTTATTGATTTAAAACTAAGTAAACCATACTGAGCTTTTTTAGCAATAAATTATGAGAAATGTGATTTAAATTTTTTTATATATAAATCTAAATAAACTAAATTTAAATATTTAGAATTTTTAGAATTTATAAATCTAATTTAAAAATGAATCAACAATTAGAAACAACTGTTTATGGAGAAAACGATTTAGGAATAAGCGTTTCAAGAGCCTTTTTAATGATTACGCCAAAAATTGAAGAAAAAGAACAAAACAATAGCAACTTGTACAATTTGAGAAAAATAGAAAATTGCCGAAATTCAAAATCATTTACCAAAAATGCTAAATTGATAAATTTTGATCAAGAATCAATCTTGCAACAATTATCATATATTGGAGAATTTGATTATTCAATAAAATCTGATCATCTTTATAAATCTGGAGCTGGTAAATTTTTATACCAATTTTTATTTTTAAATCAAAAAAAATTTATGAATTGATTTAAAACTAAAATATTTATGTATTATTTTTTGTTAATTTTATTCAATATTAAACAGTTTCTTTTTTTTTAGGTTTTACATCTTCAAATATTAAAGAAAACTTTAATAAAAATGGGAACGAATTTTTATCAACTATTTTAAATGAAAATAATTATGATGAAAGTGATAAGTCCATTAATCAAACAAATTCTATTAGCTTTCAAATAAAAATTTCGAGTACCCCAAAAATTTACAAAAAAGCAGAAAAAAGTATTTATTGCAAAGCTTGTAATATTGTTGATACGAAATTATATTTTGAAAAAACAAAATTGAAACAACATCTTAAAGAACATCCAAATAAAAAAATTAAATTAAATTCAAAATTAAAAACTGTTTCGAAAGATGATATTCTTAAAAATACAAATTTCATGAATACTTATTTCAAAAAAATTTTCAAAAGAAAATGCAATAAGAAAATAGACCATGATCATCATGACTTGACAACATCAACCAAAAAAGTTGAATACAAAATTAGATTAAAAAAAACATCTTTGCATAAAAAAACATTAGATTTATCAAAAAGTCTAAAAACAAATCAAAAAAAAGAAAATAAAAGAATATCTTATAAATATACAAATAAAAATGTAATGCTCAAACAAAATTCAATAAATTTTGATATGTTAAATCATAACAATTTTTCAAATAATTTTAACCAGTTGGGACAATTAAAAGTTTGGTATGTTTAAATGTACAATTTTTAGAAAAAAAATTAAATATTATAATTGTATAGCTTAATATTTTTGTAATTATTTTAATTGTTAATTATCCAATTTTTTTTTATTAATAAAATATTATTATAAAAACAAATTATTTAATATTGGTTTATAAATAAAAATTTTCTTTGTATTTTCAAATTGAGAAAATATTAATTCAAATAAATGATTCATAGTCACTTAAGTTACAAAGCTATGTTACTTAAATCGCTTTTTATAATTTTTATAATAATAATATATATAAATATTTTAAGGTAAAGATATATTATGACAGGATTTTTATAAATATTATTTCTAGCAATTATTTCAATGATTTATCTTTACCAAACTAAAGTTAAAATTGCTTTTTTTTAAATTATTGAATTGAATTTAAAATAAAATCAATAAATTTCTAAATTGCGTGATAAACTTATTTTTATAGAATACATTTATTGGATACTTTATTATAATGAAAAAATTCATTTGAGGTGTCAGTCATAGTTAAATTTGAATCATTAAATCTCGAATAACATGTATTTTGATTAAACTACTTTAATTTAGTACTATAAATTAAAAACATGTTTTCAAACAAAAAAAAAATAATTAAGATCTTATTAAAGATTAGTGTATGTCAAAAATGGAAATATTAAAATTAAAGTTATTTAAAATGTATTAAAAAGTTTATATAAAAAAAAAGATTATATTAAAAGTTGAATTTTTGAGCCATTTAAAAAATTTTAACTATTAAAGATTATAATTATTTTTTCGATATTATTTATTAATTCACTTAGATAATAGTTTGTTTAAAAACATAACATAAAAATATATTTTTATTTGATATTTTACAAGTTTTTTTTTATCATATAAACAAATTAGTTTAAAATATT
Source organism: Brachionus angularis (assembly GCA_021432725.1). Lineage (NCBI taxonomy): Eukaryota > Metazoa > Rotifera > Eurotatoria > Ploima > Brachionidae > Brachionus > Brachionus angularis. Next base: position 5,120,066 of record JAJVDD010000001.1, on the reverse strand, counting down.
TTGATTTTAAAATAAATATATAAATAAATCTTAAATCAAAATTGATTAAAATGTTGACTAATTAAATTTTGATAAATTTGTTTGAAATTTTTCAAGATTTTTGAATTATCAATTTAAAAAAAAAAACAAAGAAGAATGTTATCTTTTAAAAATGTATGTTTTAGTTCTCTTAATTAAAGGTAAATAAAAATTTTAATCAGAAATAAAGAATATTGAATTTTTTCTAATCGAAGAAATGAGTAAATCATTTTTATTAAATTTATTTTAGGTAGTTGGATTTTTTATAAATTAAGATCAAATAAACATAAACAAAAAACGTTATTTTTCATTTAATTTGACTTTTGAAAAAAAAAGAATTACAAATACTTTTTTTTTGAAAAACATGAAACACGCTGAATTGAAAACAAAAACAAAAAAAACAAGCACGGTCATTGAATTATCTTTAATAAAACTTGAAGAATGGTATTTATTAAAAAAAAAATTGCTTTGATTAATTTACAAAATAAAAATAAATTCAAATTCCAACAAAAAATATTTAATTAATTTAATTGGCTTTGTTAAAATCTTTAACTAGAATTAACTTTATTTTCTATTGGCTAAATTATCATTTATCACGATTTAAAAAATTTTTTTTAAAATTAATTACAAGCTAGTCAAATTATTCAATTTAATAATTATTAATAAATTACCATACGTTTCTTAAGATATTTCAAAATTATATTTATATCAAGGTTACGGTTTTATTTATTAAAAATTTCTATATTTAAACATATTTTGTTGTTTAATTTTGGAAAATTTTATAATAAAAAAAAATCCTGAAAAATTAAAAAATATCAACAAATTTTTATAACTATTTAAATTGACGCTTTAAAGATGATATTATTAAGGGAAAATAAAATAAAAAATGATGTGTATAATATTATATTATATGTAATGAAAAAAGAAAAAAGTAAAAATCAAGAATCTATATATATTATATTGTGAATTATTTCTATGATTATAATTTAATTAAAAAAATTTTAAATATATATAGAAAAGTATTTAGAACAGCGAATTAGATAAATAAACATTTAGTAACAATTTTTTTTTCTAAAAATTTTCCTATTCATTAATTAAAAGAAGCCCTAAAAAAATCAATTGTCATTATATTATTTTGTTATAATAAATTTAAATTTTTTTCTAGAAATAAATAAATAAAAACATATTATTCGTTTATTTTTTTTAATTTAGTTGTTTATTTTTTGTAAGAAATCTGGTATTTGTTTATTAGTTACTTTTATTTCTCATACATAAATTTTGAATGATTTGTAAAATAGTATAGAGAATATTTTTACAAGTGCCAACTCAATTATATTTTTCAGAGGGGAGTATAATATTTTTTTATAAATTGATTAATTAATTTATAAACAAAAGTCAATAAGTAATTCGATGATCAGTCCAAATATATTGTTATTTTATAATTTAAACTTTTTTTTTCAGTGAAAAAAAAAATGTTGTATTTTTTAAATTATTGATAATTAATTGAGCAAAATAATGAACATTATTGAAATAAAAAAGCATATTTATTATTTTTTTTTATTTTTTTTTAATGATTCATTAAGTAAAAATTATATAACCTGTTTTCGCTATTGGTTATTTTTATATATTACATTACTGAATTGAATTAATTATTAACAGTGGAAGATTGATATTGCTTTTAATTTTTTAATAATCTTTATATAATTATATTTATTTGGATTATCACACATAATTTTTAGATAAATTTTTTTATTTTTCACGACTATTCTATTTTTATAAAATATAGCTCAGCAATTATTTTTAAAATTCAATGAAAAATAAAACAGAGGTGTATAATTAATATTTTAAAAATAAGCTTCAAAAACAGTCAAAAATTTTCTTTTTTTTTTTAAATAGAATAGATTCCTTTTGTAAGCGTTTTTTTTTTTTTTTTAATTTTCAGATTGAAACTTTAAACTACATGAGTTTAAACTGTAGGAATTCTTATTTTCTATTTAAAAATGACAAAAAAATTTAATTGGTTGGATTAAAAATTTCAAAAATTTGTTTTAATAGGTTATAGCATTCAATTTTTAACCAATCAAAAATATGAAGTTTAATTTAGCTAATAAATAACGAATCAAAATTAACTCTTTTTATTATTATTATTTTATATAAACTATGAAAAATAAATTTATCTTGCGAATTTTATTATAAATTGAAATTAAATAAAAAAAAAATTATACAATTTTTATTTCATGATTTAGTCTCAAAAGATTTAATATAACATTCTTATTTTTGTTTAATTTTTGAAATATATTAATTAATTGCTTTTTTTTTTCTTTTTCGTTTGTTTTCCCTTAATAATAACAATTTTTACTTTTATTTTAATATATTTCTTGATTGATTTTTTTTTCTTTTATTGATTTTATTTAAATTTCAATTAGCAATAATCTAAGTTATAAAATAAAATTAAGAATATTAAAGTTTAATTCATTGTTAATTATTTGTATTTTATTATTAATATAAATAATTATATTAATAATCAAATTATTTTGTTTATAAAAATTTTGAAGGAATTTAATATATTTAAAAAAATTGCAATTTGATTATTTTTTTTAAGAAACCTAATTTTTTTTATAAATTAAGCTAATAATTTTTAATTAAAAATGAGTTTAGCTCATTTACACATGACTTATGCTGCAGCAGCAAGTGGTACTTCGCCAAATTCACGTTTATTATTTTCCAATAATAATGCAGTATTTAATTCTAACAATACATTAAATAATAATACTGTTTTATCTGGCTCATTTCAATATTCAAACAATCATCAATCATATTTGAATTATCAAAACTATCAACAACAATCAACACAAAATTTAAATTCTTATCAACAGCAAAGGCCAACCTTTGGAATACAAGAGATTTTAGGCTTAAATACACATAGCTCAAACACTGTACCTAATTATCATCATTTTTTTGGCAATATTTCTTTATCTCCTTCTGAAAATCAATATTCGACCTCACATAATTCATCACAATCAATTATAAATAGTTCTTTAAATTCGCCAACAGGATCTGTAAATCAATCAAACGAAAATTCTAATGTTGCAAATAATGCTAACACAAAAGCCCTTCAAAATGTAATTACAAATTCTACTTCAACAAATTCTGCATTTCATATTAACAATGTTTCACCACCAAAAGAAACAAAAGCATTATTAAAAGAAAAGTTTATAAATAGAGCTAATGAAGCAGCTGCGGCTGCGGCTGCAGCTGCTTATGGAGCTTATTTTGGTCATACTAATTTTATTAACAATTTTTCAACATCGTCTATTGAAGTAATTCAAACAAAAGATAATGATAATTCAATAAGAAGTTTAAGTAATAGCGTCGTTTCAGAAGATGAAAATATGAACGATTTAGAAGATAGTAATGGTAACCGATTTTTTATATTAAATTTCTTAATTAGTAAAATATTGATTAAAACAAAAAGATGAAGATAATTTTTCTGAGGATAAAATGAATGGCTCATCAAGCGCACCAAATAATAATAACAAGCAAAATAAAAAAAGAAAAAAGAAAAGAAGACACAGGTAAATTGAAAAATCGATACTTGATTAAAAAAAATTCTTTTACTTTAGGGAAATTTAAACTAGTTTCTTAATTTACTTTAGAAATAATTCTTTCATTTTTAAAGAATAAATTTGATCACGAAATCAAACATAAAATTTAATTATTTTATTTGTAAATTCTAATAAATTTTAAAAAAAAATTTTAGAACAATATTCTCTAGTCAGCAAATAGAAGAATTAGAGAAAGCTTTCAAAGAAGCTCATTATCCTGATGTTTATGCTCGGGAATTGTTAGCAGTTAAAACCGATTTATCTGAAGACCGTATCCAAGTAATAGTTTGTTGTAACAAAAATTTATTTTAAATTAGAATTTAACAAGATTTAATTAACTCATGATATTTATCCTAACTTTTTTTATGGAAAAAAAATATTGAAATTTTGTTTATTAAGATATATGTTAAGCAATAAGGAACATAATTTAAAATAATTAATTAAATTTAGTTACTTAAAGATCTAAACTAATTAAAATATTTATATAAGGTATGGTTTCAAAATAGACGAGCTAAATGGAGAAAAACAGAAAAAACTTGGGGCAGAGCAACAGTTATGGCAGAATATGGATTGTATGGTGCAATGGTAAGACATAGTCTGCCTTTACCAGATACAATAGTCAAATCAGCTGAACAAGGCATAGATGGCTCATGCGCACCATGGTTATTAGGAATGCATCGAAAGTCATTAGAAGCAGCTGAACATATTAGAAAACAAGACGAATTAAGCACTTCAGAAAACTCATGTGAATCAAATCTTATAAATATAGACAGATCTTTAAATGATGCTTTAAGTCGTAAAACAGAACAAAATAATAAAGAAATAAAAAATGATTTTATAGAATTAAATACATCAAATAGCTCGACTTCTCCTACTCCAAATAATAATTGTAAAAAAAAGGACGATTTTAAGTCAATAAGTGTCACTCATTTGAGAGCAAAGGCGAAAGAACATAGCGCTAAATTGATGAATAATATGTCTTTAAATATTTCAGAATTAACTTCAAAAAGCCAAAAATTGAAAAAAATAAAAACGAATAATGAAAAATTAAAATTTAACAGCGATACAAACGAACAACAATTAATAACTTCATAATGTTTCTAATTAAAATTTATAATCGTTCAAAATTTTATATAGCTTTTTAAAAAATTTTAAAAAATTAGGCTATCTACTTTTAAAATTACTTTGTATATACATAAACAAATATTTAATTTCTTAACCTGTTTTAAAAATAAAATTGTTAAAAAAATAATATCTAAATATTCTAACTCTAATAATCTTGAACTCTAATTATTTATTAGATAACCGAATGAGAAATATTATATATCTTTGATCAGGTTGAATAAACTTAGAATTTATTTTTTGATTAATTTTTTCTTCCTCAAATTTATTGTCTACTTAAAATAACCAAAAAAGATAAAATTATTTAAAAAAGGCTTTTTTTTTGCAATCATGTTAAAAATTTTTACTTAGCTTTAATAATACTGTATATTAGAATGAAAAATAAAAACATACATCTCAATTAATAAAGACATTTTTTACGCTGAAAAAATTCTAGGGAAAAAAATTTTTAAGATCTCTTTAAGCTGATCACGAATATATGGTTGGTTGCAGGGAGTCTCCAATAAAAAATTACAGGGTGCGGAAATTTGAATTTTTAGCCTTAAAAAGTTTATTTTTTTTTTTAATTTTTTCAAAATATATTTTAATAATTGATAAAAAATTGATAAAATTCCACAATCGATCTGAGATTATTAATTGTAGGGTTGTAGGGCTCGGCTTAGGGGTTTAGGTTAGGGTTAGGGTTAGGGTTAGGGTTAGTTTTGTCATTATTTCATTTTTAGATAATAGACATAAAGTTTTGAATGAATAATTAATAATATAATATATTTTACTTTATAATTTTTTTACTTCCTTCCAATTCATAAATCAATGAGTTCAACATTTATTTAAACGATTTTATTAAATTTCTATGATTTGTCAATGGCCTTATCAATTTTTTTTTAAATTTGAATATAATTTTTAGTTTAAGTTACTAATAGTTTAGTTTAGTTTAGTTTAAGTTATTAAAAAACAATACTATCAATCGTTTTATAAACAATTATTAGCGTCAGCTAAATAAAATATAATAAAATATAAGTTAATAAATATGCATACTTGATAATTAATAAGAATTTTAATCTAATAACTAAAATTTATTTGATTTTTATATGTATATTTTCGAAAAAATTAAAAAAAAATAAACTTTTTAAGGCTAAAAATTCAAATTTCAGCACCCTGTAATTTTTTCTTGGAGACTCTCTGCAACTCTGTAATAGAAACATATATTCGTGATCAACTAAAAAGGATCTACAAGAATATATATGGGTTTAGTCGATTTGCTCGTGGGGGAGATTCTATAGTTCTTCGATTTTTTTCATTAATGAATTTTGATCTTCAAATAAATGATTAATAATAAATAAATAGTAAGTTATGGACAGGGTGTGTGAAATTGAATGGGTCCTTTCGAGGATGCACCTTTTATAGGGTTAGGGTTAGGGTTTAGGAAAAAAGAATTTATTTTTAATTTGTTATTTTAACCAGTTTACTTTGTGTTCTTAATTTATTAATTCATAAAAATGGGATCTAATGTCGATTATAAATTTTGGTATGAGATAGCTTCATTTTTATTTTGTAAAATCTTAAATTTTAAACTTCAACTTTTTCCTATCGAAAATCATCCCATTCCTATAACCTCATATAAAAAAAAGTTAAAATTATTATCCTATGATAAAGCATTAAAATTTGCCTAATTTATTTTATTTACTTAAGATATTTACTAAATATGTATATATTTGGTTCTACTGTATATATAAGGGGTACTCAAAAAGCAATTACAGATTTTATTTTTGAATAAAAAAGCATGTTAAATTTATCCAAGGCTAGTAAAATTTTGTACATATATTTCACTAACCCTACTTAAGATATTGACTCTCCTCTTTATAAATCACTATTTTACTTATAGAGTTTAAACTCTTTAACATATACGTTATCTTCGAAAACCTTTCAAAACCAAGAAAGTTCTCCATATTTTTTTGTTTTAAGTACTATGATATTTTAATTAGAGATTTTGATTAACATCAAAATGGCATCACGATCCTTTTTTTAGTTCCAAAAATGTATTCAAAATTCAAAAATTATCTAATCTTTAAATATTATTTTTCCTTGTCAATATTGACCTCTTTAGATAAATAAAATGGTGATGGAATAATGGCTTGGAAAATGACTTTACCAAGTGATGAAATTTATATACAAAAATTAGAGGCAAGAGTTAATTGAGATAAATATATTCATTATTTGAGTTTATGATAATTATGTCAAACCAATTTGAAATTTATTTTCCAGCTAAAAAAATCGTATGCATATTTTATCAATCAAAAGGTAAATAAGATTGAGGAATTTATATAATCACATTCATACACAGATTATCTCTTAAAAAAATCGCTCTGCATTTTACAACGTTATTATCATATATTCAGCCTAAAAAATTATCTTAAAAAAAGCATTGAATAAAAATTAATCTTTATTCAATCCTCTTAAGTAACATATAAAAATAATGATAATATTTGTGATTCAAAATTATCAAGTAAAGAGTAAAAAGTTTTTTGGTAAAAACCTGATTTGATTGAACCACTATATATTGGTTTTAATTAAAAAAGCTTACGTATTAATATCTTTTCTGAATCTTATTTTATCAAAAAAACTATTGATTAAAATTTGTACGCAATCTTCAACATAATTTTAAACATTTTTATATGTCAAAAATTTGTATGTTAAATCACATTTAAAATAATAAAAAACTAACAAGCAAAGAAAATTTTTATATTTGCAAAATTTTTTATTCAAACAAGACAAATTATATAATAGAGAAAAAGCATTAAAAAGATTTTTTAAGTTTTGCTCAAAAATTAATAAAAAAAAATTATATTAAAAAATATTTTCCAATAAATTTTTTTAAAATATTTCAATATTTTAATGACATAATTAATAAAATTAAAAATGTAATATTTATTATAATATATTATGTCTTTTAAAAATAGAATTTTTTTTTGTATTTTTTTTTCCAATTTTCAAAAAAAAATCTTAATAAAATTTTTTAATATTCAAAATAAAATTTATATTTGTATTAAACATGCGATATTTTATAAATTCTTTTTAAATAACAAAAAGAGTTAAATTTTTTTGCATACAATTTAAAATTAATTTATTATTATTATTATTATATAATAATTTAATGTTTTTGTATAATGGAATTATTGACACTAAAAATTAAATGAATTAATGTGTGTATTGTTAAGGTATTCAGGTAAATTTATACAATCACTTTAAATTCAAAAATATTATTTAATTCAAATTCATCTTGGTGACGAACACAAATTTCAAATTTAAATATGTTTGTAACTATACATTAGGGAGAGAATAAGAGAGAAAACAAAAAATATTAATATATAAAATTAAAATAAAATAATAGATTTATTAAAAAATGTTGAATTTAATTAAAGGTAAACATTTTAAAATTATAAAAATTTTGAATTTTTTATTTTTTTAAAGATAAATATGGAGTTTTTGTGTTGTAATCATAAATCATAAATGTAGGCTTAATTTTTTTTTTATGAAATTTTAAATTATTTGTATTAGACTAAATTTATAATAGAATATCACGTATACATAATTTTTTGTCATGGTATTATCATTTAAAATTATTTAACTCAATATGCATTATTATATATGTATTATTGAAATTGCAAAAAAACATTAAAACAAAAAATATTGATTTTTTTTAAAATTATTTTACATTGAATTTTTCTTATTTTTGTAGTATATTTAAAGGAAAACTAATAAAATAAAAATAAATTATATAATAAGAATTATATAATTTAATTGTATTTTTTTTCTAAAATAAAATTTTGTTTATATTGATTCTGTAACTGAATAATTTTTTCAATATTTTTTCTTGACACGACAGCTACAATTCATTTTTTTTTTGGAAATTGCGAATATAATAAATAATTTATTAAAAATAAGAAAAATAGCTTATTTAAAATTTTTTTTTAGTTGATAAAATCTAACAGATTTTTAAGAAATTTTTTTATTTAAAAAAAAATTAATTATAGAATTAAAAAAAAAAACTTAGTTTCTTGATACAATTTTTGATTATATAAATTTTGTATAAAATTATTATAATTAATAAATTTAATTTTGAATATTTTATATTTACGTTAATAATACATTTTTTTTTTAATTTAGCAATAAAAATACTAAAATTTATAATATTTGATTGTTAGAAAAAAGATAAAAAAAAAAATAATATACAAATTTCTTTTGCTTATAGATGTTCATATTAAAATTTTTTTTTTAAATTTAAACTAAGAGTTAAGTCACCTGTTATTTTTGTTATTAAGTCATATTTGTTTTAAAATAATTGATACTTTCAATTTTTATATGTTGAATCATAAAATTAGTTTCACTCAAGTATTATTCAATAATAAATTTAATTTTTTTTCATAAGTTTTTTTAATTTATAATTCAGAGTATTTCTATATTTCATTTGTATTTATTGTATTAGTTAAAATTTTTGTTGCATTTAAAAATCGTTTTTTAGATTTTTCATAAGTCTAACAAAATTATCAAGTATAATGTTTAATTATTTTATAATTTTTTTTAGCAAAAACACAAAGATAAATTAAATTAAGATAAAAATTGTAATTTCAAAACTATATATATATTTAAATTTTTTTATTTTGTATATTTCTAATTTTATCAAATCTTTAAAATTATCTTTTATTTTAAAATTGATAAGTTTTTTTTTTTTTTTAATAATATAACCTCATATATATTATATTACAAGTTTAATTTAAAATAATTAAAATATAATTATTATCAATTGAAATTATTTGTTTTATATAAAATTTTAACAAATAAAGTAAGATGATAAATTATCAGTTTGTTGATTAAGTGAAGAATAATTTTGAAAAAAAATCTAATAATGAACATAAATACAAAAAAAAAATTCATAAAAATTTAAGTTTAATTAGGCTAAAATATTCATCAGAAATAAGTTTAGTAAATTATTATATAATTTACCTTAACTACCTTTAAGTCAATAATCATGTTTTAAATTTATAATTTTTTTTTATTTTTTATTTAGTGATTCCAAATGTATATTTTTTAACTTTATATAGTTGAATTTTTGTATTTATTAAATTACATTAGTTTCTACTAAACATATTTTTATTTTATTTTGAAATTTTAAATTTAAAATTATTTCATCTTAAGTTGATTATTTATGGAAAAAATATCAGCAAACTTTTTTTTTATAAAGTAATTAATTTTATTTTACAAATTTTAAAAATGTTAATTATTATGATTTAAGAAATCTTCCTGGTTCTTCACTTATGTTAGTCCGATATCTATTTTTCTTTTAATAGCTAACCTTTTACATACAGTATTATTACATAAGAAATAGTATGCTAGGTAAAGTTTATATCAAATTTTATTTTAATGGTTAATTTTCAATCTTTTTCAAATAAATTTAAAAAAAAAGCAAAATTTTCTTTTGAAAAAAGTTGAATTTTATAATTTTATAAATTATTATTTTATTTTATTGATTTTTTTTTAAATTGTAAATGTATGCTTTTATTATAAAAATAATATTTTAGAATTAATTTTAAAAAATTGTATAATAAAATTTTATTAAAATTTGAAAGAGCATTTAATTTATTTGCTAATATTATAAAATTTGCTTGTTTTAAAAATATTCGATTTTACTTTAAATAAAAAGAAAAATTAGTTTTCAGAAAAATTTTTTTTTATATTATATGTTCTAAGTTATAAGGCTATAAGAATAATTATTTAAGCTAAATTTTGTAAAATTGATTTTAAAAATTAAAAAATTCGATTTTTGTTTTTTTTTTATTTTTAATTCAAAATTTTTAAAAATATGAATTAAATTAATTTATTAAAATTTGTAAATGATAAAAATAAGAATTGGTTCGTTTTCTAAATTTATTGTTTTTTTATATATTTATTATGTTTATTAATTTCTAATATTTTATTTAATATTTTTTATTTTTTAGTAAAAATCAACTAATTTTTAAATCTCAAAAAAAATTTTTTTTAAAAGATATTTATTTCATTTATGATATTTGATTTTAAATTATTTTTAATTTTACAATAAATTTTTTAAAAAAAAATTAAAAAAAAATAGTAGAATAAAACTAGAAGAAATCATTTAGAAAATGAGCTAAATTTTTAAGAAACACCTCTGAAATATTTTAATATATTCGTAAAAGCTGAATTTAATTTTTTTATTGAATATTTTCCTTTTCTTAATCGAAATTTTTTTAATTTGTAAAAATACATATATAATTAGATTTAGAAAAAAAAAACAAAATAAAATACATAAAAAAATATTAAGTAATATTTTTTTGAAAAATATGTTTTTTTATTTTAGTCTAGTAATTTTTTTTTTTTTTTTTATTTGTAATCATTTGCTATTCAAATGAGTTATTTTATATAACAAAATTAAATATAATTTTAATTCTTTAGAAGAATATAATTTCAAATTATTATTAAATTATATTTCACGAATCAATTACCTAATTTCTTTGATCATTTTTTTAGAATTAAATTTGATTGTTTTTTTTTTGTTGGAAAAAGTGCAATCTTATTTAAAAAATTTAACCTCTATAAATAAAATTTTAATATGACTTTATTATAAAGAGATTTTTTTAAATAGTAAGATTGAAAGAATTTATAACTTTATTTTTTTATTTTTAATGATAAACTTTATTATAAAATAATACTGTTTTAATTTTTATATAACATTATACTGGTTATGTGAAGTTAATTTCAATTCATTTCAATTGTTTGAATAACTTTTATTCTAGATTAGATAAAATCATCCTGAAAAATATTACATCTTGTAATAAATTTGCTACACATAAGTAACCTATCTGCTACTCTGTAATCTCATTACGCAGAAAAACTCTTTTAAACTCTTTTAACTTTTTTACAGTAAAAGTTTTTTATTTAGTTACATATTTTATATTGATTTCCAAGTTTTTGAGATACGTTCAACATAAGCATCAAAGTTTTTCTAAATTTAGGCAAAATTAAAAATTACCGTATTCCCTTGCTAGATATTGCAGCACCCAAAGTTAAGATGCGACTTTCAAGAGATAATGCGGCATCAAAGCCAAGTAAAAATTGAAAAATTACAAAGAAATTCATGAAAAATAAAAAGTAATTTTATTTAATTTCAGATTTTTTTTTAATTAAAAATTATTTTTTATTCTTCATGAATTTTTTGGAATTTTTCAATTTTTACTTGGCTTTGATGCCGCATTAACTCTCGAAACTTGCGAATAAGAATTACTTAAGATTACATGTTTAGAGCATGCAACAACAGTCAGATAAATTATAACATTGAGGAGATGTCGTTTGGAGCATGCGCCAAAGACGCATCTTAACTTTGAATGCTGCAATATCTAGCAAGGGAATACGGTATTATTGTATTGAAATTGATTTATTAACAAATTAATAATTATAAAATTTGTCTTTACCTATTTTTTTTCTTTTAAAATTTTTTTGATATTAATTAATATTATTTGTTTTATTCGATTTGAAAATTTTAGTAGTAATAAACAAGGTCTCAACAGATTCCTAGTACAACAAAAATTAATAAATTAAATTTGAACATTTACACTTTAAGTAATTTTTTCTTTTATATTAAGTTTATTACAAAACAATATCACAGAAAATAAAAATTACGACTATGTTTTTATTTTAATTTTAATTGTGTTGATATAATATTGAAATTATGTTTAATAAAATCATCATTTTAATTTTCTCTATATGTAAATAAATTTTCACGTTTTTTTTTTTATTACTTTGTGATCATTTGATGGATTATATTATTCAAGTTTAAAATTATTCCATACAAAAATAAAAACAAGAAATTATTTAAATAATTTTAGAAAAAAAAAAATTAAAAGACATTTTTTTAAAAAAATTTTCTTTATTGTTAACTTGTTTTTCTTATAAATTAGATTTGATTTAATTTATTCTTAAATTGAATTAAATAAATTAACAATAATAAATACTAATTTTGCTTTAAATTGTAATTTTGAAATAAAAATTTTCAGATATTTACAATTTTTTATTAAGCATATTAGTATTAAATACTTTAAAATGATTTATGGTAAAAACAAATATAATATTGATTTGGCTTAAATAAACATTATAGGTAATATTAACAAAAACAATTAAATTAATTGATTAATAAATTAAATTAAAAATAAAATAGAAAATCACAAGTCTTTTGTTATTCAATATAGTTTTCAAACAAAATTTAAAATCTATTCTATCGTTTTAAAAGAAATTTAAGCCTAGCAAAGAATAGAATTTATAAAAAAAATTACAAATATTACTTAATTAAAATTATATTTATTATAGCAATGAGAAATCCTGCTCTTTATATTAAAAATATACTTAATTTAAAAAAAAATCATAAAATTGTTTTTTTTTTTTAATATTTGTAACAAATTGGTACTAGGATTATTAATCAACTACTTTTCAATTTTTAAAGAATTTTTTTAATTTAATAAATTTAAATTTACTAATTTAAATGATTATCATTAAGATAAAGAAATTTGAATTTTGTTTTAAATTAATTTTTTTTTAAACTTATTTTTTTAGTATTTTGTTTATTTTAGATTTGACTTAATTAGATATTTCAAAATTTTTTTTATCATGGATTTCAAAATTTAAATGATTTAAAAAAAAACAATTCGTTCATTTACAAAAATTGAATTCTATCTTCTATAAAAAATAAAATATGACCTTAATAAAAACCCAAAACCAAACAAATCATAATTCCAAAAACCACCAAAGCAGATGTAAAATATGCTTTAAATTATTGATTGATTGGAAAGGAATAAAATTAGACAAATTTTTAAATATAAATAATTTTAATAGGGGTGATTTAGATACTAATTCAACTTTAACTAATGGCGAAAAGCATTCAAATAATAATAATAATAATATTACAATCAACAATGAATTTAAGAAAAACGAAAAGAAAAAGACAAGATCAAAATTTAAAACAAATATAAAAAGAATTCAAAATAATAATCTAGTCATTAAAAAAGATTCATATAATGGTGATTCAAAAACAAAATTTTACAAATCTAAAAATGTACTTAAAATAATAAATAAATATTTATTCAATAACAAAAGTAGTAAAAATGATTACTTAAACATTTATAATGATAATTTTGACGATGAATTTAACTCTAAATTCAATTCTAATTTTAAAATATGTAGAACATGTTTTGAATTAATAAAAGAACTAGATAATCACATTATTCAGTTTAACAAAATTCGTGATTATTTAAAAATAAAGATGAGAAAATCATTTAAATTATTCAAAAATAAACGACAAACAACGAAAAATCAAAACTTGAGTCAAAACTTATGTGGAATTCTTCAATCGCACTCTTTAACTACAACCGGAAATGAAAATTTATTTCAGAAACTTTGGAAAGAAAATATTTCTAATAATTTTAATTTTAGTGATTTATTAAATTTAATAAAACAACAAAATAATCAAAATGATGATAATGTAAATAATATTAATTTAATTTAAATTTAAATTCTTTTTTTTATATTTTTGTAAATAAATTCTTAGCTTGGTCTATTATCAAAACTATCTAAAAGCTCCAATGAAAATTTAGATGAACCAATACATCTAAAAATAGCAGATTCTAACCAAATCATAACTGAGCAAAACATAGATCATGAGAAAAAAAATGTATTAATATCACCAACTTCAACTAATAGAAGAAAACGTAAAAGCAATGTAATATTTTTTCAAAATAATTTAAAAAAAAATTTTATCAAATTGTTGTTTATTTGTTAAGTTTCCAAATAGATTAAGTAATCACTTGACATTTATAAATAAAATAGCTGTTAATGTTGATCAACTTGAAAACAAAAAAGAAAGTAGAGAAGAAAATGAAGATTCTAATCTGTTGAATGAAAACCAACAAGAAAATTTAAAATTAAATCAAAAATATTCCGAAAATCAAAGTATTCTTGAATCATCAACACTTAAGAAAAGTCGAAATAAAACTAATTACAAATCTAATAATAATAATAATAATAATATTTATAGAGATGAAAAAATTATAAATAATAAAATAAATTCTATTTTAAATTCGAGCGGGAAAAATTTTAATTTATTTTCAGATTTAAATGTAAATCTTTCAAAACAAAAAAACCAATCTTCAAACAATAATGATTTGACAAATTATAGTCCTAAAGATGAGAATGAAACTGTAAATATAATCAAAAAAGAAAATTTAGAGGCGCACAATCAGTTTAAATTCTTAGAGCCAATAAATGACATTCGAAATATTAATATTAATAGATTAAAAGAAGAAATTGATAATCAGCCAAATAATGATATTAACGAATTAGATTTAGAAGAAAATGAAAATATTGGTGAAAACGAAATTTATAATGAACCAAATAATCAGCATAATTACGAAGAATTTAACGATACCTTAAATGAAGAAAATGAAAATGATGATTATGATGATATTGAGTATGAATGTGATCAAAACATGTCTTTATCAACAGAGCATGAATTAGATCAAAATAACAACATAGTTTTATGTTCAAGTTATCCCAAAGCCCAATCACACAGTAAAATACAAAACTTAAAGAATTTACAAACAATAAATAATTTTTGCTTATCTGCTATAAAAAATGAAAATAAAGTTTTATCCAACAATAATAGCGCTATTCTTCACACCAACATAAATTTAGATTCAGTCAATACAAAACACACTTGTAATATATGTAAAAAATCTTTTAAAACACAAAATATATTAAGACAACATATGCGCATTCATACAGGTGACAAGCCATTTGTATGTGATATTTGTCAAAAAGCATTTAGCCAAATGGCTAGCTTAAAATATCACCAAGCAACACATTCAGACGATAGACCTTACAAATGTGATGGATGCTCAAAAACCTTTAAATTAAAGCCTCCTTTCAAAAAACATACAAAAGAATGCATTCAAATGACAAATAATAATATATTATTAGATTTTAGTGAATCTAAATTGGCTCGTCAACAACCGTCCTCATCATCTTCTTCGACTTCTTCCTCGTCATCTGTTTTATCAACTAATAATCAATCTTCGTATCATATAAAAAATAGACATGAAAAGTTAAGTGGCCTAATTAATCAAGGAGATAATGAGCAAGATATAGATGATTATGAATAATTTTTAAAAAAATTGAAATGCAATGTCTATGTTTTTAATAATTTATAAACTGAATTTTATGTTGTGAGTAAATATGATGTAAATTACTCTTCTTTATATAGTATTTCTTTATAAATATTCCTTTTTATACATTCAACAGATTTAATAAGAAATAAGTAAAATTTTAAGTTCTTAAAAATATTTTAATAAATTTAAAGTCTTAAATCTAGGATAATTAATAAATAATTAAATGTCAAATTACAATATTCAGACAAATGATTTTTATTTGGATAACATCAATAATCAAAAAATCATATATATAACGTAAATAAACGTTTAGTATATTTATTTAATTTTGAAGTTCCATAAATTAGAAACTAGAAAAATTCTATTCTCAAGTTTTTTTTTTCTTGTTGTAAATGTTACTTGTATTTCGTAAATTGATTTTATTTTATTATTATTATTATTATTATTAGACAATTATTAAATAATTATCAAAAATTCCAATTTTTTGTTCCATACTTTGATTCCTTCATAAAAAATATGTTCTGATTTATTCGGGATTAAATAAATTTAAAATATTATTAATTCTAATTGTGATAATTTTATATTTTTAATTAAAAAGAAGCCTTATTTCTATTTAACTCAGAATTTTTCTTAACATTCGATTTTATCAGGTGATTTTTATATTTTTTAAAATTTTTTTGTGTATTAAATAAATAATTTAAAAGTAAAAATATATAAAAATATGTTATTGATTGAAAGAGCAATAAATTTATTAAAAATATTTAATGAGAAAAATTGGTTTCTATTTAGCCGGCATTTTTTATAAATATTTAATCAAATTTTTATTTTTTTTTTTGAATTTTATCATATATTTAATTTTAATTTTATTGTTAAAAAATTTTTGTTTAAATATATAAATGTTATTTTTTTAAAAATTATAAAAAAGATATTTCAATTTTTAATTAATAAAAATTCAAAAAATTCATTATCTTTATAATTATAAAATTAAATGCTTTTTATATATTATGTTGCCAATAAATTTTGCAACATGACCATTTTTTAATGAATATGCTCTTTGACAAAGCTAAATTTTTTATTATATATATATTTATCTTCGAAGCATTTATTTAAATATTTTTTCTTGTTAATTTCAAAAATTTGAAATAAACCAAAAAAGTTTTAATGAGCATATTCAAATAATTCAAATAATTCAAATAAACCTCTTTGTTAGCGGATTCCAATTGTATTATTCTTGGCATAGTGGAAGATTCTTTGTGTTTTTTTTTTATATTTTATATATTATAACCTAAAAGCTCAATTTTAGAGTCATGTCATTAAACTAGGGTATTCAATTTTAGTGACATGTCTTTATCAAATGAACACTGCTTTTAAAAAATTTATGTAATGACATGTCCTTAAAATCGAAAAAGGCCAAAAAAAGACTATTTTTTCACAATTTTTAGTCTAATTTGGTCACACGTCATTTAGCATTTACTGATTTGTTATTAACTTAGACTCAAAGCTTAGAAAAAATTGTCTTTTTGTGGCAATTTTCGGTTTTAAGGACATTAAATCATTTTTAAAAGTAGTGTTCATTTGATAAGGACATGTCACTAAACCTGAATACCCTAGTTTAATGACATGTCTCTAAAATAAAGCGTTTACGTTATATTTAAAATGCTAAATTCTAAGAACTGAAATATGAAATATCTTAACTTTGTTTCCTGGCTCTTTATTAAGCACATTATGACAACAAATATATTTTTATAATTTAGAGACATTATTGACATTAGTTTCATTCAATTCAATTTAATTTGATTTCTACGGTACTATGTTGGAACTATTATTAGGCGCTAACACATACCCCTTCTTTTAATAGTTTTTTAAAATTCAAAAATTTATTGATAACATAAAAGTCTGGAATTATTAACAATCGTTATCCAGTTGGCTTACAACTTGTCGAGCTACTAAAATATGTTAAACAATTACAACCATCTAGACTGAACTTCAAAAATTAAAGTTGTCTATTTTAATTGGCAATATTGATATTTAAATAAAAAATTATTTAATAAGTAAACTCATAAATTTTATATTTTTTAAAAATTTAATAATAAAAAATTATTCTAACCAATCAATTCTTTTTTACTAAATATATTTTTTAAAAGCAATTGTTAAGTTATTTTATTAAACAGAATTTTAGTTTTGTAAAAGCATTATAAATATTAAATAAATTTTTTCATTCAAGTATTAACACTAATGTTTCCAAGAAATATAATTTAATAGATTAACTAAATTACAATGTTCAATTGTTTACACAAATAATATTGAGATAGGTTTCGCTTAAATAATCAAGTTTTAAAAAATCAAAAGCGAACTGCAAGAAGCTGAAATAGATCTAATCTAATGAAGATATAGATTTCTTGAATTAAAAACTTTTTAATTCAATTTAAATCTAATGATTAGATTTAATTCAAGAAATATATACTTGTCAAAGAGAGAAGCTTCTTAAAATAGAAATCACTATCAGTAATAATTATAAAATTCAACGATCAAAAATAAATTTCATAAATTAATTTTTAATTTTTTACAAAGATTTAATATATTTTTCTGATCTTTATTTTTATTATTTCATTTTACTTAAAATAAGCTAATAATATAGCTTAAATATTTTTTTGAATAATTTGTGAATCTCAAGTTTGCTGTTACAGAATGTCTAATATAAATGAAATATTTGGAAGCGACTCTGAAAATGAAAATGGTAAATTTAATTTTATGATATTTATATTATACTTTTATTATTTATTTATTTTTTTTTAATTCAAAGAAATTGAAAAAAATGAATTTGCTAATGAAGAAGAAAATAATGAAAATAGCGATGATGACAATCAGCACGAACATGAGTATAATGAGGAAAATATTGAAAATTCAGAAAATTCTCAAAACGCTGAACAAAATGGAAGTAATAATGACGACGATGAAGATGATGATGATATTGTTCGTAAAGCACCCAAAGCTGCTGCCGAAGTATTTGGAGATGAATTAAATGATTTGAGTGAAAGTGAAAATGAGGAAAGTCAGAAAAATTTAGAAAGTCAAATTCAAGCTCATTTTATGGAAGAAGAAGAGGAACAAGAACCAGAACAAGTTATAGATATTCAAATACCTAGAGTTAAAACAGATCTTGGCAAAGAAATACACTTTGTCAAACTTCCAAATTTTTTAAGTGTAGAACCGAGACCTTTCGATCCAAATACTTATGAGGATGAAAATCCAAAAGGAGATGCGCTTGACGAAGAAGGAAAAACAAGAGTTAGGCTTAAAGTAGAAAATACTATTCGATGGAAATACGAAAAAGATGCTGACGGAAATTTGATCAAACAATCAAATGCTAAAATAGTTAAATGGTCTGATGGTAGCTTATCCATGTATTTAGGAAATGAAATATTTGATGTTTATAAAGCTTTTATGCAAGGAGATCATAATCATCTATTCATAAGACAAGGAAACGTCTTACATGGTCAAACAGTATTTAAAACAAAATTAACTTTTAGGCCTCACTCTACTGACTCAATGACTCATCGCAAAATGACCATGTCTTTGGTTGAAAGCGGATCAAAAACAAAAAAAGTTAAAATATTAAATGAAATAGCTAAGAATCCTGAAAACAAAAGACTTGAGTTGCTAAAGCAAGAAGAAGAAAAACTAAAAGCGGCATCTCGCAGACAAAACCAGCAAAGAAGAATCAGAGAAAAATCTCATCAAAAAGGTATATCTTCTAAATATTTAGAAGATAAATATAATAGTGATGATGAAAATGCCATATCATTATCAGATATCAAAAGTAAATTTAAACGTGGCGGTAGAAATGACAGTAAAGTTTCAATATATTCCTCAAGTGATGAGTCAGATAGAGAACGCAGATTAAACAAGGCAAAATTAAATGATTATGAAAGTGACAATTATGAAAGTGAAGAAGATAATTATGATGATAGTCATCGAAAAACTTCATTGCAATCATTTAAGAAGAAAAAAATGAAAAAAGTTGTATCAGATGATGAAGATTAAAATACTAAAATTATGATTTTTTGTAATATTAAGATTGATTGCTAGTTTATATCGATTAAAACTAAATAAAATTTATTTCTGTATAATATAAATAAAAAATACAATAAATCATTTTTTATTTCTTATATTAACTTTAAAGTTAAAGAATTTTAGGCATAAAAGCTTAAGATAATTTAAATGACTTTTCAATAATAAAGTTAGCACTAATTTTTATCATTTTAAATTTAATAAAAGATGAATAATAGAATATCATCTGCATCATCAATAAGTTCTCTATCATCAGTAAAACTTCAAGATAATTTAAAGCCAAAATTTCCTGGAAAATTACCAAAAATTCTAAAAACTAAAAATACAAATTTAGATGATTTAAATAAAAATGACATAAAAAATGAAAAAGCAACAAAACGTTATAACTTAATGATGGAGAAATTATATGATTTTGCATTAATAAACGAAAAAAAAAAATCTAAAATAATTCCTCCAATAAAATGTACAAACACTAAAAAAGACACAACGCTTGATGTTTCAAAAGAAATTATTTTAGATATAAATAAAGCAAATCTTTGCCACAATATTTTAAATTCTCAAGCCATAAATAATTATTTATTAGCTAATAATAAAATTAATGAAATTGCAGAAATTGAAAAGGATGAAGAAAGTTCCTTTAAAGGTGAAATAAAAGCTCCCAATGAATTATTAGAAGAAGTAAAACTTTTAGTTGTATGATCAATTACTTTTTTTTAATATTTAAAATTTTTAAAGTTTTTAGTCTATATAATGGAAAAAAATTGGGAATGTGCGAATAAGATATGTAAATTTATTTTAATGTATGAACCAAATAATAAAACAGTAAATGAATTTTTGCCTTTGATTGAACAAAAAATAATCGATACAGATACAAATGAATCTTCTAGTGAAGATGATTCAGATGGCTCAAAATTAGATCAAAATAGTGATGATGATGATGATGATGATGATGATGATGATGATGATGATGCTGATGATGATGATGATGATGATGATGATGATGATGATGATGATGATGATGATGATGATGATGATGATGATGATGATGATGATGATGATGATGATGATGATGATGAAGATGATGAAAAAGAGAAAAAAGATAAAAACACAGACTAGAACAAAAACAACTTTAAGCTTAAAAAAATTTTTGAAAAATGATTTGTAAAAACTTAAATTATTAAAATCAAATTTCAAATAAAAAAATTAATATCTATTTATTAATTATATGATTTTTTAAAGTTACTTTTTATTTAATGACTATCGAATATTTTAATTAATTGTTAAAGTTTAAATAAAATTAATTTTATTAAGATAAAGATATCTGTTTTGATTCAAAAAATTTACTTTATTTTTATGTAATATTATTTTAAATAATTTTTGTCAAATAATAATTATTGAATAAATTATAAAAAAAATAAAATCAGAAAAAAGTTAAATTTTTTTGATTTTGAAACAAAATCATATTATATAAAATCTTTTATTTCTATAACTAATAGTGAAAAAAAACTAACAATCCAAAAAATTTGCAGCCATAAGCAACTCAAGAGCTATTTCTGGTGGTATTGGAAAATCTGGTATTTCAGTTGAACTATTTGTGTATCTAACTTTGTAAGTAAAATACATGCATACTTTTTGTAAGACATGTGACCTTTTTGGATTATTTGATGTTAAATTTTTTATAATATTTTCAATATAGAAATATTCAATTAATTACGGTATCTCTCTAAATAAAATTTCGTTTGTTTCATTTTCAGCAAATTGACCTAAAATTTTTATCTATTTTAATATGTCTATAAATATTTAAATTTAACAAACAATGCTTACCTGGACCGCTTAACATAGCTTTGATTGTACCTGAAGTTAAAGCATAGTCTCTTTTAATTATAAACTCATGACCATCAAATGAGATTAGCTTAACATACATAGCGTCCGGTCCTTCACAACTACCATATTTAACATCATTTGAATACGTTTCATTTGTTTTTGGATCCATTTTTAATATTATAATTTAAAATCTAAATAGATTTTAAAATGATATTACAGAATTTTTGCATTGAATATTAATATTTTTATCTTAGTCATTTCATATATATATAATTTAAAATATATTATACATAAATTAAAAATTATCGTTATGGTTTTCCTAAAAAAAAAGTTTTTAATAATAATTAATAAAATATTGTTTTTTAAACATTCCAAAATTCTTAATTCGTATTAAATTTTAGTGCACAGAATTAAAATAAGCATGGATCAAATATTATTGGTTGTTATTAATTTAAACACAAACAAATCGCAATTTTTTTCTTATTGGAATCTTAAAAATAAAAATTGAAATTTTATAAGAAGGTTTTTTTGTTTGTCTTAAATATTTCAATTTATATTTAAGTTTTATAAGATTTATTTTTTGTAAGGTTAATCTCAAAAATTCATAATAAAATTTAAATTTTTGTTAAGGCTAATGCTTTAGAAAAATTTTGAATAAATTAAAATTATCTAAAAGTTATTTAATAGAAAAAAAAAAGCTAATGAACATTTTTTTGAAATATCTATCTATTTTAACTAATTTAGGCTTTTAAAATTTTAAAACCTATAAAAATACAATTTTCTTACCAAATATCGTCTGAAATTTTTTTTCATTATCTCTGCTAAAGAACTTACTATAATTTAATTCAAAACGAATCTAATTCAAAAAAAGTAAATCTAGATAATTTAATGCCTAAATAAAAATTAAAAAATAAGCAAATTAATGCTTGTTGCTTATTTTAAAATTTTATTTCAAAACTTAATCAATGAATTTATTGTAAAAATATAAATTAAGAAATTAAAGCCAAATTTTATTTAGGATTAAAATGCTATTTTTAAAATAAAATAAAATTAAATTTTATTGAATTCGCAACGCGAATTTAAAATTAATTTTAAAAACAGCATTTCTTTTTTATTTAGCCATTAATTTCTTTGACAATAAATTCTTGGGATCGATTCATTTGAGGGAAATTTAGTAAAGCCTCAAACATAACCAAAATTTAAATTTTGAATTTAATTTTATATCGTATTATTATTTTTATTATTATTAATATTGAAATAGAAATTCCGAATTTAGACACACACTTTTCTGTTTGTCTTTTATATACAGTATTACTTTGTTATTGAATGCACATTTAAACCAAAAGTTACGTGTATGATGCATGACCTACATAGACCACTCAATCATAATTATTAATCGCAAATCAAAAACTTCTCTATCTTAATAAATTAAGCAAAATTTAAAAATATTAAATCTTTATTTTTATTTAGTTATTTATTTATTTATATAAACGAGGAGTCAGGTGTTTTTTTTTATTTATAAAATTATTAAGTATTATTTTTGAAATATTGATTTATTTTTCATATTAAAGATACTTTTGAGTTTTAATTTTTATAATAATGAGTTGCTTAATTTTTAAAATTATCAAAAATAATGATAAAAACTAAATTTAATTAAAAATATAAATTTGATTTTTTAATGAAAAAATACATGGTATATACCATCTTGAAAATCACTAAAATAGCTGGAAAATTGTAAAAAAGATGAAAATAAATTTTAAATTTATAATAATTTAATAATATTCTTTCTTAAATAAAAACATAATTAGAAATTGAGTTCACATTTTAAACAACTTACTAAACGTTTGTTGCTTACTAAAGGTTATAAAATCGCTAAAAAAGAAAGTAATTTATTATTTTATTTTATTTTTATTTACTTAATATTAATATATTATGAATATATAAAGTATTGTATTAATTTAATAGAAATAATAATAATAATAATAATAAATTTCAGAATAAAAATCTTTATTTAAAAAAGACAATCAAACAATATTTATAGTTAAAAAAAAAAAACAACAACAACAAATTAGATAATCAAATCAAGTTAACATTATTCTTCTTCTAACAAAATGAATTATGAAAAATTAAGATTTTAATTTAAAAAATTTGTTTAATAATTCTTGAAACTATAGTTTTTCTAAATTATATATTTAAAATTTAAGATAAACATTATTTTACAATTTGAATTAAACAGGCTACCATAGTAACATTATTTAAATTATTCTACAATAAAATTTAAATTGATGCCTTAATCTTTAAGTGTTTCCCAAATTTTGATTTTGATTTGATATATATTTTTTAATTTATCTTTAAGCCATATTATTATTATTATTATTATTTTTGTTGTTTTAGTTAGGTTAAATAAATTTTATTTTTAGTATCTTTATCGAATGAACTATTTAAATATCAGACATTTAAAATGCGATCTCAAAATAAACATTTTTAGTTTAAATACTGTAATAATCATTCCGTTTCAATTAACTATCATCTATATATGGAGAATTAATACTACTAAGCAAGAAAAGAGAATGTGTGAGTTGTTTTAGTATATGTGATTTTTGAGTTGATGGCGTTATGATAAATTCAAAATTTATTTTTTTATTTTCAATTTTTCTATTTAAATTGTTCAAAAAGTTAATTTTATGATAAATTAAGCGCAATAAATATAACTAAAAATTAAAAAAGATAAACTTTTTTCAAAAATTAATTTAAAAAAAAATCCGTGAATAGATTAAAATTTATTTTTAACTAAAACTATAATAAGTGTGAGTTAATAATTTAATATTGGAATAAATGGGATAAAGAGATGGCGTGTGCGTGACTTGAGCTGTGATTATTTTTTTTTTAATGTTCAATATAAATAGGAGAAAAGAGTGATATTTAAAAAAAAAAAAGTTGATTTAATTTTATTATAATTCTAAAGTTTCTAAAAGAATTTAATTAACTAATTCTATAAAATACATATTAATAAAAAAATACTAGGTTAATATTATTTAAAATATTTCATTTCAAAATGGCGGCGATCTTCTTTTTTTTATTTTTTTTTTAAATTGATTTCTTATATTTAATTATTAATTATTATTTTCTAAGACAAATTTTTGTAATTAAATATTAAAAAAAAAAAAACAAAATGGTGGCCTTTTTATTTCTATCTATAAAAAAATTCAATTAATAATGTTGTAACTAATAATAATAATAATTATAAAAACGGTCAAGGACTATTAATTAAACAATTTTTTAGATATTTTTTTATTAAAAAATTTTTTTTATTTTTTAGCTAAAGTAAAAATTAAAAAATGATGATATCTAACCCGAGCTCTGTTTTATCTAATAATTCAGATCCACAAAATGATATTCAAAAATCAGATGACGATTCAAGTATGAATATAGATTTAATTAAAAATAATATATTAAACGGTGTAAATACGACTAATACGAATCATGTAAATAATTTAAAAAGAGCTAACGAATATATTAATAAAAATAAGTATAATGAAAATCAAATCGAAATTGTTTATAATTCTGATGATAATGATGATAATGAGGATGAAATAATTAAAAAAAAGAAAAAAATGTCTGAAATCATAAATAATAACATTAATAATAAAATCATCAATAAAAATTTAAGAAATCGGCTTAAATATTTAAAATTGAAGCAATTAGAATTGAATTTACGCAATGAAGAAGCTAAACTGATTTTATTAAAACGAATGTATTATTCTCAGCGAATGTATTCATCAACTTCTACTACTACTAATCAAGGACAATTACAAAAAAATCAATTATCTCAAAAAAATCCTCAACAATCACTAAACCAAAAACAACAACAAAATCATGTTCAGCAACAAGCTGTAACAAAACAAAATAATTTGAATCCAAAACCGGCAAATGGTAATATTTCAAATAGACCTGGACAAAATCAATTAGTCAACACTTCTACACCACAAAGTTCGTTGCTTTTAGCAAAACAACATCAAAATCGATTAAATAACAATAATTCACCATTATCTAATACAAGCCAAAACAAAGCTCAATCTCCATCCTCTGCCTTTAGTCCAGTACCTATTGTTACTCAAAATAATGTTGATCAAACAATTTCATCGCCTGTTGTAAATAAAAAACAGAATGCACAAACACAAGCAATCGTTAATCAGTTGGTTCGGAAAGAATTCGAAAAATCATTATCTCAATTAGAATTTCCGCCACGTATAAGTGGTAATCAACAACAACAACAACAACAAATGCAACAAGATATTTATTTTTTACCCAACGCAAACTCGCCCGAGTTTTTAATGTGTTTGGGTCTTGAAGAAGTAGTTAAATGCGTACAAGAACATTTGACCAATAAACAACAACAAAAAGAATTAAAAGAAAAGTTTAAAGAAAATACAAATAATTCAGATTCACAAGAACCAAATCAAGTAGTTATATTAAACCAAATTGATATTAAATATGAATATCCATTTTTTTGTGCACAGTGTAATACTGATTTTTCGCCAGTATGGCGACATGATAAAAATAATGTAGTTCTATGTGAAAAATGTCTTAAGTCAATTGAACGAAAGCAAATAAAACAAGAACATAGTGCTAAATTAAAACAATTATTTATAAAGGCTTCAAAAGATAAAGAGTTATTTGAAAAGCAAGTTTTAGCGGAACAACAACAAGTTCAAAAAACATCTCAACAATGCCAACAGCAGCAATCAATAGCAAAAATAGCTTCTAATTCTCAGGTTAACAATATTAATTTTCAACGTAATTCATCACCGGCCAATGTAAACCAAAAAACATTTCAACAATCGAATCAAAATACTAATCGCCCTTCTCCAAATATGAATCTGCAACAACACCAAAAAAGTCATCAACAACAGCAACAGCATCAAAAACCAGCTCAAAATATGTCAATGGGAAGATCAATTCAATCAAACCATCAAAATTCTATGCCTCATCCAAATTTAACACAAAATTCAAATCATCGATCTACTTCGCAAAATATAAAGCTAACACAGCAAATCAAAAATGAAGTGAATAATACTACTCCCCAACAACAAAGACAAAGAACATCGACAGGTAGTTCTTTGTTGAACCACCATTCGGCATCCTCACCATCTCTAGTCAATCAATCCACTACTACTACTAATAATAATAATAACAATATTAAATCAGCTGCATCTAATACTAATTTAGCTAACGCAAATTCATCTTTAGCTGCTTTAAACTTTCCTTTTGGTAATTTGCCGACAGCTACTGCGATAGCTGCATTGGCTCAGCAACAACAGCATCAACAACAAGCAGCATTTTTACAAAGATTTATTCAACAAAATCAACATCAAAATATAAATTTATTAGCCGGTTTACAAACTCCAGCAGCTGCAGCTTTAGCTGCAAATTACTTAAATATGAATTTGTTCTCATCACCTAGCAATCAAACAGGTAATAAATGGAAGAATTCATAAATGATTTTTTTAATATTTTAATGTTTAATGTAAATAATTTAAACAAGAAATTAATATTTAATTATTAAATATGATGATTGTGATCATTTTTTATTTTTTTCTGATTCCAAATTGATCCTAAAATTGAATATTAGATTTTATTTAAAAATAAAATTTAATTTAAAAACGATTGTTAATTAAAAAATTTGATGTTGTCATCTTTAAGGAAATTTTTTTTAAATTGCTGTTGTTTTTTCTGTTTAGTATGTTAAAAAAAACAATTTGAAAAAAAATTTTTTGGAAATTTTTAACATATATATTTTTTTTCATTTTATTATATATATATATATATATATATGATATAAATTTTCATCTAATAAAATTTACTAAATAAATTAAATAAAAAATCAATTTGATGATTTGACTATATTAAACAATTAATTAATTATTTTATAATTAAACTTAGTTTATCTTAAGTAAAATTTTTATTTTTAAAACTTAAAATTAAAATAAAATAACAATATTTAAAATTAATCTTTTATTGATATCTTTTTAGTTCATAAATTAATATGGCTATTTCTTTATATTCTAAAAATAATTTTTTAAAAATCTTCAGCTTCAATAATTAATTAACGAAAAAATACTCAATCGAATTACCCAATCTATTTTCTATTGTCAATATTAAGTATTTATTACGATAAAATTTGGATTATATATTAAATTAAGCTAATTTTCTACTTTTCAAAAAGATATAAAGCATCTTTTTTTATATATTTTGAAATTTTTAAAAATGAAGTGATTTCGAATGGAGCAAGTTAAAAATATCTCTTATTTGCTTAAAAAAAAATGTATATATATATGTATGTTATCGTAAATTAGCATGCTTATTAAAAAACATTCTAAGTAGTAAATTAACATTCTGAAAAAAAATTTTTAAAATTTTGATAATTTCCTAGTAAATACACATTTTTACTAAAAAAAATTTTTTTAAAAATAGCCCTAAACCTAACCCAGAATGCTTTTTACTAGTAAATATGCAGATTTACTAAGAATGCTAATTTACGATAAAATAACAAATTTTTTCAAAAATATATTATAATAATTGATAAAATTCCACAATAGATCTGAGATTTTTGACTTTAGGATTGTAGGGTTCGGCTCTCAAGATTCTATAATTGACGGTAATTATTTGTTATATACTTAATATTGTCGTATCAATACTATTATATATAATATCAAATAACGTGGTTAGTTAGTTAATAATAACAGCTTCTTTAATATTTATGTTCTCTACTAGATTGCAAGTAAAACAAATTTGTGATATAAATAAAATTACTGTATAAAAACTTTGGTCATTAGTAAATTTTAAGTAAACTTATAATATACTGCATATGAATGACTAATGATTTTTGTTTTGTTAATTACGTTAAAATATATCATCACATAATAAATTAAAGTGTATATTATATACTGTATAATAATGTAATAAAACTATACCGTCAACTGTTTTTTATTATTTTTATGACATCTATTTTACAACAAAGAATTCAAGAATATGTTAATAATCAAAGTCTTGAACTTGAGCGTCAAGCCGGCCTGCAGCAAACTGTAATCCAGCAGATATTAAATGGTAAATCTAAAAATCCTATTATTGATACTGTAATTATAATAGCTGATGCGTTTAATTTATCCTTAGATGAATTGTTTGGTAGAACTAAATATGTTCATCAACCTAAAGTTTATAATAATAAGATAATTAATGTAGGATTGTTAGAACCGATATGTAATAACGTTATAGGTTTTATTAAAAATAATAACGCTAGGAGTATAAAAGCATATTATGCTATAAGCTCCATTGAAAATATTTATCAGTATTTCGCTGATGATACCAATGCCATACCAGACAAAGAATTTACTGGATTTACTAAATGGTATCTAGAACAAAAATTAACCAAAAATTAATTAATCTTTATTCTCACTTCTTGTGAGAGCTAATTTGTATAATTCTTTTATTCTTGGATGATTATAACAATAAATTTGTTCATGTTTAAATAAGTAATGCTTATAGAAAAAATCATCATTTGCTTTTAGAGCAATTGATGCTGCCTTAAAGTATAATAAACCTACTGAATCAATTTTTAGATTTTGTTCCAAACAGTTATTATTGATAGTTTCCATCTGTTGATAAGCACTGATCGCTTCTTCTAGCTTACCTAAAGAACTAAATGTATCTCCTTCAGTAATTAAGACTGTGGTTAAATTTGTATCTTTTGATGCTTTTAGATTCTGATTATTTCTTGGCTTTTTGAGCATATTCGAGACCCTTATTACTATTACCTAAACCAAGTTTAGCTCTTGACATTTGAGTATAAATACGTCCAAATACTTCGTGATCTTCTTGTTTAACAGGTGTATATATTTTATATAATCAATGGACTCGAGCTTAAGTTTGAACTCGATGTTTGAGAACTTATTCTTTCACTAGATAAACTCGATTCAATTAATTGTTGGTGATGGCTTAGTGATTGATTATTACAACACACCAAACACAAGAAAGCCATCATCAACAAATAATTGAATCGAGTTTATCGAGCGAAAAAAATGGGGAACGCAGGCCACAACAATCTTTATCATTAAACTCAAATATTCATACACCAAATTTTATTTATAATAAAGATGGCAGTATTCGAAAAAGATTAGGCAGAAAACCAGGCTCAAAAAACAAAAAGCATTAAAATATCCTTTAAGTTTATGGATTGTATAAAGTTTTTAAACTTAAAGGCAGCATTTTTACTTAAAATTAAACTTTTTGAACTTTTTTAATATTAAAAATTAATTTTTGTTTTCTTAATTTTAAACGCCGCTTCTTGATCTGAATTTATAATTAATAATTTTTTAATATTTTTTAATTATCGAATAAAAATGATGCACTAAATTAAGTTTTTCAATTAAAAATGCGTTTTTATTATTTGGGTTTTTTAATAATAACGCCCGTTTTTACCCGAATTTCCAATTCGAGCGCTTGGCACTTATAAGCTTTTTTTTATAACATTGTGAGGTCTATGTAGGTGCATGCTTCTTAATTGGCAATTTGGGTTTTAATGCACGGTTTCTTAAGCAAGGAAATACGGTATGCTTTGCATCATTATCCATTAATAATAATTTAAATTTTTTTGCCTGTTGATTGTTATTAAGCCAATCAACCATTTTTTTAGCATTATAATAATCAAAAATATTTAAAAAATTGCTAAGGTTATAAAACCCCAGATCCATCATCTTATAGTTAGATTATATTTCTCTGAGCTTTTAAAAATGATGCTTAAATTTTCACGGATAGTTTTTTTATCGATAAAAATTCTTTCCTCAATTATTATTATATAGAATATTTAAATTTAGCTATAATATCTCCACCAGATGTGTAACTTTTTTTCCATGAGTTGAGTATCCACAGCGGCTGTCAAGGTCGCGCAGGATGCTTTTGTAAAAAATGTTCCACAAAAAAGGACTGCACGGGTCCCCTTGTTCTATTCCAGTCTCTGAAGAACTTTGTCGCGCCAACCGTAGTGAGAATTCTTGTTTTCCTAGTGCAATAAATGGATTCGATGAGTTCGCTGAGCTTCTTTTCGATTCTCAGTGAGTTCAGGGATTTTTTGATAACTTGAACGCGGAGACTGTCCTATGCCTTTTTGATGTCGATCAGAAAAAGCGCAAAGTTTTTTTTCTTGAGTTTCGAGTCTTCCAAAATCTCTCTGACTATTTCCGTGGCTTGGAAGCAGTTTTTTTCTTTTCTGAAACCAACAGACATTGTTTTAAATTTGTTTTTTTGTTCCATTTTCGACACCAGTTAAAAGTGATAATACTAGAAAGCAATTTTCTTAGTATTTCAATCTGTTTCTTCCAAAGAAGCTGCTGAACAAGATTCATCGACCATCGAAGAAATAGCATCTCGGACATCCTGGGAAATGATCGTGGTGGCGCTTGTAGTAACACTAACACTTGCTGCCTTTCCCAAGACCTATAATAGCAGCAACAAGTACTGTATATGCTTAATAATTCTAATAATAATTTAAACAAAAAGATAGAATATTTTAAATATCTAAAAAGAAAAAGAGATAAAAGGAATTCTTTTAGGGATGAACTTAAGAAATATGTCTGCTCACAAACATCTAGAAACAAAGAGATTTTTGACTCTACATCAATTTGGTCTAGAGAACAGCTAGCAAGTGGTTTACAAAGTTTGTTTGTAAATCTAGATACTAAATGGTTCAGTATTAATTTACTGCTACAAGATCAAACATTAGAGCAATTAGAACAAGAATTAAATCGGTTAGAAGAAATAAAATACTATAATGAAATTTGTGAGCAAAATATCTTATATCCAGCTTAAAGATATTTTTAATAATGCAGCATCTAAATTTTTATAATCAGATTCACGAGTTTTTTCTAAATCTTTGGTACCAGTGTTTTATACCTAGAAGAAAATTTAAACCCAAGCAATCATGGAGATAATCAAAGTAATGATATAATTTTTTTCCGCAATATTAATTTACGAGTTATTTTGAAGAAGATAAATTTGGTTTTATGTATCGGTTGGATTGGATCTATGTATCGGTTATTTAGCATGCCAATTAAGTCAGCAGCAAACAAATGGGCTGAATATAGCGAATATAAAGAGAGATTAGCTAAAACCCCAGATGAACAAATAGAAATATTGCATATATTAACGCCTAGGAGCGATAATGTTAATAATAAAATCAGCAAAACTAACATAATTTTGGCAATAGTGATAAATATTATTTATTAGTATGCTCCTAAAACCAAATTGGCGATTTACTTCGTGATTCTCAATTAACTTTTTATGATTTTAATAGCGTTAAAGCCTTAGTTAGCGGTGAGATAAATTCTTTTGCCGGCTTTAATTTTATTATTACTGAAATATTAGGTGGTATTAAGGGTACTAACAACTCAATTCGTGATTGTTACGCTTTTACTGAAAGCAGTGTTAGGTTTGGCAAGGTTACTGGTTCGATTGAGAGACAAATTGATAGGTTAGTGCAATACCACTATGCTCCAAGCCTATATTATAATGAGAGTTTTGGTGCAACTAGAACTGATGAAGGACAAGTAGTGTGTATTAAATGTTTAGAGCCTTACGACGCAGTGGCGCATGTTGGAGATCATTGGAAAGCAGTTCATAGTAGCATTCTGCCATCGTAAATGATTAGAGCATTATACCGTAGTGTTAATAATACAGCAGATCTTGATGTAGACCCTTTTTTATTAAAATTAGAAATATTGATTAACGAATAGCGACTAATGGTTGTAAATTGATTTAAGAAATATTAATGAAGCATGAAATAATTATGAAAGCTCTTATAATTCTTGGATCTTATAGCGGTATTAATAATAGCAATAAAACTTCTAAGACTGAAAGTCTCTGCTTAGAATTTGTTGAAAGCGCCATTGAGGATAGGGTGCTTTCAGTAAAATAGTCATTTGCTCTCAGAAAGGTCAATAATATTAATGGGGATAGTTCTGAATTTAAGGAGATTGAAGCTGCTTAAGATTGTATAAAATTTGCTTTCATTGTTCCTTCTAATTTAGAATTTTATATAGAGGGTGGTAAGATTTACTTTAAAGGTAATAAACTGACTAGCTAATTTTATTACCCGAGAAAAATTATTGATAATTTATTAAATAATGATGTTGTAGCTTGGGGGCAAGTACCTGAAAGTTTTAAGACTTTAGCAGCTTTATACTTAGCCTCGCAAGTAGCATTAGCTTTATATTCAGATAGTTTATTTGCTGACGGTTAAAAGAATCAATATTTAATTAAGTTAGAGCAAACAAGACAAATGTACGGGGTGGACTAAAATTAAACCAATTCTGGGGAAATATAATATAAATTATTAGCATTTAGTAATATAATTCTATGCAATCTGATGAACAATTTGTTTATTTACAAAAGAATAACTTCTTTAGTGGAGAATTAACGCCCAATAAAGAAGGAAGAACTGAGCTTGCTCTATATCAAAATGGCGTAAAAAAACTAATTAACTGGCCCCAACTACCAGCAAACGGAATAATGCGTAGACATTGAACCAAATTTGTTCATTTATTTGCTGAAAATGTTCCCAAGAAATTGATTAATATAAGGTTTTCTCCGAAATTGTCATATTTATTGGTATTTGAAGCTCATAAATTATAAATTACTTGTTCATTTTTTGTTGATGGGGAGTTATTTTTAGCAACTATTACTTTAAAAGATAATGGTCAAGCTAGTGGCAATTATTTTCATTTATGACCCAAGGATTTTTCTTATTGTTGTTTTCAAGGAATAGCCTATATTTCTTTTGGAAGCAACAAATCAATTTTTAAATTTTCTGTTGATCAAGAAATAATTGATAGATTTTATGATTATTCAAAGGAGCAAACAAAAATCAGACAGGAAGAGCAAGGAGAGAGGCCAGAAATAGCAAGCGTAAAAGCTTTAGAAGATGCAGCTAACTTTCCGGACAAAGATAAAATCTTTATTATTGAGCCTCTGAAATTCCATGTTAATTATTTTAAGGAAGGGCAAAATAATAATAAAGAGAAACATTTAATGAAGTAATCTATAATAGCGAAGTAGATAAAATTAATGATGAGTTAAAATTTATTAATCAGCAATCAGGTAATAATATCTACGAAGCCAGAGAGGAGCAATTACATGCAAGTCACCTAATAAACTTTGAAAAAAGACTCTGGTGTTTTGGGATAAATAATAATATCCATGGCATCTGGGCTAGCTATAAAGGAGATTTTACTGATTTTAGTACTGCGTACAAAACATTGTTAGAATTACGCAATCCTTTAACGGCGGTTTTTGCTATATTTTCTTCTTTTGATAATGTTTTATGGTCTATTCCTTTTGCTGAATTACTGAATTATTACTTGGCACTACCGATGGTATTTATTTAGTTAAAGAAGGTGATCGTAGAATTATTGCATTATTTAATAAATAAATTTCATCTATTAGGTTTAAAGTACGCCATATTATAGATAAATATCAGTATTTAAAATCTTCTAATTTAGCTATTGTTGATGAAAATCAATTACTTTTAAACTATCTTGATACAAAAAGCTCTTACGATAAATTAATGATATTATCAATTAGACATATTATGAACTGGATCAAATACCTTTTCTAGATAATATTCTATATTATCCCTTATTAAGTAATCATAAAAGAAATACTACCATAGATGCTGGAGAACTTGATGAAGGCTAAAGAACATTTTTTAAGTATAAAATTTATAAAAGAGAGATAAAATTTCGTAATAGTACTAAAAATAAAACATGTATAGTAAATATCTCTAAAGAAAGTTTTTATCAATCAATATTCAAAAAAGTTTAGTTTTTAATGATTTATATTTACTAGAATAAAAATCATTTTTTGAGTTAAAATTCCAAGTAGAAAACAAAAAATTATATAATATAACTATAATTTTTGTATAGGATTTAAATTAAGTTTAGAACAAATGATAAATTTTTTAGGTAAGAAAAATTATGATGACATATTTTTGTTGGATATAGATAGGGTAATTGAAGGATTTAAAATATATGGGTTTACTGCAACAGTTCGATCTATACAAGATGATTAGAATATAATTTGTAAAAATATTATGAGATTTGTATATGAAGATAAAAGCGATAATGAAAATAAAAATAATATTATTAATATAAAAGATTATTCAAAATAAATAATAAAATTGTTAACGAATAGAGCTATGAAAAAATTTCTACTAATAGTTATGATCTTAGTTATTTATAATCCGGCTTTTACTAGGGTAGAACAATTATCTAATTAGATTATGCCAGTTGGTTATTTTGTAGATCACGTTAAGCAATTAAATCTACTTAAAAATCATTTAACTAAATGTAGGCAAGCAAGTGTTATAGGAGTTAGTGGACTAGTCAAAATTCAAGTGACCAGAATGTATGCTTATGAAAATAAAGATTATTATGAGATAATCTGATTTATTGATTATAATTTAGATCTTAATGAAGAACTTTTAAAATTAGCCAAGGCTATATTAATGCTTGTGCCAAAGACAAGTTAGTTTCAGAAGATATATTATCAGTAAAAAAAGAATTATTAGCTTATTTGTCAAATAAAGATAATTGGTTATTGGTACTTGATAATTTAAAAATATAAAGAATAAAGGAATTTATTGATTGGGAACATAACATCCATGTTTTTTTTTGCTTCCCAAGATGGAAAATTACTAAGTAATACAGTTAAAATGAGCTTTTTTGAGAGAAGTAATGCTATTTTTTTAACTAAGAATCTTTTATATAACAAAGATCCTCAATTTGTAGAGTTTTCAGCTAAAGAATTTGACGGTTGTTCAATACTAATAGTACAAGGAGCACAATCATTAAATGCAGTAGCAGGTCTAAATATGAAAGATTATAAAAAACAAGTTAATCAATTAGAAGATAAAATACTTTAGCGTTAAATGAGCTAAAGCCTTCAGCTAAGCAATTATTAAAAAAGAAAGCTTTAATTAACAACCAAGCTTTTTCTAAACAATTACTTATTTGGTTTTATTTACCGATAGTAAGGATACGCTTGATAGCGACATTTTGGAGTTATCTAAATTTTCCCTGATTAGTAATACTGATGATAAAAAGAAAATCGTATATTTGAAATGCACGATATAATTGCAGAAAAAATAGCAGAGATTAACGAAGCAAAAAACAACCGGATTTATTTAGAAGATATTATAGCTAAATATTCTATACCAAGCGGTGTAATTGAGGAAATTTTTATCGATAAACAATAAACTATCCGTGAAAATTTAAGCATCATTTTAAAAGCTCAGAAAAATATAATCTAACTATAAGATGATGGATCTGAGGTTTTATAGCCTTAGCAATTTTTTAAATATTTTTGATTATTATAATGCTAAAAAATGGTTGATTGGCTTAATAACAATCAACAGGCAAAAAAATTTAAATTATTTTAAATTGGAATGCTTTTATTTGATTCATTATGATTTTTGTGTTCATCACCAAACGAAAATGTTTATGCATGGGGTTTTTCAAATGACGAAACCCCAAATGACGAAAATGAATGACAAATGACAAAACCCCAAATGACGAAAATGATCGACCTGATGGAGGGGTACCTGCAGCACGCGGGATACTCCTAACTCCGGCTGAACGGCGGGACATGGTCCACGAGCTCCAGACAAAAAGCGACATTTTTATTTTTCTGCTAAGCAAGCGGCGGGCGGACTCGGCATCAACCTCACTGCGGCGGACGCTTTAATTAACTACGACTCGGACTGGAACCCCACATTTTGGTGCGCGTGTATCAGAAGGGCGAGATACACCGCCTCGTCGTCAATAAATGCTGACCGGAAGCGGCAGGTGGTACCCACTCGCGCGCGCTATCGCTGGCCAATAACGGAACTATTAATCAATCAATCAACAGAATAATGGCGTTATAAAAAACAGCCAAGAATGCCCGATTATTTGTGCTGGCGGCCGTTTGGCTTCTTCTGCTCGAGGCCGCCCTCTAGCCCGCGCTTGCTGCGATGATGCACTCTGCGTCGGGGGGTACCAGGTGCGCTATCTGGTGGCCCACGGGGCTGTGAAGGGACTGTGTGAATATTTGAAGCTGGACGATGCAAAGATGCTTCCCGTTGCACTGGACGCCCTCAGTAACATTCTGGAGGTGGGAGAGTCTGACTCGGTCAGGAACTACTCGGTGAATGCCTATGCAGTTCTGGTGGAGGAGGCTGAAATGGAGAGGATCTCGTTTTCTTTTTAGTATATTGGTGGGACGAAAGGACGGAGAATCACAAAAAATATTGAGGTAAATGTTTTTGTGAGATTTGAATTTTTTGGAAAAAATAACTGTTGCAAGTGTGTTGTTTTGTTTGTTGTTTGAGGTTGCGTTATTGTTACATTTCGGTTTTCTGATAAAGAATTTGGAAGTCTTGCTCGCTGCTGTTATTGTCGCCTTCTTCACAGGGAAATAAGAGTTTGAATTCGTTTGGAAAAGGAGTTTCGCATTCTTGAATGAAAGAATGACTCCTTTCTCCTTTCTAACTTTCTAACTAACTTTCCTGACTGTTTGGAAGAAACAAAGCTTCTGTGCTTCTTCAAGATATTTCTTGGGTTCGTGGAGATGGAAAGTGTGCGAGTTGGGGCTTTGGATGTGAGTTTGTTTTTCGTGGAGCTCAGCGAGCCTTTGGTGGACGGAGTCAATGATTTCGTTGGTGGATCTTGACAATTCTGGCGATTTTTGCTGATGGATTCGGGGAAAATACGAGGAGGCATTCTGATAGTTTCCCTTTAGAAGGAGCTGTTCCTCCCACTCGTCCATCTGGACGACTTCAACCTGCTCCTCCTGTGGATCTTCACTGGGAGAAACGTCGGGAAACGTGTGGACTGTGCATTGATCCTTTTCGCGAAAGTCTTGGAATATTTTTCCAATTCGCCTGTAATTCGTTGATCTTGAGCCCCATGTTCTGTCTTTTTGCCGGTCCACTACCAAGAGCCAAGACGCCTTGCATCCTTGAAGAGAGCTTCCAGTTTTTGTCCAGTAGCCTTTCCTGGTTCCTTTGCGTCTTGCCCTGCCTGCACCGCGACATCTTCCTCCACAGGCTGCTGCTCGTAACCGATAGTACCATTTGTCGCGGCCACTGGGGTTCTCCGGGTCATCTTGCGCAGATATGGCTTGTTTATTCAGAAGTGGGCGGTCCCTTTTATACTTTTTGGGACCTCCATGACTCATCGGTCTCGACCAATAATCGTCGAGATCGCCGAAATGCTCCAAATCTGTGGATCTTTACTTCAAAGATGGTTTTTTTAATTTTTGAAGAAATGGATTTCAGAAAGAAGAATAACAAAAATCATCCTGATTGAGATCGCTGAGCTCATCGAAGAAACAACGCGCAGTCTTCTTTCTAACGGCTTTCTTTTGGAAGGCGTCGCTTTTCTTACTGGCTGCTCCCTGAACAACTGCGCTGCCCATTGGACCCCAAATGCCGGCGACAAGGCCGTTCTGAAGGAAACTGTCGTCTGCAAAATCGACTTTGGAACTCACGTCAATGGCCGAATAATCGACAGTGCATTCACTCTTTCCTTTGACTCTCGCTTCGATCAACTCGTTGAAGCCGTCTGAGAAGCCATTGAAACGGGCATCCGAGCAGCAGGAATCGATGTTCGTCTGTCGGACATTGGGGCTGCAATTTAGGAAGAAATGGAATCAAAGGAAATTGAATTGAATGGGAAAACTTTTCAAATCAAATCCATACGGAATCTCAACGGCCATACAATCGAGAGATTCAGAATTCACGCTGGAAAAAGCGTTCCAATCGTCGGTGGAAATCGCGAGGGAATGGAATGGAAGAAGGGGAGATTTACGCAATTGAAACTTTTGGATCAACCGGAAAGGGCATTGTGATTGAGGATCGAGAATTTTCACATTACATGATAAACTACACGGATTCTCCGCCTTATTCTGGTCTTTCGCGCATTGGTCCTCGAGCGAAGCAACTTTTATCTTCGATTGAACGAATTTTTGGGACTCGGGCTTTCTGTCGTCGGTATCTCGATCAAGTTGGCGAGACAAAGTACGCTCTGGGCTTGAAGCAACTGTGTGATTCACACTTTGTCGATGCTTATCCGCCTCTTTGTGATGTGAGAGGCTCAGTGACAGCGCAATTCGAGCACACAATCTGGTTGAGACCGACATGTAAAGAAGTTTTGAGCCGTTGAGATGATTATTGAAGGTGTCATTTTTTCACATTGTTCTTGGACAGCGATTCGTACTGAAAAGCGTTTGAATAAAAAATTATTGAATTTATTCGATTTTTTCAAGAAAAACTAAATAAGGCTCTTTCCCATCAGCATCTCCTTCTTTCACTTCTCCAAAACATTCCCATTCATCGTTGGAGTTTCTGACAAAGGCTACGTGATGTCCTGAGCGGGCTGTATTATCAACTATATCAACGGACTGTATTTTGTTCGAGAATTATCTTTTAAATTCAGCACAATTTCATCTTCTACAGTAACTTTAGTTTTGTTTTTGGTTCCAGCAGGAAATCTGGTGAGTTGAATCAGCAAAAACGGCGGCATGGAGGTGGCTTGCGGGGGTGCGATGTGTGGCGCAAGCTGCGAGGCGTGCCCGACAACTGCGGCTGACCGGGAACATCCGACTTAGAACTGTTACCTTTTTTATCAGAATCAACGGAAACTGTACACTGAGCTTGATTGATTCTTGGAGAAGGGATTTAAGATGAATAATTCCGAGAATTATGTGCTTTTCTGTTTCTTTTTTTTTCTCTTCGTTGCATTCAAAAGTATTGAACTTCTACTTCAAAAAGAGTTTTGAATTCAGGAACTATAGAATCAAGAGTATCCAAAAGTTTTCCAATAAATTCAGCAGGACATTCTTGTCTTTTAGGAGATTGAATCAAGTCTTTCCAATCAGCCTGAGTTAATCGACGAAGAGATTCATAAAGAGGTTTTACATTAATTAATTCTCACAAAGTTGTTTGAGATACAAAAAAATTTTAAATTGCTCTAAATTATTCTCAGGAAATTCAGATTCCGCTTTCTTCAAAATAAGTTCTCTGATCGGTGTAGTACGAAAAAATCCTTAAGCGTAGCAAAAAAGGTTCTTTGATTTCATGAATTTTTGAAAATGTAAAATTATTTTTTTTAAGAGTTTCCGTTGTTTCAACCATGGAATCTTGGAGAGCGTAAAAAAAAGGCAAGCATTCAGCGTGAACTTGTTAAATTTGTTCTAAAAAGTTTTGCATAAGTTTTTAATCGCTGTTTTTTAAATTAGCTGATGCTACCTGTGAGTTTCCCAGGAGTTCTTCTTCAAAAATAGTTTTGAAATTTTCCAATTCATGAAGAAGAGAATTTCGAATCTATCGTTAAAGCATCGATTTTGTTTCACACGTTCAAGCAATCAATGTACCTGCAGTTTCCAGCAACGGCATCAACCAAATCATCCGCATCCTCCCTGACAATCTTTTTCATCGAAAATCTTGCGTTCCATCAAAACATCACGGACAATCCGCTCGTCAATCTTTGTCAGGGGAAGGGTGCTCTGAAGTGAAACGCCTGCATTTCTGTTTATGGAAATCAGGGGTGGCCGCTTGTTGATTCGGAATCTTATTTGATGGAGCTCTGCCTCAAAAATTGGGCGCTGGTCGGGCTTTGAAGCGTCGAGGATCATGAGGATGAGGTCTGCAGTTCGTGCAGTTGCAATCACCTGGCGTAGACCATCCTTGAAGGTACCAAAGTGGTGCTCTGTGGCTTTTTTCCTCTGCGTTCTGTTCATTTCATGCTCGGTTTGAGCGATTTTATCAGTGATTCCCATTTGATCAGCC
Source organism: Brachionus angularis (assembly GCA_021432725.1). NCBI lineage: Eukaryota > Metazoa > Rotifera > Eurotatoria > Ploima > Brachionidae > Brachionus > Brachionus angularis. The sequence continues at coordinate 5,079,327 of JAJVDD010000001.1, read as the reverse complement.
GAAAGAACTGCAGGGAGGGGAGCAAGATATTTTTTTGTTGAAATACAAGTCCAGATGCTGGACTGCTTCTTATTTCAACAGTTGGTACAAACAGTGCTGATTAAGTGTTTTTTTTCTTTTGATGAGCAACTGTTCAGGTACGAAACAATTAAGGGTGGAATTTTAATGGAGAAGAGAAGATGTGGTGCATTTTTTTTGGTTCGATTTTCTGACACTTTTATATTTGGATTACGCAAAGACGAGATTTTTGTAATCATCTCGTGTGCTTTATATAGTAAGTCTGGAGAACATGCAACGCGTGATTCCTCATTCACTTGAGACCTCCGAAGTTTCCCTCAGGATAGCTGGAACACTCAAATCAGGTAAAGCTAATGATTAGAGGTCTTGGGGTCTGCAACAGCGCGGGCGTTGCTTTTATGAACGCCTGCGTGCAATACACGTGTTCTTAGTCGACCATTTTCCGTAAGCTGAACTGGCGTATCGGGATGAACCGAATGCAGAGTAACGATGCCGGAATCCACGCTCATTAGACACCACAAAAGGTGTTGATTCATCTAGACAGCAGGGCGGTAGCCATTAAAGTCGGCATCCGCTAAAGAGTGTGTTATGACTGACCTGCCTAATGAATTAGCCCTGAAAATGGATGGCAAGCGTGGTACCAATACTCTATGCGCGAGCAAACAAGCCTAGACGAGTAGGAGGGCGTGGGGATTGTTGTAAAGCGCTGATGGCGTGAGCCTGCGTAAAACAGCCTCTATTGCAGATCTTGTTGGTAGTAGCAAATATTCAGATGGGAACTTTGAAGGCTGAAGTCGAGAAAGTTTCAAAGCGACCAGCAGTTGGTCTGCGGCTGGCACTTGCACGGCACTTGCTGCTGTGTCCTGACGGTCCGTGAAAAGCCAAGAGAAGGATGCCTTCCCGGCTGGTCGTACTGATAACCGCAGCAGGTCTCCAAGGTTTGCAGTCTATAGTCGATAGAATAATGAAGGTAAGGAAAGTCGGCAAAATGGATCCGTAACTTTGCGAAAAGGATTGGCTCTAAGGCATGGAGGTGGCTTGCGGGGGTGCGATGTGTGGCGCAAGCTGCGAGGCGTGCCCGACAACTGCGTCTGCCAACATCCGACTTAGAACTGGAACGGACGAGGGGAATCTGACTGTCGAATTAAAACATAGCATTGCGATGGCCAGAAAGTGGTGTTGACGCAATGTGATTTCTGCCCAGTGCTTTGAATGTCAAAGTGAAGAAATAAAGTGCGGGTAAACGACAGGAGTAACTATGACTCTCAACTACTAAGTGTAGGCAAAAGTGGGGTGGTGTCTGGTGTGAAAGTGTCGGGTGCTTCTTTGACCTGCTAGCGAGTGGTAGAAGCAGCAATGTGTGTATCATGATTGATTGTGAGTGATGCACGTGCATTGTTGTTGAGCTGTGGGTGATCAGAGGCAACATGACCTGAAACGGGGAAGGTCTCGAGGCCTGTTTCGGTGTGGGATGTGGTGACAGGCTTGCGGCTGGGTGTTTGTGATGTGAACGACCCTGATGCTGGATGTTGCTGCTGAAGTGCCGGAGGACGTATGGAGTTGATCCCTTAGTGAGCCGATCAGGTGTGAGCCTGGTCAATTGCCATCGTAGAGCACGGTAAGTCATGGGCCGGCTGTTGTGATTTGCTTGCTTGTTTTTTTGTGTGCAAGGCGACAGCAAAAGTCGGCTTAAGGGACGTGCCGTTCCACATGAAGCGAGAAAGTGTGCGATGTAGCGAGTCCCCATAGGACGAAGCTGTGTTGGGCGCACCACCACTACTACTTATTGAGTGTTTGGCTGGGTCGGCACATTTGTTAAACAATAACGCAGATGTCCTAAAGTGAGCTCAGTGGGAACAGAAATCCCACGTGGAACAAAAAAGTAAAAGCTCATTTGATTTTGATTTTCAGTACGAATACGAACCGTGGCCTATCGATCCTCTTGTTTTTCCGAGTATGAATCCAGAGGTGTCAGAAAAGTTACCAGAGTGATAACTGGCTTGTGGCAGTCAAGCGTTCATATCGACGTTGCTTTTTATCCTTCGATGTCGGCTCTTCCTATCATTGCCTAGCAAAATTGGCAAAGTGTTGGAAGTTTACCCACTAACAGGGAATGTGAGCTGGGTTTAGACCGTCATGAGAAAGGTTAGTTTTGAGTGTTTGAGGAGTTGTGTGTTAGTGTGGTGAGGGAGGTAGGAGTGTGTAAATGGAATGAAGGAGGTGGGAGTGTGTAAATGTCCAAACATCAGTCTTCTCTTTTCCAGAAAGGCCTTTTTGTCTTCGATTTTCGCAAGGCTACAAAAAAATTACGTTCACGGTCGCTGATTCCCTTTGCCTCGCACATTTCCTGGACTTGTGAAAGGAGATGAATTTCTTCAGAAGAGCTGCATTTAGCTTTGCTCCTACATTTCAGTTCAGTTTCCAATTTTTTGATTGGCTTTTAAAGATAATGGGTGGACTATAGAAACTCCCCTATCGACGAATCCTATATCGGTATATAAATTCGTGTAGCCCTTGACGAGCTGATCACGAATATATAATTTTTATGTCACAAGGACGTTTCAAATGCATTCAAAAGTTATGCTAATTTGAAACTTTAAAAAAGTGTATTAATTATATCTAAAAAATTATATTCAAAAATAAATTAAATAAAAATTTTTTGAATTTAATCCAAATTAAAGAACTTTAACCATAAAATTTACCATATTTTACCTTTTGACGAGGCCTGGCCGAATCAAATGGTAAATATCATACTCTTCTTTGTGTTCTTGCACGAGTGATCAATTTTGGTCTTTGGCTCTCAACAAAATGCTGGTAGTCGAGATTCCAACAAAAAATAACCGTTCACATTTACTAGTTTCAAATTCTTTAGTCAACGAGAGAAAAGATAAGATTTTACTTGCATCGGGATAAATTATCAAAATTTTTTAATTCAGAACCGGTTAAAATAGATTGTTTTTCCGGCAATATATCATATATGGTGCCGTGAGGGATAAATTGCTTCCTGAAATATGTCTATAAAACGTTATCCAGTTCAAAAGCCTGCTCTTTGCTGTTTGTATAGACAAATATCTTGATAGCGTTATGATAACATTTTTCTACCAGATTACAAAATTTTCTTGAAAGCTTTTCTTGTGTAGTTTTGTTTGGCAGCTAATTTTAACCATTTTTATACAATACATCTTAATTTAAAAATGCTAGAATTAAGTTATGTAATTCTTTTAAATGACAATCAAAATAATATACATTGTTTAATAAAATCGCTAAAAAACACGACTGGTTCATTTACAAAAGAGTTTATTAAGAGATATATCTTTAACTACCGTCAAATTCGCCGTTAACGATTTACCAAGAACATTTATTATTACCCAGCAAACCCAAGGGCCGGCAATAAGTATAAATAAGGCTATAAATCTAGCGCCAGGAGATTACGTTCATTTTGTTGAAGGTGATGAGATTTTACATCCCGAATTAACTATGGTAATGATCGATTGAGAAGAAATTGGGAACAGAAGTTGCTTGTATAAAGGTGGAGGAAGTAGAAAATGTAACAATATTTCTTGAAAAATTATCTACTCAACCGAGATTAATCCAACCGCCGATAACCCAAATTTTTAAAAAAAAATTAAACCCTTAAGCAATATTGGTGGGGCTTGAACTTAAGTCACCAGAAACTTATTTGTTAACAAATTAGTATCTTTGAAGTAACGAAGGACTTCACAACCTGACAATTTTGCTAGTAACCACCCTGAGATTTGTCAAAATATTATCCCGGAATTGTTACAAAACCTTAGCTTAGAAATGGTATCGCAAAAACTAAAGATACGGTATAAAATCTCGTTAAGAAATGATCAAACGAGTAGATTTTCTAGCGGACGCTGTTAAGGTCCCTTAAGGACCAAAAGGACGTTATGTTGCAATAGAAGAGTCTTTTGGTGCGCCAAGGGTAACAAAAGACGGTTGCTAAAGCTATTGATTTAAAGGATTCAGAACAGAATTTAGGTGCGAAATTAGTAAAATCTGTTGCAAGTAAAACAGCAGATGTAGCAGGTACAACAACAGCTACTATTCTAACAAAAGCGATAGTTAAAGAAGGTAACAAAGCAAAAGCTGAAGGATTTAACCTGATGGCCTTAAAGTTGCAGAAGTGCTTGAATCAATTAAAAAATCCAGTAAACCTATCAGTAGCCACGAGAAAATAGCACAAGTGGGAACTATTTCTGCTAATTTAGAAAAAGAAATAGTTGAGCAGATAGTCCTTGCTTTGAAAAAAGTCTTTGAAAGTGTTATAACTGTAGAAGAAGCCAAAAATTTTGGTTTTGAAGTGGATGTAGTAGAAGGTATGATGTTTGATAGGGGCTAACTCTCTCCATATTTTGTAACAAATTCTGAAAAGATGATAGTTGAGCTTAATAATCCTTACATCATTATTTTCGAGAAAAAACTTTTTTGTTGCTGTTGTTCAGTCTTCCAGACCATTATTGATCATTGTTGAGGATGTTGTAGGTAAAGCATTTGCTTCATTAGTCGTTAATAAACAGCGTGGAGGATTAAAAGTAGCTGCGGTAAAAGCTCCAGGATTTGGAGATAGAAGAAAATCTATACTTGAAGACATTGAAGTTCTAACTAATGGACAATAAATCAGTGACGATAATGGGATGAAGCTTGATAATGTAACTCTTTCAATGTTAGGTAGTGCTAAAAAAGTCAGAATCTCCAAAGAAGAGTCTGTCATTGTTAAAGGTGCAGGTTCTAAGGTTGAATCAAATTGAATCATGATGCGGGCAGATCCGGAAACAAATAGAAGACACGACTTCTGATTATGATAAGGAAAAACTACAATGAAAGATTAGCAAAACTTGTTGGCGGTGTTGCAGTTCTTAAAGTAGGCGATGCTACTGAAATCAAAGTTAAAGAAAGAAAAGATCGAGTTGATGATGCTCTTGACGGAACTAGAGCTGCTGTAGAAGAAGGTATAGTTCCTCGCGGTGGAGTTACTCTTTTGAATGTTGCAAGAACTCTAGATGATTTAAAAGGAGCTAACGATGATCAACAAGCTGGTAAAACACTAGTGGCCCTGACAATCGTATATTCAGGTGCAAAAACAGCATTTATGGCTCCAACCGATTTGCTCAGTGCTCAGCATTATCAATTTTTCTGTAACGCCCTAGAAAACACCAGCATTAAAGAAGAGTTACTAACAGGTAAAACTCGAGCGAAACAGCAGCTGCAACTTAAAAAAGATTAAGCGGACGGTAAGATTGATATATTAATTGGGACTCATGTTTTATTTCAAAAATGCGTAGAATTTTTATTAAGTATTTAGGATATATTATTATAGATGAAAAGCATTTATTTGGCGTATAAAGACTTGAATTAATTAAAAAAGCTCCTCGCCATTAACCCCTATCCCACGGAGTTTATCTCTAATGATGTTTGGAGATATGAGTGTCTCCCAAATTAAAACTAATCCACGTAACCGCTTACCTATAATTACCTCTGAAATTTCTAGTGAAAAAAGATCAGAAGTTTTTAACTCACTAAATAAAAAATAACAAATATGGATAAAATTTATTGGGTATGCCTTTAAACGATAAATCAGATAAAATATTAAAAACAGCTTTTTCTGAGGAAGGAATAAAATTCGGACCTTTCTTTATTTTCTGATGTAGGAAGTAGATTTAATGAATTTGATAAGGCATATCCAAACCAGTTTGCTATGCTTCACGGAATAATGAAAGCAGCACTTAAGGATCAGTAATTGAAAGAGTCTAAAAACGGGAAAGTTCGAATCTTAGTTGCAACGATAGTTATTGAAGATGGCATTGACGTTCCTGACAGCAATATGATTATTATCGAAAATGCTGAAATATTTGGTCTTATACAGCTTCATCAACTAAGAGGGAGAGCAGGGCGAGGAAGTGAACAATCTTATTGTCTACTTATGTATATAACACAAAAAAATTATACAAATTTGCTAGGGAAACACTTGGTAGACTGGTATTAAGAGGCAGAGGAGAAATCTTAGGTACTAAGCATAGCGGTGAGACTGTTTTCTTTTTTGCAGATCTTATTAAGGATTTAAAAATTTTACTACATGCAAACAATCTTACAAAAACACTTGAAATAAAAAAGTTTATTGATTTTCAGATTACTCTATTTGCTAGAAATAATCAGGAACTAATAAAAATTGGATAAAAATTTGAGCTTAATTTATAAAAAATTGAATTTTAAATTGTAAAACTTAATAAATTTTATCTTAAAGTTGAATTTTATAATTGAGAAAACTCATATTGCCTTATTTAATTAGACAATATTGCCTTTATTCATATTTAAAAGTGATTAAGTATTTCATGAATTAGAAAGCTTATGGCTAAGAAAGAAGAAAACTTAAAAAGAAAGAAAAAATTACTTTAGAGCAATATTTTAAGGAGCAAGTAAAAACAGCAAAAAAAGCAATAGAAAAAGATTTAATAACTGGTACTTAAGTTTTTCTTAATACAATAAAATAAATACTTAATTAAAAAAGGTTCTTGCAATGGTTTGGTTAGTCTACCAAAAGTACTAGAAAATGTCATATTTTAATATCTTACCGGTGAAGGTACGACAGCGCTTTTAGAAAAAACCGAACAATTGATAGAATTAGTCGAGAAGAAAGTTCAATTTAACAAATTAATAATAGTAAAAATTATGTCAAAGTCAACGCCGAAGCGCAAGGAAGAAGAAGTAGGAAATTTAGTCTCTACAGAGGTAGAATTATAAGCTTGTGAAGTTCAAAGAAGCAATTTCTATTTTTGGAAAAGTAACCAAAATTGAGCCTAATCATCTAACAACCAATTTTTATTTAGGACTTTCCTACCTCCGTCTTATTGAATTTTCTAAAGCCATTACGCATTTTGAGAAAGTGACAGCTTTGAACCCTAAGTATGTAAATGCGTATTACGCCTTAGGTGGAGTTTATTTTAAGCTTGGTAATTTTCCTGTAAGTAATTAAAAATTTTGGAGAATTCATAAAATTAAAACCTGATTATGATGGAGCTCATCATGTTCTGGGTATCAGTTACTTAAAAATTGGTGATTTGGATAATGCAATCATATATTTCACAAAAGCTGTATCATTAAACCCACTGAAGTTTACTAATTATTGTCTTACTAACCTAAAAAAGATAAAAAATCCTGAAAAAACAAATATTAGCAAATCCCTGCAATTTATTCCCTCTAAAAAATCATTTGGAGAAAAAGAATACTGTCAGTAAGGCTAATTTTAACATAGCTAATGCTTTTGCTTTTTTACATAAATTAAGGTTCTCCAAAGAAAGTGAGTTTCTAAAACAAGCCGTAAATTACTATTTCATATGTGGAACTGTTACTGTTCTTGAGAAAATTATTTATCATGATCTGCAAGATACTTTAAAACTGCACTATAAAATCCATTATGAAAGATGGAATATTGCTTTTGCAGATAAAGATTACAATAAAACATTATCCTATTATGAACAAGTTTTGAAGGCCGAGCCTAATTTTACTGATGTTTACTTTAAGGCATCTTTATGTTGTATAGAGATTGATAAAAATGGAGATGGAATATCTATTTTAATAAGTGAAAGAAGTTCTTGGTACTTGAACCAAGCTAGAAAATATTTTCCTAGCTTACTGAAAACTATATTTTTTAGCTATTTCTTCAATATTATTCCAATTCATTACTGTTCCTTGATAATTAAATAGGTTGTTAATTAAATTACCTATTTAAACGTAACTTACCTTAAGGAGAACATTAGATTATATTAGCAATGGCTATATGCCAATAAAGTGATGTTATTATGCAACAGCTATATGCATTTTTAATTTGAGGTGGTTCTGATTGCGAAATAAGAGAGGATTTTAGTACCCGGGATACATAAGTCTTGCAATTGCTGAAGATTTTGCTAAATCCTATATATTAGCTTTAAGAGGACAAAAATGCATATCCAAAGGGTTAGCAAAGAACAAGCTAGGGAACTTATTAAGAGCCTATCACAAGAAATAAAAGAGTATATAGTAACTTTGTTTACTAACAAGAAAATTCTCCTAAAATTTCAGATGCACAATCAGATTCATGGAGAAATTAGTTATTTATATAATACTAAAGTATGGGTAGCAGATTGTGTGGATTATAAATCTAATATTAGACATGCAGGTCTTAAAAGAGTATTTGAATGGAGTAAAAATTACGGTCCCGAAAAAATACATCTAACTAACATGAGCCATAATATTAATTATCATTAAATTATTACCAAGATAAGGCTTCATATTATTATCTAATATTTGTATATATAAAATTCTTGCTATTGATTTAAAAGTTAGGTATAGCTCTTCAAAAACTTTAATCAAATATTAGGTAACTGGTGGAAATTAGTATTCCACCCGTAATCGTTTTTTTAACTTAATTTTTGGGTCTATTTATTATATGCCAACAAATAATCAGCTTGTTTGAAAAGGTCGTTAACCAAAAATCAAGAAGATGGTAAAATGTAAACGCATATATGTAAACGCATATATAACCTTCAGGAGCACTCAGCGGTTCTTGTTAGGGGAGGAAGGGTTCCGGATCTTCATGGTGTGAAATATTATATAGTTCGCGGTGCGCGATAACAATAGCATATTGTTATATCAATAACGTTATAAAGGATGGAAAATAATCTCTAGCAGAATAAATTGGTTATTGAGCTTTGAAGAGAGCAAAAAAAAAACATAATGCTGATCCTTTTAAAACTTTAACCGATTGTATAAATAACTTAAAGCCTTTTGTACTTCTGTAAGTGTTGGTGGCGCTAATTATCAAGTCCCATCACCATAGACGAAAGAAGGGGGTATATGCTCTAGCAACAAGGTGGCTTATTAATGCAGCAGTTAAGCTCTCTGGACGTAGTATGGTCAAAAAATTAGCGGAAGAATTGTTTGACGCTGCTAATAAGCGTGGCGTTTCAATTAAATAGAAAGAAGAGGCTTTTGCGAACTTTGCTCAAATAACTTCGTAGAGGTAACCTGTTATGTCTAAATATAAATTGTCAGAAGTTGGTATATGCGCTCATATAGATGTGGGTAAAACTAGAACCATGAGCGTATTTTATATTATACCGGTCAATATTACAATATAGGCGAAGTACATCATGGAGGTGTTACCATGGACTCGATGGAGCAGGAGCAGGAGAGGGGTATTACGATTACTTCTGTAGCCACTACTTGTTTTTGAAAAGGAAAAAGAATTAAAATTATAGATACTCCTTGGCAAGTTGATTTTACTATTGAGGTGGAACGCTCTCTTACAGTGCTTGATGGTGCGGTTACTTTATTTGATGGTGTAGCAGGCGTTGAATCCTAGTCTGAGAATGTTTGGCGGCAAACTTATAAATATTCTGGACCTAGAATGTGCTTTGTTAACAAACTAGACAGATTGGGTGCCGATTTATTTAGATGCGTCAGAATAATAAAGGATATATTTAGTGTTGTGCCTTAGGTTTTGCAATTACCTATTGGTAACAAGGAGACTTTTGTAGGCGTTATCGATCTAGTGAAAATGAAGTCTGTGATTTGGAAAGATGGTTCACTAGGGGCTGAGTATATTTATGGTGAAATTCTTGCTGATCTAAAAGCCCAAGCTGATGAATATAGAGCCAAAATGCTAGACCTTGTAGCTGAAACAGATGTGCAATCATGGAAAAGTACCTTGAAAGTGCTGAGCTTTCTTAGGTAGAAATTAAATCTTGTATTAGAAAGGATGCTATTTCAAGCCAATTCTCCGGTAATTTGTGGTTCAGCTTTTAAAAATAAGGGTGTTCAGCCATTGCTGGATGCAGTTGTGGATTATTTACCTTCTCGTTTGGATATCCTAAGATGGATAGGATGCTAAGATAAGAGAAGAAAGCTAAAAAGAATCATGTTGGTGGTTCTTTTGCAGCGCTTGCTTTCAAGATTATGAATGATCCTTTTTTTGGCTCTTTAACTTTAATAAGAATTTATGCTGGTAAGCTCTCTGCTGGTAGTACTGTACTTAATAAAGTAAAAAGCATAAAAGAAAGAGTCGGACCTTTGCTTCTTATTCTTATTCATGCGAATAACCGTGAAGATGTTAAAAAAGCGGTTGCGGGTGATATTGTTGCCCTTGCAGATCTAAAGAATACTAATACTGGCGATAATATATGCGCACATAATTTTATAAAACATGGATTTCCCAGAACCGGTTATCCAGCTTGCGGTAGAGCCAAAATCTACAGCAGATCAAGAAAAAATGTCTTTTGCGTTGGAAAAATTAGCTGCTGAGGATCCATTTATAGAATTCTTTACCGATTAAAGTGGTAAAACTAACATTAGTGATATATGTGAGCTTCATTTAGAAATTGTTGCCTAGGTTTTAAAAGGGAGTTCAAAGTTGCTAATGTTGAAGCTCCACAAGTAGCTTATTGTGAAACTATTACAAAACCTGCAGTTGATTACACTCATAAAAAAGGTGTCGCTGGTCATTTTGCAAACTGTGATAGGAATGTAGCTCAACTGGTAGAGCGTCGATCTCCAAAACCGGAGGTTTCGGGTTCAATTCCTGTCGCTCCTGCCAAATAAGATAAAGCAGATGCTAGAATTGTAATGAAACAAACAAAAATATATAAATTTTTTGATAAATTAGGCAGTAAACAAAAAAAGTTGTTTGGCCACAGAGAAAAGAATTAGTTACATCAGTAATAGTGGTAATTATCGCTGTATTTTTGTTTAGCTTGAGAAATTTAATTTTAGATTATGGTATTCACAATAATATAAGATGCCAAAAAAGGTATGTCTGATCAGTTTGAAGAGATAGTTTTACCAGTAATAGAAGTTCCTGAGATCAAAAAAGGGAAAGAAGGTAATTACTGAGAAAAAGTTTATGCCTGGTTATATCCTGCATAAAATGAATTATTGTCGCGATGGTTAATTGTCGCGTTGAATCAGATAATTTTGTAACTGTACCACTTTCAGAGGTTGATTTTATAGATGTATCTCCTATGTAGGTTGTCTCGGTTGCAGCGTCTTTGATTTCATTTTTAGAAAATGATGATGCGAATCGTGCGTTTATGGGTTCGAACATGCAACGCCAAGTGGTACCTCTTATTAAAACCGATGATCCTTTGGTTGGAACACTAATAGAAGATGTTGTAACAAGAAATTCTGGTGCGGCTGTAGTGGCTTTAAATGATGGTATAGTTGAACAGGTTGACGCAACTAGGATAGCTGTTAGGACTTTAGATCGTAAAAAAATGGCTTTCCGAAAATTGATATATATTGATTGTTGAAATTTCTGAAAACAAATCATAAAACATGTATCAATCAGAAACCTCTAGTAAATGTTGGTGATCAAGTAAGGCGTGGTGAGGTTATTTCAGATGGTTCTTGTTCTTGGTAGAAATGTGCTAGTAGCCTTTATTATACGGAGTAGTTATAACTTTAAAAACTCAATTTTAATTTACATCTATTTACATCTATGAGGACCTTTACATCTATTCATATTGAGGAATTTGAGGTTGTTGCAACGGATACGAGACTTGGACCTGAGGAAATAACTAGCGATATGCCAAATGTAGGAGAAGAAAGTCTATAGTCCATATTGGAGCAGAAGAAGAATCTGGAGATATTTTAGTTGGTAAAGTTACACCTAAAAGTGAATCTACTATGATGCCAGAAGAAAAATTGCTTAGGTCAATCTTTGGTGAAAAAATTTCGGATCAGGGATCTAAGGGGCAGTATTGTCAATTTATGTTGGAAGATAGTTCCGTAATAGTTGAAATTGAGCAGATTAAAGCTCAATACGACTAAAAGAAAGATGAACTCAATAAGCGCTTTACCAGTTGAAAAAATCCAGAAGAATGATGATTTGCCTCAAGGTGCATTATAAGTTGTAAAAGTGTTTATTGCCACAAAACATAAAGTGCAACGAGGTGAAAAGATGGCTGGTAGGCATGGAAATAAAGGGGTGATATCACGTATTACGCCTGAAGAAGATATGCCTTTCCTTGAAGATTGTACGGTTGTAGACGTGGTATTAAATCGTCTTGTTTTACCATCAAAGATGAATGTGGGCCAGATTTTGGAAACTCATTTGGATTGGGCAGTAAAAACTTCAGATAACAAAGTTAGCAATATGCTGCGCGCTTATAATAAAAATGATTTAAAAATACAAAGATTAAGGACTTGGTTTGTAAAATATACGGTGAAAATGATCTTACTTCTAAGCTAAAAGATCTGTAACAAAAGAAGAGTTTATTGATTTTTGTAAAAAGATCAAGGAAGGGGTTTATTTTTCAACTCCTGTGTTCGATGGTGCAAATGCTGACCACGTTAAGGAAATGTTAAAACTAGCTGATCAAGAAAACTTCAGGTCAAGTTAGACTAATTGATGGTAGAACCAGAGAATATTTTGATCGTAACGTAACAGTTAATTATAAATACATACTAAAACTACATCACCTTGTTGATGATAAGTTCCATGCACGTTCTATCGGTCCTTATAGCTTAGTTACACAACAACCTCTTGCCAGTTAGTCCCATTTTGGCGGTCAAAGGTTTGAGGAAATGGAATGTTGTGCATTGCAAGCTTATGGTGCTGCTTATAAATTAAAAGAGATGCTTCCTTTTAAATCTGACGATGTAGCGGGTAGAATCAGAATTTACGAGGCTATTGTTAAAGGTGAAGGTAATTTCGAGTCAGGCATACCGGAATCGTTCAACATTATGATTAAGGAATTTTTGCTTCGCAAGATCTCTTTATATAAATGTACAATTAGAAGAAAGTTCATAGTAGGTTTAATTTTCGGTGATATTAAAATCTAAGTTTTGTGCACCGTTTTTTTTGAGTAACAGTTGGTTTTAAAAACAAGAGTTTGAGAGTTTAAGTTTGAGGAAAAGTTATTATGTCAACAAAGGTTAATTTTTACGGTCAATTAAGCAAGAATCAACAATTTGATCAAATAAAGATTCAGAATTAGTCCTTAGAATCCAGAATTAGTACATTACTTGATAAAGAGATGAAGGATCTAGAAAAGGTCCTCTTTTTTGAAAATTATTTGGTTGTAGACCCTGGTTTTTCACCCTTACAGAAGGGCGATTTGTTAAGTGATGATGCTTATATTAAAGCGCAAGACGAGTATGGTGAAGATTTGTTGCCTTTATAGGCGCAGAAGTTGTGTAGAGACTTCTTCCTGAGCTTAAGCTTGAAGAATTAAGTAAACAACTTCAAATTGAGCTTAAGGAAACAAATTCTGAAACTAAAAAGAAAAACTTGTTAAACTTTTAAAACTTGTGGAAGATTTTCTTCATTCAGGTAACAAGCTTGAATGGATGATAATTAACCGGTTATTTTGCAGGAAATCAGGCTCTTGTGATGCTTAATGGTGGAAGGTTTGCTACATCCGATCTTAATGAATTATATAGAAGAGTTATTAATAGGAATAATCGCTTTCGCCGTTAAGTTGAATTAAAAGCTCCAGACATTTTTATCCGTAATGAGAAGAAGATGTTACAGGAAGCTGTGGATGCTTTATTGGATAATGGCCGTCTTGGTAAGGTAATTAAAAATCCAAATAAACGCTTTTAAAAATCTTTAAGCGATATGCTAAAGGGTAAACAGGGGCGCTTTAGGCAAAATTTACTTGGTAAAAGGGTAAATTATTTAGGACGTTCGGTAATTTTAATTGTGGTCGGACCTGAATCGAAATTACATCAGGGTGGTTTGCTAAAGAAAATGGCTCTTGAGTTTTTTAAACCGTTTATATTCTCAAAGCTTGAACTTTATTGAATAGATAGTACAAATAAAGCTGCTAAAAAAATTGTAGAAGCTGAAAAAGTAGAAGTCTGGGATATTTTAGAACAAGTAATACGTTGAACATCCAGTAATTTTAAACAGAAATCCAACCTTACATAAATTAGGGATTCAAGTTTTTGAGCGATTTCTTATTGAAGGTAAAGCTATTTAGCTTCACCCTCTCGTTTGTACCGCATTTAATGCAGACTTTGATAGTGACCAGATGACAGTGCATATACCACTTTTTATAGAAGCCCAGCTTGAGGCAACGGTACTTATGATCTAAGAAAATAATATTTTAAGTCCTGCTAATGGTAAGCCTATTATTTCAGCCGATAAAGATGTTGTATTTGGCTTATATTATTTAACCCTTGAACTTTCAGGAGAGCGGAGAGAGGGAATGGTTTTTGCCGATATGGCTGAAGTAGAATTTCCTCTTTATGAGAAAATAGTCACTTTACATTCTAAAATTCGTTTTCGGATGAAAATTATTAATTCTGAAGGAGAACAAGTTAAAAATATTGTTAAAGCTACACCTGGTAGGTAAATTCTGTGTGAATTAATACCTAAAACCAATCCAAATATTGATTTCAGTTTAGTAAATAAGCAATAATGACCAAGAAAACAATATCTAATGCTATTGATTCTGTCTATCGTTATTGCGGTCAGAAGGCGACGGTAACATTTGCCGATAATTTAATTCAATTAGGTTTTAAATATGCTTGTCAATTTTTTAAGGCATTTTTTTTGGTATGGATGATATAGTAATTCCTGAATCAAAAGGAAAAGATATAAGAAAGACCTCAGCTTGGGTTAAAAAATTTGAACAACAATATTCCGAAGGTCTTATTACTTTTGGTGAAAACTTTTATAAGATAGTTGATGCTTGGTCTGCTTGTACGGATAAAGTTGCTGCGAGTTATAGCAGTATATAAAAAATTCTTTACAGAAATTGAATTCGATTCATATGGTGGCTATTTAAGAGGCAAGGGGATCTGCTCTTTAGATTAAACAGCTAGCTGTTATGTGTGTTATGTATGGTCTTATGACAAAACCTTCAGGTGAAATTATTGAAACTCCTTTTATTTCAAATTTTAAATTTTTTAAATGTCTGCATAGGAGTCATTAACAATTACTTTACTGGGAAATTTACGCCTGAATAGCGCCATTGTTAGCGCATCAGTAACCAGGTTGGCTTTAAGCCTACTGCTCATTGACCAACCAATCAGTGATCTAGAGAATAGATCGATGAATACACAGAGATACAGCCACTCTTGGGTTTTAGATTATGGAAGGTTTATGGGGAAGCGTATATAAGTTCCATAACTGTCACTGAACTACTTATTGGTGTTCATAGAGCAAATAATGAAGAACGAAAAGTAAAGAGATCAGCTTTCGTAGAACATGTAATCAATAAAATAGCTAATCTGACTTTTAGCGCATTTTTTAGCAACGTAAGAAGTAAGTATATGGCTTATGGCCCATTGCTAGCATTATTGTGGTGCTTTGTCTAGGTGGTTTTTAAGTTTACCGAAAATTAAATTTAATTATGATAAAATTTATTAATTATAAAAACCAATATGGAAAATCAATTAAATCAAAAAAGTTATGTAGAGCTTATTGAGAATCTTAAAAAGCAGATTAACCTTGCAAGGATCAAAGCGAATCTAGCCATTAACAAGGAAATGGTACTGCACTATTGGCATATTGCTAAGAAGATTCTAGAGCGTCAGAATAGAATAGGTTGGGGGACAAAATTAATCGAGAATTTATCAAAAGACAGAGCAGAGTTTTCTGAAATGAAAAGCCTTCCAGTAAGGATTCTGGTTAATATTCAAATTTTTGCTAAAAACTTTGCTTATTTGTAAAATGAGTATGAATAATTGAGAATCGGTTATTATTTTAATTATTCGTATTATTTTAAGATACGCAGGTAATTAACTAGATATTTCGGGTTTTCCTGATAAACATCTAACATTATTAAATAATACAGAACCAAACCATATACTAATCGGGGCAAACGAAGTTAAAAGTGTTTTACTCCTCCTGCTGAATGTGGCACAGTTATTGCCGGCCTTTTATCCAAGGCTCAAGATTCGATATATATTCAAACTTACTGCTTTGCCTCGAGAGAAATAACAAAAGCAGTAATTACTGCTCATGAATAAGGGGTAAAAATGAGTGTTTTACTTGATAAAAGCAATAAAGGTACCAAACATTCCAAAATCAGGGAAAAAAACAGCAAGTCTCAATAGATAAAGTCTGCTCACAATAAAGTGATTATAATAAAGTGAATACGCGTCCGTCCTCCCGCGGTCTCGATGATGGACGCCCCTGTCCATCGCCAGGGCGTCCCCTGCTTGTAGTGAAGAAGTCAAAAGAGTCTAACTCCTTGGCAAAAAAGATTGCTTCGTCAAGGGTAAAGACAATCGAGTAAAGTTCTCGCGGAAGGCTTAAGAAGTTTAAAAACCGCTTGAGATTCAATTGTTAATTGGGAAAGCAGGCAATTAAAGCTCGTGGTTTAAGATTGGTATTACATTTTGAGTAATATCAATCTTAAAGGGAATCACTCGAGACGATTTATTTAGAAAGAATGCAGGAATCGTGGCTTCCCTTGCTGATGCAGTGGCAGGGGCTGGCCCATTTCACCTGTCCTGGATTCGAATCTACCTTTGATTCGGTCATTTTGATGCAGAGGAGATTTTTTCCGATGAAATACGGAAATCAAGTTAAGATAATTTTTCTGTGGACTCTGATGCTATTTTTTTCTACAAAAAATGCACATTGCTTCAAGTTCAGTTGAAATCTTTGAATTTATTGACAACAGAGTAATTGTAGCATAATTTTTACTCATAAGGAGAAGTCGAACGCTTGGAGCGTGAAACTCCAATCGAAAAGCCAATTACCCAGCCAGAAGTGCTTTCTCCAACCAGATCTTCCCAGGACCGAAAGAAAAAGGCATTGGGTGATTTCCACCTCCATCGAGCATTCGCAAAGTTTGCAGTGCAGGAGCGCCTCATTTCAGATTAGAAGGCAGAACAAGCCACTTGCAAGACGAAGCGAGAGAGCGAGTCTCGGCTTTTCCGAGAAAAAATCAATTCTAGAGACAACAAGCAGCTGGAGGAGCAGAAGCGTGCTTTTAGGGAGCAGCTCTCCCGTTTCATTGACAGAATTAGAGACAGGTTTTTGAAAAAGGCAGTGGAAGAGCGCGAGGCCCGTCGAGAGCGCTGGAAAAGACGCTGTGTGGAATTGGAAAAGCAAGTGAGGGAGCTTCAAAATGTCTTTTTGCAGATGTCGTTGGTGGAAAAGAACAGAATTTGCTAAAAATTTCAAAGAAAAACTGGAGGCCCTTGATCGGCAATGGAGGGAGCGCTACGAAAGGCTGAAGCAGCGGATAAAATAAAGAAAAGACATAGGTCGTTAGATCAAGAGGCCCGTTTACATCAGGTTGCAGCGTCTGAAGCTGATTGTTGCAAAACCACTCATGGTACAACGACATGTTGGCATCTATAATTGTGCTGACTAATTAAAATCATTTCTACAAATTTAAGTCGATTTATGATGAGGAGCCGACAATCACTGCCTCCGTCGTCGCCATCAGTCCATGTACTTTTACCTGAATGGCTAAATGGCTGCTGAAAATGTGTTCAAAAAATGTCTTCTGTTCCCGGGGCTTCAAAAGTATATGCTCCCTTCCGAAAGACACGTTGGGACAAAGCACTCGATTGACTTCCGTGTATTTGTTGAGTATGCTGCTGGCAAGGTCGTGTCTTCCTTCCAGGACCATTCCTTCAGGACAAAGTTGGGAAACTACAACATGGTCTGCGAAATCGGAAAGACGACCAACGCAAATGTCGAATATACGAAATACGCATCGGGGCTACATCTGGAACTACGAGGCCCTCTCGCAGACATGGGAAAATTTGAATCACAATGACAAGGATGCATAGGAATGATGCTGGTTGTCGTTGTGCTCCTTGATCAAAGAGACGAGATCGAGAAGACTCACGCTGCATGGAAGAATCTTTGATCGGAGATCACGTGGGAATTGAGTCTTCAAAACGAACACATGAATGAAAATAACATTCCAGAAGACGTCCACCGATCGAGGCAACTATCAAAAGTACTAAGAAATGTTTTTGGAAAAGTCAGCATCAAAAAGATAAATTTCATTGTTGCTCTCTACACATCCATTTTACTGCTACCAATTGATCTTTCAATAGTTAAATCTTGCTGATCTTCTATAGTTTGTTTACTTAGGTTTATATCTTTAATATAAAATTTTTTTTAAAATTCTTCTTTTTCCTCTTTTATTAAGTATGGTTGATCATAGCTTGAGATGCCTTTTTGAGTTTATAGTTGTTTTCTCAGTAAATAACGCTCTGGGAGAGGTAAATCTTTCGGTATTTCTTCGGCAAACAAACTCTATACGAATTTAGCTGGATCATCGATTGCTTGTTTTAGTTAATTATTGAAAATTCTGAGATAGGACATTGTTAAGCTTTTCTTTTTGGGTAAAATCAAAATCACCCGACTGAGGAGCTATTTTGATCATAAAAAACAAGGTAATCAATTAGCAGACAAAATAAAGTTAAACGTTACTTTAGTGTTTAATGAGCAAAGCCTTCAGCTAAGAAATTATTAAAAAAGAAAGCTTTAATTAACAACCAAGGTTTTTCTAAACAATTACTTATATGGTTTTATTTACCGATAGTAAGGATACGCTTGATAGCGACATTTTGGAGTTATCTAAATTTTCCCTGATTAGTAATACTGATGATAAAAAGAAAATCGTATATTTGAAATGCACGATATAATTGCAGAAAAAATAGCAGAGATTAACGAAGCAAAAAACAACCGGATTTATTTAGAAGATATTATAGCTAAATATTCTATACCAAGCGGTGTAATTGAGGAAAGAATTTTCATCGATAAACAATAAACTATCCGTGAAAAATTAAGCATTTATTTGATTCATTATGATTTTTGTGTTCTTCACAAAACGAAAATGTTTATGCATTGGGTTTTTCCAAAACCCTAAATGACGAAAATGATCGACCTGAATGAGGGGTACCTGCAGCACGCAGAATGCTCCTAACTCCGGCTGAAAGGCTCGTGCAAAATCAGCGAGCGGCGGGAAATGGTCCACGAGCTCCAGACAAAAAGCGACATTTTTATTTTTCTGCGGCCTTGGCATCAACCTCACTGCGGCGGAAACTGTAATTAACTACGACTCAGACTGGAACCCCACGGTGGACCAGCAGGCGATGGACCAGGCGCACCGGCTGGGCCAGACGAAGCAGGTCACCGTCTATCGACTGATCACGGGCGGGACCGTGGAGGAGCGCATTCTGGTGCGCGTGTAGTAGAAGGGCGAGATACACCACCTCGTCGTCAGTAAATGCTGACCGAAAGAGGAAGGTGGTACCCACTCGCACCCGCTATCGCTGGCCAATCAGTCAATGTCTCACTTGCACTTCCATACCCTTGCACATAACGGACTATCAATCAATCAATCAACATAATAATGGTGTTACAAGCCACCGCTGCAAAAAAAATCGGCTGCAGTTTCCGCCCCAACGACGTGCGTCCAGCACCCGGCCACACGAGAACCCGGTATCGAATGTTTTTGTGAGATTTGAATTTTTTGGAAAAAATAACAGTTGCAAGTGTGTTGTTTTGTTTGTTCTTTGATGTTGCGTTATTGTAACATTTCGGTTTTCTGATGTGTTCAAAATTAAACGGCTTTGTACTGATTTATCAAGTATTTTTGATTGTCTTTTTTAAGATGAAAAAATGGGAAGAAAAACCAGGTAATGGGAATTCAACAGAATATTATACTCTTGAACCAAAACACATCTAGAATGTGTTTTTTTATGCCGAAGACGGAAAAAAAGGAAATTTTCCGTTCTTTAATTCAGCAAAGTTATGGGATGCAATGAAAAATTTATCCCAAGCAGACGGTATACTGGTTGAAAATTGTTGGGATTCCAGAAGTCGCAGCCGACCTCTCCCACATCAACACTCAGCCGGTTGTCCGTGGGTTCTTCGACCTGAATGAATGTCTTGCAGGGGCAGACGTTGTTCTAGCAACTGCAGGGGTTCCAAGAAAACCGGGAATGACTCGAGACGTTTTTTTTTAGTCCTCGTCCCCAAGGACGTGCTGCAGACCGACCCGCTGTAGCTGGTGCCTGCAGGATCTTCCCAAGACGAACGCGTAGCGAAACTCTGCCACGAGCCTCCGATAGATTCGCTTACAGACGTCCACAAAGCGTAACCCGTCTCGCTTTCTCAGAACCACAGCCTCTTAGAGATTGGGCGATTCTCGACGCTTTTTTGTGTAGATTCTTTGCAGTCCCAGCTGAATCGAGAGACGCTCAACGAGAAAATCGAGATTCAATCCAAGTTCACAGCTGAAAACGACGCTGTGCTCAAAATGCGCTTATTCATCCACCCTTTCTATCCTATAAGCATCGATTTAGTTTCACAAGTACAAGCAATCAATGTACCTGCAGTTTCCAGCAACGGCATCAACCAAATCATCCACATCCACATCCTCCCTGGCAATCACTTCTTCATCGAAAATCTTCCATTCCATCAAAACATCACGGACAATCCGCTCGTCAATCTTTGTCAGGGGAAGGGTGCTCTGAAGTGAGACGCCTGCATTTCTGTTTATGGAAATCAGGGGTAGCCGCTTGTTGATTCGGATTCCCATTTGATAGAACTGGTGCTTTGAAGCGTCGAGGATCATGAGGATGAGGTCTGCAGTTCGTGCAGTTGCAATCAGCTGGCGTAGACCAGCCTTGAGGATACCAAAGTGGTGCTCTTTGGCTTTGTTCCTCTAAGTTATGTTCATTTCATGCTCGGTTTGAGCGATTTTATCAGTGATTCCCATTTGATCAGCCGAAAGAACTGCAGGGAGGGGAGCAAGATATTTTTTTGTTGAAATACAAGTCCAGATGCTGGACTGCTTCCTATTTCCACAGTTGGTACAAACAGTGCTGATTAAGTGTTTTTTTCCTTTTGATGAGCATCTGTTCAGGTACGAAACAATTAAAGGGTTGAATTTTGATGGAGAAGAGAAGATGTGGTGCATTTTTTTTGGTTAGATTTTCTTAGACTTTTATATTTGGATTAACCAAAGACGAGATTTTTGTAATCATCTCGTGTTTCCAAGTAGTTCAAATAGTAAGTCTAGCGAACATGCAACGCGTGATTCCTCATTCACTTGAGGCCTCCGAAGTATCGCTCAGGATAGCTGGAAAACACGGTGGTAGTTTTATCAGGTAAAGCTAATGATTAGAGGTCTTGGTGTTGCAACAGCCTTATCCTATTCTCAAACTTCAATCCTTTACGCCTGCGTGCAATAGACGTTTTCTAAGTGGACCATTTTCGGTTAGTCGGTAAGTCGGCATCCTCTAAGGAGTGAGTTATGACTCACCTGCGGAATGAATTAGCCCTGAAAATGGAAGGCGCTCAAGCGTGGTACCTATACTCTGCGATCAGTGTGCAAACAAGCACTGACGA
Organism: Brachionus angularis; assembly: GCA_021432725.1. NCBI lineage: Eukaryota > Metazoa > Rotifera > Eurotatoria > Ploima > Brachionidae > Brachionus > Brachionus angularis. Next base: position 5,057,972 of record JAJVDD010000001.1, on the reverse strand, counting down.
GTAGGAGGGCGTGGGAGTTGTTGTAAAGCGCCGTTGGCGTGAGCCTGCGTGAAACAGCCTCTAGTGCAGATCTTGTTGGTAGTAGCAAATATTCAGATGGGAACTTTGAAGGCTGAGATGTGCAATCATGGAAAAGTACCTTGAAAGTGCTGAGCTTTCTTAGGTAGAAATTAAATCTTGTATTAGAAAGGATACTATTTCAAGCCAATTCTCCGGTAATTTGTGGTTCAGCTTTTAAAAATAAGGGTGTTCAGCCATTGCTGGATGCAGTTGTGGATTATTTACCTTCTCGTTTGGATATCCTAAGATGGATAGGATGCTAAGATAAGAGAAGAAAGCTAAAAAGAATCATGTTGGTGGTTCTTTTGCAGCGCTTGCTTTCAAGATTATGAATGATCCTTTTTTTGGCTCTTTAACTTTAATAAGAATTTATGCTGGTAAGCTCTCTGCTGGTAGTACTGTACTTAATAAAGTAAAAAGCATAAAAGAAAGAGTCGGACCTTTGCTTCTTATTCTTATTCATGCGAATAACCGTGAAGATGTTAAAAAAGCGGTTGCGGGTGATATTGTTGCCCTTGCAGATCTAAAGAATACTAATACTGGTGATAATATATGCGCACATAATTTTATAAAACATGGATTTCCCAGAACCGGTTATCCAGCTTGCGGTAGAGCCAAAATCTACAGCAGATCAAGAAAAAATGTCTTTTGCGTTGGAAAAATTAGCTGCTGAGGATCCATTTATAGAATTCTTTACCGATTAAAGTGGTAAAACTAACATTAGTGATATATGTGAGCTTCATTTAGAAATTGTTGCCTACGTTTGAAAAGGGAGTTCAAAGTTGCTAATGTTGAAGCTCCACAAGTAGCTTATTGTGAAACTATTACAAAACCTGCAGTTGATTACACTCATAAAAAAGGTGTCGCTGGTCATTTTGCAAACTGTGATAGGAATGTAGCTCAACTGGTAGAGCGTCGATCTCCAAAACCGGAGGTTTCGGGTTCAATTCCTGTCGCTCCTGCCAAATAAGATAAAGCAGATGCTAGAATTGTAATGAAACAAACAAAAATATATAAATTTTTTGATAAATTAGGCAGTAAACAAAAAAAGTTGTTTGGCCACAGAGAAAAGAATTAGTTACATCAGTAATAGTGGTAATTATTGCTGTATTTTTGTTTAGCTTGGGAAATATAATTTTAGATTATGGTATTCACAATAATATAAGATGCCAAAAAAGGTATGTTTGATCAGTTTGAAGAGATAGTTTTACCAGTAATAGAAGTTCCTGAGATCAAAAAAGGGAAAGAAGGTAATTACTGAGAAAAAGTTTATGCCTGGTTATATCCTGCATAAAATGAATTATTGTCGCGATGGTTAATTGTCGCGTTGAATCAGATAATTTTGTAACTGTACCACTTTCAGAGGTTGATTTTATAGATGTATCTCCTATGTAGGTTGTCTCGGTTGCAGCGTCTTTGATTTCATTTTTAGAAAATGATGATGCGAATCGTGCGTTTATGGGTTCGAACATGCAACGCCAAGTGGTACCTCTTATTAAAACCGATGATCCTTTGGTTGGAACACTAATAGAAGATGTTGTAACAAGAAATTCTGGTGCGGCTGTAGTGGCTTTAAATGATGGTATAGTTGAACAGGTTGACGCAACTAGGATAGCTGTTAGGACTTTAGATCGTAAAAAAATGGCTTTCCGAAAATTGATATATATTGATTGTTGAAATTTCTGAAAACAAATCATAAAACATGTATCAATCAGAAACCTCTAGTAAATGTTGGTGATCAAGTAAGGCGTGGTGAGGTTATTTCAGATGGTTCTTGTTCTTGGTAGAAATGTGCTAGTAGCCTTTATTATACGGAGTAGTTATAACTTTAAAAACTCAATTTTAATTTACATCTATTTACATCTATGAGGACCTTTACATCTATTCATATTGAGGAATTTGAGGTTGTTGCAACGGATACGAGACTTGGACCTGAGGAAATAACTAGCGATATGCCAAATGTAGGAGAAGAAAGTCTATAGTCCATATTGGAGCAGAAGAAGAATCTGGAGATATTTTAGTTGGTAAAGTTACACCTAAAAGTGAATCTACTATGATGCCAGAAGAAAAATTGCTTAGGTCAATCTTTGGTGAAAAAATTTCGGATCAGGGATCTAAGGGGCAGTATTGTCAATTTATGTTGGAAGATAGTTCCGTAATAGTTGAAATTGAGCAGATTAAGGCTCAATACGACGAAAAGAAAGATGAACTCAATAAGCGCTTTACCAGTAAAGTTATCCTGCCCTTAATGGTGGAAGTTTTGCTACATCCGATCTTAATGAATTATATAGAAGAGTTATTAATAGGAATAATCGCTTTCGCCGTTAAGTTGAATTAAAAGCTCCAGACATTTTTATCCGTAATGAGAAGAAGATGTTACAGGAAGCTGTGGATGCTTTATTGGATAATGGCCGTCTTGGTAAGGTAATTAAAAATCCAAATAAACGCTTTTAAAAATCTTTAAGCGATATGCTAAAGGGTAAACAGGGGCGCTTTAGGCAAAATTTACTTGGTAAAAGGGTAAATTATTTAGGACGTTCGGTAATTTTAATTGTGGCTGAATCGAAATTACATCAGGGTGGTTTGCCAAAGAAAATGGCTCTTGAGTTTTTTAAACCATTTATATTCTCAAAGCTTGAACCTTATTGAATAGATTGTACAAATAAAGCTGCTAAAAAAATTGTAGAAGCTGAAAAAGTAGAAGTCTGGGATATTTTAGAACAAGTAATACGTTGAACATCCAGTAATTTTAAACAGAAATCCAACCTTACATAAATTAGGGATTCAAGTTTTTGAGCGATTTCTTATTGAAGGTAAAGTTATTTAGCTTCACCCTCTCGTTTGTACCGCATTTAATGCAGACTTTGATAGTGACCAGATGACAGTGCATATACCACTTTTTATAGAAGCCCAGCTTGAAGCAACGGTACTTATGATCTAAAAAAATAATATTTTATAGAATAGAATAGGTTGGGGGACAAAATTAATCGAGAATTTATCAAAGACAGAGCAGAGTTTTCTGAAATGAAAGGCCTTCAGTAAGGATTCTGGTTAATATTCAAATTTTTGCTAAAAACTTTGCTTATTTGTAAAATGAGTATGAATAATTGAGAATCGGTTATTATTTTAATTATTCGTATTATTTTAAGATAAGCAGGTAATTAACTAGATATTTCGGATTTTCCTGATAAACATCTAACATTATTAAATAATACAGAACCAAACCATATACTAATCGGGGCAAACGAAGTTAAAAGTGTTTTACTCCTCCTGCTGAATGTGGCACAGTTATTGCCGGCCTTTTATCCAAGGCTCAAGATTCGATATATATTAGGACTTACTGCTTTGCCTCGAGAGAAATAATAAAAGCAGTAATTACTGCTCATGAACAAGGGGTAAAAATGAGTGTTTTACTTGATAAAAGCAATAAAGGTACCAAACATTCCAAGATCAGGGAAAAAAACAGCAAGTCTCAATAGATAAAGTCTGCTCACAATAAAGTGATTATAATTTATTAACAGAAAGTTAGGGGTATATTTGAAAAACCGGTAGTTTTTACACCGACTCAGAAATACCGAGAATTTTTTGATGTTAGCGGTGATCTTGTCAAATCCTATTTTAACCTTGAAACAGATGTATTTCTTAATCCTCTTGAGAGTAGGCTGCTAATTGGTTACCTTGGAATGACTGCCAAGTGGATTTTTAGTATGAGTATCTTGCCGCAGCTTTTATAGGCGGTGAGGTATTTGGGAAGAAGGAGTACTGGGAAGAAGGAGCTCAAAAATCGAAGGAAGTATAGAAAACAAAAGAAAGCCTGTTGTATGGTTCAAATACAAAAAGTGAGGGTGACAATATTAATAGCCGGAATCGTACAATGCCGCTTGTAATACCGGATCAGATTAATAATTTGGACCAAAGAAAATGTATTGTCGAATTGCGTCAAGGTTTACCTATAACAAAACACAAGATCAGACTAAAGGTACCTGGTTGATTATCTATCGCAGAGTTTTGCTTATGCAGAAGAATCAGTCTGGTATCGAATCCTCAAAATACCAAAACCGAACAACCTGCGGCTAGCTTGACAGAAACCAGAAACTTTACCGGCTAAGCCAAGAACCTCTTATGCCTCCTGAACAAGTGGTAGTGGATGGCTCATGAATGTCATCAAAGCAAGTTCTTGCCTCTCTTTAGAAGATCGTGAGCTTCCTAACATCCATGAGTTAATCCGCATTGAAAACAAGAAGTAACATCCAAATCTTCTTTTTCGTTGCAATTCAGAAAAAATCTTGCAGAAGCAAGATGCTCTGGATGAATTTAGGCAGCTTGGATTTGTTCGGATGGAAGAGAGGAAAACGTTGCCATTCGGGAGTCGAAGCTTTGGAGGGTAACCAGTGGACACTGAGGGGATTTGGTTTTGTGAAGACAGAATGGTTCGTCCTTTGGTTCCCAGCCCAAAGATTTTTGTTGCAGAAGATTCACGTTATATTGTCTGGAGATTTAGTGGATGGATTGAAGATGATGATCTTTTGATTAGATCTTCATAGAAAAAAGTGGTAAATTTTACTTTTTATTGTCTATCGGCCAAAAAATACTCCATTGCTCCTGAAAACGCCCCAAATCCTCCACAGCCAAATAGCATGGCCTTTGGCCCTGATTTTCTTGCAAGAACTGCTCCAGAAATACAACCAGCACTCAGTGTGTTTATCAAATCAGTTTTTGTCCTATATTTTTAAGGTTGTACGCTAATAAGTTTTAAGGTTGTAAGATATCACTCGAAAAAGCGGGAACGGAAGCTACAGAATCTGACTCCAAGCAGAAGTAGCTCGCTCAACAAGGAATCAAGGAAGCAACTTGTTAGTAATCAGCCGGACCCTTCTTTCGCCAGCGATCTACATCCAGAAGCAACTCAACAGCCAGGGCGAACAGACCTTCGAAGACGCCATCGCATTCGAAAACAGAGTACAAAGGCAGATGAAAGAATTGATGCAAACTACAGCTCACAACTTCAGTTGACAGGTGTGGACTGATGGAAGCTTCGACGAGAAAACCAAATCAGGAGGAGCAAATATCATTTTCAGTCTGGAAAATTGAGGAGCAGCTTTTATCAGATATCCTTTGAATTAATGCCTCTCCTCTACGCAAGCAGAAGTCTAGGCAATCCGGATGGCCTTGGCTGCGAAGAAACAGGCACACTCAATTTCAACTATTCACACTGACTCCAAATCTGCAAGCGCAATGGCAAAGAGGAAAAAGAAGGATGTGATTTGCACTGCAAACGAGCGGATCAGAACCTTGGCACAGGCAGATGAAGTTAATTTCAACTGAGTCAAAGGGCACGCGGGAAATGAAGGAAACGAGTTGGTAGACCGAATTGCTGAATCTGGAAGACTAGAGGTTGAAAAAGACTACGTGCTTCCCCCGAGCTCGGAGAATGACCGTACCATAATTCTCTTGGACGGAATTGTGAAAGAGGAGCAATCGAGAGAAGTGCTCAAAAGAATCCATCAGCGGAAAAGCGAAATCGAAGTATTATGGAACAACTCTTCTTTCCAAAGAATGAGAGATCGACAGCCAAGCGAAGCAACAATTGCTAGATAGATGAAACGGAAAAAGCAGCTTTGGGGCGAATTGAATCTGAAAAAAGTGGAGCAATCCTGCATCAGTTTCTTCATGAAATTCGTCGCAGATCTACTGCCTTGCAACAAGCGACAATAAGCCAGAGGAATGCCAAGATCATTCAATTGCACCCTGTGCAACTTTTTATTTACAAACGTTTCCTTGGAATTCACTCTATTATTTGCAGAAAAGGCCAGCGCACACGTCAAGCCACCCGCAGCCTGCGCAAAGGTCCCGCGGAACCGGGGAGCCCACGCTGCAGCCGGCCGACCGCATGCCACCTCCACTCGCAACAGACCTTCTGAGTTTTCCCGTGTTGAGTCAAATTAAGCCGCAACAACACTGCTGGTGGTGCCCTTCCGTCGTATTAAGACTGTCATAGCTCGTCGCGAAAGTCTTTGAATATTTTTCCAATTGCCCTGTAATTCGTTGGGCCCAATGTTCTGTCTCTTGAAGTCCCACCCTGGGAATATCTAGTCCATCGTCTCATCCTCTGCGTCGAATGTGTCCTCGCCCCCTGCGATATCAATTGCAGCGCCTCTTGCTGGCCCTGTTGTTGCAAATATGACCTCCCTGGTCTGCGGGGTCGATTCCAGCTTTTGCCGCTTCCATCCAGTCAATCCCCAGTACCGCATTGAGTACATCAAACTTAGTTATAAAAAACTTGACCATCACGGAAGACCCCCTGACCTCGGTTTCCAGGTGTATCGTCTCCTCCCCCTCCCCTTCAACTCCGCTTATGAGTTGAATTTTTACAGTCCGACCCGTCAGGCCTCGCGCGAACTTACCCATGTAGTGAGTCGACCCCATGTCGACAAGTCATTTACAAGTCTCCCCCGTCAACGCAAGCGTCCTGAAAGATCCCCTGCCTGGTGTCCGATACTCGGCCCTTGACGATCCTAGACGCTAGACCCCCTGCAGGGCATTTAGTTGCGTAGTGCCCCTGCAGGATTTCCCCTGCTTGTAGTCAAAAGTCAAAAGAGTATAACTCCTGGGCCAAAAAGATTGCTTCGTCAAGGGTAAACTAAAAATTATGCTAGAATTACTCTGTTGTCAATAAATTCAAAGATTCCAACTGAAATTGAAGCAATGTGCAATGAAAAAAATAGCATCAGAGTCCACAGAAAAATTTTCTTAAAAAACTTAGTTTCCGTATTTCATCGGAAAAATTCTCCTCAGCATCAAAATGACCGAATCAAAGGTACAATCGAATCAAGGACAGATCTGCCATTATCCTTCTCGAGTCCGAGAAGCCACTAAACGGGCATCTGTGTAGCAGGAATCGAAGTTCGTCTGTCGGACATTGGGGCTGGGATTCAGGAAGTAATGGAATCAACGGAACTGGATGCTCTGTTCTTTTTTTCCGGCTTGATTCCTGTAGCGACTTATGTTTTTTTGGTATTGAAAGTCAAAGAGAACGATGAAAGATTGGGAAGAACACATGAAAAACAATTGCGCGAGCATTTGATTGAAAAATAGTTTGGAAAAGAATAAATATCCTTATATTTTTGAGCAAAAAAATAATACAAATGGCCGCTGAATTCATCCGGTCAACCCGGCATTGGATGCTAATAAAGTTGCCTTGCTTGGGGCTGCTGGAGGAATCGGTAAGCCGCTTTCTTTTCTCCTTAAAATTTCTTGAATGTTTCCGGTGAATTCAACGGTGCCAGTTGACTTTAAATATGCATGAAATTTCGAACCCGTCTGTTTTTAGAATCACAATGTTGGATGGAGGATCTTCCCCAGACGAGCCCGTAGCGAAACTCTGCCACAAGCCTCCGTATATTTGTTTACAGGCGTCCAAAACGCGTAACCCGTCCCGTCTTTCGAACCATAGCCTCTTGGAGATTGGGCGATTCTCCACGCTTTTTTGTGTAGATACTTCGGACATCAGCTGAATCGAGAGACGTTCAACGAGAAAATCGAGATTCAATCCAAGTTCACGCCTGCTTTTCTGTTAATGGAAATAAGAGGTGGCCGCTTGTTGATACGGATTCCCATTTGATGGAGCCCTGCCTCCAAAATTTGGCGCTGGTCGGGCTTTGAAGCGTCGAGGATCATGAGGATGAGGTCTGCAGTTCTTGCAGTTGCAATCACCTGGCGTCCGCGGCCGCGCCCATTAGCTGCTCCGTCGATGATTCAGGGGAGATTGAGGATTTGGACGGAGGACCCACGGAATTGGAGACGGCCAAGGACGCAAACGAGAGTCGTGAAGTCGATTGGGGAAATTTGGCTTTTTGTCATCGTTAAGGCGGAAAGGAGGGTTGATTTTCCGGGATTCCCGGATCCCTTAGATGATTCTGCGTTGGCGTCGAACAGCTGCTGTTTGAGGCGAGCGGGACCAGCCTTGAGGATACCTGCGGCTGGAAGAGCACCGGAAGAGCACAGATCTGCGACATGGATCCGTAACTTTGGGAAAAGAATTGGCTCTAAGGCACGGAGGTGGCTTGCGGGGGTACGATGCGTGGTGCAAGCTGCCTACGTTAAAGACATTTTCAGGTGAGGAGTTTGGCTGGGTCGGGACATTTGTTAAACAATAACGCAGATGTCCTAAGGTGAGCTCAGTGGGAACAGAAATCCCACGTGGAACAAAAGGGTAATCGACATAGCGACGTTGCTTTTTATCCTTCGATGTCGGCTCTTCCTATCATTGCCTAGCAAAATTGGCAATGTTTTAGATTGTTCACTCACTAACAGGGAACGTGAGCTGGGTTTAAACCGTCGTGAGAAATATTAGTTTTGTGTGTTTGAGGAGTTGTGTGTTAGTGTGGTGAGGGAGGTAGGAGTGTGTAAATGGGATGAAGGAGGTGGGAGTGTGTAAATGTCCAAACATCAGTCTTCTCTTTTCCAGAAAGGCCTTTTTGTCTTCGATTTTCGCAAGGCTACAAAAAAATTACGTTTACGGTCGCTGATTCCATTTTCCTCGTACATTTTCTGTACATTTTCCATATTTTCTTATTCACTACGGACATTCCTGTTTGGTTCCAGTAGACATTACTGCAGGAATCCTATGCTTGTATGTTTTTGTTGAAATCTATTTCAATCCGAATCATTTGATTGCTTCTATCCAAGCAAACTTTCCACCTTCGACTCATTTGGTTCTGACTGGAACCGTCCAGTTCATCGGGACACTTGGAGAGCCATCCACGCCCTCTCGGTTGTCAGTGAACTTTCCTCAGTCGTTCTTCCTAAGTCGCGTCCGTTGTCTCCGGGATAACTTCTTGGATCCACTGCCCCAACGATTGCTTTGTCTGATTCTTGTTCTTCATCAACGGCTGTTTTTTACGTTGCAGACGGAAGATTTTATTTGGCAGCTCTATGATTGCGAATCCACAAATTGACACTTATTTTCAGTAAATCACTTTTCTTCAGCTTTTCCAAGCGCTTGAGGCACCAGGAAAAAATATTGTACACTTGCTCTCTCCGAACTGACTCCGGAAAAACTCGCTCTTTTTCCGTGCATTGAGGCGTTGGTCCAGGCATCCTGTCCTCGATTGTCCAATACGATATTTTTCATATCCTTGTTGAATTTTTAGAAACTAGTCCGTTCATCGAAAACGAAATCATTGTTTCTTTTTAGCTTTGGCGCACAAACTATTTCTTTGGATTTTTTGTGCATAAATATTTGTTTTGCTTCGTATTTTTGATTGAAATTCAACCTAAAAAAGGAAAGAGGAAAAAAGAAAGAGGATGAGTGCAAGTGCTGCTGTCACCATCTGAAGCAAAATGAAACACAGGGAGAATTTTTGCATCCCGATTTTGTTTGAATATCGCAATCAAGGATTGAAATTTCAAGAAAAGCAAAATCTTTGACACTTGATTTGTTAACCGTCATTTTTTTGAAAAAAAATAAGTTGAAACTCGTCCAGTCTGAATGTGTTTCATGATGCATCTTGCGTTAGTTGGCGTAAAGTCCTTCGTAAAGTAATGCAGGGAGGCACTGTGGCGCCTGAAGCGTACATTTCGGGGACTTCGATGGCTGCACCGCATGTTTCCGGGGCGGTCGGGATCGAAGCTGACGGCGATGTAGATTCTCCAGGAAATTCAGGCGAAGGCGACGCTCGGTGTTTTGTTCATAACCTTTGATGGTAAGAATACGTTCTTGTATGTCGGTGAATGATGAATAAATGTCCTTGCCTTTGAAAAACAGATTTGTAACTGAAAAGCATCGAATCCTTTCGAGTAAAAAAATTAACAGTATCCCTTAAAATCGACTTTTTAAAGGAATTGTATTACATTGCAGACCCCCGCCAATTGAGAAAAAAAACCAAATGATCATCTATAATTGTGCTGACTAATTAAAATCATTTCTACAAATTTAAGTCGATTTATGATGAGGAGTTGAGGATCGCTGCCCCGGTCATCGCTATCAGTGGATGTACTTTTACCTGAGTGGCTAAATGGCTGCTGAAAATGTGTTCAAAAAATGTGTCGTGTCTTCCTTCCAGGACAAAGTTGGGAAACTACAACATGGTCTGCGAAATCGGAAATACGCATCGGGGCTACATCTGGAACTACGAGGCCCTCTCGCAGACATGGGAAAATTTGAATCACAATGACAAGGACATTGGATGCATAGGAGACAACGATCCCATCGATACGATTGAAATTTGGTTCCGAATCATCGAAGAAATCAACGAAGTCATGATTTTGGTTGTCGTTGTGCTCCTTGATCAACGAGACGAGATCGAAAAGACTCAAGCTGCATGGAAGAATCTTAGATCCGAGATCAAGTGGGAATTGAGTCTTCAAAACGAATACATAAATGAAAATAAGATTCCAGAAGACGCCCACTGATCTTTTTGCAATGATCGAGGCAACTATCAAAAGTACTAAGAAATGTTTTTGGAAAAGTCAGCATCAAAAAGATAAATTTCATTGTTGCTCTCTAGACATCCATTTTACTGCTACCAATTGCCAGATCCATTTATTCTTCAATAGTTAAATCTTGCTGATCTTCTATAGTTTGTTTACTTAAGTTTATATCTTTAATATCAAATTTTTTTTAAAATTCTTCTTTTTCCTCTTTTATTAAGTATGGTTGATCATAGCTTGAGATGCCTTTTTGAGTTTATAGTTGTTTTCTCAGTAAATAACGCTCTGGAGAGGTAAATCTTTCGGTATTTCTTCGGCAAACAAACTCTATACGAATTTAGCTGGATCATCGATTGCTTTTTTAAGTTGATTATTGAAAATTCTGAACTAGTAGATTGTTAAGCTTTTCTTTTTCGGCAAAATCAATATCACTCGACTGAGGAGCAATTTTGCTTAATATTTTTGTTACGGTTATTCCAATACCGCTATTAAAAAAATTATACCCAAGCATGCTGTCTATAGGGATTCTGCTCTTGCTTGAGCAGGTCAACATTAAAAGAAGAAATTGTCCAATATAGAGCGGTTTTCTTTAATAATTGTTGCCGATGAGTTTGGTAGTTTTAAAAGAAGAGAAGAAATTGCTTATGTTTTAAAGAACTGGTTGTTGGAAAAAAACTTGAATAATGTAAATAAAAAATTTTGTTATTAAATGTAAATTTTACTTAAGATGTTAACCAATTAATTGATGCTCAAATAGATCAACTATATAAACAAGCAAATTTGTTACATAAAGTACCAAAAAATCAACAAGAAAATGTTAATGAAGATTGTCACAAAGAGCAGGAAAAAGATAATAGCTTACAACAAGAAATAGCAAGTCAAAAATAGTGTTGTTAGGCGGTCCTAAAAAGACCGGTCTCAAACGGACGGTCTGGATCTTTTGCCCGGACCGGTTTTTTTGGCGGTACAAAATGACCGTTTAAAAAGACCGGTCCTGGCAAACGGTCCGTCTCCAAGAGACCGGTCCGAACCAAACGGACTTATAAAATGGCGGTCTTAGACGGGTCCAAAAAAATAAAAAATATATGTTTTTTTGGATAGCTGAAAAATCGACAACACCCGATTTTTTTAAAAAACTTACACCCGAGTGCTTTACGAACAAGTTTTATTAAATTTATTTAAGTTTTATTTTCCCATTTGGCAAAATGTTGGTCTTTTAATGTAGATTATGAATAAACTATCAGTTTTAATTTGAAACTTTTCCTTTCAATTTTTTTTCTAAAAATTTGTTTTTTTTTCAAAACACCGGGATGCTTTTCAAGATGACACCCCAAGCACCCCAAATTTTATTTTAGATTCTAAATCAACATATAAAAAAAGTAAGAAGCACCCCCTTATGAATTTTGCCAGTTTTCTTCAAAACTAATTAAATCAAACTAAAACATGAAAAATTGTAAAGTACCCAAGCACCTTTACTTTTGCATAAAATGTAAAATTTTTCTTAAATTATCAAAAATTAGCAATAATAAAATAGCTTTAAACTGAAAAAAAAACATAAACATCGGTACCATTCGAAAGTTCGTGAATAGATCTATTAGATAAAATTATTATTTTTTAGTTTTTTTAAAATTAAACATAAAATAAGAACTATTTTTGATAGAAAACAAATAGTTTTTTTTAACTTTAATTAAAAAACAAATATGGCATTAGTTAAGAAACATTTTTTTTATTTTTTCACCAAAAAGTGAACGGTCCGGGGCCGTCTAAAAGACCGTCCGCCTAATAACCGTCCATCTTTTAGACCGTGCGTTAAGGCGGTGCCGATCGTCTATAAAGGAAAAAAAGACCGGTCCAGCAGGCGGTCGACCGGACAACACCATTAGTAAAAAAAAATTTCCCAGTATTTAATCGTATGTTTCCTGCAATTGGTACTTACAAGTTTGGAGTTATCGCAAGGCATTGTATGCCTTCATTTCAGCAATTTTAGACAAAATTACGACAGAAAGCTCCAAAATGGAAACTGTAGGTGCAGAATCTTCAGTTCTGTTTATTTTGAGTCAAAATCAAACTCTAATCAATCGTAAATTAATGTGACATGACTAGCCGATATTAGCATAAGCGGTTAATCGACTAAACCTGTAGACCAAAATTTTAATCCTATCAATGACATAACTAGTTTACATACTAAATTTGATTGACGTTTTCCATTTGGTCTTTTGGCTTAAGATCTTCTATTTTATTCGATGAACAAAAAAGCCCATACTATCTAATGATACAGTGATTTTATCAAATAGGACGTGTTAAAATTTTCTTTGATATGTTTTATTGATCTTTATTACTGCTTAATAATATTATTCAACAATCAGGAAATTTGTTGACGAACCAGGATCGTGATAGATTAAAAGAAGGTATACCAATTGTTGTATTGACAAACATATTGTCTTAGTTTTTGACATAGTGATTGGAGTTTTTATAAAAAAAAAATTTCTTTTATTATTACAAAAAAAAGACAAAATATTTTACAACAACATTTTTTTGAATTCTTTAAAAGTGAAGATCTATAAATTCTATAAATAAAGATAAAATAGAAAATATAAAGATCATTTTAAACTAGATCTTTTAAATAAATAAATAAATAATAAATAATTAAAAAATAAATCACAAAATGAACAAATACATCAATTAGATAAAATTATTTTGCATTTTTTTGCGGCCAATATGTTACAAGGTATTAGCTCGTTGGAAAATTCGATCGTCAAAAAAAAATTACAAATAAATGCAAATGAAAATTAGGCTAAAAGAAGTGCAAGTATGAAAGAAATTAATAAAACTACGGATATTTGCACCATAATTTCATTTGGTTTAGATCAACCGACCGGTTCTACGAATAACCAAAATTAAATACAGCCAAATTCTAGTAGAAATTAAACAGAACATCTTCAATATGTGCAATCTTAATTAATTGAATTGAATAGGAATTAATTTTTTTTTAATATTTCAAAACCAAGACAAAAGATTATACAACAAAATTATTTTGAATTCTACAAAAACTTATTGTCATTCTCAATGTAAAAGGTCAAGGTCAAATGTCAATGTCAAGCGTAAATGTGAAACGTCAAGGGCAAAGGTCAAGGGCAATTCGATTCAAAACTGTATAAAAACAAAAATTGATAATTAAAATTCTTCTTTATTAAAGATATAATAGAAAAAAAAAATAAGATTAATCACAAGAGAAAAAATACATTAATTGTTTTAAAATTAATATGGATCCTTTTTCCGCTAATATATACAATAACTGTTTTAGTTTCAGCCTTCGAAAAAAAATTACAACTAAATGCAAATCAAAATTAAGCTAAAAGAAGTGCAAGTATGAATGAAATTAATAAAACTACTGATATTTGCACCATAATTTCACTTGGGTTAGATCAAAAGACCGGTTCAACCAAACCGAAACAATTGCCAATACTTGTATTTCACTTTCGCAATAGACATATACCCTAAACCACAGAATTAACAATTAACCAAACAAACCAACTCAATCAATTTATCATATATAGAAATAATTCCCGAATTTTTACTTACATTAACACTACAAGTATGCTAAGTATTAATTACACAACAACCATTTGAACAACAGGTTCGAGCTTCAGCTGTTGCATCCAACATCTGGATCAAATGAACCTGGCTCAAAAAAATAAATAAAAAGAAGAACTAATGAATAAATAAATAATAAAAAAAGAAATTACAAAATAAAAAATTAATCAATGCGTCGATATTTTACAATTGATTATCACAAAAAGTTCTGAAAACAAACAAACAAACAATCTACAGCAAAACAATCTATTTAAAATAAAAAGCTGCATTGTCTACAAAAGGTATAGAAACTTTTGACGAACAATTTTTTAAATTTCAATCAAGTATGCAAATGTTACGATATGATACCAAACAAATGCTTCAACTATGCAAAAAATAAAAACAAAATTATTGAACAGAATTTACAATACATATCAACAGCAACACAACAACCTTTAGCTTTGCTAAATAGTATGATGAAAATGATGCATAAATTAAGTCAAAAATAGGCTTGGATCAGGTAATGATAAACATCGACATGTTATCGGTTTAGTATTAAAACTATCAATTTTGATTTCAAACTTCTAGAGATAATAAATTTAAACTTTTAACATAAGCTGTAGAAAAGTTTTACCACAAAAAGCGATATGGAGGAAAACGCTCAAGCAAAATTAAGCCTCACATTTCAACAGCTGTATTAAGATTTATTAAGGGCGTAGGGATTAGTTAACGGAGCTAATACACCAATTAGAGGTATTCGCTACCTGTGAAGAGTAAATGTTGGATTTAGATATTATTAGTTAAATGAACCACAACAGACTTTACCTAAACTATTAAGATAACAAAATAATAAAATACATAAAATGAACAGAATTAAAACTGAAGACGATGAAAAATAAAAAAGAAGAAGTGGACGACAACGAAAATATAATTGATTAAGAAATATTCGAAAGAAACAATCGTCGTTTGGCTATTACGTACATAATACTTCAGCTAATTAAAATATATCTAAACAACATTAATGTTTTGACTTTATAATGACATAACAAAAGGTGTTGTATTGAGAATGAACGTTAAATGCCGTATAGTTAGCACGCAAAGATCAATTATTAAAAGACGACAATTACTACATAGGCGAGATAATGAAGAAGAAAACGAAGACGATTTTGATTTAACGGACGAAGGAGATATTGATTATTCTTAAAATTATAGATGAAAAACCAGTAGTTATTTTTTGCTTTAAGAATGGCTTCAATCATAAACGTGCTTCGTTAGAAATATAAACGGAAACAGTAAACGAAAATACTTAATTTCCCCAGAATTATGTGTTTCAAGATGTACATGTGGTCGAGATAATATTTGGTATTTACTGATTTTTTAATATCTATAAAAAATTTAGATCAACACACACAAAGTCAAGTAAATTTATACAAACAAATACAACTGATAGCTCCCAAATTGTAACTATTAGTATCTTCGATTCTATCTGTATTAGACGCCATATAATACAATCGATTCTTCAAACAGTATTTCTTATTCAAAACTTTTGCATTCTTATTTAATTTAAAAAATACCAAAATCAAAAGCCGTTTTACATTTAATCGATTGCATTCTTCTATTTTATTAAAAGTTAAAAAGAAGCCATCTCTTTAAAAGGAAAAACAACGAATAATTCAAAAAATTCAATCGAGTATAGAAATGGTATTATGAGATCCGAAAAAAATGGGTCAGCATATAAAATGACGAAACAACTTTACTTTGACTTATTGAAGCATTTCGAAAAAATTAAATCATTCATTTTAACAGTATGCCTTAAGAAAATTAAAAGAATTACACATGGGCTTACAATCAAATCAAATATCAGCCGAAATTCAACTATTTTCTTGTCCTGTATAGGAGCCAGACTGTTAAGATGATATTTAAAGAGTAAAATTACGCCACAATATGAATACGCTACAGGCGGACCTTAATAAATCTTAAAATCAACTCAACGCCACTTAGTTTTACGCTAATCTTATGCATGTTTACAAAACGACCAATCTTTTAATTCAAAACATTCCGAAGGAATTAATTTTTTTTTAATATTTCAAAACCAAGACAAAAGATTATACAACAAAATTATTTTGAATTCTACAAAAACTTATTGTCATTCTCAATGTAAAAGGTTAAGGTCAAATGTCAATGTCAAGCGTAAATGTGAAACGTCAAGGGCAAAGGTCAAGGGCAATTCGATTCAAAACTGTATAAAAACAAAAATTGATAATTAAAATTCTTCTTTATTAAAGATATAATAGAAAAAAAAATAAGATTAATCACAAGAGAAAAAATACATTAATTGTTTTAAAATTAATATGGATCCTTTTTCCGCTAATATATACAATAACTGTTTTAGTTTCAGCCTTCGAAAAAAAATTACAACTAAATGCAAATCAAAATTAAGCTAAAAGAAGTGCAAGTATGAATGAAATTAATAAAACTACTGATATTTGCACCATAATTTCACTTGGGTTAGATCAAAAGACCGGTTCAACCAAACCGAAACAATTGCCAATACTTGTATTTCACTTTCGCAATAGACATATACCCTAAACCACAGAATTAACAATTAACCAAACAAACCAACTCAATCAATTTATCATATATAGAAATAATTCCCGAATTTTTACTTACATTAACACTACAAGTATGCTAAGTATTAATTACACAACAACCATTTGAACAACAGGTTCGAGCTTCAGCTGTTGCATCCAACATCTGGATCAAATGAATCTGGCTCAAAAAAATAAATAAAAAGAAGAACTAATGAATAAATAAATAATAAAAAAAGAAATTACAAAATAAAAAATTAATCAATGCGTCGATATTTTACAATTGATTATCACAAAAAGTTCTGAAAACAAACAAACAAACAATCTACAGCAAAACAATCTATTTAAAATAAAAAGCTGCATTGTCTACAAAAGGTATAGAAACTTTTGACGAACAATTTTTTAAATTTCAATCAAGTATGCAAATGTTACGATATGATACCAAACAAATGCTTCAACTATGCAAAAAATAAAAACAAAATTATTGAACAGAATTTACAATACATATCAACAGCAACACAACAACCTTTAGCTTTGCTAAATAGTATGATGAAAATGATGCATAAATTAAGTCAAAAATAGGCTTGGATCAGGTAATGATAAACATCGACATGTTATCGGTTTAGTATTAAAACTATCAATTTTGATTTCAAACTTCTAGAGATAATAAATTTAAACTTTTAACATAAGCTGTAGAAAAGTTTTACCACAAAAAGCGATATGGAGGAAAACGCTCAAGCAAAAATTAAGCCTCACATTTCAACAGCTGTATTAAGATTTATTAAGGGCGTAGGGATTAGTTAACGGAGCTAATACACCAATTAGAGGTATTCGCTACCTGTGAAGAGTAAATGTTGGATTTAGATATTATTAGTTAAATGAACCACAACAGACTTTACCTAAACTATTAAGATAACAAAATAATAAAATACATAAAATGAACAGAATTAAAACTGAAGACGATGAAAAATAAAAAAGAAGAAGTGGACGACAACGAAAATATAATTGATTAAGAAATATTCGAAAGAAACAATCGTCGTTTGGCTATTACGTACATAATACTTCAGCTAATTAAAATATATCTAAACAACATTAATGTTTTGACTTTATAATGACATAACAAAAGGTGTTGTATTGAGAATGAACGTTAAATGCCGTATAGTTAGCACGCAAAGATCAATTATTAAAAGACGACAATTACTACATAGGCGAGATAATGAAGAAGAAAACGAAGACGATTTTGATTTAACGGACGAAGGAGATATTGATTATTCTTAAAATTATAGATGAAAAACCAGTAGTTATTTTTTGCTTTAAGAATGGCTTCAATCATAAACGTGCTTCGTTAGAAATATAAACGGAAACAATTGAAAGAAATGAAATTGTCTTGTTCAAACACAAAACACTTGGAATTTATTTTAAAAATAATTGGCCTTTTTACAAATGATAAACACCAATATATAACCTAATCAAACAAATGGTGACAAATTATCTCAAGCACAAATTTTGCCCTAGTCAGTAAAACTATGAAGAACTAAAATATCCAAAACAAAAGCGGAACCAATTATTTCTTTAACAACTTTAAGTAAAGAGTAGATGAAAACAATTATGCTGAAAAAGAATCAGTTGACGATAAAGTAAATGTAATTTATGTTTAAGAAATAATCGAAGCAATTAATAAAAGACGTCCACTGTATAGCCCAGATAATGAAGATGCAAACCAAGACAAAAGATTATACAACAAAATTATTTTGAATTCTACAAAAACTTGTCAATGTCAAAAGTCAATAACAATGGTGAATGTCAAATCTCAATGGCAAATGTCAAGTGCAATCGGATCCAAAACTGAATAAAAACAAATAATGGATTTAACACTTAGTGAAACTAATGAATTTGGATTAAAAACGATTATAAAGGCAAGTATAAAGGAGAAAACGAAAGTAAGTCTATACTTTGATAAGTATAATTAAATGTTGGTTTGTATAAATGAACAAAATTGAGAATTAACGATGAACTTCAAAAAATATCGATATGGAACGTAATCGCAAACGCAGAAATAAGGTAGTCGTTTCTAATTAACGAAACCAACAGCAATCAATCCACAGCTCCAAAAACCAGACAAAATTCTCCAACTATCTCCTTTTTAAAATCGCATAAAATCTTAATCGTCAAAGGTCAAAGGCAATGTGATGCCAGAATAAAGACCAAACATTAAAATAAAATCCCTCCTTTATTGAATAAAAACAAAACATTAATTGTATTAAAATTAGTGATGGTTTTCCGGCTACTTTTTCTAGTTTGGTGAAAATTTTTTGAAAGGTTTAAGCCATGATAACATTAATTTAATAAAACAAGTCATCGTTTTCGATTCTTCTGAAAGGAGCCATTTCAATAACAAAAATTAGCATTACTATTTTGTTTATAATTCAATTAAATGAAATTGTCTTATTCGAAAAATAAAAACACATAAATTAGATCAACTGGTTATAGCAACAGCTTCTGCAACAAAATGAAACTTATATTAATTTACTTAAATTTTTATTTAGAATCATTTTTTGTTTTATTTAATAATTTTAAATTAAATTCAATTTTTTGTTCTCTAATATTTTTAATAAATTTTTCTTTATTTATCATTGATTATTTTTCATTAATTTTTATTTATACATTTTTAGCTTTATTTTATATAATAATATAATCCATGATTTACCTATTTTGCTTGATTTTTATTCATTATCTATTAGCGGTTGCATAAAGTTTTTTGATTTAATATTAAATAAATCTTCCGTTGTGTTATACTTTTTTCATTTCATAATTTTCACATGAATCTTTATCAAAATTAAACACAAATGATTTTTTAAGTGTTTTCTTTCTAATTCTGATACTAAGAATCATTTTTATTCAAATGTAAGCATGTTTAATTTTTTTATAAAATATTGTCTATTTTAGAAATAAATAATTTTGAAGTGTTTTCTTCCAATATCTGTTTCTAAAAATCATTTTTGGGAAAAAGTATACATTTTTAGACAACATTTCATAATTTTTACATGAATCTTTATCAAAATTAAACACAAATGATTTTTCAGTGTTTTCTTTCTAATTCTGATACTAAGAATCATTTTTATTCAAAACTAAGCATGTTTAATTTTTTTATAAAATATTGTCTATTTTATAAATAAATTATTTTGAAGTGTTTTCTTTTAATATCTGTTTCTAAAAATCATTTTCAGTAAAAAATATACATTTTTAGACAACATTTCATAATTTTCACATGAATCTTTATCAAAATTGAACACAAATAATTTTTAAGTGTTTTCTTTCTAATTCTGATACTAAGGATCATTTTTATTCAAAACTAAGCATGTTTAATTTTTTTATAAAATATTGTCTATTTTAGAAATAAATTATTTTGAAGTGTTTTCTTTTAATATCTGTTTCTAAAAATCATTTTCAGTAAAAAATATACATTTTTAGACAACATTTCATAATTTTCACATGAATCTTTATCAAAATTAAACACAAATAATTTTAAAGTGTTTTCTTTCTAATTCCGATACTAAGGATCATTTTTATTCAAAACTAAGCATGTTTAATTTTTTTATAAAATATAGTCTATTTTATAAATAAATTTTTTTGAAGTCTTTTCTTTTAATATCTGTTTCTAAAAATCATTTTCAGTAAAAAATATACATTTTTAGACAACATTTCATAATTTTCACATGAATCTTTATCAAAATTAAACACAAATAATTTTAAAGTGTTTTCTTTCTAATTCTGATACTAAGGATCATTTTTATTCAAAACTAAGCATGTTTAATTTTTTTATAAAATATAGTCTATTTTATAAATAAATTATTTTGAAGTCTTTTCTTTTAATATCTGTTTCTAAAAATCATTTTCAGTAAAAAATATACATTTTTAGACAACATTTCATAATTTTCACATGAATCTTCATCAAAATTAAACACAAATAATTTTTAAGTGTTTTCTTTCTAATTCTGATACTAAGGATCATTTTTATTCAAAACTAAGCATGTTTAATTTTTTTATAAAATATTGTCTATTTTAGAAATAAATTATTTTGAAGTGTTTTCTTCTGATATCTGTTTCTTAAAATCATTTTCAGTAAAAAATATACATTTTTAGACAACATTTCATAATTTTCACATGAATCTTCATCAAAATTAAACACAAATAATTTTTAAGTGTTTTCTTTCTAATTCTGATACTAAGGATAATTTTTATTCAAAACTAAGCATGTTTAATTTTTTTATAAAATATTGTCTATTTTAGAAATAAATTATTTTGAAGTGTTTTCTTTTAATATCTGTTTCTAAAAATCATTTTCAGTAAAAAATATACATTTTTAGACAACATTTCAAAATTTTCACATGGATCTTTATTAAAATTAAACACAAATCATTTTTTAAGTGTTTTCTTTCTAATTCTGATACTAAGAATCATTTTTATTCAAAAGTAAGCATGTTTAATTTTTTTATAAAATATTGTCTATTTTATAAATAAATTATTTTGAAGTGTTTTCTTCCAATATCTGTTTCTAAAAATCATTTTTGGGAAAAAATATACATTTTTAGACAACATTTCATAATTTTTACATGAATCTTTATCAAAATTGAACACAAATAATTTTTAAGTGTTTTATTTCTAATTCTGATACTAAGGATCATTTTTATTTAAAACTAAGCATGTTTAATTTTTTTATAAAATATTGTCTATTTTATAAATAAATTATTTTGAAGTCTTTTCTTTTAATATCTGTTTCTAAAAATCATTTTCAGTAAAAAATATACATTTTTAGACAACATTTCATAATTTTCACATGAATCTTTATCAAAATTGAACACAAATAATTTTTAAGTGTTTTATTTCTAATTCTGATACTAAGGATCATTTTTATTTAAAACTAAGCATGTTTAATTTTTTTATAAAATATTGTCTATTTTATAAATAAATTATTTTGAAGTCTTTTCTTTTAATATCTGTTTCTAAAAATCATTTTCAGTAAAAAATATACATTTTTAGACAACATTTCATAATTTTCACATGAATCTTTATCAAAATTGAACACAAATAATTTTTAAGTGTTTTATTTCTAATTCTGATACTAAGGATCATTTTTATTCAAAACTAAGCATGTTTAATTTTTTTATAAAATATTGTCTATTTTAGTAATAAATTATTTTGAAGTGTTTTCTTTTAATATCTGTTTCTAAAAATCATTTTCAGTAAAAAATATACATTTTTAGACAACATTTCATAATTTTCACATGAATCTTTATCAAAATTAAACACAAATAATTTTAAAGTGTTTTCTTTCTAATTCTGATACTAAGGATCATTTTTATTCAAAACTAAGCATGTTTAATTTTTTTATAAAATATAGTCTATTTTATAAATAAATTATTTTGAAGTCTTTTCTTTTAATATCTGTTTCTAAAAATCATTTTCAGTAAAAAATATACATTTTTAGACAACATTTCATAATTTTCACATGAATCTTTATCAAAATTAAACACAAATAATTTTAAAGTGTTTTCTTTCTAATTCTGATACTAAGAATCATTTTTATTCAAAACTAAGCATGTTTAATTTTTTTATAAAATATTGTCTATTTTATAAATAAATCTTTATGAAGTGTTTTCTTTTAATATCTGTTTCTAAAAATCATTTTCAGTAAAAAATATACATTTTTAGACAACATTTCATAATTTTCACATGAATCTTCATCAAAATTAAACACAAATAATTTTAAAAGGTTTTCTTTCTAATTCTGATACTAAGGATCATTTTTATTTAAAACTAAGCATGTTTAATTTTTTTATAAAATATTGTCTATTTTATAAATAAATTATTTTGAAGTGTTTTCTTTTAATATCTGTTTCTTAAAATCATTTTCAGTAAAAAATATACATTTTTAGACAACATTTCATAATTTTCACATGAATCTTTATCAAAATTGAACACAAATAATTTTTAAGTGTTTTATTTCTAATTCTGATACTAAGAATCATTTTTATTCAAAATTAACATGTTTAATTTTTTTAGAAATATTGTCTATTTTATAAATAAATTATTTTGAAGTGTTTTCTTTTAATATCTGTTTCTAAAAATCATTTTCAGTAAAAAATATACATTTTTAGACAACATTTCATAATTTTCATATGAATCTTTATCAAAATTAAACACAAATAATTTTTAAGTGTTTTCTTTCTAATTCGGATACTAAGGATCATTTTTATTCAAAAGTAAGCATGTTTAATTTTTTTATAAAATATTGTCTATTTTACAAATAAATTATTTTGAAGTGTTTTCTTTTAATATCTGTTTCTTAAAATCATTTTCAGTAGAAAATATACATTTTAAGACAACATTTCTTAATTTTCACATGAATCTTCATCAAAATTAAACACTAATAATTTTTAAGTGTTTATTTTCTAATTCTGATACTAAGAATCATTTTTATTCAAAACTAAGCATGTTTAATTTTTTTATAAAATATTGTCTATTTTATAAATAAATTATTTTGAAGTGTTTTCTTTTAATATATGCTTCTTAAAATCATTTTCAGTAGAAAATATACATTTTTAGACAACATTTCATAATTTTCACATGAATCTTCATCAAAATTAAACACAAATAATTTTAAAAGGTTTTCTTTCTAATTCTGATACTAAGGATCATTTTTATTTAAAACTAAGCATGTTTAATTTTTTTATAAAATATTGTCTATTTTATAAATAAATTATTTTGAAGTGTTTTCTTTTAATATCTGTTTCTTAAAATCATTTTCAGTAAAAAATATACATTTTTAGACAACATTTCATAATTTTCACATGAATCTTTATCAAAATTGAACACAAATAATTTTTAAGTGTTTTATTTCTAATTCTGATACTAAGAATCATTTTTATTCAAAATTAACATGTTTAATTTTTTTAGAAATATTGTCTATTTTATAAATAAATTATTTTGAAGTGTTTTCTTTTAATATCTGTTTCTAAAAATCATTTTCAGTAAAAAATATACATTTTTAGACAACATTTCATAATTTTCATATGAATCTTTATCAAAATTAAACACAAATAATTTTTAAGTGTTTTCTTTCTAATTCGGATACTAAGGATCATTTTTATTCAAAAGTAAGCATGTTTAATTTTTTTATAAAATATTGTCTATTTTACAAATAAATTATTTTGAAGTGTTTTCTTTTAATATCTGTTTCTTAAAATCATTTTCAGTAGAAAATATACATTTTAAGACAACATTTCTTAATTTTCACATGAATCTTCATCAAAATTAAACACTAATAATTTTTAAGTGTTTATTTTCTAATTCTGATACTAAGAATCATTTTTATTCAAAACTAAGCATGTTTAATTTTTTTATAAAATATTGTCTATTTTATAAATAAATTATTTTGAAGTGTTTTCTTTTAATATATGCTTCTTAAAATCATTTTCAGTAGAAAATATACATTTTTAGACAACATTTCTTAATTTTCACATGAATCTTCATCAAAATTAAACACAAATAATTTTTAAGTGTTTTCTTTCTAATTCTGATACTAAGAATCATTTTTATTCAAAACTAAGCATGTTTATTTTTTTTATAAAATATTGTCTATTTTATAAATAAATTATTTTGAAGTGTTTTCTTTTAATATATGCTTCTTAAAATCATTTTCAGTAGAAAATATACATTTTAAGACAACATTTCTTAATTTTCACATGAATCTTCATCAAAATTAAACACAAATAATTTTTAAGTGTTTTCTTTCTAATTCTGATACTAAGAATCATTTTTATTCAAAACTAAGCATGTTTAATTTTTTTATAAAATATTGTCTATTTTATAAATAAATTATTTTGAAGTGTTTTCTTTTAATATATGCTTCTTAAAATCATTTTCAGTAGAAAATATACATTTTAAGACAACATTTCTTAATTTTCACATGAATCTTCATCAAAATTAAACACAAATAATTTTTAAGTGTTTTATTTCTAATTCTGATACTAAGAATCATTTTTATTCAAAAGTAACATGTTTAATTTTTTTAGAAATATTGTCTATTTTATAAATAAATTATTTTGAAGTGTTTTCTTTTAATATATGCTTCTTAAAATCATTTTCAGTAGAAAATATACATTTTAAGACAACATTTCTTAATTTTCACATGAATCTTCATCAAAATTAAACACAAATAATTTTTAAGTGTTTTCTTTCTAATTCTGATACTAAGAATCATTTTTATTCAAAAGTAACATGTTTAATTTTTTTAGAAATATTGTCTATTTTATAAATAAATTATTTT
The DNA here is from genome assembly GCA_021432725.1 of Brachionus angularis. Classification (NCBI taxonomy): domain Eukaryota; kingdom Metazoa; phylum Rotifera; class Eurotatoria; order Ploima; family Brachionidae; genus Brachionus; species Brachionus angularis. The sequence continues at coordinate 5,032,991 of JAJVDD010000001.1, read as the reverse complement.
GAAGCGTTTTCTTTTAATATCTGTTTCTAAAAATCATTTTCAGTAGAAAATATACATTTTAAGACAACATTTCTTAATTTTCACATGAATCTTCATCAAAATTAAACACAAATAATTTTTAAGTGTTTATTTTCTAATTCTGATACTAAGAATCATTTTTATTCAAAACTAAGCATGTTTAATTTTTTTATAAAATATTGTCTATTTTATAAATAAATTATTTTGAAGTGTTTTCTTTTAATATATGCTTCTTAAAATCATTTTCAGTAGAAAATATACATTTTAAGACAACATTTCTTAATTTTCACATGAATCTTCATCAAAATTAAACACAAATAATTTTTAAGTGTTTTATTTCTAATTCTGATACTAAGAATCATTTTTATTCAAAAGTAACATGTTTAATTTTTTTAGAAATATTGTCTATTTTATAAATAAATTATTTTGAAGTGTTTTCTTTTAATATATGCTTCTTAAAATCATTTTCAGTAGAAAATATACATTTTAAGACAACATTTCTTAATTTTCACATGAATCTTCATCAAAATTAAACACAAATAATTTTTAAGTGTTTTCTTTCTAATTCTGATACTAAGAATCATTTTTATTCAAAAGTAACATGTTTAATTTTTTTAAAAAATATTGTCTATTTTACAAATAAATTATTTTGAAGTGTTTTCTTTTAATATATGCTTCTTAAAATCATTTTCAGTAGAAAATATACATTTTAAGACAACATTTCTTAATTTTCACATGAATCTTCATCAAAATTAAACACAAATAATTTTTAAGTGTTTTCTTTCTAATTCTGATACTAAGAATCATTTTTATTCAAAAAAAACATGTTTAATTTTTTTAGAAATATTGTCTATTTTATAAATAAATTATTTTGAAGTGTTTTCTTTTAATATCTGTTTCTAAAAATCATTTTCAGTAAAAAATATACATTTTTAGACAACATTTCATAATTTTCACATGAATCTTTATCAAAATTGAACACAAATAATTTTTAAGTGTTTTATTTCTAATTCTGATTTTAAGGATCATTTTTATTTAAAACTAAGCATGTTTAATTTTTTTAGAAATATTGTCTATTTTATAAATAAATTATTTTGAAGTGTTTTCTTTTAATATCTGTTTCTAAAAATCATTTTCAGTAAAAAATATACATTTTTAGACAACATTTCATAATTTTCATATGAATCTTTATCAAAATTAAACACAATAAATTTTAAAGTGTTTTCTTTCTAATTCTGATACTAAGGATCATTTTTATTCAAAAGTAAGCATGTTTAATTTTTTTAAAAAATATTGTCTATTTTATAAATAAATTATTTTGAAATGTTTTCTTCTAATATCTGTTTCTAAAAATCATTTTCAGTAAAAAATATACATTTTTAGACAACATTTCATAATTTTCACATGAATCTTTATCAAAATTAAACACAAATAATTTTAAAGTGTTTTCTTTCTAATTCTGATACTAAGGATAATTTTTATTCAAAACTAAGCATGTTTAATTTTTTTATAAAATATAGTCTATTTTATAAATAAATTTTTTTGAAGTCTTTTCTTTTAATATCTGTTTTAAAAAATCATTTTCAGTAAAAAATATACATTTTTAGACAACATTTCATAATTTTCACATGAATCTTTATCAAAATTAAAAACAAATAATTTTAAAGTGTTTTCTTTCTATTTCTGATACTAAGAATCATTTTTATTCAAAACTAAGCTTGTTTAATTTTTTTATAAAATATTGTCTTTTTTAGAAATAAATTATTTTGTAGTGTTTTCTTATAATATTTCTATCTAAAAATCATTTTCAGTAAAAAATATACATTTTTAGACAAAATTTCATAATTTTCAAATAAATCATTATCAAAATTAAAAACAAATAATTTTTAAGTGTTTTCTTCTAATATCTGTTTTTTAAAATCATTTTCAGTAAAAAATATACATTTTTAGACAACATTTCATAATTTTCAAATAAATCATTATCAAAATTAAACACAATAATTTTTAAGTGTTTTCTTTCTAATTCTGATACTAAGGATCATTTTTATTCAAAACTAAGCATGTTTAATTTTTTTAAAAAATATTGTCTATTTTACAAATAAATTATTTTGAAGTGTTTTCTTTTAATATATGCTTCTTAAAATCATTTTCAGTAGAAAATATACATTTTAAGACAACATTTCTTAATTTTCACATGAATCTTCATCAAAATTAAACACAAATAATTTTTAAGTGTTTTCTTTCTAATTCTGATACTAAGAATCATTTTTATTCAAAAGTAAGCATGTTTAATTTTTTTAAAAAATATTGTCTATTTTATAAATAAATTATTTTGAAATGTTTTCTAATAATATCTGTTTCTAAAAATCATTTTCAGTAAAAAATATACATTTTTAGACAACATTTCATAATTTTCACATGAATCTTCATCAAAATTAAACACAAATAATTTTTAAGTGTTTTCTTTCTAATTCTGATACTAAGAATCATTTTTATTCAAAAGTAAGCATGTTTAATTTTTTTAAAAAATATTGTCTATTTTATAAATAAATTATTTTGAAATGTTTTCTTCTAATATCTGTTTCTAAAAATCATTTTCAGTAAAAAATATACATTTTTAGACAACATTTCATAATTTTCACATAAATTATTATCAAAATTAAACACAAATAATTTTTAAGTGTTTTCTTCTAATATCTGTTTTTTAAAATCATTTTCAGTAAAAAATATACATTTCTAGACAACATTTCATAATTTTCATATGAATCTTCATCAAAATAAAACACAAATAATTTTTAAGTGTTTTCTTTCTAATTCTGATACTAAGAATCATTTTTATTCAAAACTAAGCATGTTTAATTTTTTTATAAAATATTGTCTATTTTATAAATAAATTATTTTGTAGTGTTTTCTTATAATATTTCTATCTAAAAATCATTTTCAGTAAAAAATATACATTTTTAGACAACATTTCATAATTTTCAAATAAATCATTATCAAAATTAAACACAAATAATTTTTAAGTGTTTTCTTCTAATATCTGTTTTTTAAAATCATTTTCAGTAAAAAATATACATTTTTAGACAACATTTCATAATTTTCATATGAATCTTCATCAAAATAAAACACAAATAATTTTTAAGTGTTTTCTTTCTAATTCTGATACTAATGATCATTTTTATTCAAAACTAAGGATGTTTAATTTTTTTATAAAATATTGTCTATTTTCTAAATAAATCTTTATGAAGTGTTTTCTTCAAATATCTGTGTCTTAAAATCATTTTCAGTAAAAAATATACATTTTAAGACAACATTTCTTAATTTTCACATGAATCTTCATCAAAATTAAACACAAATAATTTTTAAGTGTTTTCTTTCTAATTCTGATACTAAGAATCATTTTTATTCAAAAGTAAGCATGTTTAATTTTTTGAAAAAATATTGTCTATTTTATAAATAAATTATTTTGAAATGGTTTCTTCTAATATCTGTTTCTAAAAATCATTTTCAGTAAAAAATATACATTTTAAGACAACATTTCTTAATTTTCACATGAATCTTCATCAAAATTAAACACAAATAATTTTTAAGTGTTTTCTTTCTAATTCTGATACTAAGAATCATTTTTATTCAAAACTAAGCATGTTTAATTTTTTGAAAAAATATTGTCTATTTTATAAATAAATCTTTATGAAGTGTTTTCTTTTAATATCTGTTTCTAAAAATCATTTTCAGTAAAAAATATACATTTTTAGACAACATTTCATAATTTTCACATAAATTATTATCAAAATTAAACACAAATAATTTTAAAGTGTTTTCTTTCTATTTCTGATACTAAGAATCATTTTTATTCAAAACTAAGCTTGTTTAATTTTTTTATAAAATATTGTCTTTTTTAGAAATAAATTATTTTGTAGTGTTTTCTTATAATATTTCTATCTAAAAATCATTTTCAGTAAAAAATATACATTTTTAGACAACATTTCATAATTTTCAAATAAATCATTATCAAAATTAAACACAAATAATTTTTAAGTGTTTTCTTTTAATATCTGTTTTTTAAAATCATTTTCAGTAAAAAATATACATTTTTAGACAACATTTCATAATTTTCATATGAATCTTCATCAAAATAAAACACAAATAATTTTTAAGTGTTTTCTTTCTAATTCTGATACTAATGATCATTTTTATTCAAAACTAAGCATGTTTAATTTTTTTATAAAATATTGTCTATTTTCTAAATAAATCTTTATGAAGTGTTTTCTTCAAATATCTGTTTTTTAAAATCATTTTCAGTAAAAAATATACATTTTTAGACAACATTTCATAATTTTCACATGAATTATCATTAAAATTAAACACAAATAATTTTAAAAGGTTTTCTTTCTAATTCTGATACTAAGAATCATTTTTATTCAAAACTAAGCATGTTTAATTTTTTTATAAAATATTGTCTATTTTCTAAATAAATCTTTGAAGTGTTTTCTTCTAATATCTGTTTCTAAAAATCATTTTCAGTAAAAAATATACATTTTTAGACAACATTTCATAATTTTCACATGAATCTTTATCAAAATTAAACACAAATAATTTTTAAGTGTTTTCTTTCTATTTCTGACACTAAGAATCATTTTTATTCAAAACTAAGCTTGTTTAATTTTATTATAAAATATTGTCTATTTTAGAAATAAATTATTTTGAAGCGTTTTCTTATAATATTTGTTTCTAAAAATCATTTTCAGTAAAAATTATACATTTTTAGACAACATTTCATAATTTTCACATGAATCTTTATCAAAATTAAACACAAATAATTTTTAAGTGTTTTCTTTCTATTTCTGACACTAAGAATCATTTTTATTCAAAACTAAGCTTGTTTAATTTTATTATAAAATATTGTCTATTTTCTAAATAAATCTTTGAAGTGTTTTCTTCTAATATCTGTTTCTAAAAATCATTTTCAGTAAAAAATATACATTTTTAGACAACATTTCATAATTTTCACAAGAATCTTTATCAAAATTAAACTTAAATAATTTTTTAGTGTTTTCTTTCTTTTTCTGACACTAAGAATCATTTTTATTCAAAACTAAGCTTGTTTAATTTTTTTCTAAAATATTGTCTATTTTCTAAATAAATCTTTATGAAGTGTTTTCTTTCTATTTCTGATACTAAGAATCATTTTTATTCAAAAGTAAGCATGTTTAATTTTTTTAAAAAATATTGTCTATTTTATAAATAAATTATTTTGAAATGTTTTCTTCTAATATCTGTTTCTAAAAATCATTTTCAGTAAAAAATATACATTTTTAGACAACATTTCATAATTTTCACATAAATTATTATCAAAATTAAACACAAATAATTTTTAAGTGTTTTCTTCTAATATCTGTTTTTTAAAATCATTTTCAGTAAAAAATATACATTTCTAGACAACATTTCATAATTTTCATATGAATCTTCATCAAAATAAAACACAAATAATTTTTAAGTGTTTTCTTTCTAATTCTGATACTAAGAATCATTTTTATTCAAAACTAAGCATGTTTAATTTTTTTATAAAATATTGTCTATTTTATAAATAAATTATTTTGTAGTGTTTTCTTATAATATTTCTATCTAAAAATCATTTTCAGTAAAAAATATACATTTTTAGACAACATTTCATAATTTTCAAATAAATCATTATCAAAATTAAACACAAATAATTTTTAAGTGTTTTCTTCTAATATCTGTTTTTTAAAATCATTTTCAGTAAAAAATATACATTTTTAGACAACATTTCATAATTTTCATATGAATCTTCATCAAAATAAAACACAAATAATTTTTAAGTGTTTTCTTTCTAATTCTGATACTAATGATCATTTTTATTCAAAACTAAGGATGTTTAATTTTTTTATAAAATATTGTCTATTTTCTAAATAAATCTTTATGAAGTGTTTTCTTCAAATATCTGTGTCTTAAAATCATTTTCAGTAAAAAATATACATTTTAAGACAACATTTCTTAATTTTCACATGAATCTTCATCAAAATTAAACACAAATAATTTTTAAGTGTTTTCTTTCTAATTCTGATACTAAGAATCATTTTTATTCAAAAGTAAGCATGTTTAATTTTTTGAAAAAATATTGTCTATTTTATAAATAAATTATTTTGAAATGGTTTCTTCTAATATCTGTTTCTAAAAATCATTTTCAGTAAAAAATATACATTTTAAGACAACATTTCTTAATTTTCACATGAATCTTCATCAAAATTAAACACAAATAATTTTTAAGTGTTTTCTTTCTAATTCTGATACTAAGAATCATTTTTATTCAAAACTAAGCATGTTTAATTTTTTGAAAAAATATTGTCTATTTTATAAATAAATCTTTATGAAGTGTTTTCTTTTAATATCTGTTTCTAAAAATCATTTTCAGTAAAAAATATACATTTTTAGACAACATTTCATAATTTTCACATAAATTATTATCAAAATTAAACACAAATAATTTTAAAGTGTTTTCTTTCTATTTCTGATACTAAGAATCATTTTTATTCAAAACTAAGCTTGTTTAATTTTTTTATAAAATATTGTCTTTTTTAGAAATAAATTATTTTGTAGTGTTTTCTTATAATATTTCTATCTAAAAATCATTTTCAGTAAAAAATATACATTTTTAGACAACATTTCATAATTTTCAAATAAATCATTATCAAAATTAAACACAAATAATTTTTAAGTGTTTTCTTTTAATATCTGTTTTTTAAAATCATTTTCAGTAAAAAATATACATTTTTAGACAACATTTCATAATTTTCATATGAATCTTCATCAAAATAAAACACAAATAATTTTTAAGTGTTTTCTTTCTAATTCTGATACTAATGATCATTTTTATTCAAAACTAAGCATGTTTAATTTTTTTATAAAATATTGTCTATTTTCTAAATAAATCTTTATGAAGTGTTTTCTTCAAATATCTGTTTTTTAAAATCATTTTCAGTAAAAAATATACATTTTTAGACAACATTTCATAATTTTCACATGAATTATCATTAAAATTAAACACAAATAATTTTAAAAGGTTTTCTTTCTAATTCTGATACTAAGAATCATTTTTATTCAAAACTAAGCATGTTTAATTTTTTTATAAAATATTGTCTATTTTCTAAATAAATCTTTGAAGTGTTTTCTTCTAATATCTGTTTCTAAAAATCATTTTCAGTAAAAAATATACATTTTTAGACAACATTTCATAATTTTCACATGAATCTTTATCAAAATTAAACACAAATAATTTTTAAGTGTTTTCTTTCTATTTCTGACACTAAGAATCATTTTTATTCAAAACTAAGCTTGTTTAATTTTATTATAAAATATTGTCTATTTTAGAAATAAATTATTTTGAAGCGTTTTCTTATAATATTTGTTTCTAAAAATCATTTTCAGTAAAAATTATACATTTTTAGACAACATTTCATAATTTTCACATGAATCTTTATCAAAATTAAACACAAATAATTTTTAAGTGTTTTCTTTCTATTTCTGACACTAAGAATCATTTTTATTCAAAACTAAGCTTGTTTAATTTTATTATAAAATATTGTCTATTTTCTAAATAAATCTTTGAAGTGTTTTCTTCTAATATCTGTTTCTAAAAATCATTTTCAGTAAAAAATATACATTTTTAGACAACATTTCATAATTTTCACAAGAATCTTTATCAAAATTAAACTTAAATAATTTTTTAGTGTTTTCTTTCTTTTTCTGACACTAAGAATCATTTTTATTCAAAACTAAGCTTGTTTAATTTTTTTCTAAAATATTGTCTATTTTCTAAATAAATCTTTATGAAGTGTTTTCTTTCTATTTCTGATACTAAGAATCATTTTTATTCAAAACTAAGCTTGTTTAATTTTTTTATAAAATATTGTCTTTTTTAGAAATAAATTATTTTGTAGTGTTTTCTTATAATATTTCTATCTAAAAATCATTTTCAGTAAAAAATATACATTTTTAGACAACATTTCATAATTTTCACATGAATTATCATTAAAATTAAACACAAATAATTTTAAAAGGTTTTCTTTCTAATTCTGATACTAAGAATCATTTTTATTCAAAACTAAGCATGTTTAATTTTTTTATAAAATATTGTCTATTTTCTAAATAAATCTTTGAAGTGTTTTCTTCTAATATCTGTTTCTAAAAATCATTTTCAGTAAAAAATATACATTTTTAGACAACATTTCATAATTTTCACATGAATCTTTATCAAAATTAAACACAAATAATTTTTAAGTGTTTTCTTTCTATTTCTGACACTAAGAATCATTTTTATTCAAAACTAAGCTTGTTTAATTTTATTATAAAATATTGTCTATTTTAGAAATAAATTATTTTGAAGCGTTTTCTTATAATATTTGTTTCTAAAAATCATTTTCAGTAAAAATTATACATTTTTAGACAACATTTCATAATTTTCACATGAATCTTTATCAAAATTAAACACAAATAATTTTTAAGTGTTTTCTTTCTATTTCTGACACTAAGAATCATTTTTATTCAAAACTAAGCTTGTTTAATTTTATTATAAAATATTGTCTATTTTCTAAATAAATCTTTGAAGTGTTTTCTTCTAATATCTGTTTCTAAAAATCATTTTCAGTAAAAAATATACATTTTTAGACAACATTTCATAATTTTCACATGAATCTTTATCAAAATTAAACACAAATAATTTTTAAGTGTTTTCTTTCTATTTCTGACACTAAGAATCATTTTTATTCAAAACTAAGCTTGTTTAATTTTATTATAAAATATTGTCTATTTTAGAAATAAATTATTTTGAAACGTTTTCTTATAATATTTGTTTCTAAAAATCATTTTCAGTAAAAATTATACATTTTTAGACAACATTTCATAATTTTCACAAGAATCTTTATCAAAATTAAACTTAAATAATTTTTTAGTGTTTTCTTTCTTTTTCTGACACTAAGAATCATTTTTATTCAAAACTAAGCTTGTTTAATTTTTTTCTAAAATATTGTCTATTTTCTAAATAAATCTTTATGAAGTGTTTTCTTTCTATTTCTGATACTAAGAATCATTTTTATTCAAAACTAAGCATGTTTAATTTTTTTATAAAATCACTATTTTATAAATAAATTATTTTGCAATTTTATAAATAAATTATTTAACATACCATAATAAATATAGTTGTAAAAATTATGAAATGTGGTCTAAAAATGCATATTTTTTATTAAAAAAGATTTTTAGTAACAGATATTAGAAGAAAACACTTCATAATAATTTATTTTAAAAAAGACAACATTTTATGAATTAAATTTGTTTATTATTGAATAAAAATCATTCTGAGTATTAGAAATAGAAAGAAAACACTTTAAAATCATTTGTGTTTAATTTATTTAATATTAAATCAAAAAACTTTATGCTACCGTTAATAGAAAATGAATAAAAATCAAGCAAAATAGGTAAATCATGGATTATATTATTATATAAAATAAAGCTAAAAATGTATAAATAAAAATTAATGAAAAATAATCAATGATAAATAAAGAAAAATTTATTAAAAATATTAGAGAACACAAAATTGAATTTAATTTAAAAAAATTAAATAAAACAAAAAATGATTCTAAATAAAAATTTAAGTAAATTATTATAATTTTCGTTTTGTTGCAGAAGCTGTTGCTATAACCAGTTGATCTAAAAAATGTGTTTTTATTTTTCGAATAATACAATTTCATTTTATTGAATTATAAACAAAACAGTAATTATGCTAATTTTTGTTATGGAAATGGCTCCTTTCAGTAGAATCGAAGACGATGACTTATGATTAAATTAATGTTTTCATGGCTTTAAGCTTTTAAAAAATTTTCACAAAACTGGAAAAAGTAGCGGGAAAACGATCAATAATTTTAATACAATTTATGTTTTGTTTTTATTTAATAAGAAGGGATTTTTTTTTAAGTTTGGTCTTTATTCTGGCATCAGATTGTCTTTGACCTTTGACGATTAAGATTTTATGCGATTCTAAAAAGGAGATATAGTTGGAGAATGATGTCTGGTTATTGGAGCTGTTTGATTGATAAACAGTAAAATCAAAGTAGTTGACTTGTTTGATTAGATCAGAGATTTCGTCTAGCTTAAGGCTGAAACTAAAACAGTTATTGTATATATTAGCGGAAAAAGGATCCATATTAATTTTGAAACAATTAATGTATTTTTTCTCTTATGATTAATCTTTTTTTTTATTTTCTATTATACCTATAATAAAGAAGAATTTTAATTATCAATTTTTGTTTTTATACAGTTTTGAATCGAATTGCCCTTGACCTTTGCCCTTGACGTTTCACATTCACTTTTGACATTGACCTTTGACATTGACCTTTGACATTGAGAATGAAAATAAGTTTTTGTAGAATTCAAAATAATTTTGTTGTATAATCTTTTGTCTTGGTTTTGAAATATTAAAAAAAAATTAATTCCTTCGGAATGTTTTGAATTAAAAGATTGGTCGTTTTGTAAACATGCATAAGATTAGCTTAAAACTAAGTGGCGTTGAGTTGATTTTAAGATTTATTAAGGTCCGACTGTAACGTATTCATATTGTGGCGTAATATTACTCTTTAAATATCATGTTAACAGTCTGGCTCCTATACAGGACAAGAAAATAGTTGAATATCGGCTTATATTTGATTTGATTGTGGAAGCCCTTGTGTAATTCTCTTAATTTTCTTATTTAGAATGCAATCGATTAAATGTAAAACGGCTTTTTATCTTGCTATTTTATAAATTAAATAAGAATGCAAAAGTTTTGAATAAGAAATACTGTTTGAAGAATCAATTGTATTATATGGCGTCTAATACAGATAGAATCCAAGATACTAATAGTTACCATTTGGGAGCTATCCGTTGTATTTGTTTGTATAAATTTACGTGACTTTATGTGTGTTGATCTAAATTTTTTAAAGATATTTAAAAATCAGTAAATATCAAATATTATCTCGACCACATGTCCAACTTGAAACACATAATTCTGAGGAAATTAAGTATTTTCGTTTACTGTTGCCGTTTATATTTCTAAAGAAGTTCACGTTTGTGATTGAAGCAAAAAATAACTGGTTTTTCATCTGTAATTTTAAGAATAATCTCCTTCGTCCGTTAAAACAAAATCGTCTTCGTTTTCATCTTTATTATCTCGACTATGTAGTCGACGTCTATTAATAATTGATCTTTGCGTGGTAACTATACGGCATTTACCGTTCATTCTCAATACAAGTCAAAATAAAGTCAAATGATTAATGTTTTTTAGATATATTTTAATTAGCTAAAGTATTATGAACGTAAAAGCGCTTAGGTAAAGTCTGTTAACATTTACTCTTCACAGGTAGCAAATACCTCTAATTGGTGTATTAGCTCCGTTAACTAATACCTACGCCCTCAATAAATCTTAATACAGCTGTTGAAATGTGAGGCTTAATTTGTGCTTAAGCGTTTTCCTCCATATCGCTTTTTGTGGTAAAACTTTTCTACAGCTTATGTTAAAAGTTTAATTTATTATCTCTAGAAGTTTCAAATCAAAATTGATAGTTTCAATATACTAAACCGATAACATGTCGATGTTTATCATTACCTGAACCAAGCCTATTTTTGACTTAATTTATGCATCGTTTTCATCATACTATTTAGCAAAGCTAAAGGTTGTTGTGTTGCTGTTGATAGGTATTGTAAATTCTGTTCAATAATTTTGTTTTTATTTTGTTCATAGTTGAAGCATTTGTTTGGTAGCATATCATACTATTAGCATACTTGATTGAAATTTAAAAAATTGTTCGTCAAAAGTTTCTATACCTTTTGTAGACAATGCAGCTTTTTATTTTAAATAGATTGTTTTGCTGTAGATTGTTTGTTTGTTTAAAAATTTCAGAACCTTTTGTGATAATCAATTGTAAAATCGCCACGCTTTGATTTATTTTTTATTTTGTAATTTCTTTTTTTATTATTTATTTATTCATTAGTTCTTCTATTTATTTATTTTTTTGAGCCAGGTTCATTTTATCCAGATGTTGGATGCAACAGCTGAAGCTCGAACCTGTTGTTCAAATGGTTGTTGTGTAATTAATACTTAGCATACTTGTAGTGTTAATGTAGGTAAAAATTCGGGAATTATTTCTATATATGATAAATTGATTGAGTTGGTTTGTTTGGTTAATTGTTAATTCTGTGGTTTAGGGTATAAGTCTATTGCGAAAGTGAAATACAAGTATTGGCAATTGTTTCATGATAACTTTTGGAGTAAGTGAGTCCGGCACGGATAAAAGTGACAAATTTTGGTTTGTTGACGCGGCTTGTAGTTTTAACGTAAGAGCTTGATGATTCAAGTCATTTTTAAGACTTCAATAACTACTGGACATTGAAGTGCATTTTAAAGAATAAATACAATACAAATGGAATAAAAAGTTAATCAAGAAATTACTAGCAGCTTCTCTATCTGCTTGAGTTTGGAAAGTAGAAGTGTTTGTGGTTGTTGGCGCTATTCAACTGACAAATGTTGAGATTAATTTTCTTTGAGATAGTTATTATTTTGAAGATGTTCTGTTTAATTTCTACTAGAAGTTGGCTGTACTTAATTTTGGTTATTCGTTTAACCTGTCTATTGATCTAACCGAAATGAAATTATGGTGCAAATTTCCTTAGTTTTATTAATTTCATTCATACTTGCACTTCTTTTATCTTAATTTTGATTTACATTTAGTTGTAATTTTTTTTCTAAAAATGGCTAGTTGATTGAATCGAAACAGTAAAATCAAAGTAGTTGACTTGTTTGATTAGATCAGAGATTTCGTCTAGCTTAAGGCTGAAACTAAAACAGTTATTGTATATATTAGCGGAAAAAGGATCCATATTAATTTTGAAACAATTAATGTATTTTTTCTCTTATGATTAATCTTTTTTTTTATTTTCTATTATACCTATAATAAAGAAGAATTTTAATTATCAATTTTTGTTTTTAAACAGTTTTCAATCGAATTGCCCTTGACCTTTGCCCTTGACGTTTCACATTCACGCTTGACATTGACCTTGACAAGTTTTTGTAGAATTCAAAATAATTTTGTTGTATAATCTTTTGTCTTGGTTTGCATCTTCATTATCTGGGCTATAGAGTGTCTTTTATTAATTGCTTCGATTATTTCTTATACATAAATTACATTTACTTTATCGTCAACTGATTCTTTTTCAGCATAATTGTTTTCATCTACTCTTTACTTAATGTTGTTAAAGCAATAATTGGTTCCGCTTTTGTTTTGGTTATTTTAGTTCTTCATAGTTTTACTGACTAGGGCAAAATTTGTGCTTGAGATAATTTGTCACCATTTGTTTGATTAGGGAGAGTTAAATTATCCAAAGTACATTCTAATTATGATTTTTTTTTATATCTGTTTGCCGTTTTATTGACAAGTGTGCTTTTTATTTAATATCAATTAAAATAAACAATGAAGCCGGGCGAACTGCCGTTTGTTGTTTCTCTTGTTTTTTTTTGAAATATTGGTGTTTATCATTTGTAAAAAGACCAATTATTTTTAAAATAAATTCCAAGTGTTTTGTGTTTTCGAACAAGACAATTTCATTTCTTTCAATTATAAGTAAAATATAAATAAACGAGATTCCAATATTTCTCTAAAAATGGAAAATGTCTACTTGATAGAATCGAAACAGTAGAATCGAAGTAGTTGACTTGTTTGATTAGATCAGAGATTTCGTCTAGCTTAAGGCTAAAACTAAAACAGTTATTGTATATAGTAGCGGCAAAAGGATCCATATTAATTTTGAAACAATTAATGTATTTTTTTATCTTGGGATTTATCTTTTTTTTATTTTCTATTATATCTTAATAAAGAAGAATTTTAATTATCAATTTTTGTTTTTATACAGTTTTGAATCGAATTGCCCTTGACCTTTGCCCTTGACGTTTCACATTCACGCTTGACATTGACCTTTGACATTGACCTTTGACATTGAGAATGAAAATAAGTTTTTGTAGAATTCAAAATAATTTTGTTGTATAATCTTTTGTCTTGGTTTTGAAATATTAAAATTAATAAATTCATTCTGAATTTTTTGAATCTAAAAATCAGTCATTTTGTAAACATGCTGAGTACAAGATAAGCTTAAAACTAAGTGGCGTTTAGTTGATTTTAAGATTTATTAAGGTCTGCCTGTAGCGTTTTCATATTGCGGCGTATTATTACTCTTTAAATATCATGTTAACAGTCTGGCTCCTATACAGGACAAGAAAATAGTTGAATATCGGCTGATATTTGATTTGATTGTGGAAGCCCTTGTGTAAATCTCTTTATTTTCTTAAGGCATCCTGTTAAAATGAATAATATAATTTTTTCGAAATGCTTCAATAAGTTTCTTTGTTTCGTCATTTTATATGCTGCCCCTTTTTTTCTGAGCTTATCATACCATTTCCATACTCGATTGAAATATTTTAATTATTCGTTAAAAGCTGTTTTTCTTTTTGAAGACATGGCTTCATTTTAATTTTTAATAAAATAGAAGAATCCAATCGATCAAATGTAAAACGGGCGTTGATCTTTGTATTTTTCATATTAAAAAATCGTCCAATAAGTTTTGAATAAGAAATATTCGTTTGAAGAATCGATTGTATTGAATGGTCTCTGATACAGAAGGAATTGAAGATACCAATAGTTACCATTTTGGAGCTATCCGTTGTATTAGTTTGTATAAAATTACTTTACTTACTGGGTGTTGATCTAAATTTTTTGTAGATATTTAAAAAATGAGAAAATACCAAATAGATTATCTCGATGTCCATCAAGAAACACATAATTTTGAGGAAATTAAGTATTTTCGTTTACTGTTGCCGTTTATATTTCTAACGAAATACGTTTATAATTGAAGCCATTCTTAAATCAAAAATAACTACAAGTTTTTCATCTGTAATTTTATGAGTAAATACATTGCAAGTGACACCAATAAAGTTAATAAAAAAATAGGAATACCTTCTCTTTCTGCTTGATTAGAGAAGTGTATGTGGTTGTTGGAGCTATTTCAGTGATTACTGTTGAAAAGTGATGGTTATGTCGGTTGCTCAATCGCTGGAGTGTTTAGAATAACTTCAATCCTTTGAGGCTAATTATTCTCTGTTCGATACGGGATAATTGGCTTTGAGTTTGCTCATTTTGAAGAAGTTCTGTGTCATTTCTACTAGTCTCAGGAGGTGGCTGTAGTCATTTTGATTAAAATTGCAGTAGAAATTAGAAACACCTTCTAGATCTGCTGGAGATTTGATTCGAGAATTTTACCTGGTTGTTGGACCTTTTGCATTGATTTCTGTTAGTGTGGTTAGTCTGATTAGACCACCTTGTTTCTGCGATTGCGATTTGAGGAATGGTAAATATATATTGTAGTTTTGCAATTTCTAAATTTAACTAAAGTCTGTAACTTGAAATACATTGCCAGAAGCAGGTACAGCAGATGCTGGTCTGGTTGTATTTTTAGTTCCGATTGTTTCTCACTGATCAAAAAAAATTGGATGCAAAGCTGAAACGCTGATGAGGTGGAAAAGATGAATAACCATTTTATGATATGTCTTTACTATTTCCACCACGAAGTATATTATTTGGTTCTTTCGTTTTGAACCTTGTTGAGAACCTAGAAATATATGGTTCGATTGAGAAGAATGTGTCAACTGTTTTGAATGTTTTTTTTTTAAATCATATTCATCTCTGTTTTCTCAGTCTCAGTTTTCGTCTTTTATTTAATCCAACTTTTGATTATACTCATCAAAGTATTGACTGATTTCTTCGTTTTCTTCTTTATCCTCTTTTTATCATCTTTATATTAATAAGCCAAACGGAAGTTTGTTTTTGCTGTTGATTGTTTTTTTTTTGATCATCGTTGTTGATTTGTTTGAGTAGATCACAGTTTTCGTTAATAAAATTTAAAAAGTATGTCCGAAATTTTAATCAGACCTTGTAACATATTGGCCGAAAAACAATGCAAAATAATTTTATCGAATTGATGGATTTGTTCATTTTGTGATAAATTTTTTAATTATTTATTTATTTTATTTTATTTTATTTTATTGTTTAAAAGATCGAGTTTAAAATGATCTTTTAATTTTTTTTTTAAGTATTTATTTAAATTATATTTATATACACAGAATATAGATAAATATAAAATAAAAAGACTGTGAGCTCCTTCTTTCTAGAGAAGAGTTATTATTTATTTATTAGTATATAGCTGCTCGAGTTTTAACCTCCTACAGCAGAAAAAAAATAGAAAATAAAAGTTATTACAAAAAAAATATTGTTTTTATTTTTCTATTTTTTCTATATTTATAGAATTTATTGAACTTCACTTTTTAATAATTCAAAAAATGTTGCTGTAAAATATTTTGTCTTTTTTTGTAATAATAAATTTTTTTTGTATTTAAACTCCAATCATATTGTCTTAAACTAAGACAAGATGTTTGTCAATACACCAATTTTATTAAAGAGAAAATTCGATATTTTCAATAATAAAAAAATTTTTGATTTTTATATATATATTTTTTTTTTTTTAAGTATTTACTGTTTTTATACTTGAAGCAGTTTTTATCCCAGGTCTAGCTGGCTCTTGATTACTTATTGTTTAACTATTGGCTTGATCACAACTAATTTGAGTTTGATTTTTACTTGGATGGTTGAAACAATAATCGACAGCTAACTCTAATCAATCCGGTAAATATCGTATTAGATCTTCTTGAGTTAACTCGACAGAAAATCCCATAGATATCATTTGCATTATTATTTCTTGACTTGTAGGCGTTAATTCTCTTGATGATCTTGTTTTTAAAGCTTGAGTAGTTTTAGTATTCGATGTTGTGTTGCTTGGTGGATGCGCTTGTTGTCTTTGTTGATTTGTAGGGTTTAGGCTTAACAAGTTTTGATCACGTGAACCAAAAGTGTTTGTTGGAGGTTGTTTAGAACTAGGTTGTTGTTGTTGTTGATGTTCGGCTAGTTTTTTCTTCATTAGAGTATCATAATTTGACAAAGTATATTCAACACAGTTTCACCCAAAGTATAATTCTCTCTTATAATAAAACTTTTACTGTCCCATAAGCACATAAAAGCTTAAAATGATTCTCTTTGTATTTTAAACAAAAGCCGGAAACTACTGTATATTAATTTTTTTTCTTATGTGTTTGAATTAACTAATGTTTCGGTAACTTTTGTTATATTTTGATCGTCATTCATAGTTCATTTTACAAAATATTGAAATCTATATAAAATCTTTTCATTAATTTTTTGATAAATTTTTTGTCAATTATTGATATTATAAACAATTTTAAACTCTTTTATTTCTTCATTTTTAACACTTTCTAGTAGTTGATTAGCTTTTAATAATACTTTAAAGAATTATTTCGGTTTGCATCTTAATAGTTTAGAAAAAACTTGGTTGTTAAAAAAGCTTTCTTTTTTAATAATTGCTTAGCTGAAGGCTTTAGCTCATTGAAAGCTAAAGTAACGTTTAACTTTATTTTATCTGCTAATTGATTACCTTGTTTTTTATGATCTTTCATATATAACATTAGAACAGGAGTTCCCAGAAGAGCGCCAAGTAACGCAAGATTCATCATGATACACACTGAGAGTGGACGAGTTTCAACTTATTTTTTTTATCAAAAAACTGAAATCAAGTGTGAAAATTTTGCTTTTCTTGAAATTTCAATCCTTAATTGCGATATTATAGTCTTTGACGTAGGCAGACTGCCCCTTGCGGAGTACCAGGCTGATTAAATAAGTTAAAAAACGATGGAGATAGTGGTATTTTACTGGCGCCGCAAAGCTTCCACTTATGCAACACTCTCCATGTCTTTTCACAATGTAGGAGTCAAGCTCAACATGTTTCTTTCCCCGCTGATTCTGCCAATCCCTCTTGTCTGTGGTTTCGCTAGATAGTAGATAGGGACAGTGGGAATCTCGTTAATCCATTAATGCGCGTCACTAATTAGATGACGAGGCATTTAACCTTAAGCATTTTCCTCGAGGCCCCACCACCGCTATCCATCGGAAAGCACCAACCAATAAGTAGTAGTGGTGGTGCGCCCAATACAGCTTGGTCCTATGGGGACTCGCTGCATCGCACATTGTCTCGCTTCGTGTGGAACGGTACGTCCCTTAAGCCGACTTTTGCTGTCACCTTGCACACAAAACAACAAGTATAGAAATCACAACGGCCGGTCTAAGACTTGCCGTGCTCTACGATGGCCATTGACCAGGCTTAGACCTGATCGGCTCACCACTGGATCAACTCCATACGTCCTCCGGCGCTTCAGCAGCCGCCAACCTGTCACCACAGCCCACACCATAAAACGCCTAGAGGCCTTCCCCGTTCCAGGTCATGATCACCCAAGCTCAACAAAAATGCACGTGCATCACTCACAATCAATCATGACAACCACATTGCTGCTTCCACCACTCGCTCGATCACCCCCGCAAGCTACCTCCATGCCTTAGAGCCAATCCTTTTCCCAAAGTTACGGATCCATTTTGCCGACTTTCCTTACCTACATTATTCTATCGACTATAGGCTGCTTAACTTGGAGACCTGCTGCGGTTATCAGTACGACCAGCCGGGAAGGCATCCTTCTCTTGGCTTTTCACGGACAGTCAGGAGCACTCCAGACACAGCAGCAAGTGCCGTGCTTTCCAGATCCTCTTCGCCCGTTAAACGGTTTCCGAGGAATAGCGCACCGTTAGAAAGAAAAGAAAACTCTTCCCAGGACCCCCGCCAGCTACGCTAAGTTCATCCACGATGCCGTCTGCCGCCCCGCTCCGGTACCGGAAACTTGACCGGTTTCCCTTTCGAGCACAGGAGCACTAAGCGTGCTGTTGAAACGGAGCTTCCCTATCTCTTAGGACCGACTTACCCAAGACCAACTGCTCTTCGCTTTGAAACTTTCTCGACTTCAGCCTTCAAAGTTCCCATCTGAATATTTGCTACTACCAACAAGATCTGCACTAGAGGCTGTTTCACGCAGGCTCACGCCAACGGCGCTTTACAACAACTCCCACGCCCTCCTACTCGTCAGTGCTTGTTTGCACACTGATCGCAGAGTATAGGTACCACGCTTGAGCGCCTTCCATTTTCAGGGCTAATTCATTCCGCAGGTGAGTCATAACTCACTACTTAGAGGATGCCGACTTACCGACTAACCGAAAATGGTCCACTTAGAAAACGTCTATTGCACGCAGGCGTTCACCAAAGCAACGCCCGCGCTTACCCATTTAAAGTTTGAGAATAGGATAAGGCTGTTGCAACACCAAGACCTCTAATCATTAGCTTTACCTGATAAAACTACCACCGTGTTTTCCAGCTATCCTGAGCGATACTTCGGAGGCCTCAAGTGAATGAGGAATCACGCGTTGCATGTTCGCTAGACTTACTATTTGAACTACTTGGAAACACGAGATGATTACAAAAATCTCAGCTTTGGTTAATCCAAATATAAAAGTCTAAGAAAATCTAACCAAAAAAAATGCACCACATCTTCTCTTCTCCATCAAAATTCAACCCTTTAATTGTTTCGTACCTGAACAGATGCTCATCAAAAGGAAAAAAACACTTAATCAGCACTGTTTGTACCAACTGTGGAAATAGGAAGCAGTCCAGCATCTGGACTTGTATTTCAACAAAAAAATATCTTGCTCCCCTCCCTGCAGTTCTTTCGGCTGATCAAATGGGAATCACTGATAAAATCGCTCAAACCGAGCATGAAATGAACATAACTTAGAGGAACAAAGCCAAAGAGCACCACTTTGGTATCCTCAAGGCTGGTCTACGCCAGCTGATTGCAACTGCACGAACTGCAGACCTCATCCTCATGATCCTCGACGCTTCAAAGCACCAGCTCTATCAAATGGGAATCCGAATCAACAAGCGGCTACCCCTGATTTCCATAAACAGAAATGCAGGCGTCTCACTTCAGAGCACCCTTCCCCTGACAAAGATTGACGAGCGGATTGTCCGTGATGTTTTGATGGAATGCAAGATTTTCGATGAAGAAGTGATTGCAAGGGAGGATGTGGATGTGGATGATTTGGTTGATGCCGTTGCTGGAAACTGCAGGTACATTGATTGCTTGTACTTGTGAAACTAAATCGATGCTTATAGGATAGAAAGGGTGGATGAATAAGCGCATTTTGAGCACAGCGTCGTTT
Organism: Brachionus angularis; assembly: GCA_021432725.1. Lineage (NCBI taxonomy): Eukaryota > Metazoa > Rotifera > Eurotatoria > Ploima > Brachionidae > Brachionus > Brachionus angularis. The sequence goes on along the minus strand of JAJVDD010000001.1, from coordinate 5,012,718 downwards.
TCAGCTGTGAACTTGGATTGAATCTCGATTTTCTCGTTGAGCGTCTCTCGATTCAGCTGGGACTGCAAAGAATCTACACAAAAAAGCGTCGAGAATCGCCCAATCTCTAAGAGGCTGTGGTTCTGAGAAAGCGAGACGGGTTACGCTTTGTGGACGTCTGTAAGCGAATCTATCGGAGGCTCGTGGCAGAGTTTCGCTACGCGTTCGTCTTGGGAAGATCCTGCAGGCACCAGCTACAGCGGGTCGGTCTGCAGCACGTCCTTGGGGACGAGGACTAAAAAAAAACGTCTCGAGTCATTCCCGGTTTTCTTGGAACCCCTGCAGTTGCTAGAACAACGTCTGCCCCTGCAAGACATTCATTCAGGTCGAAGAACCCACGGACAACCGGCTGAGTGTTGATGTGGGAGAGGTCGGCTGCGACTTCTGGAATCCCAACAATTTTCAACCAGTATACCGTCTGCTTGGGATAAATTTTTCATTGCATCCCATAACTTTGCTGAATTAAAGAACGGAAAATTTCCTTTTTTTCCGTCTTCGGCATAAAAAAACACATTCTAGATGTGTTTTGGTTCAAGAGTATAATATTCTGTTGAATTCCCATTACCTGGTTTTTCTTCCCATTTTTTCATCTTAAAAAAGACAATCAAAAATACTTGATAAATCAGTACAAAGCCGTTTAATTTTGAACACATCAGAAAACCGAAATGTTACAATAACGCAACATCAAAGAACAAACAAAACAACACACTTGCAACGGTTATTTTTTCCAAAAAATTCAAATCTCACAAAAACATTTACCTCGATACCGGGTTCTCGTGTGGCCGGGTGCTGGACGCACGTCGTTGGGGCGGAAACTGCAACCGATTTTTTTTGCAGCGGTGGCTTGTAACACCATTATTATGTTGATTGATTGATTGATAGTCCGTTATGTGCAAGGGTATGGAAGTGCAAGTGAGACATTGACTGATTGGCAAGCGATAGCGGGTGCGAGTGGGTACCACCTTCCTCTTTCGGTCAGCATTTACTGACGACGAGGTGGTGTATCTCGCCCTTCTACTACACGCGCACCAGAATGCGCTCCTCCACGGTCCCGCCCGTGATCAGTCGATAGACGGTGACCTGCTTCGTCTGGCCCAGCCGGTGCGCCTGGTCCATCGCCTGCTGGTCCACCGTGGGGTTCCAGTCTGAGTCGTAGTTAATTACAGTTTCCGCCGCAGTGAGGTTGATGCCAAGGCCGCAGAAAAATAAAAATGTCGCTTTTTGTCTGGAGCTCGTGGACCATTTCCCGCCGCTCGCTGATTTTGCACGAGCCTTTCAGCCGGAGTTAGGAGCATTCTGCGTGCTGCAGGTACCCCTCATTCAGGTCGATCATTTTCGTCATTTAGGGTTTTGGAAAAACCCAATGCATAAACATTTTCGTTTTGTGAAGAACACAAAAATCATAATGAATCAAATAAATGCTTAATTTTTCACGGATAGTTTATTGTTTATCGATGAAAATTCTTTCCTCAATTACACCGCTTGGTATAGAATATTTAGCTATAATATCTTCTAAATAAATCCGGTTGTTTTTTGCTTCGTTAATCTCTGCTATTTTTTCTGCAATTATATCGTGCATTTCAAATATACGATTTTCTTTTTATCATCAGTATTACTAATCAGGGAAAATTTAGATAACTCCAAAATGTCGCTATCAAGCGTATCCTTACTATCGGTAAATAAAACCATATAAGTAATTGTTTAGAAAAACCTTGGTTGTTAATTAAAGCTTTCTTTTTTAATAATTTCTTAGCTGAAGGCTTTGCTCATTAAACACTAAAGTAACGTTTAACTTTATTTTGTCTGCTAATTGATTACCTTGTTTTTTATGATCAAAATAGCTCCTCAGTCGGGTGATTTTGATTTTACCCAAAAAGAAAAGCTTAACAATGTCCTATCTCAGAATTTTCAATAATTAACTAAAACAAGCAATCGATGATCCAGCTAAATTCGTATAGAGTTTGTTTGCCGAAGAAATACCGAAAGATTTACCTCTCCCAGAGCGTTATTTACTGAGAAAACAACTATAAACTCAAAAAGGCATCTCAAGCTATGATCAACCATACTTAATAAAAGAGGAAAAGAAGAACTTTTAAAAAAATTTGATATTAAAGATATAAACCTAAGTAAACAAACTATAGAAGATCAGCAAGATTTAACTATTGAAAGATCAATTGGTAGCAGTAAAATGGATGTGTAGAGAGCAACAATGAAATTTATCTTTTTGATGCTGACTTTTCCAAAAACATTTCTTAGTACTTTTGATAGTTGCCTCGATCGGTGGACGTCTTCTGGAATGTTATTTTCATTCATGTGTTCGTTTTGAAGACTCAATTCCCACGTGATCTCCGATCAAAGATTCTTCCATGCAGCGTGAGTCTTCTCGATCTCGTCTCTTTGATCAAGGAGCACAACGACAACCAGCATCATTCCTATGCATCCTTGTCATTGTGATTCAAATTTTCCCATGTCTGCGAGAGGGCCTCGTAGTTCCAGATGTAGCCCCGATGCGTATTTCGTATATTCGACATTTGCGTTGGTCGTCTTTCCGATTAGTTTCCCAACTTTGTCCTGAAGGAATGGTCCTGGAAGGAAGACACGACCTTGCCAGCAGCATACTCAACAAATACACGGAAGTCAATCGAGTGCTTTGTCCCAACGTGTCTTTCGGAAGAGAGCATATACTTTTGAGGCCCCGGGAACAGAAGACATTTTTTGAACACATTTTCAGCAGCCATTTAGCCATTCAGGTAAAAGTACATGGACTGATGGCGACGACGGAGGCAGTGATTGTCGGCTCCTCATCATAAATCGACTTAAATTTGTAGAAATGATTTTAATTAGTCAGCACAATTATAGATGCCAACATGTCGTTGTACCTTGAGTTTTGCAACAATCAGCTTCAGACGCTGCAACCTGATGTAAACGGGCCTCTTGATCTAACGACCTATGTCTTTTCTTTATTTTATCCGCTGCTTCAGCCTTTCGTAGCGCTCCCTCCATTGCCGATCAAGGGCCTCCAGTTTTTCTTTGAAATTTTTTTCAAATTCTGTTCTTTTCCACCAACGACATCTGCAAAAAGACATTTTGAAGCTCCCTCACTTGCTTTTCCAATTCCACACAGCGTCTTTTCCAGCGCTCTCGACGGGCCTCGCGCTCTTCCACTGCCTTTTTCAAAAACCTGTCTCGAATTCTGTCAATGAAACGGGAGAGCTGCTCCCTAAAAGCACGCTTCTGCTCCTCCAGCTGCTTGTTGTCTCTAGAATTGATTTTTTCTCGGAAAAGCCGAGACTCGCTCTCTCGCTTCGTCTTGCAAGTGGCTTGTTCTGCCTTCTAATCTGAAATGAGGCGCTCCTGCACTGCAAGCTTTGCGAATGCTCGATGGAGGTGGAAATCACCCAATGCCTTTTTCTTTCGGTCCTGGGAAGATCTGGTTGGAGAAAGCACTTCTGGCTGGGTAATTGGCTTTTCGATTGGAGTTTCACGCTCCAAGCGTTCGACTTCTCCTTATGAGTAAAAATTATGCTACAATTACTCTGTTGTCAATAAATTCAAAGATTTCAACTGAACTTGAAGCAATGTGCATTTTTTGTAGAAAAAAATAGCATCAGAGTCCACAGAAAAATTATCTTAACTTGATTTCCGTATTTCATCGGAAAAAATCTCCTCTGCATCAAAATGACCGAATCAAAGGTAGATTCGAATCCAGGACAGGTGAAATGGGCCAGCCCCTGCCACTGCATCAGCAAGGGAAGCCACGATTCCTGCATTCTTTCTAAATAAATCGTCTCGAGTGATTCCCTTTAAGATTGATATTACTCAAAATGTAATACCAATCTTAAACCACAAGCTTTAATTGCCTGCTTTCCCAATTAACAATTGAATCTCAAGCGGTTTTTAAACTTCTTAAGCCTTCCGCGAGAACTTTACTCGATTGTCTTTACCCTTGACGAAGCAATCTTTTTTGCCAAGGAGTTAGACTCTTTTGACTTCTTCACTACAAGCAGGGGACGCCCTGGCGATGGACAGGGGCGTCCATCATCGAGACCGCGGGAGGACGGACGCGTATTCACTTTATTATAATCACTTTATTGTGAGCAGACTTTATCTATTGAGACTTGCTGTTTTTTTCCCTGATTTTGGAATGTTTGGTACCTTTATTGCTTTTATCAAGTAAAACACTCATTTTTACCCCTTATTCATGAGCAGTAATTACTGCTTTTGTTATTTCTCTCGAGGCAAAGCAGTAAGTTTGAATATATATCGAATCTTGAGCCTTGGATAAAAGGCCGGCAATAACTGTGCCACATTCAGCAGGAGGAGTAAAACACTTTTAACTTCGTTTGCCCCGATTAGTATATGGTTTGGTTCTGTATTATTTAATAATGTTAGATGTTTATCAGGAAAACCCGAAATATCTAGTTAATTACCTGCGTATCTTAAAATAATACGAATAATTAAAATAATAACCGATTCTCAATTATTCATACTCATTTTACAAATAAGCAAAGTTTTTAGCAAAAATTTGAATATTAACCAGAATCCTTACTGGAAGGATTTTCATTTCAGAAAACTCTGCTCTGTCTTTTGATAAATTCTCGATTAATTTTGTCCCCCAACCTATTCTATTCTGACGCTCTAGAATCTTCTTAGCAATATGCCAATAGTGCAGTACCATTTCCTTGTTAATGGCTAGATTCGCTTTGATCCTTGCAAGGTTAATCTGCTTTTTAAGATTCTCAATAAGCTCTACATAACTTTTTTGATTTAATTGATTTTCCATATTGGTTTTTATAATTAATAAATTTTATCATAATTAAATTTAATTTTCGGTAAACTTAAAAACCACCTAGACAAAGCACCACAATAATGCTAGCAATCGGCCATAAGCCATATACTTACTTCTTACGTTGCTAAAAAATGCGCTAAAAGTCAGATTAGCTATTTTATTGATTACATGTTCTACGAAAGCTGATCTCTTTACTTTTCGTTCTTCATTATTTGCTCTATGAACACCAATAAGTAGTTCAGTGACAGTTATGGAACTTATATACGCTTCCCCATAAACCTTCCATAATCTAAAACCCAAGAGTGGCTGTATCTCTGTGTATTCATCGATCTATTCTCTAGATCACTGATTGGTTGGTCAATGAGCAGTAGGCTTAAAGCCAACCTGGTTACTGATGCGCTAACAATGGCGCTATTCAGGCGTAAATTTCCCAGTAAAGTAATTGTTAATGACTCCTATGCAGACATTTAAAAAATTTAAAATTTGAAATAAAAGGAGTTTCAATAATTTCACCTGAAGGTTTTGTCATAAGACCATACATAACACACATAACAGCTAGCTGTTTAATCTAAAGAGCAGATCCCCTTGCCTCTTAAATAGCCACCATATGAATCGAATTCAATTTCTGTAAAGAATTTTTTATATACTGCTATAACTCGCAGCAACTTTATCCGTACAAGCAGACCAAGCATCAACTATCTTATAAAAGTTTTCACCAAAAGTAATAAGACCTTCGGAATATTGTTGTTCAAATTTTTTAACCCAAGCTGAGGTCTTTCTTATATCTTTTCCTTTTGATTCAGGAATTACTATATCATCCATACCAAAAAAAATGCATTAAAAAATTGACAAGCATATTTAAAACCTAATTGAATTAAATTATCGGCAAATGTTACCGTCGCCTTCTGACCGCAATAACGATAGACAGAATCAATAGCATTAGATATTGTTTTCTTGGTCATTATTGCTTATTTACTAAACTGAAATCAATATTTGGATTGGTTTTAGGTATTAATTCACACAGAATTTACCTACCAGGTGTAGCTTTAACAATATTTTTAACTTGTTCTCCTTCAGAATTAATAATTTTCATCCGAAAACGAATTTTAGAATGTAAAGTGACTATTTTCTCATAAAGAGGAAATTCTACTTCAGCCATATCGGCAAAAACCATTCCCTCTCTCCGCTCTCCTGAAAGTTCAAGGGTTAAATAATATAAGCCAAATACAACATCTTTATCGGCTGAAATAATAGGCTTACCATTAGCAGGACTTAAAATATTATTTTCTTAGATCATAAGTACCGTTGCCTCAAGCTGGGCTTCTATAAAAAGTGGTATATGCACTGCCATCTGGTCACTATCAAAGTCTGCATTGATAGTGACCAGATGGCAAATGCGGCACAAACGAGAGGGTGAAGCTGAATAGCTTTACCTTCAATAAGAAATCGCTCAAAAACTTGAATCCCTAATTTATGTAAGGTTGGATTTCTGTTTAAAATTACTGGATGTTCAACGTATTACTTGTTCTAAAATATCCCAGACTTCTACTTTTTCAGCTTCTACAATTTTTTTAGCAGCTTTATTTGTACTATCTATTCAATAAAGTTCAAGCTTTGAGAATATAAACGGTTTAAAAAACTCAAGAGCCATTTTCTTTAGCAAACCACCCTGATGTAATTTCGATTCAGGTCCGACCACAATTAAAATTACCGAACGTCCTAAATAATTTACCCTTTTACCAAGTAAATTTTGCCTAAAGCGCCCCTGTTTACCCTTTAGCATATCGCTTAAAGATTTTTAAAAGCGTTTATTTGGATTTTTAATTACCTTACCAAGACGGCCATTATCCAATAAAGCATCCACAGCTTCCTGTAACATCTTCTTCTCATTACGGATAAAAATGTCTGGAGCTTTTAATTCAACTTAACGGCGAAAGCGATTATTCCTATTAATAACTCTTCTATATAATTCATTAAGATCGGATGTAGCAAACCTTCCACCATTAAGCATCACAAGAGCCTGATTTCCTGCAAAATAACCGGTTAATTATCATCCATTCAAGCTTGTTACCTGAATGAAGAAAATCTTCCACAAGTTTTAAAAGTTTAACAAGTTTTTTCTTTTTAGTTTCATAATTTGTTTCCTTAAGCTCAATTTGAAGTTGTTTACTTAATTCTTCAAGCTTAAGCTCAGGAAGAAGTCTCTACACAACTTCTGCGCCTATAAAGGCAACAAATCTTCACCATACTCGTCTTGCGCTTTAATATAAGCATCATCACTTAACAAATCGCCCTTCTGTAAGGGTGAAAAACCAGGGTCTACAACCAAATAATTTTCAAAAAAGAGGACCTTTTCTAGATCCTTCATCTCTTTATCAAGTAATGTACTAATTCTGGATTCTAAGGACTAATTCTGAATCTTTATTTGATCAAATTGTTGATTCTTGCTTAATTGACCGTAAAAATTAACCTTTGTTGACATAATAACTTTTCCTCAAACTTAAACTCTCAAACTCTTGTTTTTAAAACCAACTGTTACTCAAAAAAAACGGTGCACAAAACTTAGATTTTAATATCACCGAAAATTAAACCTACTATGAACTTTCTTCTAATTGTACATTTATATAAAGAGATCTTGCGAAGCAAAAATTCCTTAATCATAATGTTGAACGATTCCGGTATGCCTGACTCGAAATTACCTTCACCTTTAACAATAGCCTCGTAAATTCTGATTCTACCCGCTACATCGTCAGATTTAAAAGGAAGCATCTCTTTTAATTTATAAGCAGCACCATAAGCTTGCAATGCACAACATTCCATTTCCTCAAACCTTTGACCGCCAAAATGGGACTAACTGGCAAGAGGTTGTTGTGTAACTAAGCTATAAGGACCGATAGAACGTGCATGGAACTTATCATCAACAAGGTGATGTAGTTTTAGTATGTATTTATAATTAACTGTTACGTTACGATCAAAATATTCTCTGGTTCTACCATCAATTAGTCTAACTTGACCTGAAGTTTTCTTGATCAGCTAGTTTTAACATTTCCTTAACGTGGTCAGCATTTGCACCATCGAACACAGGAGTTGAAAAATAAACCCCTTCCTTGATCTTTTTACAAAAATCAATAAACTCTTCTTTTGTTACAGATCTTTTAGCTTAGAAGTAAGATCATTTTCACCGTATATTTTACAAACCAAGTCCTTAATCTTTGTATTTTTAAATCATTTTTATTATAAGCGCGCAGCATATTGCTAACTTTGTTATCTGAAGTTTTTACTGCCCAATCCAAATGAGTTTCCAAAATCTGGCCCACATTCATCTTTGATGGTAAAACAAGACGATTTAATACCACGTCTACAACCGTACAATCTTCAAGGAAAGGCATATCTTCTTCAGGCGTAATACGTGATATCACCCCTTTATTTCCATGCCTACCAGCCATCTTTTCACCTCGTTGCACTTTATGTTTTGTGGCAATAAACACTTTTACAACTTATAATGCACCTTGAGGCAAATCATCATTCTTCTGGATTTTTTCAACTGGTAAAGCGCTTATTGAGTTCATCTTTCTTTTAGTCGTATTGAGCTTTAATCTGCTCAATTTCAACTATTACGGAACTATCTTCCAACATAAATTGACAATACTGCCCCTTAGATCCCTGATCCGAAATTTTTTCACCAAAGATTGACCTAACCAATTTTTCTTCTGGCATCATAGTAGATTCACTTTTAGGTGTAACTTTACCAACTAAAATATCTCCAGATTCTTCTTCTGCTCCAATATGGACTATAGACTTTCTTCTCCTACATTTGGCATATTGCTAGTTATTTCCTCAGGTCCAAGTCTCGTATCCGTTGCAACAACCTCAAATTCCTCAATATGAATAGATGTAAACGTCCTCATAGATGTAAATAGATGTAAATTAAAATTGAGTTTTTAAAGTTATAACTACTCCATATAATAAAGGCTACTAGCACATTTCTACCAAGAACAAGAACCATCTGCAATAACCTCACCACGCCTTACTTGATCACCAACATTCACTAGAGGTTTCTGATTGATACATGTATTATGATTTGTTTTCTGAAATTTCAGCAATCAATATATATCAATTTTTGGAAAGCCATTTTTTTACGATCTAAAGTTCTAACAACTATCCTAGTTGCGTCAACCTGTTCAACTATACCATCATTTAAAGCCACTACTGCCCCACCAGAATTTCTTGTTACAACATCTTCTATTAGTGTTCCAACCAAAGGATCATCGGTTTTAATAAGAGGTACCACTTGGCGTTGCATGTTCGAACCCATAAACGCACGATTCGCATCATCATTTTCTAAAAATGAAATCAAAGACGCTGCAACCGAGACAACCTACATAGGGGATACATCTATAAAATCAACCTCTGAAAGTGGTACAGTTACAAAATTATCTGATTCAACGCGACAATTAACCATCGCGACAATAATTCATTTTATGCAGGATATAACCAGGCATAAACTTTTTCTCAGTAATTACCTTCTTTCCCTTTTTTGATCTCAGGAACTTCTATTACTGGTAAAACTATCTCTTCAAACTGATCAGACATACCTTTTTTGGCATCTTATATTATTGTGAATACCATAATCTAAAATTAAATTTCTCAAGCTAAACAAAAATACAGCGATAATTACCACTATTACTGATGTAACTAATTCTTTTCTCTGTGGCCAAACAACTTTTTTTGTTTACTGCCTAATTTATCAAAAAATTTATATATTTTTGTTTGTTTCATTACAATTCTAGCATCTGCTTTATCTTATTTGGCAGGAGCGACAGGAATTGAACCCGAAACCTCCGGTTTTGGAGATCGACGCTCTACCAGTTGAGCTACATTCCTATCACAGTTTGCAAAATGACCAGTGACACCTTTTTTATGAGTGTAATCAACTGCAAGTTTTGTAATAGTTTCACAATAAGCTACTTGTGGAGCTTCAACATTAGCAACTTTGAACTCCCTTTTCAAACGTAGGCAACAATTTCTAAATGAAGCTCACATATATCACTAATGTTAGTTTTACCACTTTAATCGGTAAAGAATTCTATAAATGGATCCTCAGCAGCTAATTTTTCCAACGCAAAAGACATTTTTTCTTGATCTGCTGTAGATTTTGGCTCTACCGCAAGCTGGATAACCGGTTCTGGGAAATCCATGTTTTATAAAATTATGTGCGCATATATTATCGCCAGTTTTAGTATTCTTTAGATCTGCAAGGGCAACAATATCACCCGCAACCGCTTTTTTAACATCTTCACGGTTATTCGCATGAATAAGAATAAGAAGCAAAGGTCCGACTCTTTCTTTTATGCTTTTTACTTTATTAAGTACAGTACTACCAGCAGAGAGCTTACCAGCATAAATTCTTATTAAAGTTAAAGAGCCAAAAAAAGGATCATTCATAATCTTGAAAGCAAGCGCTGCAAAAGAACCACCAACATGATTCTTTTTAGCTTTCTTCTCTTATCTTAGCATCCTATCCATCTTAGGATATCCAAACGAGAAGGTAAATAATCCACAACTGCATCCAGCAATGGCTGAACACCCTTATTTTTAAAAGCAGAACCACAAATTACCGGAGAATTGGCTTGAAATAGTATCTTTCTAATACAAGATTTAATTTCTACCTAAGAAAGCTCAGCACTTTCAAGGTACTTTTCCATGATTGCACATCTGTTTCAGCTACAAGGTCTAGCATTTTGGCTCTATATTCATCAGCTTGGGCTTTTAGATCAGCAAGAATTTCACCATAAATATACTCAGCCCCTAGTGAACCATCTTTCTAAATCACAGACTTCATTTTCACTAGATCGATACAAAAGTCTCCTTGTTACCAATAGGTAATTGCAAAACCTAAGGCACAACACTAAATATATCCTTTATTATTCTGACGCATCTAAATAAATCGGCACCCAATCTGTCTAGTTTGTTAACAAAGCACATTCTAGGTCCAGAATATTTATAAGTTTGCCGCCAAACATTCTCAGACTAGGATTCAACGCCTGCTACACCATCAAATAAAGTAACCGCACCATCAAGCACTGTAAGAGAGCGTTCCACCTCAATAGTAAAATCAACTTGCCAAGGAGTATCTATAATTTTAATTCTTTTTCCTTTTCAAAAACAAGTAGTGGCTACAGAAGTAATCGTAATACCCCTCTCCTGCTCCTGCTCCATCGAGTCCATGGTAACACCTCCATGATGTACTTCGCCTATATTGTAATATTGACCGGTATAATATAAAATACGCTCATGGTTCTAGTTTTACCCACATCTATATGAGCGCATATACCAACTTCTGACAATTTATATTTAGACATAACAGGTTACCTCTACGAAGTTATTTGAGCAAAGTTCGCAAAAGCCTCTTCTTTCTATTTAATTGAAACGCCACGCTTATTAGCAGCGTCAAACAATTCTTCCGCTAATTTTTTGACCATACTACGTCCAGAGAGCTTAACTGCTGCATTAATAAGCCACCTTGTTGCTAGAGCATATACCCCCTTCTTTCGTCTATGGTGATGGGACTTGATAATTAGCGCCACCAACACTTACAGAAGTACAAAAGGCTTTACGTTATTTATACAATCGGTTAAAGTTTTAAAAGGATCAGCATTATGTTTTTTTTTTGCTCTCTTCAAAGCTCAATAACCAATTTATTCTGCTAGAGATTATTTTCCATCCTTTATAACGTTATTGATATAACAATATGCTATTGTTATCGCGCACCGCGAACTATATAATATTTCACACCATGAAGATCCGGAACCCTTTCTCCCCTAACAAGAACCGCTGAGTGCTCCTGAAGGTTATGTCCCTCACCGGGAATATATGCGTTTACATATTTACCATTGACTTTGTCTTCTTGATTTTTGGTTAACAACCTTTTCAAACAAGCTGTTTATTTGTTGGCATCTAATAAATAGACCCAAAAATTAAGTTAAAAAAACGATTACGGGTGGAATACTAATTTCCACCAGTTACCTAATATTTGATTAAAGTTTTTGAAGAGCTATACCTAACTTTTAAATCAATAGCAAGAATTTTATATATACATATATTAGATAATAATATGAAGCCTTATCTTGGTAATAATTTAATGATAATCAATATTATGGCTTATGTTAGTTAGATGTATTTTTTCGGGACCGTAATTTTTACTCCATTCAAATACTCTTTTAAGACCTGCATGTCTAATATTAGATTTATAATCCACACAATCTGCTACCCATACTTTAGTATTATATAAATAACTAATTTCTCCATGAATCTGATTGTGCATCTGAAATTTTAGGAGAATTTTCTTGTTAGTAAACAAAGTTACTATATACTCTTTTATTTCTTGTGATAGGCTCTTAATAAGTTCCCTAGCTTGTTCTTTGCTAACCCTTTGGATATGCATTTTTGTCCTCTTAAAGCTAATATATAGGATTTAGCAAAATCTTCAGCAATTGCAAGACTTATGTATCCCGGGTACTAAAATCCTCTCTTATTTCGCAATCAGAACCACCTCAAATTAAAAATGCATATAGCTGTTGCATAATAACATCACTTTATTGGCATATAGCCATTGCTAATATAATCTAATGTTCTCCTTAATGTAAGTTACGTTTAAATAGGTAATTTAAGTTACCTATTTAATTATCAAGGAACAGTAATAAATTGGAATAATATTGAAGAAATAGCTAAAAATTTAGAAGAAAGTTATTCAGAAGAAGAAATCCCTGATGAATATGATTTAGCTTATTTAAAAGAAATTGTAATGTCTTTAAACGATTTTGAAGACCATGACGTTGAAGTTGATGATGACCATCTAAAGCGGATTATGGAGTACTGGCTTGAGCTTAGAGGTTTACTGCACTAGTGCCTACCTAGGTTTTATTTTCATGTATAAAAATTGGTTAAGATATAAAATTAGCTACTTTTATATTTTGTTGTACTTACTAAGGGGCCTTAGCTCAGCAGGATAGAGCAAGTGATTCCTATTCACTAGGTCGGAGGTTCGAATCCCACCAATGTATTCCAGAATTAAAGGATTTTCTTTTTCTGCTACCAATAAATTATATGGTGTACTCATAATCTAGTTTTGCTTATTTAATTAATTGTCCGAACAGGCATTATAAAATCTACTTGAACTGCTCATAGTTTTTAAGTCTATACTAGCATAAGGAAGCAAAAGTAAAAAATATATATAATAGTAAATTATTGCATAATAATGTTAACTACCAAAAATATGCTTCGTTAAAGTTAACGAAACCTTAAATTATGTTAAGAAGCAAAACACTACTTCTTCACAATTTTGAATTAGAATCTTCCCCATTCTCACGGGATATAATAATTGGAAAATACCAACATTAGATAACTGATCTATCACTAAGAAATATCTACCTTTTCATCACGACCTAAATAAATCAATAATTTTTACTTTTGTTAGTTTCTTAGTTTGAAACTTCTTCTCCAACTTATCCCATTTCCTTTTCAATTACATTTTCTGACCCGGACACAAATTCTACTCAACTATCCCCTATGTAATAATTGAAGATTAGATTTAACATTTCGATATTTTTTTTTATTGATTTATATAGGTCTTGAGTTAATCGTTCATCAATAGTTTTCAGTAAACTAGGAAAATATTTTCTAGCTTGGTTCAAGTACCAAGAACTTCTTTCACTTATTAAAATAGATATTCCATCTCCATTTTTATCAATCTCTATACAACATAAAGATGCCTTAAAGTAAGCATCAGTAAAATTAGGCTCGGCCTTCAAAACTTGTTCATAATAGGATAATGTTTTATTGTAATCTTTATCTGCAAAAGCAATATTCCATCTTTCATAATGGATTTTATAGTGCAGTTTTAAAGTATCTTGCAGATCATGATAAATAATTTTCTCAAGAACAGTAACAGTTCCACATATGAAATAGTAATTTACGGCTTGTTTTAGAAACTCACTTTCTTTGGAGAACCTTAATTTATGTAAAAAAGCAAAAGCATCAGCTATGTTAAAATTAGCCTTACTGACAGTATTCTTTTTCTCCAAATGATTTTTTAGAGGGAATAAATTGCAGGGATTTGCTAATATTTGTTTTTTCAGGATTTTTTATCTTTTTTAGGTTAGTAAGACAATAATTAGTAAACTTCAGTGGGTTTAATGATACAGCTTTTGTGAAATATATGATTGCATTATCCAAATCACCAATTTTTAAGTAACTGATACCCAGAACATGATGAGCTCCATCATAATCAGGTTTTAATTTTATGAATTCTCCAAAATTTTTAATTACTTACAGGAAAATTACCAAGCTTAAAATAAACTCCACCTAAGGCGTAATACGCATTTACATACTTAGGGTTCAAAGCTGTCACTTTCTCAAAATGCGTAATGGCTTTAGAAAATTCAATAAGACGGAGGTAGGAAAGTCCTAAATAAAAATTGGTTGTTAGATGATTAGGCTCAATTTTGGTTACTTTTCCAAAAATAGAAATTGCTTCTTTGAACTTCACAAGCTTATAATTCTACCTCTGTAGAGACTAAATTTCCTACTTCTTCTTCCTTGCGCTTCGGCGTTGACTTTGACATAATTTTTACTATTATTAATTTGTTAAATTGAACTTTCTTCTCGACTAATTCTATCAATTGTTCGGTTTTTTCTAAAAGCGCTGTCGTACCTTCACCGGTAAGATATTAAAATATGACATTTTCTAGTACTTTTGGTAGACTAACCAAACCATTGCAAGAACCTTTTTTAATTAAGTATTTATTTTATTGTATTAAGAAAAACTTAAGTACCAGTTATTAAATCTTTTTCTATTGCTTTTTTTGCTGTTTTTACTTGCTCCTTAAAATATTGCTCTAAAGTAATTTTTTCTTTCTTTTTAAGTTTTCTTCTTTCTTAGCCATAAGCTTTCTAATTCATGAAATACTTAATCACTTTTAAATATGAATAAAGGCAATATTGTCTAATTAAATAAGGCAATATGAGTTTTCTCAATTATAAAATTCAACTTTAAGATAAAATTTATTAAGTTTTACAATTTAAAATTCAATTTTTTATAAATTAAGCTCAAATTTTTATCCAATTTTTATTAGTTCCTGATTATTTCTAGCAAATAGAGTAATCTGAAAATCAATAAACTTTTTTATTTCAAGTGTTTTTGTAAGATTGTTTGCATGTAGTAAAATTTTTAAATCCTTAATAAGATCTGCAAAAAAGAAAACAGTCTCACCGCTATGCTTAGTACCTAAGATTTCTCCTCTGCCTCTTAATACCAGTCTACCAAGTGTTTCCCTAGCAAATTTGTATAATTTTTTTGGGTTATATACATAATTAGACAATAAGATTGTTTACTTCCTCGCCCTTCTCTCCCTCTTAGTTGATGAAGCTGGATAAGACCAAATATTTCAGCATTTTCGATAATAATCATATTGCTGTCAGGAACGTCAATGCCATCTTCAATAACTATCGTTGCAACTAAGATTCGAACTTTCCCGTTTTTAGACTCTTTCATCTACTGATCCTTAAGTGCTGCTTTCATTATTCCGTGAAGCATAGCAAACTGGTTTGGATATGCCTTATCAAATTCATTAAATCTACTACCTACATCAGAAAATAAAGAAAGGTCCGAATTTTATTTCTTCATCAGAAAAAGCTGTTTTTAATATTTCATCTGATTTATCGTTTAAAGGAATACCCAATAAATTTTATCCATATTTGTTATTTTTTATTTAGTGAGTTAAAAACTTCTGATCTTTTTTCACTAGAAATTTCAGAGGTAATTATAGGTAAGCGGTTACGTGGATTAGTTTTAATTTGGGAGACACTCATATCTCCAAACATCATTAAAGATAAACTTCATGGGATAGGGGTCGCCGTCATGACAAGGACATAAGGGCTTTTTTAATTTAGCTTTTTTAATTAATTAAAGTCTTTATACGCCAAATATATGCTTTTCATCTATAATAATATATCCTAAATACTTAATAAAAATTCTACGCATTTTTTAAATAAAACATGAGTCTCAATTAATATATCAATCTTACCGTCCGCTAAATCTTTTGTAAGTTGCAGCTGCTGTTTCGCTCGAGTTTTACCTGTTAGTAACTCTTCTTTAATGCTGGTGTTTTCTAGGGCGTTACAGAAAAATTGATAATGCTGAGCACTGAGCAAATCGGTTGGAGCCATAAATGCTGTTTTTGCACCTGAATATACGATTGTCAGGGCCACTAATGTTTTATCATCTTGTTGATCATCGTTAGCTCCTTTTAAATCAATTTCGCGTGAAAAAGCAAAAGAATTCATCTTTCACCAACAATAACAACAACGCAAACAACACATACAGCCATCCACAGAAAAAATCAGCATCCATAGAATATATATTTTATGTTGCAGTGACGTTGCATTCAAATTTTGAAAATAAGTTAATTTAATATTAAAAATATGACGAAATCTAAGGACACAAAATTTTTTTGGTTTTATTTAACAATTTTTGTTGGTCTTGAAAAAGATCGAGGGTTATTGAAGATTTTTTGATAAGTATTTTAACTTTTTTTTGGACCAAACTCATCCGTTTTTTTTCCTTAACCAAAAAATTCATTTTCTAACTCATGTTTTTAAAAATAATTAAAAAAAAATAATTTTGT
This sequence comes from Brachionus angularis, assembly GCA_021432725.1. NCBI lineage: Eukaryota > Metazoa > Rotifera > Eurotatoria > Ploima > Brachionidae > Brachionus > Brachionus angularis. The sequence goes on along the minus strand of JAJVDD010000001.1, from coordinate 4,996,206 downwards.
AATAGAGCCTTTTTCGATATGTTAGTTATTTATAGCTAAAAATTTCTCGTCGTCTATTTTTTTTGGGTATATTTAAACCAATATTTCTAATCTAAAATCAACTTCGAGATTGGGAACTTCTTTAGTTCTAATATCTATAATTTTAAACAAGGAGTGGATATATAGTATCTGGTTTTTGTTAATAAATTAAAATCATAACCTTAACCCTAAACCCTCACCCTAATCCCTAAACTCTTATTTTAATTGTATTTTATCACCCATTCGATTCGGCCAGGCCTCGTCAAAAGGTAAAATATGGTAAATTTTATGGTTAAAGTTCTTTAATTTGGATTAAATTCAAAAAATTTTTATTTAATTTATTTTTGAATATAATTTTTTATATAATTAATACACTTTTTTAAAGTTTCAAATTAGCATAACTTTTGAATGCATTTGAAACGTCCTTGTGACATAAAAATTATAAATTGGTGATCAGCTCGTCAAGGGCTACAAGAATATATATACCGATATAGGATTTCGAAACTAGATTTCGGGTTTTATCACGGTCTTATCTGCAAGAGTTTACGGTAATAATATGGTTAGTTTTTGATTTGATTAATTAAGTTTTTAATATCTAATTTATTTTTAAATACTTAAAATACGAAAAGACAATTACTCTAAAATGTATTAATCTGTAAAGTAAATTGGTTTAACAAAAAATAAAATAAAATAAATTTATATATAAATAGTTTAATTTTTTTCCGAAGCTCTTATTTTTTACTCTTCATCTCTAATTATTGTTTTTATAGTTTATTAAATTTAATTGGTTAATTTTATTTAATCACATTATTGGAATATAGTTATCGATTCTGGCCCTATGTTTTTGTGCAACACACTCTGCAATCCATATTATATTTCTATTTTCTTGTTCTTTTAGTTTTAATAATGAATAAAATACTCCAAACCCGAATTGTCTCAAAAATGCATTTAAATTCATTTTTACTTCTTGTTCAAAAAATTTATCTTCTATCGTTTTGTCTCCAGGATTTGTACTAACGTTTTCGAAGAGAGGTTTATATTCCTTTTATAAATTTTTTAGCAAAGATTAATTTAAAAAGACAAACATTTTTCCTACCCCATAATTCTCAGCAATAATTCTTACTTGCTCATATTCTTCAGCTTTTGCTAACTGATTTAAGCCATCCGGAAATAACTTTCCACATCTAGGATACAATTTTGCTCTTTCATCTTTAGTTAATTCAAGACCAAAAGAGTTTATAGTAATCATAAATGCTCTTCTATCTGCTTCAAATGCTAATAATTCACACATAACTTCTGCGGTTGAACCACCTAAATTTTTGCAAAAATTAAAAAAGTCTTCTAAATAAGACTTATAAAGTGTATTTCTCATTATTTCAATATTCAATTCATCTAAATCATGTTCAGAAATACAATCAATAAAATATGGCGCTAAAGGTGTATCAATCAAAATTGCATTATATAAGCTAGCTGTAGTATCAGCTACAGTAATTGCTCCCATTTGTTCAAACATTCCTAAGGGATGACATTTTGGCAAAAGTTCTTGAATACTTCTTTGATGTAAATGACCAGTGATAAGTAATACAATATTATCAATCATATATGAATATGTTATATAGTCCAAAAATTGACTTAAGGGTTTTACAGAATGATTTCTCAAATGTTGAAATTCCAAAACATATTTTTCTCTAATTTTATCATCTATAACACTAACTGTTAATGGACTTGGTTCATTTGCCAAAAAATTACCAAAATCAGTTGTTTGTAAGTGTAGTTTTAAATCTTCTAGAGTTTCACATTGAACCAAATTTATGTAATCTTGGGTTTTTAAAATCCCACTCTTGAATCCGCGTACTAATCCTTCTAGATATCCATTGTCAACGTTAAATAAAACATCCAAAAACATTTTCAAATTTTTTTTTAACAATCTGAAAATCAAATTATAAAAGTATTTACTCAGGCTTTTTTATAAAATATTTAAAGCTATTATTTATTAAAAAAACTAGATATTCCATCTCCATTTTTATCAATCTCTATACAACATAAAGATGCCTTAAAGTAAGCATCAGTAAAATTAGGCTCGGCCTTCAAAACTTGTTCATAATAGGATAATGTTTTATTGTAATCTTTATCTGCAAAAGCAATATTCCATCTTTCATAATGGATTTTATAGTGCAGTTTTAAAGTATCTTGCAGATCATGATAAATAATTTTCTCAAGAACAGTAACAGTTCCACATATGAAATAGTAATTTACGGCTTGTTTTAGAAACTCACTTTCTTTGGAGAACCTTAATTTATGTAAAAAAGCAAAAGCATCAGCTATGTTAAAATTAGCCTTACTGACAGTATTCTTTTTCTCCAAATGATTTTTTAGAGGGAATAAATTGCAGGGATTTGCTAATATTTGTTTTTTCAGGATTTTTTATCTTTTTTAGGTTAGTAAGACAATAATTAGTAAACTTCAGTGGGTTTAATGATACAGCTTTTGTGAAATATATGATTGCATTATCCAAATCACCAATTTTTAAGTAACTGATACCCAGAACATGATGAGCTCCATCATAATCAGGTTTTAATTTTATGAATTCTCCAAAATTTTTAATTACTTACAGGAAAATTACCAAGCTTAAAATAAACTCCACCTAAGGCGTAATACGCATTTACATACTTAGGGTTCAAAGCTGTCACTTTCTCAAAATGCGTAATGGCTTTAGAAAATTCAATAAGACGGAGGTAGGAAAGTCCTAAATAAAAATTGGTTGTTAGATGATTAGGCTCAATTTTGGTTACTTTTCCAAAAATAGAAATTGCTTCTTTGAACTTCACAAGCTTATAATTCTACCTCTGTAGAGACTAAATTTCCTACTTCTTCTTCCTTGCGCTTCGGCGTTGACTTTGACATAATTTTTACTATTATTAATTTGTTAAATTGAACTTTCTTCTCGACTAATTCTATCAATTGTTCGGTTTTTTCTAAAAGCGCTGTCGTACCTTCACCGGTAAGATATTAAAATATGACATTTTCTAGTACTTTTGGTAGACTAACCAAACCATTGCAAGAACCTTTTTTAATTAAGTATTTATTTTATTGTATTAAGAAAAACTTAAGTACCAGTTATTAAATCTTTTTCTATTGCTTTTTTTGCTGTTTTTACTTGCTCCTTAAAATATTGCTCTAAAGTAATTTTTTCTTTCTTTTTAAGTTTTCTTCTTTCTTAGCCATAAGCTTTCTAATTCATGAAATACTTAATCACTTTTAAATATGAATAAAGGCAATATTGTCTAATTAAATAAGGCAATATGAGTTTTCTCAATTATAAAATTCAACTTTAAGATAAAATTTATTAAGTTTTACAATTTAAAATTCAATTTTTTATAAATTAAGCTCAAATTTTTATCCAATTTTTATTAGTTCCTGATTATTTCTAGCAAATAGAGTAATCTGAAAATCAATAAACTTTTTTATTTCAAGTGTTTTTGTAAGATTGTTTGCATGTAGTAAAATTTTTAAATCCTTAATAAGATCTGCAAAAAAGAAAACAGTCTCACCGCTATGCTTAGTACCTAAGATTTCTCCTCTGCCTCTTAATACCAGTCTACCAAGTGTTTCCCTAGCAAATTTGTATAATTTTTTTGGTTATATACATAATTAGACAATAAGATTGTTTACTTCCTCGCCCTTCTCTCCCTCTTAGTTGATGAAGCTGGATAAGACCAAATATTTCAGCATTTTCGATAATAATCATATTGCTGTCAGGAACGTCAATGCCATCTTCAATAACTATCGTTGCAACTAAGATTCGAACTTTCCCGTTTTTAGACTCTTTCATCTACTGATCCTTAAGTGCTGCTTTCATTATTCCGTGAAGCATAGCAAACTGGTTTGGATATGCCTTATCAAATTCATTAAATCTACTACCTACATCAGAAAATAAAGAAAGGTCCGAATTTTATTTCTTCATCAGAAAAAGCTGTTTTTAATATTTCATCTGATTTATCGTTTAAAGGAATACCCAATAAATTTTATCCATATTTGTTATTTTTTATTTAGTGAGTTAAAAACTTCTGATCTTTTTTCACTAGAAATTTCAGAGGTAATTATAGGTAAGCGGTTACGTGGATTAGTTTTAATTTGGGAGACACTCATATCTCCAAACATCATTAAAGATAAACTTCATGGGATAGGGGTCGCCGTCATGACAAGGACATAAGGGCTTTTTTAATTTAGCTTTTTTAATTAATTAAAGTCTTTATACGCCAAATATATGCTTTTCATCTATAATAATATATCCTAAATACTTAATAAAAATTCTACGCATTTTTTAAATAAAACATGAGTCTCAATTAATATATCAATCTTACCGTCCGCTAAATCTTTTGTAAGTTGCAGCTGCTGTTTCGCTCGAGTTTTACCTGTTAGTAACTCTTCTTTAATGCTGGTGTTTTCTAGGGCGTTACAGAAAAATTGATAATGCTGAGCACTGAGCAAATCGGTTGGAGCCATAAATGCTGTTTTTGCACCTGAATATACGATTGTCAGGGCCACTAATGTTTTATCATCTTGTTGATCATCGTTAGCTCCTTTTAAATCAATTTCGCGTGAAAAAGCAAAAGAATTCATCTTTCACCAACAATAACAACAACGCAAACAACACATACAGCCATCCACAGAAAAAATCAGCATCCATAGAATATATTTTATGTTGCAGTGACGTTGCATTCAAATTTTGAAAATAAGTTAATTTAATATTAAAAATATGACGAAATCTAAGGACACAAAATTTTTTTGGTTTTATTTAACAATTTTTGTTGGTCTTGAAAAAGATCGAGGGTTATTGAAGATTTTTTGATAAGTATTTTAACTTTTTTTTGGACCAAACTCATCCGTTTTTTTTCCTTAACCAAAAAATTCATTTTCTAACTCATGTTTTTAAAAATAATTAAAAAAAAATAATTTTGTAATAGAGCCTTTTTCGATATGTTAGTTATTTATAGCTAAAAATTTCTCGTCGTCTATTTTTTTTGGGTATATTTAAACCAATATTTCTAATCTAAAATCAACTTCGAGATTGGGAACTTCTTTAGTTCTAATATCTATAATTTTAAACAAGGAGTGGATATATAGTATCTGGTTTTTGTTAATAAATTAAAATCATAACCTTAACCCTAAACCCTCACCCTAATCCCTAAACTCTTATTTTAATTGTATTTTATCACCCATTCGATTCGGCCAGGCCTCGTCAAAAGGTAAAATATGGTAAATTTTATGGTTAAAGTTCTTTAATTTGGATTAAATTCAAAAAATTTTTATTTAATTTATTTTTGAATATAATTTTTTATATAATTAATACACTTTTTTAAAGTTTCAAATTAGCATAACTTTTGAATGCATTTGAAACGTCCTTGTGACATAAAAATTATAAATTGGTGATCAGCTCGTCAAGGGCTACAAGAATATATATACCGATATAGGATTTCGAAACTAGATTTCGGGTTTTATCACGGTCTTATCTGCAAGAGTTTACGGTAATAATATGGTTAGTTTTTGATTTGATTAATTAAGTTTTTAATATCTAATTTATTTTTAAATACTTAAAATACGAAAAGACAATTACTCTAAAATGTATTAATCTGTAAAGTAAATTGGTTTAACAAAAAATAAAATAAAATAAATTTATATATAAATAGTTTAATTTTTTTCCGAAGCTCTTATTTTTTACTCTTCATCTCTAATTATTGTTTTTATAGTTTATTAAATTTAATTGGTTAATTTTATTTAATCACATTATTGGAATATAGTTATCGATTCTGGCCCTATGTTTTTGTGCAACACACTCTGCAATCCATATTATATTTCTATTTTCTTGTTCTTTTAGTTTTAATAATGAATAAAATACTCCAAACCCGAATTGTCTCAAAAATGCATTTAAATTCATTTTTACTTCTTGTTCAAAAAATTTATCTTCTATCGTTTTGTCTCCAGGATTTGTACTAACGTTTTCGAAGAGAGGTTTATATTCCTTTTATAAATTTTTTAGCAAAGATTAATTTAAAAAGACAAACATTTTTCCTACCCCATAATTCTCAGCAATAATTCTTACTTGCTCATATTCTTCAGCTTTTGCTAACTGATTTAAGCCATCCGGAAATAACTTTCCACATCTAGGATACAATTTTGCTCTTTCATCTTTAGTTAATTCAAGACCAAAAGAGTTTATAGTAATCATAAATGCTCTTCTATCTGCTTCAAATGCTAATAATTCACACATAACTTCTGCGGTTGAACCACCTAAATTTTTGCAAAAATTAAAAAAGTCTTCTAAATAAGACTTATAAAGTGTATTTCTCATTATTTCAATATTCAATTCATCTAAATCATGTTCAGAAATACAATCAATAAAATATGGCGCTAAAGGTGTATCAATCAAAATTGCATTATATAAGCTAGCTGTAGTATCAGCTACAGTAATTGCTCCCATTTGTTCAAACATTCCTAAGGGATGACATTTTGGCAAAAGTTCTTGAATACTTCTTTGATGTAAATGACCAGTGATAAGTAATACAATATTATCAATCATATATGAATATGTTATATAGTCCAAAAATTGACTTAAGGGTTTTACAGAATGATTTCTCAAATGTTGAAATTCCAAAACATATTTTTCTCTAATTTTATCATCTATAACACTAACTGTTAATGGACTTGGTTCATTTGCCAAAAAATTACCAAAATCAGTTGTTTGTAAGTGTAGTTTTAAATCTTCTAGAGTTTCACATTGAACCAAATTTATGTAATCTTGGGTTTTTAAAATCCCACTCTTGAATCCGCGTACTAATCCTTCTAGATATCCATTGTCAACGTTAAATAAAACATCCAAAAACATTTTCAAATTTTTTTTTAACAATCTGAAAATCAAATTATAAAAGTATTTACTCAGGCTTTTTTATAAAATATTTAAAGCTATTATTTATTAAAAAAACTAGATATTTTACTTGATCTTAAAATATTAATTTTTTAAAATGCATCTCTATACACAAGATTTTTTCGAGAAAACTGATAAAAATGTAAAAATTTTATATGATAATTTTATTAATAAAATAACTAGTTAGATTTATGGATTTTTAGAGAAAAAACTATAAATATATTATTTTTATTATTATTTTTATTATAATTTCATATTTTTAATTATAATTTTTAAAATTTTTTAAGACTTATACTTTTGTGTTTCAAATAAAATTAATGTTTCTGTTCTAATAAAAGTTTCCATTTTAAACAAATTAAAATCTTTTAATAAATATTTAATAAAATATGGATAGACATCAAATTTTAACAGGCGCTGTGAATAATTCAAATATAGCCGTATCTATTGGTAGTGTTGAAAACAACTATTTTACCGTAATTTTTTTAATAAGATCTTTTTTTGATTAAAATCTTAAATAAAATTTTTATAAGGCATATGGCTCAGGTAGCAATTTAGTTATTCTTTCTTCTAGTTTCGATCGAGTCCAAATTATATCGGGGTTGAAAATTCACAATTCAATAATTAATTGTATAGATTGTACTTTTCATACCGGAAAAGTAATTTAAATAATTGACTAATTATATTCTTAAATAATTATTTTTTATTAGATAGCTGCTGCTATTTATAATAAAGTTTATATTTTTGAACCAACACCATCTGCACAAAAATCTACACACGTAAAAAAATTAAATTTTTTTTTGTATATTAATTTATACTAAATATTTTTAAAGAAAATAAATTACAAATGGATAGAGATTGGTAAAATTGAAGTTGAATCTATTGTTGAATGTGTTTCTTGGAGAGATGATGGGATTAATTTACTTATTGGGTCTTCTGTAGGAAATTTATCGATTTGGTCCTATAATTTCATAAAATATCAATTTCCAGAAACTAATGATCAATTTGTTAAGAACCAAAATTTTAATAAGAATCAATCGGTAAAATTTTCCATTACTGATGAGATTGAATCAAGTAACTCAAAAAAGATTGACTTAAATGAAACCGCTGAATCAATGAAATCGTGCCTGTTTCTACAAATATGGAAAAAAAAGTATTTTCAAATATTATCATATAAAATTAAAAATCGAAATTTTAAAATTGATAATAACAAAAATATATAAAAGACTTGCCAAAAATGTAAAATACTTAAAGTATTCTCCTGATGGTTGTTTATTTGCAACTATTGGAAATGTAAAGCTTGCTTTTTAAAATTGCATATTAAGCTTATAATTTTTGAGTTTTAATTGATAGAATGATCGGCTAATTAAGATTTGGTATCAAGTTCAATGTAAATTTTTTCTAAAATTCTTTTAGAAATTTTGTAAACGATTACATTTTTTAAGCTTCTGTTGAAAATGATTCAAATCAAATCGATTACGATTTTATTTATTTATACCACCCAAGGGCTGTTATTAGTTTTTCATGGAGACAAATAAGTAAATTTATGCCAAGGTAAAACTAAAGAATGTATTTATTAATAAAAATTTTTCACTGTTTTTATATTTTTAGTGGTATGATATCAAATTCTTTGATTTCTTGCTGTAGCGATAATATTTCAAGAATTTGGACCCAAACTGTAACGTTTGATTATGGCTTGATACAACAACAACAGCCTTACTTCAATAATTTTATACAAAACCAGGAAAATTCTGATTTTAACAATCATTTAGAAAATAATTATGATGAATACATTTCATCAAATGGTAAATCTGGTAGACAAAAGCGAAAATTATTTAACAAACTTCAGAAAATGAGGTATATTTTTAATATTTTGTTTGTATATTAAACTCAATTGATCTTTTTTTAGAATTTATTCACATTTGCCTCATTTTACCGGAAAAAACTCAAATCTTAACACACAAAAAACAAATTATGGTTCTCATATAAACCTTTCAAATTTAAATCTAACCCAAGATCAAATTTATAATAAACAAATATTAATTAAAAGCAACAATCATCTTGGTAATTTTTCTTCATCTATGGGTGGAAATATATCTTCTTATAGTAATTTAGAAAATAATTTAAAAAAAACAACTACAGGACTTAAAGAAACTCAATCTTTTAATGAAATATCTTCTAACAATAAGAATAATTCAATCAATTTTAACAATCTAAAATCTTCATTCCAAACCAGTGGTTTTAATTTTCATTTAGCTGGGTTGATTGATCCTTTTTCTTCTAACATTCCAATTCATATAATACCAAGTTTTCGAAAAAAAAAACCGATTAAAAAAAATTTTATTGTGCATTGGATGCAAAATAAAGATTTTCATTTTACTCACTTAGCTGAAATTATTTCAAAGGAAATAAATCAAAAACTTAATAATTCTTTAATTGAAAATTTCAATGATAAATGTGTAGAACAATCAATATTTTATTCAGAAGAAAATTTGGAATCTTTCAAATTAAAAAATAACACAAAAACTTCAAATTTTTCACCTTTGGATATTAACCCGGATTTGATAGATAATAATTTTAATGACAGTGCTAAAAATTTACTTTTTGGTGCATCAATTGATCAAAAACTAGATCAGATGTTAAGAGATTGGTATTTTAGTCATGACATTTTATTCTGTATACACCCTTTTGATGGAAGCATATTAATATGGTTAGTTGATTGGCTCGATGAGTATTTACCAGGTTATGGACATAGACAAGCCCAAATTAGTTTTCATGCAAAGCTTCCAAATATAATACCAGTGGGGGATTCTTTTTCTTTATTGGATTCTGTTTTTTTATTCATGGATTTCCCTAAAAAGACAATTTCCAATTATACTGACACAAAAAATATAATTAATATGGTAACCCAACATAACAATGGAACCTTAAATTTATGGCGTTTACAATTTCAAAATGCTTCAAAATTTCAATCTTTAATAAACACAACGTTTTTAAAACGAGTATGTGGACATAGATATCAAGTAAATGATATTGTTTCTCATCCAATATTGTCCTATTTTTTAACTAATTCGACTATCGAAATAATCAAAAATGTCTCGGAATTCGAAAAAATTGAAACTAAAGAAAATCAGAAGTTAAAAAGTATTGAAAAAAGCTTAATAGTTTGGGGAGTTGAAACCGTTGACAATTTATCAAAAACAGGGGGTATTTATGAATTAGCTAGGATTGATTCTTTAAAACCTTATTCATTTGAAAATATCGCTTGGTTTCCATGCTTTCTTCCTTCTACCACATTAGGAAAATTTTCTTCACCAAGCACGATTTTTTCTTCTACATATTCTTCATGTATTAAAATTTTCCAATTAGTTTTTGATGCTGGAAATTTATTAAATGATCTAAATAAAAATGATTCAAAAAAAAACAAAAATTTCTTAAAAAAAGATAAGAAAATATATTCTCAAAAACTTAGTCAAACCTCAAAAACAGCTGAGATACATTATAATAGTTTTAATATTGTTAGCATTCAGTCAACAGCTCGTCCAGGATGTATTATAGAGGCTCATAATATTTCAGATTCAGAAATACTAAATTGGGCAAAAGCCGATTTATTTCACATATACCCAGAAAACCAAATAGTTTCTATTGAAAGCAAAAGATATAAAAAAGAAAGCGTAAAAAATCAATTTGAAGAAGATTTTTTTTTAGTTTTCTTAGAAAAAAGAGAAAAAAATAAAAAAATACATGAAACAATTCACATGTGGAAAATATCAATCAAAATTTTACCTATTTCTGAAGATTCAAAGTTTAATTTAGCAAATAATGAAAATATTAACCAAAGATATGAAGGAAATCGTTTAATAATTAAAAGTGAAAAAGTTTGTTTTCAAGAATTATTGTTTCCAGATGATGTTTATATTGTATGTGCTGCTTCAGCTGCTTCTAATTTATCATCTAGCGCCTTATTAACCATTAATAAAGTCCCATTTCTTTTTTCTACAGTTTGTTCCGATGGGATAGTACGATTTTGGTCTTGCAAAAAAAAATCAAAACAAAAAATCCTAGATAATCAAGATAATCAAAATGAAACATTTGAATTCTATGAATTGCTTATGGGTTTCCAAACTTGTTCTATTGACAGTCAAATGAAAACCCAGAAGTGTTTTCCTTTATCAATTTCTTGTGCGTATAATGGCAGATTTGCAGTAGCTTATCATATAAAAAACGTGAATCCTAATTTTGATTTTTGTGTCAAAATATTTGAATGTGAATCTAACGGTGGCTATGAATGGAAACTTGAAGATATAATCTATTTAAAAGATATTGTTTTACAAGAAATTAATAGCGGTATAAATTTTGATTATATTTTTGGAAATCAACAACCGATTCGACCATCTAAATCCACTCATTCTTTTAAAAATATAATATTTGGTTCATCGAACAATAATATTAATCATCCAAACATTTGTAATACAAATTACTTGAACTTTAATACAACTAATAAATTAACAAGCAAAAACATTTTTGAGCAAAATTGTTCAAATGCATTATTTTTTATAGATAATAATTTTACTGAATCAAATAATTCTCCTGAAATTCCTAGTACAGCAACTAAAATATCAATTAAAAGACAGTTTTCTGCAAATCGCAGTAATATTTATAATGACCAATGCCAAAGTGACGCTTATAAAAAAAGTTATTAAATTAATTTTTTATATTTAAAATTGTAAATTAATCTAAAAAAATCTTTTTTATTTAGATTTAATAAAATTAGATTGGACTTCAAATGAAAATGGTTCAAATCTTCTTACAATAAATCTTGCAAATAAAATTTATATTTTTGCTTGTGAAAATAATAACAAACAAATATATTTGAATGATTCTAATAATCATGATCCAAATAAAATTGAAAACAAAACAAATAACAAACAAATTTTAAATAATTCATATTCTAAATGGATTGAATTGAAATCTTTTGAATTAGAATCAGCTGATGATAAATTAGCGATACCAACTCAAATAAAATGGGTTAAGGATGGCTTGTTAATAATTGGCTTGGAAAGTGAAATTCATGTTTATTCTCAATGGATAAGCTCAGATAATGATTTAACTAATAAAGTTGAAAATCAAAATTCATCAAGTAGTTTTGAAAAATTCGGAAAAAACTACAACAAAAAAAGTATCTTTATCCCTCAAAATCCTAGTGTTTATGATTTATATAAGATTAAAGAAATCTACAAAAATGACAACTTTTTGTTCAAAAACAATTTTTTAAAAAGTAACGACAAAGAATTAAAGGAAGAAAAGTTTTTCGAAAAAAAAAAAGAATTAGAAATTTTTCAAAATAATAGTTTGTTTTCATCCGCCAAAAAAATTTCATCCATTTTACCACAATATCATCCCAAACAGCTTTTTGAACTTATTAATTGTGGTAAAATTAATAAAGTAAAAGCCATTTTGATGCATTTGACAAAATGTTTAATCGGTTATGAATTAAATAAAAAATACCAAATTAGTTTTAAGCCAAGCAAATTTATTGATATCGGAAAAGAAAAATTATTAGAATTTCAAATTTTTAATAATATAGAAATCCCAATTTTACCTCTATATAAGCTATTTGAAACTGACGACATTTTAAAAAATTCAAATAGTTACTATTTAGCGTCAAAAAAAAATAATATTTTTGAAGCAAATAAATATAGAACACTAAACTCAAGCCCAGAATCAATGAATATTTTAGAATCTTTAAATAGTGAAGTAAATGTCGATAATACTGAAGATGATTTTGAAAAAGAACAAAATTTAAAAAAAAAGATTTTTTTTGAAAATTTAGAATCTAATGAATATATCAATTTCAATCAAAAAGTTTGCAAATTACTAAAGGATTATTTACAATATATTCATTTAAGCGATTTAACAAGTACTGAACAATTGTATTTAGTTGCACTCGCTGATACTGTTGTTAATATTGACTGCGACATAAATTTAGAGCAAATTAAAAATCAACCAAGTTCTATAAATTTCTCTAATGAAACTAGAATCGTAGATGATTGTGGATTTAAATTCTTAATAGCTTTTCGATCTTACAACTATTTAATTCGCTCCCTATCTTTGCATTCACGCGAGAAACTTAAAACCATTGGCTTAGGAACAGCTAATTTTGTCTGGGCTTTTCATTCTGAATGTGAACAAGAGCTTTTAAACCATATTTTAAATGCGGCTAACTTAGATGGCTCTGATTCATCTGTTATAATAAAGGATTTCTTATGGAAAGATCTACGTCAATATGGAATAGGATGGTGGGTTAAGTCGCCTGCAATTTTAAAATCACTCATGGAAAAAATTGCTAAATACTCATTTCAACAAAATACTGATCCATTAGACGCAGCTTTGTTTTATTTGGCCATGAAGAAAAAAGGTGTTTTACTTGGCCTTTTTCGATTAGTTAAAGATAATAAAATGTGTGATTTTTTCAAAAATGATTTTACAGAATCAAAATGGCAAACCGTAGCTTTAAAAAATGCTTTTGTATTACTTGGTAAACAACGATTTGAACATGCAGCTTCTTTTTTCTTACTAGCAGGTAAAATAAAGGATGCTATAGAGGTTTGTTTAAGAAATTTAAATGATATACAACTTGCTTTAGTTGTGACACGTTTATTTTTTGATTCAAATTTTGATGAATTAAATGAATCAATAAAATATATACTTAATTCTGAGATACTAAATGAAAAAAATTTAAATCAACAAACTTTTAAAGAAAATACAGAGAAACAAATGAATACCTTTAAAATTAAAAATTATGCTCAAGATCCATTTTTACGAAGTATGTCTTATTGGTTTTTAAAGGATTATAAAAACGCTTTATTGACCCTTTTTGATATAAATGATTACAATTATGATTCTAAAATTAATGATATAGAGCATAATGATGCTCTAAATATTTTCCATTCAAAAGAGTTGGTTATTTCAAATGTCTTCAATTTTTATCTTTTTCTAAAAAAACATCCTTTAGTTTTAAAGCATCAACAAACAGAGCTAAAATTAGTTATGGATAATTTTTCAGATTCAAGTTTAAAAAAAATTCCCGAATTTACATCTATTGAAAGAAAATTGTATTTCAATACAGCATATTATCATATGATGAATGGAAGTCCTTTGTTAGCACTTGATGTATTATCCAGACTACCACTTAATCTAAAAGAAACACAATCTAATATTAATTTAAAAAATAATATTGATTCAATAACTGAAATACAAGAGAATAGCAGAATAAAAAATTTTTTAGATATTTCAACTAAAGAATCACCAAAGCATCTTAATTCACAAGATATTGTTCGATCAAGTCCCTTTTTTAATATAAATTCTTATGATAAAAGTTTCGGAATAAATCCTTTAGAAGAAAATTTATTTTCAGATACTGTTCATAATGAAGATGACGATATTGCAATTACTCAAAATAACATCTTAAAGAAAGAAAATACTTTCTTTTGTCAATTTCAAACGTTAGACATTTTTGCCCAACAGTTAAAATTTATTTGTTGTTTAAAAATATTAATTGAAGAAATGTCAAATTTAGCAAGTGGTTTTGATATTTATGGTGGTCAATTACGATATTATTTCTATTATTGGTTAGAAAAAGAGACAAATTTGTTAAAGCATTTAATTTTTAATGAAAATTCATCTAATGAATTAGAATTGATATATTCTAAAAATGAAAATGAGAACATTCAATATTTCTCAAATGAAAATTCAAAAAAAAATTTATTACATGAGCATGTTTTGTTTGATCAAAATATTCTTCAGCAAAAAATTAAACGATTAAATAAACGTAAAGAATGGCTAAGATGTAATGAATTTCTTTTAAGAACATTTTTAAGCTATTGTAATTTGCATAGCTCTTGCAAAAAAGGAATGCCATTAATAAAAATGGAATTGATATTATTAATGCAGGAGTTAATTGAAGATAAATCAACACCCATTAAAAAACTTTATGAGCCAATTCCATTACAAACAATCGCTACCATTCCTTTTTTTTGTGCGAGTTTAGCGAGTTCCAAAAATGCTTTTTCTGCTCCCCTTCAAATGCTTAAAAATTTATCAAATGATATCATGTTGTCAATTAAATCAATAGAAAAAGTTCCAACTATATTGGATTATCCAATAATTATACCAATATTAAAAGAAGCATCTATATCGCTTTCTTCTTGTATATATCAATGTTTATATGATTACGAGAGCTTTTCATTTTCTGTTAAAAATGAAAATGAAGCTGACTATGATTTTTCAAATTTAAATATTAAAAATATGGTTTATAAAAGAATTTATTTATTAAAAGATGATCTAAAAAAAGATATATTTAACAATTCAATAAATAAAAATGAAATAGATGTCGCTAAAATTCAGTCTAATCCTAAAAACTGGCCCGGGTTTATAAAATTAACTAATATAACAGAAAAAAGTGAAGATCAAGTTAATATTCAATTAAAAATATTAATTTATGAAGCTTTAGTCTCGGTTTTTTGTTCCCTTATAATTAATGCATTAGCTTTTTTTGATTGTTCTAGCATTTATAAAATTCTATCGAAAGAATGGAATAACGAAATGTGGAATGAGCTTTTTGGAGGAAATACTTTTATAGAAATAAAATATAAATATAAAACAACTTCATCTACTTCTGGTTTTTTAAATTAAATTAATATCTTTCTTAATTTAACAAATAATTAATTTTCTATTAAAATTTAAAGTTGATCAAAGCCATAAACAAAGAGTAAAAATAAATGCTAAACTTGGACATAAACTTAATCCGAATTCATCAACAAATTTTAACAATATTGAAAATACAGTGACTTCGAATTCAGAAGAAAATAATTTTAGTGAAGAAAAAAGTTTTTTACGTGAGAAATATATACCACCTGTGACTAGCATGGTCAATTTTTTTTTAGCAGGAGTAAATTTTTTTAATTAATCATTTTAAATAAAATTTATTTGCATATGATATTTTTTTATTTTAAATTTAAGATTGATGATAATTATAACGAACTATATTCTAATAATGATCAAGACGTTGACAGTGAAACAGAAATATATAGAGATTTAGATGAAAATGATTCTATGGAGCAAGAGTATTTGAATCCAAAATCATATTCGTGGTGTCTGATGCGTTGCGCTATACTAAAATTATCTTTACTAAATATAACGTCTTTTCTAAGCAATATTGGCATTGAAATAAACGGTAAAGTTTTCATAAATATATTTCTAATAGTTTTAAGCAAAAAAAAATATTAATTTTTAGAAATAGCCTTTTTATCACCTAATATACATGAAATTATCAAATTGTTTGAAAGTTGGATTGAGCAGATAAAAAATGATTTAGAAATATTGCACGAAAATGGCCCACCAAACATTTACAAAATATTTGAAAATAAAGATAGCAAAATTGATTTTAATATTAATAATGATTTTTTCAAACTGTCACAATTTCAAGCCATTTTTGATCCTGAGAAGACTCCTTTTAAGTATATAATAATATTAATTTTCAGCTTTTAAAAATGCTTTAACTTGTAAATTTTAAAAATTCTAAATAAATCTAATCAAAATTTCTTTTCGTTTGATAAAATATGAGTTAAGAAATTATGAAAAAATTATTTGCTTATTTATAAGTAAAACTTTAAAAAAAAATTTAAAAACTTAATAAAAAAGAAACAATAATCGGACATTTGATGCAAGACAACTATGGCAATTTTTGATTTCTAAAAAAAGCTTGCAAGAATTCTTTATAGATTATATTTACAAAAAAAAAATTAATAATAAAGAAGTATAAAAAAAATTAGGAAAAATTTTTTAATATCATATTTTAATAAATTAATGATTTTTAAATTTTTTAAAAGAATATATCAGTCAACATTTTAAAAAATAGCAACTCTCAGTTTGAACAAACCGAACCGCATTCATCCCATTTTATACCGACCTATAAAATAATTCAAAAAGATCAAGAAGCAATCAATTCTTTTTGTATAAATGAAGTAATAATTCTTTTACTTAAATTAAAATTTTTTTTAAAGATATGTTATAATTTAATTATAAAGAGAGAAAAAAACATCTTTGCTTTTTGTACAAATAAAGAAATCTTAGAGATAGATATAGCAATTATTTTCAATGAAAAAAAAATGCCAATTTTGTTAAATGATTACTATGAAAATGAGCTTTATGGTTCAAAGTATAATTTTTTTATGTCATAATTTATTTTGATTATACTTTTCATTAAATTTTTAATTGTTGATATTTAATTTTAATTAAAAATTTATTAATCTTTAAAGTCTTTTCTTTTTAAAAATTTAAAAAATTATAACTATTTAATTAATTTTTTTATTTAAATATACAGAACACGAAATGAAGAAATTTATGTATTGAGTGATTATATTAGTCAAAATCCGAACAGTCTAAATAATTTTAATGAGCTTGCTTCTAATACAAATAACCTTGTTTTTAACAAGAATCAATTACCTAATCCGACCTTGCAAGAGAGCAATGTTGTTAATTTGGTATACTTGCTTATTTTTAAAAAAATATTTATTTATTGTTTAAAATAATATATATTAAGCTTATGAAAAGAAATTTAAAAGAAGTTAAAAAATTAGCATCTCATCCAACTTTACCTTATTGTAAATATTTCGTTTAACTTTAAATAAGATGCTTATTTGTATTTTAAATATTTTAGATATAAGCGGAAATAATGAAGGCGTGGTAAAACTTTGGCATTGGGGCTTAAGCGATCCTTTATCAACTATTAAACAAAACGAAAAATCCACTTCAAAAATCACAAAACTATTATTTAATTCGCAAGGAAACAAATTTTGTTCATCTGATGTAGACGGTTTTCTTCATTTATATCAACTTTTGGGATGCTCTTTTAGGCCTTACTTAACTTTGAAATGTCATAAATATATAAATGATTTTTTATTTATTGAGTCTTCATCAATTTTGTTAACTGTTGGTACTGCAAATGATTCTTACATTGTTTCATTATGGGATTCTTTAATGCCTTCAAACAAATCTTTAATTAAAAGTAAATTTCAAATAGAACAGATAAAATTTAATAAATTTTAATAAATGAATTAAAAAGGCTTCAAAGACTCTGATATTACAAGCGGTACATGCGCTGCTTATTCCCCAATCAATCATCTAATATATTGTGGAAATAAAAAAGGTGAAATAAACATATATGATATTAGAATGCAGAAAAAACTCACTAAATTTGTAGCTCATGAATCATCTATTAAAACAATAGCTATAGATTCTGATGAATATTTTATAGCAACAGGTTCAAGTGAAGGAAATGTAAAAATTTGGAACTTAAAATCATATGAGTTAAAATATATTTTTGCAAATGAGCATTCGAAATCATCATTAATAAGAAATTTTAATTCAGGAGTAAATCAAATAAATTTTACTAATGAAAACCAATTAATAACTTGTGGATCAGATGGCTCTCTTGTAATCAGAAAATTATTTTAAAAACTATAATTTGCTTAGACTTGGATTTTCGGAATTTTTTAATATATTAAAATTATTAATATAAATTATTAATATCTAGTAACACATTACAGCATCTTATAATAAAAGCTATCAAGATTAATGCTAAGACAATTATATATTTATACCTGCAAAATTATCGATGGAACTTTTTTATTAAATTTTATTAAATTCAAACAACAATGTTTATTAAAACTTATTTATAATTCACTAATAATAAATATTTATTCGGTTTTTATTAATATCAGATCGTTTCTATTAAATGACTTCCTATGTCTAATTTAGATCCAATTTTTTTGTATCAAAGTGTTAGATATTATTTAAGAAAAAATATATACTCAATAAATAATATGCATTTTTTTAATTATAATTTATATTTAAAAATAATCTTTTTTTAAAAAAATATTTAATCAATAAATGAAACGATTAAAATATTATTTGGATATTTTATTTTTAATTGTCATCATTGGATATGGTGAAAAGTTTGTTAAGCTTTGATTCATTCTTAGTCCAAAGATCAATATTTATGTTATAGCTACTCAATATTGAATTATCGTTTAGCTTGTACATTTCATAAACAAAAATTTTATTTGATGAATTATTTTGATCTTCTGTACACGTTTCGATTGATTCAATAAAATTCAAGCCATTTAAAATTAAATTTATAAAAAGATTCCTTATTTAAATAAAAAAATTAAATTTAAACAAAAATTATTTTAAAAAAAATTACCATATATTTTTAACTTCATTATCATAATCGTCTTGTGTAATAAGTACAGCTTTTGAAAAATATTTTAAAAGGTAAGTTAAGCAGAACTATAAAAGAACAAAAAATAAATTTTCTAAATAAAGATTTGTTTAAATTTATTACATAAAATTTTATAATTACTTTATTATTAAATATTGTTTTATAAATTTGAGCTGTTTGTTTTGAATATAAACAAACAAATTGGTGAACTATTTGCGTTAAGTCATTAAACTTTTGAGTGTCAATTGAATAGCATATTTGTGAATAGATTTCGTCCAAAAAAATATTATTTTTTGAAATAATAAATATATATTGCATAAAATATCCAAGAATTTGTTTTGTTTGATGCTAAAAAGATCATTTTCAAAAGCTATTAAAAAAAGTAAAAAAAATAACAATTACTAAATTGAAAATGGGTAAACATTTTCCTAATAATCTTTTTCCTTTTGAAATAAATAAATAATGAGGAAAATTTTCCGAACACATCATAGATGCCAATTTGTCCACCTTGCATCTTCTCTCTTGAAATAAATTTATTCTTTCAAAAAAAAGAATATTTAAAATTTAAAAATAAAAAAGAATTATAAATATGTATGATTTCAATCAAATCAAAATTTTTGTCTTAAAAATTAATTAAGAAAGAATATACTGGAAATTTACTAAAGCACTTTGAATTATTCATAATTTATTACAAATTTAAAATATGTTTTTTATAAAATATTTTTTTTTGATTTTTTATGTTAATTTGGTGTCAAATTATTTTATAAGAAAAAAATTAGAAAAAAGCTTTAAGTTTAAAATTATAAATCCAATAGCAATAGCATATAAAATTTTGTTGCTTTTTTCTGAGAATAAAAGAAAATTAAAAATTAACCTAATTATATGGACATAAAATTATTTGAAAGATTTTATATTATTAATTTAATAATTTAATTAAAAAATATAAATTTTTAAATTTATTCGACTAATTTTATTATTTGTGTATGCATTTTTCGAAAGGTTAAAAAAATTATGATTTTTCTTGCAATCTTATATCATTAAAAGGCTGTGTATAAATTATATTAAAAAACGTGAAAATACTTGCGTCTTAATTATAACATGCTTGATCGATATATTTTAATCAGATGTAAATATTTAAAAATTTAAGATTGTTATTTTTTTTTTATTTTTTTATAAATACATTTAAAATTATTTTTAATATTTCTATAGATAATTAATTAATATTACTATAGTATAATATTGTTTTAATAAATGATATTTAATTAAGCACATTCGTTGCAAATTGGTATAATGATTAACGTTGATGTTCTTTTAAAAGCAGCAGAATATATAGAGTCACAAGAAACTATAAAAAATTATTCTAACAATTTATATGATGAGAAAAAAAAACAACCTATAGACAATAATGATTCTAATAATCTAGAAATTGTCAATAAAGAGCATCATAATAATTCAATTAAAAAAAGTAACAATTCATTCGACTTTGTAGAATGGAGTACAAATTTTCAAATTTATTCGAACGAATTTAATTTGAAAAAACAGAATTTCGAAAGTAATTTAATCAAATATCTTCACTCTAAAATTAAGAATTTTCCAATTTTTATATAGATTCGATTCTTTCATCTTCGTTGCCAAACAAAACTGAGTTGATAAATAGTAAATTTAATCATGAATATAATAATAGCTACTTATCTGAGTCTAATGATAATAACAAAAAAAATTCTAAATCATTTAATCAGAGGTTATATCTAAGTAACAGAAGCTTAAGCAAACTTGATGAAATAAAAAGGTTAATTATTTTTTAGTTTATAGGCTTTTTTTATTATTTATATATCTTTTTTTCAGAGACAAAACTATACATAATATATTAGAAAAAAATCGCCGAGCACATTTAAAAGATTGCTTTGAAAATTTACAAAACGTATTACCTCAATATAGGGATAAAAAATGTACTAACCTTGCTATTTTAAATTATACATTAAAATACATCGAAGTAAGATTTTAATTTTTTTTTAATTTAAAAGCTATTTTGTATTTTTTTAAAAAAATTTTAGCAAACCAAAAAAAAAGATAAAGAAAGCGAGCAAGAAAAATTAAGATTACTTAAAAAACAGTTTTACTTGAAAAACAGATTAAAGAGTCTTATTGATGAATTAAAATATGAAATTAAAGATAACCATAAAAACAATTTTTTGGTAAAAATTATGAATCAATGCGAATTAAACAAAATTATTTATAACGATTTTGATAATATCAATAACAAAGAGTTAATTAATGTTTTTCACAATTTTGAAGAAAACGATGAAACAATTAAAAGTAAATAGTTAAAATAAAATTAAATTGTAAATTTTAAAATTGGCTTCAAATAATTTTTTGAAAAAATAAAAATTTTTATTCAGACATTGTTATAGAAAATAATATTTGAAACGAATTTTAAAATTGATATTTTAATTAAAAAAAAATTTAATTCTATAATAAAGTAGATAAATTAAGAAAAAACAATAAAAACCAGAGAAAAAGATCAAGCAATAGTTTTTCTAGTGTTTCCGACGTAATAGATATGAATAGTCATGTCTCAAACTCAGGTTTATTAACAAAAAAATCAAGTTTTAAACCAAACTTTTCAAATTTTAGAATCGATTCTGTTAGCTTGAATAGTAAAATAAACCTTTATCAAAGATTTAGGCATTTTTCGGTAGATGAAATAACAATAAGCAATAAAAAAGAAAATTCTAAAGAAAATAACAAATTTGATAGAAGCGATGTATTAAATGAAAATAATTACGATATAATTAGTGGTATTGATGATGAAGATGATATTAGTATCGATGAAATAAATGAAATCAATAATCTTGATTTAGATATAGACATAGAAAATTCTAATCAAGATGATGAGGATACAGATGATTTGAAATCAAAAAAATTAATTACAAGTGAAACTGATTTGAAACCTGAAATTTTTGAAAAAAAGCAATCAGTTTTTCAAGATAGTTTAATAAATTTCGAATCGAATGGAAATGTACTATTATTTGATTTGATTAATAACCGGAAAGATAACGTTTTGAAAAGAGTATCCACATGTGTAAAGATCCCACAACCCAACGTAACTTCTCAAAATACTGCAATAAAAACAAACATTAATTTAAAATAACTTGTTAGAAACAGTTTTCAAGAGCAAGACAAAATAATGTTTGAATCAAATTTTAAATATTATTAATTTTTAAAAGCAACGTTTAGCTTAAAAATATTAAACGAAATTATTATATTTAGTTTATATATAATTTTTTACTTAAATTATTGTGTAATTTTTTATTAACATAAATTTAAATATTGATTATGATAGAATTCGAATAACTTAAATGTATTATGCAACTTTTTTTAAAATTTAATATAATTAAAAAATTTTCATTTTAGTTTAAAAAAAATTAAAATTTTCTTAATTACTTTAAATTATCATCTTACACTTAAGCCATTATAATATTTTGTAGAGGAATTGCTAATTAAAGCAATTATTTTACTTCCAAATTAAATAGATAAATTAAAATCAATAAATTTAAACTTTTTACAAGAAATTAAGCTAACTTTTAGTTTAAGATGTTTAAATTATAAAATTAATTTAAAAGTATACTCAAAGGATTTAAAAAAACTCATTGATTGAAAATAATTCAAATTTTGTAATCAAAGTAATGTTTAAAAAAAACATCGTTAAAATAAAGAAATATTATTTTTAAATTAAACCTATTTTCTTCTGTCTCATTAAGTATTTTGTGTTCAAATTCTTCAATCATTAAATGCACATTGTACATCTTTTAAAAAGTTAGAATAATAATGTAAATTTATAAATTTTTTTTATTAAAAAAATGCACTTTTTCGATCTCAAGAAGTATTGTAATTATATTTTTCTTTTCCTTTGTTTCATCTTGCTCATTAATGTTTTCTAAATGAGATAAAAATTGATTTTGGCTGTGTGAATTTTGTTCGTTAGATTTTTGATTTATGTCTATTAGAGCTCTAGGATGATGAAAATTTGACATTGTAAGTTTTCCTAAACTATTTTCAAAAGTAAGCGGTCTATAACTTTTCAAATCATTTTTTTGAATATTTGATGATGCCATAATTGGTCCTTTTGTTTGTTGTCCGCATACAATTGATAAAGAATTAGATACTTCATGGTTATTTAAGGTATTTAAGCGTTTTTTTTTTAACAACCAACTCTAGAATAGAATAACAAAATTTTATCATATTTATGCTTAAAAATTTTCTAATATTACTGAATAATAAAAATCATAGTTATATGGATCATCAATATTAAGTTGAACCATTTGCAAATTAATTACCCAATTTTTTTCTTTATCAGTCATCATTCCTACTAATTTGTCACCAATATTTAGATTATCGTTTCGCATATCAAATAAATTTTTTTGTTCATCGTAGGTTGATAATGTTTTGTTTGAGTGAAAAGATTCATTAAAGTTTCGATTTATACTTTAAATAAAATTTTATTGTTTTTGGTTAACTCTTTATAAATAATTTTTCTTTACTTACTTTAAAGTTTTATTAGCAAAAGAATCCTGTATGTTTTTATTTGGTTTAAAATTTTCATTATTAAATTTCAACATTAGCTTATTTATTTCATTATTTGATTTTATGTGGGAATCTTTCAATTGATCTTCAATTAAAGTATATATATTTTGTTCTTTAATATTTAATTGTTGCTTTTCAAAACTATTACTTTTTAAGGATATAAATTTAGTATTAAATTAAATATTAAAAAAAAAAAGACAAAAAATATTTATTTAATTTATTTTTTGAAATTTTTATTTAATCATCTTTTTAAACAAGAATATGTAATTGTTTTTTATTAAATAAATTATTTTTTGTTTTTTTTGGTCAAAAGTTAAATTTTAGTTCATCTTTTGAATTTTTATTAGTAAAATTATTTTGATTATTTCTATAATTTATATTATTATTTTCTAACCTTTGAGGTGTAATAAATTGCTGATTATTTAATAGTTGAAAATTTGAAGACACTAAATTAAATAAAATTTTTTATAAAAAAAAAAATTACAAATTAATTCAAAATATTACTTAAATTTGCAAAATTTTGTTGATTTTGATTAGATGCTAATTGTCTCAATAGTTGATTTTGCTGATATTGGTTTAAAATTTGTTGTTGAGCTGCTAAATGCTGAAGCATTGTTTTTTGTTGCTGGATTTTTATCAAATTGTTAAGATCATTGTTATTATGATTTGTTGATTGAACTTGCATCATATTTATAAGCGGAGCAATTTTTAGAAATTCTAGCTGTTGTTGTTGAATACTTAATACAGATTGGCTTGGCTTTGTTTCTCTGTTACCTAAATTTTGTTGATTTTGAAAGTTCATATTACTAAATGATTGCTTTTTTGAAGCAGATCCATTTAAAAGTTCGTATTCTATTTCTTCTAATGTTTTAGCATTTGGTAATACTTTAGTAATATTAGCTGCTTGATTTTGTTGTTCATTAGAGTAAGTCTGCTGTTGGTTACGGTAAATTAATGAATTTAGTTTAGATTGATTTTCGCATTGACCTAGACTTGTTTTTTTTTCTAATGAATCTTTTTCATTTTGACTATTAAAAGAATTTTTCCAAGGAGGCTTTTCCAAATCTTTTAACTTATTTTGAACAAAATTCTCTTTTTCTTGGAGGCTTATAAACTATTATAAATATTGAAAAAATTTTGATGATTAATTTTTTAGTTTTATTAAATTTTTACTTCAGATTTTTCATTATTATTACAACGATTAACCAAGGATGTTTTCTTAAATATTACATTTTTATTAAAAAATTAAAGAAATTATTTTAATTACTCTTACATTTAAAGAATTTGAATTAATTAAATGTTGCTGTTGAAGTAAATTGTTTCTAGCTGATATAAGATTAAAAATGGTATTTGCGTTTAATTGTTGTTGTTGCTGTATTTGTTGTATTAATTGTTGATGTTGGTTTTGGTTAAATGAAGAGTTTCCTGCTTGTTGTTGAATTGATTGTTGTTGAAATGATTTCACTTGTTGGTTTAAGTTATTTTGTAATTGTTGTTGAAGCTGCAATTGATGTAATAATTTCAATTGTATCTCATTTAAATTATGTTGATTTTCAATTTTAGTCTGATTAATAATTTCAGATTGATTAAATAAATTTTTTGGTAAATATTCATCAAGTTTAACATTCACGTTTCTTTTTTCATTAGTTAGCTCGTTTGAATTAGGAATCAAGTCTGAATTTTTAAAACTATTGATAGAATTCATTTGAAAGTTAATCGAATTTTCTAAAATACAAAATTGATAATTATTATTTTATCATCTTTTATTCGTATTATTTATATAACTATTAGAATTTTCAACATCACTTTTTTGATCAGTTTCATGATTAAACTCGTCCAAAGCAATCATTTTTTCATGTTCGAGCTCCCAATCTTCTTCTTCTAATTTTTGTTTTAATAATTATTTATTATAGTAGTATAGATTATTATTTACCACCAATATCATTATTAGCAAAAGTTTCTTCGTTAAAAGCATCATATTCCTCGTCAAACTGATTTAAATTATCATCTAATTTTTCAAATTTTCCAACCTAAGAATCAATAGTTTTTAAATATATAACTTATTATTATATAAGTATCACTTTGATACTTATACTGAGATAATAAATGGATTCCCTAAGTTGCTAAATGTTTTACCTGCTCTTTTTCATCAGAATCACCGACTGAGAATTTTCTATTCGACATTTTTAGAGCTAAAATTTAATTAAATTTAAGATAATTTTAAATATTTGATTTAAAAGTATTTTTATTTTATTTTTTATTTAAAAAAATAATTTAAACATCAACCACAATTTTAATAAAACTGTTGTAATTGCTTATATTCAGAAAATAAATAGCTAAATTATAAAAATGATTATAATATTAAAAAATATTTTTAATGTTATACATATATTTTAAAAATTTTCATATGCATTTTATAAAACGAATGCTCTCACGTTTTAATTTGCAATTAAAGGCACAAATTTATGTAAGTAAAAATTTGTCTTTAAGCTTTAAAATTTAACAAATGTAAAATTCCAAGTTTATTGCATTATATTAAGAATAAATAATAGAAAATTTTTTTGAGATTTAATAACTTTTGACTTACAAATTAATTATATTTTTTTGCGAATTATCTAAAATTGTTTTTTCTTTTTAGAAGAATTAAAATGTAAAAATTATAAAAAAAAGATATAAAAAATAGAATTTTTTTTAGCAACTTTATTTTAATATTTAACAAAAAAAAAAAAGGTTGCTAAATTTTTTAATTTAATTAATCAGTTGCTTCTGAACGTAAACGGGCATTTGCATTAGTTATTTTTATGTTCAATTGTTGTGCTCTTTCAACAATTAATTTTCTGGTTTTAGCTGATGTTGAATGAGCTATTTCACCTGAAAAAGTCCTATTTTGCATTAATAAAACTTCTAATTCCTATTTAAAAAAAAAAATTTTAATTATTTTATTATATTAATTATTTTTTGTAACGACTTTTTAAACCAAGAATGTTTTAACAAAAAAATTAAAGCAATCTAACGATGCTTTAGTCGTTTTTAATTTAGCACTGATTTAACGATCACTAAAATTATTTCAATAAATATAAAGTGTAGATACCACAGTGCAAATATATTATAATATTAAATGTTTGGCTTTTGTTGCAACTTTTCATAAGCTAATTTATTAGCTAAAAAAGTAAATAAAAAGCCAATTTTTACCCTCAGTTAAATTCCATCAAAGCAAATTAAATACTTAGATGTCTTTGAGAAGAGGAATAAATTCAAATAGAATTTTTACCTTGACATTATGAACAACGAACTTTTTAAAACCATCTGGACAAACGTGTCTTGTTTTAGTTGCTGAACCATAACCAATTTTTGGCATTAAGTATAAACCTTTAAATCTTCTTCTAACTCTATTATCAATACCTTTTGGTTTTCTCCAGTTCGACTTTAATTTTAAAATATCTTTAGAAAATTTTCGAAATTATAAAAGATAATTTTTAAAAATTTTACTAACTTTTAGTTTAACATATCTATCCGATTGATGGCGAATGAATTTTTTGGTTCTTTTTTTAACCAAAGTATGCTTAACTAAAGGTCTTACTGCCATTTCTAAAAAAAAATTTTTTTTTTTTAAAGATTATATAGGATACAATCGGTATTAATTTTTAGTATTTTTTAAAATTTATTTTTTGTGTCTATGAATTCTTTTGATTGTAAATAATTAAAACACGATATTTAAAATTATACATAAGTAAAAAAACTTTTTATGTACATATAAAAAATTTCTATATATGCTTTATTTAAAAAAATAAAATAAAAAGCATATATAAATACATTTTTGGGATAATTCTTAAAATATGTATAAAGCTAACATGAATTTTTCGCATAAATTTTTAAGCTTAATAAAATTTTTTTTTTTAAATTGTGTTAAATATTGTGTTAAAAATTAAAAAGATACAATAATCTATTCAATCAAATATATTTTTTAATTGAAAATAATTATTTTAATTTAAAAATATAATAAATTTAATCAAATTAAGACCATTTTAAAATTTTTGAATATTTAATCATAAGACCAGTTCCTTTTCAATAAGTTATTTTTCTATTAAAAATAAAATCTCTTCAAAAAATATAAAACTCTTAAAATTTTCAATATTTTAAAATTTTTATTTAAATATTATTTAAAATTTTTAAAAACAATTTAAAATTAAAATTTTTTATACGGTAAAAATGGTTCTTGATATTAATTGAAACAAAAATTATATGTTTTCCTTTTAAAATTTTTGAAAATAATAATTTTAAACACCTTTTCATTAGACTGTTTAAAAGAATTAAAGCTATATAATAGTTTTAGAAAGTTTTAATTGATTTTTAAAATAACAGTTGATTAAATAATTCTTAAAAAAATATTCTTTAGATTTTTTATTTAATTTATAAAAAAAAAGAAAAAGGTCTATGGAGTCTTTAAATTTTAAATATGGTTTGTTTTAAAAAATATTATAACGATTCATTTTTTTTTAAATTATAGACTATTTAAGAGTGAAATTTGCATAAAATTTGTCCAATATTTGAAACAAAAAATATTTTATTCAAAAAAACGTAATAAATATAATTGCAATTATAATAGAGAGCTAAATGAATTTTAAAAAATTTCAATTTTCAAAAAATAAGTAAGTAATAAAGAAGCTCTTGTTTTCTTTATTTTTTTTATTTGAAATTAAAAGAAAAATTGCAAAAAATAGTTTACCTTAATACCTAAGAATATTCTATTAAAATTATAACAAGAGCTTCTACTTAAATATATGTGAATATATATATATATATTCTTATTCTTAATTTGGAACTTTTTAAAAATTAACAGCAACCATTTGTGAGAAAATTTTAAAAATTATTTTTTTAAACAAAAATTAACTATTAATGAATCCATTCAACAATTTCTTTTAATTTTAAAATAATATTATTGAAGTCATACAAATGCATTTTTATTGGCATTAAAATTGTGTTAGCTAAAATATATTTCAAAATTCAAGTGTTAAGGAAAAATTCGTTTCAATAATTTTTTTTGAAAATTATTATAAAAGTAAAATGACTTTTATTTTTAAACATATTGATAATTTTAAGATTAAAACACAAATAACTGTAAATAACTTGTATAATTAAATGTTTAATATTCAATTTTTTTATTTTATTAGGTTTACTCGTAAACGAATAAAAAAAAACTTTAACACCATTTTTTCAAAGCGGAATAAAAATCATAATTATATATCAATTTATGATAAATATAATTCGCGATCAACTTAATTTTAGCCATCAACTTTATTACATGCAAATCAATCAATTTAAAAAAATTAATTGTTTCTAATTTATAAATTAAAAATAAATCAGTTAATTTTAATTAATCAATTAAAATTATCACAATATTAAGGTAGAACTAATTTTTTTTAAATTTTGTTCAGATTAAAATAATTGGTTAATAAAAAAAAATAATAAATAACCAATTATAAAAATGTTTCGAATATCATGTATGAAAAGAGAACAACAGTTACAGCAAATAAATTAAAAGGTATAAATTGTATATATAAATTGATAAATTTTTTTTTAAATTTTATTATTTAATAAAAAAACCAAATATTCATATTCATATATAAAAAATTATAACTACAATAAAACTTGTATGGTTTGTCTTCAAATTTTTAATTTTATTTCTATCATTATATTTTTTTTCAATATTTAAAATTAAAATTTAGTATTTCATGTCCTATCTGGCCTTTTTCGTATTTGTTACACATTTTAAATTTATTTAAGGATTAAAAATAAAAAAAGCAAATAATAAATAAAGATTAATGTATTAATTTAGGATTTAAAGGTAGTTGAAGAAAATTAATTTTTAAAATTTAATTTAAATTTTGAAAAATTTTATTAATTAAATTAAAATTCCTATTTAAAAAAAAATAAATAAAAAAGTATTAGAAAAATTTTCTAAATCTATATTTATTCTAAAACGATAAATAAATTTTTTAAATTCGTATTTTTGTAAAAAATGAAAGTAAAATTTAAGTTAAATTTTCAAATTTCAAATTGTGATATTTTAAAATTGTTTTAATTAATTATAAAATAATAATAATAATAATAATTTCGAAAAAAAATTTAATAATGAATCATTGATTCACAATTTAAAAATATTATAATGATAAAAAATAAAATATGAAAAAAAGATATTTGAAATTAAACGAATCGTAACAAACAAATTTTAAATTAAAAAACAAAATTTTTAAAAATTCCATTATAATTATAAAAA
Organism: Brachionus angularis; assembly: GCA_021432725.1. Classification (NCBI taxonomy): domain Eukaryota; kingdom Metazoa; phylum Rotifera; class Eurotatoria; order Ploima; family Brachionidae; genus Brachionus; species Brachionus angularis. The sequence continues at coordinate 4,966,122 of JAJVDD010000001.1, read as the reverse complement.
AGAATTTCTTATTAATTCATTTATGAAATTTTTTTTTATTTTTGAGGCCAATTTACAATTATCTTTTTTGGTCCTTTTATTTTGTCTTAAAAGAACTATTTGCTTTGTAAATTTTTTTATTTTATATCTTCTAAAGCTATAATTAAAGAAATTCATCTTAAAATTTAATTTTATTTTTAATATTAAAAATAAATAATAAAACTTATAAATAATTAATTTCAAATAAAACAACTAAGGTATTATCACTGAAATAAAGTAACAATGTAGTAATAATCTCAATTTTTATTTTCATTTCTAGTTAAATATTTTATTTAATTGTAAATTTAGATTTAAAAAATTAAACTAAAAATTAATACAAAAAAGGAAAATATAAAAATAAATGGATTATCATTTAGATTCAAGAGAGCATGATTCGGGATATTTCACTCCAAGTCCAGATAAAGATAATCATCAACTAAACAAAACTGTAAGATTAAAAAAAATTTAATTATTTATTTGCATCGAGAATAAACGTTCAATTTTATCTAGCTTAAGTAGCTGAATAAATAAAAAAAAAACTAATAATTGTGTAAAAACAAATTTTGTCAATCACAACTATTTTTTTGTGTAATTTATTAACTTAAAATAAAATATATAGTAAAATTGTTATTTAAAAAAAACCCAAAAAATATTATACAATTATTAGTTAGCTAGTTAAATTTATTTTAAAGATTATTTTACTAATTAAAATTTGATTTAGACTGACGCCAATACAATGATAAATCTTCCAAAATATCAAATATTAGAATCTTCTTCAACTTCCAACTTTTCATCTTGTTCGACTTCATCTTCTCCAAATTTGTCTACAAATCAGTCCAATTCTAAAAATTTAAAGCTTACCAAAATAAATAACCAACAAATAATTAATAAATCTATACTAAATGCAAATAACGAAACTGATAGACCTCCTCATTCTTATATTGCATTAATATCAATGGCAATTTTAAGTAAAATTGATCGTAAAATATTATTGAATGAAATTTACGACTGGGTTATTCAAAATTTTCCTTACTATCAAAATAGAACAGATAAAAGTTGGAGAAATAGCATAAGACATAATTTATCTTTAAACGAATGTTTTATAAAAGTTGGTAAGGCTGGAAATGGTCGAGGTTATTACTGGAGCATCCACTCTGCTAATTTAAATGATTTCAAAAAAGGCGATTTTAGACGAAGGCAAGCAAGATTAAGAGCCAAACATGATAAAAACAACATTCAAACAACTTGTAATAATAGTAATGTCAATACTTCAAATAATAAAATAAGTTTAGAAAAAGAAATAAATAAAAAGATTAATAAAAATAATATATCAACTGGTTTAATATTTGATACAGAAAATGAAAATCTGAATAACAAAAAAAATGTTGGGTTCCAATTTCAGCAAAATAATTATGATAATAGTAATTCTAATGTGCAAAATTATAATTCATTTAACATTTCACCAAACGGAACAAATATTGTAAAACCAGATAACTCTCAAAACAATAATTATCCTACATTTTTAAATCAAAATTCAAATTCTAATAGCAACATAAATAATAACTTATCAAATGATTATTTTCATTCTAACTGTTCGTATAAAAATAATAATTTGATAAATTCAAATCAAAACATAGATGACTCTAATAACGTAGTGTATAATAATAACATAAATTATTTTTCTCCAAACTTATCGAACTCTTTATTGTCAACTAATGATGTTTCTTCGTCATCTTTTTTATCATCTTCGAATGGTTTATTTTTATCAAACTCATTAAATCAAAATAGTTGTATAACAAATTCTCAAAATATTAATAACAAAGGTACTTGGTTAACATCGGCTTCTTCATCATCATCTCAATCTTCTTCACCTTTATCAGCAACAAAAATATCGTATCCTTCATCTTCAATTATCTATCAACATAATAATTATCAAAATAATAATTATTGTAATAAAACAAATTTTCAAAATATTAATCATGTTCCAATTACTTGGTTTCAGCCTACAGTATTAGAAAAAAATCAATCAAGTTCTCCAAATTATAATTACTCAAATATAGTATCGGATACTAAACTATATCAAAATCAGAATTATAATGAATTTTATAACCCAACGTTGAATCAAGATAATAATTTGTCAAATGAGCTTTCTATGATTCAATCAACATCCTCATCTATTAGCAATTCACATCCTCCTCTTAATAAAAATGATAATAATAATTTGATTTTATACTCGACTTGTAATCATAGTAATAGCATATATCAGCAGCATCTTAACATAATCCATCCACTGAATGATTCATATATTAAATCTTCTGATAAATAAAAATTTGTATTTTTATTTTTATCGAATGATTAGAGAATTAAAGATTTAAAAATTTAAATATAATTATGTAAAAAATATAAAGAAAACAGTACTCATTTACTGATTTTTAATGCTTGGAAGTCATTTTAATTTATAATTTTTCCGATTAAAAATAATATTATCTTTTAGATTTTTATAATAATTTTAATTGTGGCCTTAAAAAGTTTTAAATATGTGTATATACTTATTTAAAAAATTTTAAATATTTTATAAAAAAATAAATACATTTTAACTAAAATTTTATTTGATTTAACAATTTTTCTCTTAATTTTTTAATTAGCTTTTTTAAATTTTTTTTCCTCAAATGATTATTAGAGTTGCTAATCGATTATCAAAATAATTCATTTTTGTATTTTATGTTTTTTAAAAATATTTTATAATAATAAAGTAAAATTGATGTTAGATAAATATTTATACTAGAAATACAAAATCATTACTAAATAGTTTTAAGAGAATAATAGAAAATAAGAGAATAAAAGAAAATTTTAGGCTTGGAAAAGAATTTTTCAATGAAAACATAGAAAAAGTAATCATAGAAAGTTAAACAATTGAATAAAATGTATCATTCATCAAAATATAAAAATTTTTATACAAAAGATCTATATTATTAAAAACTCTAAAAATCTATATTATATAAAATAAAATTAATGCTTATTTCAATAATAATCACAGACTGCTTTAAAAATTACCTTTAAACGTTGCTCCATTTTCCATGTTTTTTCAACAAAACGTTTAACTCAAATGGCTCTAAAAGAAAGTAAATAATTTTGGACCAGAAATTAAAATAAGAGAAAACATGAAAATATTTGGTTCATTGATGTTATTTTCAATTAGCGTCGAACATGTAGAAGAAAGTAATTGAAAACAGATTTGTTAAGATATTTAAAAAAATGAAAGTTCCGGGAAATATTTTAAATTTAGCATTATCTTTTGTAAAAGATGTATTTGATTTTATAAAGTCTAAAAGTCCTGAAGAATTAGGTCCAGTTATTTGTAATTTCAAATAATTGGTATGGTTAAAGCAAAATATTTAAAATTACAAACTGTTCCAAAATACTCACCAACTTGTTTGAATATGAGAAAGAGAATAAAAAAAAACTTTCCAAAATCAAACAAAAGTTTGAAGTTTGAAGGCTTGGTACAAATCTCTTTCTCAACACATTAGTTCTCACCCTTGCATAAATAAATTGGCTTAACATTCAAAAAATGAACAGCATCTTTAAAATAGTTTAATCGAGCAAATCAAAAATTTAAAAAAGATGTTGACATTGAATTTTTATTTACAATTTTAATAATTTAGAAGAATTTTTTGATTTGACTTGTTTCTTTGTGAAAAATTAAGACAGTTTTATTCTTCTCTCAAATTTTAAAAATTTACAGAAATTCAAAATTAGGTAAAATATTTAAATATGCATATACATATATTAAAAGCTGAATATTTATAAAAGCATGTGCGAAATGTTTATAAATCGAGCTTTTATACAATAAATAAATTTTTAAAAATATTATTAATTCATATTAAAAGAAAAGTAAAAAATGAGCTTTTTTTCTAATAATTCAGATTGTTTGTTTTCAATTAGCTCCAGCGGAGATTGTATGGCATGTTGTACACCTGATGGTGTAGTGAAATTTTATGATACCATAACCTCAAAATTAAAATTAGAATATTCATCAAGCTCAAATTTACAAGCAAATTGTACTTGCTTATCATGGTCAAAGTTAATGAACACAGAAAATATAAAGGAGACGTCAATCACATCGGTTGATAATAAACAAAAAAAAATTAAACATTCAACAGACTCTTTAATTTTACCAAGTTTTGAAAAGGAATTGGAAAACCTAAACCTGATCGCTATAGGTACTTCTCAAGGAGTAATACTCTTATTTAGTTTGTCTAAAGCTGAATTGTACTCTGAATTATCTGATGAAAGTCATGCAGATAAAATAAATTCAATTTCTTGGTGTCCTTTATTTACTGATTCATTGTATTCTTGTTCAGATGATGGCTATATAATTGAATGGTCTATAAAAAGTTCTAATATTAAATCAAAATGGAAAGCTTCTAAAACTAGTGTCACGTCTATTTCAATAAATCCTAATGGCCAATATATAGTATCGTCTTCAAAATCAATTACAATTTGGAATTTAAATACTAGAACTAAATTGAAAACTCTAACTGGACATTCTAACGATATTTTCAAATTAGAATTTATTAAAACCAATAAATGTAATGAAATTTCTCAAAGAGCATTTTTTTTATCAGCAGCTCTTAATGATAGAATAATAAACTTTTGGTCTTTTAATTTTATGAAAATAGATGATTCGGAACATAAGCCGCAAATGAGCTTTTCAATAAATGAACCACCAGTATTTTTTGAAACTTTATCAATAATTAAAAATGATACAATTTTAAATACTATGGTTTTGGTAACTACCCAAAATGGCCAACTTTATATTTTTAATAACGATTTTTCTGATGAAGATAAATTACTTTCAAATAATAATTTGAAAAAACCAGTAAAAGCATCAAATTTTATAAAAATTGAAACTAAAGAAGGTCACCCGTTGAAAATTTATGGCGCTTTTGTAGTTAATTCCAATAATGATCGTTTAAATTTATTGAATATAGACAAAAAAATACAGAATTGTAATCAAAATATTGCTGATTTATTAAAGAACAGCTATTTATATATTACTTATGGATCACCTTTAGCTTTGAAAATAGAAAAACTGGTATTAAATTATTATATTAAAAATATTGGAAAATATTTTAATAAATTTTTTATTCAATATATATATAGTCTTTTTCAGAAATAAACGAGTACAAAAAGGTCTTAATAAGAGAAAGCCCATCTTTAACATCAGTTTATTTACAAATGCAAAATATCAAAGTTCGTTTTCTAAAAAATCCTAATTTTTATCTAATTTTATAAAAAAAAATATTTCAAGATAGAAAAACCACATGTTTCAAAAGATTTGAAAGTGTTAATTCCAGGTCAATTAGGACCAACTAAGAATAACATTATTTACTTAGCAAAAAATAGTAATAAAAGAAAATTAGATGATAAAATTAAAATGACACTTGAAGAAAGATTAAATGTGATGGAATTAAATTCTTATTCAAACGAAAAAGAAATTAAAGATATAGATATATTTTTTAAAAATGGTCAAGTTCCAAGAACAGATAATTTATTAGTTTTATTAGTCCAAGGGTTACAAAGTAATGATGCAAAGATGCTTAATGTGAGCTTTTTTAACTAATAATTTTTTGCAATTTTAATAATTTAAAAAAATCAATCTAGCATGTTTTCCAGCATAAAAACGATAAAGTAATAAACAAAACAATTCGCTTAATACCAAGTATTTTTATTGTGCAACTCATTAGAGAACTTAATAAACGTTTACAAGGACATGCGCAATCAGGGTTAGGTCTTTTAAAATGGTTAAAATCAGTATTAATGATACATGCATCTTATTTAATGTCTTATCCAGATTTAATTGAATCTTTAGAGACAGTTTATGTAATGATGAATGCAAGAACTAAGCTATTTCCACAGCTTTCAAAGTTACAAGGTAAATTACAATTAATTATGTCTCAGGTTTCAAGTCAAGCACAAGACTCAAATGAAAATGAAAAAGAATCATTAATTTTTTATCAAGATTCAACTAGTGAGGATGAACAAATAGAGGATGAGATAATACCAAGTCATTCAGAATTCGACGAGTATGTTTTTTCTGAAGATGAAGATGAAGATGAATCAAACCATGAAGATATAGAAGAATCAGATGAATTTTCATTCAATTTAAATGGTACCAAAAAAGGTTTAAAAAAAGAAATTTATAAAAAAAGTAAAGTAAAGAAACAAGATGAATACAGAGTATTTGATGATGAACATAATCAAATAGAAATTAAAGATGAAGATATTCAAAAAAATTCTTAAAATTTTCTTCTTAATAAAAACTTAAAAAAATTTAACTTAAAAATTTTATTTTAAGATTTTTTTTAAACACAATTAAAATTTTTTCTATGTATGTATAAATTGTATAAAGAACCTGAGAACCTGATTCAATTGAGAGATTAATAGATTGTGATTAAATGATCAAAAATAAAAATTAAAAATAATATGCTTAAAATAAATTATTGTTACGCATTTAATCGAATCCGATTGTCAATAAATTTCGGCTTAAGGTATACTTAGTGAATTATAAAATTAATGAGATTTGAAATAATGGTCTTGAGCTTTTACTATTTCGACCTAACTTTATACTTTATATTGCTTCAAAAATAAATTAGTTATTTGGGCTATAATGAGTTAAAAAAATTCCTAATTGTTGTATATAGTTATGGATTTAACTTGAAAGAAATTTTTCAATTTGAATAAAATTTTAAAATTATTGTCCGTAATAGATAAGAATTGTTTTGGTTTTTTTGCTGGTTTATAAATAGGCTTGTATTAATGTTAATATTTTGATACATATTTTAATGAAATTTTCTTTGTTCTTTTACTGAGATTAAAGGGTCAGTACTTGCTAAGTTGTTATAGATTTTTCATTTATCAAGAACAAATTACTTATTTCTTTTTTTTGCTTGTGTCTAGATTTAAATTGATATATCAGATATTACTAAAAAAAGAAGCCAAAAATTGACCCGATTAAAGATTTATATAGCTTTAAAAATGTTTGAATTGATAATTCCCGGAATGGATGACATATGTTTTTTATAATAACAAACAACACGCACATTATTAACTTAAAAATAAATAACGACTTAAAAACAAAAGAAAACAATCGTCTCAATACATTAAATATTTATAGGAATTTTTTAAAATATATATTGTTTTTATTCAGTATTTTTTTTATCAAAAATGTTATACTGTTTCCTTTTACTATTAAATCGTTATTTATTCTTAAATCATAACCCCAACTCACATCTATCTTTTGATAAAAATCATATTGGTAAAAAATTAAAGTCATGGTATTGAATTTGGTACCGTTGGATCCTGTTCTCATTTAGCATATATGATTCTAATAAATATAAATTAACTTAATAATTTATTTTATTAATCAAAATAATAAAAAAAATTGTTTTCCACCATGTTCTCCAAAAGTAAAATTCGATATAGATAGAGCTTTCTAAGCTTTATAACATATATCAAGATGTCATGGGAACAAAAGGTACTAGATTACGGGGCGAAATAACGTAATCTTAAAGTCTATTATAAATTTCAGGTTCTATATAGAAAAGATGTTGATTTTACGAAAATCAGCGTAAAATTTTTGTTTGATGGGTAAAAATTATTTGCTTGCAAAAATACCAAAAAAAAAAAATTTTTTTAAATTTTTTTGTTATTTGATTAACTATGTGAAGTTTTTTCCAAAATTATTGTGACTTAGAAATGGGTATAAGTTAGAAATAGTATTTAAGGAGCTTTAATTTGAACAAATTTAGTTATGATTTTTAAATTGCAATTAAAATTAAACTAATACAGTTAGGAATTTGAAACTATAATTATTGTATTTATTCGATAACCAATGAGTAGTCAAAGACAAATCACCCTACAACAATATAAACAAACTAATTAAATAAAAATTGAAAATAAAATAAATATATCAATAGGTATATAAAAGACAAATCTATCGTATATACAATCCTATAATTGTAAATTATTTTTATTTATATCCCTCCTATTATTAAAATTTTAAGATTTCTAAAAATATGTCAACCATTAAATTATAAAATAATTAAGACTGTCATAGTAGAATTGTATATAATTTTAATCTAAAAATATGAAAGGATTAATTATCTTTTTATTCGTTATTAATCATAAAATAAATTATCTTTTATGCCAAATATATTGGGATAAGATCTTTGATACATTATCATATAAATTAAATGAAAAACCGGCTCCGAGAAGAGATGCAGCAATAGGCTTTGATATAGCTAGAAACAGAATTGTGTTATTTGGTGGCTGGCAACCATCTAATTTTAATAATCCAAATACATTTAAAATACCTGTAATTTTTGATGACACATGGGAATTTGACTTAAATAAAAGTGATAAATTATTTTCAATTTTCTGATTGGTTATTAGATAATTTTTATTCTAAAATATTTAAAAGAAACTTGGAAACAGTTATCGCATAGTTTATTAAAGCCAGAAGGAAGATATGGAATGTTGTACTCTCATGACAAGTACGGTTTATATATTTCATGTGGTCGACATTTTTTGGAAGATTATTTTAATGATTTGTGGGTTTTTGATTACGCTAAAGATCAATGGCGTAAAATGGATCAAACTTTTATTAGCATTATTCCTGAAGCAAGATATTCACCGGTTGGAGGGATATATCCATCATATGAGGACATTTCTAATGAATATAAAAATAGATTGTACTTAGGCATGGGTCGTTCACAATATGAAATGTTCGATAATATGTATGTTTATGAATTTAACGACAACAATGCTGTAACTGGAATTTGGGAAAGGCGTAAATTTAATATAAAATATTTTTAATTTTCAAATTTTTATTAAATTTTAAATTTAAAGTTTACACTGATATTTTAACTGGACCTTATACTTTTACTAGTCCTCATGCGCGAGCTTTTTCTAGTAGTGCAATGATATCCTCCGATGAGCTTCTCATTTATGGCGGCTGTTTAAGTGGGGCTTTTAGTGGTGGTCCATGTCCTTCCTCAGATTCTTGGTTATATTCAAAAAAAAAAAATAAATGGGAAAAAGTTGATTCAACTTGTATATCACCGCGTGTACACTCTTCTATGTCAACATTATTATCTGAAGAATCAAGATATTCAGCCGTTTTATTTTCAGGTTTAGAATACGATAAAACGATTTTACGTGTTGATCATGAATTAGAAGATGAAATTGTTCTATTTGATAATTTAGAAAAAAAATGGAAAATCTTAAAAATTCAAGTTATTCTACATTTTTTACATAAAAAATTTATCTTTTAGAAAAAATTATTTTGTTGAGGATATTTAGCATTTAATTACCCGAAAGAATTTTCAACTGATTAAAGACTTTTAGCAATAAAATTATTATATAATTTATATTGAATTCAACATCAACTAAAAAAGAAATTTATTAACTTTGTTGAGATAATTCCAAAGCTAAATCAATTTAAGTTTAGTAAAATAATTAAAAACTTGTCTTTAAGTGTAAATTACATATAGCATATACTTTTGAATACAAACAATATTTTACATTTTATTATTTAATTACTATAATAAAAAAAAAATTTGAAAGGGTATTTATTTTCCTGAAAAAAGAAACGGTCACATCATGTGCAGTGGAAAATACAATCATGAATCTGGAGTTTTTATGTTTGGTGGATATGGGCATTCCAGGTAAAATCTTAGAAAAAAATTTTATTAATTTAATTAATTTTAATTGATTATTTTTAAAAGTGATTATAACTTGGCAGATTTATGGTTTTTAAGAGTAAATATTAGCAGTTCTTTTGAAAATGTATTGGCTTCAAGTTTCAATTATATCAATTATAATGATAAATACTCTAAGAAGTGCTCAACATATTTTTCAACCATACATTTACATGCAATATTAATGTTTTTTGGTTGGGCAGTTTTTTTAAATATATCATATCTAATATCAAAGTATTCATACATAAACAAAAAAAAAAGTTTGCATCATTTGGTTAAAATATTTCAAGTAAATTTGTTATGAAATAACTTTACTTAAAATATATTATTTAAAATAATTTTTACGTTTAAGTGCTTTGGTATATTAACAGTTAGTTTAGGTTTGTTTTTTGGATTTTGGAGTGCAAAGGGATTACCAAATTTTGCTCATTTAACAATTGGTCTATTAGCATATGGGTTTTGTTTATTTCAGCCTATAATTCAATTTTTGTAAGTTTTTTTTTATTAAAAATTTTTTCTTCTTTTTTTGCTCATATAAATAATATTTTATATTTAATCACTATCATCAATATTATAATGATCAATATCAGCCTTTATATCTAACTTTTTAATGATTAATCTCATAAAATCATTTTGATTTTCTATTGCGTTTTTAATTGAATTCAATTTTTCTTTCAGTCTAAATATTTCTTTTTCTAAGATTTGATTGTAATCAATTTCTTTTCTTTTTGTTATCAAATTATTAGTATTCTTGATTTTACTAATCAATTTCTTATTTTAATTTTTAATCAACATTATAAAAGTGTATAACCTGTTATTCTTCTAAATTACTTTAAATATTCCATGTTTATTGAAATTACTATCATAATTAACCCTGTATTCCATTTCTGTTATTTTCATAAAAAGCTTTTTTGGCATTTTTTTTTCTAAATTATAATGGAGTTGAACTTGCATTGCTTCTCTTTTTAATTTGGCATTCCTTTGAATTGATTCAATGTCGCCAACAGCTAAGCCAATCTTTTTAAGGTTAGATTGAAATAAAAAATAAACAATTTTTATCAGAAAATTACTAATAAATTAGTTAATAAAATAGGTATTAGTAGTATAAAAAGAGTTAAAAATAATAAGCTCATTTCTCCAAAATGCAAATCACCATTCGTATAAGGTATTATAAATGAATTGTGACCGTCTGTTTCACCAAGCATCATAATGATAGTTCTAAATATCGATATTGATGGAGTTTTGTTTGCCTTTGATTCCTTAAATTGAATTTAATTTAAAAATATTTGATTTTAACTTTTTAATCAACAAAATTATTATTACTTCACTCAATAGAATATAGAAAACAAGACCAAATCCAATAATTAATATTGAAAAAATTAAAATTACTTTCAAAAGCGTTTTGAGAATTTCTGTAAACATAACTACATATAATCCAAATATATAGAATCTCTGCATATATAAAAGAAGATTAAACCAAGCTAAAAAAATAACTATTGAACCAATTTCCCATTGATAATGAAAAGATTTGCTATCATATATTAAGAATGGTAAAACAAACACAATGGTAAATGGATACAAAATTAATTGAATATGGGCTTGGAAATTTTTAAAATATTCTATTTTCTTTAAAAAAGTTATCAAAAAATGTATAATTATTATGTATTTTAATTTTATTATAAATTATTGTTTCTAATACCTCTTTTTTTATTTGTAAAAATTCTTTTATAATGCTTATAATTGAAAATAATAAACAAATTGATGCCAAAGTTTTAAAAACGTTTTTTTTCCCAAATATTTCCTTTATATTTTTGTAAAAACTTTTTGTTAAAATAGTTCAAACCGACAGCTTTCAATATAATTATGTTTGTGTTCTTCCTCATTACTTTATTAGCTGATCACATATTTTGTTAAAAAATCAAGTAAGATTGTTTTTTTTATCAGACTGATAACAAATTGTTATACAAATAGTATTATTATTAGCAAAATATGTGATCAATTCTCATCAAATTTTAATAAAATATTTTAGTCTTATAATAAAAGTAAATAATAAGTAAAAAACATTATGATGTCGGTTTGTGAAATATAAATAATAACGCTTAAAATTTAAAGCTAAACAATACTTTCTTACATAATACTCATTCTTCATAAAATAGCAATTAGAAGAGGTTTGATTATGTTGAGGATTATAGTCATCATGAAAACAACTTGGATGTGTAATTATTATAGAAGTCAAAACTAGTAAAAATATGAGATAAAATAATGTAGTTAATCCATATAAATGTAAACCATATTTATTCCATTTTCTTTGTAATAAAGTTTCGCACAATGGATGCGAAAGACATTCTGTTCTTCCATATTTAACCATTGCTATTAAAGGTACCATTGGAATAATACATTTTTTTCCATTTTCAATTTTTTCTTCGCTCCAATTTAAGTATTTAAAGTTATATCTTACCTTTTATAATATAAGTTTATATAAAGTTATTTACATATTATATTAAAATTAAGTTTACTGAAATTTTTTTTTCCCCATAATTAGATTTAGTAACACATCTTTCCATCACAGCTTTGGTTACTTCTGAAGACATTTTTATTATTCCAATAAAAGGAGTTTTGTATTCTTGGGAACATAAATTTAGTGCTTCTTCCCATCTTTCATGATTTATTATCTCTAACAAAACAGATTTTTGTTTATATTTAATAGCTAAATCTATAAATGTCAAATTTTCACAGTTTTCTCTGAATTCAACGCCATAATCTAATAATAAATTTACTAATTTCGAATGACCTTTTTGAGATACCAAATGTAAAGCAGTATTCTACAATTTTTTAAAGTATTGTTAAATATTTATAAATCATAATTTAAATAAAGACTAAAATAGTTTAAGAAATTTTTTACTCCGTCTTTATTAGAAGAATTAAGCACTAAAGGATCTATATTATAAATCGTCTGAAGACAATACTTATATCCGTTTAATGCTGCTTCATGGAAAGGATTATTCCCATACTTATAAGCCTTATAAATAAACGCTCCTTTCTGCATCAATAATTTTACCACTTTATAGTGACCATTTTTAGCTGCTAAATGTAAAGGGGTCATTCCATTAATGTCTTTTTCATTAATTTGACTTTTAAAGTTTTTTGAATTCAAAATTTGAATACAGCACGAACATCTTCCATAATTAGCAGCAAAATGTAGAGGTGATTGTTTTTCTCTATCTGTAATGTTTAAAAAAGCTCCATAATAAATCAATATCTTCAAGAAATTTAACAGGCCATATTTACAAGCATAATGAACAACAGTGCATCCATTTTCATCTTGTTCATTTAATAATTCCATAAAATTTTCAGTTTTAGAAAGTTCATTTAGAATTTTTTCTAAAGCATTAAAAGACGATATTTTTATTTGATCAATAGGCTTTTTAGTATTGAGTTTGGAACAAAATTTTTGCTCAATCATAATATGAATCAAATTCCTTTGATGCGAATCTTTTGTTTTGGTATTACTTCCTTTAGATAATAGAAAATAAATCATTTTAATACAACTTCTGCTAGCGGCTAGTAATAATGGCGTTCTTTTTTCTTTATCAAAAACTTCAATAAAACATCCTTTCTCTAAAAGAAAAGAAGCCACCTCAACATGATCAAACATTGCTGCTTTATGTAATGGTGTCATTAACATTGAATCTTGATAGTGAATTACTTTTGAAAAAATTTCTGGCTGTTTTTCTGCCATTAGGCTTATTATTTCTAAAGATCCTTGCGCACAAGCCATATGAACTGGAGTGCTTTTATCGATTTCTATGACTTCATCAATCCTGGCTCCTTTTTCTAAACAAATTTTAACTGCAATACAATTTCCAAATTGTACAGCAGCATGCAAAGGATTATTGTTATCACCATCAACAAATGAAAGCATATTTAAGTTTGGATATTGCATTTTTTTACTTTCGCCTAATAAAAATTCTAAAACTTTATTAGCTGATCTTTGCGCAGCAACATGAATTGGAAAAAACCCATTATTACAAGCTTTACATAAATTAGATTTATGCTTTATTAAAACTTTAGCACATTCTAAATTATCATGATAAGCACAAGTATGTAAAGCTGTGTCTCCATTTTCTCCCCCTAAATGAATATCTGATTTGTTTTCATGTGATAGCAACAAATCTAGTATATCAGCTTGATTTGAAACCACACATTGATGAATCGGAGCAAGTGAATTATTATTTTTTATGCTAGTGTCTGCACCTTTATTTAGTAAAAAAAAAACGCACTCTTTCATACCTTTTTGAATTGCTAAGTGTAATGGAGTATCCCCATTTAAATCTTGTACGTTAATAATACTTGTTTTACATTTTTCAATAATAAAATCAATAATTTTTAATTTAGATTTAAAAGCTGCATAATGTATTGGCAACCAATTTTTAGAGTTATCTTTTAAATAAATTCTTTGAGGATCTTCATAAAAAAGTCTTTTAAATTCATCAATTTTTTCTGTTTGAGCAATTTTATGAATATAGAATGGGCTTTCTTCAAATAAACAATTGTCTTTAATTTCTGAGCTAGCAGTATCTGTTGATATATTATTTTTGATTGATAAAACACATTGTTTCAAAGAAATATTTGTTCCAATTGAACCCAAACCTCTATCTATTTGAATATTGTGATAATTTTCTAACGTTTTATTCCGATATTCTTTTTTAAAAGAATTTTCTTTATCCAAAATTTTTTTGCTAAATTTAGACTTTTTAAGTTCATCAGACAAGTCTAAAATATGAAAACTTTCACTGATTTTATGCTGCAAATTTGTTTCATCTTGTGATTTTTTTTCTTTTAAATTGTTTTTAATTTTCATTTTAAATAAATTTCTATTAAAAGCTTCTTTTTTATTATATTTTAATTAAAATCTCAATAAATTACATAAAAACAAAAAAGCATTTTCAATTTAAAGCCTTTTTGAAAATTTTATATGCTTCCATAAAAATGTTATCTTATCAGATTTTACTGCTTAAAATTTTTCAAAATTTAATTAAAAATCACGTTTTTTAGTATTGTTTGGCTTGATTTCCATTACACTATCAGAATATAAATTATAATAGTCAAAAAATATAATTATAATCATAATTATCGAAAATGAATTTTTAATATATTTATTTTAAGGAGGATGAAAACCAAAAAGTTTGATTATTACATTGATGATAATGAAAAAAAAAAAATAAACGCAACAAAATCAGGATTTTATATTTATTTTGGCAAAATTATTTTGAATAATTTTTTTATTACTGCAATGTTATTAGCATGCATCAACATGTCGCTAGGCGTATTTCATGCAATGTTTGACTGGTATTGGATAGTTATATGGTTTTTTATTTTAAGTATATTGATAATTATTAATGTTTTCGCAGAAATAATAAAATATAATTATAAAACCAAAAATTCCAAACAAAAAAAAGATAATTATTTTAATGATTTAAATAAGCAAAATGAATATGGTTGTAATTTAAACAAAACTGAATCTACACAATATCTAAAACCATATTTTTCTAATGAAAATATCAAAATGGAAACAATAAGATTTTCTCAAAATAAAGAATATGTTTCTACAAATTTTGATTCGTCAAATAATCATAAAATTAGAAATAACGATAACATCTCACTTTCGCAAAAATCTTTAACAAGTTTATCATACCCAAACTATGAAAATGAAAAAACAATATCTAAAAATTATGCTTTACAAAAATATTAAATTTTTAATAATAAATAATTTTTATACTAAAATAGTATCAAAATAGTTTTAATTTTATTTTTTAATTTCTTAAATTTTATTCTAAAATAAAAATATGATATAAAATTATTGTTATTATTTTTTTTTGTGCAAGAGTTAAAATGTATCATCAGTTATAAAATAATTACTCATCTAAACTACCTAATCGTAATGATTTTTTTTTACTAATTCTGAAACAATTTTCTCATTTATCAATTTTATCAAATTACCATAAAAAAAGCTTAAATATTATTGAATCTATAATAGAATCATTTGACAAGTATTTAAAATTTATTTTTAAAAAATTATATTTTAATTATATAATCATTAAGTTTAAATTAATCAGTCTTAAATTTTATCCTAAAGTATTTCAAATAACATTTAAAAATGATTTTATGTAAATAATATTTTGAAAAATTATCAAAAAATAACTTTAACAAATTTAAAAAAGAAAATTTAAAATAAAATGACTGCCAAAGAAAAATATAATCTAATTATTGAAAAATTGCTTGATAGGATTATTAGCTGTGAAGAATTGCTAAATCAGTTGAATGTAAATAGAAACAAAGA